>JAWNLD010000453.1:0-1348904 GCA_035041545.1 Drosophila colorata
TACAGTAAAGTGTCAGAAAATGCCGTATAGCAAACCGGAAAATCAATGCATTTAGTATTAAATCAATATGGTAATCAAATTGAGTTTGATGGCGAATCCTGGCGATCGTTTATACGATTATATACTCTTTTAGCATCCTTCTTATGTTGAATACATTATTGAAAAATCAAATTACAAGTATATTATACCATATTATCTCAAATGTGCAATGACTAAAAAGATATACGGTTCAACGATTTAAATGTAACCGTTTATGCTTGAATTTCTAAAAAGATGGGACGAGAAATAGAAAGATCCATCATCCTATAGAGAAATATTTAAAAAAAAAAGAGTCAGCTGATAAGTAGGTTCCCAGTATCAAGGCTGCATTCAGTTCTAATTTTATCTATATACAGTACAGAAATGATTAATTTCAAAATTTACACTCTCCATTGTAAAGAAAATTGATGATTTTCTAGACGAATTTTATGGGATGATTTTTCAAAAAAAAAAAAAAAAAAAAAAAAAAAATTGAGAATATTTCACCAAATACGAAAAATCTCAAATTAGAACATCGCAATACGAAAAACATTTAACAATCTGTCCCTGGTCCTCAGATCAGACAATAACTGGATACACCTGCGCCTACCCAATTCCATCCAGAGCATACTGTTTCATGTCGACAGCTTTCAAATTGAAAGTCTAGTTTGACTAGACATGGCGATTTCGACTAGGCTGCTAATATTGATCAAGAATATATATAATCTATAAGATCAAAAGCGTCTCCATTTATGCGTTACACAATTCATGACCTAATTATAATACCCGCCGCAAGGGTACAGCAAAAACAAGGAACAAGATGTGCTCATGTCTAATGCATTTTGTCTCCATCTGTTTGTCTTTAAAGTCTGTCTAAGACTGGGGGAATATGTCGCCCAGACGCTAATTTTATATGCATGCATTGGAGCGTTTCAGAAAGTCGAGTGTTGGCATCAACAGCTATGTATTTGCATTAGTTTTGTAGGAGGTGACTCAAGGGAAGCACTGAGAGAGAGAGAGAGGAGAGAAAGACTGAGAGATAATCGCCAGTCGCATGGGAACATTTTTGGCACAGCAAACATTTCTGGGTTAATGATGGCCTAAAGAACTAATGATAATACATGTTATTTTAAGCTTGTTAAAGCAAAGCGAATAACTGGAAAATGGAACTAGAAAAACTCTCAAGTACTCACTGTAACTTTTACTAGTATCATAGGCAGGTAATACTGTAAAAACAAGCTTCTTTCGGTTATTTAGATCTTGTCCTTAGTTATATAATTTTAAGAATATACTTATGTGTGTACACTGATTAATTAAACAATTCATTTAAATAGAAAACAAGCTCGAAAAAATATTAATAGAAAAATGTTAACTATGTAAAATGTTTCTCAATATAATTATAATAAATAATATTAAGTAATAAGTTTCTTAGGGAAATTTCCTACTTACCAGCTGCTTCTCATTCTTTGAAAAATGCTCTCAAACATTTAAATATTCCACAACAATCTTAAATCTGTTTCACTTTCAACACAAACTAATTTTATCACCTGTTGTTCTTGTGTCAACACAGATTAAATGGATTGGGGTTGGGGTTGGCAGAAATTTCTGCAGCTATAAATAGCAAACATCCTGCAACCTTTGAACTGCGCAGCTGCCAAAAGGGTTGCCAACGCAGCAAAAAAAAAAAAAAACTCTGGACGTAAT
Source organism: Drosophila colorata (assembly GCA_035041545.1). Classification (NCBI taxonomy): domain Eukaryota; kingdom Metazoa; phylum Arthropoda; class Insecta; order Diptera; family Drosophilidae; genus Drosophila; species Drosophila colorata. The sequence continues at coordinate 1,723 of JAWNLD010000453.1, forward strand.
ACAAAGAGTTTTCACTCGCATTTTCAAGGACTACAAGGCCCATAAGCAGCTGCAGTTTACTGTCCAACAGCCTGACAACCCTGTTCAGCAACAGTTAGTCCTAGCTGAGCGCTGCCACAGCTGCGAACTCAGCTCATTATCCTTGCCAGCCTGAGCATGTGCGCCAGCAAAATGAGCTCTACGCGGCAATTGGCAACCTCCGCCGAACACACCTCGACCCGCCTGCGTTTGTTGTGCGTGTGTGGGCTGCTCATCTCCATCTACTCGCTGTATGTGAAAGTCCAACTGGACCGAGATGCGAACTACACGGCCATGTGCGATTTGGCCGAGAAAGTTAGCTGCACGGCGGTCTTTAAGTCCGAGTGAGTACTGTAGTTGCGTTGATACTAGAGTCGTGTTCTTTGCGTGACACGCACGTCGCTACACGAAGCACGTTGAACACGACTTAATAGAGATATTGTCAAAATATTTAACAACAAGAATCAAAGTTATCTTCGGAGTGTCGAAGATTAAATACCCTTGCAGACTAAATCAGATTTTGCGTGGCATTTCTATACTAAACTTGTTTTGTATACTCGATCACGAAATGAAAAGGGTATATTGGGTTTGTACACAGTCCGTCTTGCTGTCCGTCCGTCTGTCCGTATGAACGCAATTTTTTTTATTACTTTTGAAGGTACAGACTTGAAATTGATATATATATTCGTGTTTACCCGCGTCAGATAAGTGTTAAGATTTTTATTGACAGATTAAAATTGACAAATTCACAGCTCCCATATTTCAAACTCTCATAACTTGAGAGGCATTGAGGCATTTGATGGCATTAGGTCATGGTCATGGTTTGTCATGTATGTTGATTCTGCATTAAATATATTATATGCATTATTAAACTTTTTTTTAAATTTTTTTGAAAAGTAAAGATAAATGCATCCTTTCAAAGGAATAAAAATTAACAAAACAAAAAATTTATAAATTGTCAAAGAAAAATTTAAAAAAATATAATGTCCAGCATGTCGTGTCGTGTTCTGCATAGTGCTTCGTGTTCGTGCCGTGTTAGAAATTCTAATTCGCACTTATTTTAAATTCGACTTTCGGCTTCACATTTCCCTTCTAGCTATGGTCGCGGTTTTGGCCTGACGCAGCTGATCTTCGGTTCTTCCTCCAACTATCTAAATCCGCCCAATGGCTCCATTGGCGTCGCCTTCTACACGCTGCTCCTGCTTTCCTGTGAGTATTTATCAGCTACTTGGATGACGTCATTGCTCAGTTTTAACTCCCCTTTCCCCATAGCCTTCTTTGAGCGCCGATGGCTCTGCCAGCTGCAGCTGCTGTTGGCCATCGTTACCCTGCTGCTGTGCGTCTATCTGGGCGGTCTGCTGCTCCTGGTGCTCTACGACTGCTGCGTGGTCTGTGTGCTCATCTACGCCGTGCACACGCTGCTCCTGCTCGAGGTCTACGGACGCTACAAGCGCCTCTATGCAACCAAAGCGGCCATCGAATGAATTATATATTTCATATATATATTTGTATTTCCCTTGTAATATATGTAATAAAGAGTTGAGGCTAATTACGAAGTTGCCAGCAGCTGAATAATGTGGGTCAATGGGGGGTTAAGCTGCCGACTTGGACGTGCTCCCACAAAACAAGAAGTACTTTTGCCTCTTGTTTTAGTGCTTTGAATACCCTGTACTCATTGAAAGTGGGTAAAGATATAGGGTATACTGGATAAAGGCAAGTTGGAAATGCAGATTCTGCTTTTGCTCGCTCGTCTCGGAAGAAGCGAAATTTGCTTAAAATCGATATATGTCGATTTTCAGCTCTGGTTTCTATAAGCATATCTGGAAGATTGCAAGAACTGGATATACGAGTTGAAGAAATATGACTTTTAAAAACATCAAAAATGATTCAAACTGTGTCAGTTCTTATGATAAATATCGATTTACAGTCTATATGTTAAAGACAAACAATTTGTTTTGAAGATTCTCTTATAGTATATAAAGGTCAAGAATCTTTTCTTTTTAAAACGTCCTCCCCCCCTTCACACCGTTATATTTGCTGACTACAGGGTATCTTCTAGGCAAACACTCTCTCGTCTGGAGCACTTTTGCTTGTTGCGCCTGGTCTTTGTCTACAAATTGCTCACTTTTGACCCAGCTCCACCCGGCACGTCTGCACATTTGCGACTCAACGCGGAGGTGGAGCTCCCAGCACGTAGTTGAGCAATTAATTTTACAATTCGCCTCCGTCTAACTCTGTGAGCTGTTGCTGTTGCTACGCGAATCCGGCTCAGCTGCAATGGTCCGCTGTAGTAGGTGAGAATTGGCAACAATTAATTTGACATAAATCGAAAATCTGGATGAGCTACAAAGTGTGGTTTAATTAAAGCAACGTTTGACAATGCACAATGGCAGCGATTGGAAATGTTTTAGTTATAATTTGACTGCAATTGATCGATAATTAATCAAAAGCTATTTTAGTACTTTAACTATGGTAACTCTCAGTCCTGTTATACCTAGCTATAAATATCATTGTTATGATTAATATAAATATATCCTTAAATATATTCGTATTTGCCCTAATTTGTTAATATTTGCTTTAATTATGTATCGTTTCGATATCCTCTGATCAATATCTTCATGTCATTGATTTTGTTGATTATTCAATCTATATCTCTAACATATTTCTGTCAATTATTTAGAGTTATTTTACCAGCCATTTATCTTCATCGATCGTTAAAACCTATTGTTCTATCACTTCATATCATGTCACCTCAACAGCTTCACAATCTTTATCCTTAGTTATCAATCAAATCTGAGCTTCAACCTCCTAAATATATTTATATATTACTCAAGCTATATCTGTACTTCAATCGCTTGACAGCTAGATGAATATTCTCACATCGAGATGATCTTTTTGCCAGGCGTTACAAATTGTTGCCAAGACTTATGGCTAAAAGCCCATCAAACGCATTTCAATTGCGGGCCATAAACAACGATCTATCGATCTCTTTGTGGCTGCTGCGATTGTGATTACACACACGCACACACACACAGACAGACACACATACACACATGTGCAGCACTCTCGGAGCGCCTCATACTCCCAATTGGGGTCGCCTTTGGCACGATCTTCTTCAATTTTGACAAGGCAAACAAAACGCAAAACGGCAACAAACTGTATAGAGGGAGGGTGGAAGGGTGGCAGGGAGACAGGGGAGGGGGTAGCAGCTCAGACTGCGACACTGTGTGGCAAACATGGCTGCAAAACATTCACCTAGCGACGGAGTAGACTACTTTGCGCCAACGTATGTAACACTCTGCCAAGGCAAAGAGTTAGGTAAAGTGGAGTGCGGGGGCAACAACAACAATAACAACAACAAATACAATCACTCGCCAAATGATGTGCAGCCAAAAGAAGGCGAATCAGCCGCGTGGCAACCAGCGGAGGCAACTGGCGATGAAGCCCATCCGACAAACAATCGCAGCCAGCAACCATCTAAGCCGGAGCAGAGCGCGCTGATTGAGATTGAGATTTTTGTGGCAGGCGGCGATAGAACAGCAACAGAAACAGCAACAACAACAAGTAAAAGCGTGCTCTAGTCGAGGTTGGCCAGCTAGCAGATACTCTATATTATTTACTTCTATATATTCAGAGCCGAACGCCTATTCGTCATTACTTGTTTAGTTCAAATTAAGTTTAATTTGATAAAAAAAAAAATTTAATTTTTTTTTTTTTGTTTATAAATTTAAGAATAAGAAATTTTATTCCATATTTAAATAATGTGGCTAATTTGAAAAATATTCTTAAGAAACTTCTATGTAAAATGTTTTGAAATTTTCAATATCTTAAAAATTGTGTTCAATATGAGTTTTATTTTATTTTAAATATAATAATAAAATTATATATTCCTAATCTTTGTATCAATGTGAGTTTTATTTTATTTTAATTTCAATAATAAAATTAAATATTCCTAATCTTTATATACCAAATAAACTCACATAACAACATTTTTGAAGGGTTTGACAGAAAATGTTCATCAAAGATGTATTCAAATTTAGATTTTTATTGTTCAGTTTCCAAAATTATCATTAGGCCGTTTATCTACTGCCATGATAATATGTTATAGTCGTTTATAATCAAAGCGTCTATATAGACAGATGTGTCTGGATGAACTGGCCTATTGAGGTTGATTAGGAGTATATATAGTTAACAGACTTGTAGACACCTCCTGCTGCCTGCCTCTCTGCCTCTTCATAACGCCCCTTTTCTACGTTACTTGGCATTGGGTAAAGGGTATAGCAACAACAGCGGCAACTGCAACAATGCAGCTCCAAAATGTAACTGCAGCTGAGTTGGCGCTTTGAAGATGATCGTATGTGGCAGCTGCAGTCGCTGCGGTTGCCACACGTAGCAGCCAGCAGCCAGCAGCCAGATGAGCCCGAGCGACATCAACTCATGAAATGACGCTGGCTCTGTCTCTGTGTGTGTTCATCCTAGACTTTCAGTTTCGTTTGGAGAGCAGCGTTTCATATAAATATGCGCAGTGGCTGCACATCGAGATCAGTCAGAATTTGGCGCTGCTCCGTGGCGCAAACATCCAAAAAAATAAAATAATAAACTTAAGAAACCAAACCAAGTTTCCCCGATCAAAAAACACGCACGTGGAATATGTTCAAGTTATTTGGCCTAATGCTGTTGTTGACGGCGGCGGTGCTGGCGCGCCCCGAGCCGCCGGTGAACTCCTATTTGCCGCCCTCGCCCGGCGATAACTACGGTGCGCCGGGTCAGGGACAGGGCCAGGGACAGGGACAGGGCGGCAGGCCGTCGGATTCGTATGGTGCTCCTGGTGCGGGCAATGGCAACGGCGGTGGACGTCCCTCAAGCAGTTACGGTGCTCCTGGTCAGGGCCAGGGACAGGGACAGGGCCAGGGCGGATTTGGCAGCAAACCCTCGGATTCGTATGGTGCTCCTGGTGCGGGCAATGGCAACGGCGGTGGACGTCCCTCAAGCAGTTACGGTGCACCCGGCCAGGGACAGGGACAGGGACAGGGCGGTTTCGGTGGTCGCCCTTCGAGCAGCTATGGTGCTCCTGGTCAGGGACAAGGCGGCAAACCCTCGGATTCGTATGGTGCTCCTGGTGCGGGCAATGGCATCGGCGGTGGACGTCCCTCGAGCAGCTACGGTGCCCCTGGTCAAGGACAGGGACAGGGCGGATTCGGTGGCAAGCCCTCGGATTCATACGGCGCTCCTGGTGCTGGCAACGGCGGTGGACGTCCCTCGAGCAGCTATGGTGCGCCTGGTCAGGGACAGGGACAGGGACAAGGACAAGGTGGTTTTGGTGGCAAGCCCTCGGATTCGTATGGTGCCCCTGGTGCTGGCAACGGCGGTGGACGTCCCTCGAGCAGCTACGGCGCACCCGGTCAGGGACAAGGTGGATCTGGCGGCAGGCCTTCAGACACATACGGCGCTCCTGGTGCGGGCAATGGCAACGGCGGTGGACGTCCCTCAAGCAGCTACGGTGCTCCTGGTCAGGGACAGGGCGGCAGACCGTCGGATTCGTATGGTGCTCCCGGTACTGGTAATGGCAACGGCAATGGTCGCCCCTCGAGCAGCTACGGCGCTCCCGGCCAGGGTCAAGGACAGGGACAAGGTGGTTTCGGTGGCAAGCCCTCCGACTCGTATGGTCCGCCCGCTTCCGGCTCTGGGCCTGGCGGCGCTGGTGGCCCCGGTGGTGCTGGCGGTGCTGGTGGTGCCTATGACAACGATGTAAGTAGCTCAATGTTCTGGCCTGGGTTCCTTCTCACTTGGCTCCTTCCACACACGCACACACGAACCAGATTAGCTCGCCTGGAGCTGAACGCTTCTTTGCCAATGCTGCACACAGCACGCTCTGATCTCTTGCACCGAACCGAATTGCTTGCGCCTCTTCCTTCTCTCTCTCTCTCTCTCTCACTTTCTTTCTGTCTCTACCTTCTAACTGCGTCTTAACTCTATCTTGAACTGTCTCTATCTGTCTCTCTCTTTCTCTCTCCACACGCTCGCTCGCTACCCCGCAGGAGCCTGCTAAATACGAATTTAATTACCAAGTTGAGGACGCTCCAAGTGGGCTCTCATTTGGGCATTCAGAGATGCGCGACGGTGACTTCACCACCGGCCAGTACAATGTTCTGTTGCCCGATGGAAGGAAGCAAGTAAGCGAGCTGCTCCTGCACTGACCGACTGAGCTGGGGAAACAGGATTAATCTCAAGCCACTGCCACTGCCAACTGCTAATCTTTGCTTTTCCCTTTGCCTCTTCCTTCCCACGCAGATCGTTGAGTACGAGGCGGATCAGCAGGGCTACCGTCCTCAGGTACGCTACGAGGGCGACGCCAATGCCAGTGGCGGTACTGGTGGTGCTGGTGGTGCTGGCGGTCCCGGTGGTCAGGATTTGGGTCAGGGCGGCTATTCCAGCGGTCGTCCCGGCGGTCAGGACCTGGGTCAAAATGGATACTCCAGCGGTCGTCCCGGCGGTCAGGATTTGGGTCAGAATGGTTACTCTGGTGGACGTCCCGGCGGACAGGATTTGGGTCAAAATGGTTACTCTGGTGGACGTCCCGGCGGTCAGGATTTGGGTCAAAATGGTTACTCTGGTGGACGTCCCGGCGGTCAGGATTTGGGTCAGAATGGTTACTCCGGTGGTCGTCCCGGCGGTCAAGATTTGGGTCAAAATGGCTACTCCGGCGGTCGTCCCGGTGGTCAAGATCTAGGCCAGAATGGTTACTCCAGCGGACGTCCGGGCGGCAACGGAGGCTCCGACGGTGGCCGCGTAATCATCGCCGGACGCGTCACTGGTCAGGACGGCGGTGATGGCCAGGGCTACTCGAGCGGCCGTCCCGGCGGTCAGGATGGCGGCTTTGGACAGGACAACACCGACGGTCGAGGCTACTCCAGCGGCAAGCCCGGCCAGGGACGCAACGGCAATGGCAGCGGCAGCGGCTTCGGACCCGGTGGCCAGAACGGCGACAACGACGGCAGCGGCTACAGATACTAGAGGAACCCAACGGACACCGAACGAGACACACTAGCTAAGATTTTCGAGGAGTTATTTGAAAGACGTAGATCAATATGTAGAGCTTAAGAGACATTTAGAACTATGAACTAGTTACCGTTACCCTTCAACGGATCCACACGATCTATCGCCCCCTCACTGTACTCTATACACATCTCACGCTATCTCATGCTATCTCTCGACCACAATATTTCCTCATCCCCACTTTGACTTCACCTAGGCTAAGTTCAACTTGTTGTTAGTTGCAAATGAGAAAAATATTCTGCTCACAAGCGGCGAAGAACCCAAAAAAAAAAAAATGATGGAAAGAAGGTTAAGACATACAAATCAAGATTTGTTAAATGTAAGAATTGCTTGCCAATAAGTATGTGACGTAATAAAGACATATATTTTTATAAATAACTCGACTTACTTTTAATGAGAAAGCACACGAAATCAATTAAGCTTAAAGCTGAGGCTTGATTCCTCCCTCAGTTTTAAAGAATACAATTTTTGCAGTCATTAAAATTTACAAAAATGTTCATATGTAAAGCTCTTGGATCCATAACTCACACATTTCAAACACCCATAACTTTGTTAACACTGCACCGATGCTTGGTGGCATTTTGGGCATTTTTTGTGCTCTAGATTATATCTGTTTCAAAACTTTAAGTTTTGAAAAAATATTTTTTTTAAAAATTTTCCCAAAAAAAAAATTTCAAAAATTTTGAATTGCGAAAAACAACATAAAAACAGATTCTAAGGGTGTAAAATTTGTTTTGTCAAAAATCATGCAAAAATTTACAAAAGCTTTGGCATGTTAAGCTATTGGATTCATAGCTCCCATATTTCAAACTAACAAAACTTTCTCAAAACTGAACCAATATTCATGTTTGAAAGCATTTTGGCCACGATTTAGCCTCTAGATTGTTTATGCATTTGTGTACAGTGTGTACAAACAATTGTGGATGTTATTACACTGGAAACGAGTATTGCGCTCTCGGCTATACCCGATAAATAAAAGCTGAAAGCGCTTAAGGCCAAGCTAAATATATGTAAAATATGCCTTATCTCAAGTAACGTTTGGAGCTTAACCAAAGCTCATTGACAAAATTAAAGAACCTTATCTAATAACAATATATTCAAAGATTCCTATAACAAATCTACACATTTGAATTATCTGTTTTTTAAATAGAATTATTGGTTTCAGTGTAGTCACCAAAATTAGTCCACGTATAGTTCCAGAAGCGAGGATTAGCACGCGGATCATTGGGCTTATTTGTAGGCGCCACCGCTGTGGCATTGATCAGCTGCAGCTCGTTCAACATGAGCTCCAGCACCTTGGGATACCTGTGAGGATAAAAATCAATATAGTTCGAGATTGAATGAAACTCTCGCAATATTTACTGCTTGGCCAGATTGCGTCGCTCGCAGGGATCCTCGCGCACATTGAAGAGACAGAGCTGATTTAGCGGATTGCAGGCAATATCTGGCGCATCCTTTGCTTTCGAGTCCTTGCAGATGACATTGGCCGCTGCGCGCAGGCGCATCATATCGGCGGTCTTGGGCAACATTTTCAGCTGCTGCATGGCCTGACCCGCCACGCTCTTGGCCACCAGCTGCCAGTCGTAGTCTTGTGGATGTCGCATGCCCGCCGGCCCATACCAGCCGTCCCAGGAGCCGTTATAGTTGGTGCCCTTCACCAGCTTCCAGTCACCCACGCTCAGCGCCGCACTGCCCCAGATATCGTCGATGTTGTGCAGGACGCTCTTGCGCGGCGAGGTCTCGTTCTTGATCAGCGCCTGCCACAGGCTCATCCCATCCAGCCTGGCTGCAGTCAGTTTAGCCAGCGCCTCCTCACCGCCCGCCGCCTCCACCAGCGTGGGCAGCCAGTCCGCTACGTGCATTGTCTGCTCCGCGGTGCGGGAACGTTTAGTTAACTGCGTGGTCCAGAGCAGCGCCGCACCCCGCACGCCGCCCTCCCAGAGCGTGTTCTTTACACCCCTGAGGGGATAGTTGGAGGCAAAGTTGGAATTGAAACCCTCCGCCGGGCCCCCGTTGTCCGTGGAGAAGATGATTATGGAATTCTCCAGCATGCGAGATTTGCGCAGCTGCTCAACTATCTTGCCCACAGAGTCGTCCATGGCGGTGACCAAAGCTGACAACAAGAAAGAACAGTTACTATTGGATTTATGTATGTTGTTATATGATATAATATTTAGTGGTTCGATAGGGCAAGACTTTTCGCATATGTTCGGAGCTTAGTAAAAATCCCAATTGCTGAGTTTCGTTAAGATATCTTGAAAAATATTTATTTATATGTAAGGAACATAATATAGCTAGAGTGTCTTTGGTTGTTCCTATCGAAGCTATACGATATAGTAGTGGAATATGGATAATACGTTGCTAGTATTTTGTAATAGCTAAATTTCTTTCAAATATTTTCAAAAACAAAAAAGTTTTTCATACCAAAACTAATTATTTTTGTTCCTACTAGAGCTATATGATATAGATGTCCTATGTTGATCAGATTTTGTGGACTAGATAGGACTAGCCAGACTCTTAATTGCAGGGACTAGAGACGATATCTTGAAAAACAAAAAAAAAAATGTATACAAAAACAAAAAACTAATTTTCAACCGATCGTTCGTATGGGAGCTATATTATATAGTGATCCGATCCGCCAAAATTTAGCATATGTATTTTCTGGCATAAAAAGACGAATGTATTCCAAGTTTCATCAACATAGCTTCAAATCTGAGGAACTAGTTCGCATAAATACAGACGGAGAAGGTTATATTGACTCGGCTGCTGATACTGATCAAGGATATTTATACCTAATGAGGTTGGAGCAGGGTAAGACTCTTGGAGACAGATTTATAGCACCCCCTGCCGGGCTCTAGTTGAACTGGGCCGACTCACCCGCATATTTGCGCCGTTTGTAGTGCTCAATCTTGTCCAGTCGACGCACTGCGTCATCGTTGGCCGGCAGCAGATTGTAGGGATTGCCCGAGTGCACCGCCGCATGCGCCACGTAGAGGAAAAGCGGACCCTGGGCGGTATTGTGCCGGGCTATAACATTGAGCGAATGCTGCGTGATGACATCCGTGGTGTATTGGCCATGCAGATCGTAGGCCACCTCGCTGCCATTGCGCATGTCCAGGCCCCAGCAGCCGTGCTCCACAGCCGTGTGATCGTTATAATCTTGATGGCCTGACCAGAAGCCCACGTGGCTGCTAAAGCCGCGATGGAGGGGCGTATAAGCGCGTTGCCAGTGGCCCAAATGCCATTTGCCGGCTATGTGCGAGGTGTAGCTGAAAGGCAGCCAGTGCTAAGGGTCAAAGTACAATGGCAAAACAGTGTGGACCTACCCCAAATCGTTGAGATATTGCGGCAATATTTTCAAATCCAAAGGCAGGCCACGCGGCTCGGCCGCATAGAGCACCGTATGTTGCATGCCTGCACGAGAATTGGCCTATAAAATGTGGCTTAAATCTGGCTGCAAAAAATGCAACCCACCTGTGTGTATGGGATATTTGCCCGTCATGAGCGCCGCGCGTGAGGGCGTGCAAATTGGATTGACATAGTAGCGATTCAGTATGACGCCCGAATAGGCCAGCGCATCGATATTGGGCGTGGGAATCTGCGCCGATCCGCGGAAACTCACATCATTGAAGCCCTGCCAAAGTGAGCGGCGGATCAAACAAATGGTAAAAAATAATTATTATAAATAAATATAAACAAGCCAAGCTCTTGTTAAGCTCACTTACCAGATCATCCGCCAGAATAAAGATGATGTGCGGCTGTGCAACGGCATATTTGATGAGCGGCAGACAGAGAAGCAGCGGCAGGTGCAGTTGGAGTCGGAGGTGCAGCATCGCGATTGTTTGCCTCATTTGCATTGTTTATACCCTGTACGCATTGAAAATGGTTTAAAAAAAGAGGGATATATAACAGGCAGTAGCAAGCAACTATGAGGTAAATAATCAACAGACTATTCAATCTAGACATGTCAATCTCTCTGTCTGTCTGATTCTTAAAGCTTAATGGCTTAAATGTTAGGCGTATCTCAAGTTTCTCTTTAAAAAATTGTTTATAGCTTCCACCTTTCCTCAATATTATACCCTGAACCTAATGCAAATGAGTAAAAAGGGTATATGGTTTTGTGCAAATGTATGTAACAGACAGAAGGAAGCATCTCCGACACCATAAAGTATATATATTCTTGATCAGCGTCACTAGCCGAGTCGATTAAGCCCTGTCCGTCTGTCTGTATGAACGCGTCGATTTCAGAGCTTGCTCTTTTTAGATTCGTATATACCAAACGCAGATCAAGTTTATTTCAAATGATCGATAACTTTACCCGTTTTCTTATCATCAGTGTTTATCGGTTTTTTGACCCGGTTTCTTGTATTTTTATGTATATTTAGGATTTTGGATACCTTCCCCATATATCAAAAAAAACCAAAAAAAAAAAAATAAATAAATAAATCATGTACTACAGACTTGTGCTTTGGTTTGTACACAGATTTCAGAAGATTTAGAAGTTATTTAGGAATTAACTCTTCAGTGCGGGCCTAGCGCAGCTGCATGACCATATCTCAGAAACTATAAGAGCCCAGAGCCACCAAATTTGGTTAAGGCTGCTATATAAATGTACTATAGTACAAAAAGAATGCATTAAAACAATTTTCATCCAAATCGGTTAAGAAACAGAAGTTGTTACAGAACATGTTTTTGTATATTGGCAAACCAAATGGTGGCAAGCGCCAAGCGCAGACGTTTTCTGCATACGTGTCACACATACATACATACATATGTACAGATGTGCATTTAGATGCGTGAGGTCTTTTCCAATTTTTGTTATTTTTTTTTTTTTTAAGATTTTTTTTTATTTTTGTGAACTTTTGAAATTTTGGTATTTGGCATGTACACTCTCAAAAAGCCTTCGCAGATCAACTCCAACTAACATTTGAATGATATAGCTTTCTATTCGGTGAAAATTTTTCGAGAAATTGCACAGCTACGGTATACTACAATTTGCCTGCAAAAATTAAAATATTATTATTTATTTTTATATTATTTTACTAAAGTTCATCCAAACTTTGCCATCTGAGGTTTATTCCAAAATAATTGATAACTTCCCCTCTTTTCCCTTTATCAATGAATATCGTTTTATTTTTCAATTCAAACTCAGGGGTTCAAATTTTTAAATTTTTATATTCTTACAAGATTAGACATCTAACGTATATTTAAAAAATTATCGATAGCTCCCCTTTTTTTCCAAAAATCGATTAATAGAGCTGACTGTAGGATATCTTCTGGTCGGGCAGCCTCGACTAGAGCACTCTTACTTTGTTTTGGCTGCAACATGACTTGTGCAAAGGTTATGTGCTTGCTACGATTAGAGCTCATTAGTTGACTAATTACGCTGCAATGTCGAGATTCGCATACATACAGGTATACAGTATGTAGGTATGTTAGGTATGTATGCTAAGTATCTCTATAAGTATGTATGCTTGCAAATTTGAGCAACATCTTTGTCGCCGTCGAGCAATTGCAGCCATTGCCAATTGATTGTCCATTGGGTTTTGTCTGTGCAACCGAGCCACATTGAGTTCACATTGGAGTTGCGCGCGTGTCGTGTTCTCCCACGTGACACGAACTCGGAAAGTGAAGAATAATATAATTTACTGCGTTACCATGCTGAATATGCCAACATAGAGATTTAAGAAAACGGACAACATTTAATTGAAATATATGAAATCATAAAAATAATGTAATTAAATATTTTCAAAAACTCATCAAAATTTAAGACAAAAAAATTTTTTTTTTATTTAGTTTCGCTCGACCGCGGAATACGATAACAAGACTCACAATTTTAAAAACTTTTTTTTAAATGAAATTCAGGAATACTAAAACCATATGTAAAAATTAATATGCATAAAAAAATTAACATACATAAATATACAAAAAGTAATCATTTTATTCGAGTGTTTTTCCCAGTTGAAAAATTTCGACACGCGCTCATCCCTAGTTTCCATTACAGCAAAACTCAAAAAAAGTGCCAATTCATATTTTGGCTTAGCGCCCAAAACTGGAACTGAACGGAATCGGCAGAATGTCAAGTTTGTTGTATGAACTCAATTTTCATAAGCGCGCCGACAGCCAAATCAATTGCGTAATAAATTTGTTTACTCTTTAATTTCTTCGAATTTGTTTCGAAACAATTCTAACCGGTATATGGAATAATCTACACTCGAAATGTCAAAAGAGCCAAAATGAAAATGTCTTTTATCGCATTTGTATACCCTGTGCTCATAGATAAACAAGCCTTTATTGTTTCTGCACAAATGTGTCTTAAGACGTGTTTTTAAGCATATCTCGGAGATTAAAAGAAATCAAGTATGAGATATGAGTGCAAGAAAATTCGAATGTATACTACGGCAACTCGCAGCTGGATAGAGGGTATCTCTTAGTCGGACACACCCGACGAGAGCAGGCTTGCCTGTTTTTCATGCGCTACATAACGCGTGATTGATGCAGCCAACTAATTAGCATGTGAATTAAACGTGGGGTTTGTCGAACCTTAGCCCAATAATGGGTCAAATAACTGAACGTCAGTCGGAATTGCCTACCGGACCCACGCAAAGGGCATACAAACATACATACATATTTATGTGTGTGTTTATTTAATTTGCATAAAGATAAGCCCATTTACATGTGAAACTAACTTGAATATTTAAATTACCCCTATACCGTTTTGTTCAAACAACTTTTTGCATGAATTTCGTTTCACTTAGCAACATTTATGATAAACAATTCCAGGTCTTTGTTTATAAGCAATCACAAATATATATGTATATGCCTGTTTATGTGTGTGCACAAATGTATTAATAAATAATTTTTAAGCAAAATATAATGAGGCATTAACAAGTGCGCGTGCAAACAATTGATTTAATTTATGAGCACGCCACGCACTTAACAACTCTTTTTATATTTCTTTTATTTTCGTTTGCAATACAATACTAATTTTTAAATTGCCTGCAGACCACAAACCGTTTCACAACACGCGCCAAATACGACTGCGGGCGACCAATGTCGGCACAGCTTTGACCGCTCTTTAACTATGCTGGCGTCTGCGCCGGCGTCGCTGTTTATCGCTCTCACTCCCACTCTCTCTGCAAACGACAAACAGCGAAAGTCGCGTGCGCTGTTAAATGCCAGCAATTATGCGCAGTTTACAGCGACAGCTTCAAGTTAGATATGTAAACAGAGAGCCAAAAGCACACACACACACGCACACAAGCGCAAGCACATGCGCACTGAGAGAGCGACAGCGGTGTTGCCATATATTTTCGATAATGAAACTGTGTTCGTTTTGATTCTGTCAAATATAAGTAATTTAAATAAACTTGTTTTAAACGTAATATTTATTTTTTACAATACATAGCAAAGTATTAGGCATAGTTGTAGAACTGTTTTCTCAAGATTTAAGTTATTCACTAAGCAAACGATAGTGTTTTTTTAACGTTTGGATCTAAATTCCAAACAAGCATGAAGAAAACTTTTAAGCGCACATTTTGAAAACTGTTTCATTGAGAATTCGGGGCCTAAGGCTGTACATTTTAACGACTACTACAAATTTAAGCTTAAGTTAAGTTTCTGTTTTCCTATATATGCCATTACCTACCCGAAAAATTAACAAACAGCCAGACATTATGTACCAAACACGATCAACTGTTGTACGCTATAGTACACAACCGAAATAACTAGTAATTACACAAAAAATTTTGATTGAGAGCCTTTTGGGGTAGTACATCCAATCACGGCCACACCCTTTTAAGGAAGTATCCAGCCATTCGGACCTTAGAGTATTTCAAGATCAACGTGCCGTATTTCCGGAAATTGTGTCTAAATGGATCAATGAGAAACGATTGTTTTTTAGCAGATATAAATGTCAGTAAAGTAAACTGTAGCTCACGCGCAGATTCATTTCAATGCGATCAATTTCACCTCCCATCAGGTCCACAATGCTCTCGCCTTGGTCTAGTAGGAAGCTCTCCAGATCATCGACACTACGAAAGCTTCGCACAATCTGTAAAAAAAAAGATATTGATTAAATATATGTCATAAAATGTATATCTTTATTTTACACACCGCCAGCAGCTTGTTCAGGTCCTGCTTGTCCAAATAGGAGCGCGTGAGCTCGCGTCCATCAAAGTCCAGCTCAGCCTGGTAAAACGGTGAAATTGTTATTTTGGATCGAAAGGGTTTTCAGGGCACGTTGAAACCCACCTTATAGCGCACTCGACCATTTCCAATGTCTATACCTTTCACATCGTATATGGCGCGAATCATCACATCAGCCTCCAGCGCGGCGTTGATCTTCTCCAAGCGATCCATGGATATGGAGACGCCTACCAGCGCATTCGCATTTGTATAGATGATAAATGAAGCAACTGCCCCTAAGAGAGCACCAATGACCAATGAGCCCGCCGCATCGAACAGCGGGGAGCCTGTGTAACTGCTCAAGCCCATGCAGCCAGCGGCGATGGTGACGCCCGCAACGGCTGCGGCGTCCTCACAGAGCACCACATTTACGCAGGGATCCTTGCCGCTAATTACTGCAAATGAAACAATCTTTGTGATTCCTAATTTCCATAATTAACTTGAAGGAAACCCTACCATAATCCTTAAAGCTCATATTATTAACTTTCGCTGCACGTTTCAGTTCATTGATGGCCACGACGAGCGTGGCGCCCTCGGAGACCAGCGAGCCAGCGAGTATGCAATAGACCCAAAAGAGATCAGCTATTGGCTGAGGGTGGAGAATGCCCTCGATGCCGTGATAAATGGACAGTCCGCTGCCCACGCAGAATATGCCAACGCCTGAGATGAGTGAGGAGACGTAGCGCATGTTCATATAGCCGTAGGGATGATCTGTGTCCGGCACCTGTGACGACTTGTAGATGCCAAAGGCCAGTATCAGCTGGTTGATCAGATCCGCCAGCGAGTGTATAACCTCGGCGAACATGCTATGCGAACCGCTATAAAGCCAACCGCCCGCCTTGAACAGCAGATTAGCTGCATTGCTGGAAAGGCCACAAGTTAGTTTCATAATTGCAAGGTTTAATCAAGTGAGAAAGTTGCGTTGATATAGCCAACAAATCTTTACACATTATCTGACGCTTAGCTTTAAAAGCCGCAAAATAAATTGCGTTCATATGCGCAGACCCAATATACTCTTTTG
The DNA here is from genome assembly GCA_035041545.1 of Drosophila colorata. Classification (NCBI taxonomy): domain Eukaryota; kingdom Metazoa; phylum Arthropoda; class Insecta; order Diptera; family Drosophilidae; genus Drosophila; species Drosophila colorata. Next base: position 18,005 of record JAWNLD010000453.1, read on the forward strand.
TTCGTGAATGAGTATGACAAATCTGTACACTCACATGGCAATGGCGGTGGCCACCACTTGGCCAGACTTCTCGTCGCTCTTGTTAGTGTCCAGCAGGCCCTTGGTGCGTGAGCCCATCTCCCGCCGATAGTCGCGTAGGCGCCGCTTCACCGTAAACACATCTAGATTCGTATACATTAGCATCTCGCACATTACACGCAAAGATGAACTTACTCTGCTGGTACTGTTTGCGCTCCACCTCGCGCTTGAGCCGCTCCCGCACGATGCCCTCGCGCGAGCCCCAGACCTCGAGTGCCTTGGCCTCGACGTCTCGTCGCCAGTAAACTGTCATGGGAGGCTCCTGTTCGTAGGGCGAACGACGCTTGATCTTGGGCAGTTTCTCCAGATCTGTGATGGTTAGCATGAAGTCAGATATGGCACGCGCGGGCGTAACAAAATTCCGCTCCAGCGATATGCGATAGTCGAAGCGCGGTCGCTTTGGAGCCGGCTGTGCTGGTGCAGCCGACGCAGCTGGCGTCTCTGTAGCCTCCTTGCGCTGCGCCATAGCAGCAGTTGGCGTTGGCGTTGGTGGGGGTGTAGGCGGTGGCGGAGAAGGCGCACTGGAAGGCGGCATGACGTCCTCCATGCCCGATGTATTCGACATAGGCATCATGTTGATCGCCGGCTCATTCAGCTTGGCCACCGGTGATAGTTCGGTCTTCTCGAACACAATTTCATTGATCTTCGAGTCCTCGATGGTGGTCGTAATCGAGAGTATGCCCTTGGACGTTTTTATTTCATAGCTTTTTGTCTGCACGATGGGCATCTTTTCCGGCTCCCCCTCTAGTTTTTCCTGGCTAGCTGGTTCGGCAGCAACAGTAGACTCCTTGAGATCCTTGCCCTTGTCACTGGCACTACAGCGCATTTGCATGGGCCATAGCCCAAAGCCACCTGTTCTGCCTCCTCCCAGGCGACTGCGAAGAGGCGTGCACTCATTGCGCTGCAGGCCATAGAAACTGGCGTCCGAGTGCCTCTGCTGGTACCTCCAGTGGCAAGCCGCGCGAGTGAACTGTCGTTGGCCGCGGTGCAACAGGAACACGCCGCGCATCAACATGTCCAAGCCCACGGCCAAGTGCGCTAAAAACAAGATAAAAAATATAATTCAGTTGAGCATGCATCTAATTAGTTGGAGGTTCATTACTGTGCAACTTACACGGCGCACCGCTCAGCGATCTCTATCTGTTGACGTCGTTCCGTATTGGGGTTTCACTTTTTTGACCGGACTACGTCATGCGACCAGGCAAAGAGTGTGTGTGTGTGTGTTGTTTTAAATGGGCTCTGGCTGCTGTCGGCTGGCTTGCGCAGGTGTTGGTGTCGCTGCTGCCGAAAATGTGCACTTGAACTTTACTAAATGCGTTTTACTTCAAAATTGTTACGGCAAAAAAAAATAATTTAGAAGTGCCCGGCTGTAGTTTTAGCTAAAGAAAATGTATTATCGATTATCGATAAATGAAAAATGAACTACAAAGTTTATATTTGCCAACACTGACGCAACAGCTGTTCGCATACTCTCACTGTAGCTGTTGTTGCGAACGTATAACGCATTGGAAAAGCTGGTAATGTATTTGATAGGTAACATGACTAGATATATGCATATTTATTTAGGTTAGTATTTAAGATTTTTCTTGAGCATTGTAAGTCTATATGCTACAGCAAAGTTTAAGTGTTGTCAATATGTAATTCTTATTTCAGATTGGTAAGGGCATACAATTTTCGGCTGCTCAAGTATAATTTAGTTAGTTCTGCTTCTTTCTCATCACTCTTCGCTGCCGGTTTTGTAACCATAACTTTTTCGTTCTTTTGAATAGTTGTTTGTTTTTGTTATTAACAAATGTCGCTGCTAGTGAGAAATGCTGCAAAACTCATAACGCGTAATGTGCTGCCACTGAGAACGGCCAGCAGATGTTGTTACTCCGTTGACCCTATCTTGGGCGATGGCACCGAAGTGCTCGTGGAGCGGCTGGAGGGAAAACAGCAGGGCATAACTGTGATCGGTTTGAATAGGCCGGCAGCGAAAAACTCCTTCAGTCGGGCCCTTGTGAACACTTTCAGCGATATCCTGCAGGACATCAAGCGCGACAACGGGTCTCGGGTGGTTGTGCTGCGCAGTCTCACGCCGGGCATTTTTTGTGCTGGCGCCGATTTGAAAGAGCGTAAAGGTAGGGGATGTAGCTCAGTGGTAGAGCGTTCGCTTTGCATGTGAAAGGCCCCGGGTTCAATCCCCGGCATCTCCAGCAGGTTTACTTTTTGTTGTTTTTTATTTTTTTTTTTAAAGTTATTTTTAATAATATATATTTTTTTTATTTCCAGCTATGAGCACGGAGGAGACCAGCGAATTTGTGACCCAGCTTCGCGGCCTGCTCATCAGCATTGAGCAGCTGCCAATGCCTGTGATTGCGGCACTCGATGGCGCCGCCTTGGGCGGTGGACTGGAAATGGCCCTGGCCTGTGACATACGCACGGCTGCCTCCAATGCAAAAATGGGTCTGGTCGAGACGCGACTTGCCATCATACCGGGCGCTGGGGGCACTCAGCGCTTGCCGCGCATACTCTCGCCCGCGCTGGCCAAGGAGCTGATATTTACGGCTCGCGTGCTGGACGGCGCCGAGGCCAAGCAACTGGGCCTAGTCAATCATATGGTGCAGCAGAACGAGACAAAAGATGCTGCCTACCAGCAGGCCGTCAAGCTGGCCGAGGAGATACTGCCCAACGGGCCGGTGGGCGTGCGCATGGCCAAGCTCGCTATAGATAAGGGCATGCAGGTGGATCTGAACACGGGCTACTCGATCGAGGAGGTGTGCTATGCCCAGGTCATACCCACCAAGGATCGTCTGGAGGGCCTGGCCGCTTTCGCTGAAAAACGCAAGCCCGTCTACAAGGGCGAGTAGGCGTGGCCGAAACAGATTTTAAATTTAAGCTAAAGCAGTGCATTTATTAGTTTCTGTTACTATATTTTTCCTGTTTAAATGAATTTGAAAATAATCAATTCAATTGTTTAGCTCTCGTATAAGATGGTTGTTTTCTATGTAGCTGTCAGATAGATGTCCGAGTAATTGTGTTCCTATTGTCATGTCTGATGACGCAGCTCCAAATTGTTGTTGCACTTAGTCATGTTGAATGCTAATTGCTGCGATTAAATCTCAGCTTGACTGCTCGCTTGATTTATGTGAAAAGCAAATCTACTAACATGCTAAATCCACCTACTCCACCTATGCGGAAATTGCAATTTCTATAGAAATTCATTGAGAATTTATTTAGAAAGTGTCTGTCAATTCCATACCTTCAGTTTGATTTTGCTAAAAATGATTTATTCGCACATAATGGACACACGGGGGTATTTTTGAGCAATTTAGTTGCTTTCATTTACTCACGTATTTCGCGAAAACAAAGATCTTTTGTTTGCGCAAAAACATCAAAAGAACACGCTTTATATAAATGTTTTCAATAAAGGGCGTTAACTGGTAGTTAAAACAAGATAAAAGCAATGCGGCAACAGCCGCTCAAGGAGGCAGGCGTCAGGCATTGACTAGCAGCCACTTGTCTCCTACAACTGTTGACCCACTTGCCTGTTGACTGCGTGTACGCGTCTGCCACGCCCCAGTGCCGCATAACGCCCCCCATTAGGTCGAGCAGTGGCGACATCAAACGCCCATTCAATTAACATGCGACACCGTGTTTGACATCACGCAAGGTCAGTAGCCGCAGCTCTTGACTGGATGCGGAGTGTGTGCGAGAGTGTATGTGTGTGTTTGAATATTTGTATACCCTTGCAGAGGGTATTTTAATTATTTCAAACACTGTTTTACGCGTCGGAGAAACTTTTGATCCTATGAAGAATATATATCCCTGATCGACTGCCAGTTTTGAGTATATCGTCATAAAACTATGTATACATCCGTATTTTTCTTGCAGGCAGTATATTTGCCGTAGTCGGCCGGTTCGAGTTTGTGTACGAAAATCTTTTTTTTTCAAAGATGTCCTGATCAAACTTGGTAATTAAGAGTATCATAACTCACCCAACTAATTACCAGCAAAATATTATTTAGCTGACATAGAAATGATCGGTCAAAAAACTCTTTTTGTATGAAGAACTTTTTTTTTGTAATATGCTTACCAAACTTCGCACCTTAGGAATAATCGGTCAAAAATCAAGTGTTTGTATGAAAAGCTTCTTTGTTTTCAAAGACATCATAACAAAACTTGGAATTATGAGCGACCCCAAGCTCCTAACATATCTGTAAAATATAATTTTAATATCGGATTTATTTATCATATCGCTGCAATAGGAACAATCGGTCAAAATCCAAGTTTTCGTGTCAAAAAAACTAACTACAGCGTACACCTTCCATATGACGGCAAGGGTATTGAAAGTTCGGCACCCCGAAAATCCCTTTACTCTCTCGTTTTTAAGCATTTCAGAGCTGACATCGACGCTGACTCAGAATCGGGCATTTGGCGAATCTGATGCGACAATCTAAAGACGGCTAATGCCAAGCGCACTTTGCATACTAATCAATTAAATTATTAATTACCTAGACACGGCCGATGATGAACTCAAACTCGAACATGAACTGGACTGGCAATCCGATCCCAAAAATACGGACTGACCAATGTTATTGCACAATCCGAAGGCTGTTCCGGAACCAATTGCGGAAGCATATCGATTATTATTATTATGAAACAATAAGACAAACAAATAAAAATTACGTGCTTCGGAATTCGCGTTAAACGAGTTTTTGTGCATTTTAAATGATCTTTGTTCAGCATTTGCTAAACGAAATATATGTATGTTTATATATGTATGTATGCTGGGCTTGCGATTTGCATTGCAATGAAGGAGCAGCCAATGGTTTATAATACCCTGTACACAAAAAAGTCACACAAATGATACAACATTTTCCAGGTATTTGTACTTCATAACGAGACATGTCAAGTGTTAACAATTAGTTGACGGGCACGTCAAGCGAACGAATCATGACTTAAAATGGCAAACCTTGTTTTGATTGTATTTTCTTTTTGTACATCCCCCAAACATCAGTTATATATCAAATATAATATACACATATGTCCACATAATTGCTTGGCAAATCTTTCCACTTGACGTCTGGGTTATGTTTACTGATAAAGCATATAACTCCTGATATATATATTTATTTATCTACATCTTCACGCAGTTCAACCTTCGGCATTGCGTATACGTCAGGTATTACATATATCTATCTGGTATCTATATAGCTGCTTGTTTCTTTGCGAGCACAAATTAAAGAAACACCAGGCCAACAAATCAACAACCAATCAATTTAGACAATTACGTCAAGTTGGGATTTAATGAAAACAGTTCATTTTTGTTTTGATTGAAATATAACAAAAGAAAAAAAACCTTAAACCAATTACAGCTGCTAGTTAATGTAAATTTACGGTTTGAATTTTCCATAACTCAATGACTGACAATCTATCCCATGCATTAATTAATCCGCTGAAACTTGAATCGAATAAAAATTTCAAAATGCGTCGTACGTGAAAATTGCATTTCAATTTGTTCGTCAAAATTTTCCACTGCCCCACTGAATGGAACAAGCGGCAACAGCAGCAACAACAATCGAGCATTTCATATTTTATGGACTGGCAACAAAATCGAGTGCTACACCAACAACAACAACAACAACAACAATGGCCACTTGAAACAAGTTAATCACAAAACTCCATGATCTGACTTAAAGAGACGCCTCAAGGCGACAACAGCAACAACAACAACAAGTAATAGCACTCTAAAGGAGAGTGTTCGACTAGAAGTTACCCTTTATACGTATATTTTTTTAATGCACATACACGCTGCACACCTCACACCTTGGATAGCTGCTGTGCTTCAAGCCTTAGATCCTACACTGAGAAAAATTCTACATTCCAAATTTGACGCGATCGTATGTGTATACAGTTCAATAAAATCCAAACTTAGCAGGCTTTCAGATGACACCTTCTACCTGATACCCCTTTGTACCCATTTGCAATAAGTACAGGGTATGACAACAACGGAGCCTAAGTAATTGCCATGTTAAAGTACTCTTAGCTATTGCCTGACTGCCTTGGCAGGCTACCAGCCGGCAGCGGAGCGCTGTTTAAGGCGCCTGGCAAAATTCTTAACTTGCAATGTTCAATGCACTTCAATGTGTCCAAGTCGCAGCCCCCCTCACCACCTCTTACCAAATTGCAGCAGCAATGAAATAGCCTATGGTAAATGTTGATCATGATGAGCATGGTGATAATGCTGCTGCTGGCAGACACTGTGTCTCTTGTACATACAGGGTGTTTCAATTAGAGCTGAATACTTTTTAAATTTTTATCAATTAAAAAAAATTATAATAAATTGAACCAACCTATTAGGTTCCGTAAATAAAATTAGTAAATTATTAAATAACTAAGTTTTTAATTGGCAGTCAAATTGTCATTTAGAGTAGGAGAAAATATAGTTCCTTTTACTTTTTCAGGAGGTTACTGAAAAATATGCGCAAGCAAAATATATTTATGACAACTTGAGCTCAGCACATTTTCAATCAGATCATTTAGACATACTAAACTTAAAAGCGATCACATGAGTACCAGAAAATTCCGGTTTCACATATAAAAAAAAATGTATAATTATTTACTCATTTAGTAAGTTATTAAAAATACAATATTAACAAAAAAAAAAGAAGTATATATATATATATATTGAGAAATCTATACTTATAAATGTCTGTTTAATTATTTTAAACATGTGTTAATTGATATTAAACATTTTCATTAGTAAAAGAAAAACCCAAGAATTTTGTAGTAAAGAAAGAAGTTTTAAAGTTTCATATAATATACTTCTAAATTATTGTGGTTTAAATCTTGTTATCTCGTTGATCATGAACAGATGCATATAAATATAAATAAATAACTGATAAGTTGAAGATATTCAAGAACACATTCAAAGCTTTCGGTTTTCTGTTTTTAATTATTTTTAGTCAAGTTCATTGCCGCACTTTGTTGCTACGCTTAGATATATTTAAATAGTGGTATATTTATACTCACTATTCACAGTCCTCTAAAGACTTAGCTTTGTGTAAATCATGGCTAATCAGCTAGAATTTCAATACCGTGTCTTCCAGCTAAAGTATTCTGCCTGCACTTTATCTTTATGGCCTTTAAGCAGCTAACTTTTGTTTGCAGTTGCGGGTGCAACGATTTTTGTTGCCACCCTGTGCGAGCGACTACGGTGCGTATGAGCAATGGGTCGCAAAGCAGACTCTTGTTTCGCTGCAAATGCCCAAAAACTGAATGGTATAGAAAGCACTCAACTCACACAGAGTGAATGAGAGAGGCCGACTTCGCCCCAGCTGCGTCATGGCATCGTTTATTGTCCGCTGCGCTAATTACGCGCCCACTGATGCCCCCTCCTATCGCAGCAGACAGGTGTAACTGTGTGTGCGTGTGTGCTTTATAGCCGCACTTTGCTGTCGCCGGCAGCAGCAACAAATTCAAGCACAAACATTGGCTTAATATCAGTCACTAACTGATCGCCAGAGAGTTAACAACAAGGCGACAGCCGCAGCCGCAGCTCAGAAAAACGCGCGCGCCTTGAAACGCACAACTACGCAAAGCCTCTTAAGTGACTAAATAATATTAACAGTTATTTACACACAACAAAGCCATTTAAACAATTGGCTTTGTGTAAAATAAAATTAGCTTTTGGCTAATTGAAATTAAAATTCAAAAAACGCGCGCGTTTCTATCGCGATTTGTGCGGGCGATAATTAACGCAAAGGTGACACATAAATAAGAAAGGAAAAAAGACAATTCGTGTCAATGTTAAGGACAAACAAATTGCCAAAACGCATAAGCAAATAACACGAATATTGTGCAAAATATTTTTATATTGAATATAATTATATTAGCAACAGTTTCGCAAAGGTAATTATAATAAATGCTCAACTTCAAAAAAGCGTTATTAAATTTAAAAAAATAAATAAAATAGCAGCTACGACTCTTTTATTTGCTAACCATATAAAAAGGTAATAGTAGTTTAGCTGTAAAGGCATGTAAAATATAGTATTGTAATGAAACAAGCTAGGAAAACTATAAAAAATAATAATAATAATTATAGCTCAAATGAACACACAAAATAAAAGTAACAAAAATTGAGTCATTATTTTATTTAACTTTTTTACAAAAAAACATACATTATCTGTGATGCTATAGTTTGTGATATATTTTAAATAAACTAATTATTTATGATTAATGTGTCACACAAATTCAATCGGTAAATCCAAATTAAGGCAAGTCACGTTGTTTAATTTTTTTACGACTGAAAATTGCACTCACATGCGCTTCTAATTGAATGTTTGGCGAAATTATTATATAGTATTCTACATAGATGACAATCGGAAGTGGGATAGCTACTTTGTGTATTTGAGATCTGATAAGACCTCTTGATTTTGATAGCGTTAATGATTATTGACTTAGTTTAATCTGTCAGCTACTGAGCTTTTACATAGGTACCCATAAACCCAACCAAAGTCTGCTTGATTCTTGCCGCTCTGCTTACATAATATCGGGGCAAGGCTTTATAAATCGCATATGCAATTTCAATATGCACTTTCAAGAAGACGACTACGTCAGCTACTTCATTCATACGACGTATACGATGCATCAATTTATTATTTTTTTCTTTGTATATCGAAAGTGAACCCCAAACCAAGGTGGAATAAAGGGACACTACGGCGCTGCTCAAGTTAGACACTGAGCGGGGGGCAGCTGCTGAATGAAAAGGCATTTAATCCCACTTGAGAATTGATGAATTGCGTTATTGACAATCCATCCAGCTGGCCAACAAGTTTTTTTTTAGCCACAAAACAGCAGCACGTGAATCGAAACGGCGAAGCAAAACAAAAACCGAAACCAAGAAACAAGAAATGAGCAATGAGCAACGAGAAACTCTCGCAAAACGGAGCAAAAAAAAAAAAAAAATACAAAATGAAAAAGCGGCTCTTGCTTAATTTGGCTTTAATGCGATGCATTGACCCAAAATCCATGGCGCTACGACAGATCTTAATTGAAATTCACTTAACAATTAACATTTAACGGTACTGCGAACGCCCATTTCGCAGGGCGTTGCTCAAGATGGTCATAAATGTATGCAGAGGAGCAAAAGGAGGAAGGAGGAGTTGAAGAAGAAGCAACAAAAGTGCCAGTTAATGTTTCCCACAATTACGAGCACGTTGAGCGTAGTTAATGGTCAGGTTTTTAATGTAGGTAGTTTATATAATGCAGGTAACAGCTATAAGAGTTGGGCAAAAAAGGATCTTTTATATTTATAAGCAAATGAACTTGAAAAGAGATTCTTAAAGATCTCTTAAATATAAATTTATAACTATGAAATACTCTATTTTAGGCATACAAATCAATAGAACTTAATAATGTTGTCAAGATCAGCTTAGATGAAAGATCAAAATATAAGATCAGATCAAAAATCAATTGAAATCAGAGTTCAGTTCAGATTAAAGATCAGTTTCTTTCCGAGATAACTTGAAGCCAAAGATCAATTTGAAAATAGAAATCAGCTTGGATAACATATTTTTTGCGATTGCCACGAATACTTAAGCAGCATTTAATATATTTTATAACAACTTGAGTTTTGATGCCAATTACCAAATACAAATACTATAGATACATATAGATCTCTTATATAATCTTAATAATGACTTAAATAGTTTTCAGAGCTCAGTTTAAAATCAAAGCAATATTGAGATCAGATACGTATTGGCAGATCTTTTATACAAATATTCAAGATGATCAAAAAATGATTTTAAGCATTATATATTGATATATATTTTAAGATCAGTTTAAGATCCCAATACTTACTCAAGCCGGATCTTAAGATATAAATTTCAGTTTGTTTTTCCAATAACTGGACTTATTGCTTAAATTATTAAAAATAAGTAAGTTTTCTGCATTTTATAGGTTATCTAAAGTAAACTTTCTTACCACCACTTTATATACATACATAAAAATTATTTTCCATTAGACAATTTTATAGAATCAATCGACCCAAAAGCTGTTAATTTTCCCAACACCAAAAATTGCAAGTCAAATAAATTAGCGAAATCTTTAATGTTGGTCTTCTGTTTTTCTTGTTCCGTTCCGCTCATTAGAGACACGATCGACGGGGATCCTGGTACCTGACGTCATTGCCAGTTTAGCACATCCATAAAATTAGTGACGCACTTGGGGCAAATACTTAATTAATTTATATATATCAGCATAGTGATATGATTATAATGCCAATCAAGGGGTAATTAACATAGGCCATATGTCCACATGAGTGGGACAATGATATGACACCGAAAACTAATCAAATGTCCGTTATGATTCACGACCCTGTCCGGCCGCGTGATGTCGTAAAAATCTAAAAAAAAAAAAACGACCATAACAATAATAATAATAATAACAACGGCCAATAATCGGCAACTGCCCAGCGCCCAAATAAAATACAGTAATAACAGTTAGCCTGCCAAGATTTCAGAAAGTACGGCCCATAACTATAGTCGGGCAGTAAATATTATCGATCGATTGTAAACCGCAAGATTCTCATGAACCTAGCAAGTATTGTAAAGAACAACTGTAAGAAATGGGTTTTTACAGGCGTTAATAACTTGAAAGGGTGTCAATGCCACAATCAGACAAATAACTATATTATAAATACTATATACACTATATAAATAAAACACCTATATTGTATGAGGAACATAGTTTGTTCCTAATTGCTTGCTGCTTAAGCTTACTAATCTTATCAGCTGCAGTGATAAATATTACTCGCACAATTTCTTAATCGTATCTCTACTAAATATATGTATACACTACATTTAATGTCAATTATTACAAAATAAACTTTCAATTTCGATTGACAATTCCTGGGAAAGTTCCATCTAATCTATAATAATTTTAATCCAATTTTATGCATTATTATAATACCCAAATCTTTCCGGCACGGGGCAGCTCGTTTAAATCTAAGTTTTATAATTTTTGCTTTGGGCCAGGTGAGGGGCGTGACCAGCAGCAAGACGCTTATCGCTGTAATCAGTTATCAGTACTGCGCTATAATTGATTTTAAAGGTAGCTTTCAGCATTTATGACGAGCATTTCCAAATGCTGTTGGTGCTGGGTACTTTATTAATTACCGCTGCTTGGCATTTGCTTTTAGCCGTCTTATCATTGGACACTTGCGTTTGTGACACCTTCTGCTTGGCGTCTTTGGGCCTCAGTCCCGGCCATTGGCGCCGGTCCACAATTCAGTTGCTTTTGGCCCGAAGGCGCGTTCGGTTCTAAGCCAAGTACTTGTTCTCGATCGTATTACTTATATTAGCTAAAACGTAAGTGCCCCCGATTAAACCCTAAGTGACAGGAAGCAAAGGATTAAAAAATTGTTACAAAAAATGTGATTTAAGACTAATGAAGATTTCTTACAAGTTTGTAAAGTTGTTTGCATACAAAATACTTTTACGCTCAATGCAAGCAAAATTGTTAGAATTTAATATAGTTAGTTAGTTAGTTATTTAATATAGTTAGAACCATAACGAGTTTAAATATTAGCTTTGCAATTATTATCCGTAACACATTTACGACGGTAATTGTTTGAGTATTGAAAATAATTTTTCGCCCTAACAGCTTTTAAAAATTCGTATTATTTTATTTAATTTACATTTTTTTTATTTTGGCTATTATTCTTTAATCCAATCTTGTACCCTGTTTGAGAACTATTTATTAGAGTTTAAAAAGAAATGACCCTCAAAAAATAAAAAGATTTACCAGCTTACTTTAAGTATACTTTCCACTAAAAAGATCGCTAAAACCACTTGCAAAAATTATTTATATTTTTTCAATACTCAAAAGAAGTTAAAAGAAATTAAATATATGTATTATTCCCAGTATATACTGGTTACTGGAGTTGATCAAGCAATTAGGCACCTGAATAATGAGGATGGTGGTTCGAATCCTAGCCTAGTTTTAAGGAATATAAATTTCCACAAAGGATTTTTATAAAAAATAATTTGTCATTTACACTTTCAATAACAATGAAAGAGAGAGTGAAAGGCCAACATCTTAACTGATGAAAATTTCACCACCAAGTATTTTTAATTGTAAAAGTCACTCAACCACGTGCTCCTCAAGAGTACGTCTCGAATCTAATCAGTTACCAAAATGGCCCTATGAGAAGTGTGGCAAACCCCACAACTAAGTAACCGCCCGAATCGTGGAGCACTTGAGAAGAGCCATAAATAGTATTTGCTAGCGATTAGGTGGCTAATCAAATTGGCTTATTCCGCGAGTGGGAAAAGCGTTGGGCACTCGGCCTTCTAGTACCTTCATTGAAGGGGACACTGGTCATGTGACCGTGAGGTGATTTTTTATGCCCTTTATATGGCCGGCCGTTTATTTGTGTTTGCCACTTTTGGAGTGCAAATATTGAATGGGCTTTATGGGCTCGATATCGGATTACAACCTTTTTGGCCGTAAACTTAAAATAAAATTTATGAATGCAGTCCACAAGTCAATCGCTGACCGGATGATAATCGCACTGGACGGGACTTAGCGAATCAGATAACGATCGTGTTTGTTATTCGCATAGTTCCATAAGGGGGGGGCGGGCAAAAGAACTGTCACGGACTGTGTGTAAACCACGTATACTTGAAATTGGCAACGATAAGATATGGCTGGCATGCGCCTGTCTGGCCAATCTCACGAGTGGATTAGCCCTGGCAATCTGAATCAAAGCAATAATACTCGCAGCTAAGCGGCATTTAAAATAAGTCAACTGTCTTCTTCTATCCAACGCAGATGACAGATAATAGGGCATATACGCCGGACTCGGAGCCCGCCGGGGACTCATTGGGGCAGGTTGCGGCAGCGCCGCCCTCCTACAGCCAAGCGGTCATCTCCCTAAACGACTTCAACTCCAAGTGAGTAGCAACTGCCGCAGCCTCGCAGAAGAGCACGACAACAATCTTTGTGCTTCATCCTTGCAGGGCCAACTTGACGGAGAAGGAGCAGCTGTCGCAGGAGGAGGCCGACTACAGTCCCTTCACCAATCGTGATCCCAAAGGCGCCAGCGCTGGTGGCGCTCTGGCGCATCTGCTCAAGAGCTCGCTGGGCACCGGTATTCTGGCCATGCCCATGGCCTTTCACAATGCCGGCCTGCTCTTTGGCGCTGTGATGACGCTCATCGTGGGCTTCCTCTGCACGCACTGTGTGCATATTTTGGTAAGTCAATTTTTGGGATGAAACAAGAAGAAAGAGAAAGAACTGTTATCTTGGGGTGTCGAAAATTAAACAGCCTTACAGACATATGCAAAGTGTTCGCTTGATATTTATTATTAACTGTGTTTGCACACAAAACTTGCATTGTGACCGATTCTTCCTATAGAAGACTATATAACATAATAGGTCGATGTTGGCGATATTTAGATCATATATCAATTTAAGAGTTGGATAGGATATGTTTGAAAACAACAAAGAAATAGCATACAAAAACTTCATTTATCGACCGATTGCTCCTATGGGAGTTACATGATATAGTGGTCCGATATTGATCAAATTTAGCAGATATGCTAAAATCATAATGACTCTCAAAATTGCCAAGTTTGTGCAGGATATTTTAAAAAACAGTATGATTTTCAAACAAAATCTCATTTTCGACCGATTATGCCTATGGGAGCTATATGTTATAGAGATCCCATCCGGCCGCCTCCGACATATGTACTACCTGTAACAAACCTGCCTACTCAGTCCAGAGCCTTTTAGCACCTGGTTGAGCTATTGACGCAATTAAATGTCAGGGATTTTGTGGCTTTACCTAGCGGCAACTACAACCCGACCAAGTCCGAGCGGTTCTGTTGACAATTGGCAAATGTCAACTGACAAAGCCATCGATAAGGGCGTCACAATGTTTGAACGCGTTTTTAAACGCGTGAAAAGCGCAATCGCAAACGCCTGAAAATTATCACAGACATAACTCCAGACAGTCTGAAGTTTTTATGGATACGCGAGATCAGTATTTATAGGAGAGTATGTACACAAGAACAACTATTTGCTGGAAATTGCAAGTGCAATAAAAGCCGCACATGCCTGATAAACCATAAGAACAAAACCAAAATCGGCTTATAAATAATGCTCACAATGGGAATTCTCAGCCAATTCAACACACACAAATCTCTTGAAAAATATATATAGAGCCACTCGAAATGCAGATTTATAGCATAAGATTACATTTGGATTAACGCAACTAATCAATGGACTCTTACTATTACGCATACGCCTTCCTTGTCAGATTCTGGCATTACGTAGTTCTTGGTTTGTTTTTCTACATTGCCAGACAATGATTGCTTAACTATAACGATCGATGAACGATTATCGTTGCCACGGTACTCTAAGTTGCTTGGGTGCACATAGAGTCGCCTTATATCTAAGTTTTTTTTCAGGAAAGCGGTCAACAAGTGCGCAATTTCTAATCGGGTAAACATTTAACTCAAGTATGCCAATATCACCACAATGCATAAGTATATTGTTTATGAGGGTCTAACAAAGTCTACAAAATTATATAGCATAGGGTTTATTACACTCAAAAAGATTCATTCTCTTTAAAGAAAATTTATTTTAGATCATGGTATATACTTTTTATAAAAGGATTTTTAAATTGACTCATAATAATGGGCTTTATTTTGGGCTATGAAAGCTGTACTTTACAATTTTTAAAACATGAATATAACGTTGATTAAAAAAATTTGTTAAGTGATAAAAATATGTTATAAGACATTTCATATTTTAATAGTTCAATTAAAAATTATACAATCTGGAAAAACTGGTATACCAAATTTTTCATATTTTTTTTATAAAATACATAATAATGTAGAAAAGCAATTGAAATAAAAAAAAAATAAGACTCACCTTAATAGCATAAGACAACATTTGCTATTCTATTCCTTTTTTTAACGGTTAACAATTTTCCTATTCTTCATTTTCACTTATTTAGGTAAGAACTTCGCACAACATTTGCCGGGATGCCAAGGTTCCGGCTCTGGGCTTTGCGGAAACTGCCGAGAAGGTGTTCGAGTATGGACCCAAGGCGATACGGCCCTATTCCAATTTTGCCAAGTGAGTGTTGGGTGAAGGTTATTGTAAAGAATCCGCACATCAAACATCTAGGCGCCACACCTAATCATATCGAGCTAATGAAATATTAAATGGAAATTTGATTAGATTTATTTTGCCAAATAATGAGAAACTTGTTTAAGCTTATAATTACATCAATATGCTAGTATTCAAAATACCTTTTATCGTGCTTATATTATTCAAGATAAGATAATTGATTTGATGTATGGAAAAAGTTTTTTTGCTGGGGGAGAAAGCAAAGAGCAAGGGAAGCGTATTTTGAGTATACATATATAAACGAAATTTTCCAAAGTCTTGGAATATTTTTTTTTGAATGATAGGAAATTTTTGTTGTTCCAATTTTTTAATCCTTTTCTCATATCTTTTATATATCTAAAATATAATCTATAGAGTTGAATTCACTTTCATTAATTAGTTTGGCACATCGTGACCAAATTTGAATATCACCCGCCCACGTCCCCACCCCCAGCAAAGTCTCTGATAACTTACTTAGTATAATGAATGGCCAGATATCACATATCAGATATCAGATATCGATATCAGAGTTTGTTGGGGACTTAGGCTTATTTCCGAATTTAATGCTGATAACCGTTCATTGCAGGCAATTTGTCGATATTGGCCTGATGGCAACCTATTATGCGGCCGCCTGTGTCTACATGGTCTTCATAGCGACCTCCTTCCACGATGTCATCAACTACGATGCGGGCCTCAAGTGGGATGTGCGAATCTATATTGCCATGACGGTGATACCCTGCCTGCTGATCGGCCAGATTAGGAACCTGAAGTGGCTGGTGCCCTTCTCGCTGATGGCGAACATCTTCATTGTGGTCACCTTTGCCATTACACTGTACTACATGTTTGATGTACCGCTTGACTTCTCGGACAAGCCACTGATTGCGCCCGTCGCGCATATTCCGCTGTTCTTTGCCACCGTAATCTTTGCCATGGAGGGCATTGGTGTTGTGATGCCCGTGGAGAACTCGATGCGGAAGCCACAACAGTTCCTCGGCTGTCCCGGCGTACTAAATACGGCAATGATCACGGTGGTGTTGCTATACACAATCATCGGCTTCTTTGGCTATGTGAGTGGGGGCATTTTTAAAAGGCTTGAACTAGTTGCTCATGGGTAATATAATTTTGTACAGGTGAGATTCGGTGACAAGGTGCGCGGCAGCATCACGCTTAATCTGCCCGATGGCAGCTGGCTGGGCGATACGGCCAAGCTGCTGATGGCCGTGGCCATACTCTTCACCTACGGACTGCAGTTCTATGTGTACGTAGCCGATTCCGCTTTGAGAGACTCCCTTTTCTATTGCCCCTTTCCCGTTGCAGGCCCAATGAGGTGCTCTGGCGCAAGATCCAGCACAAGTTCAAACCGGAGAAGCACAACATGGTCCAGATTCTGCTGCGCACGGGCATCATTCTGGTCAGCGGCGGCATTGCGGCGGGCATACCCAATCTGGAGCCGTTTATTAGTTTGGTGGGCGCCGTCTTCTTCTCGCTGCTGGGCATCTTTGTGCCCAGCTTTGTGGAGACCGTCTATCTGTGGCCCGACCGTCTCGGCTGGTGCAAGTGGAAGCTGATCAAGAACGTAGTGCTGGGCGTCCTCTCGCTGCTGGCGCTCGTTGCCGGCGCTGCGGCCTCCATTGATGAGATGATCAATCCGAAGGAGTAACGGCAATTGGCCACACACGTTTTATGCCACGACACTTAAGTAGTATTAATTGAGATGCAGGTGCTCCCATTGGCGAGCGAGTGAATAGTTCTAAGAGCAGCAGCCACACACAAAAGAACACACACCCACACACACACACCCACACACCCACACCTTGATAGTCATGTTGAACATGACTTAGCAGCTGCCGCTGGACTGCATTGTGAAGATGATATTAGTTCTTAAGCTTTAACACCGATTACGCACATATATGTTTGTCTTATGTGTGCCTAGTAAGTACCTGTATCTGTACACATATACATATTTATATATATATTTGTGTATATGTATTTGTATTTGCCTTAAAACTAACCGCAATCCATAGAATTTATAATATTACACATTAAGCTGAAGAACCTTTTTTTGTACGAGTTGAAACAATAAAATGTTAAATGTTTGTAAATATATGAAAACTCGAAAAATTATTTTTTCTAAACAGCTACCTATGAGCAGACTTTAGCTGATAAAATCTATATTTTCTATACCCAATTGCTCTATCTAAAAATAGACTCCTTTTCATTAGTCTCTCTCCTTCAATCAACCTATCAAAAACCTTTAATTCAAAATATTCTTTTTTGTTTCCGTGTTCCATTAATACAATATGCTGAACTTCAAATAAGAGATTTCCTTTCATTGTAAATTTATGTTTTTCATATATCATTCTTACTCAGTTAACTTTCTGGCTTTTGTATAATATAATCACATTAAGTTGGGATTAAAATTTAAACGTTTTGGAAGCCTGCTTTCTCCTAACGGTGCAGCAAAGTTGTAAAAGTACAAAAAGTATTCAAAAGAATTATTTGCAACTTAATTAACATTTGTTTTTATAAAGACATTACGAATGTTCGAACCGATCTGATCCGGCACGACTTTTATACACAATGAATCAAAAAAAGCATTTTCAAATAAAAATGCAAGTATTCTTTCGGTCTGTAGCAATATTTTCCATACACATAAAGTACAAATAAATTGAAACTTACAACGAAATATAATTAAATGGAATAGAATACAGCGGCGCGCATATATAAGTATATTAATTAGTAAGTATGTAATTAAGTTAATTAATTTTGTGTGTGAGTGTGTGTGTGTGTCTAACTGGATGAACTAAGAGCTACAAACGTGCGTGTGTGTTGTGTGTGTGTGTGTTGTCTTAACTACAAACTAATGATGTGCGGAGCTGAATCTCATTTAAATTGAATTTGTGTATAATTATTATTATTAATAGTATTTTAATATAATCATTTGAATCTTCAACTGAGACGTCATGTTAGCTGCGTTTACTTCTTCTTCTTTTTAGCATTGGAACTGGTGGCAACCACTTCGCTTTTGCGCTTCTGATTCGCCTTCGGCTGTGGTGGCGGCGCCGGTGTGCTTGTGCTGCTGCTGCCGCCGCCCGGTGTCTTCGGCGTCTTCTTCTTCTTCTCGGCGCGCTCCTTCTCCTCCAGCTCCAGATTCTCACGCTCGATAAGCGTGATCAGCGTATTGCAGCGTCTCTGCAGCTCCAGCGCGGTGCGAGATTTGATAAACCAGTCAAAACGAAACTGAGGCGAGGCGCTGCAATTGGAAAACGGAAAATGAATAAATAAAATAGAATAATATTGCCAAAGGAGCAGTTGGAAGCCACTTACCGTATGGCCGCACGCAGCTCCTCGTAGACGTTTTCCTTGTCAAAGCCCAGCTTGTGCAACATGCAGACCAAAAAGCGATCCTCGATCTCTGTGTAGTTCTTGCCCTTGTTGTTGCCATACTGCAGACGCAGCTGATGGAACGGGGCACGGTAGCGTGACATCTGCAATAGGAGCAACCAAGAAATATAGTAAAATGCCAATACAAAAAGTTTGTTAAGCCCACCTTCTGATCAAGCGCCTTCTTGATGGACAGACGTCGCTGAATTTTGCCCTCGCCGCGCTCAATCTGTCCCATGATGCGCTCAATATCCTGCAGTTCGGTGCAGCGCTCCCAGAAGACCGCATTATACTCGATGACCTCCTCGGGCGTTTTGCCCTCCACATCCTTGGCAATGTTCTCGATATCGTCGCGTCCGAACTTCTCGTTCGCCTTGATGAACTGATTGAAGTCGCGCTTCGTCCAGGCCGTGAAGCCATGCGAGAGCAGGTTCTCCTTCTCGAGAATCTCGTCGTCGCTGAGCGGCTCAGCCTCGTCGATTTTGCGCTGCTCCTCGCGCTGCACCTTGCTGGCCTCGGAGCCGAGCTCAGTGTTCTTGGGCACCTTGTAGCCGACGGTCTTGCGGAAATAGTAGATCTCCTGATCGAGCAGCTCGAACAGGCGTGGCGGAAAGAACTGAAAGTCCTGCACAATGGGCTGCTTGGGCGGACGCGGTGCCTTGGGTGCCTTTGGCTCAGAGACACGCAACGCCTCTCGGAAGTAGGCGTCCACGGCGTAGTTGGCCTTGCGCTCGCGCTTCGGCGGCTCAATCCAATTGCCCAGCGCATTCAGCTTTTGCTTCTCGCGCCAATCCTCGCCCTCGAACTGATAAACGGAGGAGGTGCCCGCCTCGCCATTTGTATCCATGGTGAAGGTGCGCAGCGAACTCTCCCCCATGCTGTCCAACTGAGCCTTCTGTTCGGCCGTTTTGGCCTCACCGCGCTCAAGAATGGTGTCGATGTCTTCGTCTGTGATGTCCGTCTCCTTAGAGCTGAACACCTGGTTGGCGCCGAAGCGAATGATGTTCAGCATCTCGTCCTTGTTGAGCTGGGCACGATTGTCAACGAGACGGCCGCCTTGGATGACCATTTTGTCCAGTCTCAGCTTCACCTCGGCACGCTCCACTATCTTCTCCTCAACGGTGCTCTCGGTGATCAGCCGGAACACGCGCACCTGCTTCTTCTGGCCGATACGATGGGCACGATCCATGGCCTGCAGATCCATCTGCGGATTCCAGTCAGAGTCGTAAATGATGACCACGTCGGCGGTGGCCAAGTTGATGCCCAGGCCGCCAGCACGAGTCGACAGCATAAAAATGAATTTGGTGCTGTTGTCCATGTTGTACTCCTGGATCTGTCGATTGCGGTCCTCGTGCGGCGTCTGCCCGTCCAGGCGGCAATAGTTGTAGTTACGCCAGTGACAATAATCCTCCAGAATGTCCAACATGCGCGTCATCTGCGAGAAGATGAGCACACGCGAGCCCTGCTCCTGCAGCTTGGGCAGCAGCTTGTCCAGGATGGCCATTTTGCCCGAGTTATATACGAGATGCGTGTCCGTGGTGTACGGTGGTCCCGGCTCGGCGCCATCGAACAAGTACGGATGATTGGTGCACTTTCGCAGCTGCATTAAAATATTCTGGAGTCGCATCTTCTCCACTTTGCCGGCGCCGTTGACGATGTCGATGTCCTTGAGCAGCACCTTGGTGTACCAGTCACGCTGCATTTTAGACAGGCCCACGAAGATCTTCAGTTCCTTTTTGGGTTTCAGGCGCTTCTCCACCTCCGCCTTCAAGCGACGCAGCAGGAAGGGCTTCAGCACGGCGTGCAGTCGGGTCACGAGCGCATCGTCGCCCAAGCAGGTGTTTGTGTTAAACCACTCGTCGAAATCTTCCGAGGAGTTGAACACATCCGGCAGCAGGAAATTAAGCAGCGCCCACAGCTCATGCAGATTGTTCTGAAGCGGAGTGCCCGTGATGAGCAGCCGGTTGGCGGTCTTGAACTCTCGCAGAATCTCCGACAGCTTTGACTTTTCATTCTTGATGCGATGCGCTTCATCGATGACCATGTAGCGCCAGTTGAACTTCTTGAACACGGACTTCTCGCGGATGCACATCTCATAGGATGTGACGCACACGTCCCATTCGCCCGGCAACAGCACGTCGCGTATGAAGGTGGTGCGCGTATCCTGGTCGCCAATGAGGCAAACAGCGTGCAGCGACGGGCACCACTTCTTGAACTCGTTCACCCAATTCTGAAGAGTGGACTTGGGAACGATCACAATATGCGGTCCGGCTTGGTTTCTGTAGACAAGCGTTTTATTTGTCAATAATTATACAGTTTGACAGTGCAGCGAAACTCACTTGAAGTGCTTGAGATAGCCCAGCAGCGAGATGGTCTGCAGCGTCTTGCCCAGACCCATCTCGTCGGCAAGGATGCCGTTGATGCCGTTCTCATAGAGCGAAATCATCCAGTTGAGGCCGCGTACCTGATAGTCGCGCATTTCGCCGCCCTTGATATAGGCGGGCGAGGCGTCGAATCGGAATAGTTCCTTGCTAGCCGAATCCTCGGCGAGCAGCTCCTCGTCCTCCTCCTGCTCCGTCTTGCGGTGTCGATGGCTGTGCAAATGGGAAATGGCCGTTAAGTTAACAGTTTGCGAGAATCAGCTGAGTCACCTACTCGGCCACATCTTTGTCCTTGTCCTTGTCCTTGTCTTTGATCTTCTTGGGCCGACCCTTGGGCTTAGTGGGGCTCTTCGTGCTGTTCGTCATGAAGTGCGTGAAAATTTCGGTCTGCTTCAGCAGATAATCGAAGCGTCTGCTGCGATCGACTTCGATTTTGTTGTCGAACTCGGCCTCCTTCTCGCCCGAGGAGCTGGTCGCCGCCTCCGAGGTGGTTTCATTCTGCCGGAACGGAATGAAATGTTTATCAAACATCTGTCGCATTTTCGGAAGCGGCATGCGGCGTCTGTTTGTCTGCGGCTGCCCTGGCGAAAATTTGCGCAAACTGCGCTGTGCTGGCTAAATTGTACTTACCGAGTTCTCCTCGCTGGCCTCCACTGTGGCGGCATCTGTTTTCGACATCTTGAAAGCTTCGTTCGTCAGTTTCAATTCTAAGTTATTGAGTTTTCCAAATTAATTTTTGGACAAGCGTTGCTGCGTATGTATGTGTGAGCGGCAGCGGGAAAAAGTGGCGTTTTGCGGAGTTGCGTTGAAGTCGATTCATCGATAGGTACAACAATGTTGCAAAAGTTATCGACAACCAGGGCTGCCCAGCTTTTAGAAATTTCACAACACAGATGCGTGTAAGCGACAAATTTCGCGCCAGTTGTTCTGAGAAACAATATTTCACCCCTATTTCATATAAATTGAATTATAACTCTAAGAGATTAATGTGTATTTGCTTTAGAATGAAAATCAATAGTTTCTTTCTAAAAATTAACAAAATCATTTGGTTTCACTAGGATATGGTTATATATGTTAACAAATAAATAAATGCTTGTGGCCTCTACACACATTTGGGGCGAATCCACAGCCCATTTGTGTTTTTTTTGCTTAGCTTCTGCGATTTTAAGTTCTTTCACCGTAAAAACTCTTACGTTGGCGTTTGGGTGGCTCGATCCAGAGATCTTGGTCGCTTAGCTTGTGTTTCTCGCGCCAATCCTCGCCCTCGAACTGGTAAACAAAAGAGCTGCCCCCCATGCCGTTGGTGTCCATGGTAAAGGTGCGCAACGAGCTCTCGCCCAGGTTGTCCAGCTTGGCCTGCTGCTCAGCCGTTTTGACCTCGCCGCGTTCCAGAATGACATCGATGTGCTCATCGGTGAGCTCGGTGTCCTTGGAATTGAACACCTGCTGGGCACCAAAGCGAATTATATTCAGTATTGCGTCCTTTTCGGGCGCGGCAGAGTGGTCAACGAGTTGACCGGCCTGGATGACCATTCTGTCCAGCCGCAGCTTGATCTCGGCACGCTCCACGATCTTCTCGTCGACGGTGTTCTCGGTGATTAGACGGAACACGCGCACCTGCTTCTTCTGTCCGATGCGATGGGCACGATCCACGGCCTGCAGATCCATCTGCGGATTCCAGTCGGAGTCATAAATGATGACAACGTCGGCGGTGGCCAAGTTAATGCCCAGGCCGCCGGCACGAGTCGACAGAAGGAATACGAACTTGCTGCTGTTCTCCATGTTGTACTCCTGAATCAGTGGATTACGCTGCGCGTATGGCGTCTGCCCATCCAAGCGGCAATAATCGTAGTTACGCCAGGTGCAATAATCCTCCAGTATGTCCATCATGCGCGTCATCTGCGAAAAGATGAGCACACGCGAGCCCTGCTGCTGCAGCTTGGGCAACAGCTTGTCCAGGATGGTCATCTTGCCCGAGTTATGCACCAAATGTGCGTCTGTGGTGTACGGTGGTCCTGGCTCGGCGCCATCAAACAAGTACGGATGATTGGCGACCTTGCGCAGCTGCATCAGCATGTTTTGAAGTCGCATCTTCTCCACTTTTCCGGCGCAGTTGACGATGTCGATGTCCTTGAGCAGCGTCTTGGTGTACAAGTCCCGCTGCATTTTCGACAGGCCCACGAAGATCTTAAGTTCTTTCTTGGGCTTCAAACCCTTCTCCACCTCCGACTTGAGGCGACGCAGCAGGAAGGGCTTCAGCACATCGTGCAGTCGAGTCACGAGCGCATTGTCGCCCAAGCACGAGTTCGTGTTGAACCACTCGTCGAAGTCCTCCGAGGAGTTGAACACATCCGGCAGCAGGAAATTGAGCAGAGCCCACAGTTCATGCAGATTGTTCTGGAGCGGAGTGCCCGTGATGAGCAGCCGATTGGCGGAGTTGAACACGCGAATAATCTCCGCGAGCTTGGACTTCTCGTTCTTGATGCGATGCGCTTCGTCAATCACAAAGTACTGCCAGTTGAAATGCGCTATGGCGCTCTTCTCTCGTAGGCACATCTCGTAGGAGGTGATGCACACGTCCCACTTGCACGGTCGGAGCACGTCGCGTATGAAGAGCTTGCGTGTGGCCACATCGCCAATGAGGCAAACGGTCCGCAGCGAGGGACACCATTTCTTGAACTCATTTGACCAGTTCTCCAGCGTGGACTTGGGTACGACAACCAGGTGGGGTCCATCTTGGTTTCTGCGAATTGCATTGAATTGAGAATGGATATTTGTGTACGGAAAAAGGACGCACCTGAAATGCTTGAGATAGCCCAGCAGCGAGATGGTCTGCAGCGTCTTTCCCAGACCCATTTCGTCGGCCAGGATGCCGTTGATGCCGTTCTCATAGAGCGAGATCAGCCAGTTGAGGCCGCGTACCTGATAGTCGCGCATTTCGCCGCCTTTAATATAGGCGGGCGATGCATCGAAGTGCACTGTATCGCTGGTATTGACATCCCCAGCGAACATTCCGTCCTGCTCATCCTTGCCAGAAGCACGGCGTCGCTTCCTGGGTGAAAAACAGATATATGTAACGTTTAATTGCGCAATTTATGACTAGATAACACCTACTCGATCGGCACATTCTCCTTGCCTTTGGGCTTTCCCCTTCTGGACCGCGTCTTGGGTTTGTCCTCGCTCTTCTCCTCCTCCTGTGCATTAGTGTTCGTCATGAAATGCGCAAATATCTCCGTTTGCTTTAACAGACACTCAAAGCGTCTGTTGCGAGAGTCTGCGATTTTCTGTAAATATGTTTATTAGCTGTGCTCTCGATCTGTCAAAATGGGCATTACGGTTACAAATTTACGTTTTTTGCTAATTTACTACTCACATTTTCTTTGTTATCGTCCATTGCTTCTGCATCTGTTTTCGACATATTGAGAATGTTCCTGTTGATCTTGCGTTTAAAATTATATCGCTCTTCAGCTTAAACAAGCGCGTTGCGCCTTTTCCTGCAACTTTTTGTAAAGATGGTAGCGGGAAAAGCAACGTTCGTGAAACTCCATCAGAGCTTAATAGATAACTATATTGATATCGATAAGAAACTACTCATCCGCAGCGAGTAATCATAATTAATGAGAATCATCGGAATCCTAGTACGCATTGGGCAGCACTTACTGTGATGTAAACAAAGACGATTAAGTGTTCTAAAGGTTATGCAAAGCGCAGTTCTGTTATTCAGCGCTGAACCGGCAGAGCGCGAGTTGAGAGAGTGAGACGGCACAATTTGGAATTTGACTTTGTTTACGTTGTGCTGATATTGGCAGGCGTTTTATTTTTAGCTTATATAAAATTCATATAAAGCTTGAATCTGATGCTTACAAGTTGCTGGATATATAATTAAGCCTGCAATTTTTGAGCTTGATCAGAATATCGTGAAAACAGGAACGTTTTGAGCAAAATTGTCATTACGCACGAATTCTTTGAAATGGGATTTGTTAACAAAATTTGCCAATTTAAGCTTAGAAAGGACAATAACAATATATATACATATAATATAAGTAAAATACACATAATATAAATTTAAATCATCATTTTAGAGTATATATAATTTTTTTTTATATCCTACACATGTATTTACTACAAAATATATATTTACAATATGATACATAGAAAAAAACTGAATTTTCACACAAGTATGTTTCTAGCGAAAGTTGCAGAGTAATGCCAGCCCGCACGCTCTTAAGATCAATGTGACTTGATTAATGTATTGATTGATGCTTTGATGTGTTCTTACTTCGTTCGGCTCAACACGCGGAATGAAATGCAGCAAATAGTTAAGTGTTTTTGGAATACATATATGCATATACACATATACAGATAATCGGATATCTATAGATATATATATGTTCCGTCCAGATACAGTCAGACACCATGATTTACCAAGGTGGCAGGGCTTAATCTCAGTTCCGCACGGAAAACAATTGCGCAATCTTGCTCGCATGGCACTTGCAGAACTCGTACCCAATTTTCGCGCTTCTCTTCAACGCCTCCGTTTTGCTCCCACTGCTGTGAGTTGTGGTCGCAACGGCCACGTCGCCGTACTGCGCGACTGATGCCGTGGTGCCCTGCTGGCCGGTCGGCGGCGCCGTCAGTTGATGCTGCGGAAACATGCGACGCAGTACGTAGTTAAACCCGTTGGACGCCTTGTTGCCGTTCATCTTGAAGCGCTCGATGCCAAAGGCGCGAATAGCGCGCGAGAAGCCAAATACCTGCGAGCTGATGTATGCGCGCCGCACTGCCAGAGTTCGACCGTCCTTTTGTTCGCTGTACTCCACGATTTCGTCCACTTTCTGGAAGAGACGAGAGTGCTTTTTATTGTACTCGGTTGCAAAAGTAAAATACTCGTGTATATCCGTGTTTAGATTTGTTGGTTACATTAAAGATAAAACTATATGAATAATCCCACAAATTACAAGAAGCAAAACAATGCTAAAAAATCATACAAAATATTTGGGCCTATTTTTACCGGTTCATAAAGTATTGTGCAGTCGTTAACACCCGACTGTGACTTTTTGAATGGCTTTGTTTGTCTTGTGCAGGTTGTGTCACCCTGTGACTCCAAAGTTCACTCACCATTATCTTCTTCATGCCCAGGTTGCGGGTGAACGTGGTAAACGTTTTTTTAACCGGATCCAGTACCGAGTCCTCCACAATCTTGACCGGCACATTGTTGTAGAACCGTGCGCCCCACTTGGGCACCGGATTCGTTTTCGATAACAAACGGCGCGAATATAATTTGCCGTCGCGCACCTCCCGCCTGATGGTGTCTTCGGTAAGGACGTGAGTGCTGCAAGAGGAGAAGATGTACGTCAGCTGACAGGGCAGATAGCTCGAGACTTACCTGGAGGGATTGGGATAACGGTTCCAATAGGCGGAAACGACGTGCTTCCAGCTGTAGTCGAAGACCGTCTCCGTGCGGCAAGTGGACGCAGTGACTACCATGGCGATAATATACCTATTAGTACAGAACAGATTCTAGAAGCTCTGCCAAAACGAAAGTGAAAATCGATGCATGCGCTTGTGTCCGTCCCTGAACCAAGAGAACAAGGAGATAAGAAATCGTTGTCTATAAATAGCCACCGGGTGGTTCGTTCGTTGCTCGGAGCGTACCTGCTGAACACGACTGGCGCAGAGCTCCAACTTGCAATGCTTTTGTTGTAGTTGTATCCGTGCCCCTATCGTTGCCCCCGAGGCCTACTGCTCGTCCAGACTGAGAATTTTGTTTTCTCCTTCTTGGCGTTGTGTAACTGCGTCACACACTCACACACACAGGGTTACTCTCCGTACCGGAACTGTTTATGCCAATCAGAGCGGGTTTTTTAAATGACCGTCTGCTGCTACTGCTGTCTTTCGGCGTCAACTGCAGTTTATCTACTCTACTTGTGTTTTATTGCCAACCAATTTTGCTCAACAGAATTCCAATTAAGCCAATTAAACCAGCGAACAGCAGAGCTAACCGGAAACAGCTGTGTACTCAGTGAGTAGCTGAGTGAGCAGTGCTGCATAGCGTCGTATATATCGATATCGAGCACGTACGCAAATGAAACGATAGTTGTTGTATCGTTGCCTTTGCACATCTCCAGCTCTTTCACACAGACTTCCCAGCGTAGACGCAGCTCAGAGCACGGCACAAATTGCTTTAAACGCGAATTAAACAATAACTAAACGCAATTAAAATGGCTTTCGGTGATGTTAAGACCCCACAGGGCCTCAAGGAGTTGAACAACTTCCTGGCCGACAACAGCTACATCAGTGGGTAAGCAATAACAGCATGTGCCCGTGCCGAATGTGAGGTTATGCACGGCGACCACGTCGGCATTAAAAAATGTACTATCATTTATCTTTTTCCTTGTTCAGCTACACACCCAGCAAAGCCGATTTGTCCGTGTTCGATGCCCTGGGCAAGGCACCAGCCGGCGATTACGCACACGCCGCCCGCTGGTACCGTCACATCGCCTCGTTCGAGGCCGCTGAGCGCTCCGCTTGGGTCGGCGCTCCGCTGCCGCAATTGGCCGGTGGCAAGCCCACCGTGGCCGCCCCAGCCAAGCCAGCCGCCGATGATGACGATGATGTCGATCTATTCGGCTCCGATGAGGAGGACGATGCCGAGGCTGAGCGCATCAAGGCGGAGCGCGTGGCTGCATATGCGGCCAAGAAGTCCAAGAAACCTGCGCTGATTGCCAAGTCGTCGGTGCTGCTCGACGTGAAGCCGTGGGACGATGAGACCGACATGAAGCAGATGGAGACCAATGTGCGCACCATCGAGATGGACGGTCTGCTGTGGGGCGCGTCCAAATTGGTGCCCGTCGGCTATGGCATCAACAAGCTGCAGATCATGTGCGTTATCGAGGACGACAAGGTCTCCATTGATCTGCTGCAGGAGAAGATTGAGGAGTTCGAGGACTTCGTCCAGTCCGTGGACATTGCTGCCTTCAACAAGATCTAAGCTAATTATGATCTATTTGCTCTACCAACAATCGAAGCATTCAAAATAAAATAAAACCCGATACAACTTTACATCTGTCTCTCTCTCACACTGCAAGCTTTTCAAGCGCTAACCAAGTTCGTGTCGAAAGTTATTCGATTTGAGCAAAAGCTTTTTGGGCTTTTGGACAAAAGAGCGCAGCATGTTCGAATCGCAGCTTAGTTACTCGCGCAGCGCGACGAGCGTTCTGTTCAGCAGCAAATAGAAACAAAAGAACAACAAAAATTGTGTGAGAGCTTTTGCATTTGTTTAGAATTTAAATAAATATTATTTTCGGGCCATAAAAATATATAAAAAAAGCATTTACTATGGCTGCCAACAAATTGTGCTGCACTCTGGCCGTCGGAGCTCTACTGTGCCTGGGACTGGCCGTTATGATCCAAGCGCAGGGTAAGTGAAACAAACAAAATTAAGTAGAATTTTTTTTGGTTTTTTTTTTTCGGTCAACAAATTCCGTCACACATGTCAATAGGTTTTCAAATGCGATATGGTTTCGTGCGATTGGATTCGTGCATTTCATTAACATAAATTAGCAGTCGTATAAGAATCTTTTTCATTATATACCCTTGCAGTGGGTGTTATTATTTTGTCATGATATTTGTAACGCATAGAAGTTGATTTTTCCGACACTATGAGTAATATTTATTATTGGTCAGTAATAACAGCCGAGGTGGGACCACTATATCATATAAGTAGCTGATTTTTTAAGGATAATCTTTTTGCTATCCGGATCAAACATGGCAATTGAGTGTGTTATTATTGGAATGATCGGTCAAAAAATATATTTTTCTAGGAAAACCTTTGTTGTTTTTTAAGATATCCCGATTAAACTTGACAATTGAGATTGCCACTTTTGTTAAATGTTGTCAATATCGGATCACTATATCATGTAGTTCCTATAGTAACAATTGGTCAAAAATCTAGTTTTTGTGTGCAAACATTAATCTTCTCAACAAGGTTATTCAATCTTCGGCTCCCAGAGATAAACATTCTCTCCCGGTTTTTTGTATAATTTTTTTTTTTTTGGGTTTTTCTAGATCATATTTAATGAATAATTTTAATTTGCAGCTATTTTGCACTTTTAACAATTGCGTTTTATCTAACACATTAGTTATTTATTTGTTTGTTATTGAGCCGGAGATGCATCACTCTGAGGGGCAATGACAGAGGCTTTCAGTTGCGTGGCATCGCACATTACTTCCGATATTAATAGACTATTAGGTTGAATTACCTGAAGCGGAACTGAGCAAACTAAATGCATTTTGTTGCGATTTTAAATAAATTCAAAGCAATTGCGCAAATATGTTGATTAATTGATTATTTTACTCAATAAATATTGACAATTAATGGTTACAATGAGCTCAGATTACGCAAATAATGTCATCAAATGCACACGGGCCAGGTTAATTTAATAAACTTGAAGTAAAATTGTACTTACACTTGCAGAATTTCCCGCATTTCCACACATCCATCAAACATTATTTATTTTTGTGTCCATTGTTATTTTTGAATCCGGGAAATAACATTCACCTTCGTGCTGTGACATTTTGCTAAGCATTGTAAAGTACTTGTAATTGACTCTGACGTATCATGAAAGTCCCTCCACGTGTGCTAATCTCTGATATTTCTCTAGTTAATACAAATAATTTGTATATGTATATGATAGCTATTAACGTATTACTCACCGCACTTAATTAGAACTAAAAGGAATAACATCAAATTAGTTTTGATGATATACAAATTAATATAGTTATAACAAGCAAATTCAAATTTTGACCTAAATTAAAAAATTGTATGGCTATTTATAAGGGTTCGTTGAACCTAAAAATAAGAGCTCAAACAGCCAACAAAATAATTCTTAGGTGTGAGAGCGCTTTTAATTGTTTAAGAACATTTTGAGGCACCTTTAAAAATAAATAAAAATTGTAAAGCGCTCTTCGCAGATTTTGTTCAGTGTAGCAATGTTGTCAAAGGGTTTCAAACTGTGCCATAAATCATTTTGAAATAATGGTGTTCAATGAAAAAATTTATTTGCATAAGTGTCTGTCAAGTTGAACATAAAAAAATTATTTTTAGCTCGTTTTGTGCATACAAAATATGTACAAAATGAACTGGAAACAATTTTTTTGTTTATTAAAAAGAAAAATCTTCAGGTCGCTTGTTGCAACCTTGGACATCCCACAACTATAAAAGAATATTACAGTTTGCTTGGATCGTGCGTCTTGATAAGGCAAATTGACTCATACGCCCCATGACAGCAAAATCGAACTTTTAGTAAGAAAACAAAAATAAAAAAATAATAAAAAAGACAATCTTTGAAGATGTGGAAGCCTCGATGCTGCCATTGAAAGTTGCAAAACTAGTTCGGCAGTGTCTGAGATATACAGAATACAACGGAACGTCAGGTTCATGGGCGTACGCGCAACAGAATTGTATTATTTTGTGGGTTTTTTTTATATCATATTCAAAATATATACATAAAGTATAGTATATTATTTATAAGCATTTTTTTTAAAGATCATATTTAAAAGATTTTTAATTTAAGTACCTATTTTATAAGCCTGATATAACTTACACTTTACATTTTTATTTGTTTGTTTACAAAATTCAGCGTTAAAATAAGTTAACAAATTTAGTTGAATAAAACGATGACATGTGCTGGAAAAAATGTGAAACAAATATTTCCAGTTTTATTTAGGTTGACATAAAGCACAAAAGCTTGTTGCGTTATTTTGCAAATGATTTCATTTGTTTATAGGTCATCTAAATCAGCTTATCAGCTATGACTGAACCGATTGAACCCCTCCCCGTTTTCTTTGCAGATAAGCCCGTGACTGATGTGTGCCTGGGCTGCATCTGTGAGGCCATCAGCGGCTGCAACCAGACCCGTTATTGCGGCGGCGGCGTCTGCGGCCTGTTTCGCATCACCTGGGCCTACTGGGCGGATGGCGGCAAGCTGACCCTGGGCAACGAGAGTCCCCAGTCCGAGGAGGGTAAGCGCCGGCTAAATGTACACATTAAACTAGTTCTGCCTTTACTGATGTTTTTTTTATCCCCCCTCCAGCCTTTGCCAACTGCGTGAACGATCCCTACTGCGCGGCCAATACCATTCAGAACTACATGTCCAAGTTTGGACAGGATTGCAATGGCGATGGCGGTGTCGATTGCTACGATTTTGCGGCCATTCACAAGCTGGGCGGTTATGGCTGCAAGGGCGACGTGAGCTATCAATATCAGACCGCACTGGAAAAATGCCTGACAACCTTCTCGTCCATCGACGTACGCACATCGGGCTAAACTGTAATCTACGAGTATATATACATATATATTTTTATTATTTATATGCAGCTACAACTTGAAAATCGTATTTAATCGTTTGAATTGTGCAAAAACCTTATGAGAAAAAACAAATTTAAAACAATAAATTTAAATTATACCCAAAACTAAAAGAACATTTTTACATAAAAACTATAAAGAGATTTCGAACCGAGTGATTACCCTTTTGTTAGTTTCGTGATCCAGGTTCCAGCCCTGGGTTATTATATTTTTCATAATTGTTTAAGAAATTTATTAAATTTATATTTAATAACAATTTTGTTTCACTTCATATATTTCGAATAAAAATCAAATATCTTGCAGCAAATACTCAAGTGTCCAAGTAACTTATGCTTTGGGATTGAAATTATTATATTGAATGTACACAATACTAAAGGGTGAAAGTAAATAAATTCTGAAAAATATAAATTTTACAAAATTGTCATAATTTCTAGAGATAGAAATAATCTATGATAGTTTAACAGCAAGTTTAACAGAAAATTTTACGTGAACTTAATTTTAGCTTCGATTAGTAACGGTTTCAGCAAAAGTTGTTGCTTGGTTTGAGGCTTGACTGAACGCTTTTAGCATGTGGAGGCAAAATAAAGTTCAATAAGATTTTTTTTGTGCATTTCTACTTTAAGCTTTTTTTTAAGTATGCTACAACGAGATACCCTGTATATAGATACAGAGTTAATTTAGGTTAAATATATATAGACTGCGTAGCAGTGGAAAGGAAAAGTTGTACAGAGCAAAAACCCCTCCATAAGCCATATTAGTAATTCCATGTTTTGTGTGTTGTTAATACCAATTAAAGGTTAACTGCCCTCTCACCCCGCACCGCTCTCTGAATGCATCGCGAATATGCTTAAATCACTCGAATGTGCCCTAAAAACCTGTATTTATTGTCAGCTCTCGGTGCTACACGAGTATTTGGCCCAAGCTCGTCTCATTTACTGCTCAGTTGCGGAAGTGTTAGAACGTGCTCCGATCCAACTTAATATATTTATATACAACTGTATCCCGGTTTCTGATTCTTCTAAAGAAAATGCAAATCTTACGGGTTTTATACCTGTGGTTTGCTTTCCTGCTGTCGCCTAGCTTGGTGCGTGGGCAGGGTAAGTTCCGATTGAATTTGTATATTATATATAAAATATATATTAGATATGTATAAACCTGGTCGTTTGCAGGTCACGTGCTGGACAAGCCAGTCACTGAACTGTGTCTTAACTGCATTTGCGAGGCATTGTCGGGCTGCAATAACACGGCGATTTGCACCAGCCCGGAGAAGGGCATCTGCGGCCGGTATCGCATCACCTGGGCCTACTGGGCGGATGGCGGTAAGCTGACCCTGGGCAACGAGAATCCCCAGTCCGAGGAGGGTAAGTGCCGGCTAAATGTACACATTAAACTAGTTCTGTCTTTACAGAAGTTTTTTTTATCCCCCTCCAGCCTTTGCCAACTGTGTGAACGATCCCTACTGCGCGGCCAATACCATTCAGAACTACATGTCCAAGTTTGGACAAGATTGCAATGGCGATGGCGTCGTCGATTGCTACGATTTTGCGGCCATTCACAAGCTGGGCGGTTATGGCTGCAAGGGCGAAGTGAGCTATCAATATCAGACCGCACTGGACAAGTGCCTGACGACCTTTTTATCCATCGATGTACGCACATCGGGCTAAACTGTAATCTACGAGTATATATACATATATATTTTAATTATTTATATGCAGCTACAAGTTGAAAACCTTATGAGAAAAAACAAATTTAGAGTTTGTATAACAATACATTTAAATTATACCCAAAACTAAAAGAAAATATTTACATTGCATTACATTTACATTGGCTTATTATATTATATACATTGGGTTATTATATTTCTCACAATTTTTTAAGGAATTGATTAATTTATATTTAATAGCAATTTCGTTTCGCTTCATATATTTCGAATAAGAATAAAATATCTTGCAGCAAATACTCAAGTTTCGAAGTAACTTATGCTTTGGGATTGAATATTACTTTTAAATTTAAACAATTTTCATCATTTCTAGATAGACAAGTAATCTATGATATATTTTAAATGAAGGCAAGTTTGACAGAAAATTTGACGTGAAGTTAAAAAAAAATTGTAGCAAAAGTTGTTGCTTGGTTTGAGGCTTTGCTGAACGCTTTTAGCATGTGGAGGCAAAATAAAGTTCAATACGATTTTTTTTGTGCATTTTTACTTTAAGTTTTTTTCAAAGCATGCGACTACGAGCTACCCAGTATATGGAGACAGAGTAAATTTAGGTTAAATATATATAGACTGCGCAGTAGGGGAAAGAAAACGTTGTGCATAGCAAAAACCCCTCCATAAGCCATATTAGTAATTCCATGTTTTGTGTGTTGCTAATACCAATTAATAGTTAGCTGCCCTCTCACCCCGCACCGCTCTCTGAATGCATCGCTAATATGCTTAAATCACTCGAATGTGCCCTAAAAACCTGTATTTATTGTCAGCTCTCGGTGCTACACGAGTATTTGGCCCAAGCTCGTCTCATTTACTGCTCAGTTGCGGAAGTGTTAGAACGTGCTCCGATCCAACTTAATATATTTATATACAACTGTATCCCGGTTTCTGATTCTTCTAAAGAAAATGCAAATCTTACGGGTTTTATACCTGTGGTTTGCTTTCCTGCTGTCGCCTAGCTTGGTGCGTGGGCAGGGTAAGTTCCGATTGAATTTGTATATTATATATAAAATATATATTAGATATGTATAAACCTGGTCGTTTGCAGGCCACGTGCTGGACAAGCCAGTCACTGAACTGTGTCTTAACTGCCTTTGCGAGGCAATGTCTGGCTGCAATGCGACGGCGATTTGCACTAGCCCGGAGAAAGGCATCTGCGGAATTTTCCGCATTACCTGGGCCTATTGGGTGGACGCCGGCAAGTTGACCATTGAGGGCGAACAACCCGATTCGGAAGAGGCGTTCATCCATTGCGCCAACGATCCGCACTGTGCCGCCGACAGCGTCCAGAACTACATGAAGAAATTCAATCAGGATTGCAACGATGATGGCGAAATGGATTGTCTTGATTATGCGCGAATACACAGACTGGGCGCATATGGGTGCAAGGGCGAGATGCCCTACAAATTTCAGAGCACATTCGATGATTGCATTGAAAACTATGAGGATCAGGGTTTTGAGTGAGGTCTGGGCAGAATTTCAATAAAGAAAGCTCTGACAGAATTGTATAATAATTAAGGTTTGTTTTTTACAGTTTATCGAACAAGTTTCGATTAACATTGTTTATATTAATTATTGTTTTTAAAAATATATATAATATATATATATATTTTTTTTTTGAAGAAATCATTTTGAAAGCTATCAGGTAAAACCGTAAGCTAGTGATTTATACATGAAAAATGTGTTTTAAAATAAATAAGTGTGAAATATGAAATATCGTTCTTTAACATTGTTGACAACTATTTTGTATATAGTTTTACGGGTTTTTATATAGTTTTTGATTATTCAAAAAAAAAATTATTTTGAAGAAAATAATTATATTTAGGGTAATAGTTTTAATTGAATTTTAGGCTTATACTGAATGGTTTGGCATATTTATATTGTGAATATTATATTTTAAAACAGTAAAGTCTAAGGTTTCATTTTTGTATAAATATTATTATTTTTCAGATTATTCAAGGGAAATAATTGCAAATAGATTTTCACATGTAAAAAGCACACATAATGAATAAAATATGATTTATTTGTATTTAGGGATAATCGATATGTATAGATAATACCTTGGGATTTACCAAAAGGTTAAACGTTAGGTGGCAGCTTGATCACTTAACAAATTTATGCATTTAGTTTGTGCCAGCACATTTATCACCTATAGATTAGTTTCAATTTCCTGAACAATATTTAAGCCTATACTATATATTCCAAACAAATTACTATATCGTATTCAGCTCGCTGCGCTGCGTCGCACAATAAAAGGCAACAACAAACAGTTGGAACATTTCAGTGGCTCGGGAACAGTTGAACGAATCGAAACGGAAGTGGATAGAAAATCGCTGGCCAAAGTGCAAAAAAATGTCTAGAAGTGAAAACTTTTTGCCGTATCTATGTTTGCTATTGACTGTGGGCGTGGCCTGTACCAGGGCGGAACAACAGCGGCCCATCACGGAGACGTGTTTGGTGTGCATGTGTGAGGCACTCAGCGGTTGCAATGCCACCGCCGTATGTGTGAATGGGGCATGTGGCATCTTTCGCATCACCTGGGATCAGTGGGTGGACTCGGGTCGACTGACAGTGCCGGGTGATTCACCGCTATCAGATTCCTGTTAGTAGTAGTAAATATATGATGCTGAATATATTCTAATAAATATTTGTCCCAGCTTTTGCGAACTGCGCCAATGATCCGCACTGCTCGGCGGATACGCTGCAGAGCTATATGGTGAAATATGGCCAGGATTGCAATGGGGATGAGCGTGAGGATTGCTTTGACTATGGCGCCATACACTATATGGGTCCATTCAATTGCCAAGCCGACATGCCCTATAACTATGAGAGTATCTTCAAAAAGTGTCTCAAGCGAGCGGAACGGGAGAGACAGCGACAACAACAAACCTGAAACCTGAGCGAATTTATTAATTTGTAATTGTATCTATTTATTCTAGGAAAGTACAGTAAATTATTTTACTGACAGCATATAATATAGGGATTTCCAGCTAATAAAATTTAATTGGTATGAGAAAAGTTCGCTTCTATTTTCTACCTACCTTCTTTTAATACCTCCACCTCTATCAATGTTGCTTAGTCGTGTAACAAGCGTGGCGTCGTCGACAGTTCTAATAAAAAGCTTGGCTCGGACGCCTACAAACGTGGTCAACAAGCGGATTAATTGGAAAACAATTAAAATGTTTACCAGCCGCCGTTTGCTGTGGTGCAGCGTATTTGCTCTGTGGGCTTTGCTGGGCCTGTGGCACAAGGGCGCAGCGGATGATGGTAAGGGATTGGAAATTATGTATTTAAAATCGCAGTCAGCAAGGAGTTGAGCCTTGTAAGAGATGGAGAGATTTGGAGAACGATAAATTATATTGCAGGGTTGAGGCCCAGGCTAGGGATTAAAACTTGTTTTGTCTTGGGCGCTTAAAAAATATTGTGCTAGCTGAAGAGCTGAGCTATCCAATTTGCAAATAATAATTATATAATTCTATAAAATATATGAAAAAATAAATAAATAAAAACAAAATAAAAAATAAAATAATTGAGAAAACTAAAGTAAATAAATAAATACCTTAAATACAACATTAAATTATACTGAAGCTTTTAAACATATCGTCAACGTTAAGTGGTCACTAAAACCATTTTTAATATCATAGAAATAGTTGAAAATAAATAAAAACCTTGTTGTCATAAAATCTAAACAGCACAGTTTTTACTTTTGATTTCTATAAATTTAGCAAACACCAATAAATATTATTATTGTTCAGTGCCTACCTCACTTTTTTTTAATATTAGTTTCAACGCATTAGACACCACTGTGCCGCTGCAGTGAGCGATAATTGTCGACATTATATACTATCTGTGCTCTGTAATTATGATAATGCGAACCGGCTTTGCTTCGCATTTAGTATACGTATTTCAATAGAATGCAAGTAACTTATATGCTAAATAACTCTTACTAAAACTGCCCCTTGCCCCTTCCTACTTACCTCTGCTGCATCTCGTGCTTAGTTGTAAACAAACCCGTCACGGAAGACTGCTTGGAATGCCTCTGCGAGGCGATGAGCGGCTGCAATGCGACAAAGATCTGTGTGAATGGCGCCTGCGGCATCTTTCGAATCACCTGGGCCTTTTGGATGGCCGGAGGTGCCCTGACATTGCCCAATGACACCTCCTTGTCGCATGAGGGTGAGCAATTATTAAACCCCTACTTGACAAATTCAAGTGAGAAACGTTTTGCTCTCCCAGCCTTTACCAATTGCGTGAATGATCCCCACTGTGCGGCGAACACAATACAGAACTATATGTACAAGAACGGTCAGGATTGCAATGGGGATAAGCTCATCAATTGCCTGGACTTTGGTGCCATCCACAAGCTGGGCAATCTGCAGTGCCAGGCTGAGTTGCCGTACACCTTTGGCCGGATCTTCAATCGCTGTCTGAAAAGAAAGGAGCGTGAGGCCAAAGCGCCAAAGGCCGATCAATCAGAGATATAACTAAATAACTTTGTCTTTATTTGGGTTTGGGATTTTGTTTATCTTTTAGTTTGTTTCGAAAACAATTTGTAATACACATTGCTTATGTTTGCCTTTTGAACAGTTTCCAATATATGGGCATAGAACATATAGAATCTATATAGATATAGTACAATACATAGTATGTATATATATATATGTATATATATATATTTTAGTAGTTAGTATATAGTTTGTTTGTTATATGAAAACTACTTTAGAATTCTCCTTTCAACATTTAACACGTTTAAATTGTTAACGTCCGCTAAATATTTGAATTTGTATTGGATTCAAAGAGTTCTTAATTTTTGTATTCTTTAATTTTGTTGTTTTTGCTATAGCTTTGCTTCTGCATTTGCTTTGTTTCATTCACTTTGGTATTAAAATCTATTAGATGTAGAATTGAGTTTTAAATTAAATGATTTTTTTCTTTTATATTTTTAATTTCTGTTTTGTATAACTTGAACCTTAAGTTTAGAATCTGTTTTATTAAATTGTTAGTATTCTTTATAAACAATTGTTTCGAACAACCTTTCAAATTATGAGACAGAT
Organism: Drosophila colorata; assembly: GCA_035041545.1. Classification (NCBI taxonomy): domain Eukaryota; kingdom Metazoa; phylum Arthropoda; class Insecta; order Diptera; family Drosophilidae; genus Drosophila; species Drosophila colorata. The sequence continues at coordinate 56,141 of JAWNLD010000453.1, forward strand.
GCGTTTTTGTAGGCTTGATTTAGAAAAAAAGTAGAATTGAAAAATCTTAAGAAAAATTCTGTAAACTATTATTTTAACTTTTTTAAATGCTCTGTGGCTAAGGCAGAGTCACAAAAGTTGTTAAAAAAATGTAAAAAAAACTATTCAATCAATTAAAACTACAACAAAAAATTTGTTCTTTTAATTTTGCTGCACTAAAAAACAATTTTTTGTGTTTCGAGTTTTGTTCTGTTATTGTTGTTGTGTTGTGTAAAAAATCAATTTATTTTTATATACATATCGCTAAATAAAATAAATATCCTATAATTACTATCAAGCTCGATTTATGTGGTGTGTGTGTATGAATTGTGGGTGTGTGTGTATGTTTGTGTATCTGATATAATACAGATGCCTGTTATCGTTTGTAATTTCAACATTAGCTTTGCACGTTAATTAACTTTATTTCTTATTATTGCCATCATTTGACAATAATAGCTCCTTGGCCTCCTTCTTGCCCCGCTTTTTTTCCTCCTTGGCATGCAGCTTGGCCAGTCGCTCCTCCTCCTTCGCAAGGCGCTTCTCCTCCTGCCGTGAAATTAAATGCACCAAATGAGTTATAATAACCCGTTATATAAGCAACAACTTTATAACATTTTGCTTCTAATTAAGTTTGCGATAATGTTAGTTAAAAGCGGCCTCACTCTTTGGGGTATATACTTTACTGACTATTAAAATGAGAATGTTTATATAGTCGTGACTTTAAATCTGCCTGTTATATTGTCTACCATTTTATGTATCATTATTTAATAAAGGTCAGCTGAAATACAGGCTATCTGCTAGCCTAACACACACACACACCTCTCTACTTCTGGTTAAAAACTAAATTAAACGACAAAGATATGCGTAAAATTTACCCAATTAAAACTTAAAAACTTTTTTTTGGTGCTGTTAAAAGGGTATCTCTTAGTGTATTAACCGCGCCAACAATATTTATGCTTGCATTATGCTATATTTGAAAAATTTTGATATATCTAGAAAAAATACTTTTTAGATTAATGTTGTATAATATGATATTTTAATTCCTATATAGAGATGCTTACATTGATTACGGGGTATCTGATAGTCTATCAGCTGTGACTATACCCGCTTTTGCTTGTTAAACATGCAATAAATAGAAAGCTTAAAAAGTGCATCAACTGCTCAAAAAGAGAAAAACAAATCCGCGCATTATGTGCTACTTTTTTGTTTGCCACAGCCCCCGGCCTGTTTATTTTGGATAGGGTTATGGGAGGACGGAGGGGGGGGGGGGGTTTGAAATTTATGCCCGGCAGCACAAAAGATGTGCTCGGCCCGCGTTTAATGAAAAAGTTCGCAGCGGAAGCAAACGAGGCCAATTACAAACAATGCGAACGGGCGCCGTGTGGCGCCCCCTGGCGGTGAAACAATAAAGTCGCATGCTCCACGATATGCAACCAAAGCGAAAATGATGAAAAAGGAGGTGGGTAGGGGTACTCACCTTTCTGGCTTCCTTTTCAGCCTTCATCTTGAGCTTCTCCTCCTTCTTCTTGCGCTCCATGGATTCGTTTTTCTTGTTGTCGGCTTTCTCCTCTGCGAAATTGTCGAGCGGAACTTAATTAATTTTTGCGCCGTCCTGGCGCCAGCTATCGCGATCAACTTACTGTGATTGCTGCCGCTGCCGTTGCCGCTGGAGAAAAGCGGAAAAGTGCGACTGGAAGCGCTTGCGACGGAGGAGGCGCCGCCGCCGGCACCGGCACCTGCGTGCCCCGCTGTGCCCCCTGCCGTGACCTTGGAGGCAACACTGTTGCTGCCAACGAGTGGCGCACTGCGTCCGCCTTGGGCCTTGCTGGCGGGCGTGGCAGCGGCATTTGACATCTTCTTATCCTTGGGCATCATATAGGCATTCTTGGGCAGCGAATTCTTGGCGGTGAGCGGGCAGATCTTGGCGCCACCAGCCTTGAGGGGCGGTGGTGCCAGCGCCGTGCAGCTGAGCTGTATATTCATGGGACTGGGGCGACGTGGCGGCGGCGGCGACGACGACATGGAGTCGCGCAACAGCGGCGCCAGCTCATGACCGCTGGACTTCGTATACGAGGCGTAGCTGGGAAAGGATTCAGAAGGAGCATTAAAATTAGTTTTCAAGCTTGTTTCAGTTTTTAGACCCACCGAAATCGCGGATTGCTGACATGCACCGGCGAGGGATGTGGCACTTTGGCTGGACTGCGAAACTCCTTGATGGGTGGCAGTCGATTCTGGAGATCCAGCATGCGGCTCTTCACGTGCCGCCGACCCGGATAGGTGTGCGTGGGCGTGGGCGTCATGGTGCCGCTGCCGCTGCCGCAGCCGCTGCTGCTGCTGGATGAGGATGTGGAGACGGAATTGCTGAGCATGTGCAGCGGCTTGCGCGGCACAGCGCCCGAGCAGCCGCTGGGACAGCCGCCATGATGCGAATGATGTGCGCCAGAGTCGCGCGGCGACAGCGAGCCAACGCTGGCCGAGGAACAGGAGGAGGAGCCCGAGGGCGAGATCACCTGATGCTGATGATGGTGCTGCTGTTGCTGCTGCTGCTGCTGCTGATGCTGATGATGATGATGATGATGATGGTGTGTGCTGTGCGACGGCGGCGCCAAGTGATGGGCACTGGCTGGCGAGCAGGCGCCGCTGCTCGATATGGAAGACGTCTTGGAGTAGTGCGAGTAGCCCGACAGCGTGGAGCCCGCCGAGCCGGTCGAGCTCATCGAGTACAGGCTGTCCGACTGCGAGACACGGCCATGTGCGCCACGTGGCGTCGCATAGTGGTGCCGAGCACCGGCCGCCGTGTGCAGCGTGGGCTGGTGGAAAGCATGGTGTTCGCTGTGCGCATCGTTCATGGAATAGGAGCTGGCCGAGGCGACGACGCCGCCGACGTGCACGCCCGCCGATGCCCAGCTTTTGGCACCCATGGAGTAGCTGCTGGCCGACTCCTGTATGCGCCAGCTGCCCGACGACGAGGTCAGCCGGTTCACACGCGCCCGACAGATCACACAGCGCAGCGGAAGCAGTCGCTGGGCAACGGCGCTCTGTATGGTCTTGACGAAGCAGCGACGGCAGACGACGCGATGGCCACAGGGCGAGGTCTGCATGGTGGCCCTGGCATTGATGCAGATCACGCACTCGTCCTCCTGCGAGGTGGGCGGATCCGGTTCGCTCTCCTCCTCCAACTTGCTTAGCAGCTTGTCCTGCAATTGCCAGAGGTTTTGTGTTTATTAGAAAATATCTCTTGGCAGCTGCTTAAAATGGGTTACAAAATCTGGTATCTCTTGAAAAATAGTCTCATTAGATTTGATTCATTTTAAGCATCTCTCGTGTAAATAATTTACACAGAGCCCGAAAGTATGCCCTCGTTTTTTTGTCTCTAAATAATTTTTTCCACAAATATCAAAAGCTTTATAGGTTTGAAACTATTATAATTTTGTCAAAACTGGAGCGATTTGCATTTGCATGCATAAATTAAATCATAAATAAATAAATAATTAATTATGCAGATAAAATTTATGCATTTTTGAAAAACAAGTTTTTATTTTTTATTTTTTTTCAAAACAAATTTGTTGTCTCCCCCTTACTCAATTAATTAAATTTGTATTTCAGTTTCTTGCAATTTACAATTACCTAACTATTAGTTATGTCAGATTTGCTGGTCAAGGACGCAGCCGGAAGCTGTTTGACACGCCCATAAAAAAGTAACTCACAGCATCAATTGATAGTAATAAATTTGAAATATGTTCAAACTGCGCATATTGGTTAACTGTATTTATATTGATATGTAAATCTGTGAATTCGCGTCGACTTGATAGTCGATTTGCAACTATTTTATTTTGTCAGTTTCGCATCGATAATTAAATAAACTGATTGAGCTTTAAATTGGCTAATACCAACACCAAAGCCGATTGGCAGACGCCTTTCAGAGGTCAATTTGGTTTTTGGCTCTTGTTATTGGGTGGGAGTGCGACCTCAGGCAGGCTATTATGCATTTATAAGTTGTATGGTATACATAGTATACATATATAGTAGAGTTTATTTTTAATTTTTAAAGAATTGTTAAAATTCGCATTGTTGGCGCTTTTTTCATTTGTTGCTTTTTGATTGCATTTTGTTGTTGTTTGTTGTCATTAATTTTGTGACGCAGCAAAAACATTTTATATTTATTGTTTTTATACTCTGGCAGGGGGTATTTAAATTAAGTCATGAAATGTGTAACACATTGGGTAGGTATAAAATCTTGGGCTTAGGTTTGTGTTAGAATTATTACCGATAGTTTTTGATACTACATATATCAGAAAACATATTATACTATATATTTTTTCCTTTTTCAGAAATTAATATTTAATTTAAGAAGTTCAAGTTTAAGGCTGCATTTTTTAACTTTGCATAAAATTGAAACAAAAATGTGTTCAGTAAAACTATCAAAAAACGAATCTATCTCAGATTTGATTACTTTGCTTTCTAGCTTACTTTTGTAGTCATATTGAACATATTGTAAGAGTATCAAGTTGTTTGTATTGATTGTTGTGAATTGCTGGTTTATGGCTTTTGAAGTGCTTTAACTAGCCATAACGGTTTTTTATTTTTAGCTCACTTATTGTGTGCTTACTGTAAAATAAAAATAAACAAATGCATTAATGCCGTGCAATGTACCCTTAAGAGCGTCGCCTTTTCAAGGCACGAGGAAATCGTAAAAGAATATATACAAGCATTGACTGCGAGACGAAGTTGTTAAACGGGTTTCTTATGTTTTTTATTATGCAGACTAGAATATAGAATTGGCCTTGCACTTGGCGGCTTTCCGGGCTAAAAACCCTGGTTGTGGTTAGCTTGAAGGCCGGCAAGTGGCGAACAAAGAACTGCAATTATCAATTAGCCATTGAATTACAGGTTAATCAATGTAAAACCTCGAAAAAACTTGAGCTGCTCATGCCAGTTAGCCATTTCAGCTGTTGTTGGCTGTCATATGGCATAGTCAAAGCTATTTATTTGAAGACTGCACATCATAACGACCCTGACTACTGGTCTTCATAGAGCCAGACTCAGACTCAGTTTCATTTTCAATCTATGCATAAATCATAGTCGCATCCGCCCGCAACTTGAGCGAAAATTAAGGCGATTGATTAATGCTCTGTATATGCAAAACTCGGCGCCTCGCTAATTGACCCGCTACAAAAGACTGAGGCGACGAAGAAGAAGAAGTAGAAGAAGCTCAAACTGAGGTTGGTCAGAACGGCTTTAAATATTATTTTGTTTTTGTTGTTGCTGTTGTTGGCGTCGGTCAACGAAAGGCGATAAGCATCATCGCTGCGTAGACGGAGAGCATCTTATTGGCATAATGGAATCCAAAAGTCAGCATTCGGTCAAGGTGAGCTGGCTGGATACGCTAATACACTGCCCGAAAAAGAGAGAACATTCTCTGTGACATTTTATGAATAATATTTGTATCCATTGCTGTGAGCTTTTAAACATAATTTTTTAAATAAATGCAATTTTCATAAATTATTTTAATTTCTTTTTATATTTCTAAAAAGGTTATTTATATAATTTTTAAAAATTTTAGGACATAACCAATTTAACGTCTTGTGATCAAATAAGATTGTAATGATATTTAAAAACTATATAAACTATTTTGAAGTCTCAAATTCATCTTTGATCGAGTTTTTTTATACAGTAAAATACCAACGAAAATCCGTGATTTTTCTTAGTGTAGCGCATCACTGCCAACAGCTCGCTGTCTAGAAGCGACCCCAGCATCAATGACAACAAAATTAAAGCCTGTTCAACTGGCTGCTAAACTTTGGCTCTGTAATCGCTCGATTCTTGATTTCGCATTACGTGGCCCACCCAGCGCTGATCTTTCCCGGCGATCTCTAAGCCTTTACGCCGGCAAGCTTCATTTCGTATGCCGGGCGGGCGACGGGCGTGCGACATCAGGAAATTAAAAGCTTAAACAATTTAACGACTTTTCCATCGCGTGGAGATGTTGTGCGGCATGCGCGATTACCTAATCTAAATATTTGGCACAGGCTGAGGCGGAACATGCATGAAAATTGCGACGATCAAGTTCGTTGCCTCAGTCTTTTGTTTTTGGCATAGGGCCGCGTGAATTGTTTTATCAGACAGCCGGATAGCGGGCACCCCATAAGCAATCAACCCGAGCCCCACAACAGCTCAACAGCTTCTAGACAACGTTCCCAGTCAACAACATCGGCATCGAAGTCGACGTCGCTGCCCGCAGCTGGATAGGCAGCGTGCGGCTTCAGCTGCGTTCAGTTCGTCTACGGAACTTGGCCAGAACAGAGCGTTGTCGGCGCAGCCCGAAATAAAATTGTGTGTGTGTGTGCTGTTGTTGTTGTTGTTGTGCGTGTGTGCGTATTTGTTTTATAGACGCGCCCAAATACGCAGCGCTGTCAATGCGGAAGCGCCTATTAAATAAAAGAACTTCAAATAGTTCACAAAGTGTGAAATTTGCCGATTAACATGTGCCAGGTTCACTGAACGAACAAATTCGCTGGCCCCGCTGATAAAGTAGAATATCGATTAAAGACTACACAAAATATAACATTAAATCAACCTTAACTTAAGTATTTGTTTATATGTTGCGATGGTTTTGCCAACTGCCTCAACATTGTGCAATGTTTTTACATTTCTGCTGGGTAAGTTTGTGCTATATATTAGATGCTTAGCTCATAAAATTGTGTTCTTAAGATATTACCAGTTCCAAAATGAATATGTGTATATAGATATATCTCAGCTCTTTAACTGATTCCACACTGTGATATTCTTTGTGTCAGCTATTGAATTGTTTACTCGAGCTTTTAGACACAAATTTGTGAGCATAAGTTCAAGGTGTTGTGAATTGTAAATATTACTGTGTAGATAAGAGGTGTGTGGTGTGGTGTGTGAGTGTGTATGTACTTGGGTTCGCAAGTGCCAATTGTTGACATTTGATGCATGGATTACTTTGGGCCAGGTCTGGCAGCTCGTTTGAGGGCTTACTCAGCTGTGAAAGAAGGCCGCCTTAGCTTCGGGGCAGCCGATAAACAATGGAACATCTGATCCATACTAACTTGCAAATAAAGTCAAGGTTTCTCAAGTTACCTGCGCTCGATTGTAATTGTGGGGGTACATACTTATGTAAAAACAGGTCTTGTTGTCAAACTTCACTATGCTTACGAAAATTATATTAATATATATATATTTGTTGTCGGTATACGTGAAAGTTTATTAAAAAGAGCTCAGTTGTATTCCTATATCTTTTTTATAATCCTCAATAGATACAATAGAAGTGCGCTGTTGCCATACTTCACTAAATTCATATTGCCCTCCCTGACTAATTGATTGATTGACTGACTGACTGACGACAGATAGGGGGGTTGGGTCGCATCAACGAAAGTTTAATGCCACTCCAATTCAAATTCTTTTTTGAAGCTATACAAAAAAATAACAAATTGTGTATGTATATGCATTTAAGTATATATATTTTATTATAAATGTGGAAAATATGCGCCAAAAAATATTTGAAAAAAATCGCTTTCCATAATTGGGTATAACCTGCTAGTAGTTTATAAACTTCTGAACCTTGAGCTTATTTTAATGTTGAAATGAATAAAATGCATATATTTAAGCGCACTTAATAACGTAATTCGCATTAATTCTTCAAAGAGTAGAAGCGCCGCGCACTTAACTTTTTAATATCCTTCCAGAGGGTGTGTGAATTTTTTTCTCTTGTTGTTGGTTATTAATTTAAATACTCGTTTATTATAAACGTTTTTATCACTTTCCAGATATTCTATTCTATTTATTACGAGCAATATTTAAAGAAATACTCTGCTGAATATTCCGCACTTATTTCCCAAAAAAATTAGCTCAACGATTTATAGGAGTTGAACAAAGTTTTAGCCTAGTGATCTCAATTGAAAAAACCCCCAGTTAAGCAGAGTTTTATGACATCTGGACATTATCCAGTCACATTTTTATGACCTCAATACAATGCCAGCCAGTTAAGAATTTCATAGCAAATCTAGAACTCTAGAACCAAAAGGTACAGATATAACAACATGTGATAATTCATTTTACAGCAACAATGAAAACAGTAAGTGAGGCATAAGGTTGCTAATTAGCTGACAGTCAAGAACTAAAAAAAAAAAATTTAAATTGACAACAACAAAAGTTTGTTATATTTAAAGAAAAAAATAATATGATATAAAATAAAATACACGGCGTTACGCAAAGTGGAAGCAAATGTGGCAGCAAAGCAAAACAAAACAAAGAAAACTAACACCAACTACAACAAATATTTTTTTATATAAGACACAAAACTCTTCCGCTCCAAAATAGCTAAAAAAAAGAATAAAAAAACTGGTAATAAATTTACATAAAATCAAGTTTTTCTAAACTACATACATAAAATCGAGACTAAATGAAAAAAACGCAAGCTGCTAACTCAATTGACCTTGTCTAAGGTCATGATTATTGTTCATTATTGTTGCTACCATTTTGCATCCAATCGAAGGAAATCAATGCGCAAGCAACGCTAAACTTGTGTAGCAAAACAAAAGCGAAAACAATCCGATGTCGACTGTGACGGCTAAGTCGATTGTGATGCCATTGACATTGCATTGTTGACCCAGTGCCACGCCCTTATTACAACGCCTGATTGGACATACAGCTTGTGATAAAAACTTGATTAAAACTTGTTTAGCAGCAGCTAGATGTGCACAATGAATACCAGAAGCCATTGGTTACGCACGAATAGCGGTATCTGATAGATAAATAAAGTGGTTGGGTATAAAAATAAATCTGGATTTGATTTCTTTATGATTTTCTAACACTAACTAAAATGTTAATGTATCTTGACTTGAATTCATACCCCTTTGGCGCAAAAAAATAACTGGATTCAAACATCGGATGAAAGACCGTCGTGTACAAGATACGTACTTTTTTAACTCTATGAATTAATTTATATATTTATTGCAGTAAGAAAATAAAATATACTACTGAAGCTCTGAAATATTTCAATGTGCTTAACATGGAGAATGCTTTTAGTTCAAGTACGAGATTTCTTGGGCTAACAATACTCAATACTCTTATGTGATTAGTGAAGGATAGGTAAGGCATATCTTAAGCCTAACATAAAGTAACAATAATAGTCGACTTATAAAGGGCTCATTATAATAGATAGGTAATCGAAGTGAAAGCTCGTTAAGGTAATGAGGGAAATTACCTTTAACTATTTCTATTTCTATTTCTAAACTTTGACATTGACCCTATTAGAAAGCTAAGCTATTTTCTTCTAACTAGTGTTTGCAAAAAAATCACTGGTAATTGAAAATGCACTCTATTTTTGTTTTATCGTTAAAAACTAGTAAAATACCAAAATCTACTTAAGCTAAATTGTTAAGTTAACAACAAAAATTTAAATTGTTTTTCATTATAAGTACAGCAAATTTGAAAATTTGACTTTAATTTAAAAACCACAAATTTGTATAAATATTTTGTAGCCCATGAGAACGGTAAGAACCGCAGTAATGAAAATATATATATAAAGAGAATCCATAAGGTAGGTTGATTAATTATTAATTGAAAACTCGACCATTTGTCGAGCGGTTTTCACTAGAGCTCTATTGCAAATAACTAATAGGATATTTAAGTGGTGTCATATTTCCATTTTGCTGTCTATATATGCTGATTTTGTATGCATATGTGTGTGCTTAAGTGTTTGCAAATGGTTTTGTATGCATGTATGTGTGCTCGTTTGTACGCAACATTTGTCTCTGCTTAGACGTTATACGCGGCGGATGCGTCACGTGCTGCTTGTGTTTGTTTTTGTTGTCATTTGGGCTGTCAATGTTGTGGTTGCTGTTGTTGTCATTATTGCCGTCGTTTTTTTTTATGGTAGTCCGTAGCTAAAGCTCAACATCGTAATATAAGATTCAAGTTCACGGTTAACTTGAGTCGCGCGTCGCTTGGCTGGTTTCATTTTAGCCAAGTTTTATGCTGTTGTGGTAATTGTTGTTGTTGCTGCTGTCTTATTAGCTGCTTAATAATTCAATTAGTTGGCTCCAAATAATTGCAGGCATTTTTCACATGCCAAATTGAAAAATTTGCAATCGAATTTCTGTCGCTCATTGTTATTCATTTTTATACACTGTTTGACAAAGTGCAACAGGGCGTATTGGTTAGGCTGTCTGCCTAACTGTTTGTATGCTAGAGACTTAAAATTCGCAGCTTATATATTTATTTGTGTATATTCATCTCAGATTAGGCTGACCAATTTGTCAAAAATGAGTTATGTTTTCTACAGTTTTATAGCTGCACTTAAAAATAAAATATTGCATTTTGCTAGGGCTTTTGAGCATTTATAACTATATACATATGTATATATGTAGATTGCCTTAATTCCTAAACAATTAAAAAATATGGTGAAACATCTAACCCCTAACCAATATTGTCATTAGCTTAAGATAAATGTATAATAACATGAAGCAAAAAATCTAAATTGAAATTTTGATATACAAGTCTTCTTTTTCGCCCCAAAATTTGTGTATCGATTTTTAATATTTGTGATGAGTGTTGTGTTTCCCTATTTGGCAAGTAGACTATATATATATATATATATACTATATATGCAGCAAAGTTATCATTATTTCCGTTCAGCTGCTATCATACTTCAAGCAGAGTATTGTGCAGTCGTCCACACTGGACAGCAAAAATTTCTTACATTCTGCCTCTTCTCCTCTCCTTGCAGCCGGTTCGCCGATCTTCTACAGCGCTGCGCCGCGTGGCAATTGCAGCAACTGCTGTGCGATACGCGAACGCGAGGACATCAAGTTTCTGCTGTACACCAGGTGAGTGCACTTGATGGCAACTGCTGCTGCTCCGAGCGCCTCATGCATATTGAAAGGTCATTTTTTGTTGCAGGAAAAACCGCAACGCGCCGCAGCTGCTGCAGTTGAGCGACGACGTGCGACTGGCGCGAAGCAATTTCAATTTCAATTACCCGCTGGCCATCTATTTGCACGGCTTCTCGGAGTCCGCCACCGGGGAGCAGCAGAGCAGTCAGCAGATGAAGGATGGTAACTCACGCTGAAGCTCCGCCAGAGTTGTCAACACAGCTGCTCATTGGGTGGGGGGATTGGTCTTGTTTCTCCTTGCAGCCTTTTTGCGCCGTGGCAATTACAATGTGATACTCGTGGACTGGAGCGCCATGGTGTCCGTGCCCTGGTATTCCAGCGCTGTGGAGAATCTGCCCATAGCCGCACGCTATTTGGCCCGGTTCCTACGGTATCTGGTGACCAGCGGCTATGCCGTGAAGCATATCCATCTGATTGGCTTTAGCTTGGGCGCCGAGGTGGCCGGGTTTGCGGGCAAGCAATTGCAGGAGTGGGGCATTAAGCTGGCCAGAATTACGGCACTGGATCCGGCGCTGCCGCTCTTCGAGGGCAACAGCTCCAATCGGCGGCTCAGTCCGAGCGATGCACGTTTCGTGGATGTGATCCATACGGATGGCGGCATTCTTGGCAATCCGACGGCCATGGGCCATGCGGACTTCTATCCGAACGGGGGGCGACCGCTGCAGCCGGGCTGTGCGCGCCAGGAAATTGCCAATAATCGCTGGCTGGGCATCATCAGTAAGCGGATGTGCTGCAAATTTGAAAGGCTTGAACTTTTATTTAACGCGCCGCCTCCCTTTCGATTTGTTGCAGTTGGCTGCAGCCATCAGCGCGCCTGGGAGTACTTTGTGGAGAGCATCCGGCAGCCGTTGGGCTTCCCGGCCGAGCGCTGTGAACCCTCCCAAAATTTTGGCATCTGTCGTGATGGCAACGGACGTGCCTACATGGGCTACGGCGCCAATCCGAGGTAAGTAAACGATGTGAACTAACCCCGCAGACATTTCATTCGATTTGTATACCCTGTTCATATGGTAAGAGACTGTGCGAATTTATGAAACAGGCAGAGGGAGACATCTGCCATAGTTTGCATTTATTCTTGTGCAAGATCAACAGTCCCGTCAATATGTATATGTGAATTTTTCAAAGCTAAAGACACTTAATACTAAATACACAATATTAAAATATATATCCTTTTAAATACCATTTCCCAGAAAATCGAAAAAAATACATTTTTAATGATACAGTCTAGATTATTAGTATATACACATTTTGACTGTCATATACTAGCTCTGAAATTGCTTTAACATTGCAAAACAAACGTCAAAGTTATTTAAAAGTAAAAAATATATTACAGCAGCTTTAAGCTGAATAGATGGTATAAACCAGTCGAGCATTCTGAAAAAAAGTTCTGTTGTTTTATCTCCACAAACTTGACAGACTGCGCGGCAAGTTCTATCTGGAGACGAACGATGCGAGGCCATTTGGACGCCAGAGTCAGTCGGCGATAGCTCAGCTACCCATCTCCTATAAAATGCCAGCGAATGCCTTGAGGGAGTCCGCACGACTGCAGCAGCAGGCGCAGGAGCAGGAGCAGCCACAGCAGCAGGAAGATGACAACAACACGCTGAGCAACAACATCGACAACATCGCATTGACGTGACAAAATGTTGAATGTGCGCCCTACCAGACGGAAGCAGCTAAGTCGCCCCACTTCCCTCCCTGCTGGCTCACATCAGAGCCGCACTTTAACACGAGATTTATGTGAGCGCGCGTGATTTTGACGCACAGTTGAAGGTTCCACCCTCCACCGGTACTCTTTCTAGTTGTAGTTGTTGTTTGTCTAAGTAGTTGTAAGTTGTCTTGTGATCTGTCTTATAAGTATTGTTAGCACGTAGGCTGTCGTATCTATTTGGATAAGAAAATACGGTACCGAACCGAATGGCATTTGGCATGTGGCTTTGGTTCATTCTGTGGGCACTTTGCGCTGGGCCTTTCTCGGCGATTCTCAGTGGCAGAATTTGAGTAAGTAAACAATGAGTTGGTTTCTTAATGGGCTTATTGGCAACATTTTGCTTTGGATTTTAAGCTTGGAAAATAGTTAACTAAATTGTTGTTGAGTTTGTCAGCAGATTTTTGTTTCTTTTTTTCATTTGTCTGGAATATAGTTTAGTATTAAAAGCGAAAGGAAGAATAAACAAAATTGTGATATAAAGATATACTATCGAAAACTATATATATTATTTACATTTAAAACTATAAAATGTTGAATATTTATAGTAACTCTCTATATATCTATTTTTTGATCGCTTTCTATCTATCTATATTCTATATATTTCTTTATCTTTTCCTTCATTATTTAATAATAAACAGAAAAGTAAACTAAAGTCATATTTTATAAAGTTGAATTCTAGAGGATATTTTATATTTATATTTTAAGCCATCAAGGACTTTCGACAGCCATCTTATGTAACATAACTCATAGCCAACTTTTGGTATTCAGCTAAGGCTGTGAAAGCGTTAGATACGTGGGCTAAAAAATATATACAACATTTTATTTTTATTTTTATCGATTTTCAGGATTATTTACATTTTTCATCGGCAGTTTTACAGCCTCTGGCACGGGCAGCATCTTGGCCGCCCATAAAATATAAATTCGATGAGGCTTTCAACTGCAGTTTGAATACCCCTTAAGAGCCTGACCTAGTAAAATTTTAGCTTGGCAACGAAATTCACAAATCATTGGCCATAGCCTGAAATGGAGCGAATGATATTTACCTAAGGAAAGAGCGTAAATGCAGCAACTACTTGCAACCTGCCACACCTGCCACAGGCCAAGTGGCACTGCAGTAAAGCTGTCACGTGTGCCGCTTGCCTCGTTCGATGTTTGCAAATCTGCGAAGGCAGCGTATGCGAGGCATGAGGCAAAAAGTTCTCATTAATAATGCAACACACACATCACACACACAGACACACACAAAAACACACACAGCTGGGTGCACCTGTGCACCACAACTTCCCGCGGCTTCCGCTCGTTAAGCGTTGGCCTATGAAATGAGTTGAAAATCGTTCGCCGCCGCAGCTCATTGCACATTATGGCGCACATCCTGCCGGTTCCTGTTGTTGTTGTTTTTTATTTCACCATAATTCTAGGCATAGCCGCTTTTTAAAACGATCTCTGCTTGGCTAATAAGCAATTTACGGCCATTATATGGTGACCTCAACCTGGCTCTACTCTATTATTAATTTGTTTTTAATTACGCCGGCAATTGCTCATACTTATATATACTATATGTATTTCTTGCGCTATTGGTCAACACCCAATTCTACAACTAAGTATATTATTTTTTGTTTGTTTCTTTGTTCTTTTGCGATTTGGTTTTTTTTTTGGTTTTTTTTTTGCTTGGCTAGTACAAATATTTTTGCTGGCTGCCCTTGGGGCGTATACTTAATATTTCATGTATATATTTTTCCTTGCTTTTCCTTTCACTTCTTTGGCTGCCCGCTGTTTTCTAAGGTTTCCCGTTGCGTCATTGTCGAAGCCCAAAGCACTTTGCATGTCGTATTTTTTTTTTTTTTTTTTTTTTTTATACCCTAACTTGTGGAGTTTTAATGTCGTTAGACAGAATAATGTATTGAAGAGGGCGATACAGGAGTAATTCATCTAACATATATCGGTTAGACAGTTAGCAGGAGTATATATAATTGATTGATGGCAAACTGAGTTGTGGAATAACTCTTCTGATTTAATAGGTGTCTAAGCCCTCCTAAGCAAAAGAAAGTAGAAAGAAGAGTTCCACTACGGTTTGAAAAATTTTTATAGTTTTTATATTTCATTTATTTTATGTATAAATCTTTATCTTGTTGGCATCAGGTTAATATATACCACAAAACCTCAACTTCTTTAAAAATGTAATTAAAATCTTTGCAAGGGTATCTCTTCTACGACAATCTGTACATTTTTGTGCTCTCTAGTTTTTTTTGTGGTTTTTTAGGCAACAAAATAAATTACTCGGGCTGCGTTTTGCCATGAGTCACGCCTAAAACTAAAACTAAGACTGAGACCCGCTGTCTGTGACGAGGGTCATGCGAATAACGGAACATAACATAGCACGAATTGAAGTAGAAAATGACGCGTTAAAGAAAACACCTAAGGCGATTGCCCGCCTGGAAGTAGACTATGGAAAATGCATTACAGCTGTGATTGTGAAGCAATTGTGAACAAGCTGCCTATTGAGAAATCAAAATTAGTTTACCCAGGGCACACTGTCAACAATTCCATACTTGTCGTAGCTCCTAGGGACAGGTAAACAATAAATAGACCTTGACTGGCCAGTTCCGATTGCTATAGTTGCTGCAGTTAGCATATCAATTAAATGCGGCCGTCCAGCTCTGTGTTCGGGGGCCAATTAAATGTGAGTTGTGTTTATGATTATCGTTTTAGCGTTCGTTGTATAGCTGCCTGGCATGCCATGACCATGTCGCATATGACAATGGCTTCCCAACAAGGTGCAGACACGTGCAAAATGAACTGTATACCGGCCTGATAAACGAGCACCAGCCCACGCTGGACACACACAGAGGCAGACAGGACACGGCGCTGAGTCATGGACGTTGTCTAATGAGCTGTTGGCTGCAAATGGGCCTAGAGATCGAGCTGCCACTATATACAGCCAGAGACTGCTTGATTGATTGATTGATGATTGATGTTTAAATTGATTGTTGTCGTTGTATTTTGGCCTGTATCCATAGCTTATGTATCGCTCAACTCTTATGTAATTTAATACATTTCATTTCGCCTTTTTTTTTGTTATTTAAGAGCCTTCTCACAAGTGTGTCAGACATTTTGACACCTCAAAGTAGGCTACTCAGAACATGAGTTTGCATGTACTCAATCAGTCAATCGTTCCTTTAGTTAACTTGACAACGGCTGCTTGTTTTATGTTTCTGCAGTTTAAATTCTGAGGTAGTCGATTCGACTAGGTGCACCCACAAAAAACAAAAAAAAATTAATTAAATCGATAAGGTTTTGCTTTGTGCTTTCAATTTCGCCTTTTTGTGCGCTCTACATGCTAGCTATAGAGCAAAGACAGTCTCTATGTTTGATATACCCTGTACTGTAGCAGAAGCTGTTAAATGGAAAATGTTGGACCTTACACCAGTTTAATATAGCATATACCAGTTTTTTTATATATTTTTATAAGGTTTTATTAAATTTGAGTGATTTAATAGTAGAACATAAAAACCAAATTAATTTAAACTGTTCCAATTTACTTTTAAGACTTATAGAGTTTTACTTATATAAAATTGAGTGTATATTATTATTGGGCATTTTTTAGTTAACAATTGAAGCTGTGCATCAACTACCTTTTTTTTTTATCAAAGCACGGAATATGTTTTCATAAAGCGAACTCTAAAGCAGCTGTGTTGGGCTTCAATTGCAGCCTGTGCTTAGCTGTAAGCAAAGAGAGGGAGAGAGAGGCGAGGAGAGAGAGAGAGAGAAAGAAATGTAGAGCGAGCGGCATAGACAGGGCGCCAGTGCGAGCTAGATAGTAAACAATTCTATTAAGTTTTACAATGACAGGGTGACTCACAGCACGTGTCTCTAGTCTGGACTATCTATGAATATATACATATATATTTATATATATATATATATATGTGTGAGTGAATGTGAGCCTCTCTCTCTCTCTCTGTGTTTATTTGTTGCATACTTGCGGGCGCAACAATGTCATGAAAATTGCATTTATATCAACGACGCTACGTGTCAGCGAGGCAATACAGATCATGAGTTTGTGTGTGTGTGTGTGTGTGTTTGTTTGTTGTGTATATTTCATGTTGACGGTAAGTGAATTTATTGCATTTAATATGCTTTTCATGTCACTCACAGCGCTCAATATTTTATAAATTTGTATAACGACCAGCAGGCGAACAAGCTCATTAAAGCCAGAACAAGATGTTTAAAGAGAGCGAGTGACACAAAGAGCGAGGAAGACGAAAAGCGAGATTCTGTGTGTTGAATGTGAAATATTTGTTCCATGAGTCTAGGATGTTCTAATTGCCGTACACATTAAAATCAAATTAAACAGCACCAAACCATATAAATATAGTACAAGTTTTGCGTAGGCGCCTAATTAAAGCCTACAATGTGCAAAGGACTCTATGCCATACGGCCTGACAATTATTACAACATCCATTGCACACACACTCACAGTGCGTACTAAATAAGTGTCACATGAACTTAATTTCGTGAACTCAAGCATACTTTGTTAAATGTGATTCTGTTAACGTTAAAAGTAAAGCAATTATAAAATATATAATTATAACGCTTTAAATCTAAGAAGAATGAAATTAAAATTAAATATTTAATTGTTTTACAAAATGCAATTTTTTAATTAAAAGCAGGTACCCTCTTTAACAAATATAATTACAATTTCTTTAATTGAACTAAGTAATAAACCTCTCTACACATATTAATTATATTTTTATATTCGATCAGAAAACCTATTAATCCAAAGGCTGCAAAGCAGTATACCATATTTATTGTCGCTCACTGTGGCTGTTATTTATCAATAGACGCGCTAGCTAATTGCAAAACTTGGGCAGACAGCAACGACAACAACAAGCATGCACAACCACATGGACAACATCATGGACAGCAATGACAATGAGTTGTGTGCCATGTGCGCACACATACACACACACATAAACAGTGTCTGCTAAAGTGCAGCCATAGAAATTTGTGACAAAAGTGTCAAATTTGCCAACTAAACAGTCCGCACACACAGCAGACGCACACACACACACACCACACACACACAGAAGGAGCAGCCTCATCAGGCGTAATTATGGCTTTTAACACATACAACGGGCAAAAGTGAAAAGTGGAAATTGCCGCTACGATGCCATTTTGGTTTATTCATTGAAAGCCAGTTGACAGGGCCTGAAAGCAGCAATGAGTGGGTGAGGCAATGGCAGGGTGCAGGGGGAATAGGGGTGGGTGGGGCTGGGCATGTGTAAATGATATACTAGTTAACTAAGTTAGCCGTTAGTTGCGCCATGAATCAGCGAAATTGCACACGTGAAAGTTACAGTAGGCAGAGGGCAGTGAGGGCGGTGGGGGGGGGGGGTGGTACGATTAGGTAGAGAGCGAGAGGGGTTAGGGAGTTGAAGAGTATTGCCTGCTAAAAGCAATATAAGAATTGAGCTGCTCGTGTGTGTGTGAGTGTGTGTGTGCGTGCAAAAATTAGACTTGGCATTTAATTTGTGAATGTGCAACTGCCGTGCATCACGTGCAAGGGACGGGAGAGGGAGAAGCAAGGGGAATTGGTTTGTAACATCGACTCAATTTCAACAAGTGCGCTTTTGTGTGACGAGTGCTGCATAAGAGCCAGAAACACTTATCTCTAATGGCTTTTAAATGAGCTGTGAATGCAAAGAAAATAACTAGAGAGAACATTTATATTTCGTGTGCCGAAGTTTAAATACCCTTGCAGACATTAAGCATCGATTTGTAAGATCTGTGTAACTGTGTTTTTTTTCTTTGGATATCTTGCAAGAGAAATAAGTTGTACATATACTCAATTTTCGGTCGATTGTTTCTATGGAAGCTAACTGATATAGTTGTCCGATGTTGAGAAGATTTTGCTGATATATCAAGCACAGCTCGATCTGGCCAGTCTGAAACCGTCTGAAACAAAAAAGCGGACGATAGCTTCAAATGTGAGAGACTTTTGGCGTAGAAACAGGCAGACATATTTATATCGACTAGGCTGTTGATATATATCAAGAATATATACACATTACAGGCTCGGAAACGTCTTTTATGCGTTACACATACCATGACAAAATAACAATACCCTCTGTGGGCGTGTGAAAATAATGAAAAAACATTGCCTACTTTTTAGCGCATCGTAAATTGAAACAAACGCGTGGGCGATGCCGGAGTCCATTTAAAACAATTGTCGCTGCGCGCAAAGGCAACTCTACTGAAAGCATTTGGCAGACAAAACAATAAATTTAATTGAAATGTGGCCTTGAGTAAAAGGGGAAGTGGAGTGGGATGTAGAGGGCGGATGGAGTAAGAAACTAAAGCAAACGCATTTTTTGTTATTTCAGCTAAAAGTTGTGTGCGCCTTTTGTGCGGCAGCTTGTCAATGTGTGTGTGTGTGTGCTGGGTGTAGATTTTGTGGGCGCTTTTCCAATTTCGCGTCTTCCATTTCCTGCCATGCGGCGTGCATTGCAAATTTATGACATTGTCCTTTTATGTTTGCTACAAGCTTTTAGTTTTGCGTAAACTTTTATGCTATCATCTGCGACACCCTGTAAAAGCGGAGTCGGGAAGCTGTAGTTGAAGGTGGCCTGAGGGTAAAAACTATACTGCAGAGCTCAGTTTGGAAGCGAAACACAAAACATTTTTTAAATAATCCAATAGGGCATCTGCTGGCTGTGCTTGCTTGAATTCTGTAAAAGTTTTTGTGTTGCTGGCTTTGAGCTATGCTGCGATATGGTCAATGTTGCTTTAAATGAAAGCTGCAACTTTTGTGGCTTTAACTTTGCGAGCATAATGAAATGACAAGCCAAAGGGAAAAATATATCACATCAGATTTTAGTTTTAAAACAAAGCCACAAAAGCAGGGGGAAAAGATAATAAAAGAAAAATATAGTGAGAGAAGATCAGCGTGTTTTGTTGCATTGGGAATTGCATCGATTTGTATTTAACAATTGTGACGTTAGGCAAATGCAACAAAAACTCGTTTGGTTTTAGTTTGCAAACTTATCTTAAAAGACTCTCCCACTATGCCAGATATTGTTGAATAAGTTAACCAAGTTAACCATGACTGATGCAAAAAGGTTGTCAAGTGAGTTTGGGGAATATCTGAAATTGGCAGAAAAGCTGCATGAAGTATATTTTAGTTTGCGACTTATTTAAAAAGTTTCTCTATAAAGGTTTATAGGCTTTAAGGTAACAACTTTTCTAATAGCTTTAGTAATAAACTTATCTCTGATCCTTTGAAAAAACCCCAAGCAAATAACTCTGTAACCCCTTAAAAATATTTCAATAAGAGCTCACGCAAAGTTTATTATTCACGCCCTGCCGCATACTCTATCAGGATTTATTTGTTGGCCAATCTTTAGCGCCCTCCAAGCGCCATTCAATGCTGTCCAGCTTGGAGGACCCGCTAGGACCCACGCAAAACTCTAAGCGCTTCAATCAATGCAATTAAAGTAAATGCCACAGCAACAACAACAACGTCAACCATATCAATATGGATGTACGTGCTATAGTTACTTTATGTACTATGTATATATATGCCCGATATAATGGCACAGACATCGCGTGAGCAGTGCTAATGCATTGCCACACCCTAGCTTGGGGTGGGGTTGGTGGAGGGGTCGTTGCGCGGGGCAACCCTTTTGATCAGGCACGTCGAGTGCAGCACGTGAGCGAACACAGGAGCTGATTGTAAAACGGAATGAACCATGGCAACAACAACAACAATAATAACAACAACAACAACAACAACAACAATGGCAACGATTTGAACTCAATGCGTAAACACTAAAGTTTAATGCACTCTAATTGCAGGGACAGAGACCGCGGGTGGGTGCGGAGCTGGGCAGGGGTTAACTGGAGACGGAAGCGGTCGAGACGACAAAGCAACTTTAAACGCGGCGCACCGAGGACGACATTAAAAACACTCTAAACTACACTGACAGAAACAAGGTACATCACAAATTTTAAATTTTATCATGAAAAATATGAACATTTTCGATTTTTAAAGGTTTTTAATAATGTTCAAGTGATTTTAAGCATATTTTAATAATGTTTTTAAGCATTTTTAAATGTAATTAAAATTTAAATATATAAACATATAATAAAAGTTTTAAAATACATTTTACACATTAAAAATGAAAAATTTAAGATTTTTAGAGCACATACAATTTTTAATAAAAGTTGTAAATAATTATACTTGATACTTGAGGTTACAAATATCACCCCAAAGATAACTACTTCAAAATTGTTTTTGGGAAATTTGATCAAATGTTTGATATTTTAAGATAAATAGAAGAAAGAGTCAAAATGTAGTAGTAAAGATTTTATGTGTATTTTAAATTATGCCTAATATTTGAAGACGCAGGTAGCATCTTTTTTTCACAGTGTAAGGGTATTGAAATAAAGCCAAAAGCGTCATTGTGCGATTGCGAGGATATTGCGTGTGGTGGTGCTGCCGAGGCAGTGACACAAAAGTTCAACCACTTGGCGCTTGGCTGGGGAAACAAAGCAATGGCCGCCATGCGGATATCCGGCTAAGTTGCGGGCACGTGTGTGGGTGTGTGTTGGGAACGTGTTTAACGGTCATCAAGTTGATTAATGTTTGATTTTAATGATTTATTTAGTCGCGACGGCTGGCGAACAGCAGCTACCAGTGGCAGCCAGTTGCCAATTGCAGAATATGGCTTACGTAAAAAGGTAAAAACTGTGTGGGACCCAAGGTGCTGTATCAAAAGCACATTTATAATGTTGTACTACACCAAAAAAAAGGAGGTTGGTCTGAGGTACACTAAAAACGAAATTATTTTCAAACGCTTTGTGTGATTTATTTGGCTGTCTGTGACCACAAAACCTAACGAAACGAAACGAAAGCCAAAGCCAAGGCAAGGTCCAGTTTAACGGGGGGTAGGGGTAGGTGTACTACTGACATTGGGCCAAGCCCAGTGCATTGGGGCTTTTGGCATTTTGGATGACTAAGCCAGGTTTTTTTTTTTTTTTTGCCTGGGTGCCAAGTCAAATTGTGTGGTCACTCGGCATCTGCAATTGTTCGGCCAAGCTGCAAATTGCATGGAAGCTAATAATAATCGGCAGCAGCTCAGGAATTTTTTGGATGTCAAGCCGAAGGTAAGGCCCATTAATTTTCGGCACCTTTCAATGTCAAGTCCTTGCCGTTGCGACTTCCGCTTTGCTAAATTATAAATTGTACAGGCTGGCCAAAAAAATATAAAAATTAAAAGTCAAATAAATATGTGGCAAATATTTGTGAAGCGTGTTTTTCCTTATTTTTATTTTTCCTTTTATTTGTATTTATCTCTCCTGTTTATGTGGCAAAGTCACGCGAGATGTCAACATTAAATTCAGCTGCTTGTTAACATTTGACAGCGTTTTGCTTTTAAACAGGCCGGAATAGAGCAGCTCCCCTCTCCCACCCACTACCCACTTCCATTCACTAATCAACATTTAATGGCCTGGGACTAGGCGTATGCGTCATATTTTATGCGAGCTTACATGAATAACATATCGCGCATACACCGCGTGCCACAGAATAAATTCACATATATATTGTATGCGTATCTTCGAGCGAACATCTTATAATTAGACGCCATCAACGCTCGCAATCAGCTGTAGCTAATTCCCAGCCTGCTGCTGCGTTGACATTTGGGAAATGTCGTTGCGAGAGGCTTCTCTAGTTCAACGTGGCGTATACGCAATGTCAGTCGCTTTGTCGTGGCTTACTGGCCACATGATGAATAACAACTTCTTGTTAGACGATCAATTATATATGGTTATACGAAAAACTTAAAATATTTGAAGAGTCAGATGATATAATTTGGTAATGGTTTTAAGTTAACAGCTTATCATTTGTCTAATATTTTGAAAAAGTTCACAAATTTCTAGACTTATGAAGATGAATTATAGCATATATATTTTTTTTTGTAGTTAAATATTCTGAAAAGCCACAAAACATAAATCTAGAATTTTACCGTCGAAATAAAGCATGTTTTTATAAGGTTATGAAAAGCAGTTTAACATTCTGAAAGATACCCAACAAAATACTTAACTTGAAAAGTTGAATTAACATCTTTTACACCTAGTTTAAAAGACGATTCTTGATTTTCACATTTTCTTTGTTTTTCAGTTAGCTTTAGACCACAACACCTTACCTAGTTCTACTTCAATCCGACCCATTACAAAAAAACCAACTAGCCTCTGATATTACACTTCAAAATGAGGTCATAACCAGCCCTCGCAACTCCCTTGACTTCCATACTTCCCCGTAACTTTGTCAGCTAATTAAAATGCCAGTTAGCTGTAGGACAAAATTGTTTAGATAAAAGACTTCCTCTAGCCCATTTCACTTCCCTTCACTTCACCTCAGTTAATTTTGCCTCGTTCTGTTTCCTTTTCATTCCATTGCTACGCCCCATTTGCGTTTGCTTTGAGGCGTTGCGCATAAATTTTGGGGCTATCCATTTGTAGGCTTTCCTTTTAGCCAAAAATTCGCACATGGCTCTTGGCATTAGCCTAATTGTTGGCCCAGACACACATACACGTACATGCACACTAACACACACAGGTAAAAAGCTAATTTAAGTTTTCGCATTTCGCATTTTTCTAGCTATTTAATTGTAAAAGCATTTTAATACGCAACGAACCTTTTATAATATTCTTTTTGAGGGTATTATAGTTTTTTTGGACAACATTTTTTTTGCTTGTGGTTGTTTTTTTTACTCCAAGCTCAGTAATTATCAAAATCTTATCAACAGCGAACTTCTCTGCCATATATCTTCCGTAGGAAAAGTCGGTTAAATTATGAGTTTTTGCCCAAAAAATACTGTAAGAGTATTTAATCTTCGGCATTCCAAAGATGTTATTTCTTGTTCTTTTCTTTCTTTACGCTTTTTTCTCTAATGTTGCATAAAAGCATTTTCGTGTGCCAGCAATGAGTGTGCGTGTGCTTGTGTGTGTGTGTGTTGTAGTTGTTGTTATTTTTCAAGGTCGCGTGCAGAAATTACAGTCACGCGTCAGATTTTATGCAAAACAGGCAGCGAGAACTCAGCCAGTTTTTAAGTATTTTGTGCATTTGCAATTGGCCAGTTCGCAGTTGTAGTTGTTGTTGCTGCTGCTGCACTTACATAAATGTTAAAGTGTGTGTGTGTGTGTCTGTGTGTGTCGAAGGCGTGTGCCTGCCTGCCTATGCCTTTTGAGTCAAGTCATAAATTTCAAAGAAGTCTCGTAAAATCTCAAGTGAGCTTTGCATTTTCTCACTGTGTCGCGTTGTTCACTTGGTTGTTGTTGCTGCCACTGCTGTTGTTCTTGTTGCTGGAATGTAAATGAGCAACGCGAAATGCTTGTTTGCTTTCCACTACGCTCTGCATATGTTTTATGCCTATGAATAGCGCTGTTGATAACAAGTCAAATTTGCTTGTCAGGCATTAAGTAGATGGGAATTTAAAGAAAAATTTTAATGAATGTTTTGAAAAGATTCAAAATATAATAAACGTTTAGCTTGGCTTATTCCGATAGGCCTTCGAAAAAAGTTGATATCTAGGCTCGAAAAACCGATGGCTAAGTCAATAAAATTATTTTTCTAAATAATCGCATATTCAAATACAGCAAAAAATTTAGTTCAAAATGTTCTTACCATTTTATGGGTTAAGCAAAAATTAAATGATTAAAGGTTCATATTTATTCAACTTCTTTTAATCTTATGTTACAACTTTAAGGACTTTAGCAATACTTTTTGGTCTAACCTCAAATGAAAAATGTTTGTACTAAGTAAATATATGAATCTCACATAGCTGTCATAGAAATATTAGTCAAAAATTGGCTAAGATTAGATATATATATATACATTAACTAATACTAATACTTAACTGTCCTCTTTTGTTCTCCTACAAAGATTACTTTTTATTTTGATTAATAAAATGTATATAAGTATACTTTTTTCCCCTCTTTTCAACCTTCAAGCGTTTCCACTTGACTAAACTATTCAAATTGGTGTCAACCACTGAAGTATTTTTGCTGTAGTCCTCTAGAGACCCCTTCATATATTTCTACATATTATTTCAGTTCTTATTTGTTAATGTTCCCCATAGAGCAAGCGCCATTTTGAATTTTATGCCTAAAATGCAAATTATTTCACACTTGCAAACACACATATGTATATGAAATGTCACACAAATTTACGACATTTTTTATGGTCCACTTTTTTTTGGGTGTCTTGACAAAAACTAAAGTAAACCTCACCTTTGGCGATTTATACTCGGGTTATTTTTTTACAAACTATTTGCTGATGTTAAATGTGAGACCAAAGCAAACAAATATTGTACATGAAGAGGAAGAAACAGCAACCCCTACAACAACAGGAAACACTTTAAAATGTCAAAGGGATGTCAGCAACAGCAGCGCAGTTGTCGCGCAGCTGCTGCGCTGCTAACGGTTTTTGTAGGCACTTAAAAGCTTCGCTGCTTTTAGCTGCTTTTGTTGTTGTTGTTGTAGCTAATGATGCCTGCAGCTTTGATAAAGGCTCCGACATCGGCACAGGCATCATTCTACGGTTTTATTGCACGTTTTATGTGCCTTTCATAAAAGGCGAATACACTGTGAGAAACGAAAAAAACCTGATTTAATATGCTGTGTAATCTTTGGCAAGTATTGTGAAACGGACAGTAGGAGTGAGAGGGTGAGGGAAAGAGTAAGATTTTCTAAGAATTTCTTTGGGTTTTCATGTTGTTTGTTCAGCAGAGTTGCCAGACAGAAAATAAGTTAGACATTTGTCAACGATTTTAAATATGATAGATTTGTGAAGATCTGCTTTAGTAGTTTACATTAATTATTAATAGAATTGCGAGATTATTCACAAGGCAAATATGTAGCCTGTTTTATGAAAGACAGAATATGAAAGAAAGAATGTGAGAGGCAGAGAAGAAGAGGGTGAAAGAGAATTGGCAGGGTTTTTTTTAGGGTTTTTACCTCATAGATAACTTCCAATTGGGACTGAGAGACCAAAAAAATATTTGTCGAGGATTTCTGTAACAATAAAAAGTATATCTTTGCGGAGCTGCCAGTTTGTTAATTAATTATGGATGGGTCATGACTTTCTAGGGTTTCTTTAGAGTTAACAATATTTTGCACAGCATTGCCAGACTGCTCAAAGATATCAGCCTATAGGGAGTATTATAAATCTTAAAAATGTATAGCTGGTATGAAATCTTTAGATTTTAAAACAATTTAAATAACATACTCTAAAATTGTTTGCATAGCACCAGATATCTTAGCCAGATTTTGCGCATATATTAAATTTATTTAATATTTTTTGCAATGATTTTTTCTCAGTGTATTTTCTTGCAACTTTGCATACTGTTAATGGGGTGCCGCCTGATCGCTGGTTACTTACGATTTTATGATGCAGCGCGGAAAGCTCGCGTTCAGTGACCCGACGACTGGCCGCCTCGCGTCGCCGTTGCCGGAACTGGCTGTACTTGTAGGCGAGCATCACGCCGGGCAGAGCGAGCGCCTCCAGCGGTGATTTGCGTCCAAAGGGCATCGCGGCGTGGCGCTTCGAGCGCTGATGGGGTTCTTGCGAGTTCTTGTGAGACTTGGCGAGTGTTGAATTATTGCTTGCTGGTTATTCACAATTGAGTTGGGGGTGGCATGCGCTCTCTCTCTCTCTCTCTCTGTCTCTATCTCTTCTCACTCTCTCTCTTCAGGCTGGTTAGTGTTTCATTATTAGGATTATGTAAGCACAACACGACCTAAGCATTATGTTGCCCCGTTTCTATGAGAGAGCTATGTGTCCGGCAGTATTCAGTCCATTTGCTTATCGAGTCGCACAATTTTCATTCGATTTGTTTTTCCGTTTTCTTCGCATGCTGCTGAGCTGCAGTTCAATTATGCATTCGACTGCAGTTCGCCTGTGAAAACGTTGTGGAAAACAATTTATCTTGGAGGCCCCACACGGTGATTGCATCCACTTGATTTTGAGTGCGTTGTAAGTGTTTTTAATACCCCCTTGGGGGCGGGGGAGGCACAGAGCAACAAGCACACGTGTATTTACAGACATTCAAGCAATAAAATTGTTTTTTTCGTCTCGAATTCGCCCATTTTTTTTTAAAAGGTTTTAGTTTTGTTTGCCCTTATTTGGTTTGATTTTGGTTGGGGCATTAGGATACTTAAGAATAGAAAATATATTTCGGAGAAATGATCAACATCATAGACAAGTTTTGCAATCTATATTGTTATTTGGGGCGCTCCGGAAAACTATTTTTAGAGGCACAGAATTTTGTTCTAAATTTTACCTTTATTGTTCTTTTTAGAAAATTTTATCAATTTTGCAGTTAAATTAAAATGATTTTCCTATTAAATAATTTTTTAAACAAATATTCAATAATATGCAAAATCTTTTAAAAAAGGTTGTTAAAGGAAATATTAGAGTGTATTTCAATATTTCAAGTTCATGGCATAGCATAAATTAAAGAGTTTTGAGTAATATTTGCTATATATATTAAGTTCCTGAAGGCACTACAAATAATTTGGTATACATCGGAGATGTAAGAATACAAAAATTAACTCTCTGCTTAAAAAATATTTGAAATATGTTATATGGATTTAAGATGAAGGAATTAAAAATGTATTTCTGTGTTCCAAAAAGAAACTAGAAACATGTATATTACACTTTCTGTCTATTCATTTGCTTTTGGCCCATTTAAATTGGCATCTGCCAACTCATTTGTCTGGCCGCTTGGCTTTGCGACTAGATGGCAAAGAGGGAGGGCAGAGGCGAATCATTATTTGTCAGGACCCTGGCATTAAAAACGCTGATAAATTTATGCTTTGGCTTAAGTCAGTATCAAATTACAAGGCGAAGACGAACATTAATTTCAATTAGAAATCGCACGCAAGCAGCACACACAAAGAGGCACACACACTCGCACACACGCACATGGCAAATGCTGTAAATCACAACTTGTCCAGTGAATCCGCCAAGGGGCGTGTGCGCGGGGTGTGTAGATATGAAACTGTCACTGATTACACGCTGTGTTCAGTTAGATTTCTTTTGCATTTTTGTTTAAGTAAAGCTACACTCACACACACAAAAACAGACACGCGTGCAGAGCGGGGCAGAGTCTGAGCGAGAAAGACGATATTAGTTTGCGCTTTGAAAGCGGGCCACGTGCGTCGGCGGCGAACGCAGAACGTCGAATGTCGCACAGAAACTTCGCAGTTTCCCACGCAACCAAACGCTGGAAGCTGCGTAGCTGTGTGTGCGTGTGTGTGTGTGTGCGACGCACTTCCACTGCAGCTGGCAAACACAATTTGGAGGTGGAGTCTCTGGCTCTTCCAGTGCAGGTTGTTTATGCTGGCAGCACGCGGTGCGATTTTTTTATATTTATTTTACTGCAGGTTTTATTTGGGTTTGTTTTTCGTTTTGAATTTGTTTTATTTTTTTGAGAAATTGAATTGGCTTTTTTATTGCTTTGCACTAATTGAACTCACGAATTTTGTTTGCGAATTTTTTTTTAATATTATTTTTGCACGGTACACGCCACGTTACGTATACGCCGTGTGCGCTGCTGGCAGACAACGTACAGCGTGGCGCCTTCGCAAACGACTGACAGGATTTTTTTGTCTTTGGACTTCCAGCGCAGCAGCAGCGTTGACTGCGCAAGCTCAAGAAATAACAGTTAGCCGGCAATTTCGTATAACAGTTGCGCCGAAACTTTGGCCAATTTTTTGTTGATGCGCTCACGAGTTGGCTCGTAAACAAAACGTCATCACATTGAGACAGTGTGTGTGTATGTGTGTGTGTGTGGGTAAACAAATCACAAACAGGGGGCACATTTACAATTTGGCGCAGTTTGTTCGGACACTTGCGACACTTTCGGACTTGGCCAATTGCTGTTTCTCCTATTTGCGGTTTGTGCGCTTTTGGCCAACAATTGCTACGATTCAATTTAACGAGGGCTTGTTAATTATTGTTGGCATTGCTTGTCGTGCTAATTGTTGCGGCTTTTTATTTGCGCTTTGTGGCATGCCACACTGATTTGTGTGGCTAATAATAATACTCAAGTCACAATGCTCAAGTATTAGAGCTAAAATTAAGCAGTTGTTTAACTATACAATTGGGAGCTTATGGTAAAAGCTTTAAGCAAGTGACAAATTATTTTAATCACGCAAAAGATTTATATAAATATGATTTTTTAAGTTTATTTCAAAAAATTTTGCTTGAATTGATGCATAGCAACATGTTGCTAGTACCCTTTTGTATTGGCAACATGATCAGAATGTTGCTGATGCAAAGCATAAGCTAGCCACATAAGGCGCTCTCTGTCTCACTCGCTAACATTGTCTTAACTTGCCATGTAAACTAACAGCGCAGCAACAACAAATAATACACACACACACACACGCTGCAGATCAATAGCTGTTAAGAGCGCAGGTCAACCAAGAGCCAGCAACAACAATAAGAAACCAAAGGTAAAACAAATAAAGCCAAAGTCAAAATCACGCTAGCAAAGTCACTGGAATTGCGACAAAGTCAGCAGCTGTTATACAATTAACTGTTATACGCGCCGAGCGCAAGCTTCAAAAGAAAGTGAGACCGAGAGAGCCGAAGCGCTCGCATGGCCTGCTGTGCTAAATGCAAAATATAAAAAAAATGAGGCAGCCAATGCGAAGAGAACAACAATGCGACGCCATGGAAATGATGACGTAAATTGAAAGCAAGCAGCAACAATAACAACAATAAAAATCTATTTGCATTGTATTTGTCTGTCTGCCTGCCTCTGTCTGTCTGTTGTTACGCTCCTAACATTTGTCTGTCTGCCACGCAATGTGCTCGCAGGTGTTTCAGCTGCTCACGGCGATGGAAAGGGGGGTTGGGGGGTAAATTGTTGGTCGAGCATTTGCCGAAGCGAGCTGAGTGCACTTCACAGATACGGATACACGCGTGAGCATGAAAAAACAACTAGTTGGGACGCGCCTCTAATGACATTTGCCATTGTTTCGCGGCGTTTTCACGTCTCGCTGACAACGGTTCCATTTCCGCTAAAATGCGTTTGCAGCCAGCTTTTTGATTCGAGATGACAGCGTGTCGTGACACGAGCAGTTACTGAACAAATATGATACCAAAATTCAAAAGGAATACAATTAAAATTTTAAATTATATTTTTAAATATTTTCAATAGCTCCAGATATGGGCTCATGTTTACTTATTTATATTTATTTGGGTATTAGTAATAGTAATCTAAAAACTTAATAATTTAATCAATATAATGAAACAACGGCGAAAGGACATGCCAAAAATCAATTTAATCTGCATTTCTGTATCCTAAAATAGATCAAGTTTATAAAAAAAGTAAATCATATTGCACTTTAAACGATTCTTAAATTAATAACAAGAAAAAAATGTATTTGAAAGTAATTTGTAAATATAGTCGGTAGACATTGATATTGAGAAGAAAAGATAAGTTAGCGATATGCATTTGTTGTCACGCACCCATCGTTAATTTTTAACGGCATTTTGGTTTTGCTTTGGTCCACGTCACGATTTGTGCTGGTCGCCAGTTTTGGTTCACGTTGCAGCAGCTCGCAACCTGCAGTTAGTTTATTTGTTTCGCCTGTTTGTTTGCTGTGTGTGTCCTTCGCAGCATATCCACACACTCACAAACCCACACCCCAACAGTGTCTCATATATCGCTGTGTGCGTCCTTAAAAACTTTTGCACTTTGTGCTCAATTTTGTTTTTTGTTGCGTTTTGCGTTTCTATTTATATTTTTAGGCGGCACAGCTCGTTGCACACACACAAACACACGCAGACACACACACAATTTGTGCGCCACGCTAAGGTTAATGGTTTTTCTTGGCCAACACACTCTAGCACGGCGAAACTGCGATATCAATCATACAATTTCTTCTTTTCTTCCACTTTTTTGCTCTAGCAGCAATTTCTCACGACCGAAACGCATAAATTAATCAACAATGGCACAAAAATTCAAAAGACACTGTCCGCAAATATCCGCAAACCTCAAAGAGAAAGAGAGAGATAAAGGGCGAGAGACAACACTCTGTCGTTGTCTTTGGCATTGTCCAAGTTTGTTGACGTCTCCGTTTCACAGACTGCCATTGACGTCACGGACTGCACATGCACATCACACATACGCAGCGTTGGCCAGCTGCTGTTTCCCTCGATTGCCACCTCCGATTGTCGCATTGCAATAATTCTACAGAAACAACTGCACAATCTGCCTGCCAACTGCCTGTACCCCTGACCTTACCAAATTTGTGTTTGCACTTATCAAAGGCAAATGTTTACACAAAACGTTGGCCAATCACCAATTTAGACAATCGAACATCTCTCAACTGGAAAAGCTGTTCATAAGCGCGAATGCTGGTATTTATATTAAATTTAAAAAAGTAAATAAATATTCAGTGCATAAATAAAATTTTTTTTTTTGCAGCTGAATAAATAATTCAATTTGGTATTTATCGGATATTCATCCATTTGGCAAAAAAATGTACGGATAAAAATGTTACAAAAAATGTGCAAACAAATTATTTAATGTAATATGGATGCAAAATTTTCTAGAGGACGAACCCCGACCAAACCACCATTAAACATGATATTCGGTTCAGTTTTGATAATGTTATGGGAGCTATGGATCCGAGAACTTTATATGTCAACATTTTTGCTAATTTTTTTTTTTTATATATTTAATTTGGGAACATTATCAGCCAAATTAATGGCTCCGAATATTTGTTTGACTTAATAGACTATGACATTGACTTTACATTTAGTTACATAACATTTTTACAAGAAGTAATTTTTAACTAGATAACGTATATAACAATTACAAAGTTAACAATAAATGTACATTGAAAGATTTAGACATATAATGACATAAGATTTTCATGGATTTTGGCGCCCTCGAGTCCACAGGTCACTTTTGTGGAGAGCTACCCAACGGGTTGACGTGATTATGGAGTCTTTCGTTGTATCGACTTGTGTGTTGATTTATTTGCTCCAAAACCATTTTTACTTATTATTTTGTGTCCAAGTATATACCCAGGTAGCAAACATAGTTCTCCTGTAAATTTTAGCATGATGTTTGACAGAAAATTGGATCCCCTTAGAACCGGAGTTAATGATGTGTTCTACACTAATTATGACAACCACAATCGATTAAAAATATAATATTGCAATTCTACATTTTGAAAGGAAAAAAATTCAAAAAACGTAATAAAAACGGAAAAAAAATTATATTTTCAAAAACTCAAAAGGTTTAGACGCATGGACAAACCATGATCAAAATGTGAGCAAACATGAAAATCGGTTCAGTTTTTTCGAATTAATGGGCCTGAGTTGACAACCCAATAATAGGGGATTATGGGGAAGCTCTGAAACTGCTGATGCGCCGTCAACTTTGTCACTTTGTTGGCTTCCCGTGTCTAACGGCATTTGACTAACGACAACTGTGGGTCAGTTGTTGCTGGCGCTCGGAACTGCGCAGTTCTCTCTCGGTTGACAAAATCAGATTAAGCTGTTCCTGATCCAGCTGGTAAATCCTTTGAGCTATGGCTGCTGCAGCTGTTGCTACGCCCGGCGCCACTGTGCTGCCCTCAAGTGCTGCTGCTGCCGCGGCGGGCCCTGCCGTGCTTAAGACTCCGGCAGCCGGAGGCAAGGCGCCGTGGAATCAGGCGGAAATCGCCGGCGAGGCAAATATTGTGAACTACATGAAGAATCGCCTGCGCAAGGGCGCCATGAAGCGCAAGGGGCTGGAGATTGTGAACGGACACCACTTTGCGGTGCGCTTCTTTAAGCAGCCCACCTACTGTGGCCACTGCAAGGACTTCATTTGGTAAGTTAGCCGCTGGCCAAGGAACCGCAGCGAGCAAAGCAAAGCCACAGCACAAGCCACAACGACAGCCACGACCCATTTACTCGCGCACCGCGACCCTCGGATTGTGCAGAGTATTTATGTGTTGTTTTAACTATACCCTGCAGTTACTGCAGAAAGGGTAAAGTGACCATAAGGCGTATTTATTATTGAGTGCGATATTATATTATGTAAATTATTATAATATTTATTTTTAATATCGTAATTTTTCTAGGCAACATTTTGTATGTTCCTTTGGAAAGTCACTGCTCTTAGTTTATAATAATTATTTAAGTCATTTTCGGTTTTTTCAAAGTTGTTATTACACTGTGAACAGAGTATGGTACAGTCGTTTACACCCGACATCAACGTTCTCCCCCTGATTGATGTAATTGTGCATAGAAGTAAATGCGCATGTAGGTTAAGGCAAGTCGAAGCTGCCTACAGGGTATATTACAGGCAAGCTACCTTCGACGCAATCACGCTAACTTGTTGTTGTGGTTGTTGTAGTAGTTGCTGTTGCTGTTGTTGTTGTTGTTGTTGCCGGCGATGCGTCGCCTAATTAAATTAGCGCTCTGTAACTTGACACGTTTTGTTGCTCTCTTTGCATTGTTGCATGCACCGCAAACGTGGTCGGATTTCAGGGGCTTTGGCAAGCAAGGCTTCCAGTGCGAGGGTAGGTTGTAGAATTGGCCCTAAATCGTAAGCTAATTGATTGCCCAATTGCCACACAGAATGCCGCTTTAATATACACCAGAAATGCTGCAAGTTTGTCGTATTCAAGTGTCCCGGCAGTGACACGGACTTTGATGCCGACTGTGCGAAGGTGAAGCACGGCTGGAACTCCACCACCTACAACACGCCCACTTTCTGCGATGAGTGCGGTATGCTGCTGCACGGCGTTGCCCACCAGGGCGTCAAGTGCGAAAGTAAGTTTGAGCTGGAGCCCGACTTGAGGTCCTAGCTAATTCCTTATGCCGCAATCCTTAGACTGCAATCTGAACGTGCATCATCAGTGCCAGGAGAAGGTGCCACCCATGTGTGGCGCGGACATCAGCGAGGTGCGTGGCAAGTTGTTGTTGTACGTAGAGCTAATGGGCAACAATCTCAATGTGGACAGTGAGTAGAAGTTGGAGAGTTCTTTAGACTTAACCTTGAGGCAAACCCTTTTCATTCGCCGACTTAGTCAAGGAGGCAGCTAATCTCATTCCCATGGATACCAATGGCTTCAGCGATCCCTATATAGCCGTGCAAATGCATCCCGATCGCTCGGGCCGCACCAAGAAGAAGACCAAAACTATACAGAAGAATCTCAATCCGGTTTTCAATGAGACTTTAACTTTGTAAAGAAAACCTCGAACTCTACGAAAAAGTCCTACAGATCCCTCTTGCTTTCACAGTGAACTGCAGCCGCAGGACAGGGACAAACGGTTGCTGATTGAGGTCTGGGATTGGGATCGCACCTCTCGCAACGACTTCATGGGCTCGTTCTCTTTCAGCCTGGAGGAGCTGCAGAAGGAGCCCATCGATGGCTGGTATAAATTCCTGTCCCAAGTCGAGGGTGAGCACTACAACATACCTTGCGTGGATGTCATCAACGATATGGCGCGTCTGCGCGATGAAGTGCAGGTGAGTAAAGTTCGCGAGTGCAGCCAATTTTCTTTTATACCCTGAACCCATTGAAAATGGGTAATAAGGGTATAATGGTTTTGTGCAAATGTACGTAACAGGCTGAAGGAAGCATCTTCGACTCCATAAAGTATATATATATTTTTGATCAGCACGACGAGCTGAGTCGATGGCCGGCCTTCCCCCATTCGCTCCCCATATCAAAAAGACTCAAATCAAATACTACAGACTTGCGCTTTGGTTTGTACATAGATTTTGATGTTCTCATTAAGCACTGAAAATTTCAAAACGATCATACTCATAGTTTAGAAGTTCTTCAAGAACTCATTTTCCATAGTGGGCCCAAGGGCAGCCGATGTGTAAATTCGAAGCTTGCTGCGTGCGTTTGTGTGTGTGTGTATGTGTGACTTTGTGAATGTGTGTATGAATACAAAGAGCTTTATATGTATATGTAACGACAGCTCGCCGCTGGGTTCAGGGTATCTCCAAGTCGGGGGCACCCGACTAGAGAGATCTTACTTGTTTAAACTTTTCCACCCTTAGCACGAGCGCAAGCCCAATGAAAAGCGACGCATGGACAACAAGGATATGCCGCATAATATGAGCAAGCGGGACATGATACGCGCGGCGGACTTTAACTTCGTCAAGGTCATTGGCAAGGGCTCCTTTGGCAAGGTGCTGCTTGCCGAGCGTCGCGGCACGGACGAGCTCTATGCGGTGAAGGTGCTGCGCAAGGATGTCATCATCCAAACGGACGACATGGAGCTGCCCATGAACGAGAAACGCATCCTGGCGCTGTCGAACAGGCCGCCGTTCCTGGTGGCCATGCACTCCTGCTTCCAGACAATGGACCGCCTGTTCTTTGTCATGGAGTATTGCAAGGGCGGCGATCTCATGTATCACATGCAGCAGTATGGACGCTTCAAGGAGTCGGTGGCCGTGTGAGTGGAAAGGGAGTCTTCTACCTACATCCTTTATATATCTCGACTTTTTTTCCTATTCAGCTTCTATGCCGTGGAAATTGCCATTGCGTTGTTCTTTCTGCATGAACACGATATTATTTATCGCGATCTGAAGCTGGATAATATTTTGCTGGATGGCGAGGGACATGTGAAGGTCGTGGACTTTGGATTGAGCAAGGAGGGCGTCACGGATCGTAATACAACGCGCACTTTTTGCGGCACACCCAACTATATGGCACCAGAGGTCGGTTAGCCCTGGAATTGTTTTGCTGGGCCTTAGCTAATTTCCCTTCTTAGATTGTCAGCTATGAACCTTATTCCTCGACTGCTGATTGGTGGTCGTATGGCGTGCTGCTCTACGAGCTGATGGCTGGACAGGCGCCCTTCGAGGGCGACGATGATAGCACCATTTTCCGTAATATCAAGGACAAGAAAGCAATTTTTCCCAAGCACTTCTCACAAGAGGCCATGGATATTATAACCAGCGTGCGTACAAGAATATTATGGGAATATAATTTTTTTGACTTCCATTTTGCCCTATAGTTTCTGGCCAAGAAGCCCAACAATCGATTGGGTGCTGGTCGCTATGCCAAGCAGGAGATCACAACGCATCCTTTCTTCCGTGTAATCGACTGGGATAAGGCCGAGGCCTGCGAAATGGAGCCGCCCATTGTGCCCAAAATTGTATGCAGGTATTTAATTTTGTACCACAAGAATAATTTATTTCCTTTGCAGAAACATCGCAAGGACATTAGCAACTTTGATGAGGCTTTTACCAAGGAGAAAACAGATCTAACTCCCACCGATAAGCTTTTCATGATGAATTTGGATCAAAATGATTTTATTGGTTTCTCGTTTATGAATCCCGAGTTCATTACCATTATTTAAGCTTAAACGCTATTGTGAATTGTTAAAACGCTGTGGCATGAATAACCAATAAAGCTTAATAAAGCTAGTATCAAAGCTTAAGGTTGGCGAAGAACTTTGGTGTAAGACTCAAGGCTGTCAGCTTTAAAGCTTTTGGCTCGCATGCAAAGCTGTGTATAACACATAGTTTGTGTTGTGGCAAGCCTTAAAAGCTACAGTAAGTTAGAACTTGCCACCAAAGCTTCTTAACATAACTGTAACATTAAAGAGAGAGCTTTACTCTCTTTCTTGCCTCACTTTCTTCAGTGCTTAGCTTCGAATCGAGGACCCAGATAGTAAATGAAAACAAACCCGCACTCCCGGACGAGCAGTGACTGGATAGAGTCGCCCAGTCGAGCTGCTGCCCTGGTTGGTTCAGGTAAAAAGCTAACGTGGGTTCGTCTCCCCTTTTTGGGGCATGAACTGAACTTTAACCTTCAAAGGGGAAGAACGAACGGCATGTGAAATTAGTCAGGGGAATTGAAACTCACCACACAGAGCGCATTTTTAAGATGTGACCCGGGGGCATATTGCGTATACGTAACGTTACGTTAGATTATATTACGTTAAGCTACATTCGCCACGTTGTCAACTATGCGGCACTTGGCTAATTGACTGGGCTGCCGCTAAATGATGAACTGCCTGCCCAACAATTTGACAGCAGCTGTCAAATTTCATCAAATTTCTGACTAGGCACAAGGCCTAACTTGTTGCTGCCAGGATATGTGGCAGGCTCGTAGAGGACAATTAGCCCGAGCTCAAATTAAATTTATTTCGCCTTTTCTTTTTGGCACTTGGAATTGGCACTCGTAACGCTGCGAGGCGCGCACTCAGCTGTAAAATTCTTGGCAAATTATTTTTGGCTAGAAACCACACACACAAGGCATATGCCGGAGGGCAAATGTTTTCCGCTTTATTGTGGCTTTCCATGAAAACTATGGCAGCTGCGCGGTTTATATAGGTCCTGCCCCCTCTTTCTTTTGTTTATGGTGCGTGCCCGCAAATAGTTTTCGGCACAGCGAATATTTTCATGGCTTCCTTGGCGTTCTTAACATATATTTCAATAGACATTCCTTGGTCAATATATTAGCGAAACATCGTTAGACACACACAGACAAAAACAACAACAACAACACTCGCTGAATGGCAACCTGCAGCAAACA
The DNA here is from genome assembly GCA_035041545.1 of Drosophila colorata. Classification (NCBI taxonomy): domain Eukaryota; kingdom Metazoa; phylum Arthropoda; class Insecta; order Diptera; family Drosophilidae; genus Drosophila; species Drosophila colorata. The sequence goes on from JAWNLD010000453.1 coordinate 93,368, forward strand.
TTTGAAATTACACCATCAACGTGGCAATGGTCGCGGCATAACCCATTCCAAGGCAACCATTTGACAAGCAGTTAGCTATTGTACCCTGAATGAAGGTCCTTTGGTTTTAACAAACGCTTTGTTACACTCTTTACGGATTTTCACTGATTTTACCTTGATAATTGAAATATTATACGAGGTTTTTACTTGGGCATTTTTTTTAAAGCTATTTTCTTTTTAAGTTTTCCAGATAGTTTTTCTTGCAATTCTGATATTTCGCTATATTACCCAAGTTAACATAGAGTATCTGTACTTCAATTTTCCACAGTAGTAGCTTTTAATTTTTCTTTTATTTTCCACCACGACGCCCGGCTTTAAGGTTGTTTGCACTCTATTAGTGGCAATTTGCAGTTCAACGTGGACTTTTCGGTCGCAACGTTTTTGGAAGTTCGGTGCATTTCAATGTGCTTTGGCTGCCGAGTGTCCTTGCTGCCATTTCCTGCTGCCAGGCAGAAGGAGACGGCCAAAACCGCAACATGTGACTGCCCCCCAAAAGCTGCTTGCCGCAACTGCCACTGCCCCGCTAGCTGTAGTTGTGGCATGCCTTTGACTTGCGCGCAGAGCGCAGGCAGAAGCTGAGGCAGAAGCTGTGGCAGGAACAACACTACGCATTAGGATGTACTAAAGTGCTTAACACAATATAAATAATAGCATAGCACATGCTGAGGGAAGGAGGCAGTCTTACAGCAGGGACTGTTGCAGGGTGCAGGCATTTTGTGTAGGTGTACTAGGTAGCTTGTGGCAAGTGGCAGAATGGAAGCTGTTGCGTAATAAAATAGCAGAACATACACACTTACTTCAATGTGGCATCTGCGTAAATGGTGTGCACAGCTCGAAGGTCTCAGCTGTAGCCTAATCAAGCCTTGACCTGCCAGAAGATAAATGCGCAAGTAGATAGAATAAGAATACTTGCCCGACTCAGACTCATTCAGACTAGCGCAAATAAATCAGCTTACAAAGATTTCCCGCTCAGACCTGAAACTACGACATAAACCACAATTAGGAGCTCAGCCTCAGTGACAAGTGACAAGTCTTAGCCGCACCTAGCTGTGGGCCAAAAAGAGTAACCGCGGTTCGACGACTTTTACATACCCTAAATAGGAATTTATTTAAAAAGCAATAACATGATATTTAAGAATCGAAATTATCCAATTATGCTATATTAAATTTGTATTAAATTTTGTAGTTTTAATAAAAAGCAAAAAACAAATTCTAGTCGAACATGAAATCTAAATGAAATTAAATATTTTTTATATAATTTATATACTTTAGCATGAAGTTGGACATCTCTGACCTCGTAAAGCATATTTGCTATCAGAATCAATAGCTGAGAGATATTATGCAATTTTTTTTACACCCCGACAAAAATGCCGTAAGAATGAGTGGTATACATTTTGCGCCGTTTGGTTGGAATATGCGTAAAACGGAGTAAAGTACTTTATTGATTCTTTTATAAAGGAATTCCGAGATATTAAAAGAGCATTTTCTTTGAGTTTAGCTATTATACATTGGTATAGGATTATACTTAATATAATTTCTTATATCAGAATGTCTTGAAAACTTTATGCAATCCGAATTTGAATTGTATTTTTTAGCTCTTAAATATATATCTGTAGTACTTATATTGCATTGGAAATAGAAGCAATTTTCAAAAACTGAGCTCTTTTTTAAAAACTCGTACATGCATTTTAAAGCTAGCATACTTAGCACGTCTTGTTTTTGTTTTTGTCTCTATTTACATTGAACAAAAAAAATAAATATGCGCATGTTTATACATATACCCACACATATTTGTATGTATGAATGTGTATATTTATTTATTTATATATTTGCGTTGTGCTTTTGACAACAGCACGTGGAAATGCAAATCGCTATGTTCCATTGGCGGGCAGTGAAGCCTGTCGCGAGTCCTGTCTTAAAAGTTGAAGCGCAGTACTCAACAAATTGCCAAATGCAACTGCAACTGCCACAGTGGGAAGCTGGCAGGCTTGCAGGCAGGAGAGCGACAACAACAGTTAAAGGATAAAAGCAAACAAGGACACACGGCAGCAGATTGTTTGTCAAAGTGTTGAAAGCGCGCTGCGAGCGCCCAAAGGTGGGCCGAGAGAAAGAGTGTAACATGTTTGCCAAGCGGATGAGCAACAGTCGAAGGCGTGGCAGCTTAAATATTTAGGCAGCACTTACAAAAATAGTAAGAACAACAACAACAACAACACGGGCAAAACGAGTGTTAGCTATAAAGTGAAGCCAATGAAATTAGCTCACTAGGATCAAGGATTCATTGTCGCAAATACACTTCGAAATGAGCTCCAGCTCAATGCCAATATTTTGTGGCTACAAAGCGAAGGAGGGAGTAAGCAGGGGAGAGAAAGCAAGAAAGAGAGAGATGTAGATACGCTTGTCACTGCCTGCCCATCAGCAGCTCATAAAAGGGAGCCGGGGGTTTTGTGGGTACGCAAAGAAAAGACAAGCAGTCTGCGGCTGGCAGAGCCTACAGACAGGCCGGGTGCTCATGCGGAAACGGAAGTGACAGTGTATGAAAAAGATGGACGCCAGGATACGACAGGAGGGGAGTGGGGAGGGGGGGGGGGGGGCGAAGCCAGCAGAGAGCTCAACATGGCATTGCGCATGGACATGAATAAGAAACAATTCTTATCGTTATCGTTGCCGGCAAAAGACCTCACAAAATTCCATGCATAAATATTTGAGTAAACATATAGGGGGTGTGCGAGTGCACACATAACTTGCAGCAGGACATTGCAAACACTTGCAGAAAAACTAGGCTACTTGAGCTATAGCCTTATAGAGCCAGATCTCAAAAATCTTTAGAGCTAGTCAGAGTAAATTTAGTATGTGGTATCTTCAACACGGCCCACTTTTTTAACCTGACTTGGCAATTTTTCCCAGTTGCTGGACTTTTATGGCCAAAAAAAAGTAGAAAAGAAAAATAAAATGATGATCATTGTTTGACGGGGCCATAAAATATGACGCCTATGCACTATTTTTGTTTTCAGAGTCGTTAAAAAGAATTTTAAAATTTGTTTTTATGTTTGCGTCTTTTTTTTTTTTTTGCTTGTTTGTGAGCAGGAAGCGCGGGTGTGGGGGACGAGGGTGGTTGGCAAATGCGACACGTGGCAAAAATTATGCAAATAGACAACATTTCGGAATTTTGTGAAATTATTTGTAGCATATTTGCTTTTATTTGCATGTTTCTGCGTATTTGATTTGAATATGTGAAATGTGAGTTGCAGCCCTCTGAAATGGATATGGTAATGGCAAACTGGGTGCGTGGGCGAACGTGGGCAATGGTTACCTTTTATACTATTGGAATTCGGTACAGCAAGGATAGTTTCGCTTAAAGCTGTGTTGTAAATGTTGCAAACGCTTTAAAGCAGCGCACGAGCCATCAATTCAAACACTCAGGTGACTCGTAAAAGAACACACACACACTAGTGGGTGTGTGAGCAGGGGCGTAGCAAGGGTTGTGATGATTGTAAGGCTGTGGTAGAAGGGATTCGTCTTAAGCTGGCAGAGAAAGGAATAGAAAGGTTAGAAAGAAAGCATATAATACTATTTAATTCCATAGTTCGTGCTATCAATACATCCAAAATTAGCGGCTTAGGGCATTTAAATTCTAACTAAATTAAATTATTAAATATTTAAAAATATAAACCTATCGAAAGTTATAACGATACATTTTTTAATAGCTATATCGATAGTCATATCGATAACTATATCAATTGTTATATATCTTTTTTATCGTTTATTTTGAATACCCTGGTGGTAGGATACTGAAGTCAATGATATATCCAATTTATTTTGAATTTCTTTCTTTCGAATAGCTCCAATCGATTGATTTCTCGAATTCCATTCCCACAATCAATCCAAATACCCATTTACACTCAATTTAATCAATGTGTACTCATCCCTCCTACTATTGAATAAAACATTGCATGCGCCACTGGCCGCACTCACACACATCTAGTGAGATTTATGTGCATTATAGTTGAATGAAACGTGCAGCAGTTCACCACCTCCTTTCCCCAAATCCCCTCTTATGCGCTCGCTTATTCCCAATCCCAGTGCAAACAGCGCGCATGAAATAATTATGCAGAGTTTACCTTACGTATGCTACAGGTAGTCCCGCAGCCAAACCAAGTCCCACAGGTAGCAGCTCCTAAAGCCAACAGAAAACTACGCACACTCACGACACACACACACACACACTCGCACGCACGCACACACATTTACTTTATATGGGCAACTATGCCATGCGTGTCTGTTCTGGTCTCTTTATGTGTTACTAACTTTTTTGTGTTGCTGTTAAAAAATTTCCGCACGATTTTGTTGGCCAAGTTAACTCGGCAACAATTTTTATTGTTATCAGTTAGAGCTGACGTACCGGCGTAGTCCTGCTATTGGTCAATGAAATCCACTGGGCAGTCGTGTGTTTAATTAAGGGGGTGGGAGGCTAGAGCTATAAACGAATTTATGACATGCTGCGTCATAAAGTTATAAACTGCAATAAAAATAACAAAATCACAAGCAACAACAGCAGCAACAGCAACATGGCGAAAAGTAGAGCTGCGCATCGAGGCAAATTCTCGTTGCATAAAAACCGTCAATAGACAAAGTAACTCGGCTAAGTTGCCCGGTCGTTGCGCCCGTTACGCTTCAGCGCACTTTAAAAGCGCAGCGAACATCGCTTTATGTGCTTCTGTTCTATGTATTTGTGTGTGTGTCTGTGTGTGTACTGGTGTGTGTTTCATATCTAACGGCACAGTGTGCGATGCTTGCATCAAAGCAATGTCCTCAGTCATTGGTTCACTTTTATTTCATTTGATTGCCAGAGCGCCGCGTTCGCCGCGTATGCGTGCTTTTTATTTACCAGAATCTTAAAAGGGTATATTAAGTATACGATATGTATGACAGTTGTGAGTGAGATTGAGGACGACTGTCTGTACAATAAACTGTAACATTATTATTATTTTTTTTTAATATATTAAGTTAATTTTAATAAATAAAATAAAATAAAATTAAATAAAGGTACTGGATAAGTCACTAAATAACAACAAAATAAGTGCAATCGTCTCTTGAAATCATCTGATTTCTTTAAGTTGTTTCGATCACAATAAAGATTCTGAAATTGTTTACAAAATATGTATGTTAAACAATTTTTGACAACGCAAAGTTGTTCTTTATAAGTAAGGGTATATTATGTCGAATGCGCAAAAGCTTAATTCACATGTATTTTCGATTTGTGCAACTGGTTGTCAATGCATCTGTATTAGTGTAATTTGGCGCGTGTATTGGTGTGCTTAATCAGGCGTATAAAAGGGCTATTTTGGTGCTCAGCTGCCCAAAAAAAAACTGTTGCCGGCTGCCTTCCAGCGATGACCTTCAGCGGGAAAACTCCAAATGCGTTTGGCCCCGCGCCGAAAATATGCAATGGGAATGTGAAAATGTTTATGGCATTTCGTGTGCGTTTACATTTAAGGAACAGCCAGGAAAAAACAAAAAAAAAGAGGAAGGGGAACCGGAAGCAGAGCCAACCCAATGAGCATTTAATAAAAAATGCACATAAATTCTTTTTTTTTTTTGGCGCGCCTGGCCGGGCGGCATATCCAGTTGGTCCACCATGCTGGCACACCTTACGCCGATAACTTAAGTGCCAAATTGTTGGCGTTTATTGCCGCTTTAGCTTGCTGTTGTTGTAGCAACTGATGATGTGGCCACATAATGCCAAGTTGTATATCATTTTTGTTGGCTAAATTTGTTATGAATACAAAAAGTTGGATCTGGTATTGAAAACGTAGTCGCTCGTTTTTGCATTAGTGCAATATTAAAAGGTCCTTGTGGTTGTTATCTAATTAATCCCCGCAGTGCACTTGACGGTCCGTTTCGCCCAGCACTTCGTTTAAGCCAAGCTGCCAATTTGCGTTGACAAAACGTCGACTGAAAAGCAAATTTCTTTTTCTATCTGTTTTTTTTATTTCAATTTCGCGACAGAAGTTGCACCCTGGAGAGAGAACATTCTGTTAAGATGCCTGCCATGGCATACGGGCTAAGGTGGTTGAGGATGCGGGGTTCGCAGGGAGCAATTCACTGTTGCGTGCCTGGCATGCCAATGAGACTGAGATATATAAGCAACGCTAGACTGACAGATAGACACAATAAGATATACAACTACATTAATATACGAGCAGTATGCGCAGGCGAGGGTAGCTATTGGAATTATGGGGCTGATTCTGAAATGCAGACGACTATAACCATGGGTATTAAAGCGAAAGAAACCTTGTATTTAGCGGGATACGATTGAATGGGAATTTTCGTCAATTTAAAGTTTAATTTTATTGATTTTTTAGCTTAAACTAAATAAATAGCTGAAATATAAGTACAAAATTTTGCCGAAAATATTTTAGTTCTTTGGAAGAATGAAAGAAAGAGAGATATTGAAAGAAAAAATATAAGAAAGTAAAGCTGTAGAAGTGCTAAATAACCCAGTACACAACTCAATAACGAGGAATCTAGGAATCTAAAAATGTTATGTGTTTCTTGCTATTGCTTTTTTGTAGTTATAGTAAGAGATAGTAATTTGTACGAAAATTTATTTGAATAGCACCAACAACAAAAGTTTCAAGAAATTTTAAAATTTCTGCTTTGATATTATGATATTTAATGACTTAATATTTTATTTAAGATATGGTATAAGTCAATTATATAAAATATATAAGCTATATAGGTTAAAATGCAACATAAAAATTACATATTGAGTAGAAATCAGTCTATAAAATATTTTTCACACTCTTAGCAAGTGATATTTTTAATATATTTTTCACAACTATTGACTGATGAATGTATCTTCCCTTATTCCATTAAAATTTATTTATTCCTGGAGTATCTTATGTCTCTTAAGATATGAAAATAAATGTTTTGCCTCTCGTTCATTCCTATACAATCTGGCGCATATTCCACTCTATTCAATAAACCACCTGTTTTTGGCTTACTTCACCTTTTCTTGTCCCCTCCTTAAGCATCCACATGCTTAGCGTTTCGGCGCTTTGATTAAAAATGCATGTCGTATACGTAATTCAACGAGTGGCAGGCATATTAATACGACTCCAAGACTCAATATATGTACATATATCTGGCATATTTGGAGTCTCAAGCTGACAGAAAGCAGCTGTCAGTGCTTATTGTTGATGTTGTTGTTGTTGTTATTGCAAACGTTAATGTTGCGTGTAAATAATGTAGAGCATAATCAAAATGAAAGTAAAAGTGAAAGTGGCAAAAAGGTCAAGAGCAAAAACAAATAAGAAAGCAACAGAGAGGAAGATGAAAATGAAGATAATCGGATTGAGGAGATGCTGGTTCCTGGCTGGCTCAAAAAAACAGGAAAATCGCTTAATTTGTTCCCTGTAATTGCAAAGGGAAACGTTCTGTCTGCTCAAAAGAGTAAGCCAAAGGCAGAAGCAAATGCGAAGCATATATAGATGTATATATATTTATATATATATAAAATATATATATATATATATATAATATGTATGTATATGTATATCTGTAGTATATTTACAAAAGAGGCGATAAACGAGGTTTGCATTGACCAACGGTGCGTATACGCAATGTGCAAATGCAAAAAGAAGCGTGAACAAGGAGCTGGAGTGTGCAATGAAGGATAATGATAAACACTGATAGCACTATTGACAGGCCGTTTAAAAGGCCCTTTTTAAGAGGATTTCATATATATTTATATGCATATCAATTTTACTGAAAATGAGCCTTTGCAAAATGGCATTGAAAATGAGAGATTAAAGATAAGACGCGGCAGTTTATGAGGCGTTTTTAAGAGTGTTTCATAAATATTAAAATTTATGTCAATGTCGTTTCAAAAGGGGATCAGTTATTAAAAAAAGTGTGCAATTATGTGTAGAAGTGGGATAAGTAAATTTTTTTAAGATTATTCCATTAAATAAATATTGTTTATAGATGCTCTTTAATTGAAGGCTTTGCTTTTGTGATAAAAAATAAATTAAGAAAAACATTTAATACAGAGGCTGAGGTTCCCCTAAAAATTGTATAGATTGACTCTGTATAAAAAGAATTATCTCTGTCGTATAACTTTCCAGTCTTCAATTCCAAAGATGCACACTTCTGAAGTAATGCATTTATTTTGTTCAGCTGTTGCACAACAATTAAATGTTGACAAGCCTTAACTGCAGCTTAGAGAAACTTTCACCAGGCGTGACTGGCAAACAGTTTGAAAAGTATTATTGATCCGAAAGTTAAACAACTATTTCATAAAACATAATCGCCATTTATTTAGCATTATCGCATCAATGCCAATTTGCTAGTCGAACAACCAAAAATGCCAGCAACACAAACTGAAAGCTGAGTGCAGACAATTTACAACTGCAAAGTGAAAAGTGAAAATAAATTTATGATGGCATCTACACTAACATCTTCATTATCATCTTCTACTTGGACTGCATCAGCTGCAGGCGCTTGGGATAAAAAAATAATAATAAATCTATATAAAACACAAACGTTCTACAATTTTTTTTTCCTCCTATGCCATTCACTCTGCATTAAAAGCAAAAATTGCTCAATTGAAAAGGAAAACGCAGCAGCGACGTCAACGCCAGCAGCGCAGGCTTTTCAGAGCAAAACTTTTCATTTTTCGGCAATAGAAAGTTTTTTCTGTCGGCACATGTGTGTGTGCTTGCGTGTGCCTGACAGCGAGGGAGCAACAATTGAGGCATACTAAAGAAAAGAAAAACGTGCGGCGGACCAAAAATCATAGCGCAAAGTGCACAAAAAGCCAAGTTTAAGTTTTGTAAAGTGTGTCCTTTTAACAAATGCGACAGGAAATGGAGCAGACAGAGTTTTGAAAAGCGATTTTCATTCACTGAAATGACTTCCAACTCGACGCAATGCTCAAGGACACAGGCACACGGCCTCTATCGAATTATATTGATTAAGGGAATATGGGTTAATCTAGGCTGTCTTTGCGGAGCGGCTACTATGTCCTTTTGGGCAGTGAAGAGCATTAATTGAGGAGATTAAAGAGCAGTTGAATACAAAACTGAAAAGCATTTGCTAGCATATGGCCTGCTTTATGGCACTGCTCTCGAAATGATTCTTAAACTTTAAGTAAAATCAATTTAAGATTCTTATGCATAAATATTATATAACAACTATTTACAGCTGCTTCCGGTTAAAAAGTTTTCGCCCGTAAGTAGGCAACATTAATTTGCGCAACTATTTCAAACATCCTGGCCACAATGCAGACACTTCCTGCCGCAGTCAGCTTGTCAAAACAAAACAAAAAAGGAAACATTTTTGCATAATTTTCAATAAATTGCAGTCGCGGCCGCCGCCACGCCCACACGCCTTCGCTTGGGTGCGTAAATATTTAATGAGTTGTAGACCCGAAAATAAAAAAAGTCAGCGGGCAGAGGACACAGGCAGCTGTTTGGCAGCCATAAGCAATAGCAACAACAACAGGAACAGCAACAACAACTGTAACCAGAGGAAAAACTAGTTGTAGTATAAGAAGAAGAAGAAAAAGAAGAAGCAGAAGCAGTCGCAGGCAGCGCGTAACGGAAACGGAAATGAGTGAAGAGAAACTGTGTGAACAACGTTTAGCAGAGCACAAAAAATGAAAGGAATACGAACAAGAAGAAATAAGGAAGAACAGTTATTATTGGGCTAACGAAGGCTAAATACCCTAGCATAAAACTTGCCTATTTGTGGATGTATATAGTTAACAATGTTTTCATGCAAAATGTAATTTATTACCGATAGCTCTTATTATATAGATAATATGTTCACAAGAATAATATTCTTACTTACGGAAATGGCTTGCACTTTGCAATACAAATTTAAAGAGAAAATTTGAATACCTTTTGCAAGAATATAAAACAAAGAACGGAAACAGCGACAGACACAAAGGCGAAACGAAACGAAGCAGGCGAAGAAGAAGAAGAAGTAGCAACAGTTCAGCTGTAAAACATTAAATGAAAATGAGGCAAAAGCAGGCACTGGCAATGATTGCTATAGAACCGTTATAAAGTCGACGGAAGGGTAAAAAGGGAGGCCTGCCTGGGTTAGGGAAAGCAAACAAATCAGCCGAGCTGGGACAGCTCTCTACAACAATGCGATATGTGTGTCGCACTCACTAACTCACTTGCACCGACTGACACTCGCCCTCTCTCTCTCTCTCTTTCCGTCTGGCTGGCTTTTGTGGCTATGGGCGTACAAGGGCAACGGCATGTTAGCAAGCAAAACATGTTAATGTTAACGTTAACGATAACTTCGCCCTATGCGAGGCGAGGCACAGAAAACTAAAGAAACAGTAAAACGCTTGCAGGCTGGGCGACAAGCCAAAGGAAGCAAAAAAAAAACACACATGAGTGCAAAAAAAGAAAAAGAAAATCATGAATGTCTGCAAGCAGCGAGAGTATAAGACAAGGATATACTGTATCTTGTATTCAACTCTGACCACGAATTTTCAACAAGAAAAACCCATACAAAAATAAAAAATACTTTAACATATAAAAGTTCGTAGGGAAGGGATTGTACTTCACGTGTCCCCAAGACTGCCGGAGGCGAGAGTTAAGGATAAAGATACACCCTGTAGTCAGCTATAATTACAAATACTCTTTAAAACATACCCCGAAGACAAAAAAATATAATTTTTTGTTTGTTTGTTTGTTTTGTTTAAATGCGTGTAGACAAAAAAGCAAGCCTGACAGATAAATACATTATATATTTTATAGGTTCGGAGAAGCCTGATATGGTCTGTTAAAAACATTACACAAAAGTCACAAAAAAATAATCATTCGCAGGTCGCTTTTATTTGCCCAAGTCTAACACAGCCTTTGTATCAACATACACAACTACAGGGTATCTGGTGTATATATATGATTGTATGTACTTGTGCAATGCATATGAACGGAGCAGCGACCGCAGCTGCAAACACAGCAAAATGGCAACTGAACTTACGCGCAGTTTCCCTTATTGTTTAAGCCAAATGCAGCAACAGCAACAACAACTGCAACAGCAGCAACAGAAAAAGCTGGCAACAGCAACAAATACCACAAATGCGATTGGCATTGGACACTTTATCGCAGCACGTGCTCATTGGGGTTTTCTGACGCACAGCGTGTGGTCAGCAGCCGCAAAGATGGCGGGTGGAAGAAGAGAAAACTGCCGCTCCCGGCGATGACAATGGCAACGCTTGGTAGTTGTGATTTTTGGCTGCCTCGAGGGGAACAGGAAGTCAGCGTCCATGTGGCAGTTGATGCCTGGCAGCTGTTTAAACACAACAGCAGCGCCTTGGCCACGTGTTGGGTGGTGCTCGTGGTGCAGTTGTTGCTTAACGGAAACACCGCAGGAATTTAAGTGCTTCCGCCTTTAGTGGGGCAAGTGGAGCACGAGGCGTTCCACGAACTGAAGATGAAATCAATAAACGAAATCATAAGCAGCAACAGGGGGGCGATCAAAGCTATCGCTTTAGGGAGCGCCACAAGAATGCCATGAGTGTGCGTGTGTGTGCATGTGTGTGTGTGTATGACAGGTCAAGAAAACCTAAGAAAAAACACAGGTGATGAAGATCAAATACCCTTTGCTGTGTTCTTACATGGAAAATTATTTTTTTTTGTTTAGATTGCTTCTAAATTTTAAAACATTAATATAAAGACAATATATAAAGTATTTTAGTATTTAGTATTTACATATATTGGGTTTGGTTAGTATATGTTATCGTATAGGCGGGGAAATCTTTATTTTTATTTATTTACTTATTTTTCTTATAGTCCTAAAACTCCTATTATATAATTCAAATTCAATACTCAACGTACGAAATGTTGAACTTTCATAAAAAAAAGTTATTTCGCTTTTTTTCGTACGAAAAATGTTTGTTATGAGTTCTTTTGCACTTCAGACAATAATTTCACTCTTCTTAAAGCAACATTGGCAATCGGCTATGATAACAAGATTGAGTAATAAATAACTTTAAAATATTATTGAACAACATTTTCTTGAAATCTTAAGAAAAAAATACGATTTTTCCTTAAGTGTACATTGGGGAAAAAACATTATCCCCTTTTTATTCGTAGCCATATGGTACAGGATATTTAAAAGAAAAGAAACCCACAAGCAAAAACCGTTCACAGCCTGTCGCTGTCGATATGAATCATGTGAACGAGGGTGGTCGAGCAGTAGAAAGAGGAGGAGCTGCTACCTCCCATTTTTTTGGTAAATGCCTCACATAATTTCGACATTAATAAAGGAAACGAACTGAGCAAAGTGGCAGGTTTAGGGAATTGCCGGGCACAGAACGAATTTTTAGTGAGCTCTGCGACCTTGCCTTGAAGCAGCCCAAAAAAAAGTATATATAAAATCAATATGAAAAAAAATGAAATTGTGAAATGTTGCGAGATGGATGTTTGTACAGAAAACCTTTATGAGACAAGCAGATGGCTCTGCTAGCTTTGAGCTTCAGGCTGTCTAAAAGACCACAACTGTGAACAGATAATGAATTATCGCTCTTGGCATGAATACGTAAATTCAATTGAAAACAATTGTGCGTACAAATTGGGAAATGTAAATTTTGATAATTTAAACTTTAATTATTGTAGAGCACAAATCGTGGATAAAATGTTATTCAACTTGAAAATCGCCTTAATTACAGCAAAGTTATGATAGTGCAAAGTTTAGGCATTTGGCAACTTTACAAGTCAAAGCAAGTAAGAACGGTGCAGTCGAGAGTAACCAACTGCACTATACTCGTTCTTTGTATAATAACTGCTTAAAACAGGCAATTTTAATAATTTTTGTAATTTGTGGAGTGGAAGTTGGCGTGGTTGAAATTTTTCGTCTCGAAATGCACGTCGTCAGAAAATAGTCTGACAAATTTGGTGACCAGGATATATATTGATTTAATCGATTTGTCACGCCCCCAGAGGGCGTATCCCACAAATGTTGCCTCATCTTAAGAGAAGCTAATCAGTAATTTGTCTGCCAAATTTGATGTATCTAGCTTTAACAGGTAGGGGGAGATATATGATTGAATCGAGTTGCCACGCCCCCAGTGGGCGGAGTCAAAAAAACTTTTCACTTTATCTGAGGGGCTATACAGGAGCATATATTCCGAGATTCAAGTCTTTAACTTAATGCTAATCGCAATCGCTTTATATCAAAAATTGGCAATTTTAAATTTGTAAAAAAATTTTAAAAGCTTCTTTGTAAAAATGAAAAAAAAAATGATATTATTATAAATGCATTATTTTAAGACGTTCAGGCAGAAGCCATGGTTGAAGGACAATCCCTTTAAAAATTGATTGAGTACTGACGCAGTAGTATAACTCACAAAGTTGGATGGAGGACTTACTGGGAAAAACCTCAGGCAGATACGCTTTCCGGTTAAACAGATTTCCATGCGTAGGCCGTTGAGGGCGAAACGAAGCCTTTAACGATGCTCTGACATTTAAATACCCACATTAATTACATGCCCCGTTGTGCCTAGACCCAAACATCTGCTGTAGTCATGGCAGTATTTGGGTTAGCGGGGTTGTAGAGATAAGGGGGACCTTCAAAATGTTATACGAAATGAGTGCTGCCATTTTCCGCAACACTTTTTGTGTGCCACATTTGTTAATTACTTTTGGCATAGACTGTTTTGTGCTGACCTCAGTGAAAGTTTTGGCATTTTACAGCAGCCAAGTGGAGCTCAGTGTGGCTCAGTTTCTGCTGAACTTTGACAACGTAAGGCAGAGAGTCTGACAGACGCCCTGCAGAGGCGGACAGACAGTCTGCCAGTCTGACAATCATCAAATGGCAGCTCACGTGGGACTGGAATTGGGATTGCGAGTGGGCGCAATTACCACCTGCCAAGGCCAACGAGCGACAGGCCAAGGCAATTAAAAATGCGCACTGCTAAATGAAAATTACAGATTTTCTCAAAGCACCACAAAGCTCCCCAGCTGGTGGTGGAGTGATGCCAGGGGTCATGTATTCAATAAGCGAGCGCATATAAATTAACCATTAAGGATATGCGGCATTCAAGAGGCGCAAGCAAACGGGCGCAGGATGCAAACAAACGGCGTCAAGGAAATTAACATAAAAATAAGTAGAAAGCGGCTAACTTTAAGTAATCGCAGTCTAAATACCCTACAAGGACATTTTTATATGTTGAGCATAACTGATCTCTTGGCTTAAGTCTGGCAATGCTGGTAAAAAAAGGACGACCATTTTTAAACGTATATCCTTCATTTATGTAATCTGTATATACCATGCCGTGTAACAATACCATACCCCTTTCATATAACAGTTAACAAAAGTAAAAAAGCAATGATCGAATCTGCCTAATAGCTATTGTTACAGTACAGCACAGCCTCTATTGGATTACAGGGTATAATAATGCAACTAAGGAAACCCGTTGGCAATCCGAAATTTATGCTTTGAATTATTAAAATTGAATCGAGACCTGGGGGAAAGGCATAAAAATTATATGTGATGAGAATGCGACAATTACTGCTGCTGTTCTATGTGATATACCCTCGGTATACACCCTCTCTTTCTCTCTCTCTCAGCTGCTGCTGGGCAATGAAAGGGAGTCGCAGGCGATTAATCAGACTCGTCCTGCGTGGCGGGTCCATGTGATATTTTATTACTTCTCTGCGCAGCATGCGTAATTATGTGCTGTAATCAATTCGCACAGTAAGCACCCACACACACATAAACACACATACACACACATACACACATATACAGACACACGCAGTCATAGACCTCGCTTTTACAGTTGTCGTGCCTAGATGTCGGTTCTAGTTTTTGTCGTAAATTCAAATCAAGTGCCGGAATTGCAAGATAAAAGTAAAGTCTGCGAGTGGGTATTAAAAATAAAGCGTGATAAAGGGGAAAGCGGGTAAGAGAGTCCCGGCAAAACAAATGTATATTTATATGTCTGACAGTTAAGTTGACAGCCGAACGCGCAATTTATATTCTAAATGCACATTATTTTTTCTCCTTTCCTTTTGATTGCCAGCCACTTTTAGCACATAATCATAGCGCCAACATAAGCCCATGCAATTACGACTAAGACTTAGCCAGACAACAGCTGCGCCAAGGGAGGCGGGGTGGGGGTCAGTGGGTTGGCCGCACTTAAAGTCAGCAAAGTGTAAAAGGGCGCGACTGCTTTGCCAGTTGGTTGAATGGACTTGACACAAGTGACAATCGATAATGTCACTGAAGCAGGACCAAGAAAAACAAGAAAAATAATATGCAAAGAAAAAAAGATACATAAACCTTGGCTCGGTGGATTGACCTTAGCAGAAGTTTACTTTAAGTCGGCCGATTACAGCGATGCAGCTCATTGAACTTGTCTTTGATTCGACATAATGGCTGCTGATTATGTCAAATGGACCTAAAGTTGGCTAAGACTTTCAGCTTTATGTCATAGATAATTACAAAAATATAAAACGTTTGCTCAATAAAGTGACAAGCTAGTAAAAATACAAAGCAATTGATAAGAAATGTGATAAATTTAGATTGTGGAAGAAGGAATTTGAAACAAAAAAAAATTCTTTTTTAAAAAACACAGTAGAAGAGGATCCTAACTGACCTAAAAAAAGTGCATTTGCAGGCCTTAAGGGAATCGTTGAAACGTTCTCCAAAAATTATTTTAGACTATGAATCTTTTATTCAGGATATTCAATAGCTCGGGAGAAACCGTTTTTGAGAAAAATGGAAGCAATGGCTAAGGCCCAAAATTAAGTAGATCGAATAAAGTGAACAAGGAGCATGTGAAAAACAGATTTTAGTTTAATGTAGTGATATGCCATTTAGGGTATTTAATAGTTGAGCAGCTCGTGTAAACAGTTGCTAAGTGCAAACAATATCGCATGACATCGAACACGAGCTCCTATTTACTCAATAAATGTTATCAGACTGCATTTATACATCCATCAGATGCAGCTAAAGCTGTTTGCAACCAGCGTAAATTTGATTAAAAATCCGCTGGAATAAAATGATAGACTATGCGTGGGAGTCGTTAACAGACGTTTCAGTTGCAATCAAGCAATGTAAACAAATCCCCCAAGTGTCGCCATGCCCACATGCCCCATGTCCCGTGCCCCATGCCCCCATGCTCCATAGCCCACTTTCATATCCAGTTTCAATCGCAGTGCTGCCGACGACATTTCTGCGCCTCGCATCAGTGCATTGAAGGAAACTAACGCAAGGGAATACAAATTGAAAACTAGAAATAAACAAGAGAGCTTGTATATTTATATGTTTGGCTATGCCGAGTATTAAATACCCTTTCGGATATAAGTATAAAAGAAGTGCGTTAAATATATATTATAAGGTGTCTTTTTGCATAAAAACACATATATTTCAACCGGATGTTCCTATGTCAGATATATGCTGACAAAATACATTTGTATGTCACAAAAAAAAAATGCCTGTACAAAGTCTACTGACGGTAGTTGAAAAATGAGAGACAAGTTTCATTTAAACATTATAACACCCTGTGCAAGAGTATAACACAGACTTTATATTGCCATTTGAAGACTTCGACTTTGCAATACCATTTCAAAGCCTGGACATAATGAGCATGAAATGTTTTTGCAATGGCCAGGCAAATCAGTTGCAAGGCGATGCCACATTACGTATACGCCATGTTCGTCCGCTGCTAAGCCTAATTGAAATTCCATGTATATTCGTGTGAGGCACACGGGTCAGAGCAATGCGTCATTTACTGTGACACCTTTGCCGCTCAATTAGACAATGGGTCAGTTTCAAACAGTTAGCTGCATTCCCAACCAATCTGTCCCTCCTTTGGTCCATCGCTTTCCCTCTCTGAACTTCATTTGAGTTCTTTGCAGGATTTAACATGACCAAATATTTCATTGATTGCGGCTTGGGGTCGGGTAAAGAGCGCTTGTTAAGTTTTGCTGCTGCCGCTTGTCGCTTCATTGTAAATGACACTTAGCTAACACACACACACATATACACACAGACTAAACAGCCAGATGGTTAGAAGAGACCCTCACTGACACTTGTGCAACACTGTCATTTATCTTATCGAACATCTTCTTAACTGACCTCGACACTGATAATACGCTTCCACAAAAAGCTGTATCTTTATGTTATAGTAAATGCTTACGATTATGAACTAAATGGGATATATGTCCGCTTTAAATTTTTAGACAGCATGAAATGAAGGTTACAGATAGCCAAGCTAGATCATAAAAGAGACGTTAAGAAATATTATGTATGTACATAATTATACATGAGTCTATATTTCAAGAATTAAGTCTCTACTACATACAAATATTCTAGTCCTTAAAATTATGTATTTTTAGAGCATATCGCCAAAATTGCAATTTCCTTGCAGATTTTAGTTTAAACTTTGGCTTGTTACATTTATAAAAAAAATTTGAATTCCGGATGCGAAACGCCCAGTTCAAACCCTTATTTATCATATTAAAAAATTTTAATTAAAAAATTTTTTTTAACCGTCTGCAGGGTATTCAAACTTTGCTAGCGCTTGGCTTGCAAGAGTTATCCTGTTTGTAATTAGCAAATGGCCGCAGCACGTGCTGCTCCTTGCCCTCAACTTTGTCCCTTGCCCTCTGAATATAAGCAGGCGTGCACTTAAGTTGCTTTGACAAGTGATTTGAATATAGCAGACTTTTACAGCACGTGTTGGCCCTGTTCTCCTTGTTGTTGCTGTTGGCTGGTTTACATTTCAATGAAATACGTTTAAGCAAAGTTCGCAGTTGCTTTTCAGTTTTTCTTTTTTTCCAATGTTAAAGTTGAGGCTGCTGTTGCTCTTTCAATATTTATTCAATCGTGAACTTGCGCTCGCTTTTATTTTACGTACACAGACATACCCACACACAAACGCCCACACACACACCGCACGAACTTTTCTTTGTTGGGGGAAAATGGAAAAATAAATTTGATTTATGCTGCGAACAACTTTGTCCAGACTCCTCACCGGAACCAAATGCAGCTGGCAATGAAAATGAAACCGCATTTTGAATCTTGTTGGGCTACATTCAATTGTGCTTGCTGTGTGGCGACCGTTTTGCCGATATCGAAACTTTGCAAAATACCCACAATGGCCAATTGGCAAGGGGCGTGGCAGAAGAAGAAGAAGCATAAGCAAAGCTGCTTGCAGATGCCACTGCACTGATTTTTGGCCATAAATCTTTGCCAAATCACTGAAAGAGCAGTCACCAGCAGTCGAACATTCAGCGCTACTCAAGAGACAATGCGATAAAACGCACGAGTGTTTGAGTCGAGAGTGCTTGACTGGGAGATACGCTGTACCTAGTTGCCTGCTATACAAGGCTGTTGTAATATCAAATTTGGGGTGTTCAGTTTTTATATTTTAAGAGATGTCTGGAAAAAAAATGGCCAGTGCCCAGAAAACTTGATTTGCTTGTCTTGCAAAATTAATTTTTTTTTTAGCAAGACTGAAATAAAAAAAAAAATTTGGTTCGGTTCACGGTTTGAACATGGTTTGAAACATCCATAGATATAATTTTCGGGTCGAACCTTGGTTCGCCAAATTTGTTCAAACTTAGACGTATTTTTATTATTTACGGTAATAATAGTTTAAGTTTAAAAAAAAAAAATATATATATATATATATTCAGCTGTCATTCAACTCTCTACGCTAACAGTCCAGCATCATTGTCGCACAATGGGGATTTGCATTTTTTGAAATTCGTATGTTTCTGTCTGCTCGCCAGCATAACAAGCAACATTTGGTTATCACTGCTGCCACGCAAACCAACAATGTGTGTAATATTTTTTTTCGCTTTTTTTCATTTGAATTGGGCCGGAAAATGAGCGAGAGTGAGCCACACTACATAATTTTTGTATTATGCGCAACATTTTGCCAATGTTTCAATGCGAATGTTTGCCCCAGTTGTTGTTTAGTCTTCCCCACCCCCTTCCACCCTTCCACCCATCACCCAAGTTAAATTGGCATAATAAACAATGACAATGTGCGTGCAAATGTTGTCAAGTATGCTTAAAGGGAGCAACGAAGGAGAAGCAGGCGGCAGCAGGATGCGAATCTGCCTGCACGAAAAGTGTGTTAGCGACTTGAGTGATGCATGAATGCGAATAAGGTGCTGATTCAGGAGAGGGGTGTGAGAGAAAGAGAGATTATGCAAGATACATACACACATGTGTGTGTATATGGGGAATACTTTCAAGTTCCTGAATTTACGAGCTATCGTAAAACTGACATTGTGCGCGTGTTGAGCACAAGTAACTCTCTCTCCCTCTCTTTCTCTATCTCTGAAAGATGCTTACGAATCGGATACAATATCCACAGTTAGCACTATCACGGGGCAATTATCAACGTCTGGACTAGACAAAGTTGCTCTTAGTTCAAGTACAAAAGGCTAAAACTTACTAACGAAAAACATTGAGAACCCTGAGAAACACTGACAAATTAAAAACTAGAAAATACAAAATTATTAAAAATACTCCAACAAATTTGAATTAAGATTTGTTTAATGAACTTACATGTAAAAAGTAGATTGCTAATTGCTTTCTTTTTAGTGGAAATTCTCTTTTTTTTACTGTCAATTGATTAACAACATTTAGTTTATATTTTTATTTCACTTTTTTTTTCCTTTAGTTTTTCTCTCAGTGTGGTGCCTGTAGCAGACAGCGCCATCAACGCATTTCATTTATCAGGCAGACAAAATGGCAACCACCATTGTCGCCTAATGTCCCTACGCTTCCATTCTACCCCTAAACCTATCCAACCGCTTTTATCTAGACTCCATTGTAAGCTTTAGTTGCTGTTAACTCCCGGCCATTAGCTGGCTACAAGTAACTGGCTCATATCTGGCTTGCCAGCAGCTTCTCGTAATCCACACACACACCCATCCCCGCATACCCCCACACCCCCTGCCCACCACTGGCTTTGTAAGAAGAAAAGTTCCATGATTGATTGAACATATTGTGGACATAAATTAATAGCTTTAATTAAGCGTAATTAGAGACCATGAAATTAAAGTAAATCCATCAGAGAGGTTAGCCTATTACTGAATATGAGCTATGAGAAATATTTTTATAATAATATAATATAGATATATAAGCATTTTCCCATAAACTAGACATAAAATAAAAAGAGCTATCCAAATATTTCATATAAGAAAAATACAAAAGAAAGTCACCAAAATTCATAGATTTTATGTATTTTTAATCCAGTTTTGTTTCTAAATTTAATTTAGGGTGTTGCCCTAGCTGAACATGTGTGTGCGTCTATGTGTGTGTAAGTATTTATAAGTCATTGGTTCTTTGCTTGTCCTTTAACGATTCAATGAGCTCTAAAACAACTTTATTGATTTTATGTTAGCTCTGTCGTTACAGAAGTCAATTGGGCTAGCGTGGTGCTGGTGGGGTTGCCGGGGTGTGTGTGAGGGGTGCGTCAGGGTTGACATACTCACACAAGAAGCGATTATAAATATTTATCGCATATACATAAGCGCGATTTCGCACAACAGTGAAATATGATATGAATAAACTGAACAGAATTAGGAGTTAAGAAATATATAAATAATAAATAATTGAACATTGAACATTATTAGACTCTATATACAAATTTTATAAAGGGCTGGAGTTAGGAAAGCTTTTACGCTTTGTCTTTAAGGTTTGTTAAGAGGAATTTTTAAAATATGGATATATTTTATATTTATATGTATACATATATATGTACATATAGTTATACCCCCAATCGAAGCTTAAGACTATCAAGAAATTTTTTAAAGAAAATTAGCTCTTAAATTGCTTTTTGCTGCTGGCAAGTGAAAGCTTTGTGGACCTTGTTGTTGGTATTGATTTGCTTGTCAAGCACCACCCCCTCACCCACATCTAAACAGTTTGCCACTTAAGCACAGGGAACACAGGTAACGATGTGTTAAACGCGCCGCAGACGCAGTCACATTTAAGGCCAAAAAACACGCGAGCCAAAAACTGGCCCAAGTCGCTCTTGGCCATTGACAGCAGCAACAGGCAGCAAATGATGATGAGCCCACTCCCCCTTCTCCTCTAAAGAAAAGTATAAGGCATAATCATAATGAGGCAACGCTTTAGCTTTGCCAGCAAATTGTAAAATATACCAAGATGGCAAAAAGAAAAATAATATTCTCATTTGCATATTTTGGAGGGTGTTGGGGGGAAGCAAAGACTTGGAGCGGGCACTTAATTACTTGGTTTGTCCATTTGCTTTCTTGGATTTGTGTTTATCTTAAACGCTGGCGCTTTCGGGCATTTCGCTTTTTGCGCTTAATTTGCGGTACTTAAACTTCGACCCAAGCGAAAAAAAAAAATCGAAAAAAAAATTATGAAAAACAAAACGAAGCGAATGAATTGCGGAAATGACAGCTGAAAGAAGTAATGCAGAGAAACATAGAATGCGAGCTGACAAGGGACCAAGCGACAGACGCATGCAAACAAGGCTAGGCACATGGCACATGCCGCATGGAGTCAGCAGCTGTTGCCTACGCATTTGCTTCACGCTCTCTGCTCGAGTGCTTCACGATTTTGCGTCCTCCTTTGTTTTCGTTTTTATCTTTATCTTTGTACATGCCTTTTGTATGTGTCGAAATGCCGTTAAACTAAAGAAGAAGAAAATAACAAAACAAAAAAAAATAAAACTTTGAAAAGGCCGCAAAGGATTGAGGTTTCTGATTTTAAAGTTGATGAAGGTGGGGAGCAAGGTAAGAGAGACCGTTAAATGGGTCTTACGATTATGTGGCTTCATTTTGCATTAATATAATAAGGATTTTCTTGAAAAATATTATACAACTTTCATGGCTTTAAATTATTAGGCAATAGCTCCAAACCTGACAAAAACTTGAATTTTTGTTTTTGTTTATATATTAAATTTTATTGTCCGAACCTATATACCAAATTTCAGCAGTAATACTACTAATAATACTTCGAATCGCATGGAAAACATAATTAATCAGCGTTTTATTACTGTATAGACCATTTGTTTATGTAAGCATTAAGCTTTGAAGCCAAAGCTTAAATATAAGCTTAAAATCAGTTGTATAAAAACATATTATTGCATTAAATGTTATATTTTATAATTATTTTATCCCTAAAGTTAGATAATACAAAGAAAAGTCTATGATAATTTAGAAAATCTTTGATAGATTTCATTAAGAAAACACATATTTTGGATCGAATATCTTCCAATTATCTAATTATTTTCTTATCTTGTTCTTTTCGGTCCTTTCTTGCCTTTTTATTTGTCGCACAATATGTCACTCTTATCACCAAAACCGCTACCGTGTAAACTTTATACTTTAACCTCAAGTTAAGCCGCGTAATACAAAAACAATGAAAGCCTTTTGTGTTGCATACTTTTGGGCGATTGTTTGCTTGACTTTTTTTGCACTTCTTCTTTCCCATTCTTTTTTTATTCTTAGCATTTTTCGTTACGTTCCGTTCCGTTTTGTGCTTGTTGCTGTTGGTTTTTGTTGTTCGCTTTAAGATTTTTGTATTTATTTTGATATCGCCGCTAGCAGCTGAAAAAACTTTCCCATTTTTGTTTACTGATAGCATTTTCATCCTACCCCTCTTGACTTGTTCTTGTTGCTTTTTTTTTCTTTTGCTACCTGCCATTTCTCTAGTCGCTTTTGCACACGCACACACTCCTCGACACACACACACATACACACACACAAGTCTGGAAGCATAATTAACGCACATGACTAAACGAAAATTCGCCGTGCTGGGCGTTGAGCTGGAAATGATTGGATTAGTGACCAGCGTACCGGGCATACAATTGAAGCGCTAATTAATTTGCACTCAACATCGAAATAATGAATCTATTTGCCGCCACATGCCACATGCAACCGAAATGTAAACTGCCATTTAAGCAGAATCTTGTTTTGAAACTTGGATTTGCCACTCAAAAGGAATACAAGTGGGGGGGGAGGATTCTGAGCGTGTATTGCGCACTTTACGGCGAATTAATTTCGTATTCTGTGGCTGCCCCAGACTATTCCGCGAAATGACATAACCGCTTTCCATCATCTTAACCGCCCACCTCCCCTTCTACACAACTGCCCAGCTGTCGTGCTGCAACAGTTCTGAGGCATTAAGGGACCACTTCAGTTTGATATCGGCTTCAGGCGAGCTATCCCTGCAACGTGCCATGTTGCATGTGCCAGTTAAAAGATACCCCATAAAAGCTAGCTTGAAGGGGCATATCGCATAAGAAGGAAAGAAAGACCAATAGATATTTAGATACAAATAAAAATAAACAAAAAGATTTTGTTTGAGATACAGATACATATATGTATTTCTAGATAAATATAGAATTTTATAAATATATAAAGAGTTGGACAGACATAAAAAAAAGATTGAATTAAATGAAAACAGGGAAACAACAGAAAAAAGTATTTAAAAAATAAAAATAATTTGAAAACTAATATTTATATATATTAAAAAAAAAATTGTGGAAAAATTCTTATGATATTATTCAATAATTAAAAATCAAAGTTTAACATACTATATTAATGATTCGTAAAACATAGTGTTTTCCCTAAGTCCATCAATTCCAATCAGCTGGCAACTTATTGCTTGCAGCGCACTTCTGAAGAACCCTACATACAGTTCTTCAATGTTTGCCACACCCCATTTTAATCCTCACCGTAACGCATTTATTTTGTGACCATGTCGAATCGTCTTCGATGCTTTCAACTCGGTTGCTGCTTTTTGTTTGCTTCGTAATTAAAAGCCATTGAAACTTTTTGCCCGGCTTGGGGAATTTTCAATCCCTCGCAACACTGCAGCTGAATTTATGTGCAATTGATTTAGTCCGAGTGAGTAAAACTTTTAATTAAACAAACGCAGTGCACGCAAAAAAAAGAGAAAAAAGATATAAATAAAAGAAAAATACTCTGCGCGTGGCAGCTCATCTAACTGAAGTCATACGCTGCGTATACGTGATGCCATGTGATGTGATGTGCCACAGAGATGCGCGTTCTATTTGCGCGTTCGCCATTTTGCATTTTGGCGCCTGACATTTCCCATTTCACATTTGCCACGAGTGTACTGTTCTCTTTTCATTTTTATTTACTAAATGGTGTCTGCCATTTGCCACGCTCTCAGGGTATCCTGGCACGCGTTACAATTTCCTTTTAATTACACGCCGCAAGTCACCAGCTGTTTTGCGTGTAAATTAGTAGAAACTGCGGCCCCAACGTTGGGCGCAATGAAATCGTTGGGCGCCGCCACGTGTTGAATCATTCAAGAGCGAGATGAGGCACTTTATACACAGACAAACACGGGCCCCAAAATTCGCATTGAGTGCCCTGTGGCCATATGGAATTTACAACAACAATAACAACTTCGAGTCCACAAAAAATGTGCAAATATTTTCACATACATATATTTTTTGGGAACATTTTTCGTTTGGCTTAGCCTTTTTCACTTGTGACTTTTACCTTATGCGTTGCAAAAATTTCAAGTATTATGTGAACTTTGCATATAAATTGGCATTTCAGTTGGTCAAAAGGAAATGACAGAGAGAGAGAGAGAGAAAGAGAGAGAGCGAGCGAGAAAGAAAGAGGGAAAGGAGGTTTTATATGAAGAGCATAGCAATTTGTTTAGCATTTCTAGGGGTTTCTCAACATTAAATCCAATCTGTTGACATATTCCCTTTCTGCCCTCTGTCATTTGAATTTAAATACTTTCAAATCATATGATATATGACTATGTGATTTGAAGCTTGAAGATGAATGTAAAAATGATTTATGATATGTAATTTTATACGTTTGGGTTATATTTGACTTCTTCTCAACACTGTTTTAAATTTTTAAGTGTTGATTAAGCTTTAGTATATGCGTAAAAAGAATTTATTATTAACCATCTTGTATCTAGAAAGTAATTGAATAATGATGATTTCAAATATATGCAGGTCCCTACAAAGTTTTAAAATGCGTGAAGCTAAGATAATTAAAGCTCGTTAAAACACTCTTTTACAACACTGTTTTTTGTTGATTAAGTCAAAGCCGTTTTGGCACATTGAAACGCTCTGTCCTATATTTTTCTCAACGAACTTCATTTGAATTGAGTTGCCTTTGTGACTCACTTTCGTATTCATGAGCTTTATTCAGTACTCAGTCACAAAACCTGGACAGCTACCAGCAGCTCATTTCAGTGAGCCGCCATCAACGGCGAGGCCAGCAGCTGTCACATAAGTCAAAAGTGTGTCGCTTACAAAGCACCTACCCATAGTTCAGTTGTTGTTACCCCTTGCGACCACCCCAAAGACCAGACCCCACTTACCAACCCCCTACGCTTCGGTTCGAACATTCACCCGGCTATTGTTCTACGCAACAGCAACTTGATCTTGCTCATTGCCTGCCCAATGCCCCGTATCCTGCCCCTGCCCCTGCCTCGGCCCATGTCCCTATCCCCCTCCCTGCCCTATTTCTGTCCTGTGCCAAGTGTTTGTCCCTGTCATATGCAGCGGCCAGTCATCATCAGTGGATGCTCATCCTCATCAGCTGGCTGGCATCCTGGCACGCAGACACTTGCGTCCATTGTTTGCACTGCTGGCTCGCAGCTGTGCCCATTGTTTGAGCCAAAGTGGGCGTGCCTCGAGTGGGCAGACGTGTAACTAATAGCAGACTTTAGTAGAGCTGCGCACGTGACACGAACAGAGGACGAGTAAACACTATATATTGGTGTTTAAAGCAAAAATGTGATTTCGTGCGTGTTCGTGTCTGTTATGGAACACGAGCTAATAAAACATAACAACCCATAATATGACCATACACGAATAAACACCACTTTCCAAAAACAAAAAAATATTGAGTAACAATCACATTTAGAGTATATTTAGTATGGGAAATAAGTTTTCTTATTTCATTTCATGGAACAGGAAGTACTTTTTAGAAAAATCATTTTATTAAGTAAACATATGAAATAATGACATGACATAAATAGTAAGTTATAATTGACTAGTATTTTATACGAATAAATAATTTATCTTTACTTCTGTATATAATATTGCAAAGGCGTGCATGTCGTATGTGTATGTGTATTTTCGTTTCATCTTATTGAAAACATATCTCGACACGCGCCCATCTCTACTTCATAGACCATTCAATCGCCCATCCCTTCCCCCACGTATGTGTTTAGCTGTCATTTTGTTGATTTATGCGCTTAACGCGTTTCACAAACTGTGACTATCGATTGTGATTGCTTTAGCGATTGCAATTGCTTCAGCGATTGCGATATCGATTGCCATTTTATTGCCACACTTAAGGACATTTACAGTATTCAGTTAATTTGAGGCAAGTGCGGGGAGAAGATGATGGCGGCGCGTCGCCATCATGTCTCATTTTCCGCAACATTTCCCGGGGCGGTGCGTAATTACAAAGCGCAAAATTCAAATGAGCCGAGCGGCCGATCACCTTACCCTCGCCACTTATTCTGCTGCGGCAGCAATATTTGCGCAACAGTTGGTCAACTGTTGTCCCCACTCCCTCACACCAGGGGATTTTCCTGTAACGCGTTGGAAATCGCTTAATTTAATAAGGAATACGAAGCGAGCCCAGAAATGTTGCCAAAGTTGTGCAAAACTTTTGCTTGAGCAGCATCTGACAAGTTGGCGGAGACGGGAGCAGCGACGGGAGCAGAGGCGGCGGCAGGCTTCGGGTACTATAAAGTAGCATACACTTGTTATATACTTATACTAGGCTAGCAGGTTTCATTAGAAACTTTTTTCTTACGGACAAGTAACGTTGCGGCGGAGCGGTGTGCGGAGGGTTTTCGGGGGTGGCGCGTGCTGCTGTCAGCTGAACATATTTTTGAAATGTGAGAACCCAACTTTAAATTGTTTTTTATTTATTAATTCTTAATGTTGAGCATTTTTTGAAGCTGCCAAAGTTTTTGCACCTTTTTTTTTAAAGCTGAGCAAACGTGTTTCTTTTTTTATTTTTATTTTAACAAATTTTCTGTGGCAATTTATACGAAAAAATTCGTTTTAGGTGCTGCCCACTTGCAGCTAACCATTTTCTAGTGCACCCAAAAGTATGCAGTAATATTAGCAAACACTTTAAAGTACTACAAAAGCGACAACATAACAACGAGTAGCTGCTTTTGAATTGCCTATCAATAACACATTTATTCAGCAACTGCCTATTTGCAGCTGGGAAATTCAAATGAAATGCGAAATTTTCATCTGCCCAAAACTACTGCTAGAAAATGCACAACAATCAAAATTCATTTTAATTTATGCGCATAAATAAATAATAATAATAAACGGAACGGCAGTACAAAAAAAAAATGGGCAACAAATCATGCGGCACACACAATACCCCGGACTACGCCGTTCCCCCCGCCGCCCTGGGCGAGAAATATTGTTTTATGTGACGCACAAAAACAACAAAAATAAATTGAAAAAAATCCAAGCGCCAGCCATAAAAAAATTCAAACGCAAAGCAAACGAAAGCGAAAAACAAAATGATATCGAACAGCGGCAGCCACAAGCGAAACTAAGGCGAACCAGCATTTCAAATAGGCAACTAACTGCTCTGGCGACGTCACCAATTCCAGATATGCTAAACAGAGACCTCGACTGCGACGCCGACGGCGACTGTGGTAGCAACTGCGACGTCGACTGCAACTGAGATTCAGCCAAACTGTGTGTGTGCTTTGAGATTTGAGATAAGACTTTAAATAGCCAATTATCCAAAAATAATAGATATTGTATGGATGAAAAGTCGAATATGACAAAGAGTTATTATAAGAAATGAAATGAATAATGGACTAACAAGTTCGAACTCCAGGTCAGCCCAAGGTTACAGTAGCCAGAGTTATTCAGGAGTTGGGTACCTTGTAGGTATATCTCTACTTATTAATTATACTAACAATACAATCAAAAAATAAAATTGAGTAAATTACATCTTTACCAATATATTTTAAACAAATCTCTTATATATTATAAACTTTCCTAATGCCATACAACGAAAGAAGGATAGGATAATTGAATTGAAAAATTTAAATTAATTTTATATATATTAATAAAATCTACTAAAAATTGGAGATATGATTGGTATTAGAATTGCCTTATATAATATAATTCTATAAAATTCCCATTGGAACAATCAATGTACTCTTTTGGTTTTTTATCAAATTATTGCTATATACATATCTTTAAGCGTATTTATAAATCGGCATTCGGAAGTTAACTCTTTCCTTTTATTATAGAGCACATACGTATGTGTATTTGTCTCTCTCTCTCTCTCTCTCTCTCTCTCTTGCTTGCCGCTTCTTATATCGCATTGTATGTAAATTCCCCTCTCGTATTCATGGTCAGCCCCTGTTTAGCCACTAACTTTTATTGGCATTGTATTCAAATCCCTTCCTCAATTCAATTCAACAGATGTTTAATAATTTTCACTCAATTATTTATAGAACATTTGATTTATTCACTTGTTGGCGCTGATAACTCCACGCAGCATAAAAAGCAAAAGCAGCAACAACAACAAGAAAACAAGCTATACGACGCGCTGACTCTATAAAAAAGGCAAAGACAACAAGAAAAACAAAACTTTACGATTGGCAATCAGCCTTAAAAAAAACGCACGCGCCTTAAACGCTAACAACAACAACAACAACAACATCAACAACAACACTCGTTGGCAGTCGGCAAACATGAGAGCTAAAAGAAGACAAACAAAAAAGTGTACCCTGAACAATTTCAATTTATTGGACTGGGCCTTGGCAATCATATGATGACGCTAAAGCCGAAAAATTGGGATAGGTTTGATTTGGGCCCCAATTGCGAGTGTGCATAGAATATCAACATTTTATATTATGGTGCGATAAAGCAACAACAGCAACAGCAACAAGGCGTCAGCACGACTGGCAAAGAGCCAGCCATCGAATGTTGGCGTTATTAATGTATCTGTATCTCTATCTGCACTTGCATCTGTAGCTGTGTCTGTATCTGCACTTGCATCTGTAGCTATAGCCTCAGCATCTGTTATCTGACTGTGCCCAAAACAGGTGCCAAAAATTCAGTCGTGTTATGGAAACAGAGCCACAGACGCAGAGAGAGAAAGAGAGAGAGAGAGAGAGAAAACGAGTAAGAGTGATAGAGCGAGATAGCGTGCATCTGCACTCATTCCCAGAGTTGTAAACGCCAACGCATCGCCCAAGTAGCTGCAAAAACGCTGCAAATTAAATGAAATGAAAAGCAATGTCATATGCAACAATAACAATTGCACGCCTATAAAAAAAGAAATAAAAATTAAGAAACATTGAACACCGACTCTTAAATACCGTTGCATCAATTATTAAATTATTTTTTCAATCCTGACAGATATGGAAATATTAAGAGAGAGAAAGAATGAGGGGAAAACAGAGGAGTGAAAATAAGCGGAAAAAACAGAAAGACAGACAGTGATAGAAAGTAAAAAAGCAGAGACAGACACAGAGACTGTAAGAAAGAGATAGAGAAAGGGAAATTGCGAATCACCTGTTAATACTATTTCATATACTTTTCTCTAATGATTGTTAAGTATCCCAAATTGAGAGACTGTCTTAACCTATAAGGGTAGAAAGACGGTGAGAGATAGAACGAGACGGATAAGAGGGAGAGAGAGAGACTGTCTTAATCTTAATAGAAAGTGAAAGAGAAAAAGGGAGGCAGGGAGAGGATGAGAGAAAAAGGTATATATAGTATATATATAATCTCATTCTCATCTTACAAGGCGAATAGCACAGCTAAGGTACCTTTCGGGCATACCCTACCAACAAATGCCCGAGCGCAATTGATCGCTGCCGGTTGTTGTCGGGTTGCACAGTGGGCCAATCGTCGGTCGTCGTCAGCGTCGAACCGGTGTGGCCTGTCATAACAAATCGACAAGCAGCGACGCTGACGCAGTCGTCGACGTCGATGCCGAAGTCAACGACGACTGCCGGCTGCTGTGAAGATCAGCGACTGACCAGCGCTCGTTTTGTGGGGCAGACAGACTTGAATTGTATCTGTATCTGAACGATACGAGGAGCCAGCGGCAATAGCACGTAAGCAAGTGTGGAACGGCGGGACACGGTGCGGTGCGGGGTCAAACAATTCCCATTGGTTCGTTAAGTGCTTTTTATAACGGCAGGCGGCATTGATTTCCACGATTTCCACCTCCAATTGAGATCGATGATTGATTCGATTTCACAGCAAATTGCTGGAACATTTGTTTCATGCTGCGAATCTCTTATTTAATCAAATGTGGCACAAAGTGTGTGTGTGCATCTCTCGCAAGTTTGTGCGTGTGTGTGTTGTTCGCGTAGCTTCAATTGACAAAGCGGCAAACTAACAAAAGAATTCAATTAAGAAGCGACGCGGCGCTCATTTTTTGGCGTAAATTCAATTAATTTTAATATAAACATCAAAAATATTTGTATAAAAAAAAATTACAATAAAAAGTGAATAAATTTAAAAAAAAATAATTTGAATAAATAATTAAATTAAAAAAATTGATTTTATTAAAAATTATGTGCTATAATTTGAAATTGAAATAAACAATTTAAAACCTAATTTGTAGAAAATGTGTTTTAAAGTTTAATTTATACAACAGAAATACAAGATTACTAAAATTTAAGCAGAATAATTTTCCTAATAAAATAAAAACGGAAATACAATAATAATAAATGTATAATGATTTTAGATTTATAATTACAATAATACAAAAAGCTATAAAAAATCATTAGTAAAATATTAATAAATGCAAAACAGAATAATTTGCCAAACAAAATAAAAAAAAGTACTATAAAAACATAAAAATTTGCAATATAAATAAAAAGTAATAAATAAATACATATTAAAAAAACTTGTGATAAATGTGCTAATGATTTCATTTCAAGCTAAATGCGGCTGATGTTGGTTTTGTTATTGGTTATTTCTTTTGTGGCTGCTCTGATTGCCTTAATTGTATCAATTTGCTCTCTATGTGCCACAACTAGCTCAGTAGCCCACAAATTTCGTTTGTGCGTGTGAATTTTTCCTTTCCATTAATTACTCTTTGCCACTGTCTTTTGCGATTTGCTTGTTAACAATTGTTGTCGTTGCTTTTTTATTGCATTTACATGCTAAATTATTTTTATTGCCGCCCGTAATTAGCAAATTGTTTTTATCCAGCTGCACAAATGACGTCACAAACGCAAACAAAATATTTTGTAGCCGCGTAGCCAAACAAGCGTCGGGTTTTGCGAGGGCTGCTAAATAGGAAGGGATCTTCACTTAAATAAATATATATTTATATTATAATATTTTAAATTACTATTTGCTTAGAGCTGTTTTGAAATGTCGTTTTATACATGACAAAAGAGAATATTGATTTTGAAGTTTCCCAAAAAATAACAGTAAAATAGTAAGTTAATTTCTTAAAGCTTTATATTAATAAATTTAGATTAAGTATAAAGATTTTAATTATAGTTATTTTTTGCTATTCAATGCATAGACGTAAAGCTTAAACCCTATATTTTCAAACTTCCCTCGCATGAAACACGGTTAGAACTGGATTTATCACACTTTGAAGAAACTATTCAAAGAAAGTTGAAATTAGTTATAAAAAAAAGTTATAAGTCATAAAGCCTGCGGGCGCCCTTTACCTCAGAAGTATCTAAAAAGCAAATCAAATGCGTATTTCTCGAAATTTCCAGACATATTTTTTAACCATTGAAAAAGTGAAAGTAACGCTCTACTTTCAGATTTTTGAGTTATATGAACTGAAGAGTTTTTGTTGCTAAAGTGGCTCTTTAAAAACCCTTGAACTACTTGGTAATCTTTAGCATGAGGTGAAACACGTGACTACAGTTTTGTATAATTATCTCTGACACTCAACGCATCCTTAATGGGTTTTAATTGGCTTGTGGCTTTCATTGAAATTTATTGCTGCATCTATCTGAAAGCTAAACAAACTCTTAATTTTATTATTATTATTTTTGCTTCCTCTTTGCATGTGAATTTAAAACAAATTCATAAAATCAAATTCCATTTTCTTTGCCATTTAAAGCAAATGATTACCACAATATACATGTTGTATGTTGGGTGTGTGTATTGAAATTTATGAGTCTTACAAAAATATTTGCTATTTTTATTAGAGGCAATCATAACGAGAGCAAAGCAACTGAAAAACTAACTGATAATTTCGAATGGTAAAAACACTAAAAATTTATATTTGATATTGCTTATGGTCAGCTCTTTTTTCTGTATCTTTATAAAGTGCATGCATAAATAATTATTGCATTAGCCGCAATAGTTTTAGCCGTTACTCAGCGCCCCACACACGAAACGTGACACTTGGCTATCAGATTTTGCACTTGTGCGCTAATAAAAAACACGCAACACTCGAAGGTTGCGGTTGGGGCACGTAAATACAAGTAGTTCGACACATAGTCATAAGTACAAAAACATTTCCAGTTATTGGCTGCTTACCAGACAAACAGTTGAGTTGCCAAAAAAGTTGATCAGTTGATTAGTCTGCCAGTTACACTTACTTATCGGGCTGTTTTTTATGCACTAACAACGTAATGTGGTTTTACGGGGGGTCTTTCAACTATGTTAATGTCTATTAACATACTTCATATGTTCTATATGTAAGGTTAATTTTAAAAAGATTTCCTTTAAATGGGATTTTTTTAACATATCTCCAACAAATACTATCTTGAGTTTCTTAAAATAAAATAATACACAAGGAAATTAACAATATCCTTTAACGAAAACGATCTTCTTCAATGTAACATAACACTAAAAGCACTAAAAATTTATGGGATTATATTTTAAGGTGCAGTGTTGCAAAATTTTATAAGACACACTCACTCAAAGCCCTCTTAGCTTTGTTGCAATCCCTGCACTTTTTTGGCAGAGTTAAGGGAAAATAAAAATATCCATCATCCACAAGGGTTACAAAAGATAGCTCACCTTGACAGAGTAACAGTTTTGGGTGTAGTGCCGAAAACTTTATAAAGCTTATTCACCATAAACTTAACGGGAGGGTATTCAAACTTCGTTGCGATCCGTGCACCACTTTACTGTGACGCTTCGAGCAATCTAATTGAGTCTGGCGCGCAGGCCGGTGCTTAAAAGTCGCTTTAGCAGCGCTCACATGCATTTATGAGGTTAATTGAACAGCGAGACAGAGCAAAATACGCGACATTAACACGTTTCGGCCAATTGCCACAACCAGCGACAATTAGCGGGTATATGATGCCAGTGCTGGCCAAATGCGATCATCGCCGCAGTCTGTTGTTGATTTTCTTATTATTTGTGTTTATCAATGGAAACATGTGAATTGGCGTATGACAAAAATATAACGGTTGGCGAGCTTACAGCTGGCTGTTAGTTAACAGCGGCCGCGTGGCGCTCAAAAGCTTGCTATGGTAAACTGCAAGCAGAGCACAAAATGGCTGCCTGTGCCAACAGAACGCGTTTGAAACTCGAGCGAAGCGCACGTGCTGGAACAGAGCAGCGCCAGCAGCAGCGAGAAGAGCGACCAACAAGAAAAATATACACAAATAACGAAAGCGGCGCCCCTTCAGCTACAGCGGGGGGCCAACAACAAGTGTGTGTAATAAACGTGGAGAGAGCGCGTGCCTTTGCCCTCTCTTGTTCTCATTCTCTTCACCTGGGTTTGTGTTTAATTCACCACAGTGTTAAGCTAGGGGACAGACTGTGTGCTTTTTACAGCGTGTGAAAATATTTGCACACTCACAACGTTTCGGCGAGCACGCGAATTCAGTTGCTCCTTGTGATTTCAGTGCAGCAGTGCGAGTGTGAGAGTGCGAGCGCGAGCGCGACTGTGTGCGAGTGAGTGCGAGTGAAAAAGTGCGACAAAAACACAAGTAAACAAACTGCGACAAGTCGCGTGCAAACAAGAGAAACCAAAACGGCAACCAAAAATTTGATAACTGTCAAAAAAACAACAAGCGCAGCGGCAATATTTGAAAGCTTAATTTACAGCTACACTTTTTTAAACTGTTGATTGCCCCAGGCTCTCTGTCACACACCCAAATACACGCTTTTATTTACATGCATATGTCAGCATATGTATGTATTTATCTGTCCTGTAAATTCAATATAAAATATATAGATTTTTATTTTTACTGCCAACAGCGAGCAGAACTGTTAGCTGCTAGGTTGCTAGGGGTGCTGGGGAAAGGGGCGAGCGGCAGCTAATTAACGTCGGAAGCGACCGAACGTGTCTATTTAACCAAACGGAATTGGCATTGACCAAAAAAAAAAAACAAATAAATAAAACAAATAAATACAAAAAGTTGCAATTAAAAAAAATAAACCTCGAAATTATTTTGCTTTTTATTTGCACGCGCGCGCAAAAAAATCAAAAATTTTAAAAAATGCAAATTATAATAATTTTCGATCATAAGCGATAAAAATAATAAAAAACAACAATGAGATACGCGCCGCATTTCGTATATTTATTTCTTGTTGCTGTTGTTGTTGAAATATTAAACAGCTAATGAACCGCACATTAAAATTAAAACCAATTAAGCGAAATTTGTTTATATTTTATGTACGTTTGGCACTCGTTTAATGAAAATTGCGCGCATTTCCAATACAACAAATTTATTTTTCAAAATGTAAAATTTGCCGCAAACAGATTTATTATAAATAATATTTTATGCAAATATCTGAATTCATGTGCCAAAATCGATCAAAACTTTTCAAATTTGCATTTGAAGCAAGCCTATAACATAATATTAATATTATCATACTCCAGTATATAACAGCATATAACGCAGCATATAACAATAGGCTATTTTAATTGCCTGTCTTTTTAAAATCAATAATAAAAAAGAAACACAACAACAATATAACAAAAGCCAAAGAAATACGTAACAATAAAAAAGATAAAAGCCAGCAAAGCAAAAAAGGAAAAGTATCAAATGAAGCAACCACAAAACAACAACGGTAGCAGCAGCAACAACAACAAGTTAAACAACAATTTCTAAAGAGCAACAACTAAAGAAAAACAACAACAACAAACTTTTCAACTCAGCGTAAGGACAACAACTAAAGCAGCAACAACAACCAACATGTCGGAGAACAGCGACAACAATGGCGACCAACAGAGCCAGGGCCAGGGGGCGGAGGGCGAGGCTGTTGGCGAGAATAAAATGAAGTCGCGTCTGCGCAAAGGAGCCCTCAAGAAGAAGAACGTCTTCAATGTCAAGGATCATTGCTTTATCGCACGCTTCTTCAAGCAGCCCACATTCTGCTCCCACTGCAAGGACTTTATCTGGTAAGTTAACCGCAGGATAAGTTCACAAGCAGCTGTAACTTTAGTTGTAATTGTTGCTAAACACCATTTAGGCATATTACTTAATAGTTGAGCCTAAGAACAAATGCTTTTTTTTGTATTCCCAAGCACTTAAGACAGAAAATTTTAGATATAAAGATAAGAGTTAAGCTTTTATATAACACACATCACTTAAATAACATATTTGCAGCATAAGTAGTTGGAAATAAAGTTAAGATCGCTAGAGAATAACGCAAAAGATCCGAGGATTATCTTAACTTTTTTTCTTAATTCGAAGTTAAAACAAAAATTTAAGCTAGAATACTGAAATATTTAAGCTACAGTCCATGAGTAAATACTCGATATATATTCTTAGTATATTTCAGGAAATAAAACCATTACAAATCCTAATAAAGCTCTTAAGATTCTCAATTTGGCTTATCACTTTTCTTCTTCTTCTTTCACCTCAAATATTTCATAAAAAAAAAATACAATTTCTAAGTTAAGAGATGAAAAAATATTATTAGTACCAAAAAAAAAACAAACCATAGGGTTCAGAAGTTTATTTATTTTTTTTTTTTTTATAAAGTGACCCTTGTCTCAAAACCAACACAAGCTTTAGAATTTCCTGGAAATTCTCACTTCTAAAACGCTTCGCATATTGTTGCTGTTGCTTTAAATTCTGAAATACCGTGCGATTTTGTTGAAATTTATGTTTTTCATGCGCCACGCTCGTCACGCTTGGCACTTGTGGGTCTACGCCGTGACAGCAAAATCGGCGACATAACTAAGCAGCCTACGCCAATCGATATTTAGTCTATCGACAGAACAGAGAATAGCAACAACATCAACTACAACGAAAAACAACAGCAACAAAAGAACAACAACAGCTGCGACACATTAAAGCCAAGCTAATGACATTGCAATGAAACCATGTTGACAAGTCCAGGAAGTAAGAGTCGAGAACGGCTGGTAGAAAGATGCCCTGTAATATGTTTCGAAATGGTGCAAAGTGCATATATACCATTTGCACAATTTTAGGGCTTAAAGAGGGGAGTTTATCATATCTGGAATAATTATAAGAACATTTTCATACAGCTAGCTTTTATAATCGCCGAGATATGCTAAAAAAAACATAAAACTCGATATTTATTGACTTTGGTCAAACGGAAAGAAAATATAAAAAATTGACAGAAAAAAAATAAAAAATTTGCGGTTCTATAGAAGAACACTTAAAGTCCTTGGCTGAACATTTTCATGCTATCTGACGGACAGAAAATCAGACGGATAGGGGTTAATCGATCAGCTACTTAGTTCGCAGAGACCTCCTTCCGCCTGTTCCACACATTCACATTCACTCACATAAAACCAATATTCCCCTTTTATCTGTATTCAATGGCTATAGGGTACAAAAAGGTAGCAACAACAACAACACCAACATGTGTCCGCCCTTTCCATGTAATATTTCATTTAGGTAAAGCTTGCTACCAAAATCTTGCCTAATCCATTGTTATGCATACAAAATAAACAAAACAAAAATAAAAATTTTTTTTTGGCCAAGCATAAGGCCAGTTCCAGTTCCCGTGCCTTTCCAGTTCCTTGGTCCCGTTTCAGTTGCCCTTCCTGTTACTTTTCCTGTTTCCCCAAATTCCTTTCAGTTTGACTCGTGGATTATAAACCAATCTCATGCGCATTAGGTAGAGTTTTAGTTTCCCCTTGCCCTTCATCAATATTTCTGGATTCCTTTTAGAGCGTCGTGTTGGCAACCGGGCAAATATTTGCATCGTAGTTGAACCAATTAATTCCCACCCGACATTCTACATGGAAATATTAAATATTTTATGTTTTTACAGCGGCTATCAAGTGGGATATTCATGGATGTAGGTATTCTCTTCGATTTTATACGTGGAATGTATGGTCATACTCAATTTGTATTGCTTGGGGGCATATTTTCATTCAGATACACTTTATATATATATATATAAATATAAAAAAAATTGGGTTAAAAGGGTAAAGTAAAAGAACTTTTAATCAAGAGATTAAATGAAAAAAATAAAAGAAATTTTATATTAACACACTTTGATTGATATAAAAGCTTTTGATGAATAGATTAAAATATAAAAGCATCAGTATATTTTGGATTTAATCTTTAAAGCTTATAGATTAAATTAAGTTTTCCAGAACTTTTTTGTCTGATAAATATTTATAAGATTTTGCAACTTGTTTGTTATATTTAAATTTAAATATTTAAATACTCATTCTATTTTTACTAAATTAATTGAATTGAATATTCACAGGATAAACTATGAATATACAGCTTTAAAATTATCCTGTCAGAGTTCGGTTTTTGTTTAATTAATTAACATTTAAAATACACAAAGCGCTGCGAAAGTGCTCTCAAATGTCATAGACCTAATCATTGTGTTGACAGCTAAAAGCCGCGCAATGAAAATTACAAGACAATTAATTGGAAAATTGTTTGGACCTGAATAGCTAGCTAGGCACATGTCAACAAGTCTATTGGAGTCTGTTTCACCCAAAAAACTGTGCATGCCCAAAGGCTCCAGCCTTTGGGGGCGTGACGTCGGCTCTTAGCTAATTGCCATACAACATTTAACCAATAATTAAATTAATTGCTGTTTAAAATGCGACTCTAACGATCCAAAAAATAAAAAAGAAACAGCTGAAAACCAGACCCCAAAATGTAACTGAGCCATGTGAAACTGAGACAAGAGCAGCGAAACACGCTGAAAGTTACATTTGGCGATGCTGCTTACAGATACGTAGATACATTGCCGTTTGCTGATGCTGTTGCTGTTCTATCAGCCACAGTGCGTACGCCTCTTTTGGACAGCAGCAGCTAATTAACAACTTGAGTTACAATTTTCGCCGCGACTCGTTTCGGGTCTGTTTTCGGCTTTTAATTAATAGTGTTGGCTCTTTGGGTGCACACACACGTCGCAAAAGGCGTTGCGGGCACGTAGCCAACGCAACCAGGGTGTGTTGCTCAGTGGAAGGGGTGTCGCTTGTGCGCCCCCAGGTGGCTAACTGTTTTTGTGGGGTAGCAGGTGAAAATTGCTGCCGTGCTTATGCCGCGTAATTTGCATAACAGAGTCGCGAAAATAAAAAATGAGAAATTAGAGATATGTTTGGGATGCTGAGGTTAAAATACCCTTGCCGACAAAATAGAAATTGGGAGCTTTATATTTAGTTGTGAGAGATAAGCAGACAAACGGACATGGCTATATCGACTCAACATTTGATGTTGATAAAGAAAATGAAATGCGTATATACCTTATGGAGTTGGACAATTTTTGGGCCAGGCATTACACATTTCATGATGAGATTTGAATACCCTTCGCAAGTGTATAAAAATCTTACGCCTCTGACAAATTTCACGTTGCGACTTTTACTTTGATAAACTCAAGACACTTTCTCATCTAAATGCACTCAAGTTAACACGATTTTTTATGCCCCAGCAGAGGCGACAGAAGGATGGTGTGTTGGCCTTTTTTATGTTTTGACTAAATCAGATTGCAAAAATATTTGCTTTAGCTGCTAACGATTCGTTTATGTTCAGATCTGCGGGAATATCCCTGATAGCATTTGTGAAATTTAAAAGCAAATTCATAATGTTTGAACACATTCACGATAAAATTCACTGATATGTCAAGTGCGAAATTGATGCATGGGTAATATAAATAACGCAAATGAAACCCAAGTGCCAGCAAACAACATTATCAGAAATATTGATTTTATTAAATAATATGCAATGACACCAGCTTAAATTAAAGTAGTGAGAAGGTGCTGATTTATTTCTTTTTTATATATTCCAATCTCATATTTTCCTTTTCGAAACTTGGAAAGCACATGAAGAATTTAAAAGCAAAAAAGGGCCTATTTTGAAGAGAAAGCTTATTTAATGCATAAATAAATACATTTTAATTAAGAAGAAAGCTACTCACTAATAATCCTTAATTTTTTCATAATTTATCGTTGTTGAAAATTAACTTTTTGAAA
Organism: Drosophila colorata; assembly: GCA_035041545.1. Classification (NCBI taxonomy): domain Eukaryota; kingdom Metazoa; phylum Arthropoda; class Insecta; order Diptera; family Drosophilidae; genus Drosophila; species Drosophila colorata. The sequence goes on from JAWNLD010000453.1 coordinate 132,754, forward strand.
TTCTAAATCATTAAATTAATTAATGTAAAATGCAAGTCACGAACTCGTGTAGGTTTATCTGCGGAACTTTTTAACTCAATCTTAAATCTTTTGCGTGCACTTTAACGTTTTTGCTTGCGTGTGAAATTAACTCGCACTGCAAACTACTTTTTTATATTTTATTTTCTCTCTTTTTGCTGCACAATTTTTTCCACTTTTTGTTTGTTGGCGTGCTGCAAAAATGCGCTTAATTAAAAATTGAAAAAATTCAGGGAAAACAAAGAAGGGGGAAAAATAACTAGGTAAGGCAGTTGCTGATAAATAAAAGAAAATGTAGAATAACTGCAGGCGCGGCGCGTGGAAATTGCTTTTTCGCTTCTTTTACTGCGTAAACAAACAAAACGAGCGATCAACAAAAACAAAAACTGTCAAATTGACAATCATTAATAATGAACAAACAAACGAAAATGTATTTAAGCCAAAATTGCAAATGTGAATCGAGCGCGCGCAGTGGAAATTTTATAATTGTCGTTTCTCGCCAAATCGGATAATGTCAATTGCCAAACAGCCAATAAACTTATGCATTAATTTGGCATTAAGTAATTGCGTGCGAAAATCGAATTGAACGATATTTATTTTTATTGTTTGTGCAAGGGAAATTACAATGAAAATCGTTGCCAGCGAGAGAGAAAAGTTGCTTTTAATATGCATAGTACACATATATTTTTATATATATGTTAATTTGCGTGCCACATGTTTGGTTGGGGGTTGGGGTCCGGGGGCCAAGCAACACATTCAGAGTCGATAAGCGGCTTGTGGTCAAGGCATTTATGGCTTATGGAATATGCCTAAGACGAGCACTCTTTGCTTTTGCCTGGCACGTAAGCCCCTTTACAGGCAAAAAAAACTGGACCCTGGGACGTAACGCTTAAGCTGAAAAGTAGGCAACATAAAATAAGTAAAGTGTACAACAAACACATACACAGCGCAAACACGCTTGCAGACGCATTGACAAGGGAAAACAACAATAACTACAACTGCAGCAATAATAAACTGAATTTTGCATTGCAAATTTTGTGTTCTCAATTTTGAAGCTCAACATTTTTTTATAAACTTGAGTAAAATTTACTTGGCAGCTGTACATTCTCCAGTTTGTTATAAAATAATTAAATTGTGTGTCGCAAAGATAACAATTTTACTGTTAAATTTTAATTAAATTGCCAAAGATCGTGGGAGGGAGAAAGATAGATAGAGAGAGAGGGAGAAAGAGAGAGACAGACGGTGTATTATCAAAGTATCTGATGGATTGCAAAAATAAATGTTAATCAAAAGCAATCAATTAAAATGGGATTTAACTTAACAAGCAAAATATAAAAAAAATACCATTAAATAACATAAGAGTAACTATTAAAAAATAATTCAAAAAACGATTGTTATTTTAAATACATTTTTGTTTACCCTTTATAACTATTCTTACGTTATTATTTTGTATATTATCTAAAAATGAACATTTTTGAAACAGCTTACAGAAGAAAACGCCCAATGGAAATTTCTGTACTGCCGCAGGGCTTGACCTTTGACCTGTAAAGCAACCCATTTGCTTTTCTATATTAATTATATTGATTGAATTTTATGGCTGGCGACTGGCAAAGTGCCTGGCAAAAATTAGCATATTGATTAATAAGTATTTGCTGTGTGTGCAAATTAAATATTTATGCAAAGTGGCTAACACACACACACACACACACATGCACACAAACGGGTCTAACAACAGCAATTCAATTAGAGCAAATTAGCAGGAGCTACATTTTGTGTGTAATTTAGCTAATTTCCAACTAATTTTACATTGAAATTTTGCAGGGGCTTTGGCAAACAGGGATTTCAGTGTCAAGGTATGTAAATAAAGCTGACTTTCCCAGGAATATAAGGAGGATACCCAATTGACTTTGAATTTCTTGCAGTCTGTTCTTATGTGGTGCACAAGCGTTGCCATGAATACGTCACCTTTATATGCCCCGGCAAGGATAAAGGCATTGATTCCGTAAGTGCATCTATATAATACTTAATAAAGCTTAACTTAGTTACTTCGTTTTAGCTTTAAGTTTTAACTTTTAACAGCATTTTCATGTGTGAGATACAGAAGAAGGTGTAAATGAATTTTTAGGTAAATTCCACTTTATAGTATATATTTTTCCATTTTAGTATTTTGAGTATTTTGTTTTGTTGCACTGTCAAATTAAACTGTCATTTTGGGGTTTTTCGGTCATGCTTTGCGCTGTCCCTAAAAATTCTACAACCCTGCCACGTCTTGGCTGTCATTTTGCCGCTTGCTGATGTTGCTGTCAACTCTGCTGTTGGCTTATCCAAGTGTCATTGCGGGCTTTTTGGCATACCATGAATTTCATATTTGTGTACAGTCCCTCCCCCCTCTGCCAACTCGGCTAAAACTTGTCCCAAGTGCACAGCCCCAACTTGAAATTGTTGTCCCAGTGCAGAAAATAGCGAGTCAAAAGTTGAGTTTTTGTATGTTAGCAAAAAAAATATATAAACTGTTTTATATGACAGCAAAAATATGGGAATTGCATTTAATCTCAACTGAGTCATAAATCAAATGTTTATAAGGCTAATGATATAGTCACATAAGGTTTACAAATTAGCAGCGCATATCAAAATTAAATACTACAAATAAAATTAAAAAGAAAACGTTATACAATCTATATTAAACGCCTCTCACATATAAAAATGCTGAAAGTTTGCACTATTCAAAAAAATATTGAAGTCTTTAGTTAAGTTAAGCAACCAAACAAATACGTAGAATGCAACTAATTAATTTAGAGAAAAAAAATATATTTAAACACAACTTAGTCTTAAAAATAGTTCTGCTTATTGTCCATTCAGCAATGTTTTATTGTCATCGTGCTTTGTTTATTTACCATAAATTATTGTACTTTGTATTTTCATGTACCAAAAAAAAAAAAAAAAACAATTATCCACCATATCACATCGCTCACAAAAAAAAAAAAAAAAACTCAAAACTGTGGCACTTTACACGCATTAATTGAAAAACAAAAAAACTGAAGGACTCACCAAAAACTCAGCACCATTTCGAACCATTCACATACGCAGGACCCACGTTCTGTGACCATTGTGGCTCTCTACTCTATGGCATTTACCATCAGGGTCTCAAATGTTCAGGTAAAGTCAAGACCCGAAATTAACCCCATTTTTAAATACCCAATACCCTCTCTCTCTCGCTAATTCTCTCCCTCTCTTTCCTTAACTTTCTGCTGCTCTTTTCTAACCGCTATCCTATCGCTAAGTTTCTGCTCTTAAGATGCTGTTAACGCGCTGTTAACTTTCTGTTAGTCATTTAGAGCTATCGCTAATTGCTTAAACTTTCTACTCTTTACCTGTAATGACTATGTGTGCGTGTGTGTGAGTGAGTGTTTGTGTGTTTTTGTTTGTATGTATATATTAAGTTTTAATTAATATGCGCTATAAATTAAGTACCTCATAAACAGGTTCAAATGCCCGCAGGCCCAGAAGTTAATTATTAAAAGTATTGTACATATTTATGAATATGCATATCTATTTAGCTGCCCTCATATAAAATACCTAACTCAACTTCCTTTATATATGTAAATATCTATAAAATTTGTAATGCCCGAGCTACAGCAGTGTGTGTGTATATTTTTGGTAATTGTTTGCAATTTGCAAAGTTTTTGTTTTTAGGTTGGCACGTGTCCAGAATAACTCCCCCGCTTTGTAGGACCCCCTTGGCAGGCAATTATTTGCATAATTATGCACAGAATAGCCAAACAGAACAATGTACGATACTTCTATATATATACACATATAAATTGTATAGAGCTTTCGAGCCTTAATATAATTAAATTTTCAATGTTTGTACTCTGTGGCTGCCGACTATGCAGCAGATAAAACCTTAGCGAAATCTGTTTAAAACTATTTATTAAAATATGCAAAAAAAAATTTAGCAAACATTGCGAATAATGAGGTTACCTTCCCTGGGGATATTGCTGCTACAGCTTCTTCTTCTTTTGCTTTTGTTGCTGCGCAAATATTTAATGCACTTTCGGCCGCATAAATGCAATGTTTTAACTAAAAGTTTTCAGAGAGCTGCACAACAATTGTGCTATGCCTGCGACAGCTTTTAGATGTGTATGTGTGTGTGTGGGGTGGGTATGTGTGTGTGCGTGGTAGGAGTAAAGTGCAGAGGGAGCTGTGCTTGAGCTCTGACAAGGAAAATAAACAAACTTTTTCGAATAGTTAACATTTCAATGAGCTCACTCTGGCTCTGTCTCTTTCCCTCCCTTCCTTATTTTTGCATTTGTGCTTTATGTTCATTCGTAAACGTTTTAACAAACACACATTGTTTGTCTATAGAATTGAAACCAGTTTAAATAGATTTAGAACATCTTTATACTATAGGACAAAGAATTTAAATGTCGGGCTCGAACCTTTAAAGTTTAATCGCAAATGTGCCTTGTACCACATTCGCAAACGTTTAAATGAATACCCAGAATCGGTTTGGTAATTTGCGACTGTCTTTTAAAACAGAGCCCATGCGAAATATATTAAAGCGTATTTATACTATACCCCATATCCCATTTACATGTCGTGTTCCAACCTTTTCGGTTTAAACCGGGCTTGCAGCTTTGTTAAAAATACTTACGATTAAAAATTTAACAAATTTAGTCTCAATTAGCTAACTATAGCCATTTGATGCCCCCTGGCCCCAAACCGTCTGTTAGAGGTAATTTGCGCAGCCAAAGTCAAGAGCTGTTGAAACCTTGGTAAGTGCCCTCGTGTTGGCTGTATTGTGTGTGTGCCTTTAGCCAGCTAAGACTTGAGGTTAGCAATATGGCAGAGCTCTTAAGTGCTCGACATATGCTAGTAGGGCCAAAAGTGTTGTCTATTCGCGAGGAAAATCGATGGGGAAAACTGTGAAGGATGCCATGCCAACTATTTAGAGCGTGGCGGCTTTTTTTCTCTTTATTTTGTTAAGTGTAAGCGTAAAAAGGAAATTATGGTTTAGTGAAAGGGGGGCGTGGTGGATTTGTGGCAGCTATGCAAATTGTATGGAATTTCATCAGAAATTTAACTACATTTGCAACACGTGTCTGATAAGTCAGCACAACGTGCGGCAACTATGCGGCTTCCCGCAGCTAACAATGCGCACAATTTGATCAATTATGCCCCCCGCATAACACACATCCCCCCTAACCCCTCCCACGAGTCATATGAGATTTTGTGTGTTGCTGTAATAGAATCCGAGTGCTTAAGTGTTGCCTTTGTCCAATTTGAATCACATGTGATTGCAGACAAGCGTTGACAGCCGCCTTGAGGGCGAAGTTCTGGAAAGAGACGACCTGCAACTTGTACGGTTTTGTGGCACTGTTGTTGCAAATCGGATCAAATATATATACATATTTTCTGTTGTTGTTGTTACCAGACGCAGACAGCGAGGCGACAGTTTGATAAATATAGCAATCAATTTATCAACGGTCGAGTGCTCGAGTTTTATTCGCTCCTCCACCTGTTGGTCCAGGACGTCTTTTTATACGCTCAGAAACCCGAAAGGTAATGTAATTTTTTGTCACGGCTTGTGTGACGCATTTCAAATGAGACTTTTTGTAGCCATGTGTATACCTTTTTTTATTAAGTCGGATAAGAAAAGTTAAGGCTGAGCTAAAAAAAATTTTTTTTAATCTTATTTGTGGTATTCAAAAATCAGCTTCAATATTTTAAAATATTTTTGGCACATCTAAAGATTTTTTTTCCACTATGAACTTGGGTTAACTAAATATTAGGCAATAAACGAATTCAGATCGAACCTTGTTTTGTTTTATGGCTGCAATTTATTATCGCTAAGGGTATACACAATTCGGCTTTCTAATATTAACTTCGTTTCGTACTTTCTTATTCAAGTTATTGCCGAGCTTGCTATTTGGCAATCATTTGCCAATTTAATCAAATTGAATGCAGGTGCCAAAAGTTTGGGCAATAGCTACGAAAAACCTAACTTATTGTTTGGGGCCAAGTCAATTTGTGCATTTTATTGCCTACGTTCACACACACACCTACACACCTGTGTGTGTGTAATAATTTGTGTTCGTTTGCCAAGCGGAAATTGAAAACGAATCTAGTTTGCAGTGCGCTGTTTGATTTGCTTGATTGGTTTTTGCCCCAACTGCCAGCTGAGCCGCATGTGTTGCTTAATATAATCGTGTGTGTGTGAGAGAGAGAGTGGGTGTGTGTGTGTGTGGTGTATGTTTGTGGCATGTCCACACTGATACGCTCCTTATCATGCGCGCTGTCATAATAAATGACATGGCAATTTATAAATGCAATCCCAACACTACGCCAAAAAGTCCCGGCCAGGTTATCAGGACATCAGTTCTTAATATGCGCCCACTTATATTCATATATATATATATGTGTGTGTGCGTGTTTGCTGGAAGGACAGCCTTGAATTACTGCAAAATGAGCGCTCAAAATTGGAGTTGGGAAAATTTGCTGGCAGGCAAAGATATAATGCCAGCTATAGGGAGATAGAGCACAGAGCCAGCAAACCGACAGATTGGAGGGGGAGGTGCAGGGGCAGGGAGGCAGAGGCGCGGTACAAACAGGCAGCGAATTTGTTAAGTGACAACAGAAAATGTCAAAAATGTAAATGTAAAAAAAAGGAAGAAAACGCGTGATAAATTGTTGCAAATATTTTTATTTCGAATTTTATTTTATTTTGGAAAGTTGTACGTGGCAAACGAACAGCCGCATCGTGTTACGCCCCCCACTGTCATGTTATCTAATAAAAATTGTGCTAAATATTCAGCAAATATGACAGCGAGTCGCATGTGTGTGAGTGTGAGTGTGTGAGGGCTACGTGACGCAACTGGCAACTGACCCGTGCAATAAATAACTAAACGGGGCTCAAAACTGTTGATGCCTCTTAATGAGGCAGGCTGTGAGCTTATAATTTAGCCCATTTCCGGCATATTAGAAATTTATAGATATTTGGACGATATTTAAACAAAATTATTTAAAGTATAATTATTTTAATCATGGCTGCTAATCGGGTTTAAGTTATGCCGGCTTATGCCAAATGTATTTAAGTACGGAACTTCAATGTTTGATTATTTATCAACATAATAAAACAGACCGTTTTTTAAGAAAAGTTTAATTACAAATTGAATTATTGATAACTTGCTAAGGGTGATGACATGCGCATTGACGCACAGGATGCGGCTGCAGGGCTGGGAAGGACTTCTGTCAATGTTGCAAAAACGTAGAGGGGACATAAAACAACCAACTCTTTCTGTGCGACGGAAAATGCCCAGACCATCAGAAAGGCAACATTTTGGGCTAACTAATCTCCCTATAATTTGTAAATTAATCTGTGTAATTTGAACTAAACTAACTAGTTAGATTAATCCATTAAAAATTGAACCAAAACCCGTATTCATAGCAAGGCTGCAGGGGACTTTTGCACCAAACCGAATCTAAGTTTTGATGACCGTGAATCGACCATTTTTATTGGATATCGAGCAATGGTAAATGGATGTATAAATCCAGATTTAAAGTTTAATCAACAAAATTATATTTTAAATGTGGTTTGCAGCCATGAAAATAATTCTTTCATTACTCAAACAACCTTCAAGTCCTGCATATGTCTAACACGCATTTCAAGCTAAAACCACTTGGGAATTTTAATGGAAAAATGTTGTCGCGCGCTTGTCGCAGCAATTTTAATGTATATGTTTCTCACATCCACGCATTGCTGCATTTGAAGTTGCGTCAACTCTACGTTTCGGTAAATTGCGAATTTGTAGTGAAGCTCGTAACTTCCGCTTTAGCCCCAAAAATGGCACTTTACACCACCTGTCGCTGACGCTGTGGAGAAACTTTATGGCCAAGGCTGGCAGAACGGCGATTGGCAATTCAATTTCACCTTCAAACAACTCGAATAGAACTGCATTTAATACAAACAGAAATACACACACACAAATACGCAGGCACACACACAGATACACAGCCTTGGGCGCCCGCCAAAGTATGCAACACTTTTTTGTGTGCGCGTCCCTGCCAGCCGCAGCAAGGCCAACCACAACACACACACACACACACACGCCCCTTGCAGCCTTTTGCAATGTCCCTTTGTGGTCGAGGGTGTGTGTGCTTGTGTGTGTATTTTTGCGCTTTGAGCTTTGCACTTAGATCGGCTTCATTTTTGTTTGTCTTGTGTGAGCGAGATAGTCGACTGAGCATCGCTGCAAGCTGTTGAGCCTTGTAAGACTCACAAACAACAACAACAATTGGCCCAAAATGCGCGCCTTGGGTAGTGCTTGATGCTCATGCATGCGCATAATAATATCTTATGTCCTTGCTCACTTTTCAGAAGTCGCCTTGAAAACAAAAAAATATAAAAAAAAACAACAAATTAAATCACAACAAGACACAACACACAGCACGTGTGTGCGGCTGAAGAGTTCAAGGCTCTAGCATTGTGAGTTCAAAATAATAAGATGCAAGCACGGGCTTTAATACAAGTACCGAAAGTAGAGCAACAGCTCTGAGAAACCTCACCAACTGGAAAGCTCCTACAACAAAGTCAATGTATTTCCAACAGCATAACTGTGTTAAAATTTCTTAGCTAGAACATAAAAGATACCCTGTAGTTATTCTTCTAGCGCTTCTTTCATTATAAATCACAAATTACCTTTTTACCACAGATTGTATATATCCTTTCAGCTGCTGTTTTTATTTTTGTAGCATACATATAATATACCCTGTAGGCAATTTTATTATAAGAGTTAAGAGCTAAAATGAGTATAGTCTGTAAATAGCTGCTGCTTTCTTTGTTTAACGCACATAAGATACCCTGTAGTTGGAACTTTAATTTCCACATAAACTTCCCTCTTAATAAAACATGTTTTGTGTTGATTTCCGCATAAACTGAGAATACTCTTGGTTTAAATTGTCTGGGGTATAAGTAAAAGAATATTAAGCTGTTATAGGGTATAGGTAGACTTTTCTTGCCTCATAGTTTTTGTTGTTGTTGTTTAAAATGCTCTGAGAACTCTTCGTAACCTCATGAACTATATAGTCCATAGAACCTGATGTGAACATACCACTTTCTGTTGCTGCTACAGGATATAAGCAGGATTTACCTTCAGTGTGCGTCATTGTTTTTGTACCCACATTAAACTGAGCAGTGTGGGTGTGTTTGTGTGAGTGCCTTTTTTATGTGGCTGATGCTTCTTAGAACGGATTAGGCAACAATTGTCTGTTGTTTGGCATTTGTGAGTTTCAGCCTTCGAGAGCGGCAGAAAAATAAAACAAATAAGCGAAACATGAAGGTACTGAGAAAAAATAAATTGTTATTTATATATGTAACCAATGGAGCAGAAAAGCAAATGCTTTAAAAGCGTATTCCCAGCTTGACTAAGCACAAAAGAGCTGTCCACTTGCTTGGCAAATGTTAACAACAATTTGGGCAAAATTCGTTAAACGAAAACTAAAGTTTGAGAAGATTTTGTTTTAGCTGATTTTTGGCTTTTTTTTGCTGTATAACTGAAAATGAATTTAAAGAGAAAGAGCTGACAACTTGTCAGCACTGTGCTGCCCACCCTTTTGCACACTGTCCCAAGTGTATGTTGAATTGTATAGCACATTAGCCAGATCCACAAGCACAGATCCCCATAACCAAAATATAAACCCCATATCCATTACCATCCACACAACTATCCACTGCTCCCATCTCCCATTTTTCTATTTGTTACATATTTTGCTTTGGTGTTTGTGTTTCGTAACATGTGGGAAAATAACTTGCAATATAATGTGGCGTTATTTTTATATAAGTCATCCATAAAAAATATTTTTTTAAATATATTTACTTCTTTTTTTTTTGGCTGTAAGTTGTTTGTTATTTGTATTTATGCAATGCTTTAGAGTTAAATGTACGCGTTTATAGCGAAAAACCTGCGTTAATTTTCCATTAGCTCTCTCCAACTGTTCCAATTCTCAGGCACACCAGATGCCACACAAATGGCACAACGTTGCCTTCCTATCGCCGATGTTTTGCGATCATTGCGGCTCGCTCTTGCACGGCATCACGCACAAGGGTCTCAAGTGTCGAGGTAATGTCCAACTGAAAGCCCGAACGGAGAAACTATCAAAAGATAGAGAGAGGGAAAGGGATGCTCTTTAGCACTCTCACACTCAGTATGTGTATTTGTGTGTGTGTGTCGTGTCTAGAGATGGGCGCGTGTCACGAAAAGCATTTAGGAAAATTATATTATATAATTAAATATATATAATTGTGTTTGGTGTTGATTTATTAAAAAAAAAATGATATAGTTTTATAAAATTGTAAAAATAATATATTTTTATAAAATTGCAAAATAATATATTTTTATAAAATTGTAAAAATAATATATTTTTATAAAATTTTAAAAATAATATATTTTTATAAAATTATTAATATAGGTTTGATAAAAATATTTTTCTTTAATATTAACAATTTTTGGTTTCGGTTTCTTCTGATAATTTAATTATTTTACTTAAAAAAGAGTCGTAATTTTTATTTAAAATTTTTGTTTTTTGATTTTACACTCATATGACTCGTAAAAATCGGCAAATATAAAATAAAAAGCATAGTAATCACTATAAACAATATAAATATATATTTGTTTGTTTTTTTTAGTTTAATTATTTATATTTGTATGCTAATATATTTTTTATTTTATTGGCATTGGCTCTTGTGTGCTTTTTCGTGTCTCGCGCTCATCTCCAGCGCAGCGTCTTTTTTAGCATCTAAGCAACTGCCTGCTCAACCGTCTGCTCGCCCGTTGGCTGAGTTCGCATTTTTGGATTGTTGCAATTTACAATTAGCAGCGCTTTGTTCCGACTCAAGTGCGCACTTGGTCCGTTCCATCTATGTGTGTGTGTGTGTGTGAGTTGTGTGTGCTGTGTGTATGTGTGCCGTACTTGAGTTTCTGTTGATGTTATTGTTATTGTCGCCATTGCGTTTGCTGTTGACAAGTTTTCGTCCCTCTAGCTAAACACTCCCAGCCCGCCCACGACTACACCCAACGCCCACGCCCCCGCCCACGCCCATGTCTAATGCATTTGTTTGGTTGCACTTAACCGTTTGCTGAACATTGTTGCTGTTGCTAGAATTTGCAGCTGCATGAGAGAATTCGCATTGATGCCACATGCCGCTAATCATATCAACAATGTTTGATTTAACACTGCACCACAAATTGCGGCTGATTAGCATTAGTGTAAAACGCATCTGAATGTTAATTATATTACTTATTTTTGTTCCCTTTTCGTTTTGTACAATTTCGTTTGGTATTCCGAAAAAGAAAACAAAAGAAAACTATGCAATTTTCCGAATCATTTGTTAGACGGCACAAATTGCCGCTTTAATATCCGGCATGGTGCCTTGGCAAACAAATAATTTACTTACGCCTCATTGCCCCGGCCAGGCAAACAAGTACCAGAACCACAACAACAACAAGAGCAACAATAGATAAACAGACCTCCACACACACTCACACACACACACATATTTATGAAAACAGACCCAAACAAACAGATTGAGAATGGAAATGTAAATGTGGGAACAGAAAATCCTCCAACAATAAGCCGCAGCCATAGTCGGAAGTGCGTGTGTGTATATGCTTGTGACTGTCATTATCGAGCGCCAATTTTGTCTACATGTGGGTATGTATGCATGTGTGTTATTTCCCTCAGCTCAATAACGTTTGTAATTCTATTGCAATCGTGTTTTTTGGATTTTCCTCATTTGTGGGTCTGAATTATTGAGCAAGGTAGGAGTGGGGAGGACTGCATAGTTTAACACAACTTTCAAAAAAAAAATGGATTTATTACAATTGATTAGATTTTCGATTGCTCAATCAATCCAGAGAATAAGTCACGAGTGAAATGGCTGGTTCCACAAAGCTCGGAAGGTTTAAAGTTCACGAAAAAAAAAATGTGGGAACTTTGCAACTTTTAAGGTGAACATTTCGTAGATTTTGACATGATATTTAAACAGATTTTGTATGATAATAATGACATTTTTTAATTTAAAAAAATTAGGAATTTTTAATTTACGTAAGGTACGTGAGTTTGACAGAAAAAAATCCATAAAATTGTATTTTAAGAAATGCGGAATCAGACTTAAAAATCGATTTAGTTTTGACAAAGCTATGGAAATTCAAAGAATTGCTGAAGGGATAAGTGTAAAATTTGTTGATGTAAATCTTATGAACTGCCAAAGGCAAAAACTGTCTCAAATTCCAAAACCAACTGTGGAATTTTGTTTACAAAATTAGAATTTATTGCCTGAAATTCAGATCTGCAAAGCGTCCAGCTTTAAACTGTGCAGCTCATCAGAGGGGTCATAAAAAATTGCTCTTTAAATATGCAGTAACGAATGAAAGAAGTTTTTATGACAGAAACTCGAAAGCGACATACCCTGTTAAGCATTTTTTAAGATTTCTAAGTAATCTATCATGTGGCAGTACTCCACAAGATAAACCACATCATTAAATAACAAACTTCTGATAAAGAGAAGACAATTTAATAAATTCCCGTTTAATTTTAAATTGTAAATATTTTGAAATTATAGTCAATCTGTTACATATTTGTTCACAAACAGCAGACACAAAATCAGCAGTACTTTTTGGTTTACATAGAGGGTATACAAAATGTATAGAGTCCATTACAGAAGCCTGCATATGTAGCTATATAAATAAATAATTTTACTCAAAAAAGCGACACACACAAAACTGGGCCACATTATGAACACACATACACCCACACACACACACTTGTAGCTAGCATTGCTGTTGTTTTTGCTCCAGAAAGTGTGCCACGCAAAGGGAAAACCTTTTTTCTCCCTTTTAGTTATTTGCTTTTTGTTGTTTTATTGAGCTGCAAAAAAAACTCTTTCATATTTTCATTAAACACAACACACAAGCTGACCAGCCTGCCACGCCCACAGCCCACAGCTCAGTAAGGTGGACATCAAAAAATGATTACTTTTTCCATGTGGAGCCAGCAACAAGCGAAAGTTTTCGAGAGTGAACAAAAAATACGTATACGCCACGTGCGCCGCACGCGCCAAATGACGTTGATGCAGGCGCCCAATAGCGCATTCTTTTCACAGCTTTGTGGTGATGGAGGGCGAAAGGGCCTGTGGCCGAAGCAATTTTACACATGAACAAAAGCGGCAAAAATCCAGTGAAAAAGAAACGACAAAAAGAAAAACTACAATACCAAATAACAAAAGAGAAACCATGAAAATAACCAATGATCCAGCGCCGCAGGACGCCCAAAAGGGCTGAAAACCATACGGATATATGCTGACGAACATCACGATAATGATAATGACCGGTAGTCAGCATCATTAGCAAGTGGTAAGGGTAGCGTAACAGGGTATTTAAAAACATAATCACATATTGGAAGAGCTGCTGCGTTGCAAATGCAAAATGAATTACAATTCCATTTGCAATAATTTCCAATTGAATGCTTTTGAGTACTGCCCGTCAGGCTGCCAGTCAGTTGGCAACTCTCTGGCCCGTGCAGTCAACCCTCCCTGCCCCCGGTATGTGACATGTGCGCCCCAAGCTATGCAACAGTTTTGTGCGCCGCTTCATTTCCCGTTGCCGTTGCCAAATTGATTGCGATTGCACTCAACAACAGACAAATTGGCGTTGATTTTGTATCTCACATGGGCGTCCTTTTTCCTTTTTTGTGGGCGTGGCTGCTGGCAAAACGGCTGCAGGCACACGTATTGCCTTTGGCAAACGAAGCGTCGGGTGAGTTTATTGGATTGCCGCGCTGATTGATAACCGGGCGCAGCTGTTTGCCTACGCTTCCAAGTAGGCGACAATTTTTTTGTGTCATTTTCCTTTTGGCGTATACCCTTGCAGTGAGGTACTATGATTTTGTCAAGTAGTGTGCAACGCATAGCAGAAGACATTTGTGAACGTATAAAATGTATGTCGTCTTAATCAGCATTAAGTCCGTCTATCATGGTTGCAAGCACAAAATAAACATTTTTTTTGTGGTTCGCAGTGCCTTTAGCTTAGTTTATATTGGAGCTTAACAACTGCAAGGGTATATAAATCTCGGTACTTGGAAGTGAGATCTTCCTCCATTTTTTTTTACTCAATGGCTTATGGACTGTGAGGTAAGTACTTGAGCCATATCAAAGCTCACTTTGTATGCGTGCCCTGTCGCGTGTCTTGTGCGTGTGTGCATGTGAATGTCTGTGTGCGTGAATGTGTGTATTTCTGCCTCCTGTTGCTATTCCTGTACCACCACCAAAAACAACAACAACACCCGCAAAAGAAATCACTTTCAATCTATGCTGTACAACTTTCTCCCGTCGAGCTGACCATCTATTTCAATGTTAGCCAAGTGGCCACTAACAAGCGACTTATCTTTATTCCACTACGTGACCTGTGACCTGGCCCGATTATTTAGCATGCGATATGAACGTTCACGCACGCTGCAAGGAGAACGTGCCCAGCCTCTGCGGCTGCGATCATACGGAGCGACGGGGACGCATCTATCTCGAGATAAATGTCAAAGAAAATCTACTCACCGTGCACAGTAAGTACAAGTTATGCCCCCCTTTATAAGTGTATTACGGCCTTAAGTTGTTACCAACTTGTTGTGGCAACTGTTTTTTTTATTTTCCCCTGCTCTGCTGTAAGCTGCAATACAACTGTAAAGCGCTTAAATTTTAACCAATTATGGCACCCACCAACTTTACCATAAGCTTTCAATGCGCGCAAAAGTTTACGAGGGAGAACATGAAAAATTATAATAAAATATTATGAAAGGCAGTCGGGAATTTTTTTTTTGTTTTTTGTTTTTTTTTGTTTTTGTTACTAACAAGACTCTTAAGATGTTCCATTTCTGGCTGTCTTGGGAAAATTATGAGAAGTATTACGTATTTGGGCCAATTTAGTGTGTTTTTCAAGTGTGTTTTTTAATTTTTCACATATTTTAATAATAAAAACATCTAAGTAAGGAACTTAACTAAATGTATCCGCTTTTAAATAAGGTACGAAAACTATTTCATTCCCTTTTATTTTTTTTTTTTTTTCTTTTCTTAAAGTATCATTTTTTATATTTTTAACCGCTAGTCATTTTCTGCATTTTTTAAATTCAAAACCTGCCCAGAAATTGTTTTAAATTCAAGCTTGCCATCGCCTTAGAGCTGCTCTTGTCCTCAGCTGAGGCGCTGGCAAATTGCTTATGATTTGCATTAATTCATTATGAAGAAAACTCTCCACACAATATGCCACATAATGAATACTAAAATGCAGTTGCTAAACAAAAAGCGTGTTGAAAATATGTAAAACCAGCTGAAAAAGAAACACAAGGAGAAATAGATGGAGAAAGAGAAGGAGGAGCACGTGAACGACAACAATGGCCAGGATAATGCCTTGGCATATTTTATAGAATTTTGTGCTTGCACATTTTTCCTGCTGCTGCTGTTGAAAATTTCCTGGAAAATTCTTATGGTCACGTTTATAATTTTGCAGTCAAGGAGGGTCGCAATCTCATACCCATGGACCCCAACGGCTTGAGTGATCCGTATGTGAAGGTCAAGCTGATACCCGATGACAAGGATACGTCCAAGAAGAAGACGCGCACGATCAAAGCGTGCCTGAATCCGGTGTGGAATGAGACCATTAGCTAGTAAGCCAAAGCAATGCTTTTGTAGGTTATTTCGGTAACTATCACACTCTACGTTCGCAGCGATCTCAGGGCGGAGGACAAGGATCGACGCATATTGATCGAGGTTTGGGACTGGGATCGCACCTCGCGCAATGATTTCATGGGCGCCTTATCCTTTGGCATTTCGGAGATTATCAAGAATCCCACCAATGGTTGGTTCAAGCTGCTCACGCAGGACGAGGGCGAATACTATAATGTGCCCTGTGCGGATGATCAGCAGGATTTGCTCAAGCTCAAGCAGAAGCCGTCGCAGAGGAAGCAGCCGGTTATGCGCTGCGATACAAATATACACTCACAGTCCAAAAAGGACATGATACGCGCCACGGACTTTAATTTTATCAAAGTGCTGGGCAAAGGCTCCTTTGGCAAGGTATTCAACACAAGTTTTTAATAAATTTGGAATTAAAATTGTTTACTTTTTTCTATTTTGCAGGTGCTGCTGGCGGAGCGCAAGGGCAGCGAGGAGCTGTATGCGATTAAGATACTCAAGAAGGATGTGATTATACAGGACGATGATGTTGAATGCACCATGATTGAGAAGCGTGTGCTGGCGCTGGGCGAGAAGCCGCCGTTTCTTGTCCAGCTGCATTCCTGTTTTCAGACATTGGTGCGTATACGCAATATTTTACAAGTTATATATTTATACTTCTTGCCCACAGGATCGTCTATTCTTTGTCATGGAGTATGTGAACGGCGGAGATTTAATGTTTCAAATACAACAATTTGGCAAATTCAAGGAACCGGTGGCCGTGTAAGTTAAGGAATTAAGCTTGGTATTAATCCAATGTTAAGTGTTTCTTTTTTATAGTTTCTATGCTGCTGAAATCGCAGCGGGTCTGTTCTTTTTGCACACCAAGGGCATTTTATATCGGGATCTGAAGCTGGACAATGTGCTCCTGGACGCCGATGGACATGTGAAAATCGCCGACTTTGGCATGTGCAAGGAGAACATCATGGGCGACAAGACGACCAAAACATTCTGTGGCACACCAGACTATATAGCGCCCGAGGTAAGTTTTTTTTTATTAAATATATGTTTAAAAAAACTGATTGATTGACTGACAGACTGATTGGTGATCAACTCATAAGCCTAAGCTCTAAGAGATAGTCAGTCTAAATGTTAATGGGGGAACAAATTGTAGGAAAAATTTTAAATACAAAATCTTCATCCGTGATAATAATAAAAAATTAAAACAAATCTTATTTTAAATCGATTCCATAGATAATACTTTATCAGCCTTATGGCAAATCTGTGGATTGGTGGGCCTATGGCGTGCTACTCTATGAGATGCTGGTGGGTCAGCCGCCCTTCGATGGCGAGGATGAAGAGGAGCTGTTTGCGGCCATCACCGATCATAATGTATCCTACCCAAAGAGTCTCAGCAAGGAGGCCAAAGAGGCTTGCAAGGGAGTAAGTTATGGATATACTTAAAAACATTGGCACTTACCTAATGTTATCCTTTAATTGTCTCAGTTTTTGACTAAGCAGCCGAGCAAGCGTTTAGGTTGTGGTTCCTCCGGCGAGGAGGATGTGCGTTTGCATCCATTTTTCCGACGCATCGACTGGGAGAAAATAGAAAATCGAGAGGTGCAGCCGCCATTCAAGCCAAAAATTGTAAGTAAAAATCTTAAAAAATAAAAAAGTAAAATCACTTACTTAATCTATGCCACGCCCACAGAAACACCGCAAAGATGTGTCCAATTTCGATAAGCAATTCACATCAGAGAAAACAGACTTGACGCCCACGGATAAAGTGTTTATGATGAATCTGGATCAATCGGAATTTGTTGGCTTCTCCTACGTGAATCCCGAATACATTGTCAGCCCATAAGCAGCTTAAACGGAAACGGAAGCGATCATTACAAAAGCATACATCCAGCGAGTTGTGTTATCAGTTGATATTAATTGTTAATTAAAAGACATTCATCATTTTGATTTCTGTTAGTTCTATCAATAATTGTTATCTATGCTAAACGAAAGCAATAATTTGTTGTCCTACGTTTTTATTTATTATGCTTATTTTAATCTTTGACTAATTGTTAGGCACTCATAAATACCCTAAGTTAACATTCGCGACATATTCATTTAGTTTTTAACGATTTCAAGCATTGTTAAACATTGCAACTCGAAGCCAAAAAAAAATATATATATATATATATATATATATGGAAAAAATCAAAACGTATGCAATAAAAACTTTTATTTTATATACCATTACCCAACGCTTTTCTCTCTCTCTCTATCTGTTGCCTTCTCTGCTCGAAACTTTATACCAAACTGCAAAAAAAACAAAAAACGTAACTAAACACAAAAGTAAAACTTTTTCCCTTACAGTTTCATGCGCTTGACATTTTCATATTTCAATTTTCTGAACCATTTGATAACTTTTCAAGTTTTCCAGTCTTCAATACAGGAAGTATT
The DNA here is from genome assembly GCA_035041545.1 of Drosophila colorata. Lineage (NCBI taxonomy): Eukaryota > Metazoa > Arthropoda > Insecta > Diptera > Drosophilidae > Drosophila > Drosophila colorata. The sequence continues at coordinate 150,941 of JAWNLD010000453.1, forward strand.
AAATTTGTGCTAAATTTTTAAAGTATATTTACAAATAATATGAAGCAATTGTTGAATGAGAGTTTTCTTCAGCAAGCATCTCGATGTTATCACAAAAATATTTAATTATATATAAATATATTCATTCCGTTCGATTAGATGATCTATATACTCTGAAAACTTGTTTCTAATTTTTCAAGTCACAGACAGTTATTAGATAAAGCTTATACTACGATTCGGGTCAGAGTTTTAAACGTTGTTCGATTGTAATGTTAGCCCCTGCATTATAATCAAAACGAAATATGCGTTTAACAAAGTTGACATGGACAATTTAGATTACGAAATCCCTTATCTTCTACACATTTTTCATTTTTCGAACAAACAAATCCACAATATCATAGCATACTTATAAGCGTATTTCTTATTTTTCGATTTAATGAAATATATGTGCGTTTATAAATCATATGAATATTATGCGTAAAGAATTTTATTAATTATTTCACTTTTATAAGTATGTATAATCCGAATATATATATACATATAAACGGCATAGAGTCTCAATGTACCATAATAAATAAAAATTATAGCAAAACAAATTGCATAGCAATAAGTTAAAGCTAAAAGAAACTTTTTAAGTTTAGTCTATTAGTAATATCAAGGAGTGGGAGAAATTAAAAAAATGTTACTCTTAACTGCGCCAGATGTGTAGCTTTCCAGTCTATCTATAGATGAGATGATATATATATATATATATAAATGTTTATATACACATATTGTCTTGGGTTGAAACTTTAGTACCTAACTAAAATTTAGCTGCTAAAACTACTGTTTAACTATGAGAAAAGACAATCTACTATAAGCTTAAAACATAACAATGTGTGTTATATCAATATGTAAAAGCTTGAGTTATCAAAAAATTTATGAATTCTTAATTTTAATTCGAAACTTAACATTTTGTGTAGCGCAACCTAAGCTAAGCTTTTGTGCCTCTCGTAGCTCTTTCTTTCTAGAAGCTTAAGAAAATTGAAACTCTGAAATTTTACGAGTTAAATCAACCAAGTTGTCAGAGCTTGGACATTGAAGAATATATAGAAAAATATACATACATTAAAATATATATACATACAGTGAAGAGAAAATAGAAATTTATCATATGATAACTCAGTAGCCAAGCTATGTGCTAAACGGTAGGGCACAAAAACTAAAATAAAAACTAACTTAAATTAATAAAGTAGTTTGAATTAAAAAAAAATACAAAAAACAAAACATTCGTTTAAAATCTAAAGTAATTTATGAATAAATTGTATAACTCCGAACTTGAAGCATTTAACAAACGTTTATTTCACTACAACAACAGTCAAAATATTAAAATAGAAATCAAATATATATATTTAAGCAGAAAGAAGAGAAATATAACTATATAATTGAAGCTAAACTAATTTTGTGACTACATATATTGACTATGACGAGTACCACTTAAAGTTCAAGTTCAACAGATTGTACTCTACACGTAAATTTGCTCGTATATTATATGTAATAAACTATATACCTAATATATATATATGAATAAAAACGATATATATGTATATGTGTGTAGTACGAAACTTAAGATAATTGATTACTTTAATGAATTTGATGGCAACAAAACAAAATTTCCAAGTCTGTTCAATATATTGAAAATATTTATGCATTAACATTAACACTAACATTAACATTAACTTTAACATTTAGATAATATTTAATTTTACTATGGAACTATACAAAATGCATATATATATACATATAAGTATATATATATATATTTATTGTTAGTCTTTATGGCATATTTATTTTTAATTTATAGCAAACATTTTTACAACATATTTAAATGATTTTTTCAACGTATTTTTGAACAAATCATATGTGTGTTTTTTTTAAATCGCATATTTAATTATAAACAAGCATTAATTTAGTACAAATTCAACTACAAAATACAAATATATATCAAGTCAAATACAAATCTCGATGTTTGCCGTAAGCATACTATATATAATAAAAAATAAAACAAACACCTAAATTCAACTCAATAAATTACTTAAAAAAATACGTAATATATTATTATAATTTATTATTGACAGAAACTAACACAAGCAAAACTATTTTTACGATTGCGCTTTGGTTTTCACTAAGCAAACAACCGAACACTAAACTAAAACGAATTATATCGACGAACCTACGTGATATGTATGTGTATAGATACAGGGCATGATATGTACACGTAGGAATTTATAAATCCAATCAGCAACACCTTCTATAAAAACAAAACAACTGAAGTAAATCACATAGCACACGCATACAACGTGCCCATCAGTAACTAACCGAATAAGTTCTACACTATTGAATTTAAATGTGTACAACTTTGGGGAGGGGTGTGCTATATATCTTTTCAGGTGTGGGAAAAGGCCACCTATTCGCCTCCCTACGCAATTCTCAATTGTTGAATAATGTGCCGAAAGAGTCAAAAGAGGCAATTTATTCTCATTCTTAATGCTTAAAATATGTTTCTTAGCCTTTCCAAGCAATTCTCAATTGTATCGTTATATTTCTAAGGGATACCGATATAATTAAGAATTTGTGTTTCATTTATCTCCATTTTAAACAAATGTAAATATTTATATCAAATTTTATTGGTCAAATAGAGTTTCTTTAATTTGTCCAAAAAGGTTAAAAAGGGAAATTGAAAATAAAAATTGAATTAAATTAATTCTATGCAACTCTCATTGATTAATGATGATCTTTAAGAGACCTAAAAGAGTTGGGCAAAACAAAAAGATTTTCTCTTACATTACATCATTGTAGAACAGAAAAATGTCGTTTTTCAACAACAATGTTTCAGCACAATTTCGTAAAATGAATTTAGATTATAATATAAGTAAAGCATGACAGCTAGGATATGAATTGCATTACAAAATGAGATCATAACATACAAAATACGTACCACAAAACGATGCCATCCTCGGACGCCTTAGTCGGTGCTATGTTTTCCGCACTTGAACGCCTTGTTATCACTGATTGCTGACAAATTAACATTATGTGTGCGTTAACGATAGATAATCTTATCGGCTGAATTTGCAAACAATTAGATAAACACATCGCACCCGCACCCATTCAGTAAGTCAGCAATCAGTCAGTTAGTCAGACATGTTGGACTACTTTGTCCTGAATTTCGCCAGCAACAAATCCGACTCCAACGACAGCTCCAGCTACCATCGCCAAACGAACGATGCGTGCATGTTCCAGCGCACGATGCCCTCCGTAACAATATTTCTGATCTATGGCCTGGCTGTGCCCACGCTGTCCTCGTTTGGGCTGTGCGCGAATTTCATCAACGCGGTGGTCTTTATGCGGCCCAAGATGACACCATCGGCTTTCACTTACTTGGCGGCGCTCTCCTGGCTCGACTGCGTCTCCTGCCTGCTGATCACGTTGACAGCGCTGTCGCGCAGCTATTTCTATCGCAGCGCCGCCTGGGTGGCCTACGACTATCAGTGGCAGACGGCGCTCTTTGGGATCAGCACAGGCGCTGCCAATCTGATACTCGCCTGCGTCAGCCTGGACAGGTTCATCTATTTGTCGCGCTTCAAGGTCAGCCACGGTGCGCCCCGATTCTGTCGTCGCAAGGTGGCACGCTTCATGATCTGTCTGGTCATACTGATCTCCATACTGGTCAATATGCCGTATTTCTTTTGCTTTGTTGTCGATCTGGACACGGCCACCTGCCATGTCACCGATTTCTACTACTCCAAGTGAGTGGGGGCAGAGGGAGTGGCTGGATCTCTATGTTATGCTGATGCCTTTAAGTCCTTTGCAGATTCTATCAGATACACAACTGGTTCTCCTTTGCGCTGTTGGCGCTTATTCCGGCTGTATTTCTGCTCATTGGCAATACGGCCATTATCATTGCCTTTCGCCGTTGGACCAAGCAGGGCAAGGCGTGCCAGCAGAGCAGCGCCAACGACAATGTGCGCACCACCCAAAAGCGCTATCAGGTAGGTCTAGCCGCGTCCAGTCTCATTTATATCTCGCTGACATCCAATTGGATTCACTGCAGCATCAAATGAAGCTCACAATCAGCATACTAATCGTGATCACCTTGTATATGGTGGGCGAGCTGCCGGCGCACATGACCTCCAGGAAGAGCTCGCTGAATTTGCTCTTTGGCGGCGATACAAATAAAATGGATGAGGAGTTGATGGAGCAACTGGAGGTCATATTCATTACACTAAATGCCCTACAGCTGAGCATGAATATTGTTGTGTACGCTGTGATCAATCCCAGCTTTATGCCCGAGTTCTTTGTCTGCCTGCGCGGCGCCTCCGATGTTTGCTTTCGCCTCTGCTGCCTGCCGAACATGGGGCGTGGCTGTCAACGCTGCTGGAGCTGGCGCAAGCGTCGTCGGCAGCCGCACGCTGAGGAGCGTGTGGTCAGCAGCGTGGCACCACAGCCGCTACCGCCGGACGAAGCGTTGCACTGCGGCTGCGAGAGTTGGAGCAACGATTCCGGCTGCGACGACGGCGGCCACTGCAAGACTACAGCGGGCACGTTCACCTTTGTGGATGACTACGACTGCAAAGAGGAAGCAGTAGAGGAGGCGACGGGACCGCAACAGCCGGAGGTGTTCATTACCAAGGCCAGTGGCTGCATGCAGCAGCAGGAAGTAGTCCTGGCAGACGACACTTGTCTCAGTACCTGCTCTATGTGATCTTAGTTACGTTTTTATTTATTTTCAATAAATCGACCAAGTCTGTAGGGTGTGACATTTCATGTAACAGGGGGAAAGGATTTATCCATCCAAGCTGGTGGTAAACAGCATTTTGCGCAGACTTCAGGACTTCACTTCCGATCCGCAAATTATTTACATTGAATTCTTCACTTTATACAGTTTTCATACTTATACAAACAAAATTTTACAATTGTTTTATTTATTATTATAGCTTAGGTATTCCAAAAAAGCAAACAATCGAATATTTCAGATTTTTGCCGCAGAGAGGAAAATACTTTTCAAATTTGTATGCCTACATAGGAGTTAATCTTACGCAAAAGCTTAAACACAATATGAAAAAAAAAATTAGCCGATGTTCATGCGCAGAGGCAGTAAAAAGATCATTGTTGAAGCGAACAGTTGCAGCTTTAACATGAATGTTAATCTTCATTGCAATAAAATTTATAAAGGGAAAAATCCCGAATGTGAAAATGAAAATGTGAAATCCATTTAGTCGTGACGATTCTTATTAAAAGATTGCCTTTACATAAATTTTTAACTACATTGCAATTCGGTTTGTTGCAAAAACAGCATGAATATTTAACTAATTTTCAATGAGATTTGTAATAAAAGAAAGCTCTTCAATCACCCAATTTTCAATGAGGTTTGTTACAAAGAAAGCCCTGACATGAATGTTTAACTTATTTGCAAAGAAGTTTGCTTGTAAAAAGAAAACTAATGAAACTAACTAAACGATAGTCCTAACATAATTGTTAAACTAATTTGTAATAAGGTCTGTATAAAATCTATATACTTGCTGTATATTCTATTCCATATTCTATTTGCCCTGTAACTTGGACAGAAAATCCATGAGGAATTGATGGCGGCCCCGCAGCTCGGCCTCATTGCGATGCTTGAGCTTGGCGCCGATGCGCCTGATGAGATGCTGGCGATCGCGTGCACCACGCTTCATCTCAATGAGTATCACCTTGTCTTCCTCACGCGTCCAGGCGCCCGTTGAGCTGGTCGCCGCAGCCGCAGGCTTGGATGTGCTCGCCATTTGGTTAGCTTGCGGCGCAGGCGTCACATCGTCCTGCCCGGTGCCGTTGGCCAGCGAGGCCACAACGTCCAATTTGCAGTCCTCGTCGCTGTCAAACTGTGTGGTGATCACGTGATGTGGTGTGCTGGCATTGCTCGCCGTCGGCACCTTCTGTTCATCGCCAGAGTTATCCACGTCCATTTTAATGGCCGGGAAGGGCTGCTGGGAGAGTGAGAGGCAGGATGTGTCGACCACGTCGGGCGCATCCACAGGCAAAAAATCCTTATCCGCCTGTCGCTTGGCCTTCGCTATAATCTGTATGCGGGCCTTGTTGTCCGGCTCGCTGCCATCCTGACTAATCATCGTGCGCAGCCGCTTGGCGAACTCAACCGCCGGCGAGGCGGGCGCTGGCGCGCGCACCTGCGGCTCATGAATGACCACCATGGGCTGGACATTGTACCGCGGACGCGCCTGCGTCTGGTTGAGCGGCGAGCGCCCCTTTTTGCTGGGTGATTTGCGTTTGTCCTGCTGCGGCGAGGCGCCGCCCGCCGTCGCTGGCAACGCACCCGACTGCGGCGACACATTGTTCGCCGTGTGGCGACGCGGCGACGTTTCGCCAAAGTTGATGGCCGTCTTCTTGGCGTTCGGATGATGCGCGCCATGATGGCCCGCATTGGGCGTGCTGCTGTTGCTGTGAAAGCTGCCGTTGAGGCGCTTGGCATGCGCGCGCAGTGCCACTTCGTCGCAAATGTCCAGCGAGGAGCTGCTGTTCCCCTCATCCCCGGTGGTGGTGTCAATGACCAGCGCACGATTCGGATCGTCCTCCTCGCTGCGCTCCGCCGCTTCATCGCTGTCCGCAGCGTACGCGGCGCTGATCAGCTTCTCGCCGTGGGCGCGTACGCCGTGCGCACAGGTCAGGATGCCGGTGAGCGGCTCGTGACACTGCTCATTGTATATGCTGGCCGCGCGGAAGGACAGCTTGGCGGGCAGCATAAACTTTGATCCATAGAAGATGCGACCATGCAGATATCTCAGCTGGCAGCCCGGCGGTTTTCCTTGCGGTGGCGAATCATCCGGCATGTCGTGTATAGTTTCCGTATAAATGCCGCTCGTGTTGGTCAGCACATCGTGTAGATTTATGGGCTCCGCGGCGGACAGCAGGCTAATAGTTAAACAGTTTAAAGATATGTATATACAATTTAATAGTAAGAACATTTACCGCTTTGGTGGCTTGGCCTGTGGAAATTGCTGGACAAACCATTCGCTGAGGAACTGATTGCCCTTGAGCAGCGGCAGAATTTTGTTCTCGACCTTCTTCATACTCACGCTGGGCAGCTCGGCCAGCTCGCTGAGGCAGGCATAGATCTTGCGTATTTGCGCCGGCTGCTTGCAGAAGTAAACGTTCAGCTTGTTGATAAAGTTGCTCGCATTGGTGATCATGAAGTACTCGAAGAATTTGCCCAGCTCAGCGGCCTCCACAGGTAGCAGAAAGTTGAGAAACACCTCGGCCAGCTCCGGATAATCGGGCAACAACAGTTTTTCCATTTTCTAAACAATTAAACAAAGGCGTGAAAAGAGCAAAAAAGGGCGTAAAAGTACAGCACCTACCAAATACAATTCGGGTACTTTGTCCAGCTTGGGATCAAAGGTTTGCAGCAGTTGATTGAACTTGTGGCAGTCCTCTAGGCGATTGGCGGAGAGCAGCGCCTCCTCCACCTTGTCATAGAAGTTGTAGGCAAAGGCTGGAGGGAAAGTGAGTTATTGTAAATAAAACGGTATAGTTAAATTCCATGCCGACTTACTGGCATCCTTGCGATTTCGCTCCTCCGGAGTGTCCGGCTGCAACATGTGGCGCAGCATCTCCTCCTGCCGTTGGGCGCGACGCTTCCGCGCCGCCTCCTCGGTCTTTTGACGGTTCTGCGGCTGCGGCTGCGGCTGCGGCGAGCCCGTCGTGGCCTGTGGCTCCGGATTTTTGCTTTGGCAAAACATGCTTAAATCGACTAACAGTTGTGTGTACAGCTCGAGCGCCAGGAAGCGTCTGTGATAGTGCTGCACGAGCGCGACGTGGGCGTAGAGTTCGCGCTGTTGCTCCAGGTAGCCGGCGTAGGAGGTGATTAGCGTTTGGCAGCGCAACCGCAGTCTGTGACGCAAACGCTGGCGCAGTGCGTGGTAGCCGCGACGTCGCTGTGGGCGTTCCCAGGACAGCCGCTTGTAAATCTGGCAACGTGCTCGTCGCGCACTGCCAACAAAACTGGTTTCTGCTGTGGGCTGGTCTGTCTGCTCTGCAAACTTATCCAACTCTTTTATGTTCACGCTTTGCGTTATTGGATCGTAGCTGAGATTCACTGCCGGCGGTGCGTCGTCAGCCAGCGGCGGTAGCGGCGGCGGCAGCGCCAACAAACTGCACTCGCTGCTCGGGTGAAGCGTGCGATTTATGCGCGCCAAATTGCTCGCATAGCTGGCGGGCTGGAAAGGCACAGAGACACCGGTCTTGTGTATATGGGCGCCTAGTTCGCCGCCAAAGACATAGTTCACATTGATCGTCAGCGAGGAGGAGGTTGAATTCAGCTCCGTGGAATTGGGTTTACGCTTGCGCTGTGAACGCGACTTGGAGCTGTCTGACGACCTGGTTTTGGTGTGTGTGTGAGCTGACGCCGAGCCTGTGGCACTGCCATGGGGCGCTGCCGCCTCGCCGAGACTGTCGGGCAGTAATAAATCCTCGCCCACCGCCTCGCGCACAAATTCCAAATACGATGCGCTGGCCGCTGAGGAGGCACGAACTGGGAGTGCTTTGGTGCTGCGACGGGCGCGTTTATCGTTGTTCCAGTTTTTCTGCAACGATTACGCGAATTTAAAGTGCACTTTGCTTTATTTTAAGTCAAAAATATAGCGTATATTTACAATTCTGCTGTAAACAGTGAAATTGTTGATATTTTATCGATAGTAACGCGTGGTTATCGAAAATGATACTTGCGATTAATGCAAAATTCCAAGTGTTGCCCACTATTGAAAACGAAGAAATTAACGGTGAAATAATAGCTAAAAATGACAGACGCTAATAAATGGCTGATACCTTGTAACAGTTGAACTTTGATTAGCCGAGTGCATTTACGAGCCGGGATGCTGACTGGAGGATTTTAGCTCTCTATTAACCGTGACTTGTCTCTTTTATCCGTGTATTTATACATTTATATATTTATACAATTCAGACTAACTTAAACCAATTTTTTAAATAAATATATTTCTTGTAATATAATAAGATGCATATGTATGTTTATCGGTGCATATGCAGATTCTTACTAAACAAAAATAAAATAAATGTTTTCCAATGATTATATGAAACCTCATTTAACCGGGATATTCGATTATCCGTAATGAGCTCGCTTCCGAGCATCACGAATAATCGTAGTTTAAACGCATTTACTTACTTACAAAAGCAACAAAAATTAAAAGGAGCTGCCTAGATCATAAGTTTCGGTTGAACTTTAAAAAAAGCCAGATCTAACTTGAAAACAGCTAACTAGAATACACTGTACAGTCAGAGATGGCAGCTCCTTTGCTTAGATACTTAACGCTAACAGCGCACACTTTAACGATAATAGTTGTGTGCGTTATCGCACTTTTGCACATCACTGCACGTAAGTGCAAATTATAAATTATTTTGTTTTTCAATTAAAAACACAGTTTAAGCGCTCTTAAGTGTCAAATTAGTAAGCGATTAATTTTCAACAGGCGTTTCAGTGAGCAGCGCCCGTCCCAGAGAACCGAACAACACCCCTGGAACAGCAGTTGGCCGCCACAACAAAAACTGACCACGTCACACAACATTTGCATTCCGGATTTCCAAATAACGGGGAACAAAGCGCCACAATGAGCAAAGTAACATTCAAAATAACGCTCACATCGGACCCCAAACTGCCGTTTAAGGTGCTCAGCGTGCCGGAGGCGACGCCCTTCACCGCCGTGCTAAAGTTCGCCTCCGAGGAGTTCAAGGTGCCCGCGGAGACGAGCGCGATCATCACAGACGACGGAATCGGGATCAGTCCGCAACAGACGGCAGGCAATGTGTTCCTCAAGCACGGATCCGAGCTGCGCCTCATACCCAGAGATCGGGTCGGCCACTAACTAGTTACTGTTAAACACTTTTAAAGCACATGCTCAGAGATTTTCCAAGACCTACAATAAATATACGTGAAATGCACTCACCTCGATGTAATACTTCCAGCCGCTGGGCAGATCATAGTATTGTTCGCGCGGCGTCCGCACTACGCCGGCCTCAAAGCCCAGCAGCAGCTGATTTAGGGGCGGCGCACGCTCGTGCTCGAAATAGTACTTGACCGGATTGTAGTGCTCCATGGCGCAGAGCTCCTTCACCTTGAAGAACAGGCGTCTGCCCTGCTTGCCGTGCAGCAGGTCCTTGGCCATGCGCTTGCACGCAATGCGCACGGGATCGGCGCCCTTGCGCAGCGGCTTCTTGGCGTTCCTAATCGCGTTCAGATGCTTCTCCAGGCCCATGGCAATCAGCTGGTATTCGGCCGGCGCATACGCCGTAAACTGAACGGTGCGCGGCTGAAAGGCCATGCGCGGCAAATACTGGGGATACATAAAGACCCGGCTATCTAGCATGAGATCCATAATACGGGGCGGCAGGCGGGGCACCTGCCGAGTGTGACCATCACTGGGAAGGGGGAAGATTGCATAAATTAGACAAGGATAAGTTGATTGAGATTCAGGTTTTAAGCTCACGTCAATTCGGTTTCCTTGTTGATGAAGCGCATCATCTTCTTGTTCTGCTCTTCGTACTCCTCGCTGTTGAGATCGTGCTGCCATTTGTTGATCAGCTCTACGGCCCCATTGAGATTCCAGCAATTGAAGCTGGCATCTTTGCTGGCGCGCTGCTGCAGTTCCTCCAGCATTTGCTGGGGCTTCGCGGCCATCGCGAAGAGCAGCGGATGCGAGTAGGTCTGCAGGAAGGTCTGCGTCAACATCTGGGTGTGGATGCGCAGCTGCTGCTGCAGCAGATCATGTTGCGCCGGCGTAAAGCCCTTCACGTGGGTTGCAACGGGAGCAGCTGGCGTTGGCCGCAGGTGGCGCAAACTCTCGAAATGGGCTTCGTACTCGGAGTAGATGTGCCGCCGGATGGACAGGTATTTGCAGGAGAAGTTCGTGTCGTATGGTTCGCTGGGCGGCATTTCGGTCAGGGTGAGCTCTGCGGGAGCGATTGCCTGGAATTGATGCTGCTCTCCGGGCATCTGTACCGGCGCACTGGCTATGACCTTGGCCAGCTGGAAGCAATTGGGCTGGCCCGGCAGCGGCACCGCGATTAGCTCCGGTGGATGCTGTCCAATTGCCTCGGGCGAAATGTTGACTACGGTGCAGGAGGCGTCCAATTGACTGTCATTCAGCGACCTCTCCGCAATGGGCACGGGCACAAGGCCGGACAATGTGCTCGGCGTGGACATGAGCTGTGGCTGAAAGGCGTCCAGGCCAGTGGACAAATTCATGGCCTCCGTGGCTTGTAGCTCCATCGGTGGCTGAGCATCGAAGACAATTTGACGCGTCACCTGCTCGATGGGATCAACGGACGCGTCCATTTCATCCGTTTGTGTGAGAAACTTTTGCGGAGTCTCCAGTTCAATGGAGTCCAGGGACACGCCTTCCTGCAGCAGGCCCGCAAATAGCTCGGAGACCAGATCCGTGAGCTCCTTTTTCGATATATTCACATCGCGCAACTCCTCGGCATCCACGGGCACCATTTCAGCGGCCACATACTCCGGATCATTGATGGGATCGTCGTCGTCGCCCAGAAAACTATTGCCTATGGAGATATAGATCGATATTTGTTTATATATAATATTCATCTTTTAAATGCCATCCCCTACTCACTCAAGGGCTTGGCGAAGTCAGTGAGGAACTGCATCCATTCGGCATCGTTGGCCGTCATGTCATATTCCAGCACATCGCTTTGCTCCACGTCGGGCGGCACAAACTCCGACTGCAAATCCTCGATGGTGGTCTGCTGCAGGCACAGCTTGGAACGCGTGCGCGTCGCAATGCGCAGATCCTCGGAGTTCTTGTCCGGCGGCAGCTTAAAGCAGCCGTCGGAGCTGAACTTGACCGGCGACTCCTCGTTGGCAGTTAGCGGCGTCTTCGGCGTGCAGGGATTCGAATCGAGATCGGAGGCCGTTGTATTGGGATCCTCATCCGACTGCAGAGAGGAGAAAGTAAGCTAAGATTTATCTAAATTCCAGCTAAAACTCACATGAAAGTCATCCTCCTTGAAGGTGTACTCCTCGTCCTCCTCATCCGAGTGCAGATCCGCGCGTATCAGGGCCTCCATCTCATTGTTGACGGCCGTCTCCTTCAGCGGCGGCAGCGTAATGCCCGGCGTGCGATTCAGTTCCCGCGCCTTGGCGCGCGTTAATTTTGGCACCGAGGGCGTCTCCGTGATGATGATGGCGCCGCGCTGCTGCTGGGGATCCTCCTTGGCCGCTGCCTCGCGCTTCTCGCGCGCCAGCTCGTCCTCCGCCTTGAGCGTAACCAGCGCCAGGACGTGTTCGTTGCGCACAACTCGCCGGACGACCTTGTGCATGTCCTCGCTGCTGATGTCGTTGGCGCGCGCCACCTTGCGCAGCCGTCGGTCGATCTCCTTGGCGTCCTCAATGTTGCAGTCGCCCAGCTGCGCGTCCAGGCTCTGCCTGCGCCCATCCTTCTCCAGGCGGCGCCGTTTGCGCGGCTGCCGCCTAACGCTCAAAGTTGGCGTCGAGTGGACGCTGCCACCGCTGCTGCTGCAGTTTTTGTTCACGGCGGCACGCGTAGGCGTCTTCAGCTCGGTTGCCTCCGACTTTTTGGAGCTGTTCGGCATGCTGGCGACACATTTAAATACGCTTTTTTGCCAATTTCACAAGAGCTCCTTGTATCAAAACAAAAGCGCGACCAGTGTGTACACAAAATGCCGCCACAAAATAAATAGGCAAGAATTAACATTGCTATCGATATGTTTGTGCTCACAGTGTTGCATTAAACAGCTATTGTCACGTTAATAACATTAGCGCACGTTAGCTGTTTTAGCAGATTGACTCATTTCTGTTCCTGTTCTAGCGCTGGCAGTTGCAGTTAAGGAGCATTAATGGCTTCATTGGTCTTATGTTTGAGCTGTAAAAAATAAATCTAATTTATATTTTAATATAACTGCTCTGTTATAAAGCAGCTCATAAAAGTTATATTACATTCAGAAAAATTTAACAGCTTTGTCCAAACATCGCTAAACACGTTCTTTAGTTCATTTGAGCGATACAGCTCAGCTCTAGTTTCGTTCGTTCGGTTTATTATTTATCTTATTGCATTCGAATTTTATTTGTGTAATGTCAACTGCCTGCGCGCCGGCAAATTGCAATCAATGTGAAAAATGCGCATCTGCATGGTCTCCGACTTCTTCTACCCCAGCATTGGCGGCGTCGAGGAGCATGTCTACAATCTGTCGCAAATGCTGCTGGCGCTGGGCCACAAGGCAGGCAAAGCCGCCAAAAGCGGGAACTTTAAATACAACTTTTTAGTTAATATATTCTCTTGTTATCGCAGGTCGTTGTGCTGACGCACGCGTATGGGGAGTGCACCGGCGTTCGCCACATGACGCACGGCCTTAAAGTCTACTATCTGCCCATCAAGGTCTGCTACAACCAGTGCATCCTCCCCACTGCCGTCTGCAATGTGCCCATGCTGCGGGCGGTCCTCCTGCGCGAGCAGGTCGACGTGGTGCACGGTCACTCTGCGTTCAGTGCCTTGGCGCATGAAGCTTTGATGGTGGGCGCACTGCTGGGCCTGAAGGTGAGGGGAAGCCATATAAAAAAAGTTGGGTATAGATAGACTATATAAATATATATAGTTAGATATAGATAGTTGAGAGAAAATGTAGATAGTATAGATGATATAGGGGATACATGTGACCTATATGATAAGGATATACAGGCGGTAAGCGGATGAAATCACGATTTTAAAGGAATTGTTAAAGCTAGACTGGATAATATTTATTAGTAAATTAACTAACTAACATTAACTAATCCGCCTTTCTCTCTCCCCCCACCGTTACAGACAGTATTCACGGACCACAGTCTGTTTGGCTTTGCGGACCTGTCGGCTGCCCTGACCAACAAGCTGCTGGAGATTACGCTGAGCATGGTGAACCACGCGATCTGCGTGTCCCACATCGGCAAGGAGAACACGGTTCTGCGCGCCCGCGTCGCCAAGCATCGCGTCTCGGTCATACCCAACGCCGTGGACACGGCACTTTTCACGCCCGATCCGCGCCAGCGTCCGGTGAATGGGCTGATCAATATTGTGGTCGCCTCGCGACTGGTCTACCGCAAGGGCATCGATCTGCTGGCGGGCGTGATACCGCGCTTCAAAAACACGCCCAACATCAACTTCATCATTGTGGGCGACGGACCTAAGCGGGATCTGCTCGAGGAGATTCGTGAGAAGACCAATATGCAGGACCGGGTGGAGATACTGGGCGCCGTGGAGCACGCCCAGGTGCGTGACGTGCTCGTGCGCGGCCACATCTTTGTGAACACCTCGCTGACGGAGGCCTACTGCATGGCCATCGTGGAGGCGGCCTCCTGTGGGCTGCAAGTGGTCTCCACCAGCGTAGGCGGCATACCCGAGGTGCTGCCAAACAGCCTGATCCTGCTGGCGGAGCCAGACATCGAGGCCATCTACTCTGCCATACTGGTGGCCATCGATAGACACCGTAAAATCGCCGCGACCAGCTCAACTTCCAATGGAAACATTCCGCGCGAGACTGAGGGCAATGCCCGGCGCAGGCGACGCAAGAAGCCGGCAACAGCTGTCCCGCCCGAGAACTGTCCAACGGCTGCAGGTGCTGCTGCCGGAGCTGTGGAGCCGGTACTGTGCCCGCACCGATGCAATGAGCTCGTGGAGACGCTCTACAACTGGGAGGATGTGGCCCAGCGCACGGTCAGGGTCTACGATCGTGTGCTGCGGGAGCGCGCCTTTACGCTTAGCGAGCTGATCTATGCCGTGTACCAGTGTGGCGCCTGGTTCCTCGCCTTCCTCGTCGTGGGCCACTTTACGCTGCTCCTCCTGGAGCGCTGGCGTCCACGCAGTCGCATTGAGGTTGCCCACGAGTCGCGACGGCAGCCGAGCTAGTGCTGGGTGTCCATAAGAGCTTCCATGTGTGCGCCGCTTGTCCAGGTAATTGTTAGATTTTTTTTTATAGTTGAGCAATTTTGTCAATTAGCTAAATATAAATACACCGTGGTGTTCGCAATAACTTAGCCTATTGGAATTTGAATTTAACAGGACGGTAAATTTTACATTACATGCTGTTAATAGCAGTGCGCGGTTTACAATTGCATTCAATTAACATTTAACGTGAAGTTGGCAGCACACGCAATTGGGCGTCCCTTGAAGTTGGCTGCGCCCTCACATTTGCGTCGCCTGCACGCGCTCAAATCGATACGCATTTCAAATCGATAGCTTTAGTCTAACAACACACGAGCTGTGGTAAGGTTGTTTGTGGCAGCGCGCGTGACTTGCCAAATCAAATAAAATACTTAAATTAGCGAAATAGCTTTTAAATTGCCAGCGGCCGCTTGCCAATTTTTAACGCAGCCCAACAGTTGCGTGCAAATTTATGTAGCCGCGTAAAGTTTACAAACGTTCATTCAAAACAAGCGATTTACAATTTACAGTTCAATTCGCAGAAGTGAATTATTTGAAATGTGCTGTGAATTTGAGCGCGTATTTTGTGTTGTTGTGTGAAAAGTGCACTGGACAGGGAAAATACTTGGAAAATTTATCTGAACCTTGCCAGAAATACTTTATGTAGGCGCGCAGCATCCTTCTGGAGACGTGACGTCATTCGCGCTACTTTCAGTGTCCAGCTAGCGTGTGTGTGTGTGTGTGTGTGTGTGTGAGGGAGAGTACGGTGTGTGTGTGTGCTCTGCTTGAAATTAGAACGAACTGTTCATTTATTACGCACTGCACTTGTAGCAGGGACAAGTCCTTGAACATACCCTCCCCTTTTCACCCCACCAACTGCTTTCAGCCCCCAAGGCCACAGGCTTTTGTTATCCCAGTTCTTATCGTGCCTTCTATTCATATTCGTGCTTTGTTTTCTTTGATTTACCGTTAAAACTACATTCAAATAGCGGAATTTTAATCAGTTTGTTTGTGTTTTTTTCCTGCACTTTTAGCCTCTACAAAAACAAATATAAATATAAAATTAAGCATTTGAAAACAAAAATACAGGTGAGTAAAATTTAAAAATTAAAAATAAATGTTTAAAAAAAATGTAAATAAAGTAAAAATTTAAGGAAAGGCAGATTAACAATTTAATACATTTGAAATGTCAGAAATGAAAATTTTGAGCAATTTTTCTTTAGAAATTCTAATTGACATTAGACGTGTTCAAAGATTTTGTTTTCAGCACTGATAAGAACAAGTACATTTTTTTTTACTTATGTATATTAAATAACGGCAATATTATGTGCTGTCAATGTTAATAATATGCTCATCTGGAGAGCTTTAAGCTTTTCTATAGCCTCAGGTTTTGTTGTCTCTTAACCAAATTGTATTTTTGCCACATTAAAACTTAAAAGTTTTTGAGCTAATGAATTTATAATGTGCTTCAAAAAATCCTCCAGCAGCGTCTCCTAAGTGCTCCTTCAAGAGGCATTAGGAACCAGGAAGAAGCAGAGAAAGAAAACGCACATAAATTTAACTGCAAAATGCGGGCGGCCTCAAGTTGCGAAAAGTATTCCAAAATTTGCCCCCTCGAAAGCCGTTGGGAGGCTGTAAATAATGAAACACCAGACAAGCGCCAGACTGAACAATAACAACAACAACAATATGTAAAAATGTGGGGGATATTCCAGCTACACAAAAAAAACAACAGGGGGTGAGTGTGGAGTACATGGAAAGTTGCAGCTCTCAAAGGAATACGAGGACATCATAATCAAAGGCTTTTATTGCGCCATCAAATAACCAGAAAACTGTTAGCTCAAGCGTTCGAGCGAAGGAGTAAGTGGGGGGGGGGTATAGACAGCAAAGCGGCTGAGCCTTTTTTTTGGTAGAGCGCCTGTTATTAGGCCAGGCTGGAATGGTAGGCAAAAGGGCCGGAAACCGGGCACAGACAATTTGCCTAGGCACGTTCGACCTAATAAGCAGGCGTATGGGGGCACGAGAGGCGGGTCGTACAAAGGGGGGCCAAAGGCAGTTAGTGAGCAAAGTGCTTCCGTGTTGGAGGCCAAATCGATTTTTATTGATATACCCAAGTTGAATGCACCGAGAATTCGATTTAGTTTTTCAAGGGTGGGGAAGCAACAGGAGGGGGAAGAGTAAGGGGTTCTGGGCCACCCAATTTAGGGGTTGTTGGCAGTAGACTCCTGCCCTCAAATTGATTGCAACTGCGATAATTCTTAAACATATACATATATGTACATATGTAATTACAGTGTAAGCTCCACTAACGCACAGTTTCCTTGGGGTTCGAATATTTCCGATTTTTCGAATGAAACCAGAAAAGTTATACGATACTAATTAAAATGTGTCAATTGGAATATGTTCAAATATATGAATATTCAATATGCATATTTTATTATGATTTTCTTTTAAAAATTTTTTTTATTTGTTTAAAGACATTTTTTTATATATACATATATCTTTCGGATCCATAGCTTTCATATTTCAAACTACCATAACATCACTTTACAGCAAGCAAAACAAAGGGCCCTGCCACGATAGTTGTCCACACCAGCGAGTTTTCACTGTATTTAGTATAAATAAGAAGCGTTTCAAAGTTCAACGCAAGTTTGCCAAAGAAGCGACAAAAGTAAGGCCCAACAACAAAAATAAATAAATAAAAGTTGTTTTCTGTGCGCTTTGACACGCACTTTCCTGATATTTGATAAGCTTCCTGATATTCCCTTTTTCTCTCTTTTCTTCTGTTTGTAAGTTCTGTCCACGTATTTTGATTCGCCTCCAAATATTGCCTTTGCCTTTTCGTGACGCTTCTCTTCTAACTCCCTCTCCTCGGTGTTTCCGTTTTCAGCTCTTCTTTGGCAATCTTTATTTTTGGTAGCTTTGCAAAAACTTGTTTTCGTTTTTTATTTTTTTTTGTTTTCTTTTTTTGTTGGTGCCTTTTTATATGCTTTTGACAATTGTGCTCTATTTTTAATTTTATTCATGTTTTATTTGTAGCTTCAAACACTTTTGACATTCAGTTCTGCTTCTTGTTTGGTCTGCTCTTTGACTCGCGACTTGAACTCTGCCCCGCTCTCTTCTCTCCACTCTCTCTATAAGGTCGAAACAATGGACACTTAATGGCGCCACCAGCATCAGTGCAAATGATTGTTGTAGTTGCTGTTATTGTTGTTGTGCTTTGAGCCCTTGGTCGAAAGTTAAGTGTTTTGTGTCGAGTGCGATAAGCCGCTTTTGGCTTTAAGCTGATGGGTTTTGCGGGTCCACAAAGTGGGTCCAGATCCACATCCAGACTGCTGACTGGTCGTGGATTGTGGGCGTTAAATAATCAATCAGCATTGGGCAATTGATTGCTGTGGAAAGTAAGAAAATCATCTGAGTGAAAGGAAAATTCAGTTGAACTGAGCTTTAAGCAGAAATACGTAGATAAATGTTAAGACAAAATTGCAATTATTTTATTTGTATATAATATAATTACTCAATGTCAAGTGAACTTTTAATTAGCAGTGCTTAATGTAATTTTCGGTTAAGAAAATAAAACATTTATACACGAGCCTGGGGTGCAAGCCCGCCAACTCGTTGTTTAGTTTATGTTCTGTTCACGAACCTGATATTTTACATTCATTAACCCAGGTTTTAGTTCTAACCTGGTTTCGGCGCCCTGATTTAATCTAACATTTTTTCATCAAAAAAAAAACTAAAATTTTTTCAAAGTACGAAATTTCTTAGGAACGAAATTCGAAACTTCATATTTTGTTTTATTATTAAATACATTAGGTCAAAAACAATGCCCTAAATACCCCACCTGGTATTAAAACCAGAAAATTGCTATAACTTGTGGCTTTCCATGCATATTCTGATATCCTGATGCACTCACTTCACTCCTTTAAAATTATATAAAAAGTAAGACATATGGTATGTTGTATATAAAAAAACAAAGTTGTTATTAAGTATCCTTTACTCACGTCGCATTTGCCGCCACGTCGACTTCGATGACACGACAATGGCGCCAAAGTGCTGTTTGTCCTTCTCCTGTCTGTCTAGGGGGCGGGGTGGTGGCGACGGACAAGTGTGTATGATGGGGCTGTCAAGGATATGAAACTTATTTGAGCCACGCAAACAGCTGAGCAAAAGGACAGCCGCAGGAAAACAAACAAGTAAACACACACGATTCAATGAGAAGCAGTTGAAACACAATAAGGAAAAAAGGAAAAATAAGCAGCAGGACAATTGTTGGTAACAAAAAGGAGCAGCAACAACAAAAATAAAAACACATGAATAAAGTTTCGAGTTAATTCATTTTGTTGTCGCCCCAACAAAAGCCACGGAAGGCCCGAAAGACAATCGTTCTGGAGTCCTAGCATTGCTTGCGCGCAGATTGAATCCTTGTGAAGGCCGTCGCCGAAGCCAACGCATGAGTCATCCTCGCAGCGGCTGCGCCGCTCGCACGCATTACTTTCATGCCAGCGTCGAATACTCTATATATTTTATAGCGCCGCCGGCTCCACGCAGGAGACCCAAAAACTCATAAATTTGCCCATTGCGCTTGGCTTTTTTTTGTTTTATTTTTTTTTCTTTCAATTTTGGCTTTGTTGATTATGAAATTTCATTTGGGGCTCAATTAACTTGCGTCGAGCACGCGATTCCGCTGCCGCCTGTTCCACATATACGAATGGATATATACATATATACCTACACTGGAAGAAAAAACAATTCAAAATAAAATTCATAACAATGCCTAAACAAATTTATAGTTAATTCGATTCATGATTCCAACTAAAGCCCTTAGGTTCGGTTCGGTTCGTGAATAATAAAATCAATACACACAATTTTTGGTTCGAGCCTTGGCTTCGTCACAATATTTAAAATTAAAACAAATATATACATATATTTATATTATTGATAAGAAGATATATAGTCAGGCAAAATGAATTCTGATTTTATGAAAAATGTGGCAGAAATTACTGTATTGAAAACTTCAATTTTTAATTTAACAATTTCTTACCCCTTTTTTCTTGGAGTGTATACCGTGTATATATATATATATATTCGTCTATAGTTTGCCGTTGTCGCAGAGTTTTAGCTTGCGGTAGGTTTGAAGACTCTGCCCCCCCTCTCTCTCTCTCTGTGGGTGGGGGCCTTATTTAATGGCCTTTTAAATGTGGCGCCAACTCGCGCGGCTGCCTCGACGCCCAGGCACGCCTCCTTTCCACCCGCAACGGAAATGTGCATTTAAGTTGCCTGAATGAGTTTAAGGACCTTCGGAGACAACAGTATGTCCTGTCGCACGCATTGCCAAAAGCAAATCGATGAACTAATTTGATGGACGTCAGAATTGGGACATGCTTTGAGGGGAAGTAGGAGAAAGGAAGCGCGCATTCAGTTGTCGGGTCAACCTCGAGGGCGTTGATGAGTCTCAACTGGAATCAGGTTTAGGCGGGGGAGGGTTATGTGAGTGTGTTTGGGCAATAACAATAAAGATGATGACATTCGTTTTGAATGCAGCATGAAGCCAAAGGGGAGGTTTTAGGGAATTGTGGGGGTTAGATAAATATATGATGATAAACTATTATTTGTCATGTCTTGTTGGGTTAACAAGAATGTTAAAGGAATAAATGTCCAATAAGATTGATATGCAAAGCAAAAAACCTAGGTAAATTTTAAATGATGAAAAATTTTGCAGTGGTTTTTGAAAAGTATTTGCAAGCTTTTTTTGTTTTTTGGGAAATAAATTCTTTTTTTTTGGGTAACTTAAGGAACCATATTACAAAAAGTCGACTTAATAGGCATTTCCGTATTTTTAAGAATATATCATAATTTAAAAAAATGTATTCAAC
This sequence comes from Drosophila colorata, assembly GCA_035041545.1. Taxonomy (NCBI): domain Eukaryota; kingdom Metazoa; phylum Arthropoda; class Insecta; order Diptera; family Drosophilidae; genus Drosophila; species Drosophila colorata. The sequence goes on from JAWNLD010000453.1 coordinate 171,759, forward strand.
TCTGTGAACCCAAAATTGATTCATGCATAAAGTGTTCTCATTTCCAGGAAAACACTGTTAGTCTTCCAATTAGTTCAGCCTAAACAAATTTAAAGCCATGACTAAACAATACCCCTGCCCTACTATACAGAGCATAGTTGCCGCCCTTTTTTCATTCGACATTCATTTAAGCTCAAGATGAAGAAGTGTCTATCTGGCTTATCCCAATCAGCATACTTTTATGAGTGGGCTTTGAGCGCCTGATGTCATCAATTTGCGAGCTGTTTGTATTATGGAAATATGGTCAAGACCTTGAGCCTAGCCTCTTTCGTCATCAACGGGGCCAAGTCGATGCGCTGCTCATGACTCAATCATTGATTATTTTTCTCAAATGATGAACTTTGTTGCCGTTCTGAATATATTTTCTAATCTTTTTGCATACTTTATATGTGCATTTATGTGCTGATATTTGGTTTCGTTTATTGAGCTAAATTGCGACCTATTGTTAAAGTATAAAACAATTAGCTATGCCTGTCGCATGGGCAACAATATGTATTATGTAGTTTCAAGAAATTTTTTTTTTGTTTTCTGTTAATTGTGTGTTGTTTTCTTTTTCTTCTTCTAAATATAAGGCGTAATTTATATGTTAAACAGCAATTTTCTTATTTCGTGTTTGATAATAGATTGCTTTGCTTGTATCTTAATTTTCAGCTGAATATAAATGAGATTTTTGCAAAATTTAATTTAAATTAAAATGTATTAAATAGTTTTTTTTAGTTAATGGACTGTTTTACTTGTATATATTTGAGAAATGTTGATATATAACTTCAAAGACTGTTCAGTTTTTACTTCTATAAAGTTTTTCATAAACGTGAACCAGTTCTCTTTTATACGAACAATATTTTCCCTATTTCTGATGATTAATGTTTGTAATTTCTACAGGTAACATAGGGTCACATAGTTCTGCCCCTAAGCTCTATTCCAACTTGTATGATAAATGAGAGAAAAGTCTGTAGTTTGGTTTTTAATCAGATATGATAATTGGTCTTGAGTCGGATTATGCCGCTTGACCAAACATATATTTGGCTTCTGGTTTTCTTTTCTCTCTGTGTTTTGGCCAAAAAACCCATTTGTTGCCAAGGAGGGTTTCTTGTTAATCATTTGATTTTGTCTGCTAGCTCGGATATCTTTTATCTCTCAGCTCAAAGTCAGCTAGAGATTTGTGCTTCTTCCCTTGGCATGAATCAGCAGCAGCTACTTTGTGGCATGCAGCATGTGTTGGCTGCCAAGTTGCCCGACTACCTCTTCGCCTGCCCGCCTGGGGGTTTTTCAGGACCTGCATTGGAATGGGCGCGCGTGAGCTTGGTCCTGTGACGGAGATTCAGACGACGCGTCGAGACAAGTACGCAAAAAATGCCTGCGAGCAAACTAGCAACTGCGCGACTGCTGTGGCAGCTGCTGCTGTTGCTGCCACGGCTGCTTCTTCTTCTGCTTCTAGTGGCATTGTCCTTGCTACCATCCTGGACGAGGGGTGGTTTACTCTGCTTTTCGGCTGCGTTGTCTGCGCCGCGCTTACAGCATTCACACATTCTCCCAGCCCAGTTCAAACGCCTGCCCCTGCCACTGTTGCTTGTTGCCACTCGCTGCTTCTATTTTTTGGGCAGACAACAACAACAACAACAACATCAGGCAGCAGCAAGGACGGGCTGCAGGACGACGTCAACGCTCATCCTCATCCTCCAGCGCAGACACACGAGGGTTGGCCGCGGCATGCGGCATTCGCTTATATTTTATTATTTATTTTCTATTTCATTCTCTATTACGCTTTGTGCGGCATTTCGCTGCTGCTTCTTCTGCTTCCAATTTGCTTTTCTGTTGTGTTCGCCCATTCGCAGGGTTTTTGGTTTTGTTTTGGGGCGGCAAAACGCTCTATGACTAGTCCTTCAACGCGTTCCGAGTGAAAACTCGCCTGTAGCTAGGTGTACGCACAATGGTGGCCAAAATAATGTGCATGGCATTTGCGAGTGAGTAAGTTTTGGGTGAAGTTGAGAATTGGTTAGGAAGAGAAGCAATTTATGCGATTGGGGTAACCATTTTCAACTGAAATTTAAAATGTAAACTGAATAAAATGGTGTTACTAAATATAAATATTCAATATATTTTTGTAATAAAATTAAAGCAAACAACTTAGAAGAAAATAATATTTATTGATTTATATATTTTACTATACATTTTACTTTGGCTATTTTCTCTTTAAGCTCTACTCTTTTCTTTCCTTTTTCTCAAGAATATCCCACTGCCTCATATTTCACGTATTTTAGCTTAAATAAAACTCTTTAAACTGTCAATTTAGTAGCATCCGCTTGGATAAAATGCATTAAATTTAATGTCTTCATTTTGAGTAGATGAAAGAATTTTTGGCTGCATTTCCGGCGCTTGTGGAAATTATGAAATTTCCGGTTTATTTGTTCAAGTAGCAAGTGCCAAAAAATGAGATTTTGGATGCTGACTGAGTTTTTGACTGGTCGCCACCCATTATGAACCGGCTGCACTGAAGCTGGCAGCTGCTTTCCTGGCTCTATTTTCGGTTTGTTGACTTTTGGCTGCGATTCCCAGGATACGCAGGACATGGCGTGCACCGCAGGCGCCAAAAGGGAAAACCGCACGCGTCGCCACGGCTAATATTAGTGTGCTGATCCCAGATCCTGTTGCGATACGGCAGCGGCGCCCGCCAGCAATTACTTCACGTTCTGTAAACAAACAAACAACGACAACAACAAAGCGAGGCACATAAAATTAATTTCTACACTCAAAAGTCGGCGACGAAATTGTTATTTTGCGTGAAATTTCTCGACACCGTCACGAGGCTCGTTTTCAATATGAAATGCGGTTTTATTTAACGGCATATCCTGCGGTGCCTGTCCAATAAAAACCACCCTGCATTGCATGCCTGCTGCAAAGGGCGCGTTGCCTTTTGTTTCACTGTCTAAATACCCTGCATCTAATGAGATATTTTTAGAAAATAGTATTCTTTAAACTGTGCAAATAAATGTCGATTACATATTATCGATAATTCCACAAAATCTTGTAAAATATATAAATATCGGCTATATATTATTCTATATAATTATATTACAAGTATTTTCTTAGAATTCGTAGGTATCGTTAATTTAATATCGATACTTGCATACATTTTCTCAAAATAGATAAATATCGAATATTTTTTTTCTCGATATTTTGGTACGTAGATTCTCAGAAGGTATACAAATATTAAATATATGATTTAATTTTTTTTACAGCAGCTCGGGACTTAGGGTATCTCCTAATCAGACACTCTCGATTAAAACACTTCTACGTACTTTCCTTCTTTGTGTTATATTTTGAAAATTACCTACATAGCCTTTGTTTTTATTTTTATTTATGTTTTGTTTGCATTATTTCGTATCCTTTTTATTGGCTGCGTTTCGGGGGCGGCTTTTGCTGCGTGCCTTGTGTCGAACCCTTTTTGTGTGAGTATTGTGAGGTCACATCGGTTGCATTCTTGCAATTAACATACTCGACACCCCCTCTCTCCTTTTCTCCTCTCCAGTTCTCAAGTGCTTGAGTGTTTGACATGGCTTTGATATTGTTGTTTTTATTGTTGCTTTCGAGTTTGAAGTTTATTTTTGAAAAAGCGTAAACAGTTTAGCTTGACGAGCCAAAATCGTAACTCAAATGGAAATAATTGCCGTTTTTGAATGGCAAGAAGTAGATGATGAGGATGGTATGGGATGTTGGTTGACTTGGAAATAATCTTAAGTGGGCGTTGAGCTCATTTATTGTTAGAGATATTAGAATCCAATAGATTTTTTCGATATCATTGATTGTTTAATTTTTTTGAAATTGGTTTATGTTTCTTTGGATTGCAAGTGGAAGGGATTTTTTGAATATATCTTGTTAAATTAAATATATGAAAATGTTTTTTGAAAAGAATAAGTTATATACAAACATAAATAATCCAATGATAATTTTGTAGTGGAAAAACCAATTCCAAAATTCTAGCCTGTGTTTCGAAATTGGATCTTTTTGTTAAGTTGTCTAAAAAGTTCGGGTCATTTAGGCTATATGTATTTTATATATTATATCCAACATACTACATATATGATATCTCCTTTCCGAATATCTTTTAATACTCCTTTCGCTTATAATTGTTTTGAAATTTGGTAGCTCTTTAAGTTGAATAAAGATTCATCATATGCTGAACTCGAAGGAAAACCAATTTGTTTTCCTTTCTTCCTTTTTCCCCCTCCCCCATCTGGCATTTTCCTTTAACTCCACCACTTTGTGGCACATTCAACTTGTGTTGCGCCATTATTTCCAGCATCGGCAAATGCGAAAGATTTTTCAGGTGAGAGCAGTAAATCCCAGAAAAATAATACAAAAGACGTATTTACTCGAACCTCGGCGCAGATTTTTTTTTCACTTTCCTTTCGACGGCAAATCCTGCCAGGCATAAGAAGAAGCAGAGTTTGCAAAGTTCACGCTAAATTTAAAGTGTACAAAGAAGGAAAAAAGGGCAGCCCATTCCACAACACAGACCCCATCAAGGTGTGTGTGCACAGCTGTTGCCAACTCGCAGGAACTCACCCACAACCGGAGGCACTGAATTCGATATGCGCCCCTTCTTTATACCCCCTATTCCCCCAATGTGAACATTTATGCTGAATTGCATATTTTTGCCGAGACCGCAGACGACTGCAATTGCTGGCCGCCCAGTGGGATTTATGAATGCCCACAGCTAACAGACCCATACCTAGACCCACACCAAGACCCAGTCGCAGTCGAAGTTCGCATTTTAGTCATGGCCAAGGTGAGCTTTAAGTGGGGCGGAATAGTAGGATTACATTTGCAGCTGCTGATAAGCGTAAACCGCCTTTAAGCGCAGCATTTTGAGTGGCTTTGCTGATAACACGAGTGCCAGCCCAGTTCACAATTTCCTACCCACCACTTATACATATTTAGCTAACTCAACAACAACTCATGACATGCAAAGTCCAAAAACGACAATTGGTCGAACAACAAAAAATCAATAGTCCAGACACTTGGCAACTCGCATTGTTGCACCACTTAATGATTGAAGAGGGGGGGGCTCTGTAACTGAAGTCCATTCTACGCAATTTGAGTGGCGCCCAAGCTCTAAACTGGGATATTCGTACTGTTGGCGCCATGTCCATGCTCTCGTGTCATGTACATGTTATCCATGTTGCGGCTCCTGTTGTTGTTTTTCCTTCATGTACTCTGTACGCATTGAATACGGGTAAATATGGGTATATTGGTTTTGTGCAAATGTGTATAACAAACAGAAGAAAGCATGAAGTGTATTATATATGCTTGATCAGTTTGATTTAGTTGAGTAGATATATATCCGTTTGTTTTCCTTTAAGTATAAGATATTGTAAGTACTTATTTTGCTATATCTTTAATATCGATTATAAGATAGGGATTTTGTGGCATAGCTCGGATATTATAACAGCTAGAGACTTTAAATTTTGTAAATATGTTTTCATATAGCCTGCACTGAGTATAATATGTATATATTTTCTACATACCTCGCAGCTGTGTACAGGGAATCTCCTAGTCGATCAGTTCTTCTTAGAGCGCTCTTTCTTGTTTCAACTGTTTTTCCTTTTACCTACTTGGCACTTGACATGGTAGCTGGTTGTAAAGTGAATCCTGCCTGCCTGGCACGCGGCTCGCTTGTCTGTAAATTAAATGTTCAGTCCCAGCTAAATTGCTATTAGGAAATGTGGGGTAGCACCCACGCCCCCATGTGCAATCCGTTGCTACCGTTCCCCCAGAGAGAACCTTTTTGGCCAATTTTCCATGTGACCGATCCAACAATTGTTGCGTTCTATCGAAACTAGCGCACTCGTAGGTTCGCCATAGAATCGAGCGTCGATGAATATTCATAATTGTCGGCAGGACCTGCCTAGCTTCAGGAGCAGGCTCTATAATTTAGTTGCGGTCAATTTTGTCGGCTAATGGACTGGGTCAATAAAGATGTGTGTGTGTGTGTATTATTGATTTATGTGGTTCAATATGGGGGGATATTTGAGAGGCAGCTGATTAAATTTTGCGGTGAGTAATAATTGGAAACCACAAATGCTCAATTATGATCATGCAGGGAGCTCAAAATCGAGATTAGATATCTTTATAATGAAGTTACTTTAATTCGAACTTGCGAGTCAAAAAATTTGTTGGAATTTTAATACATCATATATGTATACACTAAATGTATTAAATTGAAATATATTTCTAAACTGAATTTTTTTAAAAACTGTTGTATATATCATAGATATAGCTTTGTATACTTGTATGCATGTATCGTATATTTCCACTAAACTTTGGCAAAAATTTTCTTTGGAAAATAAATGAAATATTTGGCCTATTTAAATCTTTTGAGGCGGCTAAGAATTATCGAGTACAATGAAGTTCACAAACGTTGCTTCCAGCAACTTCTCCTGCCATTGTCAGGTACAGCCACAGCTTAAGCCACCATTCCAAGCAATCCAACTAAATAAAGCTATTAACTCAGAGCAAACCACATGAGTTGTCAGCTCTTTGGGCAACCACAACAATGCGCATCAGCAGCAGACAAAGCCTGAGGATGTGCCAAACGAAAATCTTAACTCGCAGTTCAATTGTTGCTTTGCATACCTACAGCCCCAAGGCCACGCCCACAATTATCATACACACTCCCACACACATGGGTATAGACAGGCATGCCAGATGTGACCAAGTACCTCGGAATGAGCTCATGTTTTGGGTATTTGTATATGCATACGCATATATCTTTATATCTATGGACAAGTGCTCCTTGTTTAGTTGGCATAAATAACAGCAAATAGCAAGGCACACACACACACACAACACACCACACACACCGTACACACATAGCTTGTCAGCTCAATTAAAATGCCGTTTGTTGTGTTGTGCTCTGTTGTTGATGGCCAAGCTAATAATGAGCTTCCGTTTTGGGCACAGTGCAAGCAAAATGTTTGACGCCAAGCAATCAAGCAAGGCAGACAATTGGCCAGATATTTATCTGCAACTAGATTGGCGTAGGCGTCGTTGCAATTAGACAAGCTTAAAGGCAATTAACAAGCCCCCACTTTCCACCCTCAGCCTATCCCCTTGGGCAGTTATGCAACCCACTTGAAAACAAGTCTTTATCAACTCTTTTTTTTTTTTTTTTTTTTTGGGGCACGTCAGCTTTTTTAGTCAAATATTAATTATTGGAATTTGCCTTGTTGTCAAATTTCTGTATATGGAGAAGTCTTCAGACATTGTCATTCAGTCAATAGCTCAATCCAATGTGGAAAAGGGCTCAATGCGAAAATTATGAACTTTTCACACCTTAATTGCCGGCACAAGCCTCCAGCTGGCTTTTAGGCTGGGTTGGTCAACTAACGGTTCACATTTAACGGCCTTGCGGTTTTTATTCATTTTTCGTTTTTTTCGTACACCTGCAATACTATAAAATTTTATGGGCCCTGACCATAAAAGAGACATTTGCCTCCATAATTAATTAACAAATTTGTTTTATGCTATTTTATGGCCAAAGTCGTTAATTAGTAACACACAAAAAATGTGCTGTATACATTTTTACGGAGAAAAAGAAAGACAATAACAGCAACAACAATAACAACAACACCAAAACAATGCAAGCGCATTGTTTCAATTGTTGGCTAACCTATAGAAATTTTATTAGAATATATAAATAATACAGATACCTCTAATACAAGGTGCCTGTATACGGGCATATTTCCTGTAAATTATTGAACAAAAAAAATATATGCATATATTTAAATAAATATCTATATATAAGAGTACAACAGTACTTTTGAATAATGAATAAAGTAAAGTACTTTAGCGCTAATTGCAGGGTATATTTTAGTCAGGTCCTGCAAATGCTCCCTTGTGCACAGCAAGATCGTATTACAACATACTTAAGTACTTGGCGCATTGCCCATGGGAAGCAATTGTTTAATTGAATATTGCCTTATATAGACAGAGGCTAAGGCCCCAATGCCAATTTCAAAGCCATTGCTAATTTGATTGAGCTTACGAGAAAACCAATTGATTTCTACGTTTCCAATTATGATTGGCTTCTGCTCTATGTTTACTGAACTAAACCGATTTGCTATTTAAGCTCACATCCGCCACACACACACACACACACACACACACACACACACACTAACATACACACACAATTGCATTTGCGAACCTTTCTCCAACATTTTCATAGCCTTTCGTTCGGGAGTTAGCTCCAATTTCCTTCTGGCGGCTTTTCTTTGTTCTGGCTGTTTTTAATGGTCTTGGCCCCGGCCTCTACACAGGCCACGTGCAGTGGCTCGTTTGTTCGCCGCGTGTTGGCAACTGCCGAACGGGTTTCCATTTGTTGTTGCCACCGCACACACATATGCCACACAGAGACTCGACTCGGCTGCAGCATTGCAATTAGTCTGGCTAAAGTCGTGCCTAACGGTAAAGCATATTGCCCCATCTACTGTCTACGATCTATGTTTAACCATGCCTCATAACTGCTGCCCCACTAATCGCATCAGGCTCGTGAGATTTAAAGCGATAATGTCGGCTCAACTGATAGATTACCATGTAGCTCTGGCCCCGGCAACAGTTCAACCCGCAGACATTTATTTTGTGCACTATAAAAGCGGATTTTTATCAGTAATTTCATTTTTGAACCGAGAATCTGAAATTCCCAAATGCGTTTTCTATGTTTTGATTGTCGGTTTGAATTTGTGATACCCTGTACACATTGAAAGGGGTGGTCGAGAAGAGTATTTTTCAGTATAACATACAGTTAACGAAATATAAATATATATTATTGCAATTCAGAGCTGATGACAGGGTATTTCCCAGTGGGGCACTCTCAACTAGAGCATTTTTTGTTTCTTGATAAAAGTGTTTAATAGGTATTGCTATAATTACTATTAAATTTTAATGTTTTTTTTTCTCTTTTTGCAGATTAATTGCTTTTGAAAGCTTGTACAATCGAGTGGTAAGTAATATGTATACAGTTATAATTAGGTACGTTTCCTATTTATATATATTTCTTATATATTTACATTACTTTATATATACATTGAAGCTGCAAATTTCTTATCAGCTTTTATGGCATTTCATAGTATTTTAAGAGGTTTCAATAAACCTGATTGAGTTTCACAATTTCATATTGGCTATTTATGATGGTAACCCCAGCATGCCATATAAGGTTGATTACTTTATAAACTAAAACTCTTGCACCTTAAACGTTGCCCAACTTGCAACTCAATCACCTGCCAGCTGCCACAAGCTGCGCAAATCAACAAAAGTCGCACCTTTTATGCTATACAACTTCGATGGCGGCGCCATTTTTGGACAGTTCCATATTTTCTATCTGTTGATACTCTATACCGGTCGCAGTCCGAGCCGGCTTACATCATTGTGGTACGTCAATTAGCGACGCGTTTAAAACGACTTCATTACCATCAATCTTAATTGAATAATCATTGAGGCTGCTTATAAATTCAGCGCGAAGTTGTCAGGGAATCGTCAAAAGACGCTTCTCCTTTTCTCGCAAATTTCTCGCTGATTATTTGCGGCCCTCGGTTCGTGTCAAGTTGACCGTGCGACAAACTTAAGTAGCATGAATTATGCGGCAGTCAGACAAGTCCAAAGTAGCTGCCACGACTACAACGGTTATATCTGTATTTGTATTTCTTCTTTTTTTATCTGTCGCTGCATTTAGCTGCATCTGCATCTGCATCTCCAGTTAGCGTCGCGTTTTCTGCTGAGCAAATTGTGGGCAATCATTGTCAATTTACAATGCATATACAAACTGCCTTCTAGTTGTGCTTGTCCAATAAAAGAAAGTAAGCAGCTACAGTGGAGAATGCCTAAATTCAACGAAAAAGAACTCTGCTTTTTATTAGCAATAAAAGGAAATAAAAACGTATACCAAATGTTTTCGAAATTCAAGAATTTGCTGAAAAATATTCAACACTCAATTACAAATTTGAAGTATTATCATATTATTGTAATATTGTTTCTATTTAGTCAAGTTGCACTGTACCCGCATATTCTGCATCTTGAACAGTTCAGTGGGGCGCACCTTGAACTACAAGCTACGGCTACATGTGCATGTCAAGCCGGCGTTGCTATCGGCGGAGACAAGCGGTAGCTTTTGGGGCCGAGGGGCTACGAGAGTCGCGCACTGAGTCTTATCCAAGCGCTGAGATCAGACATACTGTAGTTGCTGTTGTTGTTTGTTGATGTTGTTGATGGGGTCGTTGGGGGTTTATACGCTTTTATTTACCTTGTCTGGTTTTTTTTTTTAAATTTTATGAGCCGACTGTTTGTCTCTTTTTCCCTCTCTCTCTCTCTCTCTCTCTCTCTCCGTTTGTCGCCCAGCACTTTTCACGCTTTTAGTTGCAGTTTTGCATTTGTTGTTTTTGTTTTGCTCTGCGTTCCTTTGTTTGTCTGTTTTCACAGGCAAATTTGTATGTTTTGTGCGTTTGCTTTGCAACTTTTATTGCCTTTATTTATTTATGTGGCGAATTTGTTTTTGTTTCTCGCCCGAACATAAATCCAATTGCTTAAATAAATAGCCCGCAGGCAGAGTCAAATGCAGATGCAGGGTAGCGGGAGGGGGATGGGGCGGGCTATCGGTATAGGGGGTGTAACTGGGGTAGCGCCCTGGTGACAGGCGCCGAAACCGAAACCAAAAACGAACCTCCAAATTGTCGACAGCTGCTGCCAGTGATTAATTTTCATGTGGCGACGCTTTGCATACATTTATTCAAATTTACGGGTTTGTTCAGTTTTATGTTTTATTTTTTTGGATTTCGTGCTATATGGCACGACATTTGAACAATTTGATGTACACATAAAATTTACGAGCGTCAATGAGTGCAGCTTACGGCATCGGCTAAATGCTGAGAGGATTGAAAGAAATTGAGCTGCAAGGTTAAGACTCAATATATGTGCAAATACATAATCAAAGCACGTAGAAAATAATCAGAATGTGGAAATACGCAATAGACAGGCTTAGGCAGTGAACCAACTATTGAAAGCAAAACTTGGCTCAGAGATAAAAGAATCTGCATTGAAATTTTCGACATTTTATTTTAAAACCCAATATAGGATTTATTTTTACAGAAAAATGATTTTCTTTTGAAAATCTATTGAGTAAATAATTAAAGAAAATTTGTTTATAAATTACTTGGTTCTTGTTTAATGAAAAAAGTATTGAAAAACACAAATGCACCTAAATTCTTGGCACTCATCATTGTTTACCTTATATGCAATATATATCGATCACATGCTTCGAGCTCATTTCCTTTATATGTCCCTAATAAATTGTGCACCCTTTATAATTTCCTGTCATGTATCCTGATGAACCAAACAGTCTACAGTTTGTTATGTGATCTGTGTTTAATAACTTAACCCACTTACCCACTGTGAAGTACATGCCACACAGCAGTACAGCACAGTAGGGGGAACCACAGTGCGTGCCACTTGATAGTAAGTTTGCGGACAGAAGTGGATACTCCAATCTTAGAGGCACAAGACGCTAACGCCGCTTATCGCGTTTAATGCGCCATATCATGCACTTAAAGCTCACCCCCACACACAAACACACACACACACTTCTAAATTGCAAAGACAATGTAAGCACACCACACACACACTCCACGGGGAATACACGACGGGTGCAGTTCCGGGCCATTAGGTGCCCGCTGGGCACATAGATACTTATGTATCTGTATATTTATTGAATGCATTTCGTCAAGATGCGTGTCAATGTTGTCAAACGGTGTCATCAGCCCGCAGTTGTGCCATGAATGTAGAGCGACATTGCGGCAGCAATTTAATTCCATTTAATGTCAAGTGTGTTTTTTTTTGTATTCCTATCTCTATGATATCACAAGATCTTAACATCACGCTCCTCCTGCCGCAACCTCAATTAGTAAATGCAGTGACTGTGTCGCGTCGCTGACCCAGTCAAACTCAATTATATAATTGCCACGCGTTGACATTTTCCAATTGCCGCTGCGCTGTCTTTGCCAATTAATTGGGGCGTGCCTCAAATATAGTCTGTGCAAAGCGCCACCTGGCGTCCATTAGCATTAGACATAAGCTGCATTCTGTTGTATAAATTTTCCTACTCCTTCTCTTTATTATCCACTTTGGTAAATTTGCGTTGCATGCAAATTCTTGGCCATAGTTTGCATTCTTCTAATTGCCTGAAATGATTTTTACAGCACAGTTTGCCGCATTTGCTTCCTTTGCATTCCATTTAGTTGTTGTTTTGCATGTTATTTTACTTTTCCGCTTCTTATTACGGATTCATGTAATTACCCAAGGTCACGTTTTCAATAGTTAACTGTCCAGCACAGTATTCCTCGTGTACTCTATATTAGTTATTAAATAAAATATGTAATTTGATAACCTCTTTGGCTGTGCTGCATGGAATTCCGTTTATTTTCTATTCTTCCGGAACAGTAAATACATATTATTGTTCAGAAACCCGAGCTAATGTTGTGTAATACACATAAGTCAATATATTTCCATTGAGCATCACGTATTTCATATAGAACACAAAAACACATTTAAAACTTTAATTTACTTTTTTTAAAATAAATTATTACAAAAAAAAAATTTTTTTAAATACATTTTTTTTTAAGTTTTTATCTTTTAAATTTAAAATCAATCTAGAGGACACGTTTTGACCAAAATGCTATTAAACTTGACAATCTGTTTCGATTTGGCCAAGTAAGAAATTACATGGTTTTTGTGAAAAAATTTATAACAAAATTTTATTTTTAAAAATGCATACAGTTTAGACAAGAAAAAAAAATTATAAGAAAACCCATGGCCAAAATGCCGTCAACCATGAAAATCGGTTCAGTTTGGGTAAAGTTACGGAATTTTGAAGGTCAGGAAGTGGAATAGCTGTAGCTCAAAGCAAGTTACATATGTTATACCTGCACAACAAACTATCTTATGGCTACCTATTAATTGTATCTAGAGAGTAGCTACAAAACAAGTCGTGTAGCTCAACTTGATTAATTCATTCGTTATCCGCAAATAGAGGCAACTAATTTGCATTTTTTTTGTGGAAATTTATGCTGATTGTGGCAGTGGCGCCACGAAATTGGCGCTGTGGCTGTGCCACACAGTTGGTGTCGCCACTGGTGGAGTGGTCACCCGCTCGTGGCTCATTAGATTGTCGTCAGCTGGACATTTCAACATGTCCAATTCATTCCTTTGGCACTTGAGCTGATAAAACGCATAGCTAGGCGTATATAGATAGATATATGGCTGTGTATGGGGGTGAGTGGAACCTTTTTAAATTTTTATTAAGTTTTTTATTTTTAATAGTTTCTGACCTCATTCAGCGGATACGCGCCGCAAATAGCTGAAAACGCGATTTAAATTGCTAGAAATTGAAAGTGACACTGAGCGCATAAAACAAATTGCAGGCCGGTTGGACATAAATACGATAAAGAAAAATACAAATAAAAATTCGCTTTTATTATAACAAATTGCAGGCTGCGTACCCCTCTAAACCCATTTAGCGCCGTAATTTGAGTAGAAACTCGCTTTAAATAACCCGGAAAGCTGACATCTTAGGGACTTCAGCTAAGCCCAAACGAGTTAAGCATTATGTGTAGCGAGGGGCTTAGAGTGGTAGAAACGAAGACAAACTGTAAGCGACAACAATAACAAATTAGTAAAAGTAAACAGCAAACAATTGCCATTTGTTTTGTTATGGAAAAAACTTATACAAAGTCTTCGCAAAATGTGTAAACAAAGCGCCCAAGTCAAAAGGGAAGAAATGTCGCAAGACACGAGCATATGAAAGGGAAATAGTTAAGACTGGTTGACTATAAAAATGCCCTGTAATAAGAGAAAAATGTAAATATATTCGTATAAAAAAGTTGTTCTCTCAACTGATATGAAGTAAAGCATACGGGAATGCAGCAGATATAGAATGACTTACTATAAAATACCCTGCAGTGTATAATGCGGATATAATATTTATGTATATAAGCAAAAGATCAAATATTATTTATTAGAAAATATAATGAGAATATAATATGCCAAATAAAAAATAAAGATATTATTCAAAAACGTTTGAAGAAAAAGAGCGAATTTATGTTTAGAATCAAGATTTTGCTCTTTGCCTCTTGCTTGAGTTTAACATTTTAAAATACAGTCATATTAATGTTCTGTTTATAAGAAAAAGGGCTCTTAGGCTCGAGTCTTCATACATACCATCTTTATCTAATACTTTGTAGACTTATTTTCAACACAACCCTATCTTTGCCTGTAGAACAGGGTGTAACAAGGCTTTGTCGGCTTCGTTAAAATGCAAATTGCCAGTTAATTACAGCACAGTTTAGTCGCATTTGGGGGCGGGTTTCAAGGCCCCAGGCGCTGTCAAAAAGGATCAAATAACAAATGTGTCAAGTTGAGCTGGAGGCAGTTGTTTTTCAAGGCATTTAACAGCGTGCTAAAAGGGCAGTTGAAACTGACAAAGAGCCCACAAAGAATTGAGCAAATGCTTTAGAGCAATCAGTGTCATTGGCTGACGGCAATAGAAGAGCTTTGTCAACATAACAAGCGTTTGTCAAACGGCAAAAAATACTTGAAAGAAAAAAAAACTGTCAGTGAAAATCTTAAGCAATAAAAAAACTTTAGTCAAATTTATAAAAAATTCAAGTAACACTTCAGCCTGATGATGTATTATGCACTCTAAGGCTATAAATGTTTACAAATTTCATTTTGGTTTAACATGGCGTATGAGCGATGTGGCTGCTGCTTATTGATGGGCTGTCAGAAGTCGTCATTGAAAGTTAAACAAACACTCGCTGATGTTTGTTTATGCAGAAGCAGCAGCAGCAGCAACAACAATGTGTTGGGCTCTGCTTACAGGCCATGAAGGCAGCCGCAAGATACATACATGCATAATTGTATCTTAAAGATACATAATAAGTGCGGCACGCGATATCCCAACCAGCAGCAGCAGCAGTGGCCGCATTTACTGGAGCACATCATCAATGTGTAATCTAGTTTCATGCTGACATCGAAAACCTCCTTCCTCCCTCCCTCCCCTCGGCAGCAGTGCGTAACACGATGCCTCGTCCGCCTGTCAATGAGGTGCTAATGGAGCCGGCGTTGAAATGCTGTCATCGCATGAGCGCCAGTCGAAACCCTCGACTCCATCGACAGCCAAACGTAACCATAACTTTGATATACAGTTAGCTTACCGGGGCCAAAGCCAACCACAGCCATGATTTATCTGCCAACAAACCGATAAAAGTTGACTGCAACTGCAACGAAGTGCATCTTTAATAGAAATTAAAAAAAAAAATAAGTTTCGTTTAAAGTTGCACTTACCACTACTTTTTCTCTCTCTCTATCTCGAGTGCTGCTGAAGTGGTGCTCGAGTCTTAGTGGTGGTGGTGCTCTATGTAACCTGAACCCACATCTGTGCCGAGTTATGAATAAATTTTGAGACGCGCTTGTTCGTTTTTTTTTGTGGTTGCTGCTTATGTGGCAGCAAGTTTTAATTAAGTTTGCGATAAGAGCTAAGACAGACAAAAGTCAGGAATTATATGAATTATATATTTCTTAGAAAAGTTTTGGTTACAAGAGTACCCTTGAAGGCTATATTAAATTGTTTAAGTAGCTTAGTAGTTGTAAGCAGAAACATTTTACAAAATTTAATGCAAGCTATATTTTTACTAAAAGCTTATTAAATTTTGTATGTCAACAAATTATATTTTACATAACATAATAATAAATAAATTAGAACAAAATATTAGAAATAAAGTATCAAAAATATACACTTTTAATTAACTGACAACAATGTTAAAAACAATATTCAAATAATTTCAAACTAGTCTTTGTAACACTAATTTTATGTACAAACAAAAATTGAATTTGTGAATAATTTAAAAATAAAAAGTATATCAAATATTAAGCGTACAATTCATACTTTAGCCCACATATATGCATTTATCTGATCTCGTATAATTGAAGCTATTAAGTTTTAAATTACAAAATAAACGTCAGCGATTACAATAAAAAAATGTATGGCATAAAGTCAATTCGGACAGAGTTGTGCGACGTGTTGCCCACTTTTCTATTGTAATGGGGCACGCTCACGCTACAAGCGAACACAAACGCTGGCAGCTGAATACAATCCCAAAGATACATTGGCCCGAACTATGAAGCAACGTTTCATATTCAACAACGAGCCGCCAAAATGATTTGTGTTGTGTATTATGCCTTTTAATTCTGACATATGCGATTCTGATTCGCATTTAGATACAGCCATAGCTACTGCTGCCAGCTTACGAGCTCAAAGCGTATTTGCATGTGTGCAATAGGCCCACAATTTTGGTGGCGTATCTGCCACAATGGGCCTGTCGGTACAGCCGTCTGCCAAGCTGACAGCGCAACGAGATAAATCTCCAAATTGATTAACTTCGATTTGAAAACATGCCAAATAAGTACAGCGAGCAGATAATAATAATAGATGCCTGCGTAATATTCATGACGTCACAGTCACCTTGAAAATGCGATCATAAATTAAATATACAGCTCGAGCGATACACAGATACACAAATAAATACAATTGTAGCGCTTAGAACGCTGATGCGTATTAATTATTTGAGGCAGTCAAATTGAAACATGGCAATGAATGCCTAAGCTAGAATTTAGTTTTAAAATACCCTACCCCAGACGTGTTTGGTAGAGCAATTTGTGGAAAAGAATATAAAAAAATTAAAAATAAATATTAATTGTTCTATATGATAATAAAACTAAAAAAAAAAGAAGTTATCTGCAAAAAAAAATTACAACATATTTTTTTTTAAATTTAATTTTTGTTCTTTTCAATAAACAATAAAACAAAAATATGTTTTAAGCATAGTTAGTTTTTACAAGACAAAATGTGAACTAAATTGATAAGGTTCTGAATTTCTTTCGTCCATTTACATCAAAATAGCGTATGAAATGTGCGGCTCTTCCGAAAAACTCTATTTATCTTCGCCTTTGAAGCACAAAAAACCAGTTCAACTCTTTGGCTGGCTTTGTTTTTTTGGCGGCAAAATGGCTAAGCACGTGGTTCAGTTATTGGACGCCCGGTACCGGTTTCGGTTTCTGCTCTGCTGCCACAATGACGTAGCTCTTTGAAAAATAAAAGAACAAAAAATAAAAAAGCAACACATGTGTCCAAACTCGCGATCTCGCAACTCAAACGGTCCATGTCCAATTCAGTTGGTTAAGTGCGCAGTCGCAGTTGTTGCTGCCACATGGGGTCAACGTATTTGTAAAAAATATTCAAAACAAAAATAAAACAATATGAAAATGAAGTTAAATTAAAAGCGTATTTGATAATGGAAATTTCTTTTAATAGAAAAATCGCTTACTAAATTATTCGAATTTAATTAATTTTGCTCAAGAGTTTCAAGTGGCCTGTTTTCCCCTCATATTTTCGTGCATTATTAAAAAGCCATTATAATGAGTTATATGCGAAATGTGTGTGTTGCAAGTGCTGCAAGTGGGGGGCTTAAAAATTCTTTAAATTATTTACCGCTCCCCTCTTACAGCTTGTCCTTGAGCGTCTTGCTCCCTCTTTAACTTTTAAGAGCTGCCTCTTGTTGTGCCATTTATCTTTTATGTCAATCAACAGAAATTCATTTCGACAGCGCGTACTCATACTTGTATTCGTTATTGCGCTGCGTTGCGTAGCGAATGTTCATTTGAATATTTCCAAGATTAATTGATATCTTTTTGTTTTACAACAGATTTTAATTGATTTAAATGATGCAAATTACAATCTAAAATGTTTTTGAGGTCTTCAGAAGAAACATAAAAATTAGACACATAAATCTATTACTTAATTGTGGAAATATGTTAATGGTCCCAAACACTTGAAGGATTTATTGAAACTTTCAATTAATTGCGCATAATAAAATAAATCTATAAATATCATTTGTACGGAATAGAATAAAATATGAGTATTTAATTTTAAAATCCTCTTGCCTAATTAACTTACATTTTATTTAAAATTTGTATATACGTCAATTTACTCATTTGATTAGCTTCTGTATAATGTCGATGGGGAATGGAAACACAAGGGACTCTGTTTGTTCGTTTGCAATTGTATTCAGTGTTTGCAAATAGCGCAGCTGGAAATAAATATTCAATCATTCATATATATTTCAGACCTTAAAAATATATGAGACTCACCTGCAATGCAATGGGATTCGTTTCCATAATGTCGGCGGCTTCTTTGAGTGCCTTGACAGCATCGCGTTCTCCATTTGCGGCAGCCACTTTGGCCATGGCCTCACGGCGGGCCTCCTGTTCTACGGCCATGGCTCGTTGCAGCGCCTCCGGCATGAATATATCCGTGCTGTGTGGCAATGAGGCTAGCTTAAATCTATACATATATTTAAAACTGTGCTGATAGATTGAGTGATCAATCAATTCGCTTAAAACTTAATTTTGAAGAATTTGATAAAAAAATAGTAATAAGAAATACAATAAGAAAGAGACAGCACCTGCTAGTTGAATATTTACGTGTGAACTTACATTTCAACACGCATGATACGTATGCCCCAGGGCTCCGTAGCACCGGTGGCCTCCAGTGCACTCTTGATTTGCCTGGACAGTGCCTTTTGGAGGACACCAGCTCGACGAGCATATAGCTGCCTGTAATGTTGCGCAGTGTCGTCATGGCCAATAGTTCGCAGCAGGATTCGGGATGCCGTACCTGCAGTATGACGTCCAGTGGATTATAGATTCTATAATAGACCACGGCGTCCACGCTGATGGTCACCGAGTCTTTGGTAAGTATATCCTGCGGCGGCACATCTAGCGATCTAGTGCGCAAGTCCACCTTTTTATAGGCGTCCACGCAGGGTAAAATAAAGACCAAACCGGGGCCACGTGGACCGCCCGCCCGTAAGCGTCCCAGCCGCAATATGACTGCACGCTGATACTCCTGCAGGATAACCAGGCAAAAGAATATTGATATGGGAAATATGATGATCATCAGGACATACGACAAGAAAATGAATAACAGTTCAATCAGTTTCCTGGGCTGATTCTCAGCTGTGTGTGGGGCGTTAAAAAAAATTACAAATGTTGGGATCGTGGTGAGGCACACTCACTTGTTTTAACATTGCGATGAAGATTAACCGCTATATCGGAATCCGAGCTAATGGAATCCTCTGATTGGCGTCTATATTGCTCCGGTTGCTCATAGATATTTTTGGTAACGTCCACCTTCGCTTTTTCATTGTTCATTATAAAGAATTTAAGGTGCTAAACATAAGAAAAAAAAGTGAAACATACAAATAAAATGTTGACAAACCTAACAAAGTTACGATAATTAAACAAAACAATTAAAAAAAATTATTGCGTATTATTTGTATTGAAAAGTGTAAGTGTTATTTCCTAACGAACACTTTTTGAAATTCGGCACAGATGAGAAAGTCTATATTATATGCTTCATTTTAATAAATCTTGTTATATTTAATTTATCTCTATCTAGTCTATATTATTTATATATATATATATATATTTAAATTTGCTTGTACTTTTTACATGAAAACGATTCAATCATATCCCACCTTAAGTTTTCTCTTCTGTTCAAAGTTAATAGAACTGTCATTTGCTCATCTTCCTGTTAAATATTTGACAAGCCACTCAGGTCACGTTCCAACTGTCTGCAAATTGTTTTCTTGTCCAGAATTTGATATCAGGTAGCAAAAACTGACTAAGTAAGCAAAGAATCTTTAAGAAATTTCTTTTTTTTTTTTGAGAAATATATAAGTATTGTGTTGTCTTCAATTTCCTCAAAATGAAATCATATTTAAATTCCTTTAAAGATTTTTTTTTGTTGTCTTTTATCAAGTTTTTGCGGTGTGCGTAAAAATATTATTCATTTCAATTTTATTAATTGAAACATTTTTTAACCTTCAAATAAATTTAAGCAGCGGCAAATAAATACATTCAAAGGCATCAAAAAGCTGCCGTCAATAAAAAACAAAAACAATTTAAATATTTAATTGCGCACATTTGTGAGGGATCGAAGATGCTTTTTACAAAGCGCAGAAAATTAAATTACAAATAAATTAATATAAATTATGAAACAGCTGCTCTAGCCGATTAGCAGCGTATCATTTTTTGTTTTGTTAGGTTTGAGTGTATTTAATTTTTTTTTAAAAGCCGCTTAAAAAATGCATTTATTCACGCGGTCGCCGAATTGAAATTGATGACAAATTTATTGAGCATTACGAATTAATTAATTAGCCGCTCATTTGTTTGTCTAATTTCATTTTAATTAAATGTTGCTCAATGCGCTCTTTGAATAAATCTTTTGAATTTGTATGAAGTTTTTTAGGCATATTTATGATTTTTGTCTATTTAAAGTGAGTCGCGGAAGCAAACTGGTTTTTGAATGAAGCAAACAATTTATGAGTTTACAATTTGCATATAAAATGGAAAACTGGGTGGATAAATAAATGAACTAGTTGGCAAACAAATTTGAAAGTTTTTATATTCATAATATTCAATTTATTAATATGCAATTAAGTTGACTTTACTTAACTTTATGCTGGCTTTAAATAGCCGCAGCTGAGCTGAGTTGGTAATTAATGGTGCATATGTTATACTATTATAAGAGGTAATTCAGAGACCCACAAATTGCCCACCCAATGCGTTAATTTAATGAGTTGGCTGCCGGCCAAGCGCCAAGCGTGTTTCATCAAACAAAACGATCGATTGATCCATTAAATTAATTGAGTGTAGTGAAAACGTTTTGCCAACAACAGCCAGACATATGGGGAGGTGCAGGGGGGACTCCACATCACACCTTTGCCATTGTCACGTGCGTCACGTGTGTAAACTGCATTCAATTTAATGGGCTGACCAGCAGCTGCTCCGATTCGGTGGCGCGTCTGGCGTTAACGAGTGTGTGCATGTGTGTGAGTGTGTGTGTGTGTGTGTCCAGACGCTCTAATTGATGCAGCAGCAATAGATGCACATGCAAATGGGTTACGAAAGAGGTGCGGGGGCTGTCAATTGTTTGGCCAGTTAGCAGACCAAACGACAGCAACTGTCTCAGCTGTCCAGACGGCTGCGAGATGCCCTCTAATAAATCACAGACGACAGCAGCCAAAAAAGTTTCAAAAGCCACAAAAGCAGAAAAAAACAAGCCAACACACGAAAAAAGAAATGAATAAGTCGTGACATATGCACAAAAATATATTGGTTCATATTCAAGCATGAAGTAAAAGCAGAAAAAAGCTTGGAAAGCATATAAATAGCAATAACAAAGACTTAATGAAAAGTAAATAAAGTATTTAATGTAACTATTATGCACAGACCACATGCGGTCAGAGATTTAATTGCTTCTGATGATTAAGTGGCAGCGGTAAGAAGGTCTTATATCAGCTTTTGAAGAGAAAGATAGATATTTGGGAAATAAGTTAAGAAAGATAGCGAACGGAGGTGAGGAAATGGAAGAGAATTATGTTCCAAGCAAAACATGTAGTTGGAGTTAAAGAGGTCATTTTATTAAAAAAATAAAAATTAAAACTAATGAAACAAAATGTTAGTAAGATATAAACATTTTAAATGTAATCAAATGTTGTTGTTAAGTGTATGATATAGTTGAAACAGAAGGGCATCTGAAGAGTCACCCCAGCTGAACCCACATGCTGTGCTTTTGCTGCTTATCTCTTGTTACCTTTGCGCAGTGCACTTTAATTAAGTTAACAACTGTTTCAGTCAAAGCAAAGCTGTAATTTTTTCTTGTTGCTCGTACCTTTTCTTTGATTTTGCCTGCCGCTGAAAAGAAACAACATCAGACAAAAAATGCGGCACTGGCCGCAAACCAGACGCGGCCCACAGATTGGATACGGTTTGTTGGCACAGCGTGAGGTTTGAGGCAGGCAGGAGCTTAAGTCTGTGCAACTGGTTGCATAAAGAATCGATGGCGATATTGGACAATTAGCGTGGGTGGAAAAAGGGGAAAATGAGGGACTAGATGGAGGGACGACCTCATCACCTGTTATCAACAATTGTAAATTGCGAATGAATTACAAAACGTGTCTCGCATTGACTTGTTTTTTTTTTTTTTGTGCCCCAGGCGCGAACTTTTGTGCCACCCACATTTGAGAGCTGTTTTCCATAACTGCTGATGTCATTACGAAATTGGAAACCTAAATGAGAAAAAAAACAACTTAATTCATATTCAAGCTAAATTAACACACGATCAAACGAGCGTTCAGCTTTATTCGCCTGAATAATTGAGGAAACGCGCCAAACCAGCTGCAAAAATGTTTATGCACTGTCCTATCAATTAAGTTGCACGCTGCAAATTGAAAAGAGAAAAAATACATTTATCAGGCGCGTAAAACGATCACAA
This sequence comes from Drosophila colorata, assembly GCA_035041545.1. Taxonomy (NCBI): domain Eukaryota; kingdom Metazoa; phylum Arthropoda; class Insecta; order Diptera; family Drosophilidae; genus Drosophila; species Drosophila colorata. The sequence goes on from JAWNLD010000453.1 coordinate 194,239, forward strand.
AGACTGCGGATACACATTTTCCAATAATTATCGAGCACTTTTGAATGCAATCATTGAGATTATATATATACCTAGTTTTCCAAGTGGAACACAATTGCGGGAATTGCTCAATCGATTTTTGTTGAAAACGCTGCTCGAACAGTTGTATAAGTATTCGTATTATTCATGTTATTCATGTCTCAACAGTCATTACGAATCAATGCTTAATTACACAGTGAGTGTGTTTTAATGCAACATGTGGCTTGGTATTTAATTAGCTTTCGGTTTGGCAAGAAAAACAAATCTTTTAATTGGGTTGAGCAACGAATTAAATAAAACTATGCTTGGTTACATAGTATTCTCTTAGCTTGATGGTAAAACTTAAGGGTATATAAAAAAAAGCTTTTAAAAAAAAATATATATTTTTTTTAAATATTTTAATGAGCAAAACTAAAATAAATTAAACATTATCCAAATTTTTTTTCTAGCAATTCAAATTGAATAAGATATAATTTGATTGCAATTTCAATTTAAAGTTAAGCTAAGCATTTGTTGTACTCACTTATTTGTTCTTTACTATTCTGCACACAAAACTTGTATAATTTTAATTAAATTCTGTGTCGTTTGAGAGCAAAAATGCAATTTATCATCTGACTTTTACTCCATGAACTCCACTCATTTCAAGAAGTTAACAATAGTTTTACCCCAACTAATTCTGTGGTCCATTGAAAACTCTGATTTATTGCATAATCAAAGCAGACACCCAAAAAAAAAAAGAAGTAGCTTAACCCTCACAATTTCTATGGAAAGCACTCGATACTCAGCAGTAATTGAATTTTCACAATCAAGTTTTCAGGCACTCGAAGCACTTTTCACTTTACATCAATTATCCGACAGAGACACAAGTGTCGTAAATCTTTAAATGAGTTGGGAATTGTTATTGTCATCTCTGTCTATTTTGTACAGTGTTTACAAAGTGAAGATGGGTATATTGGTATTATGCATACTATATAATATAGCTCCCATAGAGACAAACGATGAAAAATGTACCTATATGAATAAAAAGTTAGGTATAAGTAAGGTGCCCCTCCCCCTTATTTAAACTGTGAATAGAGTATTGAGCAGTCGTTTTTCTTTATAACTTTTTATTTGTACTTTCTTGAGTTTTTTTTGCTACATTCCCACGCCCAATCACAGCGGGCAGCACGTAGTTCCCGGCAAATGGGACTCTTAATGAGTTTCTAATTAATTTTTGTTTATGCCGTAAATCAAGCGTTTTGAGCGACCAACACAAGTGCACTGAACTCTGCCACCGTTTTATGATTGCGAACGAAATCAAATAAGGAATTGGAATAGAGCAGACACCGTTTCATTGTGGGATTGTGCGGTGTCAATGGCAAATTGAGTTAAATTGAAGCGCGAGTCGGGCCGACCCGCGCCCTCATAATACGTGGCATAACGGATCCATAATTCATGAGCAGTGCGCACTTGCAACGCTGTGCTGCATATGCAACAATCAGTACTGCGATCAGCAACGACAACAACTACAACTACAACTTGTTGCAGTTGCAACTATGAGGGTCAGAGTCAAAGTTCAATAAAATCCAATTAAACTGGCCCAGCGCCTGCTTACTTCCGCTCCCCCTCTCTTTCTCTCCCACTCTGTTGCTAGCTATGCACCCGCAGACCTTTCAACGCTTGCCTCCGCTCCGCGTTGCGCTCGTAAATCTCAATGTCTGCAACCTGCCTTCAAGCGCCCCAAAATTAAAGACTGCGAACTGACTTGCAACAAAGTTGCAAAGTTGCAAGCATTTGATTTAATAAAAGGCAACGTGAACTTTCACCGGCAGCCGCCGGTCCCAAGTTGGTTCAATTGAATGCTGGCGAGGTCTACGCCTGGGTCATTAGCTGTAACGTGCTGCAAGCTGTTGTTGTTGTTGTTGTTGCCGCTTCATTGTGCAACTTGGTTGCGCCTTAAATAATATACAGCAAAATTCTCTGCGCTGCGCCTTAATTTAAGTTTGCTATTTTTAGCAAATTTATTACACTGCACAAAAAGGGGGCCAACTATGCGGTTACCAGAGGTCAATTTATGGCTTGTTATTTCCTTTACATGTACATAACAATCCCTCCCCACCTCACTTTTTTTGCTGCCTTTTTATGACAGTTACTTCCGTCGACGACGCTGTGGCGGCACTTAAGAATTCTTGAATTCTTCTCTTGAGCTGCAAGTGGTTTACTTTCTGCCATGCGTCATAGTCGAATGCTTAAATTTAAGAGTTGGAGCGAGGTCTCAAGCATGAGTAATATATAACTTGATGCTCATCATAAAATTTACGTTAATTTGGTTTATAAAATTGGGCATAAAGTTGAAAACTACGTGACATTAAACTAAGAAGTGTTTGGAAAGTATGTTAAATGTGTGCTATTTCCTATAGCTATAAATAGTTATACTTAAAATAGTTTGCCTAATAGTTATATGGGTCACTTTAACTTACTCGGGAATTAATATATTTAATGCTACTTAAAATTTAAGTACCTCAAATAAATTGCGTTATTCTATTTAAGTAGCAACCAAAGTTTTGTATAAAAAATACTTTGTAACAGGGATAACAGATTATTTTCAGATTAAAAATAATAAAAAAACCCACCAATTACAAGCTCTTCGCGTTCATTAAACTGAAAATCCGTGCATGTAAAAACAAGTTTTCAAATTCCAGTACTCTATGCATTTTAAATCATTTGTAAATACTTAAATGCACTCATTCCTTATACACTAGTCTCAGTTGAGTATCTTGGCGTTTGCTGTTGGCAGATTAATGTGCTGCACTCTCTTTTCGTATTCCCAACCATCTTCTAATAGCTGTAATCCTTCCAAGACTTCAGTAGCCGCTTTGTCATCCGTCACTTGCTGCAGTCAGCTACACACACTACACAAACACACACTCGACTACACAAACTGCACACTCAATTCTGTTGTATTATTTAAATTTTGACTCACGTCACTTGAACTCAACGCCCCACTCGAAAGTTGCATGCCCCGTTGTGCTGTGTTGTGTTGTTGCCGCTGGCTTTGGCTTTTGAAACACTATCACAATAACACATCATTTGTCAGGCAAACAAATGATGTTGCATGTAACCTTATCATCTCATATCCGTTGCAGACAGCGGTCAGTGGAGAGTGCGAGAGGGGGCAGAGGGGGGTAACCAGCACCTAAGGTCAAGCGCTAAGGTTAGACGCTGGCAAAGAGAAAGCCACGACACAATGCAGAGTGTCAAGAGAGTGGACAGCAGACGGACAGGAGACGAAGACAGACCTTAGACGCAGCGCCAGTGGACAGAGGCAGGACACACAAGTTGCCTGCCTGCCTTCACAATGGCTGCTAATGAATAAACATGGCGTCGCCGGCACTTCCGCTTTAGCGTGCTCTTTATAAAGTTATTTTTTACATGGTATTTTGATTTTGTTAAAAAGTTTGTAACTGTTTTGAAAAAGGTATTTGTAGGCAAATTATATATGCATTTATGGTATACATGTATATATTATATAATATTATACAGTTTTTATAACTTTATACAGATTTGTTTTGAAAAAGGTATTTGTAGGCAAATTATATATGCATTTATGGTATACATGTATATATTATATAATATTATACAGTTTTTATAACTTTATACAGATTTATTTTGCATATGTATAAAAAAAATAAATTTTGAATGTTATTGCAGCTGTTTAGAGGATATTCCACAGTCGGTCACACTCCCCTAGAGCACTGTAACGTGTTTTAATTTTCTTTGTTTGTCCCCCTCAAATGAAGTTGGCAGGTTACGTATACGCCATGTGTTGGCAGCGCTGAAGTTGCGCAAACAAGCGACAAATTTATTGTGACAACAACATCGAATATCCCATGGCGCGGCGCAAACAATGTTTCGCCTCGTGTTCAATGTATTCCCCAGTCTGAAGTGGACATCATCGTGTCTGTCTGTCTGTCACGGTGTCTGTGTCGCTGACATTGACATGTCTAATGATCAGCGTCGTCGTCGCGGAGGTATTAAAGGAGGGTATCATATTTCATACCGCCCAACTTTGCCAAAACTGAATAGGCTCTAATGTTTGATAGCATTTTGGTCATGGTTTGTCCTCTAGATTGACTCTGCATTTAAAATAAGGATTATTTTTGGATAAATATAATGTATCCAATTTATAAATTTTTGAATATATTTTGGATCTACATCTTATGTAATGTACATCTATCTAAGAAGTCTGTGACTGGACGATAACTGATTAGCCACAATGAATAATGAAAATCTGTCTTGGCAAGTCTGAAATTGACATTAATTGCCATTAACGCAGGCAAATGAGTAGCTGTAAACCGTTGCCACGCCTCCATACGCGCCTCCAGCCACTAAATTAATTATTTTTGTATTTTGCGGCGATTTTGTTACATCTTGGCCAGCCATTGTTTATCCCATTTAAGCTTTTAATGGACTAGAAGTCGACGAAGCGAACTTCCGACGGGTTCTCATGCACAGTCTGGTTCTGGCAGGTTCGCACCAAGGGGGCGGGGAGAGGTTGTAGCTACGCTCATGTGTTGTGTGTACGTCGGCGGTTTTGCTGGTTGCCAATGGCACTTAACCAAACCGAGTTAACTGTAAGCCCTTTTAGCGACAGTCTATTGGGAATGTTCAGTTAGGATATTTCCTAGCTAAGATTGTATTTGCTTTGATGGGGTGTGGCAGCTGATAAAGAGAAAGTTTTAGCCGCTTGGCCTTCGCAAAAGTTCAATTGCAATCAAAGGACAAAGTTCTAACATGTCTTCGAACATAGTGGCTATGAAAAGTTTGCGAACACATGCCTCATTAAAAAATCGAATGGAAAAGCTGGCGTTAAATCTTCATTTGTTTAAAATGCTGTGAAGAAAAAATTCTCAAGTGGTTGAAAAAAATGCAAGCTAAAAAACTCTAGTAACACAATATTTTGCAGATTAAAAATGAAGAAATGCATTTATATATTTGTATATAATACATAAATCTAAATATATACACAAATGTAATGTGGGAATAATAAAAAAAATATTAAATAAAGTTGAACTATTGAATATATATTAGAGTGAAAACTTATCTTTATAATCATTATCATTATTATCTCAAACTAATCTCTTTTCTCGTTGCCTTTCAACTATTGCAGAACTTTCCTCAACACATTGGGAACAACAAAGAGAGAGAATAAAATGAGCAGACGACGAAGTACAATCAACAGGAGGAGCTGTAGTGCCGGCTACCACTTGACCCTACACGGGATTGGCTGCCTGCTGGCATTGCTGCAGCTGGTCACACCCAGCCAGGCGCATGTTCATCCCGTGCTCACGTATAAGAACGCCTCCACGCAGCTGGGCCAGCTGTTCACGTCGAGCACGCTTTTCTGGGAGAGCTACGATCCCAAGGATGCCAAGCAGATGCAGTTTGCGGTCGAGGGCGGCAAATACCTGTCCGATGAGGAGCATTATCCCATCTACGTTTGCCGTGTGAACATCGATGGTGTGCACACGTCTGGTCACACCGAAAAGGTGCAGCAGAAACACGTTTGCGTCGCAGCCCTCTACAAGCGTAGCATCAACGAGAACTTTGATGTCTTAATGAATAGGGGACACCTGGGCAAGATTGCCTGGAAGCACTGGACAAAATTCAATGCGGGCACACCAGTGGGCGCCATACAAATTAGCGACAATTCCTTCATTGGACGCCATCGAGCGATGCATCAGGTGATCGCCGACGGCGCCGAATCGCATCGTGGCGCCGACTACAATCTGGGCCGGCTGGAGATGTTGGGTCTGGGCAAGATCAATGTGATAGAGAACGAGCGCGAAAAGTTATATGACGAGGGCGAGGTGCTGGTCGAAACGGAACCCTTCAGCTACGAACTGCGCGACATCAAGCTGGATCGCCTGCGCACCAACATGCGCGAGAACATGACCGAGCTGGGTGAGTAGAGATCAGCGGCGGCTAGTTTTTTTTATGCCTATTAAACATTACTTCTTTGCAGCCACTGGCATTCTGGAGAATCGCGGCGATACGTACGACACCATGGAGAAGGTGATGAGCTATAGCTTCGACTATCTGCAATATTGGGGCTCGCACGAGGGCGTCGCCAAGGGTCTGCCCACTAAGATCTATGAAAAGAACGTGGCTACGCCGGCGGAGATCAATTGGGCGCTGAAGCGCGGCGACAAAAGGCACGAGAACAAGGCCGTCTACAGTAAACTCTGGCCGGGCACAGCCATCAATGTGACGCTGCGCGGCAACTATGTGACCCTGGAGGCGCCCTACACCGCCAAGCTATCGGCCTTCTACCATGACAGCGAAAGCGTTTCGCGCAAGATCAGCGCCGAGGTAGACAATAAAAATAATATATATAAACCTGTTGCATATTCAACTAACTTCCTGTTCCTTACAGGTGCGCAAGAGCTACTTGAAGGATGTGAAAATGGAGTTCAGTCCCGTCTATTGGATTGAGAATGGCACCATGGTGCCGACGACCACCACCACATCGACCACATCGACAACGACACATGCGACCACCACCAGCACCAATGAGCCGACGCCCATTCACGAGCCGCCGCTGGTGCGTGTGGAGCACGTGGGTGTCAAGCATTCCGGCCCGGATTCGCTGGAGAAAACGTTAAGCGATTCAACTGCGACCAATGAGGTCAGCTCACATGAGGCCCCCGAGAATATGTCCTCCAAGGATGCAGCGCTCGCAGGCTTCGGTATTGGCGGCGGCAGCAACAAGGCGACAATAGCCACAGGACTCACAGGAGTCGGCGGCAGCATAACACTCATTTGGATGCTGTTAAATCTGTAGATGGGCAGGGCCCGGGGCCAACTGTGGCAGAAGGGTCTCCCAATTAGCATAGCGTTTAATTGTTGTTGTTGTACCTGTTGTACCCGTCTTTGAGAGCGTGTCGTGAGCATAGAGAGAGAGAGAGAGTAGAACGAAGCAACACGGACAGACACAAATGGAAAGATAGACAGACATAATAGAAATAGAACGCTACGAAAAAACAAACAAAAACAAAAACCGGTTAGCTTTCTGTGTGGGTGTTCATTGGATGTTAGAGGCGAACAAAAGTTGATATTTTTTATACTTGTCCCCCATGACCGCTTCTTCTTCTATATACACACATTTAAAAAAATATATATAAATATATATTGCATAACGTAGCAAAAACAAATTGAAATTTTAAGAGAGCAACACAAAACATTCCTAAAAACTAGGCCCTCACAAAAGGAAATGAATCAAAACTAAATACAAATAAAAGTTTTATTTACAGCTATGGACAACTAATTAGAAACAAGGTTTTTGGTTGTGTTGTGATTAACTTTATTTTACTTTATTAGTTTTCTTGATCAAAGTTGAGATTTGGTCGGTTTAAAGCTTATAAAAGCTACAATAGTTATAAACTTGTACTAAACTATGATATTTTTTAAGCTTTAAAAAACACATTTTTAATATGCATAAATTTGTTGCAAATTACATGAAAAGATAATTACAAATAACATAATCACAAACTTTGTCTTTAATAAGTTGTCAATAGCTGTTTATAAAGTATATTTAGTATATATGCAAGTCTTTATATATACTAATTACCCATATTTAAAATTTTGTAAGCTGCTTTGCATCGTTTATTTTATTTTCCACATTTTCCGGGCTTTTTTTTTTAAATCTTAGTGTGTTAAGCGCAAAATCATTCACAATAAGCTGTAGTAAAATAATAAAATTAAATGATCTGGCGTTGATATAGGATTGATATAATATACGTTCTATGATATGATGTATATGTATATGTCTAAAATGTAAAATCTATGTAAAACATAAGTATATCTGTATGTATATTATGTAAGTGAAACACTCCAAATATGTAAATTAGTTACTAATTAATTGTTTTCTAAACCTACCCCGCCCCCACCCCACACTTCAGCTATATTTTGCGCGTTTCTCTTAAGTTAAGCATACTCATATATATATCTTGTATTTTGTTTTCGAAAACTGTGTTGAAATTCGAAAAAGCTAAGAATCTCCAAACAAAACTCTAATTTCGTTTGAAGTTAAAATGAAAAACAAAAAAAAAACAAATAAAGCTTGTAAATTGAAATTGTTTGAAAGCCAGTGTTGGTTTGCATATATTTAAATAATTGGCAGCTGAAATTTACAATTAGCTTTCCACCACTTTTCTATGAGCTTAACTTTAAATGTTATTCATGGCATTTCAAATCTGGTTTTTGATGCAACTGACTTTTCCAACACTATTTTATGTGTTTTTTACTTTTTTCTATAAAATATAAATTGAGTTTAAGCATACTTGGATCTTATACTTTATATATTACTCTTACGTTTTATAAATGTTGCACTTTATTTAAAAACCAGTGTTTGTATAACTAGCTTGTCTCACTCTCATTTACTTTCTATCTATTTCTCGAACTCTTGCTAAATAATTCACGCAATCTGCTGTTTAACTTGTTAACTGAATTAGCATTGATTTTTAAAATACTTTCAACAAGTTTCTTGAGTCTGACTCAAGCCAGTTAATCAAATGGATGTGTTTTGATATGAAATGATATGTAAACATTCGCTTGCCTTGTAGCCTAATGTTTACAGAACTTGAACTTGACATTCATTAGTTGAATGTAGCTAATGGAGGGGTTTTGTTTTGTTTTCTATTCGTCATGGAAATTGTTTTTAACACGAAAGTGGCTGCCGAAGAGCGGCAGCATTTTAGGTAAATGCTTAAATGTACTAAAACTACTAAACTATGGGTGTGGAAATATTTTTAAATACTTGTCATTCAATTTAGACTATTTAGCTAAATATTTTATGCTTATATATGCTGAATACTCAATTTTCTACTCTGCGGAAATGGCATATTGCGGCTCCAAAGTTCGTTTTGAACTAAGAAAATTCGGTAAAAACAAATTTGATCATTTTTCTTTTATTTTTTAATGCATTAAACTTAAGTATTCTTGACCAAAGCTGAAACTTATAATCAGACACTTTAAACGGTTTCTTCAGACACCTTATAAGCCGCGGCTATTTATCGCTATGATATATGCCCGACACAACGCGCCATTAGCCGCACTTTTATTACCCAATTACAACACCTGCAATTGTGGATATATCTTTTTTTATTATTTATTTCTTTTGTCAGCCAATTACAGCAACGAGTTTGACAGTTAGACAGCTAGACAATGGCTTAAAGCCAGTTGAAATGCTGTTTGGCATCTGCCAGATAAAAAAACAGATGTCGGCTATTAGTCATCGTATTCTTAGTTCAAGTTCGGGTTGTCTTTAAAAGCGATCGTAGTCCGGCTTTTAAAGCCGCGCTAATTAACAGTCTGAAAATTTTGTATTTATATTTTATGCGACTTTTTTTCACAAATTTAAATAACAAATTAGCGAATGGAACTGCCATGCAGTCTGGCTGGGGTCTTTCGATTATAATGCCAAGCACGTTGAGGAACGGCTGTGATAATGATATATGTATATGTATATATATATATATATATATGTGCATCTATACTTATCGCATCTATTACCACAAGTTTTTATTACACATCAATTCAAGTGTCGGTTCTGCGCCGTTGCGAACACTAAACAAAAGGCCGGTTTTATATTTTTTTGTTGTTTTTGGATTTTTTGTTTAAATTGGAATTTTGCGTTAGAATATTTTGTTCTTTTGCTTTTTGGTGTTGTGCGTTATATTTTTAAAGCGTGACCACACGAAGTCGTTTTATAAACGGGTTCCAGTTGATGCCAATTGAACTGCTGCTGCTGCTGCTATTGTTATTGGGGGCGTTGGCAAGTGGGCGTAGCTGCTGTCTTATGGCCATGAGCTCAGGGCACGTTTCACATTTAGAAAGCGTGTTGTTTGTGAGTGTTGCACCACTTTTTGGGGCGGTAAAGCATGATGGTCTAGAGTTGATTAACCCCCTAACTAACAATTGTGGCAAATGGTTTAAATTTGATATATTCTTAGTTTTAGCTTCCTTAATATTCAACTGTTTATCTACACAAGCTGATTGGTGATCAATTTTTAGTACTTGCTTCTTTACGATTTGAAAATTATATTAATTTACACTGCTAGACCTGAGGTGTTGATAATATGGCCTCAACTGCTTCCAATCTTCATAAGCTTTCTTAGGCGAACGTCTCCTCCGTCGAATAAATAATTATTACAAAAGTAACGAGAAACTTAGTTTATCTTGCTGTTTTTTTTTATCGTGATGAGCTTATAATTGATCAGCTCAGTTATCTAAAATTTGGTCTGCAGATGCAATGTTTAAATATTTATTTATTTTCGCATATGCTTTCTATGCATTCAAATAAGTTTCAACATTTTATTGATTTTCCTTTGATTTTAGCAAACAAAAATATATAATTAGTGGATAAGTTCGTTGGTAATTGAAAATCATAATTATTTTTCATTCAACAAAGCAAAATGCTAATTGACTCGCAATCAAATTTAAAATTCCCCTTCTGCGGTTAAAGTTGATTGTATTTATTTATTTATTCGTTCTGTGCATAAATTGAAAACAATTTCAGTGCATTTATCGCTGCGAAATAATCTGCATATATTTAATGCGACCAGTTGAGGATGAGGTGCATCTATCCTGGTGCCGTTCAACGCTCTGCTTGGCTGGCGTTGGTCTAACCAAATTTTATGCATCGCTTAACTGAAACAAAAGCCGCCCACAAAGCCAACCTGCAACCCCTTTTCACGGCTTCGGCTTTGGCTTTGACGTGTGTTAACTGAATTTTTACCCGGCCGGTTTTTGCAGCTTGGCGGCCTGTGGCATATCGGCGTGCAATCTGTTAACTGCATTCAGGCGTGACAATAGCCCGAGGTGACTGTGACCTCTCTCTCTCTCTCTCTCGCTCTCTCTGAGTGTGTGGAGCGTGCACACTCATGAATATGAAAGTGTGTGCACTTTGCACAATTTACGTGCAGCTTCGTTGACGCTGTTTACGCTTCATAATTTTTTGTATTCTATTTTATTTTAGGCATTAAAACTCAGCTGACGTGTATCCTTTTTTGGTTAGCTGTGTGGGGTGTGTACATTTATGTGACCAGCAGTTGTTGTGATAATGCATTCGTATGCTTCCCGTTATTTATTGCTTTTCGAATTTACATTGACAGCCAAGTGAACTCTTTAATACCCTAGGCGGCCACCATTAGAAGGGCATACTAGTTCAAGCAAACAGAGAAAAATTAAAAACATATAAACAAATTGATTGAAGTTCACAAAAAAACAATTTTTGTTGTTTTTATTTAAATAATTCTATATTTAAAAAAATTGTCAAAAATTTTCACACGGAAACTGTCGAGTCGCTCGTGGAAGCCACTGTAGTCTCGCTTATTATGCTGGCCACTGTGCTGGTGCTGTTGCTGGGCGAACCAAAGCTTGTGGAGTTGCGTGCACCACCTCTGCTCGAGCCGCTCGGACCACCTTGGTAGCTGCTTTGTCCACCTAGCTGGCTGCCAGAGCCTCTTTGTCCGCCACGCTGCCATTTGCTGCCCTGGGCGGCAGCTATGGCCACCAGGCCAATTAGCACAATGAAGATGATAGAGATACGCATTTTCTTTTCTCCGACAAACGGTTAGACACTGACTACTATTTGGCTAAACCAGTCATTATATAGTGAAAAAGTTGAAAATTCAAAGAAAAAGAAAAAACAGCTGCTAACGTCAAAGTCTTTTGTTGGTTTTGTCTGTCAAAATTTCAACCGTTTTTTTCGCTATATTTATTTTTCTATTTTTATTAAAAAAAAACCCCAAGTCCACCTGGCTTGGTTTAATATTGTTTTTATATTTTGTTTTAAAATACGTCATGAGCGGACCAATACGTCAAGAAACATATGAAACTGCGTTACAATGAAAGTAATTACGTCTTAAATTTAGTTTGCTTTTTTAAACTATGTGACTTTTTATTTTGATTGACAGTAACAAATATTTAAAGTAAATGCTTAAATTTAAAAGTATAAATATAATCAAAAACTTGATACTTGAATGTGATGATAAATGCATTGCGAGCCATTTAATATGCCATCAATCAATCAAAACTATAACAAATCTAGCGAATAAAAAGTTAGCCAAACATTTAAATATATATATATATATATATACATAATAAAATATTATTCACTTATTTTATGGCAGCTAAAGAAAATAACTAACAAGAAAAACAATTTTATTTATAGTTTTTAAAAAGTTCACAAGTCAAAGAAGACAAAATAAAATAAAATTTCAAAATGTAATTACTGCAGTATTTTTCCGCGTGGGGAAATCTGAAACCAAAGTGAAAACCAAAACCCAGAAGGCCAAAAAGTTAAAGCGCAAATGGCAGCCGTAAAGAAATGAAATACTTATTATTGGGAAAAGTGTCATCTAAAAGGGGAAAAGTTTTGCAATAGTATGTGGCGCTGCACTGGGCTGCGACGTGCCACGGTGCGTATGAGGAACTCGAATTTCCATTTTAATTGAGCGGCGAGCGTTGCGCAAGTGCTCTGGCCGGGCTGCTCAACTAACGGCACCTCGGAGAGCGCTGTGCATATGGATAAATAGGTACCCCAGAGATTAGTAACTTTACGCTCTTCGTATGGACGCAACAGAGTAGTCCGCACAGTGGTGTCAAAGTAAAGAAGGTAAATGAAATTATTGAGAAAAAATGCGAAAACAGCTGCGAGCGGAATAACGGAATTTTAGAAATTTAATTTTTTTGATTTTATCTATAGCAGTCCGATGTTAATGAGGTTCTATTTACGTGTTAGAAATAAAGTAAAGTTTTTAATTGCTAAAATTTGGTTTAAAAATCCTGAAAACCAAAAATATTTTCATATAGTAACTATTTCTTAACAGATTGTTCCTATGTTCTGATGTTGATCAAATTTGTGAAACAGGCAGACGGATAGCTGGACATGTTTAAAATGCCTAATTAAGAAAACACATTGAGTCCATACTACGCTTCCCACCTATATAATAAAGGCACAAGCACACCTTAATAAATTATTGTATTAATTTATATATTTTCGGTTTAGCGATGCTCAGTTTTAGGCACAGTCCAATTGGTTTTGTTCCAGTGTGCTGCACGTTTGTCCTCAATATGACAACAAGTTACATTCGGCTAGCTGGCTGCTATGACGTCATTACCCAAACTTATGCAGGCCAATCACTCGCACACACACACAGAGTGCTTGGCCTGAAAGAGGAGCTGGTAGAACGCCTGAAAGTATGCCGCCCGCAACTAGCAACAGTTGCTGCTTGAACTTTTATCCGCTGCAGCTCGGCTCGCGTTACCAAACTTTGTACCCGAGAGAGCAATTCCGAGCGCAATGCCGAGCAATCGCTATCCGTGCGTCGAGTTCGTGTTCGTTTTCGCTCGCGAATTGTATAAAAGGCAAAGTGTCCTGCAGCCAGGATACAGTCAATCGAAAGACTTGCCTGCGTGCGTGTCAGCTAAAACAGAGAAAAAACAGAACAGTTCAACAAGCGGCCAATTGTCCGTTAGAATTTGAAACAGTTTTAGAGTGACTGTGCACAGTGGTACACCAGGCGTTTAAATTTGATTTGTGCTTGTACGAAGTTTGCGTCGCGTCGCCAAATAAAAGCCAATTAAGACAGTTCCGACTGCCCTACACGCACCAGGACGAGGAGCAATCCAGTGAGCAGAAGTCAACCGCAATGCAGGCCGTGCACAAAACTGCACACAGGAGCAAGTGGCTTTTGCTGCTCCTTTCAATGCTGCTGAACGCGGTAAGTAGCGGGCTGGGCTGAGGGACATGCGCTAACTTGCGGGGCTTATCGCCTTTCAGTTTCACAATTTGCCGTCTTCACTTTGAGCCACGTTATCAAATAGCTTCAGCGGTGCTTTTTCTGTGGTTCCCTCAATGAATGTGCCTATGTGTGTGTGTGTGTGAGTGGTCAGGAACGTGTGTGCGACGGGGCATAAATTGTCTAGCTTTCCATTTCCCGAGATTTTTTTGTTGAACGCATTAAAATTTTTATTTAAACGGATTTGTGTCAAACAAAACAGATTTCAATTATATCAGCTTACCGCCGTTGGGTAGAGCGGAAAACGTAGAGAAAGTCGGAGGTGGAGGGTAGAGCGTGTGAGATTGATGTAGGGTTTTTTGTCATTGGATTTCGTGGAAAAACAGGACAGCTCTCAAATTGAATTCCCCAACAAGGCAATCAAATTAATTTCATTTACATTTATTTTTTAATTTCTCACGAAATTATGCATGTTTTAAAAATAATTGAATTATTTTTAAAATATGTTTAAATGCAACAAAATATGAACAAAATATAAATTCTAGAGCTGTAGCTATGATGTGGGGATATATATATATAAATAGATATATTTTCATTTTTTTTTCTGTATTGCTGAACACATTTTGGCACACCTTTAAGAGAATACAAAATAATATGATCTAAAAACGTTTTATTGAGATTTGATATATTTTTGCTGAGATTTAAATTTAAGATCTCTTAGGTAGTGAAAATTGGGTTTCCTTTGTACACATAACTCTCATTATACACAATAGATATGTTCCCAAAAAATTCGGGTAAAAAACTATATTGACTAAATCTGCAATATCACTGCTATCACTAGCATTTTGTTGTACATCATTTTGGGAAATTATTTCACTATTTCTCATTGTTGATAATTCAGTACTTTTAGAACGAAGCTGACAAGAGATAAGATCACATTAACAATTTAAATTTCTAAAATATAATGCAAAGCTCAAATGAATAGTTTTTAAAGAGTGAAAATAAAAGAAACTCATAAAATATATTAAAAAAAATTCACGAGTTATTTAAAAACCGTATTGAGATAGAATCAGGTGTATTAGTTTGGTTCGAATTCCAATTAGCGATTCTTACAAAGCCCAAAAAAATTTTACTCTTTTACTCTATATGGCTGCCAAATTATGGTTGCAATATATTATGGCAAAAGATTTATATTTTACAAAATGTCTTTTGCAACAACTGAGCTACTTCCTGATGTGATATATGTACATATTTTTTAGATATAGACAAAATATAAATACAGTGAAATTCATCATAACCGGACACTCACCGTCGCAATGTTTTAGTCCGGATATGGGAGATGTGCGTTTATGGGTTGGTGGGGTCACAAAAATTATATTTGAATTGCATCCAAGTGTCAGAAATTGTCTGTAATTTATTACAATACATTTTCATATAGATTAAGGACTGTCCGTAATGGGGAATTTCACTGTATATCTATACAAATTTAAATTATAATTTATATAAATTAAATCATTTTAAACCAATTCATTAAAATATTTTTCTAGAGAATATTTTATTACAATACAATGTTAGAAATAATCCTTCTTCTGTGGTACACAGAACGCCCCACCCCCACAATTACTAAATGAGAAAGACATTCACTTACAATATCTCTTGAGTACTGCTTCAGTATGTACTTGTACGGAATGGACTTGTTCAGCTGTAATTGTTTGCAATATTTCAGTTGCACTCAGTAAACGCCTTCGCTGTGGTGTAATTTATGTTGCCACGCCCTCTGGGGCACTGTGGCAGGGACAGCAGCCAACAAGCTGCTGCTGCAACAGTTGCCGTTGTGGCTGCCATGGCGACCACCAACTGGTCCAGAGGCATTTCCCAGACCTCCCCCCTTCTGCCCGTTGCCTGGCGACACGTGCGACTAGCCCAAAGAGTAATATTTTTTTTAAATTTTTTTTGCCTTTTTTTTCAGGACAACATTGAACAATTTATGCGAAATGCAGAGCATTTTCTATTGTTGCCTGTTGACATTTGTTGACATTTGTCAACGTTTGCCTGTGGTCGTGACCTGTAATCTTCTCCCTGCCTAACCCGCACTCCTATGTCAACGTGCCGTGACAGCTGTCCGTCATAAATGCGTGACTGTGGATGAGAATTGTTGTGGCAAATAATTTTCTATATCATAAAGTATGTCAAAATGCCGTCACTTTCTCTTCCCTACCTCCGTTCTGCCTCTCTCACTGTCTGACTTTCGCTTTGAAGAGATTTGCCATTTTGCACGCGGCTTAATTAAAATTTTGTCATTTTATCAAGCATACGCCATGTTGTACCAGCAGCAGCAGCACTAATAAAGTGCTCTAAGAAATGGATTGGATTACACAAATGTCCCTCTTTCCTTGGCAGCACACAAAGGAATGCTGCAAAAGTAGTTAGCAAGAGCTCAAGTGACAACTTGTCCTTGGGGGAGTTGGTGGTGGCCAGTCAGAGAAATCCTTTGCCCAAGCAGCTTAATTGCGGTTGGCGCTTGAGTGTAATTAAAATTGTTAGCGAGCATAAAATAAAATGGTTTATAATCTGTCCAAGTTTGTTTGTGGCTTAGCTTTAGATTTTAAGTTAAAAAAGGTGGTAAGATTTTGCAGAATTATTAATAGAAGAATTTGTATTAAGCGAGAAATTTCATATAATATAATCTACTATATACATTTAACTAATCATAACTACTAATTCAAACACAAAAAAAAATGCTTGACTTAAAAGATTTAATGCTCAACACTTATCAATTCGAATGCACTTAAATTATCAAATAATTCAATATAATATACTTCAGATATTTTGTTTAATGTTTTAAAAAATAACCAGCCTATTATTTTACTCCAACTTTTGCGAATCTTGATGCAGATATAGAGACAAAGTAATTTTCGAAATTGAAACCAATATTTTTTGCTGTGCATCAATTTCGCGTCAAATGTCAATGTGATTTATATTATTCTGTTATCCTATTATCAACGTGACAGTTGCAATCTCTGTCGCTGACAGATGCAACGACGTCAAGCGATTTGCGTACATCTATATACCACTTGATATATAGACATTACATACAATGCATTCTGGATGCCATTTATTAAAGTTGGATCGCGGCGCTCTTGGAGCTAAGGACAAAGGCAGTGGCAAACGTATCCTCCGCAGCTTGGCAAACAAAACGCCAGCTTTTTATTGACATTTCGTCATTTCAACTGTTTCACAAGAGTGGGTGTGCCGAGGGTACTTAGTGGGTGCAGAGGTGGGCGTATTCGTGGCTGTACATGTGCACCATGTAACAATAGCCTGCGGTTTTGCATAAAGGGGATTTCTGATGCAGCGCTGATTGGCATTGACAGTTGCACTTGCCAATCTAATTAGTGGCCAGATCGATATGTGAGTCGGCCAAGGCATACATGTATATATATATATATATATACATATATATATATAAATATATATATGTATATATATAAATATATATACATATATATTTATGTATTTACAGTGGTCACTCGATTTATGTACATACAATTAACTTTTGTGTACGCACATAATTTTATTTTTTCAATGCACTTATGTAGTCTTTGCATAATTCCTAATCGAGATCTCTTAAAACAAACGTTTACCGTACATGGTATCTGAAGCCCTTACTTATCTTTACTTGTGGCTCATTAAATTTTCACGTTGCGCATACGCAGCGTTTGCCACACCAAATAAATGTAGCTGAAATAATCAATGCTCATGGAATTGCAAATTCTGAACGCATGCAAGCACATATATATACATACAAATATTCATTATCTTAGCTAAACAGCAGGTACACTCACATTCACATTCACACTCAATCTCATACACACACCCCCATATGAATGTCATTTCCGGCTCTTGACTTGGCCCATAAATAACCAACTGCGCAGAGAACTCTGAGCCACACATAATTGAGAATTCACACCTGTAACAGAACAAGGGAGGTTTTTGGGTAAGTTACCTCTACTCGCCCTCCCACAAAGCTCATTTTAGCTCGAACCTGGGCCCAGACATTGGCCAAACAATTGTGACTCAAAAGTTCGGCATTGTCTGCAAAGTTTTTGGCCAAGTTTTTGTGGGTCTAATTCGACCTAAAATCATTGATAAACATTGATTTTGATAAAGAGGCGACTGAGAAACTGTTTACATAAACTTGAGCTTATTGTGTTTAGGTAATCAAGTGCATAACAAGACGCTAATTAACAAACTTGAGCTATTATTTAATTGAGTCTTTGTAGAAGTTTGTGTTTACTTGGGAAAGTCTACTTAATAAATGTTCAAAAATTATATGAAAGTGCGGTATATAAACAAATTTTCACAGAATATGTTTTTTTTATACAGATTCCATTTGCAATTAATTTTTTTTTTATCATACTTTTGGAAACAAGACACTCTTACTTTTAGAAAATTTTTTTTTAGTTTCTTGATATCCGCTTGAAAGCTAAATTAAGGCCAAATTAGTTTGTACTTTTGTTTAATTTGTTTAATTAAGGTAACACACAAAGTTTTCCGGCTTAAAGTAAATTAAAATGTTTAATCAAATTAATCCTAAGAAGACCAAAGTATTTTCCAGTTGTATTGAAATAGTTCCAGTAACACACAACTTTGTTCCTGCTCAAAGTCAAATACAAATTTTCGCCGTTAACTTTTTAATAAAATTTTATCTTGGGTTTGCACGACATAAAAAGCTAATAAACTATTTATGCAGTTGCCCAAGAGCGTTAAAAAATGCTGAAAAGCTTTTCTGAACTATGCAACATGGAAGAAAATAAAACTCGAAATTTTATTTTTTGCGCTTTTTGACAGTTTATCTTTTATGCGAACATTTAATCTATTTGCAAAATACGAGGCAAAAATATGAAAAGCTTAAAATTGTTCTATGCAAATAAGAAAGCAGAAAAGTAAATTAAAAATACATGAAATCATGTTGACAAAATATATGTGTGGTCGTGGGCGTGGTTAACAGATAAGTACCAGTATAATGGGGGGAGTTCAATAACGTGTCGTGTTGCTGGCTGCTGGCGCCACACACAAGCGACAAGGGACTTACATTTTTTACATATTTTACATTTTTATTAAAATGCCAGGATTTCTTTTGCTTTATTTTTTGTTTTTGCGCACACCCACGCAAATTACTCTGTATGGGAGGGGGACGGGTGGTGGCAGTTGTTTTTGTCTATGCAGCTACAACATTTGTTGCTTTAATGGCCAAAGCATTTACCGTAAGCGCCAGCGTGCGTACTAAATCTGCTGCATACTTTTGGATGCTAGGAAAGTAGAAAAACAAAAGCGGTTTTTTGTTGAAAAGATAACTAAATGCCGCTTTTAATGCTGCTTTTTTATTTAACATTCTTAACAAAACTAAAAGAAAAAACCAATCAAAACAGAGAGAACGTGAAGAAATTCCAGGAATATATAAAAATACGTTACTGTTGCCATGGCATATCAAAGTTGTCTGACAAGCAATTGATTCGCAAAGGTCACCAAGGGTTATGTAAACGGATTTTAATTGAATATTGTTGAGTTCATCACCTGAGCAGCACATTCTTTAGCCTTGTGTGTGTTATTCAAACCTCTTGACAGCTTGATTACGAGAACGAAATTAATTTAAGAGGGCATTATTATTGATTGTTAAGCTCTGATTTTATATAAGGGAAAACAAAGAAAAGAGGAGAACAGCCAAAGGAACAGCTGTGCTGTTCTTATTGTTGGGCCAAGTAGTTTATCTCCACAATCAATCACTAATGTGGTGCGTAGGATTTTCGCCATATGAAGACAACCGTTTGATGACATTAAGGAAACTCTTGCTGTCAGCTGCCTTTCCCCTTCAAATTGTTTCATGCACTCAACGAAAAAATATTAAGAATTTTCTGCTTAAATAAAAACAAGCATAGTTAAAGCTCTAAGTTAAAAATATATTTTTTGCGAACAAATTCTTATTTCAAGAAGTTTTACTTAAGAACGCTTTTTTGAAGTGTGTTGTTTATCCAATTACAGCAAGTTTTTTTCTGAGTGTATAGTGAGTGGAATTGCTGGTACGCCCACACACAACTGACCGTCAACGCCTCCGCCTTTATGCATATACCTTTTATAGTAGCCACTATGTAGATTTTGTATGTGTTCCATTGAGAGTCGTTGGGTTTTGTATAAAGCCCGCAACAAAGGCGCATCATGTGCGTAAAGAGAAGAGGCAAGAGAGCGAGAGATAGAGATAGAGAGATAGAGAGGGGTGGTGGTAATTGCAATTAAAGCTGAAAGTGGCGCATATGTGTGTGTAATGGGCAGAGATAATGTCCTGGGCATGTCAGGAATTGTTTAATGGACACTTTTCGCTTTTATTGTCTACCGGCCATAATGGTCACGGGCTTTGATGCGAGTAGGAACAATGCTTCATTCAATAAGATTTTTCCGAAGATATAAGCCCACTGAGTGGCAGCTACATTTTTCTATACATTAAATGCTAATAGAAAAGGGTTTTTTCTGAAATGTAATTGAATTCAAAGCTGACAACAAGGAAACCTTTAAAATATTCACCAATCAATGAATCTTCTAAAAAAGGCATGCACCCAAAAAATTAAAAATCTTCAAAAGAAAATAATTCAAAATAATTATTGCCATAATCAGTAGACCTTTATCATAAGACGGTTGCCAAAAAGGTCTATAGGTATATGTGGCATACCTCAAGCACGGCCGCGGAACAGTGCCAGAACAATCCTGTGAAGGTCAAAACACTTAAGTCTTAATGCTGCGAACAATATTTATTTAAGCAGAGGAAAAGCCAAACAAAAATAGCAACAAAATGCGTCATTAATTTTCTCTAAAGTAAATAAAACAACAACTAGATGGTGCAGTTATTTTGGGTAAGCCGAAGATTAAATACCCTTGCAAACTTCTATGTTTAAAGATGTTGTCCTTAAAAAATTCAATTTCCTGCTGTTCCTGTCGAAATATTTATAATAATATAATGAGTTTAGTTAAATTAAAAAAGTTTTAATTGAACAACTTCAATTTTGAAAGTATGTGATATAGTGGTTCACAATATCGGCCTGATACATGACAAAAACTGAATACCTTTCGCAAGAGTATAGACGCAACAAGAGCAAAAGCAAAAACACGTCCCTGCTCGGACGCCAGCGATAATAAAATTTGCGTGCGGCAGGACGCAGGCGACATAAGCGGCTCAACAGGCCGCTGCCAAAGTCAGATAGCTCCGAGAGCTGTCGCCGACAGGCAGGCCGTTAAGCTGGCGTGGCTGATGAATCCTTTCCCGCAAGCTGATTAAACTCACGGATATGGTGGACTTCGTGGCTGAATAATACTTATTACGGCCAATTAGCTAAGGATACAAATCGAATTGGGCCGAATCAAGTTGGAGAGTTTTATTGTTATGCGTGTCCTGTGCAATAGCAGGTCCTGTCAGCCTTTCATTTAACAATAAGTTTAATTGAGTTTTTTGTTTCTGGTCTTTCGCATTGCAATTTAATTGAATTTTTATTGCGCCAAAGAATGCGGTCTGCCTCTGACACTCTTGAGCTGTCATTTCAGACAAGCCGTGTTTTTAATTACTTTGCTGAAAATTAAATAATTAAATATGATCGCACAATCAGCAGCGGGAATTCGCAGGACGCATTGTCAAGTGCCTGAAACATAAAAGCTCAGATAAAGTCAGTAATACAAATTTTAATTATTTAGCCGAGAGGACTTTGAGGCAGTTAAAGTGGATGATTATTAAAGGGAAATTTAAATTGAGGCTGAAATGAATACTTACTTTGCTTTTCGTGTTAAATTGAGTTTTTCGACATTAAACCATTTAATTTTCACACGTGTTTTACTTATCTATTTTTTAATATTTTATTTGGGTCATTGCTCAATTGGGAAAATTGTTTCCATGAAAATATTATTTTGTGTCAATCTACGCAACTGTCAAACATAAATTTCGTATATTTTTACAGCAGCTGCTCTTAAATTTATTTCCATACATCCTATACTATACCCCACGCTCTAGACCCCCTCCTGGTATTCCATGAAATTAGACAAAGTGGCGAGACAAACAATTTTGTCAACGCAAATTTTCCACGTGGCAAGCTTTGCGCTTCATTTGTTCCGACAAGCATTTTGTTCTCTTAAATAGTAAAGAAAAATGCGGCGCTTTGCCACGCCCACGCGCCTCTTGTTTGTTTTGGGCACATAGAGCTGATGTTTTGCTAGGGGGAACTGTGACTAGAATACCATTTTACGGCACAAAAGACGAGTGTTCTTGGAATTTGAGCGTTTAAATTTTGAAATTAAATTTTTGTTGCATGCTTTCGGGCGCAGTTCCCCAACTGTCGAGTATTTGGCGTGAATTGGCAGTTTTATGCGTGGAACAGCAACAATGTCATAGGACCGAAGTCATAGTTGTTGTTGTTTTTTGCTGCTTGTTTGTTTATGCAATCTGCGCAGTTCACATGAATAAGCACACACAAAAAGGACCCCGCCGCAGGACGCGCACTGAAAACTGTGCACTAACACTTTGCTCACTTTTCGCATTGTCATAACACGATTTATGATATTCTCATGCATATTTACGATTATATGGCAATCGTTTATGATACTGCAAACACTTTATTCATGTCAAAAGCCAATAATTCCCCTATCCCCTGCCTCCGGCCCCTTCCTTTTAAACTCGCACAACATAAACAAGAGAAAAGTTGTCGATTTGTTTATGATTTGTTTTGGCATTTATTGGGATATTCGCTGGCGCTGGGCGGAAATTAATTTGCAGTAAAATAGCATTTACAATTATACTAAACATTTTTGATTTTTGTGTGCTGAATGTGCAATGGGTTTTATATAAATAAATATTGAATTTGTATTTCTCTTTGAGGGAATTAAGCAATACATTTTTTGATCAGTTTGTAATTAGAAGATAGCATTTTTGAATAGACCTTTGCTTTTCTATTATAAATTTATAACAATAAACTGCCCAAGTACTGTGAAAGCTCTTTTGACGGAAAACTTTCATTGCGAATATCTACTTTAGCCATACATTTTGTATTATTATATTTTTTTTTAACTTTGTAAACAGTGCACAAAAGTAAAGTAAATATAATTAGCCGAGGTGTTCAGCTGCTAGTTTTCGGCAAATACTTGAACAGCTCCCTAAATTGAAAATGTGCTTGTGCACTTAATAGAGCTTTCACTTTATTCGCTTCGCTTAGCTTCTAATTAGCCTCAACTTTAAGCCTTATCAAATAAATCAAAAACGCCACAGGACGTCATTTAGTTGATTTAGCAAACACCTGTGGGGCATTATTTCTGGTGCTAATATGAGATAAGACTGTGCGTTCAAGCAAACAGCAAACAACCACTTTGGCGGGCATACAACACACACATACACACATAAAACACACACACATGAGTGCACATAAGTAGTTGTCATTTTCTATTTGAGATTTACGACGTTTGCGTTGCGGACGTTTGCGCCGTCGGCGAGCACATTCTGAGGCACATCCTGGCCTGTGCCCTCCTCGGCCCCCTACCCGACATCCGATCCCCACTTGCCCTCTAGCCAGCAGCTGTTTAGTTATTAAAGGCGTTTGCTTTGTATATACACACACATACACAAACACACCCACAATACACGCATACCCTTAGTCATATGTAAGATTCTCCTGCGTTAGCTTCTTGTTCTTGGCATTATCCTTTCGCTTGAAGGACCATTTGCAAACTGTTTGTCCTCTCTACCCTTCCCTGCCTCTCCCCTCCCCGTGTCAGCGCCTGCATGTGCGTGTATATTAAAAGCTAAATATTATGAATTCAGCTTAGATTTTCCAGCGGACACACGTCCAAGGATATGCTTGGAGTGCCCCAGGATTTGTTTTTTCATTCCTGGCAGAAAAGTAGATATGACAGGCGTTGAGAGCACCTTAGGAAGTTGTTGGCCTGTTGCTAAGGAGGATTAGCCTTCAATTCAACGTGAAAACAATATCTCGCTGAACTATATTAAGGATTATAACACCTTTTGTAGAAGCTGCGACTTTGCGAATGAAAATCTTAGAATAGTCAATAAACAATAAGGTTTCCATATTTAAGAACCAATGACGTACTTCCAGGACAAGTGCTATAAATATCAATACACATGCCGCATTTGAGGCACGCGCAACAGTTGGAGCCTTATATAAATGCCGCATTAAATAAATATGCGAAAATAACCGTTAATGTGTTGCGCTTGAGGAGCTGATAAATGACGCACCGAAGTATGCAACAAATAAAGCAATAAATTTGCCAAAGCTGCTAACTTGAGCCGCATTCGCCAAACTGTCAGGCAGTCGAGAGGGGCGGGGTTGCCAAAAGAGTGCCTTGCAAGGGCGCCGAACATCGACACATTTCAAAATTAATTTACTGTAAATAATTGCGGCAATTAAGCGGGTCCTTGAGGCTAATTGAAATGTTTTCAAGCGCATTTTTCACTCAACTAAAATTATTATTTTTTTTCTCACTTTCCATTTGCCATGCGCAGGCCGTGCAGCCGCGTGCCTTTGCCGTAAATGCCACGGAGGAGATTGGCAACGTGTCGCCCTGCGAAATGGAGTCCATAATAAATCAACTGATGAATCCCAGTCCGGAATATCAGCTACACGTAAGTCACCTGTAAATTGATGCAGGGATTACCTTACCCCTTTCTAGAGGCAACAGCTGTGCGGGCTTTAAACTTAAATTGCCATTTACCACGTTCTCTCGCCCTCTCCCGTCGTCCTCTCTGACAGGCCTCCGCCTTGCGCAATCAGCTGAAGAACCTGCTGCGCGAACGCCAGCTGGCCGTGGGCGAGGAGCAGCCGCTGGGCGATTACGCCGACTACCTGGACGAGGACAAGCGCTCGGTGGCCGCTCTGGCCGCGCAGGGACTGTTGAATGCGCCCAAGCGCAGTCTGGCCACGCTGGCCAAAAACGGTCAGCTGCCGACGGCGGAACCGGGCGACGACTATGCCGATGCCGAGTCCGGCGAGCCCAGCGAGCAGAAGCGCTACATCGGCTCCCTGGCCCGGGCCGGCGGACTCATGAGCTTTGGCAAGCGTAATGTGGGCACTCTGGCACGTGACTTCCAGCTGCCCAACGGCAAGCGCAACATTGCCACCATGGCCAGGCTGCAGAGCGCGCCGGCAACCCATCGCGATCAGCCGAAGCGAAATGTGGCCGCCGTTGCACGCTACAATTCGCAGCAGCATCAGAATCAGCGCAACGGCGCCGAGAAACGAAATCTGGGCGCCCTAAAATCCTCGCCGGTCCATGGCATGCAGCAGAAGCGCGAGGACGAGGAGATGCTGCTGACCGCCGCCGCTCCCGACTATGCCGAGCCCATGCAGAACTATTGGTGGTATCCCAGCTACGCTGGCTACGCAGATCTCGACTGGAACGACTATCGACGCGCCGAGAAACGTTTCCTTGGTGAGTAGTGCGCCGATGGGGTTAAAAGGGAGGGGGAAGGGGGGGGGATGGGGGATGGGGGGAGAGGTGCACTTCTGTAGCTGCTTGTAACCTTGCAGAGGCTGTAACTGGGAGTTAAAGTTGCCTTCAAACTTTGATTAATGCTGCTGTCAATTTTAAAGTTGTTGTTTAATGCAGAGCTGAATAAAAATCGTGAATGGTGAAGGAGTTTTTTTTTGTGAAGTTTATAAAGGAGTTTCTTATAAAGATATGTTCTTAATAAGTATCAATAGCCGTTTTGATTTCCCGCTATTTCTCTGTTTCCATGCAAACTAGTCTTTCAGTTTTAAAGTCAGCGTATATCATATAGTTGCAATAGAGATTTTTGCTTTTCAAAATATTGTAACCGGCAGCCCATAAAAAACTATTATTATTATATTGTATCTTAGAGATTAGATCTAGGTTACAAAAGCTAAGCCAGAGCAACAAATTCCTTCAGGCTGCTCGTTTAAGCTTTTAGACATTATTCTTTTCAATTCTTAGTTTTTTTAAAAAGCTTATCTGCAAGGTTATATATAGTCCACTCTGCGGCTCGCCGTAGAGAGTTTTGCCCACTCCTGCGGATCCACCAGCACCACTGCACCTAGTTAGCGGCTCTGCTGTACTTTCTTATGCACAATTTGTATATATATATATATCGTCACCCTATGTATTTAAATGATCGACACCAAAGACACCTCTAAGGATCCCGAATTGTTTGGCATTGAGCATGGCAATGAGGCGACAGATGCCGATGCCATTGCCGAGGAGCTGGAAGAGGAGGAACAGCAGCAGTTGACAACGCCGCAGAAGCGTCATATTGGCGCCGTCTATCGTTCCGGCTTTCTGCCCAGTTACCGTTATTTGCGCAGCCCCACCGGCAACACCGCTGGCGGCTACGGCGGTGCCGGCGGGCGTTTTAGTCGCTCGGGACGTGCCAGGCAACTTGTATGAGTAAATGGCGATGGTTCGATGTGTGCTGCATAATTTTATAATTTCCTTCATTGAACGTTTCGACTTTTCGATTGTTGCTTTCTTACGCCATTCATTATTCATGAACTGTTATCCTTTGTGTGGAATGTGGAATGTGAGTTGAGAGCCTGCTGTTGTAGCCTGCCTGAAAGTGTTCGTTCAGTCGAGTCTGTCACCTGTCGCCTGTCGTTAACAACTGCTTCGGAATGTAACTATCAAGCTGTGGTCTCTCATAAGTCCATATTCTGTATTATTCAGTTGGTAGTGAAAGCATGTTGGCATCGGCTTTAAGTGGTAGTTTCTTCAGGTACTCAACTCTTTCTGTAGATTAACATCGAGGAAAATCATGATATTGTGTGTGTAAAGTTCATTAAAGCATGTTACACAGCTCTTTAATGGGATACCTGAGCATACATAACCTAATATAAGTTGAACTGGCATGTCCTTACAAATTCTAGTCTAACATAACCTAACAAACCATCCAACAAAGTCTTATCCAACATAACCTAACGATACCAAACCAAACTTAACATAACTTTACATAATCCAACATAACCTAAAAAAATTAAACCTAGTTTCACGTAACCTAGCATAACCTCACTTTCTTGATCACCTTAAACGCAAAAATATAAATAGAACACTCACTTTAAATAATTTGCATTCTGATTCACAAGTTCTACTCGAACCCTAAATTCTCAAATTCCTATTTCTATTGTGCATTTCAATCGCATTAAAAAGGAATCCAATTTCTACTCACATTTCCGTTAAACACATTCGAAATACAATTTGTGTTCATATTCAAGCAGTTTGTCCAATTGGCTGTCAAACGGAAATTCAATTTTCCGTATGTTTGGCAAATCTGTATACATTTTCCAAGCCCCTCCACTCCCCTACCCTACATTACGCTACCCTACCCCTGTATCGTTGCGTGTTAAGGATAATCGTCTAATTTCCGGCATTTTGTTTGCCTGGCATCAGCACGATTTCCCTTGCCGCCCCCGCAATGTCGGGCAGCTCATTTTACTGCAGTTTGTTTGCTGCTGAAAACATTTTTGTGAACAGCTGATGGAGGGCAGGCAGCATTTGAAATGTGCTTTATATATAATTCCACGAATGGCATTTAAATGCGATAATTCAAATAGTTTGGCGCAAAAGTTTCGCGCAACATTTTTTTGCTGTTTTTGTTTGTGCTTAAAGCTCTTGAGATTTTTCCATTTAAACTTCCTCCCAAGTTTTGTTGGTAAAACAGAAATTAAATGTCTACTTATGAAGTGTTTGCCTTTAACAGTAGAAAGAGTGTTCCTGGGCACAGTTTTACAACTCAAATGTTTTGCGGCATACTTTCGCGCGGATAATAAAAGTTTAAATGACGCATTTATAATAAACTTGTGCTTACTTTTGTGCTGTCATAAATAATAGAATAGTTTCCAGAGGATTTGTGGAGATTTTTTTAAATGAAAATTCTTTTTCCTTTTACAAATTTCTATAACATCTGCTGTAAATAAACAAAATTCATATTTTCTGTATGTGTTGGATTTTTATGAACAATTTTGTCCAAAATATTAAATATATATGTGTTTATTTTTTGTTTAACATGATTGTATTTAACAGTGTTTGTTGTTTATTTTGGCTCATTGGCATGTTTGGCAAAAGACAAACGTATTGGCATGTTTTGACTTGGAATATGTTCTATGGTAATTTCTGTGTTTTTTTTTTTGTTTATAATATTATTTAGAGCGCTTTCAGTATACTTCGTGTAGGACAGCTAGAAACAATACAAATAGTTGCATGTGTTCTGGCACAACACATCGAATATCTAATTTTAACTTAATGAAAACGATCTTATTGTGCACACATAGTTTTCGTATATCTGTTTAAATATTTGAATGGATCACTTGAGAAGAAAGAGAACTAATAATTTTGGGTGCGTGTTTTTGTTTTTATTTTTGGCCACTGCAGGTCGAGTATTACCCCCAACACGAGCGACTGCGTCAACCAATCGCAGCCGTTTGTAAGCGTTGTTTTCTACCCAATCGACCGATGATGAACTGGAGCGGTGCTGGCCTACGCGGTAGTCTGTCCAAATTTTATGCGGATCCCATTGAGGCGGCCAGATCCTCGGCGGCGTCGGCTGCACGCATGCGCAGCATTTCCACCAACTCGCTGCCGAGCGGGCCGGGCAATAGAATTTATCCACCCTTCCATTCGTGGGGAACACCACCGCGTATTACAGCACTGCAACGAGGCGTCTATCGACGCAACGGTGAGTCCATGGACAATTACGAATACTAAAATATATCGAGACAATATAATCCATATACAATAAAACTAACAGTAACAGTAACAATAACAATAAAAAATAACAATATCGTATACAGGCCTATGCTAATATAGAGAGATATATGTAATACAGTATTTTCGATGTAGTAGTTCTTAACCCACACTGAACACTCACATACACATGTCACACACACACCTGCAGCACCAGCAGCTACGCAGCGCAAATGTATCTGTATCTCAAAGATTTGCCGTAGTTCGGTGCCACTCGAATACGTATCTGTATCAAAATATCTATATATATAAACATATATATATATTGAATAAAAGTAAACAATATCTATGTATAAATGAGGTAACTGATACCAGTGCAAAGCAAAAGAACGTTTAATATCAATACTAAACCATATCGTAAAACTCTCGTTTATCTCAAGAACAGAACGAACAGAAAAACCGAAAAACAAAAACAAATTAGTGCCAATGCCGTACCTTAGCAGGAAGTGTTGAATCTGTATCTTTTCGAAAAACCCACACAAGATTTTACTATTATTTATAATTACTTCCAACTCAAAGTTAAAAACTCCCTACAAATTGTATTATTCCACTTATATCCTATACATTTGTATATGTGTGTAGCTGATGTATAAGACAATAAATATAATAATAATAATAATAATAATAATAATAATAAATTCCCCCCGTTAGTGCAATGTTTTAGCCCAAGTTGAGGCACAAATCATATAAATAAATATATATATATATACCAAGATATAAGTACTCGTATACACCGAAGAATGTTGGAAATGAAAGGAAAAGCTTAAAAAAACTGCGTCAAAGACAATAATTAAGAAACTTTGGTAAGAAGACAGCAAAAACAGACAATAAATGAATTGACAATAAAAACAACAAACGAAAAATTACTTATTGAACTATTTAAAAAACAATTAAATATTGCATTCAATCATTTTTAAATATTTATTTGAAAAATATCGGAAAAAAAGAAGAAAAGAGAAACCGTTTATAAAACCTAACTAAAAACATATTCAATGTGCGTAATTATAAGTCTGATGTTGTCAATAATTAACTTACATATTTATTTCCAATTTAAAGTATTTCAAATGCAACAATATATATATAATATAATATATAATATACATATATGTGTATACGATTATATATGCATATTTACTTCGTTTATCTATGTATGTATTTATCTATGCATGCGGAGAAATGCTCAATGCGAAAAAGGCGCTGTAAAAATAGTACACACTTATCGAAATGTTATATCTATATACACAATTATATGAAAAATACTTCAAAAGGTTAACTTGAAAATAATACTTACAAAATATATACATACATACTTATTACCGGTTTGCTCCAACACTAATGAATTTGCTGTTGTTTTATTCTTGGGTTTTTTGGCTGGCTTTAAAAACTATATTTCTATAATCATTAAATTGTAAGAGTGTGTGAGTGTTAGGAAACTTAAGATCTGGCTGCAGAGTAAGTATTATTAGAAGTTGCACTCTCGACGATAACATACCTACCTTTTGTTGCTCATTTAAATAATATTTTTCCTTCAAATTTATCCCCAAATAATATGAATTTCTTTTTTGTATATAAATCTCTATATTTTATACATAATATCGCTTTTTATATCTTATGTTAAACAAATAAATATACTTAGCGAACGGAAACACGTGTTCATGCGCCTCTAAAAGCCGTGTAATGTACATGCAAAGTAATATATAATATTAAATTAAAATATTATAGCTACGCCGACGATTTGCATATCGGTTGAATAAATAGGTAAGTGCCTAAGATTTACATGTGCCTCTGCTGATAAACGTATTTCCGATGCATTATTCTACAATTAACTCAGATATCGTGTGCAAACAGGGTTGGGGATAGGGGTTGTGAGGGGGAATGTCATCGACTCATGACCAGTACTTGGCCGTCTGACCCTGGGCGGGCAGAGGATGATTGTAGGCGGCGGCCACGTTGCCATGCGCCGCGGCAGCCGCATAATCGGTCAACTGATGCTGCGCGACCGCGTGGTGAGCCGCCGCCGCGTTGTAATTGGCCGCCGCCACCGCCGACTGGTTGAGATGGTAGGCGGCCTGGGACCAGTTGGAGGGCGACTCCAGCTTCGCATAATTATCGCTTAAGTGCAACGAGGGCGAGATCTTTGATACACTGTCCGCAGTCAGCTTGGAGAAGTCGTCTATGCTCAACTTGGAGTAGTCTGGAACGGCAGAGATGGGCAATAATTAGAGAGGATTTCCATAAACGGAAGAGAAATGCAGGGAGGGAGAAAAGACGGAGAATATAGGGCTCCAGATAGATGAAATATTAAGGAAGGTGGCGGAGGTGGAAATTAAGAAGTAGGTTAAGATTTGTGGGAGGATATTAGGGAGAAATGAGAAGTTCAAGATAGATGAGATTGTGAGAATGTGGAGATTGGGCGTAGTAGACGGAAAAGAAAACGATCAGAAGATTCGCAAGAAAAAGTAGAATGAGATGATAGACAAAGAGATCGAGGATAAAACAAGAGATACAAATAAAGAAGATAAAAAAGGATGCGGAAAAGAAGATGGTGAAGAAAAAAAAATATGGAAAATAAGGATGAGATGACGAAATATGGGATCCTGAAGAAGAGGGAGGACGAGCTAAACATCTTGAACTTCCCATCTAATGAAGGAAGTAGTAGAAGAAATGGAGCAAATAGAGAAGAATAACAGGGAGTCGAGGGGGTGTGGGGGGCGGAGTCCAAGATTAAATATGACACAGCAAGAGAAGGAGTAGAGTTAAGTTAAAATGAGAAGCAAGTGCCTTGCAAATGTAAATGTTCTTCATTTTGTGGTACCCACCTTGGTGGTAGTAGTTCTGGCTGCCGAAGTGTCCGTGCTGCGCGAAGCCGCCCGGGAAGCCGTGCTGCGCCGCGCTCTGCACCAGATCGTAGCCGCCCATCTGCGTGTGGTGATGGGCCGCCGCCGCGGCGGCCGCTGCGCTGTGGGAGCTGGGCGCATGGGCGGTGGTGTGGTGGTGGTGCGAACTGTCGGTCATGCCCGTCGCCCCGCTGGCCGTGGTGCCAGCGGCAGGACTGTAGCCCGCCATGGAGCCCACGCCTAGCGGCCCAAAGCCGAGTGGTGCAGCAGCACCACTGGGGGCCACGCCGACGCCAACGCCGACGCCGGCACCGCTGCCATTCATGGGCGAGAGGCCGGAGCCGGAGCCGGAGCCGCCCGAGTGTTTGCGCAGACGCGCACGCCGATTGGAGAACCAGACCTGAATGCGCGCCTCCGTCAGGCTGGTGGTCTGGGCGAGCTCCTCCCGCGTGTAGACATCCGGGTACTGGGTGCGTGCGAAGGCGCGCTCCAGCGCCTCCAGCTGCTCGGCGGTGAATGTGGTGCGGGAGCGGCGTTGCTTGCGCTTCAGCGGAATGCCCGGCTCCGATTCGGTGTCGCTGATGTCCGAGTCCCGGCCTGGCCAAAGAGAGTGAGACGCCGTTTATTAAAAGACTACTAAAATTATAAACGCCTCGTAAGAAGCCATAAAATTGTTCACGCTCAGAGCTGTCGAATGGGAAATACGCCGAAAAAAAAACGTAACTAAATCATATTCGATGGGGCGGCCACCGACGTGGTGGATCGTGTGACCCCCTCGGCTCCCGATCATATGGGAATGTGAATGGGAATGGGTGTGGGAAATGGAAATGGGAATGGGAGTGTCGACGTTCACTGCGCGCCATTGCATATTAATTGAAACGTCAGGGAGCGCAACAAATCTGTCAAAAGCCGCCGCCACAGAAGTCAGCAGATGATGCGCGGATCGTTGATCGTTGAAGTGGAGAGGGGAGAGAGGAGAGAGGAGAGGGGGCGTCGTAAAAGTCACCACAGTTGACAAGTGACAATAATATATCAAATTACACAAGAAGATGATCGGCAAGTTGTCAACGACATGGATCCACGGAGGAGTGCGCCAATTAACTTCGGCGTCTGTTTACGAAAGCGAATGCCGCCGTGGCCACAAATCGGGCATGAAGCGCGGCGTGTGGCAGAGTCAAGATGGTTATGGTTGGGTCCGGAGGGCATGCCAAATTATTTGGAGAGCTCATTACACAATAAACTGACATTAGGGTTGCTTTTCCAAAGCAGTTCAAAGCGGCTCGGAAATTTTCAACAAGATCACAAGATCGTTTTTCAAAAAGAGTTGCCAGCACACACATGGATACACACACACACACACACACACACACACTTACACACTCACAGTTGGGCCTGGCTTTGTCCTGGCAGCGGAAATACTTAGCCCGGTTTCCGCAACGCCTTCGATTAAAACGATCGTCCTTGATAGTGTGTGTGTGTGTGTGGCACAGGGAAAACTAAGGATCGGGCTGGGGCCATATTGTGGATGCGGTCAGCGTAAACGCGTTGTAATCTTTTCCGGTCTGTCTAGTGGGAAATTATTAATTGATTTAGTGGATTAGGCCACTCTGATATTATTTGTGTGATAAATTAGGCCACCAAACAGGCAAATACAGGAAGTGAGCGCAGGAATCAAGAGTTCTTGTGATATAAGAACCAGGTACAGTTGCAACAAAAGTTAAGTTTGGAACCTAAGAAACCTTCTGGTTTTTGGATTCACAATTTTTTTTTCAATGTTATATAAATAATTTGCGTTGAGGAACTGTCAGAGGGCATAGAGAATCAATTTTTAGATCCACGATCAAAAAGTGTCTTTTTCTATACAAAATGAATTTGACTAGAGTGTTCTTGATTAGTTTAGCATAACGGTATTTAACAATTTGAAAGAAATGCTAAATTGAAATTTTATTAAGATATTAAAATCGTATTAAGATATTAATATCTTAAGGAATACCCATTCCTGTTATAATACTTCTGTAATTTATATGAGATCTTCAATCTTTGTCACACCCATGCACCTGCCCACGTAACTAATGCAAATTTTACAAATAGGATTTGCCAAAAACCCATTTCAAAGCCTAATAAACCTTTGTACGTCAGCCCAAAGTTTCAGGCACGCTTAAAAAAAAACAACAAAGCTCATAAAACACACCCAAAAACCCTGCAAAAGCAAAAGAAATCTTAAGGTCTGGAACGCCCACTGTTTAGTGGCTCGAAAAGCCAAAATTCACATGCGTATTAAAATGGGGAAAAAATATTATGAAAATAAAAAAAATAAAACAGAAGTCGACTATTAATCTTTCAACACACGCAACAATAAAACTTAATTATAAGAAACGGGTTCCCAAAAACTGCAGAAGCCGTTCAATAAAATCGAACACCAAGTGAGATAAACAAAAGAGCAAGGGAAAGAGCTAAAAAGAGAGAGAGCGAGGGGGAGAGAGAGATAGAGAGTGACAGAGCGAGAGATAAACAAAAATCAATTAGTTTTTAAATGTTAAACAATTTATTAATTTGCTGATACTACAAGTGAAAAAGAGGCTAAAAACAATCCAGCAATTTTACAATTTAACAATCCGAAGGTGGCCTCAAAAACAAAGATCAAATATTTTTTTTTTGCCACCACTCTGGCTACCGGTGGTGCTGTGGCTTTCATTTCCAGCAGCCCAGTGATAAATTGCTGTGGTTTTGTAATCCGCGCGGGGTATCGATCATTTTCAACGACGTTTCCAACTGCATTTTCAAACAGCAGGTAGTAAATGGGGTTGCCAGGGGAGTCAGTAGGGGGGAGAAGTAGCCCTGTGTGGTCAGGCCCCAATTCCAAAAAAAACACACTCTTGATGGACAGTCACTGGGCACACTTTTGTGTCCAAAAGGGCAAAGACCATGCGGCTGAACATTATTGAAATACCCCAAAGAGTCAAAGAGAAAACAACAAAATAGACAAAATTCTACAGTCATCAATCAACAAGAACCTGACACAATTTAAATTGCCTGCATCTAATATACGATTTCGACTCCATGGGATTGCTGCAATTGAAAAACCCCAGCAAAAGATCTGTAAATATATATGTATATATAAAAACCCTAAGTAAATGAAATTTTTATATCCAATTTATTGGCCTCAGTTATGACACTTTTTTTTTATTATTAGTGGGGCCTCTGAGCTGGCGGCCACTGTCAGCTGTCAGCTGGAGACATGGAGACTCGGAGACACGCGCGGTTCTGTCACCGGCCAGATTTGGGATTTTCGGGCCTTTAGCCGTCTGACATGGCTTATGGGGCGCTGCGTTTTTTTTTTAAGGCTTAAGATTCTTGTCAGCAAAAGGATTACAGGAGCATTAAAAATATATGCCACTTTTATTTGGAAATTTAACAAGCGTTGAGTTGGCATTTTTTTATTTTTTTTGTCGTGTTTTTTTATTGTATTATTTTTTTATTCGGCGTTTTATAATTGGTTGAGCTTTGTGCAAAAACCTTGAAATTTGAATTGGGTAAATAATCCTATAAACATAATTTATTTTTTTATATATATATTTTTTTCGACTAATTTTTAAACTAAAATCATTGTGGCCAAAATTTTCAATGAAATAAAAAAAGATGAAGCTTAAATCTCTTCTTAAAACAAAACCTTTCTCTAAGTTCTTAAAAATTCTATTTGAACTTTTTATACCATATTATAAGACCTAAAAAACACACACACGTCTAGCTGCCCGCCCAGCTTAGAGGGCTTATCCCAGAGCGTATAATTATATAACAAACATTTATTTAAATGCTCCCAAACGAATATATTAAAGATAAAGTAACCAAAATGTATGCTATCAACGCCCTCGCAATCTCAAAAGCGATATTAAATACAAATGAGAGAAGCGTTCCCGAGCATTTAAACTAATTTACAAAATTGTTAACAGACCGAGAGCAGATTGAGTGGAGACCAAAAATTAGTTATAATCATAATCCGGCGGCAAAAGAGCCGATTGTGCGGAGCCAGCACCCCCCGAAGTTGCCCGATTTCGATTCCGTTTCAGAATGAAATGAAACTAATTTAAATAACAATGCGCACAAACACTTGATCAAAACAAATCCCCCAAAGATGAGCAGACAAGCAGGACAGCGACAGATACAAATGCAGATACAGATGCAGATACAACTACAGATACAGATACTAACTCAGTCAGTGCTCGCCTGGGGTAGACCCAAGTTGGCTAAAGTGTGATAATACGTTAATAAAATATTTTGTAACTCATCAACACGAACGAGCAACGCAGCGGTGCATCGACGGCGGCAAAAAGAAAAACCCAGTTGAGCCCCTTGGCCGCTGGCCCCTAACAATGAGATCAAACGGAACGGCGCAGGACACCCTGGTGGGCATTAAAGATGCCGCCACAGATCGGTGCATTTGAAGTCGAGGCGCTGCTTTTGTTACGTTGACACTTTTTTCGGGCATGAACGATTTTAATGGTTACCCGGCTCGAACAAATGAGCCACACCACAAGACCAGAAGATCCACAGACCATATGCATGATCGAGGGCACGACCAGAACGCTGTGTGTGTGAATATCGAGCCGACCGCACACATATGCGCTCTTAAGGAGCAGGATATATTTTTGCGCAATCACCACGGCATAGAGATGGGCGAGTGCTCCGGTTTTCTAACGCGTTACGATGAGAATATTCATGGTCAAAAATATCTTCAACACGACTCTTTACATTTCTTTTTAATATATTTTTGAAATTTCCAAATTTTACTTAGAAAAAGAACAAATATCTATGGCTTGCTATTTTGTTTCTTGCCTAAAAGTTAATAAAAATTTAATTTTTCATTCAACTTTGAATCTTTGATGAAAGAGTTTAAAAAAATTCCAATTTTTAAATGAGGCACATTTTTTAAGCTGGGATTTCGCATTTTTATCCCATATCTCTTTTTTTGAAGTGGCCTTTTTTCTAATTTTTATTTAGACAAATAACATTTTCAAGATCATTGGCTTTTAATTTCTTCGACCTTCAACTAAAAGTTAATGAAAATTAGACTTTTCTTTAAATTCAAATTTTTTTGTGGTTGAAGAAAATTTTTTAAATTAGTTCACGAAAGAAATCACGACACGCGCACAACTCCAGCACAGATTCTATGTCTAACCCTTGGCTCTCTTGCTCTCTATAGTCATTTGTCATGTGACACTGCAAGAACGCAGCACCTCACTCTCTCTATTTATCTGTCCTACTCTTGCGCTCACTCTCCAGCATTAGAGTAGGTGTGAACTGATCTCGAGTTCCATCGAGCGGCGACTGTTTGTCTTCTGCGGCCATTGCGACTTTTCTGCTCTCTTCTGTTTTGTCTCTTATCTTCTTTCTTTATTTTTTTTTGCAAATAATTGAACCTGTTTGTATTTGCGCTAGCTTTGGGCCTTGTTTTTTGAGCCTCCGGGCCCATTGTTGCCGCATTGTCTGGCCGTCTAAAATATTTGGTAAATAGCCCCTGGCTATTCCCACGCGTCGTCCTGGCGGCCTCCTTGCTTCATAGTTTTGATCCATTGTCCTGTGCGCGGCTTTTCATTTACACTAATTGCCACAAGTGTTATTTTTTGGGTTTTTTGTGTATTTATTTCTTGACTTTTTGTCGGTGTTTTGGCATTTGTTTTTTTTGTTTGTGTTTGTGTGTTGTATTTTGGTTACTTTCTTTGGAGTGGGCCTTGACCTGACATGGGTTGTTCCATTACCACGCCAAATAATACAAATCGCACGCGTATTTATCAGACACAAGGTCGGCATCGGACGGGGTTAGGGCAGGGCAGCCTACCTATTGTTAATCGCGTTTAGCGAAGGCGTTGCAACATTTAGCGGCATGTTTGTTGCATCTACAAAACGGGGCGTGTCGATTGGGTATTTATCTAGCCGCATAGTTCGGTTCAAAATTCTCTTTAATTTCTAGTCCTAAATATTATACCTATTTATCTACTTTGGCGTGCAGTTTGATTATTTGATCAATTTAAAAAGTCTAGAAAATCTTCGCATAACTCAGTTCAAGAAGCAGCCATTATTATAGGAATAAATTCTAATAAATTGTACATTTTAAAATATATATTAAAACTAAAAATATTTATACAAAAATCTCGTTTGAATAAAAAAAATTCTTAAACAATATTTTAATGTTCATAAATTTCTTTAGAAAATTTCAAACATTTTTTAAGAATTTGAGGAAATAGATTGTGACTTCTTCAATCATAAATAAAATTTCTAGATATAAAAACCTGACTTAATACTTTGAATATTAAATACTAGTATATAAAGTTTTTTAGTATACAATTTCTATGTCACATAATAAGTTATATTTCTTCTTCTTGTATATTATAAAATATTAAATAATAATAACATATATTATAATGCAATTTTAATTGGTTTTTAGTTCAATTGCGTGTCGGCATCTATAAATAAAAAAAAACTATCAATGCTCTCAATAACATCTTTATTTTCTTATATCTAACGCTTTTCGGGCTTCCCCCACCTCGTTTATTTGTTTTGTTTTTGGATTTTTTTTTGTCGTCAAAAGCATTGGCTCCAGTAGCCAGTCCGCGTTTCGGTCAGTTGCAGCCCCCACACACAAATCTCTTTTTGTGTGTGTTTCAGTTATTATTTGATATTCCACATATTTTCGTCGCTTTTGGTGTGTACGAAAGATCAAAGTGAGCCGCCGCTAAACACAGTCAGCGACAATGGGCCACGCATCTGAGCAGGGGGGCCACGAGCTCCCCGGCCATGGAGCCCAGCTTTATAAATTGTACAAAATCAAAATCAAACGAAATTATAAGTGAAATACGAGACGAAGAAATATATTTAATAATGCATAATTTTTATTTTTTTTTATTTTGGCCCGCTTACCCTTAGCCCCCCTTCCGAGCGTACCCAACTTGGCACGCCGGCAAAGGAAGGCGTTGATTACAGGCAAAGGCACCGACTCCGGACCAAGTCGGATGCCCGGCCAGCTGAATGGGTCGTGCTCTCACTGTGAATGTGTCTCTGTGAATGTTGTTCCGATTGCGTTCTGATTGTGAGCCCAGGATGGGTCCAGCTGACCAGCCAGCCAGACCAACCCAACCGAACATAATGACGGACGCATCATTACGAAATCAGCGGAATTAGTATAGGGATAGGGGATAGGGTTTTGGGAATGGCAATGATGATGGGAAGGCGTGTGCTTATTATACGCTTCGACAACATAATGATAGCTCTTGTCTCGAAGTTATATAGATTATATTTAGTAATTGGCATTTGTACGATTGGAGCCACCAGTTGGAGGATAGTTAAATGGGTTAGGCATACAGGTGCTGAGAGAGCACGGATAAACGATTAGGGGGTTGTGCCTGAATATTGTACAAAGTGAATATAAGTCAAGTTTAAGAGTTGGAGATATAAAGGGTATGGAGATAGTAAAAGTTAAGATACAGGTTTTAATTATTGGGTTAAGATAATATCGAACAATGGGAAACATTATAAAATGTCCACTGAGAAGTTTAAAATATGTTTTCACTAAACACCTGACCTTCCCATTTTCCATTTTCCAAGCCATTTTTCATTCAGCCATAAGAAAATTGTTCTCACAGCATGCCAGAGAAAAGAGAGGGAATATCGTCAACGTCACCAGCCCGAAAAAAAGGAAAAACAAAAACAAAACAGTTGCTTTCCTTCGCTCAAGGTTAAGAAATACCCAAAACACAATAAATATGCATTGAGCAAATGTAAGCCGCAACAAATGAGTAGCAAAAAGTCAAGGTGACAACTCTGGATGTCACCCACTGGGCTATTGTGAGGCGGTTTCTGTGTTGTGACAGAGTTGGCACGGGAAATATCACTGGCCGTCGGCAAATTGGACAATTGGCAAAGCGGTCAACAATGGCGCGAGAGATTCAAATGACGACTTGTCGGCTAAAGTACAGTGAAAATGTTCGCCTAATGATGCAACACAAAAACAACAGCCAAACAGACAATTTTCTAGTCGATTTTGAGGCAGAAAGTCGTAAACGGGCTAACGATAACCGAACGAGGCAACGCTTTGACCCCCGCCGATCGTTTATCGAATGACTTTGCATATTTAGCATGATTATTGGCCCCGTCCAGAGTGACGGAGTAGGAGTCAGTGCCAGAGTCGGAGTCGAAGTCGGAGTCAGTGTCAGAGTCCGAGTCGAAGTCGAAGTCAAAGACGAAGTCTCACGCAAGGCATTGGAAAAACCGGGTTATTAGCTGTGCGATAGGTAGATAGGTAGAGGAGAATCTGGAATCTCGTGTACTTTTGATTCTCAGGTGTCATCATCTACACCTATTTCTGGGCAGTTGTTGTTGTGTTGCCAACAACTGAACGGAACGATCGTTATCGTATAGGCCAGGCCAGTGGTCTATTGTAATATTTTGAGCGGCTTTGATTTAAGTTTAAGTCGCTCGTTCTAAGACGATCAAAGCGGCATTGCCGACATACACACACACACACACACACACACACGCACAACAGCAACTTTGTTGATTTGACCAACAAATGATTTGGGAATGATTTTCCGAAATTACATCAAACATATCAAATAAATGATCTCTAATTTTTGTAGCACGTTTCTTCGCCAAATGGAAAAAAAAAACAAACACAAACTATTTTAGCTTTATACAAATAATGCTTATTTTTACAGGGTTTTCACAACTTACCGCCCAGTATGCCGTGTATCGTGTAGTCCTTGCGTCCATCTTCGCTGCCCCGATCGTTGCCCCTCAGTAAACGGCTGATCGATGAAGTCGACGGCGGATCCGCAAAGCCCTCCTGTTAAAAATAGGGGGAAGACTTGATCAATGGGGATGTCTTGTAAATAGCTCGCTTATGTATCTCTGTAACTTGTATGTGCATTTGTAGCTGTAGCTGTAGCTGTATCTGTATCTTATCTAAATGAGCACTCGAAATCGTAGTAAATCAGGCAAACAAATCCAATTAAGATAAGCGCTAGCCGCGTAAATATTTGTGGGCTACCGGTTGGACCCATAAATTATACATACGTTAGGCACTCGGACTTGGGTCTGGGTCCGGGCTCGGGGCATGGACTGCGGCTTTACGAATGCACTGCAAGCATTGACATTAATTCCACAGTTGCTGGGCAGCTGCCCACTTGCTGTTTGGACAATTCTTAACTCTACTCCACTCTCTCCATCTCTCTCTCTTTCTCTCTCTCTCTGCTTCTCTCCTACTCTTCAACTCTCTGTGTTGTAATCCAATTAGGAGAAATGTCAAGCTGAGCATTGCTTGGAAATTTGTCCCAAGGTGTCACGAGTTGTCTTAAACGCCGCGACAGATCACAAGTGTGAATCTTAATGCACTTAGCTCGCCAATTTATGCGAAAAATGTAAGTAGAAGGTTGTCGCGATAAAAATTAGATAATGTGATAATGTAATAAGAAAGCAATTTTACTTCAAGGAATTTAAGGACAAATACG
Source organism: Drosophila colorata (assembly GCA_035041545.1). NCBI lineage: Eukaryota > Metazoa > Arthropoda > Insecta > Diptera > Drosophilidae > Drosophila > Drosophila colorata. The sequence continues at coordinate 235,171 of JAWNLD010000453.1, forward strand.
CTTATATAAAAACATTTACGAAAATCCATTTAGCTAAAGCTTAAATGAAAATTCCTAAATGATCTAGGAAATACTTAAAGTTACACAAACTCATGGAGTCCTGTATAATGAATTTAAAAGCTTTGCATAGGTCCGTCTATTTAATATTTAATATAGCTGAAGAACAATCAGTCGAAAAAGTAGTTATTGTACGAAAAGGGGTTATTCTCCTAACATATATCATATATAACAATATCAGTCTAAAATTGGGATTTTTGTTCTAACACAAAAAATTAAGCATTCATTCTTATTGTTAGATATTTTAATGTTTATTTGTTTTATAGTTTATTTTCTTTTTGTTTTTATTCAGATGGAGTGTTTTATATCGTTTGTTAATACCGTCAGAAATCTGTCAGCAACTGTCTTACAGTGATCTACGCACCTGAAAGACAACCTTAAACAAGGGTAAGTCATAATTTTTGATTTATTTTCTTCGTTTGTCCATCAATTGATCTGAATCTGAGATCTAATGGCGCTTGGGCAGGCAACACCTCTTTCTGCTGCACGTAATTCCCGAGAAACTTGGAATCGAAATCAAATCACATCAAAACAGACAAAATCCAAACCAATTTCTCATGCAATGCAACCGAAAACTGTCAGTTTTCATTAGAGCAACACGTCGACTTCAGCCTGAGCCCCAACCCGAGCTCCAAGTCCAGCTTCAGCTTCAGGTCCAGCTCTGAGCTGCCAGCTAATCGCTGCAGAGCGAAGCGCAACTGTGCGACGCGGACAAGATGTCTGATCTCTGGAGCTGGAGCTGGAGTTGAAGCTTAGTTTGGAGCAGACCCAGCGTCAGCGTCTCAAATGGAGTGGCATGTGCCGCAAACACTAGTTTTTTTTTTTTAGGTTTTTTCTTATGATTAATAATAATCACATTTTTCCACTAAGAAAATTATGCAGTTGCCCAGGTAATGGGCGAGTGTACAAAGGTGCCACAACTGGCACCTCATAGACGTGGCCCAGACGCCGCTTGGAGCCAACTACAATTCAAACATAGCAAGTAAAAATGTCGCAAGCGACTGCAGCATACTCTGTTCATACTGTAGGGACAGTTTTAAGCAATAAGAAATAAGTTTGCTTGATTTTTGGATTGGGTTATAAGTAGTTTATCTGCCAAATATTTTGACTACAGCTTTTAAAATGTGAGTGTGGTGTATTATTCGCATTTTATCTCCCTTAGTGGGCGTGGCAAAAAAATCATAGCAGTTTATTTGGGGTGAATATGCAAATATTAAAAGGTTTTCTCATTTGAGCAAACGGACAATGAAGCCAGTATACTCCTCTTAACTTTGTGAATAGTGTGTATGAAAAAACTGACATTTTGTCCAGTATGGGCTGGGAACTGCGCTTTGCTGTGCTGTCTGGTTAGCTGCCCCACTGGCTGGCTACTGGCTCTTATTTCTATTGAATGTGTCATGAGTATGACAACAACAACAACAACAACAACAGCAGCAACAACTACAACAACTGAAATATGTTTTGATTTTCAACTAGACTTTTGTTGCGTTATTTACGAGTGTTGCCCCACGGCACTTGGCTGGATCTGGAACTGGGTCTGCGGCTGCCGGTCAGAGTGTTGTCTACCGGTTGCCAGTTGCCCGTTTGCTTGGAATGTGTGACAGCTTATCTTGTAGCAACTGACAACTGCCTGCCGCAACCCGCTCCGCCCCGCCTCGGCTGTGCCAGCCCCCTTGAAGCGGTTGCCCCCGACTGTGCGACACCTCTGTTTTTTCTCTTTGATTTCTGGCTACACAAATTCAATTGAAATTTAATTAATTAGTTGACAGTCGGATTGACACTTGAGCGCGCTTTAAATATATATATATTCTCTAAATTCTTCCCTTTTTATTTTGGGCCTAGCATCTCGAGTGAGTGACAGGTGTGATGGCCAGGTCGGTCCCTTTATAGGGTCTCTCATATGTGAAGCATTTCTCGGAAATCAGGAAAACGTCAGAGCGCATGCAAAAAGAGTTGGGCTATAAAATAACTGATATAACAAATGTATTTTTTATTGATTATTTAATTGATTTGTTAAAAGCTCAAAGATGAAACATTTATATATTTTCTTAGGGAATCAGCTTAGAGATATATAAAAATCTTTTGAAAATATGCGCATTTGCGCATATACAACTTGTTGCTTTAAGAACTTAATTGCAGTCTTTTAAGTTGATCTTTACGATCGAAATTCGATACTGACGATTAATCAATTGATTTATGCAATAAATACCAGCTGAATCAATCACGAACACGCGGCGAACAACAACAACTAATGCCTCTAACCACAAAACCAAGCCAAGCCAAGCCGAGTTGAGATCAGGCTCTGGCTCTGGCTCTGGTTCAGCCTCCGACTCACCGATCACGAGGAGCTGCGGATCCAGGCCGTTGGCGTATTCTAATTAAGCGTGAAGCGCACCTGGAGGCACTTTTTACGCCTACTGCCAGCGAGCCTGCAGATACAGATACAGATGCAGATACAGATGCGCAGATACAGATACACAGATACAGATGCACAGATACAGATACACGGATATATTCGAAGAGTGATGCAACCGGCCGTGTGCCAGATCTTGGCCCGATCGCATCGATGGCCGCTCGAATTGGTATCGCCACATAAACTGTAACTAATTGCGGCTTCAAATAAAGAGCAAAGAGCAGCGCAGCAGAGGGGAACGAGTGAGAGCGAGAGAGGGACAGAGAGCGAATGTACAGAAGGAGCTGGGCCTTTGATCAGTAAGCAGCATGCCAAAAAACAAAAGAAAAAAAAAAAAAATATATATATATATATATATATATATATATATATATATATATGTATGTATGTACATATATACTGGCCTGGCGGTCCCTGAGTAAACAGCATTGGCGTAGGTTCGGAAAACTTTTTTTGGAAACACGCTTCAAGGCTTTTTTCACGCTTTGTTTTTATTCTTTGTTGGCTGATTTTTTTTGGCCAAATACATTTATTTTTAATTTTTACGCCAGTTTCTACCAAACAAAAAAACAATGTGTGTTGGGGTGCGGGTGAATATTGTGTTTATGTGAGGACTGACAGATAAAAGCTCTATTTTGTTTTAAAATGTGATTTAAATTAAGTTCAGTGTAAGGGTTCTTAGAGAAAAACTAAAGATTTTTGTTCTTAAATTAAGTAGAAGCTTTGTCAAAATACGGTCATGCAAATTTTTTAATTTAAGTTGTACGGAGAACAGACCGATATATGTTGCAATAGCTAACTCTTTCGCAATTTCGCCCAGTGTATTCGGTACCGTTATATACACCACGAGCTGCATAAACTGCCAGCCACAAACTGGCTTGTTGCTTCATGTTAAAATGCGAGTCAAACCGGAAGTTAGAAGCGATTGCCAAAGGGCAAAAAAAACAAAACACTTAAACAAACAGGAAAACAAAAACAAAGGCGAAGAGAGAAATAAACATATTGCGCTGTGTTGCACCTTGTTGGCCTCAAGGATGAAACAGAGCACAACAAAAAGGCGGCCCACGTGAAGTCCGTTGGCGTTTTGCCGACTTTTATGCTTTAATCGATTTCTCAACGGTTTGGGTGGCAAAAATTGCGAAAATTTGTCGTCGCCGTTGTACAACAAATTTGTCAACTGGCAATCGATGTTGTGTTTTTGTTTTGGCCCAAAACGGGCAGACGGCATATGCAAAGGGCCGAAACGGCCGGCAACGTGCCATAACAAAGCCAGCGGGCGGCCAGAGCCGGAGCCGGGCCCGAGTGTGCCACGTGACTTTTCGGAAAACGGAAGTAAGCCGCCGTCTCGGGTTTGTCTTGTGATCTGAATGGACATAATGCCGTGCGGTTAGAGCTACTGGGCGGCACGGCAAATCCTTATCCTATTTCTGCTGTCACATTTTATTGCTTCCTGCGCAGGTGCAGAGCAACAGAAAGGGAGAGAGAGAGAGGGAAGGAACCACCCACTGTTCACTCACCTTGATCAGTTTCTCGCGTATCTCCCAGCTGAATATACCGGGATTCTCCTTGCGCAGCTCATCAATACGTCCCTCAATCTCCGGCGAGGTGACCTTCGGCTTGCTGCCCCCTATTACTCCCGGCCGTATCGAACCCGTCTCCTGGTAGCGGTTCAGTATCTTCGATACGCAGCCATGCGAGACCCGCAACTGGCGCGATATCACACAGGGTCGCACTCCACTGGCCGCCATTTCCACGATTTTCAGGCGGATGTGATTGGGCAGCGGGCGACCGTTGATGAAGACGCCGCCAAGCTGATTGACGCGTCCCTGGCCTGGAATACAATGTGTTATACTTAAATTTTAGAACCTGAATCGATGAGAAATCAATTTTATGAAATACAAATTTGTATTTAACTTATACCGAAAATAAAGGAGATAGGAATTAGGGCCCCTTTCATAAAATACGTATAAAAATTTATTTTTAACTTTAAATGTAGAATGTCTTTGGGTACCAAATCATGATCAAAATGATATTCCGCATGTAAATTGATTTAGTTTTAGCTAAGTTATTGATCTTGATCTACATTTTTGTCAATTTTGGTATAATATTTTACAGAAAAATTAACCATCGATTGAAAATAAAACATTCAAGATTCTAAATTTTTCAAAAACATGCAACAAAATTGTATTGTTAATTATGCATATATTATAAAGGCAGAATGTCATCAAACATAATAATCGGTTCAGTGTTGACAATATTAGGGGATTTTGAAATATGGGAGATATGGATCCAAGAGCTTTTCATGTCAACATTTTTTTAAATTTTGGTATGATTTTTGACAGAGAAATGTACCACCGCATAATCAGTTTTAATGTTGGATCTGACACTAATTTTGGCAATCGATTAAAAATATAAATTTGCTATTCGAAATTTTGAAAAACAAAACTTTTCGAAAATAAGTAAGGGGGAAATTCTAAAAAATTTGTTTCTTAATAAAAAAATACATTGTAAATGCAGAATCAGACCAAACCATGATCGAATTGCTATCAATAATGAAGATCGGTTTAGTTTTGGCGAAGTTATGGGAGTTTAAATCTCTAAAACTTTACTAGGGACAACGGAACATATAAATCTGGTTTTGCCACGAATTTTGTTTGCTTTCAAAATGTTGAAAAAACTGAATATCCATTTTTAAATGCAGAATGATAAAAGGGAGCAAGCCATTGCTAATTCGCGATTCCACTTGCAAATCGAGTTCGTTTTTGCCGAGTTATGCGGGTTGAAAGGATGAAAAAGGGTTTTACCTAGGATAAGATGGACCTTTTTAGTTAGTGAGCCCCAGTTAATGACTTACCTTGAAAAGGATAACCGGCGAATAGCGGTCGCAACGAGTTGGCGCTGGACATATCCATTTTGATTGTGTTTTGCTTATGAATTAACTTAGGAACTACGTTTGGAGCCGGCGCAGCGAGTGCCCAGTGGACCGCGGATCAGGGACTGGAACTGGGGTCAAAATGCACGCACACGAAGCAGAAGCACAAGAACAATGCACAATTCACATGGCCGGCCAATGGCCTGGCTGCTAATCACTGATAACTAGCTGCCTGATAACAGTAACTGTAAATGCGCGCACGCGAAATCCGACGGAAGGAAGCGCGAGTTTTCTTATTTTGGCAAAGTGAACAGCGACGTGAATTTCGTTACGTTTCGGCGGTTTTCTTGGAATTGCGCGCGCTGGCAACGATCAAACAGCACGAGACTTGCAAAGCAACTAAAGGCATAAATTAACGAAGGCGACGCCGGGCGGCGAATGCGGCCGACAATGAGATCGCGGCCATAAACTGGTTTCCCAATAACAATACAAGCGCACAAATCACACGCGCACACACACGCTCAAAGAGAGCAGCTTTCGCGTCCGCCCTTTTGCTGCCTGGCGCCACAATATGGCAACGATCAAAAAGTTGCCTGGCACGCTGAGAGCGCAAGAGCGAGGGTGAGAGCGAGAGCGAGAGACGACGTGTGCTCGTGTGCATGTGTTCGGGTCTCGCTTGCGCTGCGCTTTAATCGGTTTTCGGGCAACGCCTCGTGAGCTGGCCGCGCACGCTGATTGGCTGTTCGGTTTGGGGCGGTTCGCGCTCCGCGCTTTGATATCAACAACAATCGCACAATCAATGAAAATGCAACCCACCCCCCTTTGGCCGTCGCTGCGACATCATCAGCGATCTCTGCAGCTGTCATTAGTCCTGTCATGGCTGCTGCTCTCTGTGTGTGCTTGTGTGTTGTTGTTGTTGTTTTTGTTGTTGTTATTGTTGTCCTTGTGTGTGACACTTTTGTGCACAATATATGACTTTTGTCGCCGGCAGCCAATTAAAGCGTGAAGGCTGCCGGCGGCACAGGACAGAGCAGGGCACAGGGAACAGGACACATGGCCACCGTTTTTACCTCTTGCGCATTATATTATCAATCGTTCCGCTTGGCATTTTAGCACCCACGGTCGTGTGCGTGTCTGTGCGTGTATGTGTGTGTGTTTATGCCATTTTCTGTTGTTGTTGCTGCTGCTGCTGTTCATTTGCAATTTCTCTGGGTTGTTAGTTGGGTTAGGTCCAAGTCGACTTATAGACATAGACATTGCATGTTGCCCGTTGCTTTGTTGTTTGTCATCGTCAAGTTTTATGGGGGTTCTCGGTGCCTTTTGGTTTGGCGTGGCTTGGCTGGGCTTATCCTGCCGCTGGCAAGCACAATGGAAGTTCATGCCTATTTACGACCACCCTCCAGTGTTTGCACAGATATCATTTAGTTGAGATTCTGTTTATCTTCTATCCAAGTCAAGATAGTTTGCTGTTTGTTAGCAGTTGGGTTCGTATATGAATTATGATTGTAATACAATTTAATGGCGTTTATGTGTGGCAGAAAACTTTTTATTTATTATCTAAAAAGCCGACGAAAATCTATTGTCAATGTAAGGATTGTTGTATTTTCTAATGGGAAAAGGAAAAACATATACACGTGATTTTAAATTTATGGACGATACTGGACAATAACATTCAGAAACAGCATTTCCAATAAGACCGATCAAAAAGGCTAAAAGACTAAATGGCAGAATTTACATTAGATGTAGGCTTAAACCTAGCGGCATCGATGCATAAACGATGCAGTTGTAGTCAATAATACAAAATATTACAAATATGAATATTACCATAAAATGCTCAGTTTTTCAGTATGAAAACTACCTGCATAAAATAATCTGAGACATGAAATTTGTCAGCATTTATTTGTTTTCTCTTATTTAAGGTACGTGTATATAATAGTTTTTTATAGTTTTGTACAAAACGCTTCTTTAATTACAGCCTTGCGAAGTTGCCTATCAGTCTGCGATTAATTATTATAATGCCCTTACACCACATAGTACTATTTATTGTGCCTCTCCCTCTCTCCCAACTTTTATACTCTGTTACAAGCCCATATTCGGAAATACACAACTTCCTAACGAGTTTTCCGATCCATCACATATGCCAAGGGGGAGGTTTAATTTCAACCCTCAGCTGCAAATCCATTTACCAATATACAAACATAAAAATCTATCAACAGCCATTAATTGCAGTTGATTTCAATAAAGAGAAGTAGGGAGAGAGCGAGAGAGAGAGAGAGAGAGGGAGGGAGTCAGTCACACCTGGTCCACAAAATGAACAAATGGAGTTTTTGAAAAATTGTAAAACCAAAAACCGAAAACCCATGAACAAAAGCCAAAAAGCAGCGAAAGGACATCATCATAATATAAAGAATTAAGCGTGAAGTTTACGCATATTAAGGATACGCACATGCGAACACACGCCGCCTGCATCTGGCCAAAGCAAAAACCAATAGAACCAGCTACAAAAATGAACGTTCTCATGTGTGTGAGTGTGTGTGTGTCTGTGTATGTGGCAGCAGGCCAAATGCAAATGTGCTCCATATAGAAATGAAAATTGAAATTGAAATAAAAATTGAATTGAGCGGAATGAGCCGGCCAGGCTGTTAAAATAGAGACTCTCGGCGAGCTGGGAATCCTGGAATCCTCTGACATCCTCTCAGCGCTAATCAGCATAAAATTCGATGCTAATGAAGCGTTGTGCAATGCCCAGGACGAGCCGAGAGCACTTGAATGCACTCGCATGCCTCATCTGCAGCCTGACTGCCAATGCAAATGAGCCAAAGGACATGCCCGGGCTAACCATTAATTGTGCCTGCCTCTGACAGAAAAAGAAGAAAATGTAGACCACAAACTTGGTCACGACAAACATGACAAATTTCGTAATTTGCCTATTGACAGTTTTCAATTATTGGAATTCCTCAAGCGTGGTCCTGGCGCAGGTCCTGACCGCGCCGCAGGACCAGGCGATAAACAGCCGAACTCGAGCGCCAAAAACGTTTTATTTTGTTGTTATCCTGTCAAACGGAAGTTCCTTTTTTCTTCATCTTGGGGCTTGTGGGCGTCAACTGACCTCCTGTTTAAGGAGCCATTTTTTGAGCCCTGGAAGTTGGGTTCGGCGAGCATTGAGTGGATTGTTGAGCGGGAAAGCCGTTAAAGAGGGGCCATAGCATTTCTTAATGTTCTTAGAGAATATATAAAATTTCATAACAGATATAAAGTTTATCATGAATTGAAAATCTTTTAAAGACTAGTTTTAATACTCCTGACAAATTGATATCTAATCTAATTCCATTTATTTAAATACTCTTAATTTTTCTTTGAATTATTAAATTTGTTTACATTTCGGAGCTATTTCGAGAGAATTTCATTTGAGTTTTTCCATTCCTCTTGCCATCTATGATTTTATTTTAGAATATATGTATGTACAATAGAATTATGTAGTACAATATATTCTACAATAAATTTTTTTAATTAAAAAGGTCTTATGCCACTGTACTAATTTCCAGGCAATATAACTCTCTAAGTACTTAAAATTACATGTATTTACTTATTTGCATATGTTCGCAAAGTAATCATATTATTTCGATAGAATTTTTCACTTTGTTTTCTCCAGAACTTCTAAGTACAATACTTTCTAACAACCGAACAAAAAATAAAAACCAACCGTTAGTTGGTTCTATCAACAAACTCTTGTGGTAGCGCATATTATAATGAAGTTCCACTAAACTATCCATCAAAACCCGTTAGACAACTGTCAACAGAAACCACTCGTTCGAGTATTCGCAAGCATTCACAAGTATTCAAATCTCAATCGCCGCCAGTAGCTGCAACTGCGAGGCAAAACAAACAAATTCCAAAGGGAAGTTTGAGGCTCCTGGCAATAAGATCAAATATTGAACAATCCCCAGGTGAGCCACATGACGGATTGCTATTCCATCTTGAGCAGGACAAGTGAAAATTAGGAAGCCAAGTTACACACACACACACACACACGCAGTAGCCTAGCAGGACAATTGTGAAACCGTTTTCACTCCTTCATGCTAAATTTGCAGGACAAACAAACGGAGTTGAGGTCCCGCAGGACTCTTGGCATGAGGCAAATGCCAACAGATGTACAACTAGGCGACGGGGTACGGGCTGCAGCCCAGGACGGTAGCACAGCAAGTGGCAACTACGTTTTTGGCTACTCGTTCGAGATTCGGTAGTCATAAACATACGCAGAGACAATAGCTACACTTGGAGAAAACCCGAGTAAGAGCGGCTTAAAATTCGTGGCGGGTTGTTCTTAATATTTAAAAAACATTATAGAATAATTTTATATTAATTTCTTATATATGTGTATGATTCCTATAAATTTATATGTAGGAATATTGGAAAATGTTATTGAGTTTTTGGGTCTATAAAAATCGGCTGGAATTAAGAATTTTGTTATCAAGCTAAGAAGATTTTTACTTTTGCCGCACTATGACTATTTTTCTGAGTGTAGTCTAAATTCTAGTGAAGATGCTTCCCAGTATTCTGGATAGCTGAGACTTTTTGGCATGTTTTACACACACTCCGTTCCAGTTACAGGATTTTTATGATTTTTATGATCCTTTGTGTGTGAGTGTTTGAATGAATTTGAGTTTTCCTTGCATGTACTTAAAGTTTTACAGCCCACGATGATGATCTATACACAGGTTTTATGCTCGCGTCTTGACTTTCAAATGGCCGCCTCACTGCTTGGCGACAAAATTTACAGCGCTCAGTAAATCATTGGCCCAACATGTGCTCCATTTCGACTGAAATACTTCTGGCTACATTTTTAGCACTTCCATTCACATAAAGTCTTTGATATGAGAGCATCGCTAAACGGGGGAATTCGAGTTTTTGTTGTTGGTTATTGATTTTTTGATTTTTTAATTTCGTTTATGAGACACTAATTGGGGGGCTTTGTGCGCCCTATATATTAACTGGAAACTGTCCAGAGAGTGTGAAGATTCGATTTCACACATTTTCGCCTGTCTACCGTTTAAAAAAACATTTTTTTTTTGGCATTTCGAGTGAATCACTTTGTTCGAATTTAGCTCTTAGATACTTTGTTATTGACATTTATATTAAATTTATGGAAGGTATTTTTAGCTTTGTTTGGGACTTATCTTATACAGATGCTTACTTTTCAGAAAGTGATTGTATTTTTAATCTAACAGTCCTCAATATGAGATTCTGAAATAGGGAAGCTGAATAGGACCAAAGAATCCTTTGCTCGGAGTTTTCTATTATATTCCAGCTTCTATGGATTTATGAAGTTTGTTTTTTATCTTTGAATTTATTTGATGTTCTTTTAGGTTTGTAGAAGCTACGCATAGAAAACTCCTAAAGGTAGCTTTAGCATACTACGATTAGAAAGTATTGGAAAAATAAATAAAAATAAAAACATTTGTTGAAATAAATAAATGAAACTGAAATGAAAATGAATAAAATAAAAAGTGATTAGTGCCTACAGTGAAATACAACTCAAAATAAATATTTACAGCAGGAAGTGCTCATAAAAGATATGAAATACAAATTAGTTAAACGCTAAACTAAAAGCTATTTTTTTTTAAATTAAAAATAATATCCAATGCAATGCTTTAGTCTAGGCTAGAAATGTATGCAATTTGAGTCAGTCTACCGACATAAGTCTGGCGTTGTAACCAACTTTAAGAGTTGTCTGGAACAAAGAAAAAAATAATTTCAATTTCATTTGTCATTTCGTTACGTTTGCTTTTGGCCGGCACTGTGGCTGCAGCTGCGACTGTGACTGCGACTGCGACTGAGACAACATAAAACCGCTAAACTTTCAACTGGGCAAAAAGACGTTCCCGTGACTTTGATGGATCCGCCGGCTGGAAAGGTGTAAGCCGTGTGTCTCTGTGTGCGTTAAGCGTTTCGCTTAAATGAAGTACCAAAAACTCAATTTATTTGCAATTAAATTGTGAAACTTAAAAAAAAGCAAAATCTGCATGCCTTCGAGCCGGCCTTTCGGTTTTTGTTTTTGTTTTTGCATTGTCCAGCCAAAAAGTTTGAACCCGTCGACAGCAGCGCACTTGGTGCCAGTTCCCAAGTTCCCAAGTTGGCCAGTTCCCAGTTTCGAGTTACCAGGTTGCCAGGCCGCGTCTTAGCCCACTTACCGGCAAGTGCGTTAGCGGCTTGAGCTTTTGATGTTGCGCCCGCTCGCACGCACCACCCCGCTCTCCCACTCTCCCCCTCTATCGCTCTCGCTCGCTCTCTCTCTCTCTTCTTCTCTCCTGATGATCTCTGGCTCAACGTATTGCATCTCATTTGAAAGTCGGGGCGCTCGACCTGGCCGACTGGCCGTCTGGCTGGCTATATGTCATTGTAACATAAAAGTTCAATTTTAATTGCCGCGCTTGACGTGCTCAAGGTATTTGGCTTGGCATTTTTACGATCACTTTGGCAAATGTGCGCTTCAAAGCCATTTCAGTCAGCTCCAGCTGTGATCTTCAGCCACAGATACAAATGCAACAGATACAGATACAGATACATCTGCAGCTACAGCTTTAGCTTTTGTGTATCTCTTCAGGTCTCGGTCGAAGTGTGGTTTTTTGGGCCTGCGAGTGACTTTTGTCGGCCACTTTGTCCAGTCACTGCTCCTGCGGCAACAGCTCCGCTTACCTCCCTCCGCCTCGCGCTGCCTTTCTCTACACGGGCCGTGGAGGGTGCCGAGCTCTGTGTCAAGTCGTTAAAATCCGTCAGCGTTCCCGTCAGAGTTGTCTTTTGCGGCGTTTCGAGCTTGGATTTTACATATGTTCATTTGTTTATATGACGCCCACGGGGGGGCAAGAGGGGCGACGAGCGCAGGGCGGGCCAGAGGGCCTCGTGCAGATTGGCACTCAACTTAAGCGATTGCAAATCCGTAACTCATTCGCCTTCTTTTTAAATACTCGCAAACAAATTTGTATTTATATTTCTGTTTTGGGCTCGGCACAGTCCGCGACTGTGTTGGGGGCTTTGGCTGGGGATTTGTTGTGCAACCTTCACCGAAATTGCCGAATTGCATAGTCTGCTGTTGCATGCCCCGCATTTTTGAGATGTTGCCACAATACACAAAGCGAAAAAGTTGATATTATGGAAGATATGATGAAAACATGAAAGGTCTGCTAAATAAGCAAGGCCAATTAGGAATTATCGAAGTAGGCAAATTATTCTTATTAGTATTTTATGATTAATATTAAATACATAAAATATTAAAATACAAATATACTTGTGTTGACTATGTGTAAATAAATAAATAGATCGAGAAAGAGTTAGATATAAAGAATATATATTTGAGATATTAGTATTATTTATTTATTAGAGCTATTAATATTTAAATACAAATTTGCAATTATAAGAACAATTAAGTTATAGAGATATAATTAATTGGGTTTTCATTTTAATAATCCTTGGTTTCGAGATAGCCACAATATTATTACCAACTGCCTTTATTCTCCTCTCAATAGCTATCATAAATGCAGTTACAACTTTCGCACAGTGCCTGTCATATATCTTTGCATCAATAACATAAATTAAAAACTCAGTTAAAGGCAACTCCCAGCGGCATTGCTTTGTGCAAGCTGCTGACACATGTACCTGCCCCCTCCCGCCCTCCCCATTCACCCATCCTTTTAGCCATGAGCAGAGTAGCTGCTCCCAGCCCGCAGCTTGCAGCTCCCAGCTCCCAGCTAACCGGCTGCAGCAGACTGTATGTCGTCTCCCACATGTGGAGGAGCCGCGTCTGAGCAATTTGTTAGCCACAATGCGGAATTGCTTAGCATTTTTCTACCTCGCACTTTCTCTCCTCCTTCCGCTCGCGCTCTCGGTCTCTGAGCTTGAGGGCGTTCTTTTCGGGCAGTTCGTTATAATTTATTTAATGGCTGGCAACAAGCACGCGGCGATTGCAGCGACTGGAGGCAGTGCATCATCAACGTCTGAGTGTTGAGTAATTTGCTAAACACTCACTTTGCGGCCACCCCCCCTCAACTATTGATGTGGTAGTGGGGACGGGGGAGGGGCTGTTCGACTGCCGATTGCAAGTTTTTGCAGATTTATGGCGACGTTCGGCGTTTTCTGTGTTTATCGCTGCCATTGGCCATAAACATTTTTAAATGCAGCCGAATGCGTTTTTAAAGAGTGCATCCTAAATCAAAGATCTGTGGGCACCGACCCAAAGATCAGGGGGCCCCCAGCCAACTGTAAATTTCCGGCGAAAATTGCGTGCGGCTTTTGCAGATAACTAAATTAACGCAAATGCGATGCTTTGCCGAGGCAGGGCCAGAGGCAGGGGCAGAGGCGTCATAATTGCGGCGTATCGATGTGCTGGCTGGGGGCATTGCGGGTTACGCTGGTCCGCAACAGGTGACAACTGCCAGACGGACTGGCGACAGGAGACAAGGACATGCCGCGCACTAACAAACCATTAACACCCGAACCGCAAACACAAACTGACAGATACGCAGACTAAAAGATACAAATACAAATAAGCGGATGCCTAAAGAGAGAGCGAGAGAGTGAGTGAGAGAACGCAATAGCTACCTGTTGGGCAACGGCGCGGTAGGTCCTTGCTTGTCACACACAAAAACTGCCAGCAGCAGCGTTTTTGTCGCATGATTAGAGGCCATTACAAATCGTAAGTGTTACGCTATGCAAGCGACAGGATTCGAGCCGGATTCGAACCGGCCTCGTATCCCGGCGACTCGACGCTGAACAGGTGGTGGTCTCAGTTAGCGAGCGCTTTTGTTTGTGTTTGTCCGGCAAATAGACTTGTCAAACTGTGCCAATGATCGATTTGATACGCCAACTTAGTCAACTTCTGAATGCGGATGCGACTGCAACTGCGGATCGCATCTGTAGCGGTGGTCCTGCGTCCTGGCGTTGCCAATCGCTTTAGCAGCGCTTTTTAACCTAAACACAAACATAGCTAAATATGCAGCTAAATACAGATACAGCTACAACTACAATTAAAGATACATATCTATCTATAGCTAGGCAGCTGTTAACTGCCAGCTAAACTCTGGTGGGCGTTGCCAAATATAGCCCAAAAAGGTGTTGCCAAATTACGCTAATTAAATTAGACACATCTACGGCAAATTGCTTCTGTCTTGTGCATCTTAAAGATACAAATTTACATACCATAATCACAATCTTAATGTGTTAATTGACCAAATAGCGTTTGGTTTTGCCAATTTATTTTTAATGCCCACTAAAGAGCACAGATATACGAGTATATGTTCATGAATAACATAAAAATGCAAAAGTGGCTTTAAATTATTTAGTTGAGGCGGAAAATTCGAATAAGAATAAAAATTCAGAATTCAATTTAAATTTTATAGTATTTAGATATTTAGTTGATATATGTGCAACATAGGAACCTTATTACTAAAAGAAATAAATATTTTAGATTTAATTCAAAAAAATATATATTTAAAGATTTCACTCCCATAAAAGTTATTTGCCGCTCCCGGCAACATCAAAGCAATATCTTTGATAGCAATTACAGATTCTCAGAAATATAACCACAATTAAATGCAAAAATGGCGCAACAAATCAAAATCTAATTATATCAACTAAAGATAACATGCAGCTTAATTATTCACAGTCGACTCTACGCTGAAGAAAAGACCCAAAAAAAATGTTCAAACAAAAAAAAAATCTCTGCCTTTGAAATTTGTTTTGGAAAAGTTGGCGGCACGAGTCTTTTAGGCTCGAAGCTTTAGCTTAACGGCAACTTGGCTTGATGCCACAATTATAACTGAAATATGGAATCAATTGATGACTTAAGTCCCAGTCGGACTTTGACATGTGCCGCTCGACACACTGCGCTGGGCATAATTGAAAATCACGCTGGCCAATTGCCACTTCAATGGTGGCTCGGAAAAATCAACAAAAATTGAAATTGTAGCCAATCGATTTCGGGTGGAAGGGGGTATGGGGACGTGTCTGAAAATGCGTCTTTAATTAGAAAGAGAACCAAACCACGAGGCTCGACTCCAAATGGCAGCCATGTAACCTTTCGATAATTATTTATTTTCCCATTTTCACATGGCACTTTCTGGCGATAATTTCGGGTACAGCGGCGGTGGCAAATGCCTCTCAATGCAGAACTAAAATGCATTACAAAAATCCATTTACTATGGAAAATAAATCAAACGGGAAAGCGACAGAGATACAGTTGAAGGAAAAGAGAGGCAAAAAAGAAAAAGAAAAGGCTTTGCGGTGCTAACCAAAAGTGAAAAACTGCCTCACATGCGCGTATTTATTTTTATTATTTATGTATATTTGTATCTGTATCTATAGCTGTGGCGTAGTACGCCCCGCTTTGCATCATCTTGAGCATCAAAGGATTGATTGCAGTTCGTGATTATTTGGTTTATGGTGGTGAGTGGCCCTTTGGGGGATCCGATCTTTCTGGACATGCTAATATTTCAATGTCAAATTAGTTGTAATCAAAGTGTGATAAATATGTGAAACACGCCAGATATGTGTCGAGAATTTATGTATGTTGGCATGCATAATTGAGCATGTTATCGGAATGATTCACTGAGATCTTCGAATTACATATATTTGTATTTATATGTATAAAATGGGTACAAGACACCAAAATGCAACCTTAAAAATTTAAAACGATGTGGGGGGTATACAATTTAAATGCAAGCTTAGTTCTCTTAATGAAAAATTATTTAATAAACTAAGCCGAAAGCATACATCATAGAACATTTCTTAGCATCTATATTTAACATTGAACTACAATATTATCGTATAACAGTGGACCTCAAGAGCACAAAATCTTAACTTGTGGTCCATTACCTATATAAAAAAATATATATAAATATATATATCTATAAACATATATAAACTATATATAAAGAAAAACTTTTAAACTGAAAAAAGCGTTCTTTAATATTGAATTATCTTTTTATCTTCTTAATGCCATGCGAAACTGTGCCTAATTCTATGTAACACTTTATATACCACTATACCTACATTATCATAATATTTGTTTAAAAATGTCTTAATATCCTCTACGCTAATCTCTTTCTCTCTCTTTCTCTCGCCTCCCTCTCCCTTGTCTTGGCGTAACATAGTAGCCTTTGGGCACATCTCTATTAGAGCGAACTCGACAATCAATCTGAAGCAGATTGATTTGGTCTGGTGTCTGACGGCAACCCTTTCATTAGCTAATGCTATGTGCAGGCGTTATAATTATAATCATTGACATCACACCTCGCACACCCCGCTAACCTTCTCGGGGCAGGTGCTAAACGTATTTTATGGCTTGACGCCACGAGAGAAACCAACAGGCTGTGCAAGGAGTTGCCACGCCTACAGCTATCAGAGTGAATGTGTGTTTATGTGTGTGTGTGTGTGTGGAGTGCTAATCAAGGATCAGCGATATCTATCATGGCCAGAATTAGCAGGAATGCGTTAAACGTGGGCGCTACACAAAAACCTAAAGGCAATTAATGTTCATCTTTTCAAAGAATCCGCCACATTTCAGCGCGTGAATCTCCCTATATGCAGTTCAAATGTTTTATTTACGATGATCCGAACCGATCCAAGCCGATCCTCAGTGATCTTGGCCAGCGACTCGACGCGGGCTGTTAGAATTCACACTTCAACGCCGCCGCCGGCGGTGGCAAACGGCGTGTGTGTCCTGCCCGAGCCGACTTTGTTCGGTTGCCGACAAAGCGCCGCAGCGTGGCAGGCCGAGGTGGCAAGAAGAGCAGCAGCAAGAAGAAGAGGCAGTAAAAAACCACAGATCATGCACATAATGGCATCCTTTGTTTCGCTCTGGCTGCGCCACAAAGTCAAGTCGCTGCTCCGCTCTTATCCTTTTTACCACCATATCCTTTGCCGCGTCATGCGCGTGCCCGCCCACACACATACACACTTACACACACAGTCGCACACACCCTGGATTGGTCAGCGTGGACCTGATCTGGCCGGCAATTAGTTAATTTCTGCTTTTTGGCCAACTGGTGCTGGCAGCTTTGCGGGCGTCACTCGGATCACACGTTATTAATTCATTTTTAACCGTTCCGAAGGAGTGATATATTTGTACATATTACTCTTCTCACCTCGCACTGACCTGGCCCGCTCTGCTGATCCCAGCAACTGTCTGCCAAGTAGCCGCCCCAATTAATCATCTTTCCTCTCACACTCACTCTCGGGGATCTCATCTGGAGTCGGTTCGCGGCTTTAACGTGCCGCCCTTTTGTGGTAACATTTGCTGTGTAAACAGTTGCGGTTGAGTTTTAATTTAGTTTTCTTGTTTTAGGCCCAACAGCTGTTGCTCAAAAGGGGCCCAGAGGGCCTTTCGTTAAAGCTGACATATGGGCGTTAGTGGTAATTTTTCAGTGAAGTTTATTGGAAACATTTCGGGTATCATTAGTGCTGCATTTGGGCCACATTAATGTATATATATAAATACATATTTTAATGAGCCATTTTATATACTGAGCGTCTTAACTAACATCTGACTTTTAGCAATTTATTTTACTTTATGCCTCTCCTAATGTATGCCAGCAATCGCTTATCGTTCTATTGGGCTAAGATTCATTTAAAATTCAACTGCTTAAATGTATATTATATTTCATGGACATAATCCAAGAAGATCCTGAGGTAAATACGATTTTACAAATATTCTTACAGAACTTTATTTATTTTCTTTAAATTTTTCTTCGTTGTATTTTAGCTTAGTTGCTGTTGCTTGTAGATGTTGCACTTTAAAGTATTTCTATACTGTTAAAAAAAATTAAATTCCACAGCTTCTTTTTAGCCATCACTCAAGTCAATTCCTTTTCTTTTTTTTATGGCCGCATGCTCCGCTTGCAAATGAATTTCCAACTTGAACTAGATACTCGCACTCCGCAGCCTGACAGCTAGGCAAATATTTCTCTCCTTCTGCGCGCCTTCTTAGCGCCGTCAGCCTTTCTTCTGTGTGGCAGCAAAAACATTAAAAATTCCCACAAAAAATTCCAATGATGGTTGAAAAAGAAAGAACGAAATAGAAACCGTAAATAGAACGTTCGCCAAATATGTAACAAGTTGGAGCCGTGGCCCATACTTCCATTTATTTATTTCGACAAATAATGTGAATTGAAAAGCGCGCATATGGGGCCCAATCAATATGATAGGTAAGGCAACGAGAGGGGGCAGGAGGGGGCTTCTCCGCAATGAAAGTGTAAATATTAATAAGCGGCAGCCGACAAAGGCCTCAGACTTCAAGCCCCAGACAAAAGAGCGACCGCACACTTGCCATTCGAAAGTTCAATAGCGCAAAGCAGATACAGATACAGATATAGATACGGATACATACAGTTGCAGATACAGATACATCAATGCCGCAGCTACAGATACGAAACAGTAGCAGTTTGGGTTGTCATAAGTTTGAGCGATTGCCCCGCGGCGAAGCCACACACACAGCGTGGCGGCCGCCCGAACAATAGCAGCGCAATTATTGCCAAATGGCACACACACACAGGGACGTACACCCACATCCAGGCAAATTTAGCGCACAGATACAAGCGACTGGCAAACACGTACGCAAAAGAAATACGCGCAACTTGACAATTGCTTTACTCGCACAGTGGCAACAACAAAAACAACTTTAACTACAACTACAGCTCGTTGTTGTTGTTTTATGTTACCAAGGGCAGCTGCGCTTTTGGACAGCCGACAACCGCTGCGGCCGCATAATTTCCATGCGCGCACACGCGGCGTATGCGCAACATGGACAAAGTTCTTTGATTTCGACCGACCCGACAGTGCTTCAAACTAAGCAAAAGTCATGCACTTGGAAATTAAACAGACTTTTTTTGCTCGTGCGAAAACCTTTTAGGCAGCTTCCCAAACTCACTCACTTGACGCGAACTCTGCTCATTTGAGGCCATCTTTTTCTCATGAATATTCATATATTGTTGTTGCTTCTTTTTGGCTTTAGTTAATTAACAGACCAGCAACTATTTAAGTCAATTGTTGCGCAGTTATTTCAGCTTCAGTAATTAAATGGAGTAACCATATGCCATATTAGGGAATAGCTGAGAAACAGCTTGCGCTGGAATTGATATAAGAACAAGGACTATTAAGATGAAATGATGAAGGATAAAAAAGGCAAAACAAAAAAGAACATATTGAAATGTATTTTCTTTGAATTATAAAACATTTTTTCATTTGAAAATTTATTTACCGTACCCACGCAGAAATCCATTAGCGGCTTATCAATATTTCTATATCAATGCCATGTGCTGATGATGTGAGATTAACATCACTTTTTTCCTTTGCACTTCCAACACTTGCCCTGACCTTTGAGTACATTTTCAAAGCATAGTTTGAGATATCGTAGAACCTGCGTAAAGCTCATGTCTGAGTGCCATTAAAGCATTTCAGCATTTACTACAAGGCAAAAGAATGCAGAAAAAATGCCAACTATTCCGTCGCAATGCCCACGCCAGAGTCTGGCCAAAGAAGGAGCAAAATACACTTGGAACTCTTGGCTGTTGACATTGGCCTTGTTCCTGCGGAATGTACATGGGACTCACACAGATTTTATCTATATGTATGTGTATGTGTAGAGAGCACGTTTTCTTAGTAATCCTTGCTTTTACTGTCACTGCATAATTTTCTAGCATTTCCGCTGGCGAACTTTGGAAAAACAAATAAAAAACATTCAATTACACTCAATTTCGCTTATTGTTAGACAACGAGAGAGCTTTTCTTTTGTTTTCATCATCTAGTCAGTGCTGATGCTCGATGCTTTAATTAAAGCAGTGTTTTATTCGTAAAGAAGGACCTTTGTTATAGATTCTAACAATGTCTTTTTGAGCTCTAAAACTTTCATCCAAAGTTCGATATTAATAAGCATATATTTCTTTAGCTGTGAAAGTAAGGAGTTATATGACTCTTATTATTGCTAGTAAAAAGTTGGCCTTCAAAGCTATCCACGATGCAAACAGGAAACATAAAACAGCACCAAAAGAAAAAAAACAAGAACATCAACATCAACAGTTAAATAAGTGCCTGGGAATGCTAGGATATGATATACAAAAATAAACTGGTCTAGTTCGCATAACTTCAAATCAAGCGCAAATACGAGTAATATAAATAATTATAATGAAGTCGGTGAGCAGTCAGACCCCGATCCACATAGATCCATTTAGAAGTCAACTCTCTAGGCCTGGGATCAAATGGGGCGGCGCTACGTCAAATTGCAGCCATGCTAAGAGCACTCATTGGTTCTCTTTAGCCCAGCTGCTCTAACAAACGAACACACGCACGCACACACACAAGCGCACAGAGAGCAGCGTGCAGAGAGTGGAGAGCAGCAAACGAGAGTGCCGCACTGCTCGCCCAACCGATCAGCTGCATGAGCGCTCTCACACAGCGGTTATTGCCAGCTCGCTCACACTAGCCACCCTCGCCGCGTGGGTTAGGCTGTTTGTTGTTTTTGTTCTTTGAAACGAAAAAAAAACTTGTTTCTGTTTGTTGGTGTTCTGCATGCAGCAGTGCTGCCAACGTCGTCGTCGTAGTCGTTTTCGTCGTCTGAGAATCTCACAAATTCGTTTTAGTCTCGGCTGCTGACCGTTTCAAAATCAGTTTCGAGCTGTCAAGCAAACGAGCAGCATCAACAAACAGCAGCGTTGCGCATGCGCATTAGACAAACAACAACAAAAGTAAACAGAAAACGAATTTGAAAAGAGAACTTTGACTTGAAGAAAACTTTAATTAGAAATAACAATTGAAATTTGTGCAGTTAAACAGTGTTGGTGAACGTGATAAATAAATAAATATTTATAAAGCAAGCTAATAAAAAACGGATTATATACACATAAAAACTACAGAAATGGCTGTATCCGCACTCAATATGACACCCTATTACGCTGGATATCCCTTTCAAGGTAAGCATACGACAGCGATCACCATGATCATCGATATCATCGTCGCTCTATTACCAATTACCACAATTACGAGTACAAAACGTCAGACGGATCGTAGAGAAAAAAACTGCCCGATCATCATCATATGGGGCAGCGCTTTCGCCAGCTCCGAAAGCGAGAGAGATCATTACCCGCTCGCTCGCTTGCTGCTCCGACAATCATGATCAGCTTTTTGACTTATTGATTGTGATCACAACTTGCAGCCAGCCAGCAAACATTCCAGCCAGCCAGGCGACTCACTGATCAGACTTTGCAGACTTTTTGGCGCGCTCTTCTGTCTTGAGCTCCAGTCTGGCATGTTGTAGTTGTTGTTATTGTTGTTGTTGGGGTCGGCGCTGCTGCTTTGATCTTGGCTCAGCGTCTGCTGTGCAGGGTCTTGTGTGTTGCACGTAGCAGCAACGTCAGCGCCCCAAAACAACAACAGCAACAACTGAGTTACAGTCTTTGGGCTTTTTGGGGCCGGCCTTTTATACTCTCTACGTACAGATATTAGCTGGCACAGCTGGACGTCTGTCTGTCTGACGATCTGTCTGTCCGTCCGTCCGTCTGTCTGTCTGTCTGGCTTATGGATTATTAGTTTGATTTGATTGCATGGGCCACAGCTGCACAGTGATCGGCATTTTCCATGCCTACTGCGCACAGCTCAGTTGCTTAGTTCATTTTTCCTCATCGATCGACAGTATTTTTTTTTTTTTGCCCACGCAAATTGGCAATTTGCGCTTTGTTATGTTTAGTTGGCTGGCGTTCAGACAAATGGCCAACGAATTGTATTAGCCGAAGACAATAGATCGTGCGAACTGATCCTCGCACTGATCCTGCCATCACAAACTGAAAAAGTGCATAATTGGATTACTTACTGCCGCTCAATCGAGCACAGAAGAAAAGTTAATTGAAGATCACTTGAAGATCAACTGAAGATCAACTAAAGACCACTTGAGGATCACTTTGGCCACACACAGTAAGACTTGTAGAACAGAAGTCTATAGAAATATACGAGGATCGTGGCCAGACATGAACTACAAACTCAACAGATGAATTTATTCCAAAGATCAACTGAAGATCAATTGAGCTAATCACATTCTTCTCTTTTTGTTGGCATTTTCCAGGACAGGGACGCGTCAATCAGCTTGGCGGCGTCTTCATCAACGGTCGCCCGTTGCCCAATCACATCCGTCGCCAAATCGTGGAAATGGCCGCCGCGGGCGTCCGTCCTTGCGTCATCTCGCGCCAGTTGCGCGTCTCGCACGGCTGCGTCTCCAAGATACTGAATCGCTTCCAGGAGACGGGCTCCATTCGCCCGGGCGTCATTGGGGGCAGCAAGCCGCGTGTGGCCACGCCCGACATTGAGGCTAGGATCGAGGAGCTGAAGCAGTCGCAGCCGGGCATCTTCAGCTGGGAGATACGCGCCAAGCTCATCGAGGCGGGCGTCTGCGACAAGCAGAACGCGCCCTCGGTCAGCTCCATATCGCGCCTGCTGCGCACCACCTCGGGCTGCGGCTCGGGCAACGGCACGGGCTCCCACAGCATCGATGGCATCCTGGGCGGCGGCGGCTCCTGTTCGGCGGGCAGCGAGGACGAGAGCGAGGACGACACCGAGCCCAGCGTGCAGCTGAAGCGCAAGCAGCGCCGCTCGCGCACCACCTTCTCCAACGACCAGATCGACGCCCTGGAGCGCATCTTTGCGCGCACCCAGTACCCGGACGTGTACACCCGCGAGGAGCTGGCCCAGAGCACCGGCCTGACCGAGGCGCGCGTCCAGGTCTGGTTCTCCAATCGACGTGCACGCCTGCGCAAGCAGCTCAACACACAGCAGGTGCCCAGCTTCGGAAACAGCTCCTCCGCCGCCGCCTCGTACGGATCGAGTGCGGCCGCCGCCTCCAACATGGGCATGGGTCTCTACGGCACGCAGGCGTGGCCAGCTGGAGCCGGTGTCAGCGCCTCTGCCTACGAGACACACGCCGGCTATGGCGGCTCCGTGGCCTCCATGTCGCCCGCCAGCAGCAGCAGCGGCAGCACCTCCGCCGCCCACAGTCCCGTGCAGTCGCAGTCGCAGTCCCACACACAGACACAGATACAGACCCTGGCGCAGACACAGACCCAGAGCCAGGCAGTGGCCAGCAGTAGCTTCATGAACTCCGCCTATGGCATGGGCAGCGCCGGCTACTCCACCTCGACGGGCGCCTACTCGATGCCCACGTCTGCCGCCAGCTCCGCCGAACAGCTGCGCTCGCAGTTCGCCTCCGCCGCCGCCTCGGGCTCGCATCATCCCTCGACCTGGGATGGCTACAACTTTGCCGGCTCCTTCTTCCCCAGTGCCGGTGGCAATCACATGGGCGGCTATCACCAGTCGGTCGCCGCCGAGCCCAAGAACTCCATGATGCCAGCTGCTCCGACCTATCCGTACTTCGGTTTCTAGGTCAGCCTAGGCCAGGCTAGGACCTGCTACAGTTTCCCAGTTTTTAGTTAGCTTCACTTCCTTCACATGTAGCTGGCTCTATTCTCTCCGAAAATTTCTCTAATCTGTGCCTCTTTTTGTTGCCCATCCTCCAATAATTCAAAAGTTTTCAGTCAAGAGCTTAAGACTGTTTGTGTGCTAAGTTGAAATGTTATGCTAAGATTTTATAATAGTATTTAAGTAATTCTTAGAATAAGTCCAAAAATTCTAAAAATCAAAATAAATAAAAATATTTAAAAAGAATATACTAATTGTTTTAGATATGCGTTTGGCTTTGAAGATATCTAGGTTGACATCTGGTCTTTAGCTCTTCAACGTATTTATTTTATTATATTCTGGGCCTTTGCTTGCTGGAAATTGGGGAAAAATTTACATAAATATGCCACACCATTGTCAGCGTGTCATAAATATTAAAAACTAGTTTGAAATAGATCTGTTGAGAAAATCTTCGAAGCAGATTTATGGGCTAAGTTGGGTAATGTTCCATAACGATATTAATCATTGCTCAATGCATTCGTTTCTGAATCACAGCTATCTGACTGGAATTGGGCCTTTGTGATTTCCATTTAATCAATTTAGGTGTATTTACATATATTCTGGCTAACATCTCATTCACATATTTATTTTTTAGTTTCCCAATTTGCTTAAATAAAGAAGTTAACTATAGATACTTAAAGAATGTGTTCTTTATGTGTGTAAAGTTATTTAATTTGCGATACCCCAAAAATATCTGTTTTTCTTGTTTTATTATTATTTTAGAAAATAGTTACATACAATAAATTAGATATCTACTTTATTTTAATTTAAATATCGAATGGAAGTATAATACTTTGTGAGTGATCTATTAACCGAAGTAAGCGATTATTGCCTGCTCCTAAATATATTTAAGTCTCTCATCCCATTTGAGAGACTATAGAAACTAAGCGCCTGTCCGACATATCTGGTAAATACAATAGCTTCATACTCAATTTAACCGAGGACACTGCAAATGTCTCGAAAAGGACAAACGTGGACCACACAGGAATGTGGACATGTCCAAGGAGCCACAACAGTATCAAGCCCTGCCCAGCTAATCCCTCAAAATCATACAGAAATTGTCCCCTAAACTGACAGGACAACAATGCAGCAGCCAGTGACGATCCAGTCAGGACTCGAGTCCCATGTCCTGTGTGTGGTGTGTTCCCACTCCCGGACTGGATGAGGGCACAACAAGCCAACCTTATGAGCTGACAATTAAACAATTAGAGACAAACGTCGATTGTTGCCAACACGTTTTGCGACTCGATAATACGAAAATAATTTACAAAACTCCCGATTGTCTACAAAAGAGACAGACAGAGAGCCAGAGAGAGATGGCCGGCAACAAAATAGAGCAATTGACAATGGGAGATGAGCAAAATAAGACGACCACCAACGTCAGCGGAAGATCCTTTCAAGATGCCGCCCGATGTGGGCCTGCCCAAAGATGAGAGGCCCGAGCCGAAGTCCTCGCCAAAAGCGGGAGTGGACAAAGCCATTGACAAAATGCGGCAGCTCGGATTTTTTATCGCCGAGTCGCAGGTCCTGGCACTAGTTACGACTTTCTTGGGTGGTTTAGGTAGTTCCCTCTACGGAGGACCCTCAATTATGTGTGCACAGCGGGCGTCGCACTTACCACCTAGAATGAATACATTTTTCTCGGCAGGGCAAATACTCGCCCGAGTGCAGCGAGTATCTAAATGAAAACATCAATTAGTTCATATCGCTTGGGTCCGCAGTGTCTGCCTGGCCTAGGGCAGGGTCCTGCCCGTACCAAGACGACGACAGGTTCGCTCCCTCTCCCTCTCCTTCTCTCTCCCTCTCTCTCGCCATCTTTACAAGGGTGATAATGTGTGTCAACTGTGACAATCATAATGGATCGCTTCCTAGGGTCCTTGCAGGACCTGCTCGGCACTGCGAGTGCCACTTTGCCATACGGTAGTCCTGCGGCTTCTTCTTTGGCTGCGTCTCTTATCCTTATCGAGGGCCACCGGCTTCGATATTTTTATACAAATTTAATTTGTGTGGCAAGTTGAGAGCAGGACAGCAGCAACAACAACAAGTGTCTTCCCTTTGCGGCTCTTTGAACAAAACTGTTGAAAGCCACTCCCGACCTTTTTGAGCGCTCGTGATTTATGCGTTTTTGATAGCTGATCGGCCCAAGATCGACTGCCAGCCCAGACGGTAGCATGCGAATTTTCTTTTTATTTTTTTTTTTATTTGAGCCAACTTCCTGTGTGGCCCAAACTGAATGCCAAATGGCAAACACTCGGTGCCCGGTAGCTGGCGGCAATATGTAGACGCTTTGTCTCCCATTGCCACATTTTGATTGATGATCGGTTTCTGTCTGCGCAGGCGTTCATAATGCGAATTGTGATCGGGTTGAAATTGTGGCTAGAACCAAGCAATGTGGGAACCGCTTTTAGCTGAACTTATGATGATCACAAAATGGTGGAATATTTGAAAATATCTATTGCAGAATTATAGATGGGATTTTTATAAAAGTCAGTGCACATATTATTACTAACTTAAAATTTTTCTGTTAACTTTTTATTTATAAGTAATCTATAATAAATATGCCATTTAAAGCGCAAAGTGAGCAAGATATTCACAATGGAAAATATATAAATAACATTGTATTCTAAGTTGGAAATCAGATTTCTCCTAAAGTTATGTCCTATTTTTTTCCTAAAGGAATGCCTTCAATTTGTCTGTAAGCATAGCATAATACCTAATTTATATCCCGCCTTCATAAACAGCTATTCTTCAATTAATTTGCCACCTTGCCTTCCCAAAATTTAATTCCTCGTTAAAATACCATAAACCACATTCCCAATTCACTTCACGCTCAGCACATTTGGCACCTGTGCCACAAATTTGCGTCCAAATTGCATGTGTCCAATCCGAATTGCAACCGTTAATTGCCGCCGATCTGGAAGCCGGGCGCCGGTAAATAAACATGTATGGGCAATATGACAGGCACAGACAATTTACGAGTGCTGATGATGAACTGATGAAATTTTCCGCTAATTTTTCACGTGCTCAGGCGCTCGATTCAACCACACGCCAAAAACAGCAACAAAAACAGAAACAAAACACAATTCAAGTATATATACATATATAAATTTATCATATATTCATTAAAAATTATTTACGTTTATTAAATAGCGCAACCAAAAACGAATAACTGAAGGTGCGAGCGAGATGCCGGATGGCAGATAAAATATACTTCGTTCATGTGTTTTGGGCGCGTCTCGAGCGTTGATAAAACATGAAAACCAATCTGATAAGAAACGCTTTAAATTCCGTTACGTAACGCAAATTTAGAGCGTTACAATTTGCGTTGGCCGTGTGTGCGAGGGAGACAGAGATAACCAGTTCACACCATGTTTGCATGACGGTTCCCTTTTCATTTTGGGTTTTTGTTTTTGTTTTTTTCGGGGTTGCCGCTTCCTCTGCGCTTGGCGAAAACGCCCAAAGGCGATATACGCATGAGTTTTGATCGATTCGCGTTGAAAATTTGATAAACTCGGGTTCTGAGTTCGGCTTGTGAGCTTTTTGGTAGTGCCAAAAGCTATTTAGTTCCCTCTTGCAACAGGTGGTCCAAGCTAACATAATGTAACCCATATACAATAAACCCAACAAAGTTCTCTCAGTTTTTACGTTATCGTCATGAGACTTTGGTTAGGCATTTGGGCAACTGAACAACGAGGATTCGAGTTCGAATCCCAGTCTAGTGTATGTTTTCAAAGCCAAGGACCAAAGCAGCCATTTGTATTTAAAATAGTTGGGTTGATAATGTATAGCTATATTCTTTATTTTAAATAAAAATAATAATATAGTTTTTATGTAGATATATTTAATTTAATATATTTAATTTTTCAGTTGAAATTACATTTCATATATTTCTAAAAAATGATATATGGTGAGGATATATATCATTTTTGAATGCAAAGATTTGTTCAGCTAACGGGACTCCCGTCTTTCCGAGGCATCTAGAATAATTGAGCTGGCTTTTTGTAACCAGTTGAGTTGCTTATCATAATTTTGGCTTGGCAATGTCTTTTTCAACGCCGCACAGAACCGGCCTCAACGAGCGGTTTGGCAAGCGTCAGCCCCGGGGCGGGATCTGGTACCACGGTGTCTGCGATGTTGCAGCGATGTTGATGACGTAGTTGCAACTGTTGCAGCCAGAATACTCGCAACATTATAATTCAATAAGCGAACCCTAGCCAAAGAACGGACGCTACAAGTGATGCAGCTGGCTAGAAAGCGGCAGACAACTTGGCTGCAGATCAGTTGTTGTTGTTGTTGTGGCCAATTGCAGAAATCATCAAAGTGGCAACATGTAATTTGACCGCTGATGGTGGCACAACCGTCGGCGAACTGCTTTGAGCTCTGCGTTCTCTGATCAGCGATCAGTGATCAGTGATCGGTGATCGGCAGTTTAAGCGAGCGTTAAATCTGCCAGCGAAGGGCTGGCTGGATTTGATTTTGTGCCTTTTTTGGGGAGAGAAATGTGATTACATTATTCTTTTATTGCAGGAATGATCGTACTTTGATTATTGATTAAAGCCTGTTCCGGGTAGATCGATCGAAGGCGATCGCTTGATGAAATTACTTGATCAGGTTGCACAAATTGAATGTTATTTTGCAAAATGCCCACACGTAGCTAGCCGTGCAATATGCGATCGCCAGCGAGGAGCAAGAGGAAGAAAGAGTGACCACCAAACCGGGGGAAGACTGTAGACGGTAGACTGAAGCCTGTAGACTGGCTGACTGGTAACTGCTCTGTGGATTGGCATACCGCGCGAAGATTCTTTGATCATTTTACGCTCATTTGGCGGCACACACACATACACACACACACTCATTCACTCTCGACTGGCACTGACACTCGCTGATCTTTAGCATATTTTACGCTCAACTTGTGATCAAACCGTAACTTTGGTGTCGTACCTGCTTCACGTTTGAAAACTCAAAGCTCAAAACTCGAAACCCGAAACAAAACTCGGCTCCGACGATGACTCATGGCCCATTTGGCTGTACCATCCATCAGGGTAACTAGCCGCAATGATATATTTGCATATTGCTTGGGAAAGTCGCAAGTTGTTATTGTTCGGGGTGTTGTTGTTGTTGTTTCTGCTCTTTGCTTTTGCCATTTTCTGTACATTATGATTTTTTCCTTGGCTTATATTTTATTATTTTTATTATTATTTTTATTGTTATTGTTGCCAGTTAAATTTGTGTGATTTTTCTTTTCTCTCGCTGCTCGGCTCACCTCTTGTGAGGCTCTTGTGGCAGCGCTTTGATCTTTTGCCGCCTCGCCAACTGACATTGTAATTGTGAGCATTGTACACCCAGTATACTGGGTATAGATAACTGGGCACTGGGTACAGAATACAGAGTAGCTGTGCTTAAAGTTTTCTTTTGGCTCTTTTTGATTGGAGCACACGGCGCAACGACCGTTTGTTATTATGTCAATTGTTTGTAATTTCTACGATTTGAGTCAAAAGGTTTGTTTTTGTTTAATAGACGCTGCTCCATTGGATGCGGCATAGAAAAGTTATTTTTAACAGCGATCTCAAAGAAAACCTATTGCAAAAGCATTTTATTGTAAACAGATTTTTAAGAGATTCCCAAAATAATTTAAAAGTTGTTACAGTTTGAAGCTATTATTAGCTAAGTTTTATATTTGAAGCAAAAATAATGGATAAGATAATATAATAATAATATAATAATATAATAATATAAGATAATATAATAATAATATAATTAAATTCTTAAGTCCCTGAAGAAGGAACTGAAATTATATCAAGTTTCTCTTAGGTTGAGTAAAGAGCTCAAACTTAAATATTTTCAACAACAGCCTTTTTTATCTTTTATTTCCACTTTCGTGTTGAAAAAGTCATAAAAAGATTTAATAGGCAAAATGTAACAAGTTTTTAAAGCCAATTTTGAATTGTGTTTTAAGGCTCTGTAATCTGTATTTAAAAATGCCTCTCAACATTCGCTTTTTCTCATTTATTTCGCACTCTCCCTCGCCATTAAATTTCGCCAACAATAGTATTAAATTGAGAAAAATTCGGACCCAAAAAAAAGATGAAAACTCTGTGAACGTTGGGAAAAACGAGTTTCCACGCACAGAGCTCTAGTATGTACAAACAACCCAATGATTTAAATGAATTATATTGCGCGCCATTGAAAGTGATTCCCAGCGCGGCGCAGGACGCAGGAGGCAAACGGAAGGATGCAGCGAGGGCCAGCATCAGCCAATTGCCAACTGAAATGTGGAAAAGCATACGCACTGACAGGCCAGGCCACTGGGAAGCAGGAGCGCACAGGACCACCACCACCATCATGGAACAAGGAACATGATGAGGGCAGGCCAGGCGTAGGGATATGGTCGATGCCCAAGTCGATGTCGATGTCGATGTCGACGTCGATGTCTGCGTTGATAGGCGCGAAAATTGGCGTGAAGCGTGCAGAAATCGTGGCTGCATAAAAGGTACACAGTCCCTGGACTGAGAGACGGGAGGGGGTTGCATTTCTGTTCCGTTCTGTTCCATTCGGTACTTTGGCATTATTTTTCAACATATCCAAAATGAAACATTTTTGACACTTTTTTTGTTTTTCATTTTTTTTTTCTCTTCGACTTAGTGCAGCTGCCTGTGACCTCAATGGAAGCTGGCGTGGCTCAGGGGCGGCCTGGCCGTGGTGCGTGTGTCAGGAGAGGGGTGGGGGTATTCGAGGGGGGATTGCAGCTTGCTTAGAGCGAAGATGGATTATTTTTACGCTTATTTTGATCTGCTCGGTGGATGTTTGCTTTGGGCACTTATAAACGCTTGGTGTGACCGAGGTTTCCTTTCACAGGGGGTTGCACTGTGGCAGCCATTATGAATTCTCAGCTCTGACTTTTTGGCTATGCCAAAAAAAAAACCATATATATATATATTCACTTTTGTGATTTGGCAGCCATTGCGACTTTGATGAGACATGCCTAATGAGATTTGCTTAATGAAATTTATGTTTTAATTGAAGTCTCATCTTGACAATTGATTTAATCTGTTTGCTTTACAGTCTAAAAGAATTTTATAATTCCTACTTTGGTTTTTTATATAATATAAAATATAAATAAAATTTGTTTATAAAAATTTAAATATATTTATATAAATTTGTTTCACCATATGAAATTCTATATTTTTTCTGGATTTTCAATTTGCATTTACTTATAGTCTGCTGTAATTTTGCATGCTTTTGGCCCAACCAGTTCACAATAATTTGTCACAAGCTGATCGCAAATTAATCCCTGAATTGTCACACAAAATCAAAAATCAACCAAAATATTATTTCGCCATAGACCTAAGCAATTTTGCGGCAACAAAAACATGAAATTCGACTTGTAAAAATTCAGTTGAAATCAATATCCGATTATATAGATCAACCAGATCAACCGGGCCAGAAAACGGCATGTTGTCAAACCTTGTATTGGCTGAGCCGCAGGCCAAGCTTAGCTCCGAGTCGGTTTTAGCCAAGTATCGGGGTATCGGGTCAAAATGGGCGTTGCTGCATTTTGATTCAAATCAAACAGCAAAGCAGATTACAATTTATTGATTTGAGAAGAAAGAGGGACGCCCCTCGTGAGTTGCGCGTGCAGCGGATTATCCTTGTGCACTTGTTCCCATTGCAGGCAGGTACTCAACCGACAGGAGTCAGTTTGCTTGACAGGAGCTGGCTGTGCTCAAAGTAGAAACAAATATAACGCTCAAGTTCAAGAGCTGTCTGAAGGACAGAGGTGCCCGGGATGAACTCATCAGGACCGCTAGCCGCGTGAGAGCTGGCACTGATCCGATTGCGACTTCGACTTCGACTTCGAGTTCAACTTGGGTCGATTCAATTTGGCTTACACACTGAAGCCGCTGCTAAGTCGAGTAAACGCCTACGCGGCCCAAAAGTCATGTCATGTTGTGCCAGAGTCCGAGCCAAAAAAGGACTCTGACACAATTTCTTGCACCTTTTTTTTGTTTAGCCGAACAGGCAGCAACCTGCTCGACTGCTCGTCTGATCCTGTGATCCTGTGCACGCACAAAGCGCTGAGCACGATACAGTTTTGGCAATATTTATTGGCTTTATTGGATTTACAGCTTACTCGAAACCCAGTGCCAGCACCCGTCTGGCCGTACGCAATCTTAGATACGCATCTTGCCGAATTTCAATTTTTTTCTGGCCAGCACCCCCCAGCGTCGAAATATCCTGGCATCCTGTCGCCTACACGGGCGCAGCGAATCTCCGCTTGGTCATGGTGCATTAGTTTTAGTCTCGATCTATTAACAACTTGGCCGTCGCATTTGGCTCATTGTTATATTATCTATGTAATCAGCTTCGTATTGCCACAGCCGGAAGAGCTGAACGGTTCGTAAAAAAAGTGTTGCGAATTTTAATGACTTGTTTCCCAAAGGATTATAAAAGAGAGTTTTTCGCAGAGAACGGAATCGGATATACCTGTATATTAATTGTAAATATGTTATCATTCAAGCTGGAAAGCTGAAAAATCCCTTATCAATTTTCATGATTATGATCACATGAGCTTCCCAACTAAGAATTTGCTTCTTATAATACCTTGTAAACAGCAATTATTACAGTATTAGGACAATCTTCATGACTAATACAATGATTAAAATGTGCTCAGTGATATTCGCTATTATTTATCTAAATATTGTGCACTTAAACTAGAATACAATTTTGGAAATGCAGGCAGCTAGACACTCGGACACTCGGCTAGCTGAACAGAGCGATTTGCAAGATCAAGATCGCAATTGCACTCGCAGTGATCGTGGATCAGTGATCAACAGAGCAAGCAGCTGAAAGTTTTAGTATTTTGCCGTTAGACTTTGCTTTGTAGTTGAGCCGACAAATGAGCCCAATGCTCGCCCATTTTTATATTCATATCAGCAGGCAATCGACATGATCAACATGATCAACAGACGGCAACAGAAAATGGCCACGGGCGCTGATCGGCCAATGAATCACTTACAGCAACGAGCCAGCGAAAGAGATCAAGAGCTAGCCATATAGCCAACTGGGGCCAACCCACTCGGATGAAGTCTTTCGGTCTTTGCATCTGATGCACTTGGCCCCCTCGGGCGAACACAGGCTACCACAGCTACCCATGCAAATTGGGGCGTTGAGCTGTCTGTCAGCTATGCAGATGCAGTGGGATTAGGCGGGCAGATGCCCATTACGATGGGGAGCTAACTCCACACGCGCCGCAAACTCAAGCAGATTTAACAGCGAGTCCTTATCGATTTTGTGTGTCCTGTCCGCAAATAAACACAAAAATGCGGTAAAAAGTGAAAAGCTGAAAAGCGACATAAAATTGAGTTGGAAATGCCAATTGCATTTTAAGCTTTGTGCAGCGAAAGAGAAAAGGAAAATCAAGAATTGCGGAACATGAAAACTGTGCCACATAGATACAAGGGAAAAGCGGAAGCAGGAACAGGACTATTGTAGTGGGCGGGCGGGCATTGGACGTGGGCATTACACAAGCTCAGAAATGTAGACGTCATCAGGGCGTAATCGATGATATATGGCTGTTGCTTTTGGAACTTGCACTTTCCATTACGGGCTCAGTCAGAGGCAGCGCAGATAACAAGAGTGTCCTCTGAGTGGGCAGTTAAGCGTAGGCGATGGGGAGGGGCAGGGTGAGGGGGGCCCAGCTGTAACTGAGGTCCGCTTTTAATTAGTAACATGAACTTGTTTTGCGAACCGGCAAGTTGGATAGTTCAGCAAAAGTTAATAAGTAAAAAATAAATAAAATTGTTGAGCAATTCGTTTGAACATAAAAAGTCGAGACACTCGTTTAACATGTTTCAACTGCTTAACCTTGAACAAAGATCAGCAGAAATGTAAGAAAAATAAGTACAAATAGGTGTGTTAGTACACACCATACTATATACTACACTATGTACTATTCTGTACTATATTCACTAAAAGACAAAGCAAGTACAGTTTCAAGTAGATTTTATTCTTGGATATATTCCACGATTGAATTGTTTTTCATTTTAAAGTGCCCATTAACATTTAAAATAAATACCTAAATAAATTAAAGATAGTCAAAGAACTGCTAATCGTCTCGGCAGAGAACTATAAAGCGATTCGTCTCCACGTTCAAATAGTACGAGCCAAGCCCACGTGCGCAGAGATAGGAGCGCAATGTGCGAGCGGGACAGCAATAACGCAGCATTGCGAAAGCGAGACGGAGAACAGACGTGGACAATGGTGACAGGAACACAGGCAGGCGACAGTCGGAGTTCGGCAAACATGACAAGCCGGCGCAACGAATCGCCATTTTGCGCCGTCCTTTGGTTGGTCCTTTGGCGATCATCCTGTCACGCGTTCGTCGGGGTTCCTCTTCTTCATTTTCCCTTTTTTTTTTTGTGGGGTGTTTGCTATTTGCACAAAAACATTTTAAAGCCAACGAGCGAGGTTAAAATAAATTACAATAAATAAAATAAAAGGCGAAAATCTCTCGAAAATGACACTAAAAAGAGAGGGAGAGCCTCTTTCTCTTCCTCTCTTTTCAGCTCATTGATTGGATTTAACTTCACAGATCGTCTGAGTTTATGCCAGGCTTACGACCGGGCACTGAGCACAATTTTATTGTTGGCGCAATTAGTTCCGATTGGCACTGCCAGGATCGCAGCAGATCCTTGCGAGCTGCATATGCCCGTCCATCAATAGCCGCAATGATTCCAGCATGTTGTCCATTTACAGCAGATTAGCGACGGCGTTCGCAATCCCATTGTGGCCCCGACGCTGGATGCGGACGTGGAGTCGCAGTCGAAGACGCAGTCGCAGCTGCCGATCGAGCGATTTGTTGCGCCTCGCCGTCAATACCTCCTACTTGCCACGTTGCCATGTTGCCACATTGGCAGAACGCATTGTTTTTGTCGCGCGTCTAATTATTTATGGGTTCCAGTTCCAACCGGACACAATTTGGGGTTGCACAGCTTGCAGAGGCAACTACATATCGATAAGGATCAATTGGATCGATTGCCTTGGAGCTAAATTTATATATAAATTTTTGAATGTTACTTAACTAAATGTTTGCCGTAGGTAAGAGGAAAGTACAAGAGATTTGGCTAATTACGTTATTCACAAAATGCCTCTAACACGAATATAGTGAAAATAATGGGTTTATGGTTATTATTATATTACTGGAGAAATAGTTCTTCTTCTTATTATTATTTTCAATATTCTGTGTACATTTTGTTAGATTAATAAAAATATATATACATGTATAAACTTCAGGTACGTCAATATACTTATATTATTCTTATTATTATTAGTAATATTATTATTATTATTATTATTATTATTATTATTATTATTATTATTATTATTATTATTATTATTATTATTATTATTATTATTATTATAATTATTATTATTATTATTATTATTATTATTATTATTATTATTATTATTATTATTATTATTATAATTATTATTATTATTATTGCTATTATTAGTCTCGAACCCACCTGGAGTTAATATAGCTATAATACACCTCTAGTAGTCGAGCCACTCGCAAAAGCAATAAGAATATCAATGATAAAAAGAAAATTGAATAAATATTAGCCCTAAATAATAAGTAATGCACCTAATTAAGGCAGCTAGACAGCTATTAAGGCTTCTCGGGCATTATACTTAGTATGTAGAGATCTGCAGGTTGTCTCCTTAGACCACTAGCCACAGCTGGATAGCTGTCCAATTTGAGCAATGATATATTTATGCGCCTCAATAGACATCCACACGTCGCAGTTGAGTTATATGTAGATTTGTGATTCTCTTTTTGTTCGCTTTTCTTTGCTTTATTGCCCACGAGGCTGTGAGGCAGCTAGCAGCGGCTGCGACCTGCACTTCCTACAATATAATCATTTTATCTTGAATGTGCCCTGCAACGCCCACCGCGGACACGCCCACCAGCAGGGCCGCAAACACGAAAACAACGACAAGGCTGTCGAGGAGCAGCAGCAGCAGAAGGAGGAGGAGGAGACGGGGCAGGGCATGAGGATGAGGCTGCAATCGAAAAATATTGTACGTGCTGTCATCGATCGCGATCGTGGGATACGCGAACAGAGGAGACCCGAACTGTGGGCCGCAGCAGCGCTCGGTCAGGTGATAAAGCTGCAACAGTTGGCCCCTAACGTCCAGGCAGGCAGGCAGGCAGCCGGCCAGGCCGCGTCGAAGTCCGAGTCCGAGCCCAGTTCGAGTTGTGCTCTCTGGCTACATGGCTAATGTGATTACAGACTTTAAGTTTATAAACATGGGCCAGGTCGCTGCCTACCGAGAGGCTTCTCAACAGCCCCAGCGGCCCCTGGTCCACATACACAGCCACAACAGCAACCACAACAACAACAAGTTGAGCTTCAGTTCCAGCTTCAGCTCCAGATCCAGAACGGAGGGTTTGGGGCCCTCCTGTTGCGTTGCAATTACGGCGCGTGCAGGCGACCCTCGATCCCAGTGCCAGCCCCCAACTCGCTGCTGCCTCACAGACCCCCCTTCCACCTTGCTCCATTGGATCCCGATCTGTGCCTGTGCCTGATGAATTCTTATTAGCTGCCTTTCGGTATCGGCTGCGCAGTTATGAGCGGCAAACTTCAACCGACGCGTCGCTTCCTCATAACTTTTGCTCTATTTTTCTTGTTCTTCGCGTTGCCCCATTCTCGGGATCTCCCTTGAGCTGTCGAGTTGTCTGGGGCTCCAGCATTGCGGATTTGTCGGATAACGCTGCCGCTGCTGCCTCGATGTCTGCTGCAGCGGCCAACAACAAAAACGAGTGTTCGCCTGGGACCAGCGTTGTCAGCGAGGCACGCGCAAATCCCTAATGGAATTCAAGTCCAGCTCCGACCTGTGGGCCAGAGCGGGGAGCTGCAGAGTGTTGAGGGCATTGCCTCGAGTTGCCCATATCTCATGTTGCGCGCTGAGTGAATCATTATAAACACAACCTGGCCCAACTTGGGGGTAGGGGTAAAATAAGTATCAATAAGCGAAATATGCTTCAAATTTGACAGTTAGAATTGGATCACATTATTTCATGACTATTTCAATAAAAATGGAAAGTAAAATCATTATTGTTTAACTTCTAAATAAAAGTTGAAAAAAGTGAAACGTTACTTAACAAATTATGACAGTTACGGTCACTGATATAAAGTCATTTTATTTTACAGTTGAAAAATATATTCTTTATGTGGTCGGAGATGTCTCTTACATACATTTGCACAAAACAATTTTACCCATTTTTACTAATTTTCAATGAGTTCAGGGTATAATTAAGTGAAACTTTCGAAATGTCGGGTCCTTAGATGACCCCATAATTTGTTTATGCCAATCGATATAGTTCTTCCTTGCGATCCCAACGCACAATGTCTTTCGAAAATCTGCAAGGATATGCCCGAGTTAGAGCGTCTTTTCTGAAGATAACTTCATAATTTTTCATCCCCAAAAGTACGCAACATATTTTTACTAATTTCCGCTTTCATGCCCTGCACAGAAATATGCTATGAAATATACCGTCACTAGAATCAGTTTTTTAAGTGAAATATGAGTTTCTTTTGCTCATTTTCGCAATGTTATTAATGTTACAAGGAATTTACATCGAAATAGATACCAACATTGTATTTTATACACTAAACAGATACTTTTTACAAATCTACATGGGAGCCCGTTCAGTTATCACTTTACTCATTGAGATCCACGCCCTCTCCGTTCACCTGAATGGTGATGTAGTCGCTGACCTCGGCGTTGCCACGCTCGCGCTGAGGATTGGCTTGAACTATTCCAGGAGGCAGGGGTGCGGCTCGCCTTGGCAGCGACCGCAAGGATATCTCATCGCTCTCCCGCCGCATAAAGCGGCGGCGAGTGCGAGCAAAGTCGAAGGTCTCCTTTGCCGCTGGCGCGACTGGGCATACGAAGCATCCGTCAGCTGGTGCAGCGTATGAGTGGAGCTGGTGCGGCGCATTTGGAGCGCCTCAGGCTGGGCCACCGATGGCTGCCTCGGGCGACCAAAGCAGCCGGTTGCGTAGCGCCCGTCCGCCGAGCGTGAGCGACGTTGCCGTGTAGAGTCCCGAGTACTCAGCAGTTGCTGGAAGAACAATAGCAGTTAGTTGGAACTCGCTTCCAGGCTCATTCACTTACCTGCTGCATTTCGTCCTTGCGCATGCGCCTCAGACCCTGCTGCTCCTCCAGCTTGTTGCTCATCTGGGTCATCCAATCGCGTGCTTGCCTCAGCGACAGCGAGCTCTGGGATCGCTCCGGCAGACGGGCCGGGAACAGCGTGTCCCGGGCACCCACCACGCTGCCACTGTTCAGGACAAAGACACGGGGGAAGTCTATCACGAAGTCGCGACTCCGTATGAGATCGGCCAAGGCGCTGGATTGTGCCTGAGCTGGAGCAGGAGCTGGCTCCTGGACTAAGCTGACCACCGCTGATGGATTGGAGTTGGCCGCAGCCCGCTCCGGTTCGTACTCCAGTATGCTCTCCTCACTGCCCAGAAACTGAAACGGAAAGGGGAAATTGAAAACGCCAATCCAAGGATCAGAGGATCGATCGCTGATGGCTGATGGGTTGGTCCACTGCCCTCTTGGAGTCGGTCCGTGGCAAAGCTACTGATGATTGGACAAGCGCTAGGAGCTCAGCGGTTTCTACATTGCAAATAAGTGAAGCGAAGCGTTTTCAAATTCAATCAATTTATTTAGCTTGTAGGTTCTTAAATATGCTTGAGTCCACGTTTTGTTAAGGTTTATGTTTAGCAAAAACTATATATTTATGTAGTACACATATCTGGTATTCGTAATCAACAACTAATTAAGGCGCTACGTCTTCTCTCTGACTGGTTTCATACTCAGCGGGCAGTTGGTTTGCGGGCTGTTGTGGAGTGTTCCTGGAGATGAATGTAAGTCGAAGTGAAAGTACATAAAAAAATATGATATAAAATAAAATGCAATGTTTTTTTTTGGCATTGGATCGCAGATATGTTTTCTTAGGTATAAAGCAATTTTCAGAAACCCTGGAACTCATTTCTAAGTACATATCTATATATATACATATACTTGTATTGTTATTTATGCTCTCGAACGAGTTAATCATCCATTTTAGGGATCAAGCATTAACGCAGCTATTCTAAGTATTTATGAAGCTTTTTCTTTAAGTTCGTGCAAGTTGCCAGCTTGTCAGACATATCTTGTTTTTATATTTGTCAATCATCCATTATATGGATCTATTGACAAGACTCTCGACAGAACACAAATTGTGATTGAAATCATAGAGAAGCAAAAAGTTAAAATAAATAATATAACTAGCGGTATATTTATTCAATTTGAACAACTAAAGCTAAAAGCAAATACTTTGGCACCTTCGATATTATCTTTAAGCTTGTGTATGAGTGTTTCTTGAGTTTATAATGCTTGCATGTGTATGTATAGTATGTGTTGGAGGCGGGGCTTTAATGCCATCGCCCCGCCCTTGTTGACTAGCAAAACAGGCGCTGATTTTGCTACAAATTATCTTGCATTAAATATTACAGCTACTAATGATACATACAGAGTTACACATAATTATAGTAATAGTAGTTATTGTAGTACTCGTAAATATTTCTGCTTTTCTCGTATTCATTTTTTGTTTTTTTATCGACAATTGGTACGCTTAAATTTAGAACTTAAATATTTAACCTAAAACTCTGCGGTATTTTCGTGTTTTCTTTACTTCTTTTCTTTTTGTTTTTTAAATGTGCGTGGGTTTTCTTCTTGCGAAGTCTTCAGTCGCCTGTCTACAGACTTCTCCGATAAGAGCTATAAAACTATCGATAGAACAGAGTATCGATTAACGCGGTGTCTTATATGTTTATAATCGTCAAGATACATCCAAATATTGATATACTTTTCAAAGAGTAGTATAAATTACCGTTAGTTTTGCAGCTCTACCTCTCAGCGTTTAAGTACTCGACGTGCACTGCTTTGCACTACTTTGCAATAGTTGGCACTGCTTGCCGCAAGCAGTTCATCACGCCGCTGCACGCATATTTACATGGTAAGTACGCAGCAACATAGAATGTAGATTTAAATATTATATGTACGTTTATAACTATATGAATACGGATACGGGGATAGCTTATAGATCAGTCGCCGGGCGACTTCTTATACGTCAGTCACCTGGCGACTGGCAGTGCAAATGATTTGCGGCATCGTCGCCGGTGCCGAGTTGCGTCTGCCGCGCTCGCGATCACCGGGACCGCCCTGTTGTAGCTGCTGCTGCTGCTGCTGCAGCTGGTGCTGGTGGTGACTACTGCTAGGACTACGCTGATGATAGTTGATAGCACTAGGATTAAAACTACTGATGTTGTGCTGCGGCAGAGCCATAACGATGACGGGCACCTCCTCGGAGCCAGCCGGGGCAGCAGCAGCAGCCGTTGCGGGGGCCAATGCGACGGGGGGCGCATTGTGCTGTGGACTGGGCGTTTGATAGATTTGATCACCCACCACATATCCATAGAACTTGAGCACATCAAGCTTGCACATGGGGCAGGTGCGATGCTCGATCAGCCACGGATCAATGCAGTTCTTGTGGAACTCGTGCCTAAAACAAACCCAAATCTCAGACAAATGCATCGGAATAATCGAAACTCTGGACTCACTTGCAGGGCAGTATGCGTATAATATCCGCGGGCTTGTAGGACTCGATGCATATGGCGCAGCAGTCGCTGTCCAAGTCCTTCTCATCGGTCATCTTGCCCGTTTTTGTTGGTATTTTCATAATGGCCTTCTTTGTCACCGAGCAAAGATTGCGCTATATGGGTAAATCAATGGAATTCATTAATAAAATTAGGATGTTATATTCAAAAGGTCCACCTACCGATTGCTGATCCTTTGCTTGCATGTAACGGAACCGCTGTATATAGTAAAAGATGAGCCACACCAGCGAAATAATCATCAGCACAATAAACGAAATCGAGACAAACAGCACTGACGTTCTAAAAAAGACGAATATAAGAACAATTACAGACATTTGCATGCAAACATTTGTATAAGGAACAAACAGTTTTCAAATCAAGTCGAAATCATGGACTTGTGCTGAACAGCTATATTTGGCACGGACATGGCACCAGGGGACGTAGCTCAGTGGTAGAGCGCTCGCTTCGCATGTGAGAAGTCCCGGGTTCAAACCCCGGCGTCTCCATCCGCATTTGTAGCAATTACTTTTTTTTTGTCACTTCTGTATGCAACTCTAATTATATTATTGTGCAAACTAAATACTGAATTAACGAAAAGTTGACAAATTAATAGGTTTGGTCAGTTTTATATCTTTTTAAGCAGCTTTAGATAGGCCTATGTTTTGCCATATACAAAATACCACTCGCAAGCAGTTTAATGATATCAATCACAAGTAAAGCAGTTCAATTCTGCCATCAATAAACCGAAAGTAAAAAAACACTGCTTCTAAATGTTGCTTGCGCTCTGCTACACTTGGCTTAAGTAAAGCATTTTGCACGTGGCACTCAAATGGGGACGTAGCTCAGTGGTAGAGCGCTCGCTTCGCATGTGAGAAGTCCCGGGTTCAAACCCCGGCGTCTCCATCCTTGATAAGTTATTTTTTTCTTGTAAAAAACATTTACAAATCCTGCAGTAATCTCCTATTAGATTGCTCTTTTTTTCATAAATAACAATTTCACATTTTTTTTGCCTTTATTAAAAAGCTGCTACCTAATGTTTACAATTACAAGAAATATGTTTTCTAATGGGCTTTGCGTACTTGACCGAACTACAGTATTTTTCACAACCCGTTCTCATGGGGACGTAGCTCAGTGGTAGAGCGCTCGCTTCGCATGTGAGAAGTCCCGGGTTCAAACCCCGGCGTCTCCAGTTGAGAATTAAAGACAAAGACTAGTCGACAATTTTCTTTTTTTTTTCCTTTTTATGTAAATATTTTTTATGCACTTACCGATTTAAACTGCTGATAGTGCGCACGCCCCGCCGTCCTTCTATAATGGAAATGGTAACATTATATCCCTTATCAACGGTGCTGACCAGATCGAGTCCGATCGTTTGATAGGTAATCACGGCGGCAATATAACCTGAATAACAGAACGCAGTATGTTTGAGTATTTGGACTAGCCGGCATCTGAAGGAACTTACGATTCTTGTTCTTGATCTGCATTTTCTCCAGCTGCATGACCTGCTTGTCGTTGTAGATGATTATCCCAGCGGCGTTATATTGATGCACATGCTTAACTTTATCCTCGAACGTGCAACGCCCGCGTCGCACCAGAGCTATCCAGGCAGCGCCCTTCTCGGGCAGGGGCATGCCCAGGGTGCCTCGTATATAGGGCGTGCAGGCAAAGTCGTCGCTAATGTCGTCTGCGGTGCTGATGTGGATCAGGCGACCGGTCACATTGAGCACCCTGCCCTCGCCGTAGCGTGCCTTCTCCTCCGTATACTCGACTTCAGAGAGATAATTCTCGCTGTCCACGTATGACCAGTTGAGGAAGGCGAAGTTATAGATATCCGTGGTGCGCTCCTCGCTAATGGTGGTATACGAGTGCGTCGCATTGGCGGGCCGAAAGTATCGCTCCAGATCCTGATTGGCGATGGTCATGGCCGCCACCAAAGTGGTCGTCGTTGTGGTGGATGTCAAGTGTGGCTGGCCGCCCAACAGCAGCAGCAGGCAGGCCAGCAGCAGCATCTTCTGACAGTACATTGCCTGGCTGAGGATCTCTTAACTGTTTTTCCTGAACAACTTAAACACGGTTAACAAGCGCTTCGTATCTCTTTACGCACGGTGCAACATTTGCTGGTTCACTCCGACGCCTTCTAAAGCTGTTTTAATACTGAAACGATAACAAGCCAAACAGCTGGGTGTTAAGGGAGTGTTTTTCACTTTTAGAATTCTACCCAGTAAAATGAGTAGTCGAAATCGATGGCCGCCTAGTTGGCCGAAAGTGTGGGGCCGCTCGCTTAGCCGGCGATAAGCGGCCATATTAATAGCACTCGATACTTCAATATAGTATTCAATATTTATTAGCGTCTATTTAAAATACCTTCCGTCCTGATAAGCGGCTTATCAATGAACGCGTCAACTTCCTCGAGCCTAATAAAAATTTGCTTGGAGTTTTGAAGTGAATAATCATCGGTATATTACGTATATTTATATTGGCTGTTAAATTATCGGAGATGAGAATCTATTCTCGCTCAGATATATTTCACAACAACTGCAGGCAAGTGAAACAGCTTTGAGTTTAGGAAAGTCAAAGAGGTATAATAAATCTCTATATA
The DNA here is from genome assembly GCA_035041545.1 of Drosophila colorata. Classification (NCBI taxonomy): domain Eukaryota; kingdom Metazoa; phylum Arthropoda; class Insecta; order Diptera; family Drosophilidae; genus Drosophila; species Drosophila colorata. The sequence continues at coordinate 278,310 of JAWNLD010000453.1, forward strand.
ATTAAGTGTTATATACCCAGTTGATGTTAATTTGCTGCTCGTATATCACCTGATGAGATAGTTGTGATTATTATTTATTGCACCCAAAAGAATCAGCCATTAAAGTCTCTCGTAGACCCTCCATCCACCGTTAGCACTTTGTAAATGTACGAATATCCACTCTAAAACTCACCATATGCACTCTAGGTCAGACACTAATCATATTCATTCCCAAGTATAGAGCGAACCGTCCAGTAATTTAAGCAAACGGCGATTTCCTGAGTTTCCTGCATTTTGGCCATTTCGTTGCGCTAAAGCGCCATCTGAAGGCCAATGCCACTGGCGAAGGCATTGCCATTAATAATATGCATGATGTCCCAGTGGCCCCCTCCCCAACTTCCCCTCTTTTTCCCAAGTTGCTGCCCGCTGTGTCAGGGAAATGAATTTAAATATTTTATTTTGTGCTGCCGGGACTGGTGCCTTGGCAAATGGGTGGCCAAAAGGCGGCACGAAACATTCGTGGGTGTGCGGCTGACACTGAAAAGTGGTTCGGCAAGCCACCAAGCCACCAAACCACTGTCCAGCGCATAAAGAGGAGCAAGCAACCAGTTCCAGTTCTCCTTTCTACGAAAGACAGACACGCAGAATCAGCTTGGACACCTACTTGTATTTCTGCTGCCCACCCCCTTCCCCCTTTGACGTCTGGCCATAGTAAATTAAATTTTGTATGCATTCAACTGAAGCAACCAAGCGACAAGCCAAAGACCCAGCGATTCCACCAATTGAATACAAAACTTTATTTTGACGCCTATTTATGAGCGCATAACTCAATGCGTAAGTGTGTGTGTGTGGGAGGGGAGGGAAAAGTGTGTTACTTAGCTGGTTCATCACTATAGCCACTGCTTGAGATTATAAACATAGGATGCTATACCTGACTTGGATCATATTGGCAACTCCAGCGTTTCATATCTTTTTATTTTGCATATACAATTTTTAAGGAATTGATATAGATTTTTATATAGTATTCGAATAATACTAGCAATAAATAAGTTTGAGCACTCTTAATAATAACTATAAATTTAAAATATAAGCTCAGAAATTGTTAAAGTAAATTCTCTATATTCCACTTAATTCTCTCATATCGCAGCTGCTGTAGCGCCCGTTAAAGTGCGCCTAGGTCTTGCCAAAAGTCTTTTTGATTGCCCCATTGCACATTTTGCACGCATCGTTGCATTTTATTTCAGCAGTCGCTGTTGTTGTTGTTGTTGCTTTTGTTGCCGCTGCTGCAGTTGCTCTTGGCATGTGGCTAACCGGCAGGACAAGGGCAGCGATGCGATCGATGGAGAGCCCAGGCGATAGAACTCGGCTAAATGGGGACAGAGTTGGTGGGCAGCCGACTTGGCCAACAGATGCTGAACGAGCTGTGCCAAAAAAAGAAAAAAAAAAAAACAGCAAGAACAACCACATAAGCGAGCACGTTGCCTGTTTAGGATAATGACCCTGACTGTGTGTTGTTGTTGTTGTTGCCAAAAAGTGTTATAAGCGCATATGCAGTAAATATTTATATATGTATCGAAGTGGGAGAGGCAAAGAGAGCGCTGAAAATAAAAGTGAAAAATGGCAATGGTATTCAATTTTTGTATCGTTTATTTGTTGGTTTATTTGTTGTCTGTATGGATACGATAAAAATTAAGCTGGGTGTGTCTGTGTCGCATTTTTGGTAACATCTCGAAATCGCATTGCTTTTAAAAGGCATTTTATAAAAAATTGTTGGGCTTGATACATAAAAAAGAATTGTAATCATTGAAGAAAAAAGTGCCATAAGCACTTTAATAATTGGAAACATCTATTTGTCACACGACTTTATTGAATACCCCAGAAGTCAACATATATTTGCCCGCTTTGCTTACTCATTTTGTTCTCACCTCAATAAAAGCTATTTAATAATTTTATTTACAACATTTGCATTAATTTGTTGATGTTGTTGTCGTTGCTGTTGTCGCTGTGGTTGTTGCACTTCTTATTGTTTATTTATATAAAACGTTTTTGTTCTTATTAAATTACGGTTTGTGCATTATGGCCAATTGCCAACTGACCGAAGTGTTTTTCCCATTTAAATAAATACATATAGCGTCTTAATTGTATTATTTTCCTTTTCGTTTTGTTTTTATTTATTCTTTCAGACGATTGCGATTTATTTTTAGTTTATTTATTTTGCGTTTTATGCATTTTTGAAAATATCTTTGCTTATTTTCTTAGTGTTTCATTCATTTGAATCCACAGGTGTATCTATTTTTAGTTAATTTCCCTCTGTTTCTACGAGTTTCCGTTTCTTTTCATGGAATGAATAATAACAAATTTACTTAAGGTTGGGACTCAAAAGTTGCTTTTGATTTTATAATTAAATAAAATAAATATTAAGGCTATAATTTCAATGCCCGTTTTATTATTCAGCTCTTTTGTACACATATTATCTTTAAAACTGCAAAAGCCGCCATAAATCAAAAATATTTGTTCATAAATGGCTATAACCAAAAATAGTAACTAATAAAAAAAAAAAATTTAAACAACCTTCCATAAATTCCGTTAAATAAACACACGCTAAAAGCGTGCAGATAAAGCTAACGCAAAACCAGAAACAATATATATTTATCGTAAACATTCATACTCATAAGTGAACTCGCATAAATATTTGTTTGTTTGTGTATCGAAACGTGATTTGCAAAAAACGTGATACGAATGATAATAGATTTTGCAATACGAGTATTTGCTAATGCTTGTACTCTTTTGTATATAGCTTTGAGTGTTTGCTGTTGCTTTATTCACTTAAATAAAAATGAAATAAATAAATGTTTCAATTATTTGCATTATGCAAAATTTTTGATTTGAGTTTTTCGCGACTTTGGCAAAAATTGTGATGTAAGCCCTTGTCATTTTTTATTTTTTTTTCAAAATTGCCCAAAATGTAGAATTGGGGATTTTTGAATGTCAATCTATAGTCCCGATCCGTAAGAGTCTATCATTCGAATATATATGACCTTTTTTGCCTGAGTTATGCAGGTTTACTCATTGAAATAAGCTTTAAAAGGCTCTATCTTCGTTAAATAAAGTTGGCAAATATTCTGATAATATTAACCCATTGCCATATTTGTCAAAATTTGTCTGATTGGTTTTATTTTGTATGTTTTCAGATTAGGGAAGTCTTTCGAGGTGAAATGCAAGCGGCAACAGCGGAGAGTCGACGAAAGCCTTTGGTAACTATGCATTTATTTAAGCAATACTTAAAAACAATTAATAAAATTGTTAAATTTTATTTTCCAGGTTCGTGAGATGAGCTTCAGTTTTTTTTTAAGTGCTTATACGATTTTTAGTGTATAATACTGTTAAAATAATATATTTAAATATTACAAAGAGTTTGTTATAAGAGTAAATAATTATTAAATATAAGAACTACCACAGATTTAAGAGAACTACTTATAAGAAATTAATATAATAATATTTATAAGGATGTAAAGATAAATTTTATAAATAAATTTAAAAAAGATTTTCATAAAAAAATCCTACCTGAAGTACCAGGCGAACAGAATTGATAGAATATCGACAAAAATCAAAATTCTATTGCGTAATGTGCAAAATTATTTTGCATATTTGCAATGTATACAATATGTGCAATATTTTTATAAAAATTACTGCCAAGTATTGCAAAATGTGCAAAATTGTATTGCATACTTCCAAGATAACAATTTGGGCCGAAGATGTACAAGATTTTAATACAAACTCTAGATGATGTACCAGGCTAACAAAATCATCAGGAGGCGGAATAAAGAAATAAAAAGTGCCTAATTACAATGCATACTTTTGTGGGCATCAATTGCAATTAATGCAATCTCTTTCGCCAACATCAAAGACACAACTCCATCGCTACAGGACCTGCTAATGGAGAAAAGGGGACGAGGGGTAGGGGCAGCTGAAAAGAAGCATACATATTTCTTGACCATATCTTTGCGCATTTTGCAAGAACTTGGCGCTGTAGGTTCACCAGGACTATACCCTTGGTATGATTACCAAGGATATGACGGTCATTTAGAAATCAATGGTTTGGAAATTTTAGTCCGGCGGCTTTGCGGATTTGGCTGAATAATACCAAATCCACCGTAATTTGGCCATTCACAGGACGATTTTAACGTTTCTTAGCCAATTCATGGTGCCGGCCGTGTTATTTAAAACATTTTAAATGTCTATATCTCGGCAATATGTAGTCCGAATTCGGGAAGATACACCTCTTTCGACTAGTATACGTATATAGATTCGTACTTTTAAAATTTTCGCGATTTTGTCAAAAAATTTGATTAACCCCTTGCCATTTTTGTGAAAATTGGCCAAAATTTAGAACGGCGATTTTTGAATGCCAATCGATAGTCCCAATCCGTACGAGTCTAAAAAGGTATATCATTCGAATATATGACCGTATTTGCCTCAGTTATGCAGTTTTCACATATTGTAATGAGTTTTAATTGACTCTATCTTGGTTAAATAAAGTCCGATCTCCGAAAGATACACCTCTTTCGGCTAGTTTAAATCAATAGATTCAGTCTCCATTTTTGATTTTGAAGATACGATAAGAATTTTACGAATTGATAATAGTTATACGAGTACACTTTTAATTGGCGCTAAAGGATGCTCAGCCAAAGAGTAGAGGAAGTTAAACACAAATGACGGCAATTAAAATGTGATTAACAATAATTTGGTATTAAAATTCAAGATATGTGCTTCACGCTCCATTCATATGGCAAGAGTGGCATAAGGAAGACATGTTCACAAATATATTCGAAGCGAACAGAAAAGGTTTTGACGTTTTGAAGAGGAAGCCTTATATATGCTTATGGCTGTGGTTTAAAAATGAAATAAAATAATATACAAACAAAATTTTAATTGCAATTTCATAGAATTGTAAAAGAAAATTCTTAGAAAAATTAATGATGAAAATTTATTGTATTATTTAATAAATAACAAATATTTTCTCTTTTATTAAATAAGTTGTACAAAGTTTTAATTGCAATATTGTGGAATTGTATTGGAAAATTTTAGATAAATGAATGGTGAAATGTTTTAAAGTTATTAAATAGTTGAAATTTGTTTTTATAAAGCCATGCTTCAATCTTTAGTTCCAAAAATTCTGCACTCCATATAAATAATATCAAATAATTTATGGTATTTAAATTAAACGCTTGGCAAATTAAATTACCATTAAAAATAGCAAAAATTGCATTGTTGGTCTTTTTGTAAACCGCAACGGCGCTTTTTACGAGTATTATAAAACCGCTAGTGGGTTTTTTGAAAAAGTATTCATTTAACATTCGAGTGATTTTGATGCGTTTTAATGCGCTCTGTTGGCTTTAATGCATTTCGTTGAACTCAACACAAAACAACCACGGCAACAACAACAGCAACAACAAATAGAAATAGAAAAAATCAGCAAGTGAAATGACAGAAAAATTTCAGGTGTAACAGGTAGCACGGAAATGTGCACTGATTACGGACTTAATTTATGCACCCGTTTACAAGTATGTATATACATGTATGTTATTATAGGTATTTGAAATTGTTGTTGTTGCTGATTACGCAAAGCGGCAAAAGCACAAACAATTGCCAAAGCAAAAGCCAAAGGCAGCTACTGAAAAATGGTTGAAGAACTTCAACTGAATTATTCCGCGCTTCAATTAGACTTGCGCCATTTGCTTGCCAATGGAGCCCGCACCCTACTCACCCCTCACTCACTATTGATGCTGCCCCCTCTCGTCTATGTTTACCCCATTGCAAGACACGCATTTCAATTTGCTAAACGGCGCTCGATTTCAAAGTGTTTCCAAGTGCTGAGGGCGAAACTTTTGTGTGTGTGACTCAACTTGGGTGTGTGTCAGCGAGTGTGTGTGTGTGTGTGTGTGTGCTGGTGTGTGTGCGTGGGCACTTGTAAATGTCGCCAAGCTGTGCTGTCAGCTGTACACAATCACTGCCAGTGTCAGGCAGCAAACCAGCCATAGCACAGCAGCCGCCCCTACCCCAATCCCCCCGACTCCCCTTCCTCGCTCCACTAGCTCCTCTGCTCATGAGCTTCACTTTTGCCATTGCGGCTCTATTAGCACATTTCGACGCTTGGCTCTTGGCACTTTGGTCTTGGCCTCACTGTCAGCTGCAGGCTGCAGAAAGCCATCGCAAGTCGAATTATTTTGTCGAACGAAATTGGCAATGGAACAAACTTTCAAGGCTGTCAAGTCGATTGCACTGGTCTTCAAGGGATTATGTTGGTAATTAAATGCGAAATTCGAACCACAAATACGACAGCAAAGTCGCAGAAAAGTTTCGCCAGTTTGGCTAAGTTCTGTGGTGCCAGAATTAAGATTAGCAACTTGGTTTGGGAGAGGCTTGACCCCAACTACGCTTGTTACCGCCTCTCTTTTCTCTCTCTCTCTCTCTCTCTCTCTCTCACTCTGCCTCTCTCTGCTGTTTTCTCGCAAGAGAATTTTGGACATTTTCGCTTTCGGGTTTTTATGCTTAAATGCTTTACGTAGACTTCAAGTTGCGCGAATTGAGAACCCAACTTGACCCCAACTGCGCTTGTGACTTTTCTCTCCTTCTCGGTTTTTCTCTTTCATCTTTAAAATTCGCTTAAGAGCGTGCATTTTTAAATGTTTTACGGATTGACGAGAAAATAGGCTTGGAAGCTAATTTATATTATTTTGTTAAATTTGAAAATGGATAACTCAATACTTTAATTTGAATTTATTTTTAACTAGACAGTACTATATATTTTACCCGTTATTAGCACAGTTTCAGGGAATTACATTGTAAGTATTCAGTACTCACATTGTGGGGGGTTTTCTGGTCGTTATTGTGGTATTATATTTCACAGCTCTGAGCTTTATTTGTCAACCACAGCTGACTGACTACTGGTTTATTATCGGGCGATGACGATTTCAAAAACCGCAAAGCAAGTGAAACTATGTAATCAGAAGCAATTGTAATTCAAATTTCCTTAAGTGTTTTTCTCTCTCTCTGTAATGCACATCAGTGCAAAGTCAAAGTCTCTTGTTTATTATTTTAGTATTTGCGCAGCAAGAAATGTTTTATCAGCCACTAAAAGTTGTCGCGGCAAAACAGTAGAGCGTGCTATAAAGTACTTGTGAATCACTTTAAAGTTCAGCTGTCTCTCTCGCACTCTCTACTATATTTTCCTTATCTGCCGCTCTCTTTAGTATCTCATAAGTTAACTGCCAGTATGCTTGGCACCTTGTTTCTTGTTGCTGTTTGGCGACTGTTGTTCCGCTTGTTTGCATATTGCAACATCTGTGCAAGCGAAACCAATTTAAAACATACGCCGGCACATGCTCGCACAACACACACTCAACACACACATGCAGGCACACCCACGGTTGTGAGTTAGAGACCTTTCACTCATACTCGCACGCTGCATGCTAAAAATATCCAACCGCAACAACATTTGTCGTCCGCCCGCTTCGAATCATTTCATGTTTCTTATTTATTTTTCTCCATTTCTTTTCCTTTGGCGTACTTTGGTATTGAACCTCAGTTCTGTTTCTATCCCGAATTTTAATTTATTTTTCTTTTACTTATCGTGGGCGTTGCCTTTCCCATTGCTTTTGGTTTTAACTTTAAGATAAATGTCTGGGCAACTTGTAATTCTTAATTGGTCCCATATTTTGTATATTAACACTTTGATCTTCTTTGGGTTATTTTTACCCTTAAGCAATGCAATGTTAATTAGCTTAAAATTTGTTTGACTTTGACAATTGCAACAGGCAATAAAAGCATAAAAGCAATATGATTTATTCCTTTTAATAAATTGACTGGGATTAAAATTGCCTGCGGCAATAAATTTGTTTCAGCTTCAAAATTGTAATATTTAGTTTTCTGTTGTACTTTTATTTTATTTTACAATTATTTTTTAATACAAAACTTAAACAAATTACCCCTATTCTCATAAATGCTTAACGTTTATTGACATACAATTCAGTAACTAAATTAGTATTTTTTATTTCCCAGCACATTTCCTATCTATAAACAAACCCAGAGATTTTTATGTTTTAGTTACTTAACATAACTCTATGTAATTCATTTAAGTATCTCTAACTATCTTACATACTTTGTTGACTTCCTTCCTCTACATATCATTTGTCTCGAACAGCCATTTCCGTGACCTACATAAGATTAAAAACAATGAAGAAAAAAAATAACAGAAGAAAAAAATGCAGCTGTAAAGTTCATCTAAATAATGCAGAGACAGACAGGAAATATGCTAAGGGGGAGTGGAGAGGGCGAGGCTCTTCAAGTTGTTTGTTTTATTTTGACACAAATTGAAAAACTCTTAGCACTTGAGCAAAAGGCCAACTGAAAAGTTTAAATGAAGTTGTTGAAACTTCCTCTTGAGTTTCTGCAACTGCGGAAATTGTACACCACAGAAACAAGTGTGTGTGTGTCTGTGTGTGTGTGTGTCTTTGTGCCTCATAAATCATTTTACAAAATTATAGACAAAATCTGACTTATGGCGAAACTTTGGAGCAAACGCAAAGTTCAAAGCAAATAAAGCACTTCATCGATAAGACGCGACTAGTGGAAACATTTGCATTTGCCAAAAACAATTCTCCAATTGCCAATGTGCTGCAGATGCTCGCATTGGAAACCAAAATAAAGCAGCTGGCCCTATAAAGAGGAGTAAGGGGGAACTTAAGTGAGCTTCTAATTACTGCCGGCTGCTGCGAAGATTCAAATTGCGTGATGGCTATTAAAACGGTTCAGTTTCTCGGCACTTGCAGTACTTTTACTTTCGTCAGAGCTCCAATTGTTCTTCAACTGGCGTCTGGCAAGTGGCATTTGGGAAGTGGGGTTCCAGTTGTTGGCGTAGGGTACGGGTTCGAAGGGGGGATGGCTCTTGGCACTTGGCCAATGCGACGAAAGCTGCTTTTTATTTGGCAAATGCATTTTAATGTCACTTTGCTGCAAATTGTCATTACAGCACATTCATCACGAAGACGCCCCTGGCTTCCTACCCACTCCCCCTTTGCATTTCTATGTCATCATTGTCATTGTTTGAGTTGCTGCCGTAAATGGTGCAAAATGTGTTGGGACTGAGAATTGAAAGAAGGGCTGCTGCTGCTGTTGCCAGGCAGCTGACTTATTGACAATGGCAAGGACATGAAATTCGTCCAAAAGGATTGCCAGCCTGTGCTTTCAAGGACGCAGCACAGCACAGTGAGTGATATAAATATGTAACTAACAAAAGAGAAATGACATTTGCAGGGCTTAGACAAATGTTTGTTCTTCCTTCAGCGGAATTCAAAAGAAAAATAATACAAACATAAAATAATTGATCAATTTCTGAAAAGTTCACAAAGAATTCACAAGAATAATAATAAATATCTATTTGTCTACGTGATCAGTATTTACATACAAAATTAAATTATTAGGCAAAAAGAGAGAGGTGTTTATAGAGAGGGACGTCAAGCTGAGAGACATGTCTGCAAGCCATAACTTTTTGAGCTCCATAAACATTTTAGCTGATTTGTTAGCCGTCTGCCACATAAAAACCTCTATTGTCGGGCTGGCTAATAAATGTCTGGTCTGGACTCTGGCTGTGGCCACACCTCCTAAGACTCGAATGCACTTGAACTGTGCCGTTTCGAGGTTTTTTCGACTGCTGTGGAAATTGTCGCCATAATGCGCTACATAAATATTTACTGTACGTATTTGGCTGACGTTTCCCTTTATAGCCTTGAGTTTATGAGCCCGAACTGGACTGTTGGCTGTTGTCTTCGGTCTTAAACTTAAACTAATAAAAAGGCAGTCCCATAAAAAGCAAGCAGAGCGCGCTCAACTTTGAGAAAACTTCTGAAGAAATTCAACAGAGACAATAAAAACGAATATTGATTAAAATACATTTGATACGGCTAACATAGTTGTCTGGCTAACCGGTAGTCATTGTTAAGAAGACGACTCCATAAAAATATTAACACTCTGGCCAGCTGACAACCAGTTAAATGAAAATCACGTTCACAATAGTCACGTTTACTGCTGTGGCAACAACAGCAACAGCAGTCACAGCAGCAGCAACAACGAAAACAACAAAACACACATCAAAAATAACTGCAACACATTTTTGACTTATGCTTGCGCCTCGCCTACCCTGTAAACTGGGCGGTGGCAGGGTTGTTTTTTTTTTACGTTGGAAAGTTGATCCAATAAGGTCTGTGGAATTTTAAATATACATCAACAAACTTTAAAATAATAGTTTTTAGAATAAACTAAGTTTGGAAAATTGCAAATAAAGCCTAGTTTTTATAATTTAAAAAACTTATCTTTAGGGAATTCAAAAACTCTTTATAAGAGGAATTTGTTACAGAAAATCCCACACAGCCATGAGTCCCAATATGAAACATCTATAACTTTGTCAGAACCGAACCAGTTTTATTGAGAAATGAGAACATTTCTGGCAGCGTAGCCCAAATTTATCTGTACTTTGATCATCCTGCTTACAGGGTATCGCTTGTTTTCTTATGCTTATTTTTGTAGCACCAAAGAAACGGCAACAGCCATAAATAGAGGGGGTGGGGGAGGTCAGCGTAAATGGTAGAACATGTGTTGGCCAGCGCCGACAACGCCATAAATCTCGTGCACCTTCTGCGTGCTGTCCACCCACAGGCGCAACCCGTTGCCGCTCGCCGGCCAGTCGGAAGCGAAGCAGCTGGCCCAGCCCCAGCCCCGGTGCGGTTGGTTGCGTTCGTTTACCCCACCCCACCCCGGCTCCAGTCCCAAGACCCATAACCATTTCCCATGCCGCAGTCACCTTTATTGGCCACTCGACGTCGGCATTGTTAAAAACGTGATTTCCGCTATTTGCCCGCTGTAATTGTTTACATTTAGACGCGGGGCTTTTTGTGATGAGGGGGTTTGTTAAGTCCCACTGTCTGTTTAGTCTTCGGTTTGGCTTCTGGCTAAAAACAGACGCCGTCTGCAGACACTCAAAAGTGCACAGAAATGCTTTCACTGACGCCCTGACGTCAAATGTCATCCTTACTTGAACCCAGAACTTGACAGCAGTACTAACGCTAAAATTCCACATAGACTAGAGCCGAGGAGGAGAAGAAGAAGAAGAAGAAATAGATGTAGTAGCAGACGCTGGAGTATAAAAAAAAAAGCTAAGTAAGGCTGACAGCTGCGTTGCTTGCGAAAAATTTGACATCTGAATGCAGCAGTTTTGAAAGGCTTTCAAAAGATTGCAGCTCTAGGTGAAAAACTTTGGAAAAGTGTGCAAAGGCGGTGGGGAATGGTGGTGTCGGGCTTAACTGCTTGACATATGTTGTGGCTGATGTGCTTGGAGCAGCGCCGCACTAAGTTGGGTGTCAGTTTGTTGCGAACATCACGAAACGTTGCAAAAAAAGGGTATAGTACTTGAAGTAAAAGTTCCCTAATTTGAATAGTTAATATGAACGATTTTTTTGCTAACAGTTGGAACAATCTATACACACTGACTAAAAGATATATACAATTGCACTTGCTCCAACAATGGCGGAAAATTAGTGGAAAACTGATTTTAAATCTTGCTGAAATACACCTTATTGGGCCGGTCAATAAATACTATTATAAAGACAAAACATCATAGCAGATACAAGTTCCCAATTCTTCTGTTTAATATATATTATGTACAACAACCTTATATACCCCATTCAAATAAGGCTATTAGAGTTAGAAATACACAGGAATTACAAAAAATTCACAACGTACTGTTGCGAAGACCCTAGCCAAAAAATTACCATACATTATTTCGGCAATTTTATTGCCATTTGAAGTCAGTTTTGTTGTTTGCTTCGCCGAAAATTACCTTTGCATCAATTTGGCTTTGTCAATTTTGTTTTGTGCCACTGTGCTTAACGAACCGTGGCTGGCACTAGGATTGTAAGCAGGCAATGGCTCTCCGCCTTGCAGAATAGCACATGCCATAAGGCTTCCTCCCTTTAAGGTGGGGAATATTGTCAGCTATTGATTTTCGAGCAGCAGCTACAATGGCAACAATTTCCCAGAACTTGTAGATACTATATACCTATTGTAGTTGTTGTTGTTGTTTTTTTGTTGTCATATGCTTTATCTTTTGCATAAATTGTAACATCCTCAGCAGAAATCAGCGCACTCGACTCGACTTTTTCTACAGTGAAAACTGTTAATGGCTTGGCATTTTCCAGAGTATTTTCCACTGCCAAAGGCAGATAATAGACAACTGACCTCAATATGTTTATGAACCGAAACTAAAGCTCAGTCTCTGTCTCGGTCTCAGTTTCAGTTTCAGTTTTAGTTGCCTTATGCAGTTTGGGTTAAGGTTACCGACCCAGCCCCCAGCCACAGCCATAGCCTCAGTTTCAGCTGTTGCCCGGCCAGTTGGCCGCATTGAGATACAATTGTATCTGTATCTTGTGCAAATTGTAAATGCTTCTGCTGCTGCTGATGTAGGCCAAACAATGAAGCTGACAACGTAGATGCTGCTCTCCGTCTCTTCATCTCTCTCTCTAGACCCTCTCACCCCTCTCTCTCCTTCCTCTGTGTGTATTGCATTTTGATGATTTGTATTGTTGTTTTGTGTGTGTGTTGCAATTACGGTTGTTGCTGTTGTTGCCGTGAAATTATGTAATGGCAACCTGGTTAGACTTGAGCTAAGCTGTAATTGTAATTATAATTTTGTCATAATTGCAGCTAAGAAAATAAAAAAAAACTCAAGCACTAAGTTCACGGTTGGGTTAGATAATGCGAAGAATAGAATAGAAACAGATATCTATTTAGATTGATATCTCAGTTGATTTTCAATTAATGTTGGAATTGATTGGAATGAAAACAAACAACTTGTCATATTTTTATCTCTGGATTTTACTTCAGTTTCTCTAAAGTTAAGTCTTATTTAGTTTGTCAATATTTGTCGCTATGTCAGGTACATTTTGTATTTGCTTTTAATTTATTATTTATTTGATGTGACCATTACCTGGTGTTGCTCATGAATATCCAAGCCTCAATACCCAGACCCAAGCACTCAGTCGCCCACATGTCACACACCAGAGACAACACACGTGGAGTGCCACGAGTTCCCCAGCCCCTCATCCGCCACCCGATTGTCAAGACAACATACTGTAAACACCCCCCAAACCCAGAACGGAAGCTCAGCCTTCTATTTTTATTATTTGCTGCCATATGCCAAGTTTGGCTATATGCCATAGAAATTGTTGGTTATGCAAAGGTTGAAAGATATAGTTATTGCTGCTATATGAATTTTAAAACTAATTTGTGGTTGTCTTAATTTGTTGCCCTAGCCGGAAAGCCTTTTTTCAATTTTTTGATAAGAGCTTTTTCGGCAGAGAAGGGTTAATTGTTCCATGTATAACACTGCCATTTTTTACTTATTTTATTTTAGCTTACATGATTTGAAAAAGCTAGAGTTTTGGCATATCATTTTGGACATTTTTTGTAGAGCGACAGCTTTTTAATGGCTTCGACCTATAATTTAATTAAACGCTGTCATTTATCATCAGATGTGACCTCCATTTTTTTCAGAGCCTCTCAATTGATTCGAATTTTTAGTTAGCAGCACGCCAGAATATTTATTTAGAAATAATTAATATGACATGTGAAATAGATCGAAACTTTTCTATTTCAGTGAAATAATAGCAACAGCAATAAGTAATAAAGGTTAGTTAGTTAGTTGGATATGACACTTACCACAGTTTTCAATTTCCTTCAGCTGTGCTAAGCTGCAACGAAAAAATTTTAAAAATTACAAATTCAATTATTAATTGCCAGTCAAATCAATTTATATGATTTAAATATGTAAATTGAATGCCAACAATTGTTGTTACAATAATAAATATGTAATTATGGCTACACGTCTGTATGTAATACGCCAAATTACGTATACGCTGCGTTGAGCCCAATTGACCTTGACTTTTGAGCTCGTTAGGGCTTACTACAGGGAAAATTGGCAAACTATATCTATATTATATACATAAGGCGGTTATATATTGGAGAAATTAAATGAAAATTTTTCAAATGGAATTTGTAAAGCATTGCGTTAGTTCGAACAAAACATTTCAATTAAATCTCTCTCCCTCTCTCTCCTGTAGCTATTAAGTAATTATATATTTTATAAAATCAGTTGATATTGTTTATAATTCTGATTAATTGACTCATTTAGGGGTCGCTATTAATACGTTGAAATTAGAATTAAAAGTCATGCAACCTGCCGTCAAACTTTTAAGTTATTTTCAAGTAAACATCTGGCAGAGAGAAAATTATTATATTCAGAATTTTGTGTAGAAATTCAAGTAGTATTTAAGTGAGAAATTCTCATTAGAGCTGTTAAAGTTTACCTCCCATTAGCTGTTAAAATAATTTGGTCTTCCTTACAGCTTATGGACATTCTAATGAAATAGGCAGAGAATTCTTATTTTTCTATATCTTCCCTTTTTAAGAGCCAATCAAGGCATATGTTAAACTAAATATGAATCGTTAAATTCGCGCGAACACTCAAACTGAATATGGATTGATTCGAGTATTTATGTATGTTGTATTTACGTAGATCAATTAACACTTGGATGAGTGATGGCATAGATTTGTGTTAGCATCCGCCTCGTATTGCGATTGCTGTTGCTGGCAAACACACGCAATCCCCCCAGCCCTCACGCTTATCGCCTGCTTTGTGGTCATGTGCTGCAAAAACGTGCCACATACAACAGCAACAGCAACGAGACCGGAGGCACACCCCCGCTAATATAGATAGACATTAATACAGAAATTACGTTCGCTAGAACCGAGAAATGCGCGTCAAAATGTTTAGCACTTGGTAATTAGTGAGCAGTTACCCCCACTCACATCCCCCACGCCCCACTCTCAATAATTTTAAGCTAACCATGGCAACAGCGATTCCTCTTGTTGTTTTTGTTGTTGTAATTTCGTGATTTGCGTGCCAAGATTGTTAAACAATATTGATTTTCCTATGAAACGTAGTGGTATTTAATCATCGACAGCACCAACCCCCCGCCACCCTCAGCCAACCCTAACCCCCGCACACGCTGACGTCGCTGTTGCCCTGCCTCATTACATTCGCGCAATTCGCCTTTGGTATCCAATTAGCGCCAAGCTTTGTTTTCATTTGTCAACATTTCTTTATTTTTATATTTTTTATATTTTTCTCTAATCGATATTTCGCTTTGATATATAATATAAAATTCAACGCACAAGGCGCGTATGCAAAGTCGATTCCTGATTCCGTGATTTTGCAATTAACATCATAATTTGTATGCAATTTTTTTATAGACTTTCCAATGCGGAAGAAGTCATTGTGTCTGGCTGTCAAACTGAAGACTCTGTCAACATTCGCTTTTGTTTTTAGTTTGATATGAATATATAGATATAAATATATGCAAGGTTAATCAGTGTTTATATTGTTGCTATTTCTCTGCCCACAGTTCGGTTTCTCGTTTAGTCACTTTATGACGACATAGAACTGGTTCGTAGCTTCAACTTTAGATGCTTCCTTGTCCTCTAAGATATTTTATCTATAACTATTTTCTTACCCTTGCAGACACTGTATTGTTCTTCATTAGATATACACTTTATTATATTATTAATCAGTATCAATAGCCAAGTCGATATGCCCATGACTGTCAGCGCAAATTTTCTTTTATGCAATGGTATTTCAACTTCGACAACCCCAAGACAACTTTTTCTCGTTTGCCAATCAAAACTATTTACGATCTGCTTTGTATCCGTTTGCTAAACAAGTATTAAAAAGTATTAAGTTAAGAAGTTAAAAAACTTGTTTGCTTTTTATATTTCTTAGATATATAAATTTTCATTCTTCAGTAGCTTCCCATTTTTTACACTCATTCACGAAGTCAAAAGAGTATATTAGGTTTGTGCACTCTTAGTTTTTCTGTCCGTCCGTCTGTCCGTCAGTCTATTCGTCCGTACGTAAGTCCATCTGTCCCTGTGAACAAGTCCCCTGGAGCAAGTATTGCACAGTCGGTTACACCCGACTGCAATGTATTTACTTGTATTTTATTAGCATTCCTAACATTAGCTGCAAATCAATCAAATATCGCTCAATTAGTGTGTTTTTTTTTAAGTTTTCCAAATAATTCTAATTAAGTTATAATAAAATCTGCCAACCCATCGTTCAACTAGGAAGCTAGCTGTCAAATTATCCAATCAAATATACATTATATGTTATAATGTAATCTCGGCCTGTCATAACCGAACCGCAGTTGGGGTAGTTTGGGGTATTATCTATTCATGAGACTTTCGTTTTTGCAGTCGAATCGATAAAAAGCCTGCAACAACAACTATCTGTCAAATCGAGGGCACTTGTCGTAAATTATGAGCACTTCATGCAATCTATATGAGTATATATATATAAACGAATATAAGTTTACCCGCACCCGTAGTCGTACCCCTATTCGCAACCGTACGTACTCAAATTGTCAGTTGCTGCAATATAACTGACAATTATTTATCGTGATTAGTTAGTAGCTTTGATTTTGAACGACCAGCTGGACAGGTCAGTCACATGACGCGTATGTAACTATCCATTATTCCCGGCTAGAAACATATGTGCATTTGGCATTAATAGATCAGCCGCTTCTATATGTTTTCGCGTGCCATCCAATTGCGTAAATTGTTTTAATTTGAACCCAAGTCTCGTTGACAAGTCGAAATATGTCGTGACAAAGCGATTGTGGTGCGTGTTGTGAATGCCTCGAGAGATTGAATTTAAATTGGGCTTGTTTTCAATTCAATTTATAAAGATTTTTACTGATAATAATGCTGATATAATGTGAAATACTGTTGCCTTATAGAATCTGAGATAAGAACTGGCAAAACAAGATTATTTGCTTTGCTATAAGTACGCAATATATTTCCTCTTAAGATTAAATCTAACAAAAAAAAACAATCTTTTTTTTAAATGAGAAAAAGCGTTTTTTTTAATAATAGAACATTTATATTAACACAAAGAAAATTATTTATATAATAATTGTATATCTTAGTACACAGGAAAATAATAGAAAATACATATTAGTACATATAATAAAAGGAAATATATAATAGTATAATGACCATAAATACATATGCATATCTCCCTCTTCGTCACTTCTTAAAATTCTGCTTTGGCTATACATATCAAACGACGCCTTCAATTAGGTATAAATGCAAAGAAGTTCTCGATTCGATATTTTAAAATTTTACAGCATTTATTTCGGAAACACAACATGAGGCACAACCAATCGAAGGTACAAAAATTTCAATATGCCAAGTCTCACATCCATTTACGTGTAAAGACTGAGTGCTCGATCGAATTGAGTGCCGTGTTGTTGGAAATGCTGTTCGAATGTTTGGATTTCATCTATTCACCCATTCTGCTCAAGTGGAAGTATTAGATGTGCTCGTGGGAAACCCTCTAATGGGAGGATGTGCGCACTTGCCAGCCACTTAAAAATGTTTTGGGATGGGATTTGATGGGATCGGTACTGGTTATTAAACATTTGTTAATGTAGCAGAATAAGGAGAGGGGGAGCGAATAGGCAACATTGTCCACAATAAATTTGTTCACACAATCAATACCAATTAACCTCCTTGGCGCGCACTTAATTATAACGCGCATCGAGCCAAAGAGCAAAAAAATAAATATTTTCTTAAGCTCGGCGAGACGGGACCCAGGGCGAGATAAAAACAGCCTGGTGGAGGCTCCAACAGAGGCCCCCCTCCCTTCCACGCCCGCCATAGCGACGCGCCTACGTATGCTGCTCATTTTCCACTTCAATACGCAGCTGCGTTGGAAAAACAATGAGAAAAATTTAAGAAAACACAACAGCTCTGGCGAAAGGGGCCGCATCTGTGCGCCCAAAAGTCTTGCATTTGGCTGGGGAGGTCCCTGCCAAAGCCCCTGCTCCAGTGGCTGCCACTGTCTCTGTTCCTGCCCGAACCCCCTGTTCCGGCATTTGTCGCTTTAATTAACGCTGCGTCGCGTAGTTCGTCCGATTGCTATCGGGAGCTGACAACAACGATGACTCACAATTTGCGAGTTGTTGTTGTCGTGGTTGTTGTCCAAGCAAATGCGTCTCCTGCAGCGCCCAGGAGCCCAAATCCAAGCCAGTTGGTGGTTGCTTCGGTTGCTCTTTCAACGCTGACGCACTCTGTGGGCGTATTTATATATTTTCCTTTAGGTTTCCTTTATTTTTTTCTTGGAACGTGACTCATTTGTCTAGGCGCCTGGGCTAAACATGGTAATTTTTATGCAATTTTCCTATTACCCCAAGGGTCCCAGGGCTTAAGTTTGGCTAATAAGACTGGTAACGGAAAGCAGTATGTTGTAAAATCAAGGCAATTCGTGTTGTTTCATGTTTACATATCGTCAGCGTGTCTATTAGCTATATTGAGTTATATAGATTTGAATGTATGTCAAAGAAATCTATACTCAATTATTGTACACTTATTTATTGTACAATTAAGAATAATTGTAAACAAATTACAGTTTATTTTTCTTGCTCTTTCTCTCTCTCACACACCTTTACTCCTCTCAATCAAATTACCAATTTCCCTGTTTTCACTCTTCAAGTTTAAATTAAATAACTTATTTAGTTATAAAGTTATAAAGAAGAAATCATCTTTATTGCCATCTAATAAAATATACGAGAGACTAGCAAAGCTTGTCCCAAGAGCTGTTCAAATATTTAATATTTGCATAGTTCTGCCTGGTTGTTGCTTGGGGTATCACTTTGCAATAAATAATACAATTGACTCATAAAATTGATTGGAGTTCGTTTGGCTGTGGTGTCACTGGCCAATTCCCAATGCCAACCTCTTGGCCAGCCAATATTTGCTTTACTTTTATCAGACACTGTGTGAGTGTGTGTGACTATTTGTGTTTGTGAAAAAGCAAATATGATGCTTATCAGAGGCTGCACTAAAGTCGACTGTTTGGCCAGCTAAATAATCTGACTGAATGTCACCAACAACAACAACAACAACAATCATTACAAACATTAATCATTAATATGCGAAAATGTATTCAACAGTTTATTTGCTTTAGGACACTCGCTTCAATCTGTTTGCATTTAATTAAAGCCTTTAAATTGTTTTTTAGGTGCATAAACAGTTACGAAATTGATTACAGATGAGTTTAATCAGTAGGTATGTAAATTTGCTATATTAAGCAAAGCTAGCAAGTTAGCAGCTAATTCAAACACTTTTAGTAATGCCTAATTTATTAATAACTTATTTTATATCAATTCTCTATCAAATAGATATTATCCCTTCTTCAGGCATTTCATCATTTTTCAACCAAAACCAAGAGCCAAAACGTTCCATATCAAAGTAATTTCTTATGGCTCTCAACTGACATCAAAACAAACGCAAGGCAATTAAATCAGTCCACAAAATCCCAGACGTGAAGCAATAGAAACATGGTGAATTTTACGATTATTTCTTGAGCAGCGCTTTAATCCCCTTACTGAAAGCTGAAAACTGAGATGGCACAGAGCGAGGGTGAGAGGGGAGGTAGAAGAGAAGAGCAGTGAATTTGGTATGAGAAACGAGTACGTTATATGAAGATAATATAGACACAAAATTAATGTCTCTTTTGAGCTGAAGTTCATAAAATATATATACAGCTAAAAAGCTAGCTGAAAGCGTATACAAACTTCGATAAATAAAGCAATAAATGCATATCTTTTTTTCCCACTTTTGAGCCAGGCAAAGAGAGATATTAAGAGAGAGGGAGAGAGCGTGTGACTGAAAGACTGTCACCCAGCAATTTTCGCATTGTCGCTTAAATTAATTAAAACCTCAAGTGCCAAGTGATAGCACTTCATCAGATATATATATATTTATATATGTGTACATACGTATACTCTTGATATTTACTGATTGAAACCAGAGAAAACTTCACAGTAACTGCGCGCGGGCAATGCCAACTGGTTTGAGCCAAGTCGCTCAGTTCTAAGCGAGACAAAAAACATCAACAAAATATTAGGAAAACACGCTGCCAAAAATGAAATACTTAGCGTGCCCGTGTGGAGCACATGCTGCTCCATTGTCATGGTCATGGGCACACGCACTTGTAGATACTTTGGCCGTAGATACAAGCCCGTAGATACAATTCTGTTGACGAATTGCCTGACATGCGTTGCTAATTTGTCTGGCGCGAATGTCTCGCCGTATAAGCACATATATATATATATCGTTTATATTCACAGTGGATACGCGTATAAATCTATGTATATATGAGGGGTGTTGGGGGTGGACACACGCTTTATAGCCCCGCCTGGCTGGGTTGTTAACTTGACGCTGACGAAGGCGTTTGAACTTTTAACGGCTTCGAATTTTCATTTTGTTGTTTGCATCTAAAGTTCATTGTAAAATGACTTTTCCCAGCTGCACGTGTGTGCGTGTGTGTGCTGTTACATTTACTTGCTTTGTTTGTTGTTGCATATGCCACTGGCTACGGAAAGTATTCGATTTGATTTCCAGCACTCTTTTTGGATTATTTGTTTTTATGATACCCCACTCCTACTTAGTTTAGTTTTGCAAACAAAGCAGCATACAAATCCATTTGTCATGCGATTTGGCATGCCTTTGGGGTTACTTTGGCAGCACCACAATACGACTGCCATTGTACAATGATAAACGCTGATTGTAAATACCAAATAATATATGGTTATATTATAATGTAGTCAGTTAGCAGTGGGATGTTTATGAATTGAGCTCGTTAAATGAATATTTACTTTTTGTAATATAAATCAAGTACTTGTTTTTTCATGGTTTTACTTGCAGTCCTTAAAATTTTACTCAAAGCAAAAAGCACAAATTGTCAACATCACGAGTTGCAACAGCTCCAAAGTTTCAATTGACTCATTAAATTATCAATTGTTAATATTTGCTGCCAGTCTGACAAGAAACCAGTCTGTTTAAGCTTGTTAAAAATACGTGTTTTGCCAGAAATCGTGAATGAAACGTTCAAATGGGAAATACTAAAAAAGTCACATAAATCGAGTCTATAACAAATACAACACGTGCACACGAGGGAAGCGGCTACAACGTGGGGTAAACTTTGGACTGAAGCGCTTGGGGAGAACGTGGCCAAGGGGAGTTGGGGCGAGGGATCGTTCTGTATCACAAATTTGACATGTGCACACCAGAAAAGCAATAAACAATCGATTTGACATTTTCGGGCAATGCAATTGGCTGCCACTTCCAGTTCCATATTCACTGCAAGAAGCAGCTGCACAGAAAATGGCGGCCAGCTGTGGTTGGGCAAGGGTGGGGGTAGAGGGTGTGTGGGAGGCTGGCTGCTGCACCTCTATATAAATCAAATCGAATTTGATTTGAGCTCTTGACTTAGGTGGTTTTCAATTAAAACGCTTAGCTCAAACTCTGTGTTAAATTTAATTGATTTGTGCAAGTGGGCCAGCACTTTCACCCTCCCAGCCGCCTTCTCCCAGCCTGATCGATTCGATGCCACTCGATGCCACTCGTTTCGTTTCGATTCTTTTCTCCACTTGACGCAATTTCACTTTCATTTGCAGCGTGCCGCGTGTGGACTTAACTGTTATTTAATGAGTCGTCGCGGCTGCGTAATTACTCGATGTATGCCATAAATTGCTTTCCAATTAACATAATTTACACTTTACACACACACACACACACTGGCACACTCGAACACTCGAACACTCAGTCGTATCTCTGCTGGTGGGTGTTTCTCCAAGCCAAACTGACTCACTTGCCAAATGTTTCCCAATGCTAATTTTGTTTATTTGTTTTATTGTTCGATTTGTTTTTTTTTAGCCCTAAAAATAAGACCCACAAAATTTGCATTTGACCCAATTGTGCTGTTCGCTGAACCGGTAAATGCGATTTGTAATTGTAATGGCAAATGATTTGTTTAACCGTTAACAGCCAATAAGTATTTGGCCCACACTGTGCACGCCCACCTGAGCGGCTCGTTATGAGCCATCATCATCATCATCACCATTAACATCATCATCATAATCTGTGGCTAACTCAACTGCCCAGTTTCGTGTCGTTCCGCAGTAAGAGTTCAAAACACAGTTGGAAAGTCACTTCACACAGGGAATGTGGGCATAATTCGGAGAAGGTGTGTGTGGGGGCAGGTTGAATTACTAGCGAAATCGCGTTGGCGATTTGCAATTTGATTTCGCCAAATAGTTAAGTACTTGGTTGGTAATAACTAAATATTTAGATATAAATCGCCAGCAAATGCTGCTGGGTCAAAAGAAACGTGTAGAGAAACCCAAGAGAGAGAAAAACAATCTCACAGATCTTTATGGTCAAAGGGCTACTTGGCACGGTAAACAGAAGTTGCGATTGCGATCAGAAAGTTTTCTATAACGGCACATGGCGAATTGCTTTGCATAAACAGGGTTCAAGTTGAGCTATAGTGTATATTTAAGATTAAATAAAAATAAAAATAATTCAACAAGCTACAAAACAAAGTCAACAGTTCTTGGAAGGACTTGATAAGGTGAAGAAATAAACTATGCTCGAGTAAATAAAAAAAAGCAACAGCTAAATAAATATTATTATTGTATTAAAAGAAATGCGTAAAGAATGAAGGCTAAGTTCTTAGGTTCAAAAGTCTCACAGTTGGATTGAAAGTTGCCATTTAAGATACTACAAAGAGGTTTTCGCTATGGTTACAAGAAGAGTATTTTTATTTGATATTTATTTCACTGTCTAAATATTATGTTTGTATAAAATAATTATAAAAAAAAAATATTCAAGTAAAAATTTTTTTAATTTATCTAAAATAATGGGCAAATAATTGTAGCAACTTCGATGTGATCTTTTGGAACCACTTGGGTTGATAGATGTATTTGATAAATACCTTTAAATTAATAATAGTGTAATTTCAACACATTATTGTCACTTTTTATATATCGAGTTAATACTTCCTGCCACTGCACTTCGTATATTCTAACAGTCTAAATAGTCACCAAAACATATATTTAATTGGCTTAGCTGATTGTCCAGTTCAATTTGGTTTTCTAACGGATGCTGACGTCAAGATGTCGTCGGTGAAAGGCGTAAGACAAGCGGCACATGATCGACCCGGACCCAGAGCCGGCAGCAGGGGCCGCTCGTTTAACCAGCTGAAAACCAGCTGACCAGCTGGCAGAGACAGGGAGAGAGAGAGAGAAAAGAAGCACTTCCTCATGGCATTGCCTTGCAAAAACCTGTACAGGCCGGCACGCAAATATGTTTTTTGATCGACGACTGCGACGTCATCGTCACGTTCTGGTTTATTAAGTATTGAATAATATGGTTGGTTACTGTTATGCATAATTAGTGGATAGCGCGTGGCGCACGAGGCTGGTCGGGGGTTTTGAGGGGCGGGTAAGAAAGTTTGTTAAAGCAAAACAAAAATCAAGCTGCGACCGGTTCATTCTAATAAAATTTGTTAACGAATATTAATTGCTTATTACATTAAATCATCAAGGCTTGTGTTTATTTATGGTTTTATCTCTTTTTATTGCGCTTTAGAGAGCGCTTTGTGGCAACTTGTTGCACAGCAAATGAATTTACAGTTTGTATTTGAAATTCGAAATTCGGTGATAAGCTTATCGTCCAATTGGCTGGGGTTTATTCAACTGTCTAAGCTGGCGACTGTGACTTGACATCTTTTTAATAATATTATGATTTGTAATCAGCTTTTAGTGGGCTTTTTTAATCGCTAATTTGTTTTTAATTGTTGCCCTTGCTTGAACTCGGAACTCGCACTGAACTGTGGAAACTGGTTTCCTCTGGCCTTGGCCGGGCACAATGTGCTGCCCTTCATGACATCAGATTAGACCAAAGACCAAAAGACTCTAAAAGCTCTATTCCTCTAATGATTTCCATTTGATGTATGGTCGCATTGTGCGTCAGAGAAGTCTGTAAAGGGGAAAGGTTGCTGGGCCAGTTGCCAGTTGCATATTCATGAGATTACAACCAAAGTTGTTAACATATATTTCTGTTTGAAGTGTTATGTTCGACACGCACGATATACTTGAAGGGCCTTGAGCAACTACAAGAATAATAAATGGTATACACTTGGAAAAAATCAAGAATTTGGTACGTCAAGGTCAACATTTCTAAGTCTGAGAATGAAATTCTTATTCAAAGTAATTTTTTAATACAGAAATTAATTTAACCAAATGTTATACTCAAATCGAGAATATTAAATACTTTTATCTAGTATGGAAATTCGTGTATTAAATATGTATGTATGTATATATTATAATTTTTTTTATGAAAATATAAATATATTTATAAATATATTCTCAGAGAGTATCTTCATAAGTTTTGAAACTACTCCCTGAAGCCAAGATCTATTTATAAAATTAAGAAATCCATCTACTTTAAGCATTCAATAGCCGTTAACACATTGGATTTTACAGCGCCTGACCGCGCTGACGTCGACGAATGGTGAAAACTGACCTATCCCAATCATTTTGCCCTCTCGACATGCGCATAAAAAATGTAATTTTTATATTATATGCATGTATAAATTTTCTTATATGACATGGAAATGCATTTAACCGGCAAGTCTCGACCTGGGGCCGCACGCACATGAAAAGCCCAGCGACAGGGCGATTAATGTAATTGAGCAAATATACTCAAGTGTGTGTGAGTGTGTGTGCGAGTGTGCGTGTGTTTGTGATGTAATGCGAATTGCTGCAGGCACGAAACTGCAAACACAGCTCTGACTGCACAATAGATTTACACCCAGATACACCCACCCACACACACACAAACACACACGCACACACACAGTAACAGTGCGAAAGTATACGTAACTTCGCACATAAGCCAGTTTCCAGGCAAGACATGGCCCGTGAGATAACACAAACATTTCAGGCGATTAAAAATTTAAACCAGATTTGC
Source organism: Drosophila colorata (assembly GCA_035041545.1). Classification (NCBI taxonomy): domain Eukaryota; kingdom Metazoa; phylum Arthropoda; class Insecta; order Diptera; family Drosophilidae; genus Drosophila; species Drosophila colorata. Next base: position 303,276 of record JAWNLD010000453.1, read on the forward strand.
CTGACAGACATGAACAGAGATGCACAGAAGAGAGACGGCTAGAGAGAGAGAGAGAGAGAGAGAGGGGAGAGGGATGCAAAGAGACCTAGAGGAGAATCGCTTTGTAGTTTCGCAAGCTTAGCGACTTGTCCCTGCATTGCATGCTCAGCGCAGATAATGTAGAGGCTCAGTCAAAGCGCGTAATATCCATCTATTAATAAGACAAGTGTTGGCAGAAAATTAATTTATGATAAAATTATGCAAATAGCATATTTGTAAGATTATCGATAAGATATCGGTATACTTTTAATGAATAATTTTCAAAAGTCTTAAAAAATTAACCGTATATTAAGTAAATTTGGTATTATATAGAAATATCAAATAAAAAAAATAAATTATATTTATTGATAATTGCTTTGCAATAATATTTTAGAAATAATAGGAACTAGTTTTTAAGCTTCCTTGTTAAATTTTGTATCGCATAATTAATTTTTTTTCAAGTTAGAAAGGGAGATATCAAATGTGTGGCTCACTGTTGAATGACTGACTGACTGAGTAACAGACGCGGACGCCAACTGCTTTAATGTTGGGAACATTATTTTGTACAGAGTAAACATCAGGTATAATATACATGCAACTAACCACCCTGCCAGCCCCCTAACACATACACACACAGTCCCTCACTCGCTCTCTCTATCTTTTTGTCCCTGATGGGGCAAAGCTGTCTGTGAAAAACTGTTAAATGTTGTTAAATGTGAGAAAATAAAAGTGGAAAACTGGCTGCACTGGCTAGCAGCTACTGCATTTTCATAGTTGGACCCGCTGGCACAATTTGCACGAATGCCGTCCCGCCTCCCCCTCTCCCTCTCCCTCTCCCTCTGCTAGTTTGTGTGAGTTTTGGGTCTAGTTTAAAGTTTTGCCGAGAGACATGGGAACAATTAAATACTCGTATGTGATCGTAATACCCTGGATGATTGCATGGCCAGCTGCAGTTCAATGCACTTGCGTAGAGAACAGCGTCATGCGATAAATATTGAATATAAATATATATCTTCGGCATACAAGCGCACATAAATATACACAGCGTATATTGTATATGCGAAATTGTGTACTTGGACTTGTGCAAACAGTGCGACATATTGCCAATGGCTTATTGTGGCAAAAGCCGTGTAAAATTACAGATTAATTGTTATTATCGTGGCGTATGCTGAAACACAACCAGAAACAAAAGGGATTTCACATATGAAAGGGGTAGAGAGCGAGAGAGAAAGAGAAAGAGAGACAATGGAAAACAATGCGGAAGCTTTTCTTTAGCCACAGGCCAATGCATTGCATTTCACTTTCCTGCTTTATGGCCAACCAGGTTGTTTCTTTTTTTGTATTTTCCCACATGCGTTTCTCACTGCACGCCCAACTTCGCTTCCCTCGCCTTCCCCCTTCAACCGCTGAGAGCTGGCCATGTGAGGCATTTGCTGATTTTCACCCATGGCTGATGCCTTTTGGTCTTTTTTGTGGCCAGCTTTTGCAGCTTGGCGTAAGATTAAGCAGAAGTTTGCCAAGCGAGCCGAGTCGAGCTGAGCTGAGCCTCGTTCTATGATAAACACATCCGCTCTAGATGTTAGCCGAGAGAATATTATTTCAATGTGACCCACTTGAGTCCATTGAATGCCGCTCTAAAGAATAAAATATAAAATGAAAGAGCTGACACTTCAGATATGATTCCCCCCACTCCAACAGCCACTTGTTAGCCCACAGCTGGGAGAGGATGTTTGAGCAAGTGCACTCAATAGTTGTATTACTTGGAAATAATATATGTATATCTCTCACTCTCTCTCTCTCTCTCTCTCATTGTCCCGAGTTGGATTTGACTTAATTTGTGCCACAAATGACCCAATAAACTTGTCTGTGCATGGTAATGGAATCGTGCACTTTATAAGGGGTACAATCGGGTCTATATAATGGGGTAATGAATAAATAATTAGGTAGGCATTTAAAAATACACTTTTCTAGAGAGTATTTAGCTAGAACAATGACTAGGTTAATTTGAGTGTAAGAATGTTCAAATAAGTTGGATATGTGTAAAAATGTATAAAAAATAATTAGATAGCAGGCAATTTGTAGATTTTTATGATACTTAAGTAATAAAACCTCGACTAAACATATTTTAATAAAGGCAATTTAATTACACTTCATGTTTGTATAACATAAAGCTTCGGCAGCTAGAAAATAAACGTCTTTTGTCATATTTCATTTAAAGGATGCTGTTGTGTTTCGATTATTATTACAAAAAATATTAGATAGCAAGGTGTTTATAGATAAGTTTATTATTAATATGTGTGTCAAACAATTTGTAGTATATATTTCAAACATAGCAAATAAATTTCACTTCCTGTTTAATAAACATTTGGCTTAACTTGCAGCTGTGAACTTAGCATCTATCATTTATCGTTTAAAATAGTATATTAATGATGCGATACCAAGGTATTAAAAATATATTCTATTATTTAAATGACTGACACAACTTTTTTAATATATTAGTTTTTTCAAATAGCAATAAAATTAAGCTTCATGTTTATTTAACATTAGTTATAGCTGGCTGCTGGAAAATGTACAGCTATCATCATCTGTCATTTACACTTTTTACTCTTAACTTTATTTTAACACGCCATATACATTAAAAAGTGATTTAATTAGATTCCAAATTAGATTCATTTGAAAAATATTATTGCCTTTTATATGTATTTAATCAACAACAATTTGCATTGATTTATAATGAAGTTAATAAAATGCTAATATATGGAATTATGGAGACACCTGGCAAATAAAACTATAGAAATTAGAGCTGTAAAGTGAAACGTCTGGACAGCTATCTGCATAGATAATGATAATCGCTCGCTTAATCAACATTTATTGATAGAGCAAAAACAAACATCAAAGTTTCTGACTTTTTACCCCACCTGCACAACTTTCACTTTGCGCCAAAATACAAAAAATAAAAAAATAAGTGGCTCAATGCTAAAAGTTTAACTGTCAATTGTAATTAAAGTGGGCGCATGCCACGCCCAAACAACCCATATATGCATGCAGATTGATGCCATTGCCAGGCTAAAGCTGTATACGAGTTGCAAATGCTTTTTTCCTTTTTCTGAATAAAAAACTCGTTTTTCATGTCAATTTTCATTTTGCCTATAGTCCCCTATCAAGAAGAAAATCCACCCACCCTCTTAGCCTACAATCGCTGCAATTGCAGTTGCTATTACTTAGTAGGGACTGAGAGGCAGAGAGGGGAAGGGACCTGGGTGCAATCCTAAAGATACATACGAACGACACAATTCGCTTGCCAAAAAATCAGGACAACAATAACAAAGGAACAGGAACCAAGCAGCAGCAGCAGCGGGCGGGTTGGGGGGCAGGCACTAATAACTTGATGTTATGGAGAGTAAACAATAATGTCGCGAGAGGCAAATCTCTAGTGCGCCTGCGCCAGAGATTCTTCTCTAGGGACTCGTGACCTCTCGTTGTTGTTGCTGCCTCTCGAGAGGCCAGCGCCAAAATAACGTTGCAGAGTTTTTTCCCTTTTTTTTGGTTTCTGTTTCGTCTGTGCCTGCGCCCTTTGTTGTTGCCATCTGAATTTTGCTTTTCGCTGATGGCAATGACTCCTCAATGCAGTCAACAGAGGCGCCAGGAGGGTATAAGGGCGGCAGGGGGTTGCTTTGGCGCCGGCTTGCATTGACTGCACTTGATAAACGCGATTTGTGAGGCGCGCGTTAATTTGTCTTCAGCTCCTTTTTTTGTGATTCGCTTAATTAAAAGCCAAATCCCAACTTGCCGCCTACGGCTGCATCCTTGTGGAACAGGACCCACTCGAGCGACAGTACATTTACAGTGGAGGAGCCAAGGAAGGAGGTAGGGTGCACGTGGTGAGGGAGGTGAACTGGCTGAAGGCGCGCTCGTTTGGTTGGTCGCGTGCGTTTTTATTGATTTTTCCCACAGTGCGATGAGAAATGGCCTCTTGTTGTTTGCCTAGTTGCTCTTGTTGTTGTTGTTGCGAACCAAAGTGTGTGTGCATGATGTGTGTTCATAAAGTTCCTGTTCCTATTACTGCGCCAGAGACCCTCCAAGTTGCCAACTTAGTTAGTTATGTGGGTTAGCCGCAGACCCATAAACTGCACAAATTACTCGCTGGCAGGAACCAGGATTGCGAATTCCTTTGTTAGTCGTGTTTGCAAAGCTTCAGCTCACATTCTGAACACCCCTATGCACGAAGCGGAGCTGCAGTGCGGGCTGATGGGTAGCTTTAAGCTGGACAAAGGAACTGATTTTATGCTCATATCAAGTGAAAGTGAATCTAAAAAGGGTTTAACCAATGCGCAATGACACTGGCTTAGCGCAATGACACTGGCTTATAAGCAATAATCAGACAGATCAAAAGTATTCTAGTAAAACTCAGTGTTGGGAAGGGAATAATATTATTTAAATTAAATAAAATATATATTAACATAATAAAAATTAATAACATATGAATATTTTATCTGGCTTTGCAAGAATAACCTTCATACATATTATAATAAATTTATAAATTTATGCACATATACAATTTCAAATTATATTTTAAGATATTAAGATATTAATCAAATGAAATAATGTTTATATTGAATAAAATATAATAAATATGTTTATATAATATATTTATATATATTTTATAAAATTGTTTTTTTATATATTCAATCAAATTATATTTTTTAAGAAAGCTTAAGAGAGCGCTAAGTTGAATCTTTTATCAATATTTGCTTCCTCTCTCTCGCTCTTTTCGTTTCTCCCACTCTGTCTCTCTCTCCCGAACTCTCTCTCTCTCTCTCTCTCTCTCTCTCTTTCCCAAGCTCTTCATTAACACGGTTTCACAATTTCTGAACACCGAAAAGCCACTGACAATCAGTTTCGCCTTATCAAACACAATTCCCTCCAAAAACAACCGGCACAATTATCAGCTTTTTATATATAAACATATACATATATTTTTTTGCACGATCTTAAGCGGCAATGTGACCGTTATTTTTATGGTCAAAAAACCTCTTGAATAACAGTAAATACGAAGGTCAGTTTCAACTCACCTTACAAAGCGGACGCTCGTATAAATAAATTTCATTAAAATGAAATTTATATTCAATTTTATTGTTGTTTTTGTTTTGGCTCGTCTGCTCGCAAGATTTGTTAAGCTCTCAAGATGTTGTCGTTGTTGTTGTTGCACCAACAGCTGTTCTGTGCCACACACAGATACAAGACACAGTCGCACACACTCGCACAGTGGGCCGATTTCAGAGATGCACAGACACAAACGCGCTATCGAGCACAAAACATAAATAAACAACAAATATAATTTTTGTATATATTTTTTTTGGTATGATCAAAAAACGAGTCGCGTACTTTCTTGAGTATTTTATTATTATTTTTTGTTTATTTATTGATTGAATATTTTTGTGAAGCTGTTTTTTAATTTTCTTGGTGCATTTTTGCAATCATTTGTTGTTGTTGTTTCTCTTTTATGCACACGCGCTTGGAATTTACTATTTGTATTTGTATTTAAAAGTGCGAGCTACGAGTACCTGCGAGATACTTTGTTGACTATTTCCCAACGGCCTGGCAGTTGCTTTTAGTTGTTCATCTAAAGGAAAACTCAACACAACTGCAGCATGCTTGTTTATCTGTTTTCGTATAATTTCTTATGCATTAATACGATTACTCGGCATTCGTTTAAATATATATTTTCTGTTTTCTATTTTCTATATTCTACCAACTACACAAAGAGACACAGTCCAAGACAGATACGCAGCGTGGAAGCGGCAGCAGCGCCAACCGAATTGTTATCCAACTCGTTGCAGATACGAAAACCAACTGATTCCACGGCCCACACAACACCAACTGCGAACTCAACGGACTCGGCCGACGTCGAACGGCGAACGGCAAACGGCGTCGTACGTCGCCGAACGCAGACGCCGCACAGACACTGTGAGAGAAATACAGTTGTAACTCGCTAGATGCGCAGCAGTTGAGATTGTAAGAGATATTGCCGATTCGTTAACTAGCCGATGATAGCCACAGATAGGGGTCTTAGAGCAGAACTCCTCCTTAGTAGTTGTAGAATAGTAGTTTAAAATGAGTTTTTCTAAAATAGTTAATATCCTTAATGACAATTTACAATCAGCATCTTTTATTAACAAATTTAAAGTACAATATCTGGTAGCTTTACAAGTTCTTTAAATTCGTTTTCAAGTTAAAAGATATTTTATTATGCTCAACTTGAAATTTTAAGAGATGGGAGATTTACTTATAACTTTGAATATGCCCTTGGCCGGAATATATTGAGATTATATCTCATCAGAAATCCAGTTGGGAATATGAAAAAATGCATATTCCACAATCTATATACAAATTTATAAAACTGTTTTGTTCTGATGTGATCAGCTGTAAGATCCAAGCTGTAAGAGCTAGAAGCTTCAATTTCACGAACATTTTCAAAAACATTTACTGTATAGATATTTCAGAGATATTTCATATTTCATTATGTTAATGGACGAAAGTTACATTTTGAATAGTTAAAGCGGCTTGCAATGACATTTGATTTAATAAGATGAGATAATTTTAAATTAAATAGAACTACTTTTCCCTTAAGATAATTTTAAATTAAATAAAAATACTTTTCCCGAACGTCCCGAAGTCCGGTAAGGCTCGCAAACTTGGACTACAACTAATTTCCTGTAAGTAGGTTTGACTGTAGGGAATTGAAGAGACTGAGAAAGTGTGTGAGAGACTGAGAGAGAAAGACACAGAGAGCGTTTTAATTTCAGTTTCCATTTCTGTTTCAACTTCTGTGTCTGTGTCTGTTTCGGTTTCTGTTTCGGTTTCGTCTTCTGTTTCGACTGTTGTTTGCCATCTTACCACCAGCTGTGGCCGTGTCTGCACTTGGGGCTTAGGCTTTGTTATTTTTAGCGCCACTCGATTTGGTGTTATGAGGTGGCCGCAGCGCAGTGCAGCGTGAGGCGGCGCGGGGCGGTGCGGGGCGGGTCAATGCGTGTGGTAGCCGCATGTCACATGCCGGCGCACATTGTCCACATTTCGCTGCTGCGGCAGAGGCAGCGGCAGCGGCAACGGCAGCGGCAGCTGACGGTGGCTTTAGCATTGTCAAAGTCTTGCAATGTGACCGTCTTTCAGCAAATGCTGCTAATTGCAGGTACAGCTCAACAGGCAGGTGCGGGGTGAGCGGTGTGCGGGAGGGGGTTGCATAAGGCGGCGACAAGTCGGTTGCAATTAGTGCAACTAATTAATATTAGAGCATGCCAAGCAGATGCAGATGCCGCTGTGGGCAGCCCGCCTATCGATCAGTTCCAGCTACTTGTGGGTGTGCCCGTGGGTGTGTGTATATGTGGGGTTTGCCATTGTACAGCTTTGATAAGATATTAATATATGGATAGCAGAACAAGTTTCTTAGCGTTAGGTCAGCAGCTGTAGTATCAGCATTGATTGAGCAAAGTCAATTTTAATTTCGTATGAATTTATACTTAGAATAGTGTATAATCAATTCGAGAGTGTGTATCCACTATAAAATGCACTCTAACTAGTAAATTAAATATCTTATGCATATTAAAATAGTAAGCAGTTAGTTGATAACAAATTTAGATAGTCAAATATGAGCAATTCTTCAACCCAAAATAGCTCTACAAAATTAAGCAATCACTGCGGACCGCAGTACGCGATAGAGGCGAAGCACAATCAAGTGTGTATTAAAAATGCTATAACAAAAATGACATCAAAACATAAAACACTACATAAAACGTGGGATTCTGACTTTAAAATAAAAACGTGCAGTCGGGTGAATATTATAATTGTATAATTTATCCAACAAGATATGCAATCGTTTTTAAATTTTTTGGAAAATGTGTATGGATAGTACATGATTTTATTCCCAAAGAATTTTATTTTCAATAATACATATATATACATACAGAATCAATATATTGGCCAAATTAAGACCGAAATGAAAATGAAACTCGGTAAGATTTGACAAAGTTATGGACGTTCACAAAAAAATTTGTGAGCCTCTCAAATGAGTAAAAAATTAATTTATAGTTTAGCATGGTCAAAACTTGTTTAGGCCAGATAAGACGCAAGCACGATCTCGGCTGTATTATCTTGTGCAGCCAGCTTTACTCGCACTTTATTGTGCTCGTATTTGGCCGAAGTTCAGACTTTTAAATCCCCCATTAAGCATGCCAATAAAAATAACTGCACACTTGGTAAACACACGCGCCACTTGCTGATTTTACTCGTTTTCTCGTTCTGATTTTTGGGCCCTAAGCGAAGAAGCCAACACACGTGCGCTTAATATTTACAGCGATTGCCCGCGGCGCTGGCGAAATGCATCATCGGAGCCTGGAGGTTGCCACGAGGCGGCGCCGCGTGACTCGATTTGAAGGCAGGTTTCTCAATAATACTAATCCGGCGAAAAGAAGATGCCAAAAATAAAAAAAATAAATGCGAGTGCAAAAATGCAGCTGATAGGCGACGGCGACGGCTGGCGAGCGTTTGAGTTAATGAGCCGTTGACTGACGGTATAGCGGGTTCAATGGCCACAATTGAGTCACAATGAACATAGAACAGCGCCGGGAGGGCGCTGGCATATCCCAATAGCCAAATATTTGCATACAAATGTTGAGATAAAGCAGGGCAGGAGAAACAGGATAAGTCAGGCAGCATGCAGCAGGCAACGGACAACGGACAACGGGCGACAACAAAGGCCACAGGCCAGGCAACTGGCCATGACTATAAGCCAGGCAAGAGATACTGATGATGATGAGGGCAGCCAGTCAGCCAGACTGATGCTCGTCTGTCTGCCTGTCTGCCTGTTTGCCTGTCTAATAGAAATCGCATGCAATATAAATTAAGCAAATGTTCGATGAAATTTGACTGCAATTGGAATTGAAGCTGGTGTTGGAGTGGGATCGGGTGTGGGGGCACAACCGTCAGCAGCAGCAAAAGCACCTGCACCTGCGGCAGACAACCGTGTAAAAGCCGCAAAATCCACAGCAACCAGATAAACTCCCAGCTGTACATATACTGATATGTTTGTCGCATCTGTTGCCGCCAGCATAAATTTGCGTTTGGCCAAAGCAGATGTCATTGAGCAGAGCGAAATAGATAGAGAAAGCGAGAGAGAGAGGGATACATATGCAAATACATACCCCATTTGGGCAGCTCGTTTATCAGAGCTACGCTGATGTTCATTTTTCACATTTGCAGCAGAGGATGCTGTGGCAAAGTTCGAATCCGTTGCACTGGCCGCCCACTTTGCTGACAGCCATTCGACAATTTCGGCTTTGACTGTGGCCGGGCGAGTTATCATCGTGAGTTATGAGTGCACTCTGCAAAGGATGTTTTGTCATTACACGCAGACTATTTCTAAAAGCCAAACAGAAAAGTTTAAATTTAACTTTAAAATGTGTTTATTGGGTTTTTACTTTGCGTATGGGTACTAAAACAAATTGGCATACTTATATAAAAGTTGTTGTATTAGATTCCAAATTTAATCACTTTAAATATAACTTCACATCCCGAATTTTAAAATTTATATTATGCCCGCCAAATGAAACAGAGCAAAAGCTAATCGCTACGCCACCGAACTTGTAACTATATTTATCTCGCTCTAATAATATGCTTCACCCGTTTGTGCGAAAGTGAACGAACTCTACTCGCTTAACGAACAGCGCGCTAAAGGAATATTTTGCAACTCAACGATTTACTCACTGAACGAATGTCTCACTTAACGAACGACTTACTAGACGAATAACACATAACGAATATATCCACGACATGAACGAATGTTGCCTCTGCCACACTTTTTGTTTTACAAATATTCACATCACATTGTTTGGCTTTGCTTTTACACACACACTTAATGCACTCAATAACCTGCACAAATTCACGCATTAACCTATGAACACACACATTTTTCATTTAACACATTTTGATGCTAACGACACGGCTTGTGGGCACTCAGAACTCACTTAACGAACGGTATGCAAAGCCTTAGCATAGTTACTTACCCGCAATTAGCACATATTGAAGACACACACCTGACAGACGACTCGCCTATCGTCGGCCGCCACAGCTTATCAAACTAAGCGATAACATGAAACGGCTTGATACATTTTCAAATCGTAATTTAACGCACGTTACAAATATTTTTATTCTGTTTCTGGCGCAACACTAAAATTTCGCAATAAACTACTGTCAATCACTATTAATGAATAATCTCATTTAACTTTTTATTTAATAACCTTTACTAATTATATATATAACTTACACAATATTTTCTGTACTTGTTTTTGTGTTTAATTGTAATTAAAATATTTGTTGAGCTTATAAATTATTAAAACTATGCGCGGGAAAATGAGTCACTTGCCAAGACGAGAATCGTCCGGTTCATTTACAAATTCAATTACAAAACTGTTTAATTCAGGGGAATTTATGTTCCCCCATTATGTTTACCATTATGTTTGCACTACACTTACACAGCGACTTATATATATACATATATATATATGTATATATATTTATTTATGTATATGAAATGATTCGTGAGTGGATCAACAGCTATTCGTATGCATTTTATTTATTTTCGACTGTGTGCAGTGGATTTTCCTGGAATGTATTACGCTTTTTACAGTTACAAATTGCCTAGTGGAGTACGCTTAGACTACAACTAAATAATTGCCGCTGGTTCATAGAATAACATTAAAAATTTTGGTACAGTCATCGTCAATACATATATTTAAATATCTTTATATCTATATATGTATATTTATAGATCAATACTACTAAATTTCATTTTTGCGTTACAAATGGTTGTTCTTTTTTCCTAATTTTCCAAGTTGCGGCAAGCTCTGGCAAGCAGCGCGTTAGCAATCGATATATATATATCGGTTTGCCGACTTGGCCAGCAACCTGAATACCCTTAATGCTGCTTGGTTTTGGTTATCTTTGCGTCGTATTTACAATTTTCTCTTAACTTTAAGCTTTTCCATTAATTTCGTTTTGATTATATTCTTGCTGAATTACACATACTTACATACATACACAATATAAACGGTAATTAATTAATCATAATTAAATTAGCATAATTAAGTGCTCAGATGTAAGTATAAAGATTTCATGTATTGCCTCAAATGCTTTGTAAGCTTTGTCATATTCAGTTACTTAGCTTAAAATTATTAATTAATTAAATTCAAACTAAAAACACAAAATTAAAATTCGGGAATAGGAACTAAAAGCACCAGCAAAATATACACAAAAAAACATATGATATATTTATAAAGTAAACATGAATTAATCATAAATCAAATATTGTCTTTAGCTTGTGTACCAAATAATTGTCGCTTAATTACATTAATTAATTCTTTCATTTATAAACATATTGCATTTAGTTTTCACATCGATGTTCACAGTTGGAATACAACTTCGCTTTGTTTAAGTTCGCAGCGAAGGCGGCAGCGCGGGTGGGCGTTGCGGCGGCTGTGGCCCAGCGCCAGCTGCACCTCCACCTGCGCCCGGCGCCTGCAGCTGCATGTGGACGCGCTTGGTCCTGTACCGCTTCAGCTTGCGGCGTGCCATGAACAGGCTCGGGTTGAAGTTGAAGTCGCGACAGCCATGATGCGGCGGCGGCGGCAGCGGCGGTGGCGGTGGGGAGTGCGTGGCAGCATCCAGCTCGTAGGGCGGGAAGAACATTGGGTTGGCAGCCCAATCCCGCCACATGTTTCAATCCTGCGCCGCCCCATTCGCCTGCGCCAGCGTCGCCCCATTGCCGGCCAGCTCGCTGTGGCGGCGCTGCTCCAGGGCGGCGGCCACGAAGTCGTCGTCCAGCGAGGAGGATTGCTTGGAGCCAACCGACTTGCAGTCCTCGTCCATGCTGACGCCCAGGTGGTGCATGGCCACCGCCGCATGGTGGCGCTCTGCGGGCGGCAGCAGGTTCAGCATGCTCAGCGGCAGGCCCGGAAAGCCGCCGGTGAAGTCCGGATAGAAGCCCTGCGGATTGAACGGATTGAAGAGCGCATTGGGCCCGCCCAGCAGATCCGGCTCGGAGCTGCCGCTGCGCGGACCGGCTGGCGGACCCAGCGGCAGGCCCAGCTCCAGATCCAGCGGGCCCAGTCCGCCCAGTTCACTCGGATGCGGCATGGACGACTGGCCACCACCAGCACCGCTGCCATTGCCACCGCCACCGGAGGCGCCGTTGTTGCCGCCCGAGCTGGCATTGGAGCCCGATGCATTCTTCTCTTTGTCCTTCTCCTTGCGCTCCTTCTTCTCGCTCTTGGAGCCGCCGCCACCGCCGCCGCCGCTGATGCCCATCTGCAGCATCTCGATGGGCGGGCCGCTGATGCAGTCCTTGCGCAGCTGCTCCAGCTTCAGGCTCTTGCCGTACTTGCCCCGCACGTACATCAGCAGCGAGTTGTAGGGAATGCCAAAGATGCGCGACGCCTGCGACGTGGTCATCTTCTTGTTCCACACGTGCTGCAGTGCCTCCGTCAGCTCCGTGTTCGTCCACGAGCGAGGCGGGCCGCCGCGTGGCGCCGAATGCTGTCCCTTGGGCCGTGGCACTGGAAACGAGGAGAGAGAGGGGCTGATTAGTTTAAAGCTGTTTTCCTTTTGCAGAGCTCCACAATCCTCTACAAGAGTCGGGTTATCTGGCGGCGACCATCTGCTAATGTTTCAATCTACGTGCCCCATATGCGGCCTAGAAAACCTCGCTGAAAGATTCGCCCATTGTCTGCAGTTGCCTACAGCTCATACACACCCTGTTGCAGTTGTTGTTGCATGTGGCACCTACAGAGAGGCGAACGCTGTGGTGGTTCCCATACCCAAAGCCTGCGCCTGCGCCTGTGCCTCGCCCGACCTTCCATATGCAAATTACGAGCTTGGCTGCCTCGTCACATGCGCCGCTAAAACTCAATTTAGATCCACAGATATCGAGCTGCCCCACAACGAGCGGGAGAGAGCGCCACAAAGCGAGTGTTGCAGCCACAGGTTGAACGATCAACAGCAACAACAACTTCGACTTGGAGACAACATCGAGCTGGAGCTGAACCTGAAGCTGGAGCTGGAGCTGCAGAGGCGACCACGTCGAATCTCTGCTCTTGGCCCGGTCTTTCATATATGTGCCCAAATTTGCAGCCAGCGATAATTTACAGTTTATTGCAGCTTTTCTCTTGCCTGATAATATGGACTTTTCTAGCCGATAGCAAGATTTTCGCGTAGTGAAAATAAATTGCCGGTCTAGTAAATGATATGGGAGCATTTTCAGAAGAAAAGTTTAGTCTACGATAAAGGCCAAAATAACTATAGATATGCATATTTGGCTTAAAAAATTGTTTTGGCAATAAAAATAAAAATTTTTTAGAACTCGGAAAAATTACTTTTATGTAAATAGTTGTATTTATTTATGAAATGTGTCTTTATTTGTCCAAGTTAATTAATGATGAAGAAGAGAAAGAATTTGCTAAAAGCATATGCTTCAAATAATTTTAAAACAAGCTAAATTTAGTTTTTGCACTAAGACAACGACCAAAAGTCAGAATATCCCATAGTTTGGCACCAGTAAAGGTACAAATATTCTATTATATTTAATTATTTTTCTGGGGCTACCGCTTGAAAATTATTTATAATGAAAAGAAAAACGATATTCTGTCAGTAGTAGTAAGTAGAGTTCATTAACTAGTTCTAATCGCATTTAGAACAAATTCCTCATATAACACAACTGTTATTTGTTGTTGTTGCTGTTGCTGTTGTCACAATTTATATTGGCGAAGGGTCACAACGTAGGTCTGACCTTTTATTCCACTGAACTGCAGCCAGAACACGAGGCAAGACCCAAGACCATAAATGCAATTGTAGTTGTTGTTGCTGTTGCTGGGTTCTAATAAGGCACCTCCGTAGTCAGCACGTCAGCAGCCGCTTGCCCCTAGACTGCACTCCCACCCTCGCTCCTTCCAATCCATAAAATGAAATTTGAATTTGTTACAAATCGCAAATCACGTTTTCAGACAGAAACAACAACTGACTAGCAAGAGGGAGAAGTAGAAGGAAAGACAAAAAAGATATAGAGACGGAGACAGAGAAAGAGAGAGATAGAGAGAGCTAGGGAGAAGAGTAAAAAAACAATCGCAAAATGAACAAATGAATGTGAACAAATCAGTTAATCACACCCACACGAAGACTTCGAATACGAATGCAGGCCCTAGAAATGTGCTGCACACACAACCCCGCACCCCGCCGCCGCTTCCGCGCAGCCACCTCACCCCCTGCCGTTCCACCTGAGGCAATGCCTGTGTACCGTTTGCCCGTTTGAGCCAAGTGGTTGATTCTTATCAATGTTGGCTAAGAAACAAAATAAAAAGCAAACCCGTTTGCCAGATTCGCAATAAAGAATATCGTGCTATACGCCAGATTTGCGCTTTTTAGCACAGTTTTATTTACTGTTTCACATTGTTGTAATTTAAACAGCGATTGTCATGGTCGGGATGAGTCCAAGTCTCAGCTCTGAGATGAGCCTGAAGATCGGCTCAGATAGACGCTTTTTTTGTTGTTGTGGCATTTCAGCTTTTGGCATGCCGAACATCTCCGATCACGACTTTCGGTAACTGCGACTATTGATGAGAAAATTAAGCAATTAAATGTGAGCCGAGTTGGAAAGTGTGTGCGCGCAATGAAGTGAAAAGATCATCGAGATCCCCACGGTGATCACTCTGTATGTAAAGTAAGTTGATCATAGGGTACACATATTCATATTCTAATGTTAATAACACGCCTTTTCACATTGCACTTTAGCTTTTAAGCCTGGCGCCTGCTACATTTAAGAGTTCGTTTTAGAAATCTATTTAGTGATCACTTGTAGAGATCACATAAGTTTCGGGGCTAATCTTTCATTCATAAATGCGCTGGCCAAGCACTTAACCCATCAACGCCAGGCCAACTGTCAAAACGAGCTGTCAAAATGCGTAGCTCACATGGCCCCTTCTACTCGTGCCCTCCCGCACTCACCATACTCTCTGCACACTCATTTGTCAATCACATGACAATCAAAAGAAATAGATAATTGATTTCTGAACCACATTTATGTAGATATATTATGTAGATTATTGTATATATTTCCCCACACACACACACACAGAGAAAAACTTCATTAACTTTCTGAGGTTTCACTTGCATTTCAAATAAATAAAAAAAAACGCTAAAAAAAAACGGCTGCGATTATGGAGCTGGCTATTTGTCAATCAAGAGTTATACAGGTTGAAAAAACGACGACGTTTACGATATGCATAGGTGCACATGTTGATCCACTGAAGAAACAAAAAAACAAACAAACTCAACTGCTGAACGGAGTGTTCAGTGCACAGGAAAACCACAAAAACAAATTTGCCGCCTCACATGATCGCACGAGTGATCGCGTCTCGAGTGATCAAACGAGTGCTCAATGAGTATCGAAGGGGTGGGACGAGCTGTGGCAGGTAAATAGAATGTGGCTAAAAAGGAAGTGAACACGCATTGAACTTAAAGTGTTTTTGTTACTCAAAGAGGGGAGATCAACGATCGGCGATCAGTTGACTAGGAATATTGAAAAATATACAGAAGACCGTTTATAGAAGTGCAAACAGCATGTAAATGTGTTAGCTATATTCTAAATAAACAAAGATCCTTTACTTTTGTTACTAATCTTCGATCTGATCAGTATTAAACGCATCGAAGTTTACTTACGTATACGATCACATAAATAGCGATTCTCAATTAATATTCCCAACTAATCTAGTGTTAGTTTTTATACCAATCATTATTTAAAACTGAAATAAGTATTAATAACGATCCTCAATAAATATTCCCAATTGATCACAGCTGATCTACCATTAGTTTGTAGCTAAACTGATATTTACCGATCATCGATCGCAGACTAAAGACCAGACACCTAGTAAAGTGTTTGCTGCTATTGCCCAAGATCAGCGACGTGATCAAAAGTGCAGCAACTGATCGCACCAAGCTGAGCCCAGCAAAGAGAGAGAGAGATCAATCAGTCAGGTGTGAAGTAAGGCACGAAACGGCATAGGGTATTGAATGTATTGTATAAGCTAGAGGGGAGAAGTCGACGGCTGCAAAGTGATCGACATGGCAATCATGTTGAATGGATTTTCAACCTTTTTCTTTTGCTTTTGTTTTGTTTTATTGGGTTCGAAGTTAACGCTCAGAGGTTAATTAGCTGTTTGTTTTTCACGTACTGCGCGAGTTTGGGTCGGTGGGGTGAGGTGTTCTCGATGACTACTCACTTTTCTTTTTGAGAAACGGCGGCGGACCGCCGGGCATATCCCTTGGATCGCTCATTTCCATCAGCGGATTGTAGAGTTTGCCAGGATCAATGCCGGGCGGAAAGAGGCCCAGTGGCGAGTCCAGGCCAAACACTGTAGGAAGGAGAAAAAAAAGAGAATAAAAAGTTAGCTAAGATTTTTATAAATAAAGCCAAAGTCGTGGCCTAATCAGCTGTTAAATCTTTTATAGCCAATATGTAACGCGAATAACCTTGCTAGTTATAAGTTGAATGCAATTTTCCATTATATAAAACTTATTTGCATTTGCAAATGTTTCCATAAGCGACTCATTTTCCAGCTCAGTGAATGCCCAACTAACAATAGGAAAGACACGAACACGAACTTCCGAGACAGACCCTAAGACTATGCCAATTGAGTGCAGCGGGTTCTGGATTTGGATTGGGGTTCTGGATGTGGATGTGGATGTGGCTGGTAAACAATGGAACGTCATTATTCTATTAATAATTTACGCTTCGAGTGCACTTCTTCACATGAGTGAAACAATTGAAGCGCTGATGAGGCGGCGACAGCAGGATAAAGGAGCTCAAGGAAATGCTCAGTAAATCAAAGCCAGCTTCAGGTGTGTGTGCGTGTGCGTGTGTATGTGTGTGTGAGGTATAACGCATAAGATTGACATTGTGCTGAATGATTTCATAAGTACGCGAAGGCGAAGACAATATGCGGGCATATGAATAAATAGTGGGTAGGGGAGCAAAAAATATTCATATTTGTATCTGTGTCTATAGCTATAGCTGTATCTGTATCTGTAACTGTGTCTTAAGACTGAAGCATGTTGTCTATCTATCTATGCTGCATAATGACACAAATAACGAGCGCGCATTGTTTGCGTCGCGCTCTGCTCAAGTATTCAAGACATTACAACACGCTGCGTATACGTAATATGCGTTTTCTTTTCCTTATTCATCTCCCTCTTTAAAATGAAAGCAAGTCTTTGCTTTGCCTGGCGAAATTAGTGCGGATTTCTTTTCACGTTTATCCTCAAGGGTTCTGGAAACAAGACAGCCATTGACTTGTGCACACACACACACACACACAGCCACACACGTCACATGCTATTAGTTCAATGATTTTCACGCCGAAATGCGGTTCGCAGGAAAAAAATAAATAAATCACATTTTTCGTACGGCAAACGCTGGCAAATCTTTTTCTGCGGCTGTCTGCAACGCTTCTGTTTGGCCAGAGAGTGTAGTGTAAACAAGATAGGGTATAAGGACTTTGTAGAAGGGTATGTAACAAATATAAATAAAAGAGATATTATAAACAAAGGGAATATGAGATGTTCTTTGAGGGAAAGTTTGGTTTAAAGCCATTAGAGCGTTTAAATTTAGATCGTTTTGATCCTCAAAAAGCAATGGTAATTACATAAATATTGTGAACTTCCTTAAGAAATCTTAAAAAATTAGATTTGGAGGGTTGTTCTCCGATCTGTTTAAATTAAAATGGCTTTAATCAATATCTGAAAACAGGAACAATTTTATTTTCTATACCTATTTATTCAATATTTAGAAAACTTCATGCAATTACTTGCTGTAGTAAATGCTCTATCACCGTCTCAATACTACTAGATATGCTTGAAATATCCTGCTTAAGCCCAGCATACAACTCTATCTTTTTGTCTTTCTCTAGTACAGTTAGATCATTTCCTAGTCAACATAGCTTTCATATAATACTTCCTTTTGCATTTCTGTGCTCGACTTGGCTGCTTTCTTGTATCCTTGGCTGGCATTCATTGCCTGCAGCCTGTTTATGCAGTAGTTAGCGTACGCCCCAGCCCCCCTCGTTTTGGCTGGTGCACAACCCTACCTCCGCTATCCCTCTACTTCTCGCCCACCCCCTTTAACATTGCCCTGATATGTTGGCTGAAATTTTTGTCGCATTAAAAGGTATTGCGCTTCCTGCGACTCGGCATTTTCGTACAATTTTTCATATTTTTGTGCCTTAATTTATTTTATATCCTGTGTGCGCGTCGCGCCTGACAGCGACCAAGTTTGAGGTCTGCATCTAGTTCGGGGGGAGCCAGGGGGTGGCGGACGGACTCCCCAAACGGATATTATTAATATGAATATCGCGCGACTTATATGCAAAAAGTTTTATACGTAAAGGGAAGCCACAACGATTATGGAGTAGAAGGAGCGGTACGAGGACGAAGGACTATGCGAAGTCAGAAGTCAGGAGTCGGCATACAGGACTCTGTATTTTTATTTATGCCGCCGACGCTGCCAAAGTTGTTTGCCAAAAGGTTTAAGTCGCTGCCGCTGCTGCATCGTGTGGCATACTTTAAACACAACACACACGCACACACCTCTATCGTCTGCCTGTGTGTGTGTCTGTGTGTGTGTGTGGGGGGCGTGGGCGTAGGGGGCGTGACAGTTGTCTGTGGGCTGTTTGGCAACTTAAAAGTCATTTCGCTAAACGTCTGCCGACAGTTTGAACTCGCAGCGGCTACACACACTCACACACTCACACACACACACACACACACACCCGCGTTGTTGCGACTGGTTCACATGTTGCCAAGACACAACATAAATTTCTAGCGCTCAGCACGCAACATCAGCCCCCACCCCCCTTGGCACCTCTGTTTGTCGCTGCCTCGGGTGACATAAATATAAAAAATCATATATAAACCGCAATTGAATTTATTTCGAATGCAACTTCAACGTGCAACTCTTGCAACAACAACCGCAAATGCAGCGCCCCAGTCAAAGTTGCTGCTACCCCAGACAGAGGCGTCGTGGAGGAGGGGTGCGAGGGCAATAACTAAACTGTCAAATTATTAGGTGCACTTGCACAGCTCGCCACATTTCAGTTTTTGCAGTTCATTTCAATATTTCTTACGAGCTGTCAACGGCAAAAATTGTTTATGACTTAATTAGGAATGAAAATGCTTACTGCCAGCATATAGTGTTGGGGGAAGGGGTCGCGGAAGTTGTTGATTTAGGTGAAACAATCAAAATATGGGCTTACATTATGGACGAAATTCTTTTAAACTGCGATTGTGTATGGTAAAACATACGGAAACTGATGTGAGAACCGCAGAGAAGGATCGTATGAGGTTAACTTGTAGGAAAAACTTTTAAAGTGCGTTTAGGTAAGGTATAACCTAAGCTAACTTGTGTGAGAATCGCAGAGAAGGCCGGTAAATTACTTGTATGTCATCGTGTGGAATTGTAACGATGGAAGAGTGAAGAACAAGAAGAGTGAAACTAATCAGTAAATCCCTTTAGAGGGATTCTAAAGCTAATAGGTTCAAAAAGTATAGGACACATATCAATTATTCTTTCATATTTTATTTTATCTACTCCCAATTGTAAGCCTTATGTAATCCCATGTATGATTTATTTGCGCAATTTCCGTATAACTTGTTGCTGCAGACAGTTTAAAGAAAATTTCTATAAAGTGCTAGACAGAAGGCAAAAAAATAAAAAAGGCGAATAAAGTGATTGGAGAGTGTGAATACCCACTTGGGGCGACCCTAATACGTTTAAAGGCTTTGCGACAGCTTTGGCCATGGCAACGACTGCAGCCAAGGATGCTTATGCAGTCGGTGCCGCTTTGAGGATGCCTGCAAAGAGACAGGAGCAGGCAGGGACAGGCAGGGAGGAAGGGGCCACAGTGGCCACATGTTGCATGCCGAGTGGCTGCCACGCTGCGGGGCAAGGGACATGCGAGCTTATTAAGAGGGAAGTCGCTCTGAAAAGGAGTCAAGGAGCAAAGGAACTGGGTTGTCAGCTCAAAGGCAGGGAGCGTAGGAGCAGCGCAAACAGAAGCTGCCTGCAGTACGTTTATTAGGACTTCCGCTGGCTAGCTTTTTTTTGCCATTTAGTGTAGCGAAATGTGTTTAGACAGCAGCAGGATGTGCCGAGAATGTGCGTCATAACCCAGTGACCTTTGAAAGGATGAACATATTGCTACTTACTGTGCGGCGGCGTCAGCGTCAACGCGGAGGACATGCCGGGAAAGGGCAGCGGCGACGGCGGATGCGGCTGTCCGTCCTGGTGATTGTAGTGGCCGGGCAGGCTCATGGGCGATGTGGGCGCGAACTCCTTGCAAAAGTCCTTGCCAAAGTCTTTGCCGAACTCCTTGCCGAACTCCTTGCTCAGCCGATTCATGCTCTCCTCGAGCCGCTCGTGCGGCGCCTGGCCCGGACAGCCCGATCCCGGTCCGCTGCCCAGCGGCGCCCCGTTATGGCCAAAGGGCGGCAGCCCCATCGGCCCCAGCAGGTTGCTGGCGAACGCATTGTGCTCCCGCTGCAGCGCCTGCTCCCTGGTCTCGCGCGGATCCCGCGGCTCGCGCTCTCGCTGATGCATGGCCGCCGCTGCGGCGGCCGCGGCCAGCGACATTTCCATCTGGTGCTCCATGTGATGAAACGGATTCTCGCCGGCGGCGCCAGCAGCGGCCACGGCGGCAGCGGCCGCTGCGTGCATTTGCGCTTCCAGCGCCTCCATGTGGCAGGGCGGGCTGTCCGGCAGGCCGGGCGGACGCAGGCCCGGCGGCGGAAAGGACAGCAGGCCATTGTTGCCGGGCGCGCAGCTGTTGGGCGTGTGGCTGGGCGTAGAGCTGGCGCTGGGCTTGGCGTTCAGCTGGCGGATGTCCTTCAGGGACAGCATGATGCGCTGATTGTTGTCCTGCAGCTTGCTGCTGTTGTTGTTGTTGTTGTTGCTGCACTCGTTGTCCGAGGAGTGCGAGTGGCTGGTGTCCTTGTCCTTCTTGGTGGTGCACAGGTCCTCGGGCCCGTCGCTGGGACAGGGCGACATGGCAGCCGCATTCGCCGCGGCCGCCGCCGCCTGTCGCCGCAGCTCGTTGGTCGTGTGTATAAGCTCTTCGATGTCCTGCTCGTCCTCGTCCTCGTCCTGATCGGGCTCGTGATCGTGATCGTGATGGTGATCGTGATCGTGGTGGTGATCGTGATCATGATCGTGATCTCGATCGTGCTCGTGCTCGTGCTCCTCCTGATCTTGATCGTGATCTTGATCTTGCTCCTGATCCTCGTCATCGTCCTCGTCCAGCTCCTGCTGATTGCCGCTGCCGAGCGTGACGAGGGGCAGGGCCCGCTCCTGCTGCGGCTCCAGCTGCTCGTCCTCGGCGCCGTCCTCGGGCTGGCTTGTTCGTTGTGACTGCTGCTCGTCCTGCTCCATGGGACTGCCCTCCTCCGTGGCCGAGTGCTTGTCGCTCTGCTCCTGCTCCTCCCGCAGCTCGTGCTTGATCACAGTTTGCAGCGCCGCAGACTCCGCCGTGGGCGACATCTCCGGCTTGCTGAGCGCAAAGTCGTGCGGCACGTCGCCGGATCGGCGCCGGGGCCGGGCCTGTTTGCGTCGCGGCATGGGCGAGCTGCCGCCCAGCTCCTGATCGCTCTCCGGCTCCCGTTCGCACTCCTGCTCCCGCTTGCGGCGCAGACTCAGCGCCGCCATGGCGCTGGCCGAGTTGCCGAAGAGCCGCGAGGAGGGCATGATCAGCTGCTTGCCGGCGGCTGGCCTGACCATCGAGGGCGACTCGTCCTCGTAGCTGGACGAGAGCAGCGAGGCCTCCAGCAGATTGAAGTCGTCCGGCGAGGCGGCCGGCGTGGGCGTGTGCTCCGGCACGGAGCTCTCGACGAGGCCGCGCACCTGCAGCGACTCGCCCGCCTGGATGAGCGTCTGGAGGCGCTGCTGGGGCACGCTGATCTCGCCGCGGTACATGAAGTCCACAATGGCCTGGACCACCCAGCCGCGGAAGTCCTTCAGCACGATCACCGGATGCTTGCAGGGCGTCTCCGCGAACACGCGCTGGAAGAACGGCGAGCAGGCGGAGAGAACCATTTTGTGGGCGCGTATCGAGGTCTCCGCGCAGACCAGGGTGACGTCCACCAGGGTCTTCGTCTGCAGCAGGGCGTCGAAGGCGCGCAGAATGTGGTTCTGATGGTTGTTCCAGCGCAGGCTGTAATGGTCCTGCGTGGCGGCCAGGGCGGCGCTGACCGCTGTGGGCGTGGCAGGTGGACTGTGCGCTGTTGTTGCTGCAGCTGCTGTTGTTGTTGTGGTCGACGCCGGGAGCGTCGTGTTTGCCGTTTGGCTCATGTTCAGCGGCAGCGGCGGCGGCGTGGGCGGCGTTGTGGGCGGTGTGGTGTGCATTGTTGGGTGGGCGTGGCTGTGCGACGAAGGCGGCGGCAGCGGCAGCGGCAAAGGCAGCGGCAACTGATGATGATGGAGATGATGCTGATGATGATGATCAGCTCCAATCGTGGCCATGCCTGTCGTGGGCGGCTTTGCCAGCAGCGGCATCGCAAGCGGCGCTGGCGCCACCTGGCGGCCGTAGTCGTTCATATGCAGCGCCAGCGGCAGCGACGTCAGTTTGCAGCGTTTTATCAGCTCCTCGGCGTCCTTTAACATGCCCCGCAACCGTTCCGGCTCGCTTCCAGCCCCCAAAAGTCACGTGTCGCACCTCAAAGCTGCTGCAAGCCGCTTGATAGCTGCAGAGACAGAGAATGAGAGGAAGAGAGAGAGAGAGAGAGTGTGGGGTTAGGCACAGGTTAGCGGCGAATGAGCAAGAGCTTACGGATAATGCGTTGCATAATGTATTCAGATTTGGGTACTTAGTATAAGGTACTAGAGCTGGTCGCGCGTCGTGCTTTTTATGCGTGACACGAATTGATTTTTTCAAAATATTTGAAAAATAAAGTTTAAAAAATTAAATAAAACTAGTAAACAAGTTACAAGACTGCAAATCGTAAATCTCGAAAAAAAATTTTGTGAATAAATAAATAAAAAATGTTACGTTTTAAATTGACACATAATATGTTGAAAAATATTTAATAAGAATTCACATAAAAAAATATAATTCAAAAATTTGAAATAATATCATAACACGTAAAGATTCCAAACAAAATTTATAAAAACTATATACTCATTTTTAGAGTATCGAGTCTTGTCTAATGCCGTGCTTCTGATATTTTGACCGTGCGTCTTCCGTGTCGTGTTTGATAAATCGCACATGCACCCGTCTCTACTCGGAAGTCGGCACTCGTTCCTCGGTGCTCATGACATATGCCATGACGTGTATGTGTTGTGATAATATGTTAATGAGTCGCGGCATATATCATATTTTCTTTCACCCCGCTCTCCCGTACCCCCCACCCCACATGCGTAACATTTTCGGCAAATCCCAAGCACAACAAAAGCCAAAACAATGCACAGCAAAAGCTAACAACAACAACAACAACGAGGAGAACAAGAAGAAGAAGAAGCGGAGCAACGCACATGAAGCAATCAGAGTCGGCTACGTGTCGTGTCGCATATCCTTGAGGATATCACATGCAGATGTGTGATGTGTGATAATGGCTCACTCGTCTGGCCCCTGTTCTTGCCCCTGCCCCTGTTCCCCTGCTCCCTCCTGCTCGCTCACAGACTGCCTGCCTGCAGCTTTGTCTATCTGTCCGACTGTCTATCGCGCTGTGCGCCTCGGTCGCCGACTGTGTTTTTGTTTATCTAAGCCTCACACACATACGCACAGTGGAACTTAACAATAAAAAACTGAGTAAAATATTTTCGTCGGCTCTTCGAAAATATCTTTTAGTTTCTAATAAGTTAAATTAAAGGTAATCAGATTTTTAATCCTTCAAATTTAATTTAATAATAAATATTAAAATAGGTATAGGTAGATTGTAAATTCGCCATATTGTCTTTAATCGATACACAAATATGTAAATATATAATATTTACTATGTTTATAGATGCACTGAAGCAATTATAAATTTATTCAAATTATATTATTATTATTATTATTTAAAGTATAGGATATAGTTATAAATATCAACCGAACTATTTTTTAAATATCACTGGCTGCTGTGGCCTTCGGCTTAGACATACACTACATCCATACACTAGCCTGGTATTCAAACCCGGATCCCCGCATTGATTCTATTAAATTTTGTGCATTATTTTTTTTTCAAAGACCACTGTACGTTGCTGAGCTTTTTTTTACGCATCTCGGTGCGTGGCATCTAATTAATTCAGCAACTGTCTGGCGTGCCGTGCCCCATACCACTCCCCCCTGCGTTGCACGCTGCGTGTGTGAATTTTAAAAAGAGTCGGCAGCTGCCTGACAACGCCTAGCCAAATGCCGAATCCAATCCCTAGAAGAAGCTCCAATGCCTCAAATGCGACTGCTGGATGCAAAATTAAAAAACTTTACTTTTTGAACGGCGTAAATAAACATTTTTATTTGCCGTTAGATGCTGCTGCAGCAACCGCTGCTGCTGCTGCTGCCAGCGGTTAAGCGGTTGCCAGTTGGCGCTGGAGACCGCATATTAACACATGCTGCTGCGCCAGGATGCACGCCACCTGCGCCAGGACACCCACGCCCGAATGCAACAATGTGCAATTAGCAGGCATGCGGCATGTGGCAGCATCTTTTTTCCTTGCAACTCATTTGCGGTGCTCAACTGAGGCAACTCGAGTAACTGCGGCAACATTTTTATTTATTTATTCGCGTATTTTACTTTCGAGCGACACAGTTCAGAAAACAGTTGAAGCCACTTGCTACTTGTGGGTGGGGAGGGGGGCGAAGGGGAGAGCAGCAGCAGAATTGGAAGTGGGAGAAGAAGAGCTGACAGACTTACTCGAGTTTTTAATTAATGTCGCAGTAAGTCAGTCAGATGTGCCAGTAAAGGACTTGGATTTGAATTGCTTTAAGGCGGTCACCTTTCTAGAAAGCGTTGCCAATGCATGCCGCAATATTGAAGATGTAAAAAAACTGAATTTTCTTAGTTAAGAATACTTCTCAAGTGTAAATTTCAAACTCCATACTTGTTTGTTGATTTTAGATTTCTCTTCTGTTGTCTTAAATTTAACTAAGGTTTTTCCAAGTTAAATTCAATTGTGACAGATTCTTTTTAATATTCAAAAGCCATTTTTCTAATAACTTAGCAGACGACATTGAAGAGATTTTTTCTCTAATAATAATTACATCAAGGTTTATCAACTCTGAAGAAATTCCACCCTTAAAATTGTTTGAGTTCTGACTTAAGATCCGTTTGACTCTGAATAAAGAGAAAGCTTGGAGAGCAACGTATTTCCATCATTTTTGTATAAATAAAGTTTATTTTTTTTAATAATTCAGTATTTTTTTGACAATTTTACGTACCATTCAAGTATCTTTAATCTCAAACTCTTCTCTCAGATATATCCTTTTTAAATTCTTTTGATTTATTCAATATGTAAATAGATATTTTTGCATTTCATACACTTGGTTCAGTTAATTAATATGATATTATTGATACAGTTCTGAGCACTCGAATCCATTTCGTTTCGCTTAACTGAAAACACAAATTACGCAGTTGGAATTAGATATGTTATGCATTTGTTTTTATTGTGTTTTACATGTGTTTTTTCTTTATATTATTATTATTTTATCGTTCTTCAGGTGTGCGAACAAAGCACACACACGCGCACGCACAACAATGGTGCTCTATGTAAAGAAGATCACACACGTTCTGGGTTCTGGTTTCGATGGGAACAGAAACTGCGCGTACGCGTCGAGGGTTTGCCACAAACTGACTGAAAGCAGTGCAAATAAATGCGCAGCTAGTTGAAAAACATGTTTCACATGTGGATATGGATATGTATGTGGATAAAGATATAGATGTGGGTATGGGCAGAGGTAGTTCAGCTGAGCAGAGCAGCCCTCACCCTCACGCAACACGCAAAGCGCACCCTCAAATGGCAACACACACTCACCCATATATACGTTGGTTTTTATGTGTGTGTGTGTTTATGTGGGCAGGATCAGCAGCTATCGCTCTCATCTTTGCGCTCGCCTTGCACATGGCACGCCGCAAAATTTCCACGTTTCTGCAGGTGATAATCAGGTGTGTGTGTGTCTGTGTGGACAACAGGCACAACAAACAGACAAGCAAACACGCAAGTAAATAAACACAGCATCAAACAGGTAACTGACTGGCCTGCCCAAAAAGGTCCTGGCACAGGTATTTTGTCCAATTAAATGGCCGCTGACAGATCAATTTGTGGGCCCATTTACAGCAGCCATAAACCAGAACACATCAGCACGTTGTGTGTGCGTGCATGTGTGTGTTTGTGTGTGCTTCACTCGATCCCACAATTTGGTAAGAAAATTTCACGGAATTGTTTGGGTTTCATTTGAAAAATCCGCGATTTATGTTAGGCGCGACAACCAAAACACAAGTTGTTGGTTTAAAACAATTAAGAGTTGAGTTTTATTAGGACTGCAAGGTCATTTATAAGGCAAAAGGGATTTAATGTGCAGAGTTATTATTTTATTGCATTATTTTTAATATTTGTTATTAGCATAGTAAGCATATTTTATTTATTTTATTATTTTAAATAGAGTTGAATGCAAAGTTTATATTTTGTTAATAGAAATGTATTAATGTCGTTTAACAAGGTTTTATTTTCAAGGTACTCCAATCATGTCTGTTTGAAAATATAAAGAGTTTTGAACAATCTCTCAGCTAACAAATGTTTTTTTTTTTAAATATAAAGAGCTTTGTATCACAGCTATGCCAACAAATAATGTTAATTTGAGAACTTTGAATCTATTTAGATAACCAATGTTTCGAAATATTAAGAAAAAATATAAAGAAAAAGGGAAAAATTTATTTGACAAAGATCTCATTGTCATCCAATAAACTTTTCTTAACTTTAAAAGTTTTTGTATAATTTTTACGAGGTCATAAGAAATAAATTGTTTGAGTTAAGAAATATTTATTTATTCTTTAGTATTATATGGTTAAAAATTCGTTTGCTTTTCAATTTAATTTTAATTGACTATACTTTTACAAGATTTTATTTTATCATCAAAGTTTTTTAGTTGATTTGTAATGTTTCTTTTCATATATGCTAATAGGATTAAACCTTTTTAACACTATAAATTTACCGTAAACTTGCTCGAAAATTCGCGAAAAATTTTAGAAAATAAATGCAATTAAATGTTGTATAAATTCCGTTTAGTCCTTTATTCTAGAGCACGTCCAGCTTTGCGCAGCGTACACTGATAACTGTCTCAGGAATTTGTGTTTTTATACATTTTTGCCATTCACATGTGATCGCACGAATTTTATCACATACTTTTGTCCAAAAAGAGTTAACGGTATTTTTGGCGTCGGCACGAAGTCGTAACGGTTAACAGTAACGCCTCGTTCACTCTGAATATGTGTGTGTGTGTGCCAGTGTGTGTCCTGCGGTCGCGTGTATGTTTCGAACCGTTCAAACGTCACGAAGCGACTAATTCAAATGATGTCGGCCCGAAAAAACAGATATGCGAGCCAAAGGCAGCGACGGCAATGGCAACGGCAGCGACGGCGGCGCCGGCAGCAGCGTCAGGCACACACACGCCGCCCCCCCGCCCACTCACACACACACACACACCCCGCAAGCGGCGGTCCACCCTTGCCGCCCACGTGCGCGCACACGTATGAGCAGGCGAGGCACAAACAACAAACAGCATGCGAAACACATGAGGATGCTCGCAGCACGACGCGCTCGGCAGGACGAGGCGATGCACGAGTAACGGTAACGGTAACGGACGACGGCGACGACGCTGGCAGCGACGCCAACACCAACGCCAGCGCCAGCGCCAACGTTTTTACTCCTTCGTCATATAAAATATATTTTTTGCCTTATCACAACAACAGCAACAACAACACGAGCAGCAGAAGCAGCAGTCGACGTCCTCGCACGTCACGTACAACGCAAAAAAATTTATTATATGTATACGAGTGTGCGTGTGTGTGTGTGCGCGTATACGAAATACATTTGCATACACATGCGTAGCAGAGCCGAAGCAGGCGGCAGCCGAGGCCGAGTGGCCGCCCGCACGACACGAAGCACGCGAGCAGCAGCAAAAAAAGAGCGACACGAAAGAGCGACGCACCCACACACACACACACACACACACACACACATATATATACATACATACGTGGCATGTGGAGCTCGTAAAGAGTAATAGCCACCACCAGCAGCAGCAGCAACAACAGCAACAACAACAGTGGCGTCACCCACCCCCGTTTGCAGTCGCCTCGTTGGCTCACATGAAGTTTACACACACACACAGCGCAGTTGTCACACGTTGGCAGCGACGCCGGCGCCAACTGCGCGTGAGTGTAACATTTTTCATAAAAAAAGGGGCGCCAGCCGCGCTGCCGGCGTCGGCGTCGACGTCAACATATCCTTTTTGGCCAGCTTATGGAAAAGGAAAACTCAAAGCTGCGAGTTGAGTTTTTGCTTTCCAGAGAGCAGGCGAGCGAGCGAGCGAGAGAGAGCGAGTTAGACGATATGTGTGTGAGCGAGAGCGAGTGCGCATATTGAAGGATATGTATATATGTATGTATGTCACGTACGAGGCGCTCTGTCTCTCTGTCTGTGTGTGTGTGTGTGTGTGTGGCGCTCACATGCAAAGCTTTTTGCTTTACACACAACTCTTCTGCTCATCTGCCAGCAGCAGCAACAGCGACGGCAACTGCGACGCCGGCAGCGCTGCCTTGCACTCACATTGCTGCTGGTTGCTTTCGTTATTGTTATTGTTATTGCTAAAGCTTTCAGCTGCTGTTGCTGTTGCTGTTGCTATCGCTGTCTCTGTCGCATGTGCTCGCCTTTTAGTATGTTATCTATTTCTCGTATTCCATGCATGCGAGCTGCGTTTTACTTTTACATAAGGCGCAGCGCGACGCTGGCGTTGGCGCAGCTCCACACAAAATAAAAGTAGAAAAGAAATGGGAAAAGTAAAATAAAATCATATACACAACATATTACACCCATGTACATATGCATATGTGTGTCTCGCTCTGGCATGTGTGCGAAAGAGATATGCGAAAAAAATATAACGACGCGTTGGTTGGAAAAACCAACCCCTAACCTAGCCGATTTTTGACCAAACAAAAAAAAAAAAAAAAAAAAAACAAAAATAAAAGAAAGAAGAGCACAAGAAAAACTCGGTGGAAAATGACATATACACAAGGGGAGGGTTAGCATGTGTGTGTGTGTGGTGTGTGTGTGGGACATGTGAGCACTTTTTGCAACATTTCGATTTGTTGGCGTATTCTCTCACTCACACACACACACACACTGACATGTTGAGTATATAAGGTATAGATATGTGCGGTTACATATACGCCCACATATGTGTATGGACGGATTACAGAGGTTACCAGATTGGCTGAGGCCAATGTGGATGAGAACTGCCTTCCTTATAAAGAGAGCTCAACATGTGGAAAACTAAAGATTATATAGTTTGCACTTGAAATTAATACATAATATTTAATTATTAATATTAAACTCAGTTTTAATTTTTATTATTATTTGTCTCCCATTTTTGTACGTTATAAATTTTTACATCAATTAACATACATCAATTACAAAACTAAAAGAAAATTCTATACGCGTACTGAGCAAGGCATTTGTGTTCCAATTTTTCTGGCACTTACCTCTTTTATTTCTTGCCTAGTCTGTATTTTTTTAATACTATTTGCCGCTTTATTTTTATTCTCTGTTATTTTCCCTTTATCAATTATGCACTGAGTTTTTTGCCTGTGCTTTTCTCATTTTCATTTTGTCTTCGTTTTCTTGTGGTTCATTTGCATTTTATGATTTGTTTGCCTGCGCTTTGTTTTTCACGTTTTTCGCCATAAATTTTAATTGTTTTTCTTCGATTTTTATTTTGTGCCATTCTTTCAGTGCCTGCTTGCTAAAAGTGGCGCCTGCAGGGATCGAAACGGGACGGAGGGGGTTTATTATATTACTGTGGCGCCCACTCTCGCCTAGGCGCAGGCAGGTCGCACCTTTTATTGTCGGCGTCTCGCCTTCTGCCTCGTTTTTGTTGGGGGGGCCGCCAGAAAGCGAACCGAAACAGGAACCGAAACTGGAACTGAAACTGAACTTGCTCTTGTAGGCAAATAAAGCAACTTTTGTTCTTGCACAATTTCTTTTTTCTCTCCCTTTTGCCCCTTTTCTATTTTACGGCTTGGCAAAGTTTTGCTGGATTTAATAACTTGGATTTATGTTTAAGTTGATTTTGCCCTTTTGCTAAATTGAAATAAATCGAATTTTTGTGTGCAATGCTGCAAATAAAAGTCCTTTTATACGAGTAAAAGGCAAATTGCTGAAAGGAATTGAAATTGCAATCAGTTGGTAGGAGATAGGCATAGGGACTATTGACTGCCATTCCTTAATAAATTTCCAAATTGACAACTTTTCCAAAACTGAACCGATTTTCATAAAAAGTTCCCATTATCAAATTTTAAACTTCCATTACTTTGGCAAAACTGAATCAATTTTCATTTTAAATAATATTTTGATCATTGTTTGTTTTCTAGATTGATTGAGCAATTAATTTGTGAATTTTGGAATATTCGAACCTTTGGACATTTTTTCATAATTTTTCTTTGGGAGGTACATGAATCTACCACCTGACTTAGATGTCGAAATATTTGATTTTAATGTGGTTCACAAAATTGTAATTTTTAATAGATTCCTGGGTGAATAATATTACGATTTGTTTTTTGTTTGGTTTTATATTGAAATAAAAGATAGAAAAATGGTCAAATTGTTGTCTTTTACTTTAACTGACAGTAATTTGGGAGCCACCTGGTGATACTCAAGCGAGTCGCAAAATAAATGTGTAATTACTTAGCATTTTCAGAGATTGCATTCCAATTATCGACATATCCAATGAACCATCAAAGCGGGCAAAACTGTGTGCGAAATGTGTTCAAATTTCAGTTGGCCGCGCTAAGCCGGCAAATCAGCTGCTACATATGGCATTGAATCAGCAACAAGGACTCGAGGATCAATCAGGGGGGTGGGGTACAAACTGCACGCATGCGCGCGCCGATTATGCAAATGAGAGGTCCTGCCACCCCCCTTTACCCCTGTTCGCTTGCCGATTGTTGCGTTTCATATGCAAATCAGTTGGGACAAAGGTCTGTGTGTGTGGATAGGTTTACGCATTTTACTTTTTTCTATTTTTTTACACCTTCAACAATACGGCGACAGTTGGCAGTTGGCAGTTGGCTAGGAAGGAGAAGCAGCAGCAGCAGCAGGGTGGCTGCACTTCCTGCTGAATGCGTGTGTGTGCAGTTTTTATGGCCAAATTATGCAAATATGTTTAACCAATGCAACTGTTTTTGATTTGGTTTGTAGTCGTTGCTGTTGTTGTTGTTGTAGCGCGTGGCAGCGAGCGCCGCGGATGTCTGCTCCCGACAGTGGCTGCTACGTCTCTGCATCTCTGTGTCGCGGCGAACGCCTGGAAAAATCGAGTGGAAATTTCATACAACAACAAGAATTTTTCCCCTGCTCGTGCACACGTGCGCATGTCCCGTGCCCTGGACCAGAAACCAGAGACCGGAGACCGGCAGCCGGGTCCTGGCACATCGTTGCTCCATTTTTTTCGCTTTTCCTTTGCTTCTTGGCTTTTTCTCAATTTTCCACGCTCGCGAAAATGAGCGCGCGCTCAGCAGTCGCCCGAGGGATTGGGTGAGCAGTTGGCGTGAGTTTTAAAGGGGATTGAGTTTACCCCTCTCTCTTTCGCTCTGTATAGCCCTATCTCGCTCTGCCTTAACTCTCTGCTGAGCATTTGCAATGGTTATGGGGCTTCACTTGAACTGTATGTTTGGGATGGGGGGAGTGGTGGGGTGTTGTGGGTGGGCACTTTTGTAGGTGCGCCTGTCCATGATGAAGGGTTTCGGGTTCTTGACTTGCCTGAGATAATTATGAAATGCATGAAATGCTCTATGTATGAGTTATATGTACATATATACGAATTGGGGCTAGCAAAAGGGTTGTGTTCTAAAGGAGGGGGGGGAGGTGTAAGAGATGGGGGTGGGGGATACCCAGGCGCCGCCATAATGGCCAGCATTTACTAATTAAGAGCTCACAAGTTGCCCGGCTAAGCGTGCTGAAGAGCTACTATCTGCTGGTCTTGTGCAGAGGGGGGAGGGTGGGTGGGGGCGCAAGCGGCATCTTGTTGCAGCGCTCTTGAGCATAACGCGAGGGGGGTTGGAGGTATGGGTACTGCTCAGTTGTTTCGTTGGTAATGCATGCTAACGAGATATCAGGTGGCTGTGTGAAGGATGCGGCTTTGAATTACTTCTTAAGTTATTAAAATAAACCTTTAATATCACAAGATGAGGAACTAAAAATATTAGTTATACACACACTCATGGTCAAAGAAATAAGTTAACTCTTTAACTATCCTGTCTCCTCAAATATCCTTGTCATAAAAAAGTAATAGCTTTAATACCTTTTTGTTCTCAAACCAACATTTTTTTCTTTCAGGACCAAAAACATTTTAAACTAAAAACAACTATTTTATATTCGTTAAAACGCGAATAATAGTTGGTCAAGACATCTTTTTTTTTGTCGTTCAATAAATCTTAAAGATGCTCATAGGCTCTCAGCAAAATATTACCAACATCTAACTTATTTATAATACAATATAATAAAATAAATATAAACGTAACTATCTACATTTCCCACCCCTCCGAGAGCAACTGTTTTATCTTACGAAAAATATTTCGAAACTTTGCTTAAAAGTCAAATAGTCAAAATTAAACCGCAACATCTTAAACAATTACAAAAAAGAGTGAAAAAATCACGCATTTTCTCACCCACTCCAAGCACCTGCTGGCCTGGTCTAAAGTCTGGCCAAAAGTTGACAAGGCGCAGACAACGCAGAAGCAAAAAATTTCTATAAAAAAAAAACAAACAAAAATACGCCACAAAAACAAAGCTCATAAAATGAAGCTAAAAAGAAAAACGCGCTGGCCAGCGAAAAAAACATAAAGAAAAGCAGCAAGAAAAAAAGTCGAAAAGAAAACAAAAGAAAATCAATGCGCTACAAGTGTAAATAAAACTTGACCACCAGCAGAGGCGACTCGAGGCGCCGCCGCCGCCGCCGCCAACTGGGCCGGGCCGGGACCGGGGCCTCGACCTGGGCCATGTTGGGCCGCCAGAATGGCCGGCGACGTCCAGCCGTGGAACAGGCGCGCAGAAATCAGCAGCAGGTTGCCCGTGCAGACAACACGGCGGCCAGAGAAAAACTCGCGGGCGAATAAAAAACGCAAAGAAAAAATGGGAGAAAAAGCGCGAGAGCGAGAATGGAAACGCTGAAAAAATTAAATATGATTAAAAGAAAATAAAGAAATAAAAAGAGAAAAAACGCGCACACAAAGCGCGAAACAGCGCGAAGCCAGCGAAGAAAAATTTAAATAAAGCAAAAAAAGAAGAAAAACTTTTGGCCCAAGGAATACGTTGGGCAGCGGCTGGGCCAGCAAGTCAAAAGCAACAAGCGCGCCAAGGAGGAGGGGTGTGGCAGGAAGATATGGTAGAGAGTAGATGGGAGCAGCGTCAGGCAGGGTGAGGGAGGGGGGGATGTAGCTGCAACCAAGCAGCGTAGATGATGCAACGCAGGCACGTAAAAGCTACGGCAAGGCTGAAGAGCACT
The DNA here is from genome assembly GCA_035041545.1 of Drosophila colorata. NCBI lineage: Eukaryota > Metazoa > Arthropoda > Insecta > Diptera > Drosophilidae > Drosophila > Drosophila colorata. The sequence goes on from JAWNLD010000453.1 coordinate 337,124, forward strand.
TGCTTCTCCACCGGGAGTAGGAGGGTGATGGGGGGGAGGGGGAGGATGGTGAGGGGCAAAGCGATGACAGGAAAAGTTTTGGCCTACGTTGGGCGCCAGGCACGGGCTAGGGGCTGCCCAAGTGGGCACACGACTTTTTATGCCTTTTGTTTAAGCTGCGAGACAGTCGCAGCGACAGTTGGACGCATGCAGTTCGAGCGGCCGAAACGGAAGGTAACATTAACAGGGACATGCATAACAAATAACAGCAACAGCAGCGGGTAAAGAAGAGTGGGAAAGAGCGAGTAGAGGGAGCTGCGACAGTGCCTGGCATAACGGCGACAGGCATCAACGCCATTTTCATTTTGTAACTGTTGACAGGAGCCGCCCAACGAAGGGCGCCTGGCCTGAGCCGGGGACCTCGTCCTGGTACCGGTCCGAGGCGAAGGCTAAAATTGAAAATGACAAAAACAGCAACAAACGGCGAATGTCCTGTCGCGGCCAGGAGACGCTAATTGTATAAAATGCAGAAGAGTGCACGAAATGGGCAGGAAGGGTGACGTTGAGCACCTTAATAACTAACTAAAACTATCAATATAAGTGGGTGGTGGACGTAAGTAGATTGAACAGAAAAACAGTAATTGGTTCGAGTCCATGGTAGTTACAGAGTAAGTTAGGCCAGGGTGGTGTATAATACGAAAACGAGAAAGAAAAATTATAGTTAAAGTCTTTAGTAAATAAGTTTGCAGAGAGACTTGTTGAACACGGAAAAATATTATTAATTTTATGGGTAAAGGATAAAGTGATTAACTATCTAACTAAGCTTTAAATTGCAGTGGCTACTTCACGAGCCTGGGATTTGAAACCCCGAGCAGCGTTGTTCAGAAATATAATCTGTAAGACTGTTTTATCAAGCAAAGTAAATTCAAGAGGGTTTCAGTGGGGTAACCCGTGAAGTTAATAATTAAGGCACTGTTTATTTTGTGGCTGCAACTTACAAATCTTATTTATATTTTTTTAAAGACAAATCAAACTTGCCTTGGCAAATAATCGACCCCCAATAAGCCGCACTTAATAGTTAGATCAAAGGAATTGCATCAATCGTAGCCTGCACAGCGGTGGCCGCCAGTTGCAGGAGATTGACAAACGGAACGGAAAAGAAAGCGGAGGAGGAGGCGGCTCATTAATGAAGATGGACAGACGTGTAGACAGACAATGGGGCAATAAAAAACGGGGCAGCAGACAAGCAAAGAAAAAAATAAAAATAATGGAAAAAACTGTCTAAGAAAGCAGCTAATAAGAAGTAGCCAGAACGTAAAATGTCTTGAGCATAAGGAATTAATTGAAGCAAGGGCAAAGGGAAAACGGAAAAGTCAAGGAAAGCGCCAAGCTGGGGCACATTTGTTTAAGCTGCAAAGCAACCACCGGCAAAACGGAACTGGAAATGGGAGTGGAAACGGGCAGCCAAGCCAAAATGTCCACATATCTCTTTGAGCCAATAGCCCAACCCCCAATTTACTCGGGGTTATTTGTTTTCGTTTTTTTGTTGTTATTTAAAAAACGCAGCTATTGTCTTTTCAGCTCAAATTTCTACTTAAGACAACAAGGAGTAAGAAACAAGGAAACGGACATGACAGCCATCGAGGAGCTGGCCATGGCCATGGCAACGCAGCTAGTTGACGTCGTCCAGGGATAATGCCAGGACACGGGCAGCTGCTCGAAGAACTGGCAACTGGGAGACAAGTGGCATAGAAAAATGAATGAAAAATGCTTTGGCAACAATATTAATGAATAAACTGTAAGCAAAGCGGGGAGGCAGCAAGGAATTCCTGGCTATGCCAACTGTCTAGCTAGCTGCTTGACTTGACATTCCTGGCCAAAAGCATAAGGATTTTACCATATCAGAGCACTGCTGCCCATACTCGTATATATTGTAATGTAAAGTAGACAGAGAGTAATTGCAATTCCTTGAATAAAGACATGGTAAGCGAATGGTATACGACTCGACTAGTTGATGTATGTATGAAGAAGGATTTGGAGAGAGCAGAGGGAGCGCTATTTTATTTACAAGGGGGATATCCAATAGAGAGGGAAATAGAGCGAGTTGCCGATATAGGAGCTGACTGTTTGACACATGCTGAGAATGAGAGGGAGAAAGTGTTCGTTGAGGATACCTTGGATGAGAAAATCTAACTAGGGAGGTCTATTTTAATTGGGGATTTTAAGGAAAAGGCAAGGCGAGCTAGGAATAAGGGCTAGCTGTCTCCTGAACGAATCCCATGGTAGTGCATGGATGAAGGTTATAGTATTCAGTGCGTTTTAAAAGTTGAATTAATAGTTTATAGCCATATCGTATACATATAACCATAACAATAACACTAATAATTCAATAGCATAATTTAGAAACAAATAAAACGTAAATTATGTAAAATGTGTTGATGGTGCATTCTCACAAAAGCTCTATTTATAACTAACTAAACTCTTTGTATAGAACACTTTAAAATGAGACCATTATCAATCTATGCTCTAACATGTTCATTTAAGATATGAGACGAGAATTTTCCTATCTGATATATCCCAATCTTTCAATCTAGTCAATGCTATCTTACTCTGCCTATGCCAACACCCCCTACGTTTTCCTCTTCTCCCACTCTCAATTTTGACCCACACCCGTTTATCTCCTTCCCCCTTTTCCCAACGTCATTATCAGTCGCCTAATGGACTGCAGAGAAAACAAACTTTCTGTGCCGACCAAATAATGTCCAGCACATCACCTCCTCCCCAACCCCTCCCAACATTCCACCCACGTACAACTCATTATAACTCGACAGCCCACCCGGCGTTGCTTCCCTCGGAGAAAAGTGAAAGTCCTGAAAAGTGCCTACATCGAAGAGACCCTAAAAATGCGCGCACGTTGCCTCAAGAAGTCTGTGTCTTGCCCAGGGAATTGGCTAGCCCCTTTCCACCGACGCCCCCTTTCCACTCGGCCACACAGCAGCCAGTCCGCCAATACAATTGCCAGGCACCACAAGTGCTTTGTGTGGCAGAAGAAAGGGGGGCTGTGGGGTGTCGGAGGGCTTGGGTCTGTGTGTGGGCGCGTTGCCCAACTCTGCAACGCATTTTCCTCTACATTTTTCCAACCATTTTGCAGGGACTTCATTGCTGCGCACTCGCACACACACACACACATGCCCACACATATACACACACCCGTTTATCCATACCCCCTCTAGCTCCACTCTGCACTGTCGGGGTTCGTCGTCTTCGTTGTCGTCATCTATCTCGTTCGCGCGTGTGTGCAAAAGTTTTTCCACGAGTTGTTGTTGATTTTTTTCTGTGCTCTCCTGCTTGTTTTCCACCCACGCGAAAACTTTGTCGTTGCTGCTGCTGCTGCAGAGTTTTCCGAGCTTTATATATGTAAATATTTACGCAAGTGTGTGTGAGTGTGTGTGTGTGTGTGTGTGCTGTTATATACCAGTCAGCTCATATAAGAGTTATGCGCGCATTCATACGTTGCCAGCACACCGCTCCCCCAATGAGGGGACTCCTCGCTTTAAGCCCTTCCCAGTCGCTGGAAACACTCCTCCGGTGCCTCCCAGTCCCAGTCGGCTGACTCGTTTGCTCATTGTTTGGCATATCATTGTCTATGTACACACACACACACACACACACACACGAACACACATTTATGCACGTAGATAAGCGTTATGCCGTTTAGAATACTGTCAACGTGGCGTGTACGCAACGTGGTTTGCGAAAAGTCCCTAAGCCAACTAACGCTGTGTATATGTATTTGTGTGTGTGTGTTAATGTGTGTATCACCTTAAATACTTTAAGATGTCACCTTGAACTAACACTAGATACATTCGAAATGATAGAGACATCTAGCTTCACATGTGTTTATGGGTTTAGTTCCTAATAAAACTTAAATGAAAGGGTCTGCATGAATCCTGCTAGGAAACACAGGTCAACAAATTTAATTATTGAGATCCTAAATTCTTGCACAACTAATCTACGTGTAAGTTTTATTGTATAATTTTAGTACTTTATAGCATATTGCAATTGACTTCAATTTTAATAAAACATCATGTGGTTTTTTAGCAATGTATTCCTAGATTACAATCCCACATTGGCTTTCTTCATTATATATTAAGATCTTAAGTAGCGTAGTTCCGTAAGATATTAAGTAGTTGGGTTAAGCTTCCGAAGTGAAACTATTGTGCATAAGATTTCTACTTAAAGCTCCAGTTACAAATGACTAAACTTTTTATTTCCTATTTGTTTTTTGTTTTTTTTTGTTTTTTGTTCCCATTGGTCATTCGCATAGCTCGCTTTAGTTTACACACACCCGATCATTACTTATACAGTTAGACCACATGAAACCGTAACTAGTAACTACACACACCCAAAAATCCCACACTCCCAAACACACCCGAGCTGCTCGAATGTGAACACGTTCAGCAATTACATACAAAAGAAAAACTTTGTTCACTTTTTTCACACAATTGAATGCGTTTTTCACACGCTTAAATTATAATTTCAGTTATTTTTATACTATTTTTTTTTGGTGGTGCTTAGTATGTGGACACACATATATATATATAGTATATGTCTGGCTGATCACATGAGCATATAAAACTGCTGTCTGTCTCCGGCTGTGGTGAGGGGAGGAGAGCCTAATTTAAATTTTTTGATGTTGTCTCAAGGCGTGCGACGCTTTAAGAAAGTTGACCAGGCCGTGACTTGTTTCACTGCCTCATTAACTTTCGCACGTAGTAAACCCAGCCCCTCTCCCTCTCTCTCTCTCTCTCTCTCTCTTTATGTAGGTTCTGTAAGATAAAAATCGATTCGCGCGGTCGTTGGCCAAGTGTCCAAATGGTCAGCCGTTTGTCGCCCACCCCTCCCCCACCCTTTGTTCGCCCGCTGGCCAACAACAACTTTCCTAACTTAACCTTTATTGTCCGAAAGTTGTTCTTATTACGCTCTCGCTTCTTCTTTCTCCTCTTTTCTTTTCTTTTCTTTTCTTTAGCCTTGTGGCAGACACACAAAAAATATTTTTTTAGTGAAAATTTACATTTTTCGCCGCCTTAAAGCGCAATTCAGTTTTTAGAGGGTATTTAAATTATGTTACAAAATGGTGCAGCGCATAGAAGAAAAACGCCATTAGCTATATACATATGTACATTCTTGATCAGTATCAGCAGTCAAGTCTATATAATCTATCCGTCTGTCGGCTTGTCCCTCAGTTTGGTTACAGGCAGTACATATTTCTGACTCGGCGTATCGGTAAACTATATCATATTACTGTCATAAGAACAATCGGTCGAAAATTTAGGTTTGTGCGAAAAACTTCTTTGTTTTTCAAGATATTGGAACCAAACTAGTCCCAAGCAAGCTCTAGTGTGCTCTTAATATCTAAATTAAATCTTATTAGCGTCTGACTACTTTATCCTATATACCTGCTACATAAAAAATCCGTTGTATATTGAGTTTGTGTGCTATAAAAACTCTGCAAGGGTATTTAGTCTTCGTCAACTGTTTTTTCTTCTTTATATTTTACTTTTGTTCCATTTCGCCACTGCTTTAAGCGATGTTTATCTTTTGTCATAATATGCACTGGGAATCACCTTCGACTGATATTATCGCAGGCGCCTCGACCCGCTCGAGTCTCTGCTTACGCACACCACGACTCGAATTTCATTGCAGCAGGGGGTTGCTGGAGGCCTACTCTGTCTTAATTCTCTTCCTCTTTCTCTCCCTTTTTCTATCGCTATTCCAATTCTTATTAATGCCGGCTACTGTTATACGATTATTGTAATGTCTACGTTGACGACGACTTCTGTTTTCTTTTATTACGGCTCTGAGATGTGTCAGAGTTTGCCGTATCGGCATTCCGGATTTTTCACCTGCACAGTTAGTTTGTGGACAATGGTCAGCAATTGTTTGCTTTCTTCTTGTTACTTCTCAAGTATCTTTGTTTGCCATTATTCCATTTTTTCATTATTATTAAGATTTCACAATCTCAGTCTGATAGCATTTAAGCAAATTTTGTTATTTATCAGATTTGCTTATTTTGCCTTTAATGCTATTAGATATCATATTCATATATTTGAAATTCAATTTCTTTTGTACTCAAAATTATCCTTTTCATATAAGATTATTTATGACAATTGCTTACAATTAAAATCTATAATTTTTAAAGATGTGAAATTTTTCAGGAATAAAGGATAAGTAAATTTCGTCTTATTATGATAAAAAATATTTAAAGTAAATTAAGAAAAACAATTAAAATACCCTGTTAAAAAGATATGATAATTCACTTTGGAACTATCTTTTAATATAATTATATATATTTTTTTGTATATGTCTTTTACCAATTTTTTTTTTTTTTTTTTTAAACCAAAACTAAGTCAAGCGCTGCTCTCGAAAGTTGCTCAGCTAATTGGTAGATTGAGACAAACTTTTAATTGAGATTTGTTTTTGCAATTGGAAAATGCAATTAAAATTGTGTTAGTACTTTCATAAGTTTTGCGTGTTATGTTTTTAACAACTTATAACAAGTTGGCCAAATCGAAAGAAGGAGAAAAAATAGAGCTAAAAAAATTGAAATAAGAATTTTTTTTTTTTCAACTGCCTTAAACTATGTTTATATTTAAATAATAAATACTATATTTATAAACTAAAAAATCCAAATGCCAAGCTTTTGAGTTTATGACCAAGGCGAATGGTTTTTTGTATTTTTTATATGCCAAGGCTATGTCGAGGGGCGCCACACCCAGCTGCAGCCACAGCGCAAGCGCCACACACATGTGTGCCACGCCAATAAAACCCCCAGATCCCCTCCTTGCTTCCCCTGCCTGCGGGAAGACAATGGGTCGAATTGAGCTGTAGAGGCAGACGGACACAGACACAATCGCTGGCCGCACAATAAAGAAGATCTATGCAAAATCTGGTAAACGTATGAAAAATAAATTAAAATAAATAAATAATAATAATATATTTATTTATAGACCGCCCAACCTAAATGGCTTTATTGTTTGCAATCATCGCAATATTATTGATTTTGCTGCACAGCTGCGCTTGCCACACAGTCAGAGGCAGAGTCGGAGTCGGAGTTGAAGCCACAGGCGCCAGATTCTATTAGAGGCAGCCACAGCGTTGCAGCAGCTACTGCACCACTGATCAACCGCACCACCGCAGAGTCTACAAATGAAGTCAAGTCGCGGCAATGGGCCATTTGTTGGCCATTGTTGTAGGCCATTGTTTGTGCATATGGGCGGCCTTTGACCCACAAATGATGGCCCCAGGGATTCATGTATGGCGCATCATTTGTCAAGGCTTTCATTGCAGCATGAGGATCACAATGCTCTCGTTGATCATCACTAGGCTGATGAACAAAATTGATCATCACTAGGCTGATGAACAAAATTACATTTGGCCAAAGATGCCTGGCGCTTCGCCCATTGTCTAGACTTGTGACTGAGCCGCGTCTAAATGAGGGATTATCCTAGCGCCAGGATTAGCAGGACTCGTCTCGCCGCACAGCCCAGTTTTGAGGCGCAGACAAAGGCGAAATCAAATAAACATTAGCAAAAACAAATCCTTTGCCAGCAAAAAGTTAAGATTAACATCGTCTCGACGCCGAGCCAAACAGAGAGAGAGAGAGAGAGAGAGAGGGAGAGGGAGGAGAGAGGGAAAGGGATGTAGGTGGACTGCTATTAGTGACCACAGGACAAGAATCCGCCTAATCCGCTGCATAACACAAATTAGGTCAGTCACTGGCGGTCTGTGTGTGGGCGTGGCAGATGGATGGACGGAGACTTGGAGGGTGAGTCTGCTAGGAAGTGCTTCTGTTTCGGAAGCGCCGGATAATCATCGAAATTAGTCGAGATCTGTGATCGGTGTTCGTGTCTGCAACTCGTGATTGACTGGCCGCTTGTGTTTGCCTTGTTGTTGTTATTGGGCCATGGGTTACGATTACCCAATCTAAAACAGGCATCGACTGCGGCTTTAATGAGCCGTAGAACAGGAGCAGACCTCAGTGCCAAGGAGAGCATTAAAGATCTGCAAGCGGCTGTCTGCTGATTGGTTAGTGGCTAGACGCTAATTATTATGAAATGGTTTTGAATTTCATTGAGCAGCATTTAGATTGCACTTTGGATTGGATTTGCAACGGGAACAAATACAGATCAAGAACTCATTTTTGGCATTTTATTACCATATTTCGTTGTTTTGAAATTTCAATTTCAATTTCAACATCCTAAATCAACAGGTTTTCTCAGAATACTATTATTTAATTTATTTGAACTACTTCAATATTATGTTATATTGAAAAACTAAATATTACTTAGCTTTTTCAACACTTCATAGTAATATTTATTAACATTTAACAACTGATAGCACTTTTTTTTAAGAAACTGAGCCTGAATACAATCTTTGCTTGCTGTTTGTATTTTAATCTATTATTTTTCACTTGATTTTTTATTTGATAATGTCTTTCAAATCAAACTGACATTTTAAATAGAAACTGTCTATTTGTAGTGCTGAAATTCAAAATCCGATAAATTTTATACCGTATGAAATTTTATTTATATAATAATAATATTTGATTATTTATTGGTTTTTCTACTTATCAGCACTTTTTAGACGTTTTTTGCTAAGTTGGGGCAGTTGTTTTTAACATCTAAACTAAAACAGACTCTTTAATTACATAAATATTTTTTATATATATTTTAAAATTAATATTTCCAGTTTTCCTTCACTTTTAAACACTATCCATTGCTCAGTCAAACCACAACAAAACCGCAACCCAAAGCGAATGTCAATCTTAATATTCGAGTGGCCGTACTAAATTTATGCACACCCCTTGAAACAACCTGCCCAACCCAACAACAACTAAAACAGCAGCAGCAGCAGCGGATCCAAATGTATCTGCATCTGCATTTGTATCTGTATCTGGATCTGGCTTGGTCCCATCTCCAGGGCGAATTGGCTACTGTTTTTTTCGGTTGTGCTTCAATGTGGAATCTGCGTTGACTACAAATTGTGGACAAGTGGCGAAACCCCAAACCAAGCCCCATACTATCAACATGCTGTCATATCCTTTTGCATATCCTTGGGCACAAAGTCAGCGACAGAGAGAGAGAGAGACAGTGGGACAGACAGGGACCACAGAGAGCGTCGCTTGGATTTTTTATTGCTTCATTTCGCTCAACGATTTGTTTTGATTTGTGCAGTTTGATAACCTTTTTGTATTGGTTCAGTTTCTAGTTGTTGTTGTTTTCATTTTTAGTTTTATTTTTTAGTTGTCTGTTGTTGTTGTTTTTTGTTTTGTTATTAGTAATTGTTGCAAATTCCCTGCGGTCACAATTCAACGTTTGTATCCATTTTTGCCTTCAGTTCGCAGTTTTCATTGTTCAACTTTGATTTCAGCTGTTCAACAGCAGCAGCCCCTCCTGCCTCACTACGCTCCCTCCGTCTTTCAATATGAGTCGACCTTATTTTTGTATCTTGGACTTCGACATTTGCCGGCTGTGTTTGGAGAAAAAACCTTCTGCTACACCCCCAAAAAACCGAACCGGTTGCGCTTTTCCGCAACGTTTTTCATTAATAGAAAAACAAAAATAGAACTTGTAAAAATATCTTTGAACATTTTTGTTTTTATAAATTTTATGCTGAAGTTCATGGAAAAAATCGGGAATATTGAATTAATATCATAGAAATTAAAGACTCGAGTTGAGTTCAGGCTCTGCAAAAGAAGTGAATTTTTTTCTCTAAATACTTTCATTCAACATTTATTAATTTATTAAAATAGAACATTTTTTAAAATGGGAAAAATTAGCTGAAAAGTTATAGAGCTGACTATAAGTAGAAAATCCAGCTAAATTATCAAGCTAACTTTTTTTTAGTTCTAACTCGTACGGTTGACGAATACAAGTCCATACACAAGCTTGGGGTTCGAGCCCGGCTGAAATTCGAACTCGCAATGTAATTTATTTAAATATTTGTAATAACTCATTCATCAAGGAATGTAAGTTTTGACTATTTCTTGGGCTTACTCTATAAACTTCATTTAAATTTAGACTAAGCTCTGGCACTAAACCTTGACATGGCAAATGGCGTAGTTCATAGCCTCAGTTCTTGAAACAAAAACCAAAAGTGAAATCAGCCAATGATTATTCTACGGCTGAGTCCGTGACAACAGTGCGCCGGATTGCGTGCCGTGCATATTTTAGAGAGCTTCTCCAAGTGCAATGCCAAAACAACTGCAGACAGAATACCAAAGAAGAAGAAGCAGAAACAGAAGCCCACCCGGCGACTACTTCTTATAGAGAGAGAACTAATTGAACTTACCTTCAACTTAAAGTTGCATAGATTATTTAAGCGGGCGGTGGTTGGGGGGAGGTGGGAGTTGAACTTGTGCATTGAAACAGCGACACGGGAGACTTTTGTTTTTGTTGAATTTTTTGCAATTAGAATTCAATTAAGAAATATTTAAAAATTAATTTAATTTGTGTGTTGTTTTTGTTGTGTTATATGCAAAACACTCGCGATTCTTTGCACCGATGTTTATTTATGCGCCATGTGAGAATTTATGTAAATTTAATTTTAAATACTCTTTTTTTTAGCTGTTTGGGCATCGCATGCGCGACCCTCACAAAGACACACAGGTTTTTTACTTATTTAATTTCTAGGAATCTGCTTAATTACATTAAAAAATTATTAAATGATTAATGCTCAAAACAATGCATTGCTTCATTTGCATTTTTTGCGTTTTTCGTTTGCAATTTTGATTGAATTCAATTTTCGCGTGAGTTTTTTTTTACTAATTTAATTTTATTTAAATTTTTTTGAGTGCACTTTTTACGAGCTGCTAATAGCTTCCAGGTGAACTTGAGATTTTTTTTATAAATTATTAAATTTGTATTATACGTATTTACTTTTTTTTATTTAATAATAATTGACGTTTTGAATAATGTTTATTTTATTAAATACATTTTACTCGGGCTATTACCGACGGCGTTTACGGTACGTTTTCCGTTTGTTGTTTTACGTGATTCGTTGTGCTTTACGATATTCCTTGCCGAACTCCAATTGGATTGAAAGCGACTCGTGCGCCTGCGCGTCTGTTTCGCTACGCGTTCGCCCAGCAACTGAACTGATCTCTCGTTCGGTCTCAGCTCTTCGCTCGTTCGTTCGGCTCAAGCCGAGCTTTGGGCTTTGAGCGCTTTTGCTGCGCCCTGGTTGGCTGCGTGCCTGTTCGAAGCTGGTTTTTAGCCAGTCGGCAAGCCACATGTGAGTTGGAGTCTTTGAGCGGTCTTTGCGGCCTTTTTCGGCTGTTTGGGCCTCTGACTAATTGGATGGCGTTCTTCCAGTTGGCGCTTGAGCAATTAGTTTACGTTCTAATTGGTCAGAAAATATTATAACCGACATTGCAGCCGCCGATCGGCGCATAGAAACTGGTTTTTAGGCTAGCGGTTCTTTCAGTCATCTGATTGGAGCTTACCTCATAGCTAATGGGACAGTTATTAACGGATTATATAATACGATTTGATTAAGTTGCTGTTGCACACAATCAATAAAAAAAATCGGCGCCTCTGGAAGGTTCTATGCTAATTAGCATTGAGTAGCCGGTGCAATCAGCTGGAAAGGTTGTGGAATATTTGATTTTCATTAGCAAGGTTAGAATCAAGTTAGAATTAAGTTGGAATCAAGTTGCCATTAAGTTTATATTTAGTGAATTAAGCTAGGGTAATAAACAAATAAAACAATTGAATTGGATTTTTGTTTTTTGTATATTGTATAGATAACTGAAAAGGTATATATGCAATTTAATGATAATTAAAGGTTTTTTGAAGGCGTTTTATGTGTTTTTTATGCACTTTGCGAGCGCATTATAATTTTCGTATAAAATGTGTAACATTTTGTGGGAAAATAAATCACAATAGATGAGATGTATATCTGATAAATACGTTAAATGGAAGGCAATATACTAAATAAACTTAAATAAGTTTATAGAAATATCGGGAAAAGCTTAAAATTCTTAACGTGATCAAATATATGTATGTAGGAACTTCTGTATTATACGAAGCTTTATTTATTTTTAATAATTTTATTATATTTTATTAGTTTTATTTTAAAGAAAATTCCTTATTTGATAATATTTTGCATTCCTGATATAAAATATGCTAGCGGTTTTATTTCTTTAGTTAGGATTAGACTTTTGTTTTGTTGTACTTATGCATATTAAAATGGGCATTTTGGCTACCAAATGATATCAGCATGCCGAAATGCGATCAAAATGACAACAACAATAAAAAGGGCACACCGAGAGAAAGAGAACAGTTTGAGGTAGACACAGACAGCAGCAACAGCAACAAGCGGCAGCAGCAGCAACGGGCAACAGTTGCAGTTGCTTCCGCAGCAGCAGCAGCAACACGCGGGGTATTTAGATACAAGCAACAGCAACAACAACAACAACAAGCCAGGCAAATAAATCGTGATCACATGGTCAAGAGGGCCACAGTTGCGAGCGTAGCTGGAGGAGGAGGGGAGAAAAGGGGGTGGCTGTTGCTGTGTAGGTGGAGTTGAAGCTGCGACTAAACGCTCAACTCCTTTTTAACTCCTGCAGCAATAAATGTTGCGCTTGTCGAGCTGATAAAGCCACACAAAGCGAAGTGATCTACTAACAGGCACGCCAACAACAACAACAACAACAATAACAGCAACAGCAACTAGCAACAACAACAACTTGCAACGAGATCATGTTTGTGTTTGTCGTGTCATACGAAAAGAAAAATGGTACAAAAAAGAGCCCAAAAGCCTCGCCTATGACTGGAACTGGAACCGAAACAACAGCCGAGGCAACGGCAACAACAGCCAGCAGAAGCGAACCGATCGCATACTCAACAACAACAACAACAACAACAACAGCAGCAACAACAACACGTTTCGCTTAGGCCCTGGCCGCATCCTCATTGTGCTCGCCTTCGTCTGCTTCGTGGTGGGGCATTCAAATTTGGCGCTTGAATTTGTTGCAAGTTCAGAGTTGAAGCTGCAGCTGCAGCGACGGGGCGTCGTTGGCAGCATCAACAACACAAGGTTAAGTGAGTGCTGCACTAGGAGATACCCTATACACGACCTCGAATTTACTTTAACTTTAATCGTGCTTACATTATTGTATATCTGCAGATGCACACAATATTTATTGGGGGGAAGTGAAATAATCTCAATATGTGTATGCTCCTATACATAGAGATTTTTATCATTTCTGGAAATAGCAGGTAGCTTTCGATATTTTTAATCAAATCTAACTTGCATATTTTATACGACAATGTAAATTATAGTTTTGGTATCGTAGCTCTTATTGTTTTAGGGATATAATCCAAAAACAGGAACTTCAAGTCCATATTTTTCGAAATTGAAGAAATGAGTTATCAATAATTTTAAAATTAATTAATGCACTGTTGTTAATTCTTATATAGGTCTAAATCAACTCATGCTGATCAAGAATCAGCCTGTTACATACATTGTTACACAACCAGAGCACTCCTTTTTACCCACTACGAATGGTTACAGGGTATTTAAACAACAACAACATTGCATGTCGTCGAAATCGAAATCAAGATCAGCACCGACTGCAGTCCGCCAGATCCAGATCCAAATCAGCAACGTCATCGGCCACGCTGCACGTAACAAATGTGGAAGGTGCATCTTGCAACCATGTGAATGTGCCGCATCGTGACGCACAATGCATGTGGTCATGCGGGGCATAGCGAGTATTCCCAATACCCTAACATCCAACACCCTTCCTTCCTCGCAAGTTGAGGTTCTACCTGCCGCACAGTTCACCAATTTGATTCTAATTGTTGGCGCTGGTGTTTGCTGCCTGTTGCAAGTTGAAATTGCACGTTGCACGTTGCTGCCTGCTGTTGTGGCTGCTGCGGATCATCATCGGTGCCAGCGACGATTTGCGTCTGCTGCTCTTCAATCGGCTGCTCTTTGTCTGGCATTTGGCGTTTATTGGTCTTATCGGAAATGTTGTATTCTCTTATCAGCATTTTGATGGGATTTCCATCGTGTTGATTTACGACAAATGACTAATAGTTGTTGGGGTAGTTGAGTTAAAAGGGAACGAATAGATTTGGGAGAAAGAGGTGGGCTTGCGAATAAAAATTTGTCATATATTAAATGCGAAATATAAGAGAGAAATGTTATCGTAAAATGGAAATTAAGAAGTCAGTTCACAAGCTGAGAATTCATTCAAGAAGTTATTGATTTTCCAACTATATTTTCCATTTATTAGATTAGATTAGCTCGTCTCATGAGCTGCTTATCCTCCATCCTTACTCGACTCTGTTCTCTAACTATCTCCAACTTTGCTCTTCTGTCCCAGCTCATTTCTTGCTGTTTAAATAAATAATAGTTACTCACTAATCTAATCCTCATAGCTAGCTCCTCTTCAGCCCTTCCCCCACCCCTCTCCCCATTACCATCTCCCCCATCTCTCTAAACACTTGAAAGAGTTTACTTTAATTATATAAGGCTGACACACATTCCTCGCAATTTTGGCTAAACAAATCAAACCGAGCGCAATTCAAAGTTCGAGGCGAACCGTGAACTTTTGTATCTTTGTTTTAAGCGGCGTGTTGCACGCGCTATTAGCGGCTCAAGAGAAACAGTAACAACAACAACAACAACCACAACAACAAGAGCTACAACAATGGCAAACAACTAACATCAAACATATGCGCCTGATCAACGCTTAACAGATCACCCAAACAGAGAGAGAGAGAGATCAAGATCGGGCAGATCAGCCATCAGGCAAACAGCCCGGTCTGTTGCACGAACCCATTTGTAGCTGTAGCATAGTATCTGAGTATCTTTGCATCTGTGTGCCTTTGTATCTGTATCTTGTGCCTGTTGCCAAAAGGGTTCGGGTACGGGTTCGGGTTTGGGGCACACAGCATGTGAGCGCTTTCAAATTGTTTCAAGTGTGAAGATCAATTTCATGGCACATTACCGGCAAACACGCCCCCCGCCTGCATGCCCCAACAGGCGCTGACCTGACGCCAGTTGGGCCCGCAACAAGAGGAAGAAGAAGAAGACGCAGCCGAAAAGCCAGTTGTGGCTAAAGACGGTGCCTGCTTTTGCCCATTTGCATGAATTTGAATACAATTGACGAATTGTAGTTCAGTTTATTTGTTCGTCTGCCTGATCTTTATAATGTTTCTATTATATTTTATGCGCCCGTTTCCCTGCCCCTGCCCCGCCTCTGCCCCGTTGCAATGGGGGCAAATCTTTTTATTTTTGTGTGAGAAATTTTGTTGTTCAGTGTGTGAACGGAGCGTGAAAATGAATCGCCTGTTGTTATACCCTATGGCCATTTAAAGCAGGTATATTGCTACTGTATGCCAGAGGTAGAAGAAGACATATTCGAGCGTATTTGGTAAGTCGGTTCTTGTGTAGCATGCACCGATTGGGAATATTTCACTTTTTAGATATGGCACTTCACTTCCTCAAAAGTGTTTTTGATGATTTCGATATATACACAAATTAAACAGCAACTTGATGCTGGGCACAGGGTATTTTCTAGTCGAGAACCCTCTTCAGTCCTCGCGCCCGCTATTGTTGCTGCTGTATAGATAGTGGCCAGATCATGGCGTGTTTGCTATTGATCCATCAATTGAGGATCGCCTGAACTTTAGCTACAGTTGGAGCCAAGTAATTAGACGACGCCAAATGCAAATGTCAACAGAAAGTTCAATGGACCAAACGAAACTGAAATGGGAGGAGGATACCGTGGGGAGCCAAAGAGTGAGTGAGGGGGTGAAAGGGTGGCACTGCAACTCATAATCTTTTGGCGATAATTTATTGTTGCGACACTAAACGCCGAGTGGGCCGCACTAATCAGATTGACCCAGTGAACTAGTTGGCAGAACTAAAAGGCGAACTCGGCTCAGGTATTGGGCACTGGGTCCATGCAACCCGTCAACATTATTATTTGGCTTGTTAACTTGTCTGCACGAAATGACATTTTACAGCTAAATTTGCCGTCTGGTCCAAGAGATTTCCCAAGACAAAAACAAGAGTAACAGCAACAACAACAACGAATCGAGTTTGTCTAACGAAGTCGAAGATGTCCAACTCTTGCATCGATTTCGCAAGCCCCAAAAACCAAACCAATCCAAGCCCCGGTCCAAGCCCAAACCCGAGCCCCATTCCAATCTCAGGTTCCAAGTCCCGCTTCTGTCTGCACTCATTTATTCTCTCTGCCATTCGCTTCTCCGTCTTCGCCTTCGTCTTTTGGCCCTAACGAGTGCTTCGCTTTCGTTAAGTAAATGTTTGTGGCCCGAACTGGCCAAATCAAATGCCTGGCCAAATAAATCATAGGCATCAAAAGTGTTTGCCTTCCTTCGGTGCTTTTCAAGTGACAGTCAGCGATGAAGTTTTCCCTTTAAGATGCATATATATATGTATATATATGCCCCACGATCCAACTTCCAGCCAAATGCCACACAAATCAGAGTCTCATTAGTAAATTAGCACTACCAAAGTGGAGCAGGTCGAAAGAGTGAATGTCATATAGACAATAAGAAGGCCCTACAAAGGAAAAGTGTGTGCAAAATGGGACTACTTGATTAGTATAGAAAATTCTCCCTGGACTGATTTATGAAGTAATTATTAGCTTAGCTGAAGGCTAACCGGAGGCAACCTGTATGCTATACTAATATAATTATAAAAACAAATATTTTTTAGAAGTAGATCTCCGATGAATTGTCTCGGGTATTGAGGCAATTGTAAAATTAGGATTCGGGTTTTATTCCCCCAGGCATGAATGTATGAATATTGTGTTGTCACAGCTATAGAAGTTTGTTCTATTAAAAAAGGTTTATTGTTATCAACACAGAGCCACACGGCCTAATACTTAGTTTACGCATAAGTATATGGAGGCAATATTAAAACTTAAATCAATATAATTTTTTTCAAATTTTTATTTATAACATAATTATTTATATTATGCTAAACATTTTATATTATTTTCATATTCTTATGCTCAACTTCAAATAACTCTATATGACTACCTAATCCCACATTTTCGCCTATAACCAACTTTAGTAGAGCCCTGAATGAATTGCACACAAACATTTCGGCCAACAGCAAAGGCAAAAATATCGCCAAAGTCATAAATTAAATATTTGGCCAGGCACCAGGCACCAGCAAAATAAAAAAAAAAAGCCAAAAAAAAAGGGGTGAAGGCAACAAATTGTGGAAAAACACCTCAAAAAGTACTCGTAGCCAATGCCTAGGAGCAACAAAAGGCGAGAAATTGTTGTGGGTGCAAGGAGAGAAGGGGAAACTGAAACTGAAACTAAAATACTTGAAGACTGAAGTTGCCGTTTGCTAAATGATCAATCGACGCGATCGACGGCACGTTTATTATTGTTGTTGTTGTTGTTGTGTTTTCAGAGATATTACTCACAGTTGTTAGTGGTGATATGGGCTATTATGTAAGTGAGCTGCAAAAGACAGCTATTTGATGGATATTAAGTGTAGACCCCAAGACCCAAAAAAGGGATGAGAGCAAGTGCTTGGTAAATGATATAAGTATGTAGTTTGATTGATTCACTCAGTCATTGCATAATCAGCTAAAGAAGTAAGTGGGAGATTCATTAGTTTAATTAAGCACCGAAAATTGTTTATAATTAGCCAACTCCATAACGAGTCCCATCCATCTGTAGCCCAACTAAACTGTAAAAACTTTTAAGAGGCACTTTAATCATTTAATTGAATTTTGACAAACAATAAAGGAAGTTGGCCAAAAACCAACTCTTGAAAAGTGCAGAAAACAACACCTACCTATAGAGCAACAATGTGGCAGGGAGACCTTTTCACTTTCAGTCAGGGCAGAGAGAAAAATGTAAGAAATTAATTTGCCCAAAATGCCAAACTGATTGATTTGCGTCGCACAAACTGAAATACAACTGAATGGGGAATGGATTGGGGAAGGGGAAAAGGCAGGAGTTGTGGCGCTGCCTCGGTAGTTACATTATCAATTGGGCTATGTCATTGATTCGTATGAAAAATCACAGTGAATCACTCAGAAACTCAAAGAGAGCGAGAGATAATAAGCGAGGGGTTAACCCCGCTTGGGCTTGGGGGTTAAGTGCTCGGATTTAAGACTCAGGTGTAATGGCTGCCCATCAAATGGCGCTGAATAAATTTCATACACCCTAAAGGGTTTGCTAATATAATGAGCTCCTTTTTGAGGGGGGCTTAATGTCCTTTAGGGCTTTTCATTAAAAATTTTAAGCCTTCAAGTGCTAATCAGATAAGTATCTTATAGATACTGTGTACTATATATAAATATATATATATATTAATGATAAGATGAAACAAACTTCAGTTCTTGGAAATACAACAAACATATAACAAAATTGTTGAAATTATAGGCTCCAGGTGAAGCTTAATATAATTTCTGAAGTAGGTTACAAAACAGCTTTGGCTTAGCATTTCACCCAAAATCTTAAAGAGCCTAGCAAGCCTTAAAGAAACTATCTCCCACTCTGCACTCCCCTCAGCAAGTTGGGCTGAAAGAAAGCAACACTTCAGCCGCTTGGCCAGCCAAGTGAATTAATCAATAATTTATACGAGAAAAGTTCAACTAAGTATTAGGGTGGGCGGGGAGTTGCTGTGTGAGGGGGTGGCAAAAAGATCACAGGTTTTTAACCCTTTCACTATGTGTCCCCATCTCGATATGAATACATAGGAAAAGTGCAGATAAATAAAAAAGAAAATAAGCTGAGGCAACATCCTACAGAAAAAAGCACTCAAATAAATCACTCATACGCTCCGTGAGCTGACGACTGCGTGCGCTCTCTCTCTCTCTCGCTCTTTCACGACTGCGCTGTATCTCACCAATACAAGCGCACTGAGCGCTTTTTTCCCAGCACAGACAGAGCGTCGTCAGTTGGATGAGCTTTCCATTCATTTAACACTGGAAGGCGACGCTGTAGGGAGCGTATTTCGGTTTGGGGTTTTCGGTCGGGAGTCCGGAGTCCGCCGCTTGTTTCCGTCGGCTGGCATATTTTGTTTAGGATTTCGCTTCCTTTTACAAATGCACAGATTTGCGTATTTCTTTTTGCGCCTTAAGTCGCATTTTTAATTTATTTTCACTCGGTGCTCCTTTTTCGAGTGCAGGACTCGGCTTTGTTTTTCGCCCGTCCTCGAGTTGGGAGGGAGTCAGAAACATTTCCGTTTTGTATTTGCGAAATTTGTTCGCTCTGCTCAGTAAGAAGCATTTCCTATTCTGAATTTTTAATAGGAACTTAGTCGGATTTCTTTGCTTTTATTTATTTCATCTTATTAGGAAAGGCTAATATTACTAGAGTGCGTAACAAGGGTCTGGAACAGAAGGAATTTTTAAAACTGTTATATGAAAATGTTGATAATACTCGTATAAACTAACTAACGCCATTTTTATATTGTTTGTACTTATTACTTAAAATGGAAACTGATTTTCTAATAAAAACTACAATTTCAGGTGAGTAAAAATGTTATATATTATTATTATATATTATATAATATAAAAAAGGAAATTTTAAAAACATTTTTGATATTAATAACGATAAAAATGAAAACAAATTATAAATAATAATATTTAATATTTCTGTATTTTGAATATTTTATTAAATCAATGTTGTTGCCTGATAATAAGCGTAATGTTAAGAAAACAATAAACAAATATTAATAAATGAGTTAAGCAGTTGAAATAAGATTATAAATAATATTAGAATATATAAAATGAAATATAAACTAAAAGCATAAAATAAGATGCTATACAATATGCAATTATGCTAAGCAACAGAAACTAAGATCAACATATCTTTAAATTAATTTTTTTATAATTTTTGAATATAAGCAACATATTAGTTCATAATATATTATGATTCTTATTATAAAATAATATGGTATACCTTTATATATTTAATATACAAACAACAATTAATATCTTATTCCCTTTACTCTATAAATATTAATCTATAAAATAAACCCTTTAAGCTTTCGCTTTCTAATTATGATGCCTAGTCCACAACAGCTACAGACAATACTTTATTTACTTGCTCTTCCCTAGAAGAAGTTTTATGTCCAACTATACCCCGACTTGCCCCAAACCATTTATCATTCTGTTTCTCCCAGCATTTTAGCAATTAACGACGTTTTCCACTCGTACAAACATAAATTGAATTTCGAAATATGCAAGGACTTACGCCCGCACCATATTCATATATATATATATATATATATATATGTATATATATATATATATACATATATCCCTATTCCTGATCAGAATCCAGGCAACTTCGCACTGTCCCCCCTCGCTCCGCTCACAAATAATAAAAACACATGAACAATTTTCCAACTCGAGACGAATCCCAAAGAGCTGCTGCCGCTGCTTCACACCCAACAGTAGGAGCTAAAGATACATATATACATATGTATATGAGCATGTATGTGTGTATATACACCCATGCATGTATACAGGCGAATCAGGCAACGGCGCCTCCCCCTGTCCACGTATGAATGTGCATTGCGATTGCGAGTGCTCGTCATATACGCGACGTTGGCGTCAACTGCGACGCCAGCTGCAACGTCGACAGCAGCGCAGCAGCAGCAGCATTTGCGCTCGTTCAGTTTCTTTTTCTTTTTGGTGCTCGCTCGTTCCAGCTCGCGTCAGCTGTGAGAGAGATGCGAGCTGAGCTCCACTCACACACACACACACACAGACACACACACACACACACACACACACACACACACACACACACACACACACACACACACACACACACACACACAAACGCAGCGCATGCGAGGCCGTATGTGTGTGTGTGTCGCAGTTGTTGTTGCTGTTGTTGTTTGGCTGCACACGAGTTGGCGTTGGCGCTTTTAATGTGTGCATGTATGTATATATGTGCATGTGCGAGTCTTACATGTTTTTTTTGTGTTGTTGTTGTTTTTTTATTTCCCTTTGCGTGTCTGTTGCTGCTGCTGCTGTTGTTGTTGTTGTTGCTGTTGTTTCGTGCTCCCCAGTTTTTAGACTCCGCCTTTTTTGTCGTCTGCGTGTCTTGCGCTGTCTGCGTCGCTGGCCCCGCACGCCCTCCCCTCTGCTCTCTAGACATTTCTTCGTATTTTTACTGTTTGCTGCTGCCGCCGCCTGTTGTGGGATTTTAAGCATCGTCAGCGTCGCTACGGAGAGCGGGTGGGGTGATGGTGAGGGTGGGGGTGGCGGGAGTGGGGAGTAACTGCTGGCGAAAGAGTGAATGTATGTAGAGAGCGGATGGCTGTGTGCACGAGTGGGAGTGCGAGTGCGGGAGCCACTGTGAGTGTGAGTGCGAGTGTGAATGTGAGCCTCGCTCGGTTCGTTCGCATTTCGTGTGATTTATTCATGCAGTGTGGGCTGTACTCGCTGCGTACTTATGCTTACTTGCAGCATGTATGTGTGTGTATTTGTGTGTGGCTCATTTTAACTCTCATCCATTCGTTTTTTGGACTTAATGTGTTGCCGAGACTCACGAAACGACGAATGAGAAAACGAATGAGTTTGTTGCTGTGTTTTGCATCATGTTTAGGTTTATTTTAGCATGCTATTACACACACACACACACACACACACACACACACATAATTATACACTTTATATACTCTCATATATAGCATATATACTCATTTTAAATGCGTATGACTGAAATGGGTTCATATTCGTACTGCGTCTTCGTCGCCTATGCTGTTGCCAGCGCCTCCGTATGTTAGAATGCATACACCCACACACATTCACACACATACACACTCATATGTACAAATGTATGTATGTGGATTAGGGAGTGGCCCAACGTTTATACATATAAACGAGCATATGACGTACGAGTTGTCGTGCATTACGTATACGCCGGGTGTTTCAACTGAAAAACTTCATTATATAAGATTAAAACAGAGAAGTTCTGTACATAATTATAAAAAGCAAATATACAAACTTATATTAATACAATTATAGCTAATATGTGTTGCCAAATTAAGCGTTCAACAGTTAAAAAATCGTCTCCAAATTTCAGAAATATAAAAGAATTTGAAGTTTGTATTTTTTAATTTTAAATTAATTTTATAATTATTTTATTAAGTTTTTTATATATTTTTTGTTGCGAAGAAAAGCACTTAATAGGGAGTTACTGAAAGCAATGATTTTGCTTTAAGATTTGAAATTAACTATAAAGCTATTTAATTTATATTTCATTTATTATTGTTATATTTAATATGTAAGTAGATTTAGCATTCAATAGTTAATTATTAATTAATAATTATAAAAATATAAAGGAGTTTACAAAAGACTGTAAGTTGGCATATCTATTATTTAAAAACCACATTATTATTTTATTAAATTTTTATTTACATTTCAGAACTAATTTTCCCTATTATTTCATCTAATTTCATTTAAATACTAGTTACATACAGAAAAACTAAATAATGATTATTTACCTAAAACATTTAAATATGAGCCAAAGAATTCTGCAAAGTGGTTGGGCTCTCTTTTGTCCCAACTATTTTGCAAGGAACTCACAAAGAGTTGGCCAAAAAACCCTTCAGTTGGCCACTCGGCAGCGCCCCAAAGCATTCACAAAGGTATTAAATTATTACAAAAAAGACTCAAAAACTGCACTTTGCTGTAAGGGTGGGTGGGGGGAAGAGAGGGGGAGCAGATGACCACTCACAGCAGTATGACACTCACCAGAGGGGCGCAAACAGAGCGTAAGACAAAGTGAGAGAGGCCCCAAAAGGGGACAGGGGCCTCACTGAAGAGGCAGCTACTCAACATTTAATAAATGTCTGCATACAAAATGGAGACTTTTATGAGCAAAGAAAAAAAGGAGCTCCCCCGAAAAAAGATAATATTAAACATTAAAGCAACAACTCAAGCGGTTGGTCAAGCAAGTTCTTAATTTAATTTAATTTTGGCCAAGGCCAAGCAGTTGCGTTTGCGTTGAAAATGGAGCGAAGGAAGCGGAAGCAGCAAATGGCCAAGAGAGAAGCAGGTCACTTTAAGGTCATTCACACGCGGCCAGGGCACAACGTTGACCTCGCAGCGGCGCCGGCTACTTTATTACTTTAAGATTTTGCCTTGACTTTGAACAACAGTTTGCCGGCACGGGCTTTTTCTTTTGCTTTCCGCGTTTTTTTTTCTTTTTCCGCCGCCGCCGCACAATGAATTTTCAGTGTTAAACAGCGCAAAAGCGCAAGTTTTTCCAACGTTTTTTATTCTTTCCTTATTTTTTCCTCGCCCGTAATGGCCAAAAGCCACGTAAAGTCGGCCCCAGACTTGAAACCGGGCGACGCTGCACCTAATGACCAATTTCCTTTTGGCCAGAGTCAGAGCAAACTTTAAGCCAAAATCTGTAGGGAGAGCTGTCAACCGTTTAAAACCTAAAAGAAGCCAGAAATAAACTCTGGAACGATAGCTGATTATTTTCCAATTTTCATTTCAAATGAGATTTTGTTGTTATAAAAACTCTTTTTGACATTTTGCTTAATATTAAATTTATAAATTTTTACTAGACACGTGTCAAGAGTTGCCAGACTGTCGAAGAAAGTAGGCAAGTGATGGTGAGGCGGGGCAGAATTTAGAGAGGAAGGTAGCGCAAGAGTGCAAGCAATTTGATTTGCATATTTTCAGGCGCTGCGGCAACCGCCCTCGGATTGTTTTTTGTTATTATTATATTTAAGTGACCCAGCGCCACGTGAAAATTGAGCAGGGACTGGTTTTAGAGGGGGTGGGGGTTGTCCTCGAACAGCGTCTTGCTCAACGTTTCGAATTTGATTTGATGGGCACGTGTGTCAGATTTCCACTTAAGTAAGTGCGGGCTTGGCACTTAAAATCCAAAGAAAGGGGGGCCAAATGATTGGAAAAGTAAAATAAATATTGAAATTAGAAAAATATAGATATATTTAAAATAAAAAATAAAATTGATGCTATGAATGAATAAACTAAACTTATTCGAACATGGGTGAAAAACTAGGCTAAATGTGTTTTAAGATTATTTTACGCTTAAAATTGAAAAAAAAAAATATTAAGTTGTAATAAGACATCAACTATGAAATAAACAAAATAAAAATGTAAGCTATATTTCAATGCAGTTACATGTTTTTATATGTTTTAGGGTTTAAATTAGGTATAAATGTGGTCTATACAAAAAGGTTCCTTTTTTTTGTTGACTTAAAGTTGGCTTAAAACAAATTCAAGTTGGGTATAAAATAATATAAAGAAAAAACTGATTCAAATTTTTTCTTTCTCTGGGCTCATTAAAAAAACCATCTTATTTCTTTAGATAATAAAAAAAATAATAAAAGATAATCAGCTTAAAGTAGTTTTCGAGCTTAATTCAAATTGATCCCGCCAAATGATGTGTTTTGCATTTTTGTTTTTCGTAATAGTTCTTCCAGCGAGCACTCATCGGCTTTTAGTTGCGGCGGCTTTATTCGGAATTCACATAAAATTATGCAAATCCCAAATCAGCTGCCACTCGTAATGCAAAACAAGACCCTACGCGCCTATGAGCCACACACCCCATCCCCGCCAATCGGACAATGCGAGTATATTGAAAATGTTAATGGTAATCGCTGGGTGGCTTGGCGCCACCTAGCGGCCGCTGCCCGCTGCTGTCACTCAAACTTCAGCCGCGCGCAAATCCAATTGATTTCAACCAATTTCTCAAACTCCTCGCAGCAGCAGCAGCAGAAGAAGAAGAAAAGGAATACGTGCCCTGTCGGATATAAAGAGAGGACGAAAAATAGCATAAAATCAATTGAAAAACTTTTGCGCAAGGATATCTCACGCCCTACCCGCCCCACAGCTCCCATCTTTTCTATATACACACTCGAGATATCGCATGAGTGACAAAGAAATGGGACTAAAAAAAAAATAAATGAAATTGTGGGCTAAATCCGATGGCAGCTTGCAGGATTCCCATTGGCCAAGGCTAGCTAGGGCTGCGGGGAAGGGGATTAGGGCCGGGCGCCCAAATGTACATCCTCAACACATGGCCATGGATTGTCAATGGAATTGCGTAGCTCGCTCTCGCTCACTCTCTCTCGCACCCGCTCTCTCCCCCTCTCTTTCTATGTATGTATAGGAAAGGACGCAGGACGTGGCTCTATGTACGTATCGAACGAAGGATTCTCTGCAACAATAAGCGCAAATGTAACAAATAAAATGCAAAAGATGCGAAATAAAAAATGACATTCGGATACAAATCGAATAGAGTCGACAGTTAGGTTACGATACGATGCGATGCGATGCGATAGGATAGCAGAGGATTGGAGAGGATAGCGTAAGGCAACAGAATAGGGAGAATGAGTCCAAGTCGTGTAAAAGTTGAAAGAAGTGGAGAAAAAAACTTGCCTTGGCTGGGAATTGAATTGAATATTTAATGGCAGCCAACTGCTGTTGTTCTCCCAGGCAGCGTTTTTCTGGCGTCGGCGTTTTTCTGGGTGTGGGGGAGGAGCAGTTAGGGTTTTTAGCTGCTGGCAGGTGGATGGGGTTACTCTCTCTGTGTGTATGTGGCTGAATGCTGCCACCAAATGTGGCGCTCAATTTGAATGGCTGTCGCTTTGACAACTGCGTTTTAAGCCCCCTCCCCCCTTCTGCTACAATTCGCTTCGATTTCTGTTAGTGAATATATTTTTCTGGTATTTTTCTCGGCTTGTGGCTGCCACTGAAAAGCATCTTTGAGTTGCCAAACAGCCAATGCCAGAGTTGTATTTTTTTCTACCTAAAAATGGTCTGGTAGGTCTGTATATGTGAAAAAATGTGTGGTATGTGTGTATCATATAATGGGTGAGTCTTGTTAACATTCAAAGTATTCATTGGCATTTAATTAAAAAAGATAATATTCTGCGGCTTTTTTTGTTGAATATTGGCACAATATATATTCAATTTAAAGAAAGATAATTAATAAATATAATGGCAATACATGCAAATTAAATATTTTTCAATAGCTCTTCCTATTTATATTTCGTTTTAAATATATAATTGTATTATGGTTACTTTGGTACTAGCGATTTTAAAGTGCCAAAAATATGTTTTTAATGCAGATGTAAATGACTACTTCATAAAAGTCTAAAATTTGCTTTAATTATATAAATATTATAATTGTTAACATTTGTACAATGCTTACATACGAGAAACACATTAGACAGAAGGTATCACACAAAAGGAGCATCCAAAAGGCTTATTAAAGCGTGAAATAGTGCTACTTAAAAGTTAGGTTGGTTGCTTACAACCATATCCTATTTACAGTAATAATAATATTACTTATGATAGCAATCAATTCTAAATCTATATAAGAGGTCTTTAATAGTCGCCAATTACAATCAAGACCAAATTGACCAACGACAAGCAATAAGAGGCAGAAATTATCTTTTAATTTGCCAATTTCAGCAGTCAACAGCTTCCTCCTATACCCCAACCCAAACCTTAAACCAATCGCAAACCTCATCTTTAAAGATATTATATGAAAAGTCACCCAATAACAATTACCTTTCGCCTGGCTGCAATTTGTGTGGCATTTAACTGGCCCAAGCAACTAATTGGGCCAAAATGTGCACTAAATGAGCAGAGGCAGCCCTTTCACTTACTGACAGCTGGTCACACTTCCCTCCCCCTACTCCACTACCCCCTTTGCTTTCACCTTTCATTCACTTGTTGGCTATTCTAATGCAAATTTTCTTTTCTTTCCCTTTTTTTGCAAATCGAACGTTTATCAATATTTCCTGGTTGCCTTGGAACAACAATTGGGCGGTTGCAACCCACAAATCCCATCACTAAATCAACAGCTAAAACCACAACACAACCCACCCTTGAAATCAGCAACAGAGACAGTTGGAAAATTGGCAAACGTTGTTGGAAAATATTCAACGGAAAAATTGCAAGCCGAAAATCAGATTGTGTAAAGTCGAGTTAAGTATCCTTTATGGGGTTCGTTGAGCCTGTGACAGGATATGGGCAACATGTTTGCCTAATACTTGTTATAGTACACACTGGCAAACACCCCTCCCTAAGCCACCCCCTCGCTGCTGCTGATTACGTAATGGGCCGGCACTTGATGATTGTTCTGCGGCGGCATGAAATTGATGTTTTTGCCAATTTCGCAATTGAATTGCAATCAAAGCGATGACGTGAAATGGAACACACCCTCCCCCAACCCCCTTCATCAGTCCCTGTCGAGGGGCTGCTGCTCACTTGGGGTGAAAGTCGTTGCCAAAAATTATGAAAGTGAAAGCCAAACTAAATTAGGACAAAGCCGATTTTTCGCAAGCTTCTTCTATTCTTTTCGCTTTTGGCAGACGACAATGGCCGACGGGCGCAGCTTTGCGGGTTAGGGGTTGGGCTTGGGGGTGCTGAGGGGGTGTAGCGTTTAGTTTATTGGCTGCCTGCGTGCATGGGGTGACGTTTTGTTTGTTTGCCGTTGTTGTGTTTGGCGGGTGTACAAGTTGCGTGTCATAAATTTCTCCCAGCATAAATTTGCAAGCCGAGCCTGTGCCCGTACAGAAACTGGAGCAGGGGGTAGAGCGGGGCAGCATGCGGCGCCTGTCAACGCAATTGGGCTCAATGCCTGGGTATATATATGCCAGGTTATAAAGGGAATTGCCTGCGTGTATCTCAGAGGTATTATTATCTGATTGTCATACAATCTGGCTGCCTGCTCGAAGATGGGCGGGCTACAAGAAGTGGGTAGCAGGGGGGTCTATTAGAAGCGCCATTTCAGCAATGAGGCCACTGATGAGCACAGCTAAGGAGGTGCTTAGCTGGCCTTTGCCTTTGCCAAAATATTTATGCATTAAAATTAAAATATTCCAATTTGAAAAACATATTATGAAATAAGTTTTGAGAAATAGCTATATGGAATTTGGTTAAAATAGTCGTTTGCAGCTTTTACCTTCCGTCTACCTTGTCAACCGGTCTCTTCCTCAATTAATCCACATAATCTCAGTTACAGTCGTTTCATGGAAGATATTCTTTTCCATTTCTTTAATATGCCCTTTCTTTATCCCATACCACAGCGTGTCTAATTTTTGATTATATTGCAATTTACATATTGAATTACTTCCATACACGAGTCCCCAGTTGTGGATGGGCTGTTTGAGGGGCGAGATCGCCACATGATCATCAGCGCTGGCAATAAAAAACAAATCAAATTTCAGTTTCTGTTTCCCAAAAGGAACTGGGAACAGCGCACGGCAGGAGTGCAATTGCAGGCAATTGTGGTGCCAAGTGGAAGTTGGAAAGGTGGCAGGGGGAAGATGGAAGATGATGTTGACGCGCTTCCCACACACCCGTGAAACCCACAACACGATCGCCAGGCCCATAAAAACTCAAATCACAGCAAACAGCAACGGCAAACAAGGTGATCATGTGGCGCTACAAGAGATCTCTCGTCATGTACCAAAGCGTTGCCAAAAAGTCAGTCAGCTTACAGGGTATCCTTCTCTCTCTCTCTCCCTAACACTCGGTGTTGTGTCCGGGCTAGAGTTGGGCGCGTGTTAATCATTCTTTCGTGACACGGGTTCATATTAAATTTAAATTGTATATTAGCTAACTTTTAAATGGTTTTCCAAAAATTAGATCGAGAAAAATGTTTACTTTAGATAAGAAATAGTTTTTTTTTCTTTTAGATAAAGTCTTTTAAACAAATAAAATTATACTCTTTGAAATTTTTAGAAAAATGTATATGCAATAAAAATATTTTATTTATTTTTAAGCAAACGTTTCGTGTTAGAAAGAAAAACCCCATCTCTAGTTTAGGCACCTAGGCTGGCGCTCGCGAAATAAACGATTATCATCCATTATGAGCTGTTCTCCTGGCTGGTGCCTGGACAGAGGCAGCTGCTGTCCATATAGTTTGGCTATATGTACTCGAATTCTTATAAAAATGTTTGTTTTACTACGTGACCGATAAGTTTGAGGGGCCGCGGGGAGGGGGGAGCAGAGCGGGGCTGAGCGCCGGGCAGCTGATGCACAGAATGCGATACACACGCGATGTTTAGTCCTGGGCATTGTCTGCACTTATTATTGTTGCAGTTGCTGTTGTTGTTGCCAGATGATCTACATGAGGCAGCAGCGACTGTTGCAAGTTGCAAGTGCTGCATGGGCCGTTGTGGCAGGCGCTTGCAGAAGCAACACGTCGGGTTACAAAGTTCAATTGAGTTGACTTCTTTCCCATTCCCCATTTGCCGCAGTTCAGCTCAGCTCAGCTCAGTTTAGTTCACTACAGCTCAGTTCAGTTCAGTTCATATGCATTTGCATTGGTCACGTTCTGGAGCGTGTAATATTTTAGCTTATCTTTCGAATACAAATATGTACAAATATGAATTTGAGTGGAGTGTGGCTGCAGCTCCCCGGCGGAAAGTGCGGGGACGGAAGAGAATGTGCAGGGTGTAGGGAGTTAAACGTGTGAGCATTGAAATATGTGAAGTATTTTTATTTGAAGATATGCCTATGCAAATATATACCTCGAGTCAACAATTAAAGATTTTTTGACAATATACCAATAGCGAATCTTATTGAATATGTATTCTATACACATTTTAAACACACGTTAAGGCATCTTCTAATAGAACACCCTTTGGGGCTAACCAAGCCCTAAGTAGCCCCATTTGCTGCACTCGGCGAGTGTGCAACAAGTCGTGCAACAAGGCGAAGCAGCAACTGTGATTGGCACACGTCCCCCTATTTCCTCCCCCTTCCTTCGCTTCTTTCTTATTATTAGCTGCTTCTTTGCGCGGCGACCCGTGGCCAATCTTCAAAATCAAATGCCAAAAAAATAAAATAATGCAATAAAAATTGCTTGCAAAATATTTCGTAGCACTTATGTAAAAGACAACGAAATTTTTATTGCCGGCCAACCCACCGACAATGCCAAGGACTTGGCGTTTCCGTGCCTTGCCATTTTTATTTTGTATTTTTTACATTTCTTTTTTGTTGGCCTTTGCTTTAAAGTAAGCTTTTCCGTTGTTGTTTTTTTTGGGCATTCAAAAGGCAATTGGCTCGCTGAGCTGCCGCCTTTCCGGATGCTTAATTTAATGGCCATGCTGATTTCTAGCCCCCCAGCCCGCACTCTCTCTCTCTCTCTCTCTCTCTCTATTTTGCTGTCGCGACCTGGGTCAACCTGTTAATAAGGCAACGACCGAGCGCACCAGTCTGCAACTGCTTTAATTGATTTGCAGCCGCTGCCAAAAACAAAAACAACAATAAATTCGAGTAGCCTTTGGTTGCTACCCCTTTGGCTCGAACCCTTTTCGTAGGGGGTTTCATTCAACACCCTTGTACACAGTTTTTATGTATTTACTCATTATGATTGCCCAGCATTTGTTGTTGTTGTTGTTGAAACCGAAACTGACCTTAGCCGCCGACCCGTTGCCCATTCATTTGTTCGTGCGGTCAGTCGGTCTTCAGTCAACGGTCGGCGGTCGGCGGTCTTTGGTCGGTGGTTGTCGCCCTCGTCATTCGCAGTCGTCTGTCTCATTCTCATTTCCATTCCCATTCTCATTCTCATTTGCAGTCGTCATGGACATTGAGTGACCTTTGCTTGTCACCCGTTTCACCTCACCCCTTTCTCTGCCCTCTCTCTGCTTTCCTCTATTGCTGCTGCCTGTTTTCAGTTTTACTTTAATCGCATTCGTGTTGTGGGTCAATTCCTGATTAAGTTGTAATTTGTAGCGGTAATTATTTCATAACTTCTGAATGGGTGAAAAGTGTTAAAGGGCACGAGCCAGTTCCTTTAAGACCGGTTCCACAGCCATTTTATGAGCAGTTGCCTTAAGTAGTGCAAAGGGTGCAGTTAGGAGGGTTTTCTTAATAGGAAGTTGAAAGGTATAATAATATAGGCCTGTTCATCAGCTATGAATTTCTTCAAATTTTTTTAGCAAAAGAAATGTAGCACTTTTGATCATTTATTCTTTCTCTCTACAAGATAAGCATGATTTTCAGATTTGAATTTCATAATCTTTCTACAACTTAAAAGCTTAATATTCGGGTTGCATTTTTGAAATCTCTTCTTGCTTTATTCTTGCACGCATATTTTGTTCTTTTAGCTTGCACTAAATTCCACTTTTGTCACGTTCCCTGTGTTTTCACGAGCTATTAAAAATTAGCGAGCACATCCATTAATTCGATGCCCCCATGTTCACAAGCATAATCAAGTGCAATTGAGATGGAGCTCAAGTGAGCCACAGCTACAGATACGGATACAAATATACATAAACACATCAAAGTAAAGATATATATACAGATAATGATAAAGATACAAATGTATATATATTCATATATATGAATAAAGATATAGATACAAATAAAAATACCGACAGTCAGACATATGCCACACACATTCAAGTGAGATTCGTTGTTTTGGGCAGTTGTGTTTGGCATGTGTTGCCAGCTGCCTGTTGTCAGTTGCCAGAGTTGCCGTCAGATACGAAAAAAGAGAGGCACCGAGTTCCCCCCGTTGAGGTCGGACGTATTTAGATCAGGTAACATTGTGCGCTGTAATCGCTTTACAGGCGGCCGCTGCACGTTTCGTGCAAATTGTTGCTGCATGGCAGTCATGCGACTGGGGCAGCGTCACCAGTTAACCCTCCCTCTCGCCCCTCTCCCCCTTCCTACAAGACTCCTTTGTATGTATCGCAGTTAAATGAAGCATTTTTGCATGCATGTTGGGGCCACGCTTTGCGCTACATTTTATTCGCAATGCTTCAAAAATTGACCTTGTAAGATTGTTAATTGGGCAAGGCAGTCGGATATCGGGGCTAGAATTATTCTGGAATGTGTCTAGGTATAAAAGTGCGTGAGTCAAAAAGGTATATCAAGCGATTTTCCACCTTGGAAATTGACGAGAATAAAATGCGTGATAAAATAAATTCATATATATTTCTTCTCATCAAGGTTGCGTGTTGGAAAACTTTTCAAAAGTTTGTTAAAACGGGATCAAAAAAGGTTTTAAAATAGTTAAAATTCTTTAAGAAGGAAATTACTTGTAGAAAGTTTAATTTAGATACGGAAATTAGATACATGCATACCTAAAGATAAATACGAATACGGAACTTAGATATAAAGCCTGTCAGCTACTTATCTTATATAGAACGATACAACAAATGTTTTTTTGTCCCATTTTAATTTAACTATCGAAAAGCTTGGCTATAAAAGCCCAACTCTTTGCACTCAAGAAAAAATCAAGATTAAACAAACAATAAAATTGCTTTGTAGTCAATCTTAAAAATGTTGTAAGATTATTATTCTAATTTCAAATCGGAAGTATAGGAATATTCCTAGTTTTACATGAAATTTAAAAACGAATCTGAAGGAATTTATGTCAAATACATTACAAATCTCAGCTAAGATTCTAAACATGTACATGTGGCAAGTATCTCATTTACATGCGTTGTTGCACCACTAAACCCACACGCAACACAGACCCACCCACATCAGCAACAACAAGATAAATGACAGCAATTGACTTCATTAGCAGTAAATGTCAAATGCTCAACGCGTCGACTAGGCAGATATACGCCTTGTGAGCCTCGTCTTATTTGTATTTACAACAACAAACAAAATCGGGCAGCAGTACGCCCAATACACCCCCTCAATACCCCGACCCCTCAAGGCATCTTGGCCACCCCACGAAACATTGCCAAAAATCCGAATAGCGCAATTTCTTCCTGGTGGTTTTTCCTCTTTTGGTGGATCAAGTGAAGAAATTTGCATACGCATTTTGCTTGCATCGTTTGGCAGTCGATGAGGGGGTGGGTGGGTGGTTGGGGGAGGGTTGCCAAAGTGGCCGCAGTGACTCCATTACACGACTGGGAAACACACAATGAAACCATCAAAATCCAATGAAATAAAATAAAATTCCAATAAAAACATTTTGGCAAAAGGCGAAATGCGAAAAGCGAGCGAAATAAGAGGGTTGAGGGGTGCGCCGGCTGCGGGGGAATGCGAAGTCTTTCTTCGGTGTTGACATGCGGTGAAAGTTTGCGAAAGTGTGTGTGTGCAGCCAACCAAAAGCTGTGCACACACCCAAACACCCTTCACCCCCTGGCTGACAGTCCCTTCTTTTTTGGCAGAAGTGTGCGTGGGATTTGCAAATTTTTCGCAATGTCGTGGAAAACCCACTGGAAAAACAGTTTTTCTTTGTACTGCTGCTGCTGCCGCTTGGTGTTTGCTTTGGACCTTGTTAGTGGTTTCTGCCAGGCGAATTGCTAAACTGTCAAATGCGTGAAATGTCAACATGTCACTTGCTCAGCTAAAGAACTCAACAAAGGAGGCGTGAGGAGTGGAGAGGCGTTGGAGGGGGCAGCGGTGAAGCAGTCGACTTTTGATTGGTGCAATCGCCGGCAGAGCAATTGATCTGGTTAGTTTGAGTTTTAGATATGGCGAAGTTGAAGTTAATGTAAGCCGAAGTAAAGGTTTTTCAAATGGATTGGAATAGATTTATTATAAATTTGTATTAAATTATTAATAAATATTTACTTTCTTATTGAAGATATCTCTTAGAAAATATATGTTTTTAATGGTCTTGTATGTATTAAAGTACAAATGCGATCGTGCTATTTATTTATTTTATATATATTTTTATATTGTCCAAATCGTTTTTATATATTAACAAGTACTTAAAAGTTCTATAGGCAGCTTTGCTTATAGGCAATATAATATATCAAGGAATTTCGGTTAACGATCTGAAGTTGAAAGTAAGTTGTCAGCAGTTGGGAAACTGTAGGAAGCAACAAATAAATGTACACATAACAATATGTATATATACATAAATACCATCAACTCAGAATTAATCCATTTGCTACGCCTTCTCGCCGCAATTACCTGACAATTATCTAGAGCTGAAGATCGTGTCAAGTGCTGTGTGACAGCATCCGCGTTTATTCACTGGCAACAAGTCCATTGCGTTCACATATTGTGTTCTAGTTGTGGCATTCCCTGAGCCGCAAACTTGTTTCTGCGACCCGCAGCTCACCTACGCATTCGTTGGCCTGACTATAAAAGCGGCCAGTTAATTGGCTAAAAGCATCAGTCGCTGACAAACCCAATCCAAACAAACAACATGCAAGTAAGTTGAGTCTTTGGGCAGTTGCTCCAGTTTCTTTTTCTTGGCATTAATTTCATTGTTCTCTGCTTTTTGCTGCAGTTCCTCATCTGCTTGGCTCTCTGCGTGGCTGTGGCTCAGGCCGGCTACCTGGCAACACCTGTTGCCACCTATGCTGCAACAGCTCCTGTGTCAGCCTATGCCGCAGCTGCTCCCGTGACTAGTTACTCGGCTGGCATCGGTGGTGTGACCACCTATGCTGCAGCTGCTCCATTCGGCACCTATGCACGTGCAGCTGCTCCATTCGGCACCTATGCACGTGCTGCTCCATTCACCACCTATTCGGCAGCTGCTCCTGTGGCCACCTACTCCGCCGCTGCTGTGCCCACTGCCTACTCCGCTTACTCGGCCTCTGTTTATGGAGCTCCAGCTTATGCCGCACCCGTGACAACCTATGCTGCCTCTCCCTATGCAGCCCCCATCTCCACTTATGCTGCTCCAGCTGTCATCAGCCCCTTCCTGAAGAAGAAGTAAATGAAATACCTTTAACAATCCCATCTACAAACTGTTCCCATTTGAAAACACTTGATCCTTTAATGAGTAATAAATTTAAAAATAATAAAACATAATGGATAAAAAACTACAACTTTTTGTCATATCTGAATGCTGCTCTATCTAAACATGAAAACTTAACATGAATTTCGCCAAGAAATTTTGCTTTATAATTTTAATAAGTATTCTAGTGGTAAGGCGACTACAATTGAAAATCGGTTACCTTTTTTAGAGAAATTAGGGAAGTTTTTATAACATAAGCACTTGAGCCGGATAGGAATTCCTAATTGTTTATCAAATATGAATATTAGTTGATATGCTTACATAAGATAATAATATACAAAATTAAAACAAATAATGAAATAAATTCAATTAGGCTGAACTTAACAGTCATATAAGACTTAAACTCTTGCTTGGCAATTTGTCTGCCAATTGTTACAAAAAAACTTCACAAGATCATAAACAATATATATATGGAGAGTTCTGTCTCAGACAGCGTCTTGGCCAGCGCGCGTGGGCGTCAAATGGCCAATCACGCGGATTAATTGCCTGGCGATAAGAAATGTTTTGGCAACTAGCAGCAGCAGCTCCCAGCTCCCAACTCTCAGGTCTGGAGTGTGGCCTCCGCTGCGAACTGGCGAACGCGCGTGCTCAAATAAATCATTTGAAAGACACGGCGCGGGCAGCCATTGGAGGAGGGGGGTACGGAGCGGACAGAGACTCGCCCGGCACAATCCGAGGCGATCTCATTTCAAGTGCAAAAGTGCCGCAAGTGGCAAAAGCACAAAAAGGTGACTGCCACAACAATTGTGGGTGTAACGAATTCGCCGTCAAATCGCGACCAAATCGCAAACGAACAGCGAACAGCGAACACACACACAAGAACACACACATACACACACAGAGCAGAGTCAGATCCAGAACCAGAACCCAGCTCAAAGATCGTATGTGCTGTGAGGGGCTTGGGAAGCGGTTGCAGGCGATTGCTTCTCACAGAGCCAAAGTGAAAGCCCCAACACTTGCAGCAGCAGACCGAAAGTAGGGAGGGGGTGCAGGGCGCAGGGTGCGGGTGCGGGTGGCCAGGGATTACAATTTAGACACCGGAAAACAATGAAATTGACAGCGCTTAAGCTTTGGGCGATCATCTGCTCAGTCATTTAGTGGATATTTGTTGAGAATTCTTTGCGGCGCTGACTTGTTATCAATCTTGAAGCGAGTAGTGTTAGGGGGTTCAACAGGGTTGTCAGGTTGATGGAAAGAATTCAGAAATAACTATAGGTATTTTTTTAACAAAAACTTCTACATACTTAAGAAAATATGAAAATAGAATTTTAGCTAATTGAGATGAACAGATGAAAGTGTACAAGGTGGTCTGAGAAAAAGAGAAAAACAAAGTAAGAAAGAGAAAGAGAAAAAAGCAGGACAGAGACAAAGTATGTGTAGATACGCATAGAATGTTTTACTTAAACAAAGCTCTTAACTAATTTTAAATACCAAGTAACACTTTTTACTTATATAGCATTTGTTATGTTTTTCCGTCAAGCTGGCAACCCTGCCCTGCCGCAGTCAACATATTCAGGAAGCATGGCCAACCGAGTGCAGGCACAAGAATCACTTGCAAAGTGTTGCCCAAAAATGCCGCACGAACACCGTTCAATTGCATTTAAGAAGCCAAATGACCCCGGGCGCCCTTGCCAAGAGTGTAGAGGGTAGGGGATAGAGGAGAGAAGAGGTAGTGCGCACATCTGTATTCACAACTCAATGCCTGTTTAGCACAGACAGCTGGGTTAGCCAAGTCGGAACGCATGGCTAACCCCGGCTAACAAGCCTTTTCGCAACTGCTGCCTGCGATCGATACCCCTCCTCCCACTCGCCTCCTGCTCTGTATGTGTGCTTATAACGCATACAAATATTATATTTAAGCCTAGACGAGTCTCATTTCGTGCCAGGCATCGATGCCTGCACTTCGATACCATCGCAGCGCAGCGCTGAACGGCAACTGCGCACGCGCAGCGTCTGCAATTGAGCTTCGACAATGTGGAAGGGGGAGGGGAAGTGGACATGGGGATATGGATGTGGATGTGGAATTACTTGGTACTTGACGCAAATTACAGGCTTTGAATTTCGTTGCTAGAGCTGCGTAGTTATGACCATGTTTGTCTATTGTGTGTTTATCGTGGGGTTTTTTTTTCGGGAAGTCTTTTTTCTTGTTAGTGTTTTGGCAAATTCGTAAGAATTGCACGTGAGATCCATTGATAAATTTCATTTGCTGCATGTGATCTTATGTGTGTTATATGAAATATTTTGAACACACTGCAAATAGTGTTGAATTTGAAGAGAAATTAGATACTAAGTGTCAAGTGTTATGATCTAACATAACAAATTAGATGGGGAGATACATTTTTCCGTTAGATGAGTTTGTTAAGAATAAGGTATATGAAATCTAAAACGCAATCCAAATCTACTTCTATACTATCATGCTTCTTTCCCAAATATAGAAAAAAAAATGGCTGAGTTTTCATATCCGCTCAATAAACTGACTTCAAACACTAACAATCTGAAGTAAACACTTTCCCATTTAAATCCCGACACCGAACCATAGAGAACCCATTTACTCAACACCCCCACAGCTCCCTCACCTCGCTCTCCTTTCTCTCTGTCTTTGTAATATTTACATGCAATAAAAAATTAACATTAAAAGCGCCAGTAAATGGAAGAAAAGTGCGTAGCATAGATGAAGATGAATAGCCATGAAGAGACCAGACAAAAACTTATTTTCATCAGCTTAAGTTAACGTGTACACAAAAGTGAAAACAAAGAAAAGGAATCTATGTTTATGAAGGTAAAGGTAAATGTAAAAAAAAAACCAAAAAAAGGGAATTGAAAAATCCTTCACCTTCGTTAATACAAATGACGCCCCGAGAGACCAAGCAGGACCACGCAGGACCAAGGGAGACAAGCCCAACTAAACAAAAGTCTGCACACGCACCCAACAACAACAACAACATTGGATAAAAGACGTCCCGGATATGTTCCAGCGGAAGCTGAGAAAGTAGCTAGGAAAAGAAGAAGGCGCAAAAAAATCATTTACATGTGACTTGGGGGCGGGGACAATGCGTGGAGGGATGATTATTAAATGGGTGGCATGTTTAACTATAAAACGCACGCGAGAAGGATGAGAGCCAACGACAAGGGTGGGTGCCAATGAAGGACAGCACAGGATTTGCATGAGGCCCAGCGTCTGGGGCATGGGCTGCCAGACAGGGCGCTACAACTTGTGCGACTGAATGGACCCAAAGTGGGTGCCTTGGACAGGCCATCGGTCTGACAAGCAGTTGGGAGGAGGGTTGAGAGGAGTTGAGGCTGTGCGGGGCACTTCCTACGTAAGTGCGGCACTTGAAACCGCCTTAAAGCGTGCACTGTGGCGAAGCGAAGAAGAAGCAGCAGCAACAGCAGCAGGCACTGAATTATGCAAAAGATTTACGCGTTTGAACAACTTTTTTTTCTTCCTTCTGGGGGCGTTCGCCTTCGTTTGCGCCTTGGCCGTCACATTGTATAAACTTTCGAGCCGGACGCCAAACGCATCTGACAGTCATACACTGGAGTTACCCATAGAAAGAGGAAGAGTGTATTTGTACTTGCAGCCCACTGTGCGACAGTTGGCATAGACTGGGCCTGAGCTGTTGTCAGAAACAAAACAAGCAAAATTTGTTGCCGAAGCCAACAAAGCTCACAGGATTACACAGAAAAGTGCTTAGCGGGCCCATTGGCCAAGTGGAGGGACATTTGTGGGAATTTATTTGAGTAAAAGAGAGGCAGTTAATCATTTTTCTGAAGTTTTTTTGAGAGCTGAAGTTTGTAGATAGTATTCGTAGTAGTTCCAAAACTGTAGAATACATGATTTCACTTTTATGTAATT
The DNA here is from genome assembly GCA_035041545.1 of Drosophila colorata. Taxonomy (NCBI): domain Eukaryota; kingdom Metazoa; phylum Arthropoda; class Insecta; order Diptera; family Drosophilidae; genus Drosophila; species Drosophila colorata. Next base: position 375,713 of record JAWNLD010000453.1, read on the forward strand.
ATGCATAAAATATGAATGCAGAAGGTAAAAGGTTTATTTCTCCCTTTATAAGATGCCATATATATGATCTTAACTTAAAGCTGCCCTTAAGCTAGTTGAAAAGCTTAAACATTTCGAATAATCTAAGAACTTGGACACTCTTATTTTAATTAAAAGCTGTTGTAAATATTGTCTGAAAACTTAAGATGTAGGATCAATGTCCTTGAGTAATAAGATCTCGTATCACTTAATGGACTATTGCTAAATACTAGTTTAAGTCTCTTTAAAAGCTTAAAAGCTTTTAATGAGATGTATTATCGTAACTTAAATTTATATGAAAGCTTGTGAAATCTTTTAAACAAATGTTTAACTACAGCTGCATAATCCTTATTGAGTTCTTATTTAAAGATTGAGCTGAATATTCTGTACTTAAGGCTATCCAATCTTTCGCCAAAGCGTTCTTCTTCTTCTCTATTAAACTTCTAATCAATTTTTAAACTTCAGCTGCACAGTCTGACTATAAAACCTCTTAAAGCTTGACTTAAAGCTTCTTAAGAAAGCTGTTTAATCCATCTATTTGAGTTTCTTTTTGATACTATAGCAAAGATCCTCTCTTACTAAAAATAAATTGTTTTCTCATTTTTTCCGAACCTCTTTAGCCAACAGTTTCCCATATCAATAATCGCTCGGATTGCGGAATCATCAGAAGAAGAAGCACCATAATCACTCAATTGAAAGGCAATATGGCGCCTAGCGGTCAAATGGCAATAAAAATCAATATTGAACTCGAACCCAGATAGAGAAGACGAAGAAGCAGAAGAAACACCGATCCCAGGTTCGTGAGCTTAAATACGTAGCAAATAAATCGCATGCGATAGAAATGAGCATTGAATTCTATTAAAAGGCTGCTGCCAGAGCCAAGTGAATATGCAAAGAGTAGAAAAAAAAGGAACCCCTTTGATCCGAGCCGCAGCAGCTGAAGAGTCCCAGGTACCAGAAGACAGACACAGGACAGCAGACAGGCCAGGCCAGGCGGGCAGGTAGAAACCGCAGGCAACACACAGTGCAACGGTAGGGGCGAAAATCGTTGAAATATTTCAATTAACTTAAAGTGCGCCGCCGCGTAGAAGGACGTGGATGAGCCGAAGATGGAGTTGGAGTTGAGAATTGGAGACTGGCTGCAGGCTGGAGAAAACCTGGCAACCTGGCAGCCTGGCGACTTGCCGGCTCTGGCGTCGGACAATAAACAATGTTTTGACAAATCGCTGAAAATTGAGTGCGCAAAATTATTATTTTCAATTTAAAAATCAAAAGCAGAGCCAGAATTCAGAATTCAGCAACAGACCACGGAGCCCCATTGGCAGTCCATAGTCGATAGTCGTGTGTAGGATATTTTATATATGGGTATTAAATTTGCCGCGTGGCCGTGCCTCACGGGTTGCTAATGATTGCAAATTAAGAATTTAATATCGTGGCCATATAGTGTGTGTAGAATGTGTGGATCGTACTCTGAGCATGTGCTTAATAAATTCGCTGGGAAATTGCCTTGGCTTGCACCAGTTGGCCATTACACTAAATCAGGTGAAACGTTAAGGAGCCGGCTGCATGGGTGCTACTCCAGCGAGCTGTTATCTATTAACAAGTGCGGTGCTTTGACCTTTGGAATAGTTTCACGCCTAGCTGGAGGGGTCTGAGCCGCCCACTTCAATCAAATTTTTTGATTGGATTGTTTCGGAAGCAAGTCGTCATTAAATCAAATATCATAATTATATAAAACAGCTAACGTGCGGGAGAAAGGTCTTTCGATACGGTTTACCAAACGGGCCACAAAAAAGAGCTTTTTGATTAAAATCTATTCCACTAGCATCTCCCGGGGGCAAATTGGCAACCAGGAGAACTAAGAAAACTTGGAAACTAGGAAGCTACAATGTTCACACATTCACTGAGGCAGCAGCTGCCAGCAAATCAGTGGGTAAACTGAACGTTAACGTTAACCTGATTATGGGTATTAAAGCCTATAAGAAAGAGCCTCTAAGAAACTCTGACAGCCGCTGCGTTGCACGTCGCCTTTACGCATTCACCTGATGTGGCAGCATCCATCTACCGTCGACCAACTGGGAGCTCCAGTGATCCGTGGCGTGAACTATTGAAGTGTAAGAGAGTACACATTATACTGATTATAATCAGCAGTCAGCATAGTTGACCGATTTTGGGTGAAGGGGGGTGTATATAGCATACCGTTGGTCAAACAAAGCGCAATGAGAAACTCAAGTGCAGCTCATTAGCCAAAGGTAAAGCTGACAAGAAGTATAGGAAAGTGCCAAGGCGTCCTAGAAAATCAATAAAATTAAAGGAAAACGCAGAGAAAAGCAGAAAAGAAAATGAAAAAACCCAACTCTAAAAGAAGTTGCTCACACACACACACATACACAGAGAAGAGAGTGTGTGTGCACATGCTAATGAGTGGAATGAACTCGCAGCTCGGAAAAAATATCCCAAGTCTGGCAACTTTGTTGGTCCGTGTAATGAGCAAGAAATGAGAAAACTCAGCTCAATGCACAGCACATCTTGAAATTAGTTAGGAATAAAAAAAATATATCAAATTTGAGGGGTTGCAACTGCTAAAGTTAAGAGTACATAAAAAGTTTGGGTCTGTCGCAAAGCAAATTAATGATAAACTCCTATTTACAGCCAGTTAATATTTGATAATTGAAATTTGTTAAAAATGCATGAAAGATAAACAGGCATAAAGTAGATTAAAATTTAACAAACTTTCGAAACAAAAATAAAGATAGGAGAGGGACGATTTTATACATCTCTAGTTATATATAATAAAAAAAAAGTATTTTATATAGATTAGATACCATAGTGCCCTTAGTATGCTATATATATAATTTGAAATGTATCTTTACAGAATATGTCTTGGCCAATGGTAAATTGGACAGCTGATCTACTTTATTCCCGCAGCTGTTTATTAATGTGGCTTTTTAAAAGATCTTAATTGTTGAACTAATCTTTTTCTGATCTCTTTCTACCAAAGACACATTTTCAGATTTGTACACTACTTTATCTTTGCAATCTAAAAATGTATTCAAATATAATATAAAATCTTTTTATTTATTTGGCTCTACTTTGTGGGACCTCTAAAACTCCTTTGTCTATTTTTCAGTCTTTCTTTAGTTTAGGCACGTTTCTCAGCAGCAACAACAAAGGAGCTCTCAATTTTCTCAAGTTTACTACGCCACACAACAACAATGGCTGCGATTGTCTCTGTGTATGTGTGTGTCTGATGTTAATTGTGAATATGCAAATGGGAATGGGCAATATACTCTCTCAACATACTCTATTCTCTATGCGTATTTGTATTCGTATTTAAAAATCAAAAGTGCGTGCGGCTGTGCATGTGTGTATTTGTGAGTGTGTGTGTGTAATGAGTACACTCGGGTAGTAGACTCAAAATATTTCGTATATACACAAAAAGGACATTGCGCCCCTTTTGCCACAAGGCACACACACACATAAACACACACACAAGCAGTCTGTAGAAAAAAAAATTACGGGCTGTAATTATGCAAATTAGTTTTTGAGTTTGTGCGACGCAGCCAGAGTCAGATACTGTGCCAGGACAAACAAGTTTCGGTTATTTAAAAAAAAAAAGTACTGTATCGACAATGAAATCTCCCAAAAATATATATGCATATACATTTATGTGTGTGTGTATTTTGCATACAGCGATTACAACACGCACACTCATTAATTTTCATCAATGAGCCGCACGGAACTGAGCCGCGGCTTACGACGGCGAATGTGAATTCTTTCTTTTTTTTTTTTTTTTGCATGTACGGGGCTACAACGCATCCTGCGGCCAATGACAGCGCCAGGAGCTCTCGAATGGGCTGCGCATCATTAATTTTTAGAGCTTAGCCAGATGACAAGCCCAACATACACAAAATGCGAGAGACGCGATGAGCCGAGAGCACAGGACGAACCCGGGACAAGTCCAGGAAGAGGAGCAGCAGCAGGAGAAGGTGGTAGAAGAGGTGGAAGAGTACAATTCCTGGCACCTCTAAGGACGACCGCCCGCTTGACGCTTCACTGGCAAATCCAATAAAAAAGCAGCAGAGCGCAGCGCAACGACAACAAATAACAGCAGCAGGAGCAGGAGCAGGAGCTTCCAGGACGAGGCGTGTGTGCCAAGACAACAACTACACAAAAATCATTAAAATTTACAACGAGGGGTAAGGCAAGCACAGGGTAAAGAGCTCGGAGCAGCAACTGTGTCCTGTGGGCAGGACTGAAAACAACTCCTTAAGCCGCTCAACGCTCGTGCATATCCTCGTCAAAACATCAAATGCGGCAAATGGAAGACAGCGCCAGACGCTGCGCTCGGCAGTGTTGGCAATATTTATGATATTCAAGGATTTTCTAGTTGACGTTTAGCAAGAAATAAAAAATACCAAAAAAAAAAGCAAAGAGAACTCGAAATGAAGCAAACGGGAAAGCAAAAAGCAAGCGAGAGAGGAAAAGCCAAAAGCGGCTTTCACAAGATTTCGTAATACTAGAGATCATTAATATTCATCGCATTTTACTGTTAGAACAAAAGCAAACCCCACCCCAATAAAAAAAAAACAAGTAAAAACGTTTCAGTCGGGTGAAACCGACAGCGCAATACTCCTTCAGTGTTAAAAAAAAAAAAAAAAAAATGGGTATATACGATTTGTTTCCCAAAAAATATATAACAACAAATTTTACCCCCTCAAAATCGATTTTAATGTTGTTTTTCTTACTAATTGTGACAAACACAATCAATTAAAAATATAAGCTTTCTATTCTAAGTTTAAAAAAAACACGGTCGTTATGGTCGTTGGAAATGTGTCCGAGAGCTTTAATGTCAAAATTTTTGTCAATTGTCTCTTGCTTCAATAGCGGCGAAAAAATGTCGTTTATGCGGATAGACTGGAGGACAATAAGACGGACATAGCACCAACCCAATATACTCTTGTCACTTTGTGAACAAGTATAGAAAAAAAAGAAAAGAAGAAATTGTATGCATATGCAAAATCAAATTGGAAAGGGAAATGTCAGAGTGTCAGAGAGATTCCACACAAATCCAATAATATTGAGGCCTTAGCTTATTTTGTTGGGTATGAAAAGTGGGTGAGGGGAACAGGACTTAATCGATTGAAGAAATTGAAGCGATAAGTATAATTATTATAAAAAGATATTTAAATATGACAATTTACATAAAGACTGCGAAAAGAAAAACGAAAAACTTATTTTTATTTTATTTTTAATTTCATTTTTTAACAATTTTGGACTACCAAGGATTATTACTTCTTCGTAATAAGAATTAACTTAGGAACCCTAGTCTAGTTTATTTAAGTTGCTATGAATTCTCAGCCATTTAGAAACTATCACGAAAATTATAGAATTTATTGCTCACAATTTGTTTTAGTTTTTCTCTTTCATTTTCATTAGTTAATAATAAAATTATTTACAGGTTTGTGAGTTAACAAAATACCTATAATTAAATTCGTTTACTAATTATAATTACGCGAACATTACGAACAGAAAAGCCCAAGCAAATTAAACATTTTTTCATGCTTACACTTTTTGGCAATTACCTCCACACATCCTCCTATAATATACCTATATATAAATGGCTTTTTATAATGGACTCCATAACAAAAATCACGCATTTCCGTCACGTATGCCCCTTCCGGTCAAGCTCATGTCGAACAGCATGTGTTTCCCACTCCCTCTTTCGCACACACTCCCTCTTTTGCTCTATCTCGCTCTATTGCACTTACTGGCTGTGTGGAAATGTTGTGAAAATGTTGAATCATTTGCTTGGAAAATGACTTTTTAATATGCGACACACTTTTTGGCGCTTTGCTCGCGCGCGCGCGCCTAATTTGAATATTTATCAGAGCTGAAAATACGCATGAGAGTCCTTGAGACCAAAGCGGAAGTGCGTAGCAGTCATTAAGCAGGGCATTACATGTGCTGCCCCCAAAACCCAACACGCCCACCCCTACTCCCACTCCCACTGACCGTTGCACAATGGTCGCCAACAAGCGCGCGTGCCGGTTCGGCAAATACTTGCTTCAAGTGCTGGTCATTCAGGACCTGCGCTCAACACATGTCCCTGCAGGACATGCAGCTCTCGACCTTTGCTAATTACCCGAAATGTGCGTTGTAGTTCAGTTCTGTTTTTTCTTTTCATAGTATGTATATACGCTACTAAACATTCCTTGTTGATTTGCATAAATTACGTAGGCTGGAAATTAATGAAATCCTGTCAGGACATGCAAGGCCTGGGTTGGCTGTAGGTGCCTGGAATGTTGCTAATGTGAACCTCATAATTACATACCAAATGACTTTCTGATGGCAAACGGAAACTGAGCTACAAATGTTGTAATATGCAGCTCATATGGAGACTGAGACCGGCTAAAATATATAAATCAAATATTATTTTTCCCCCTAAAAAAATATTAATACAATATGGAAATTAAGTAACTTTATGTTAAATTTCTATTCAGGAATTGTTTTTCTTCTTCTAATATTTCATATGTATACAACTATAAACAAGTAAATAGGTGTTTTTTTGAATATTTATCCCCAAAATAACTATGAAAGCTTCAAATTTTGCTTTAAACAATAATCTATAAATAACGTTTGTTTTTTAGATATCTATGCAAACATATTTAATTATACATTCTTTATTACATTCCCTTTCATATAAAATATTTTGCAAATCTTGGGAATTTTCAGCTTTCCCTTTAACCCTCTAACGCCCCATCAATTTCGCTACACTGTAGCCTCCGATTGTTATGCAAATGTGCAGCAAAGGCAAATCCAAAAGAAAAACTGAAATGCGCAAAAATTTGCATTTGAAATGGGCACTCATTCGAGCTATTCATACTATTCACTTCCCATTTTTTGTAAATGCATGCGGCTTTCGGCTGACGGGTCCTGCGTATGTGCACTCATCGGGACAGCGGCAACACCCAGCACAACAGTAAGCTGAATGGCAAACAATGCGAATTCAGATTCCAAATCTGTTTGCAACGCTTGCACTTGTCGCACCATCTCGCTCTCGTTCTCTCTGCTTCACTCTCTCTGCCTTGCGCCCTAGCCTTTATCCTAGTGTCAAGGATGTTTGCGAATATGCGAAAAGTGCACCCTTGTTTTGCGAAGTGCAAGGACGCAATGAGACCTCAACGAGCCGGCAATTGCGTAAGGATAATGCATAGGGATTTTTTTTTATTAATGGTTTGTTGTCCTGCAAAAGGGGTTGCGTTGCCAGAAATTGGCAAAGGACATACAAATTCAAAGGCTATGTGTGAAGAAGTCGTGTGTGTGGGAATTTTGCAAGAAATTCCGTTACATTTGCATGACAAGGGTTTTGATTATTCTTTTTTATCAATTGACGATATGTGACAGTTGATTATGTTGGCGTGAAAGGTTATGGGGAAAGGGGTAAAGGATCTGCAATTCAAAAAAATGAGAAAGATCCGTTATATTTGAGGTAACGAAGATTACACATCCTTAAACTCAAATAGAAGATGTGTGCTATATATCTATGGTTATCCATTTGCACCAAAAAAATTCAATTTGTTGACCGATCAAGTCGTCGGTTGATGCTTATCAAAAATATATATACATTATTCTATTGTTCTATTTCGTAACCAAATTATAAAAACCTTTGCTGGGTTATAATGAATAAATGTCGTTTTTTCTAGTTTAAGCTCTATATAAATTATTTTTTACATACATTGTTTACTACATAATATACTATCATTTTATATAATACAATTAAAGCCCATAACTCAAAGGTAGTAAGAGCCCACTTGAAGCATAAGAGTCCTGTTGGGCAAAACCCATAAAATAACACGCCTAAACTATCAATTACTCAGATTGCTAATTGCCCAACAATCGCCATAAAATCCCCCCTCAAAGTCTGCTAATTTATGCACTGCCCAAAGCGTAAAGTCAAATCAAATAAAACTAAAAAAAAAAAAACAACAAATAAACCACTTCAGAGGTCAGCGGGTGAGCTGTCAAACCAGTTGACCTTAACTGACCAATTGGGCTGACCTCAGCTCCCCCTACCATCAAGGGCTGGTCAAACAAGGGTGCAAACACGGCTTGGACATAGGTGCCATAAAAATCGCATTATCATCTTAAATTTGTATAATGAGCGAGGGGGGACTTACCTGGTGTAAGTGTGACCAGGGGATAGGGAGAACAATTGCTCGTTTGGCTTGTTAAGTGACCGCTGGTCAGTTGATAAATAAAACGGGGAGAACCAGTCTCTTATGAGTGTCAGCCCATTGGGAATGAGGCGTGAAGAACGGCTTATTTAAAGTATTTAAAAGGAGTTAATAGATTATGCAGTTAATCAAACTTGATCACACTGAACTCTACAACAATTGCGTCTTAAGCCAAATTATCGGAAAAGGCTGAAAGCTCCATCTACTGAACGACGACGCCCAATGAAGCTGCACACTCACACATTTATCGAATGCTAAAGGGGGGGCAGGGATTGGCCACGTCTGGAGGCGACAGGGGACACATTATTTTAATTTTACCAACAAAAATTTCGTTGCTTTTCGTACAGAAAAATACCCCAAAAAAATAAAGCAGAAATTTTTGCTCGAAGGGTGGCAGAGAAAAGCGAAATAAAAATTGAAAATCGTAAAATGGGAGAAAAAAGAAGAAGCAGCAGCAGAAAACGCAGCGGCAGCAGCAGTCGAAAAACATTAAATGAGTCTAAATAATTTATGCCCAGCGCGTAAAGTGTGAGCCAGTGCGTGTGTGTGGGGCAAGCTGGCGGTAGGTGTGGCGAAGGGGAGGGGGAGGTGGTGTGTATGTGTGTGTGTGTGAGGGTGCCGAGCCAGTAGCTGCGACATGTGCGTGCGTCAAATCTGCTCGTTTCTAATTTTTTAACATTTTTTGGGTGGAAAATGCCAAGATATTGTCTGGCCAACAAAAATAAAAAATACACCAACCCCTGCGGCAAGTGTAATTTTCGAACGTCAATTCCCCCGGCCCCCTTAACATTTTTTTACAGTTTTAAGAATACTACGCACTGGTTATATATACACATATATATGTTATATGTGTGTGTGTCTGGGTCGAGCGCGTATATGGCCCAGACATTAATATTTGTTCTCTTTGGTACTTGGCAACGCGCCCTTAACGCATTTTTTAATGCGCTCAGCAAGAGCCTCAATGTGTGAGTGTCCGTGTGTGTGTATTTGCTCATTAAGCAAAAACAAAGTTAAGCAAAAGTTTTTTAACATCTTCAGACATTTTTTGGGTTTCCGTTTTACGTTTGTTTGTACGTTTTTTTCTTCTTTTTCGCTTCCTGTTGAGGACTTTTCCATGGTCTTTCATATTTTTTTGCCCCGTATCTCTTGCATGTGCGGCCATTGTTTTCTAATTGGAAAACAGGGTGTCTCGGGTGGAGTTAGTTCAGGAGAAAAACATTAGTTTTCTTTCGGTTTTCCTTTTGGAAACATAAGTTGTTTATTTTTAAATTTGACTTTTCAAGTTTGTACATTTTAGTTGCCTTCTTGGGCACCCTGTTTGCCAGTGCCCAGTGAACTGAACCTTGCCCACTGTGGCTGAGGTCCCTCATTAATTTTTACTTATCTTGACGTCATACAATTTTATACTCTCGGGCATTTGTTTATCTACGTGCTCACTTGTAGTTCTATATATGTATGCAAGTGTTTATGTGAAACTGCTTCAGTATTGGATAGAGGGCGAGTGGGATGTAAAGATACATACAAATTCATAAGGTGGACAGTTTTTAAGCTCAACATGACAGAAGAAATAATCTATACTTAAGAAAAGTAGGATTCAGTAAGAGTTATTTAAACAACTTCCAGTTGGAATCGTATATGAATTTCTACAAATTTAAATTAGATTCATTAAAATTAAAATATTCTTGTTAATTTTGTAAGCCTAAGCCGTGACCTATGAAAATTTACCAGCTCATGGCGCAAATCCAGCTAATCTTAACTGTTATTAAAAAGGACTACCCAAAATGGAACCACCTCGACCTCTCTCCACGCCTTGCCTTAGCGTTGCCTCGGTTCACGACAGACAAGAAAACCACATCATAAGTTCGCTTTTATTTCAGTACATTTTAATAATTTTCATAATCCTAATAACAGTTATGCGCCAGTGACGCCATCTTGAAAATCAAAGTTAACGGTTAAAGTGGCCAAGCCGCAGCAGCGACGCTGGCGTCTGCTCGCCGAAAGTCAACCGAAAAGCGGCAGAAAATTTGCAGTATTTCATTCGCGGCGAGTAATTACGCATTCAAGTAGAAAAAGTTTATCTGTTGTCGAAAAATTGAAAAATTTTCATTTCATAAAATGAGATTAAAAACGCGACTAGCTGCGGCAAGGAGAGGTGCGGTGGAGCAGGAGGGGTTTAGCGGGAGCCACCGCAAAAAGCAGTGCAAACCGCAGGAGCTCTCAATAGACGGCCTGCTGGCCACGCGAAGGGCTTAAATCTAAAAAGTTTACTACCAAAATATTTTTAAGAAAATTACCAGAACGTCAAAGAAAACGCTGCCAGCGGGTGGGCAGGAGGCGGAGGTTGCGGCAGTGGGGCCAAAACAACTGAACAAGAACTCAAAAGCAAAATAATAATGGCCGCCAAGGCGGTTTTTCGCGTTGTGTTGGAGGGGAAGGGGGGCTGCTGCTCCCAAAGGAGCAGACCAAAAGGGTTGGCGCGGCGGAAGCTGAAGGCAGCTTAGGCTCATGATGCGAAGACAGTCTGGCAACGCCAGGCTATCTCTCTGTGTGCGTGTGTGTGAGTGTGTGTGTGTGTGTGTGTGTGTGGGTTGGGTTGTACTTTGTGCCATACGCACTTTTCAACCCTTTTTCGCGCTGGCGGGGAAAGATTGCGTAAAGTGCGAAATACGCTGTCCCTATGTACACACTGCTGGTCATATATATAGATACACATGTATATATATATATAAGAGTATATAATATACTGCAAAACTGTTTCATTTTACGATACACACGCCGCGAGCTAAGCGCCGAGTCAACTTTTGGGTAGTTGAACGCGTCGTCCCAGGCGATGCAAAAGGGTTGTCTCTGGTTCTGGTCTCTGGTCTTATGCGAAAATTTTTCATTTTCATTTTGGCAGTTATTGGATTTCAAAATGAAATCTATTTGATGGCAAACGAAGCTTTGATATATGGGATACACGTGGTTAAGGCGTGCGGTAGTTAAATAAATTAACAGCCTCAGGGCACACAATAGATGGGAGGCAATAGAGAGTAGAGGTGGGGATGTGGATGTGGGAGCTAGGTAATAAAATTGAAGCTTGAGGCATGACCAAGTGCTGAAACTGTCACCAGGGAGCGTTGTTTTAACCGCACAGCGGGGCATGAGCTCCATTCACATGAATTAAATATTTCTATGCAATGAATTCTAATTAAAGAGAAAGTTTCAAAATAGAACTGAGAAATTCAAGAAAAGAGTGAAAGGGTTGGAATAAATCTTAATTTAGAACAATTAATTCCATTAGTGCCAACATCTCCTATATTTAATTATTTTCCATTGTCTTAAAATTCACTTCATGAACGAGTATAAAAGGTATAAAACAAATAATTATATATATAAAATCCAAAAAAAATGCTATAAAAATTAAGATTTATAACTCAATATGTACCACTTATCATAGAAACAGTCGCTAACATATAAATAGTGCCAATAAAATAATATTTTTATATAAATAAAACATTCTGCTCTTGATTTGTGAAAGTATTTTTTCCCTAGTCGCAACTCTCAATTCCGACGGCAAAATAAAAATTTCATTTGCCGCCAGCAGGACCTTCACATGGGCATAAAATGTAACCAGGACACAAAACCTAAGCACAAAACAGCATCCCAATAAAAAATAGATATAGCTAAACAATATCTCTGGCAGCTGCGTTCACAAAATGCAACAAAAAACAGCGGGAGAGGATAGCGGGGTAAGGAGGAAATATACAAAAAAAAAAAATGTAATTTGCATATATGAAACCAATTGCTGAAGCGGGTAGAGCAAAGGCACAAAAAAAAAGGATGCTGCACACTTCACATGACAGGCAACTGGGAAATCGAATAAATGGGAAATCATTTAGGCAACAAAGGCAAAAGGTGGCAAATATAACGCAGAACGATGGAAAACGCATAAATGAAACGCTTTCATATGCAAATGTGAGTGCCACGTCGAAAAAATTTACAATTGAAATCTAATGAAAAGCTGATTTTGATTTGGCACGTAGCGCACAGGTAGCCAACAAATGCACGTTTTACTGTACTTCACGCTACTCCACAGCAAAAGTGGGGCTCTCAGGATCAGTAGTAGGACTCTCCTTTCCCCCAAACCCGGTTGAGCCTTTGGTAATCCCTTCTAAATGAAACGCTGCGTGTGTCAGCCATAGGAAAAAATTTATATTTAGTGGGATTTCTTTACTGTTTTCTTTTTTTATGTGCGCATAAATTTCTGTATGAAGCACACACACAAAATGGCGCAACTTGAACTCGAACTAATCCAATTTATTACAGCTCCATAACTTTTTCCTATTTGCTTAGACGGCACCGTGCCCTTTGACCCCCGACTTCGCCACACTCGACTGAGGCGAACGCTAAATGCGTCTTATTAGATGAGAGTGTGTGTTGTGGGTGTATTGGGTGTGTGTGTGGCATGTTTACCCTGCTGTGTGTAGCTTATAGCAAACTTTGACTTGCCCCATTCCACACCCACTCCCCCATCCAAGCGGCTGCTCTTCGCGCTTCAATTTCAAGCGTCTATCTCTGCCTTTTATGATAAATTGCATTTAGCAACCACCGACGCCCAATGCCACCACCACCACCACCCCAACACCACCCCAACTGCCGCTGCCACTGCCACCCTCTCTAAGTTGATTTTACACACTGCTCGAGGGGAGTGTGGGCTTTGGTGGGGGTGCGTGTGTGTACGCACATGCGTTGCTTCAATTGTTGCTGTTGTTATTCCAGTTGCGCCAAAAAGGATTCAACTAGCTCTAGAATCCTAGATTTTATGGTTCACCCTCTAGCAAATGCATCCAAAATGGCTGCTTGATATATGTAAGAATAACTACATATGTATGTATATGTGATAGTTGCATGGGAAATTTTAAGTTGCCTATACCACTAAAAAATATGTCTTTTCTTGTCATATTTTATTTATAAAGCTTTATTACCTTAAGAGAAAAATAATAACGAAGCCTATTCATTTATCTAAAACATTTTTGAAGTTGGGTTTAAATTAAAATTAATTAAACAAGCAATATTTATTTATTTTCTTTGTAATTAATTAGAAATGATCCCGAGTTTCTGCCACTTATCCATACTCATATTATTTTTAAGCATAATGCGAAGCTTGTCTTTCAAAATCAATTAAACAAATTTCCCAAGAGTTCTCGTTGATACCAGACTGCGCTTCATCAAATTAGCGGCTCATTGACTGGCAAACATTCCCAGAAACTTTTATATTCAAAGCAAAATGTAATCAAATCTATTTTTAAATGCACAAAATGGTAAATGAATTGTCTGCGTAAAGTGAGAATTTAAAAACAAGTCTGTGTAATCAGAGCTCTTAAAATTATTTGAGAAATTCTTGCTAATTAGAATATTGTAAAAAATGTATATTTATTTTTATTTATTAATCTAAGAAATATATAAAAATGTGTAAATCTTAAACCATACAGCTTATGCTTATAGCTGGCATACCCAACACACAGTTTTTAGCTTACCTTCTGTTGACTTAAGTTTGCTTATAAAAAAAGCCAAAAGTAACTGCAGCTAAAGTCTATATGCACAGACTGCCTTAACTGGCTTTTAACACAGCCCCAGTCCCCTCTCCCCCTGTTCTACGAACAAGTGACAACAAATTGCATAAAAATTTGTTTACATTTTATCCGCAGCAGCCAGTGCGGCAATAATAATAATTCTCGCAGGTCCAAGCGAAGCGTTTATAGATTTTCCAGCATTATAAGTGAAAAATATTTATTTTGGCTACCAAAGGCAAATGCTTTTTAAAACGACGATGACAAGCCCTTATGGATGTCTATATGAGCACCCAGGATATCTGGGGGAGTTGAAGGCAGCGGGCAGCAGTTGATTTTCAAGCTGATTTCCCGCTGACAAATATCGCGTGTTTGTGCTGATCCTGCGGAGCGTAAAGTGCAGTTCGCAACGTCTGCGAAAACAATGAAAAATTCATGCAAATGAAAAATAAATGCACACAAGCCAAAGGATAGGGCCAGCCAGCCTGTCAGCCAGGAACTGCAAGGACCTGCAAAGAGCTGCAGAGCGCCACAAAATAGAAACACATTTCATGCAGTTTTTTGGCTGGTGCTCAGTCCTTGCCCGGGTGCCTGCGCCCTGTACTCCGTGCAGGTCCTTTGTCTGTGCCACGAAATTTCAATAAATTATGCAAAATTGTTCGCGGTTTTCGCGCTTTTCCTTTTTGCAGTCTCTTGGCCACATTTTCCTTGCTGTTTTATTCAAATTTTGTGTGCATTTTTTATTTGCTAAATAAACAAAATTTTGAGCGAAGCGCATGAAATTTATTTCCGGGAAAGACAATACAAATCTCAACCCTTGCCTGTGTAGGGTTTGCAGCATCCAACTATTTGAAAGAGAGTATAGAAATGAACCCCTGCAATATATATATTGAGGGATCACATGTCTTTGTCTATTGATCGCGTCTGCTCAGGTAAACGATATATGCAAATTAGTTTGATTAAATATTCAAATGAGGCACCGGCGGCACCCCACGGGTTCATCGGGGTCACCTTTGCACCATCGGAGGGTGCAGTAAGCCAGACAGCTGCATTTTCAGTTGGCGCATTTGTAGAGATCGCTTCGGGCCGAGTTCAGTTCACCTTTGAACTCGCAGTGAACAGACGCAAATTGCTTTATCGAGTTGGTTGGAAGAAAGTAATTGAGGACGGTTGAAAACGAGAGAAGACATTTTTCATATATACAGAAAATGTAGAGTTATAGAAAGATAAAATTAAATTAATTCTAAATATGAGACTTGGCAAAAAGGTAATACTAAGAGGACTCATTGGAATGTAATACGAAGGAATAAATAGAGCCTTAACAGGGAAGACAAACGAGTCTTCTAAAACCAGAATATGGAGTGTGTAGAAAAACAGATTATATAGATTCTACGAATTTAGAGCTACAAGTATACTCTAGAGAGATGAGACAAAGTACACTCTAGAAAGAGAAGAGTAAATTGGATATCGAGATAATGGGTTAAGTAAGGAGAGGCTCTAGAGAGGAGGTTAATAAGAATGTTAAACAGGTTTAAGAGACAGAAGACCAAGTAGACTCTAAAAAAAACAGTAAATAAGTAATCTTCTGAAAGTTCCAAAGTTTCGAATTGCATTTCAAACTTCAAATAATTTAATTTATTTAATATTATTATATGGTGAATCCAGTTCAAGGTACTTATAATGTATATAAGAAAAGCTCCAAGCAGCGCTTCGCCTCTCCCACTTTAAAATACACTAACCAGCCTGTTTTTCGTAGCCGCCACCCTTCACTTTTACCTGACGAAATAATTTTGTTCGGCTTCCGTAGCATTTATTTTAACAAGCAACGCCAATTTGGCAACATGTAAGCCTTTCTAAAGGCTCTCTACAATTAGGTCTTGGCCATTTCTGCATTGCGTACACAGCCAACAAGGCTGGAAAAAAGAACTAGCCCGGCTGAGACTAACAACAAGAGCCGTGTTGGCCACATGTACAATTTTCAATTTTTCACTGTTAGATAGATAACTGTGATTGCGGGGATCGCAGCGTCATAACTAGATAGAAATTACCAGCGGTCCGTGGCACGAGCTGCTCCTCACTTCCAGCCACAAAGTGCCATATGCTCGACGAACTGGCGATCGCCCCAACTGGCGATCTTTGTGCAGCAGCCACAATACAAATGATTATGTTTATACTATTAAAGTAATTTAGTAGAAATGACGCCCATCCAAAACGAGATGATCCTCAAGAGCAACAGCAACTGCTGCTGCCGAGAAACGATCTCTGATCTGGCTGACGATCATTGGGATCTCGTCAAAGTCAACCGCTTTAGCTGGCGGGTTAAGCAGCCTGCTGTCTACTTAAGCGTAATCTGAGTATGGCACAGCGATCAGTTGATCAGAGGAACAGAGACGATCAGACGATCGCCACTGCGATCGATAGCCAAAGCTTTATCACAACATTTTTGCCATAAAAAGATGGATTGGTGTGGTCAAGTGCAGCCAGCACAGCAGATCGATCAAGAGTCGCTCGGCCCCAACCTCGTAGCTGTTGCCTCGGCTGGTAGCCAAGGTGCGAGATCTGTAAATAATGTGGCAAACCTGGGGTTGCCCGCGGCCCACCAGCTGGGGCCATGTGTGCCGCTTCGCTGAGCTCCAAGATCGTTAATCGAAATCGCACTTTGGCTGGCCAAAGTGAGGACTGCGGCCCGTGTACAGCTCTATTAACCCCCGGTCGCTGATTTGGTGATAACGATCGTAATCGTAGCGGTACTCTAGGTGCAACACATGTTGCACTTAAACTGGCCCTGCCCGCAACCTGCCCCACTTATGCCCACTTACGTGAGTTCTAGTATATTATTTTCCCTAATTTAGAAAATAGTTTTCTCTACTCGAAATTAGTATGCTGCGAGTGGGCGCATTTATCGTACGTTCGCCTTGTTAAGAGCGAGTGCTGCGCCTGGATGTTAGACACAAAATTGTAGACGCTTGGCCAACATGTGTTTTGGCCCCTATATGCTTAGATTGGCTTTGCTTTTAGCACTTGAAGACTCTGCTATTGCGTGAACTTCCGCATAGCTGAGCTATGGCTTATGTTTGATCCCTTTAAAGTTACGTAATTTTATTTGGGCCTATGACCAAAATGTGATTAAAGCTAGCAAAAATAGCATAACCAGCAATCGTAAATACCCAACATATTTATCCGATGAAAACCAAAACAAAATGAAGTCTCGTAGCTGTTTATTGCACCTATGCAGAGCAATATTTATAGACAGAAAAATAAACAAAAAAAATATTTATTAAATCCATACTCATAAATATGCATGGGCCCCTCGACTCGAATGGGTGGATGGGGCACTTCTAATTACGCCAACTTAGGGGGTTTGCCATGAGCACCAACAAAATGAAATCAAATAAAAACTGAATACAGCGCAAATCCTGCCAAGTAGACAGACATACCAAAATGAAAGGCCTAAGAATCGTATACCGAAAATTAAGTGGCATAAATATGCATGAGGAAACCCTTAAAATAAAAATCCAAAATAATGAAAGGAGAAAGAGAAAAGAATTTTCTGTAGCTACCCCCGCAGAGAAAGTTGTTTGCTTAGTTGCCGTGTGTTGGCAAAAAAATAAATAAATAAAAATAAATGAAATACAAAAGCTATTTAATCGGACGAATGCAACTTCTCGTATAACCGGAAAAATGTTTACAATTAAACAGAGGAAAAAAAATGTTGTCTGCCTTGCGTATCATTTACCTTTCGATGGCATTTTCATGTATTTTTTGGCTTTGCGGTTCATTGATTAAAATCAAACTGTTTATTAGCGCCACCCCTGCAAGGGTTACCAAAAAAAATAAATAAATAAACAGCCCCTATGCAATCTACCAAACAACGTCTGCGTGTGTTTGTTTAATTGAGTTTTTCGGTTTCTTTCGTTTATTTGTTTTTTTCATATACTTATTTTTGTGTAATATTTGCATTGTGGGTTTGTCATTCTCATTAGTGCATAAATATCCTTGCCAGCGTGGAACTTCACTGCATACGAGGCACTTATCAAACGCCATATATCATTCACTCATCCATCCAGCCATCCATCCATTCATTCATCAATCCATCTAACTATCTAACCATTTATCGTTGCGGCAGAGTTGTTTTGTTTGCTGGCACCACGCAAAATGATTTTAATTTCAGATTAGTTCTTGAAATAAAATTCAAATGGAAATGAAATAAAAATAAAAAAAAAACAGGTACAACACACACAAGTAAATATTTGGCATTTGCCATCACATATCATCGTCAAAGTCAACGTCAACGTTAACGTCAACCTCAACCTATTGGCAGGCTTGTCAACATGCTCATAAGGTCTGCATTTGGTTTAATATTTGGCTTGCATGGTTCTGGTTACTTAATTTAAAAGACACCCAACGATTATTGGTTTGAAATTGCTTAGAACACGCGAATTTTTTTGGCATTTCTCGGCGGGCATTTTATTAGGCCCCCGTTTATTTTTATACGCTTGAGTAAATAGGTAGGCGTTGATCCGGCAAA
Organism: Drosophila colorata; assembly: GCA_035041545.1. NCBI lineage: Eukaryota > Metazoa > Arthropoda > Insecta > Diptera > Drosophilidae > Drosophila > Drosophila colorata. The sequence goes on from JAWNLD010000453.1 coordinate 394,048, forward strand.
CCGTTTTGCATTTGCCTCGTAGTTTGGGTCACCTAGTCATATCAGATTGATACTTGTCTAAGCAAGACAAAAATTTCCCAAAAAAAAAAATAATTAAGCGTTCTTCTCAAAATTTACCTCCCAAAATAATTTGGAAGACAAGCGATGACCAAAAAGACCCAAAATATACAAATCGGTTCAGTTTTGACAAAATTATGGGAATTTGAGTCTTAGGCAGGCTATTTACTGAAAAACATAACAAGACAGTTTTTTTTTTACTAATTTTGCCACCAGCAATCGATTAAAAATAACAAATTAGAATTCTAAAATTTTGAAGAAATGTCCGAAAGATAAGTACATGATAATTTTCAGAAAAAATTTATAAAAAAAATCATTTTTTTTTTAATTTCTAAGTTTTGGAAAAGAATTAATTAAGAGGACAAACCATGACCAAAAAGTAATAATATCAAAATGGCTTCCGTTTTGGCTAAGTTATTAAATTTGTAAATCTAAAAAGAGCATTTACGAGGAACCTGGGAACTTAATCAGTCACTTTTTAAATAAGCATTTATATCCCACTACCTGACAAATTTTGTTGCCTTTCCTTTTTAAAAGATCCCAAAGCAGTTGACCTTTCAACGGCAACAAGCCGCATTGCCCGAAGTAAACTTTATTGTCCGTCAAGTTGCCGGCTGGTTGTAAGTAGCGTGTTTCATATGTCTGCTCTTAACAAGCCTTTCAATATAATTCAATGTCGTTCAAAAACCAAATCCATTAATCTCTCAACTCGCTACCCGTTCCCCACCGCCCTGACGCCCACAAGGAAGTTTCAACCTCTGTGCGGGTTGGTCACATGCAATTTGTGCTACTTGTTGCTGCTGCGGCTGCTGGCTCTGTGGCAAGCTTTCACAAAGGAGCCACAAAGCAACACCTTTGCTGACCAACAACAGCAACATCAACAGCAACAATTTGGTATCTTTTTACTTTTTATGATGCGATTTGCATAGCGTTTAGGTTGCCGCATCGCATCGCATCACATCGCTTCACGTCGCATATTAATATTTTAGTCGCCATCCTTTTATGCCATGTTCGGTTTCACATCTCTGGGAGTGGGTGCCCGGGTCTTTGTTGCTGTAGGTAGCCCCCGGTAGCCGCACGCCAGTCAAATTCAAGTTCGGAGTTCTCACGTGACACGAAAATCTTTTTTGTGCGCAACAAGTTTTTTTTTTATTTTAACAACTTCTCAGCTGATAAATGATATCGCATACAGTTCTTGACTCGATATGCATAGAGTCGTTGTCTCCGGTCATTAATAATTGTTGTATAAAGCGCGCGGTTTTTTCTTTATGCCTCGACATTTGCTATTGTGTGGACTAAGAGGTGACTGGTTTAAGGCAGTTGAGTTGGTCTTTAAGCGATATGTGTGCATCTTGAATGCTTAAATCTGTAGATTTAAAACTTACATTAACAGAGTTTGAAAACTTTCGTGATTAAGCAAAAACTTTAACTTGGGCAATTGTATACGCTTAAAAAAGTTATTAAAACATATCAACATGGCCTATTTAAAGTTAAAGACTTAAAACGTAAGCTAATAATCTTTACAACAAAATAATAATGATACGAATATTAGGTAATAATGGGAACAATGCAAATAATCATAATACAAATTGTATCTTATAAATCTTTTTAAAGAAAAATACATTTCTGCAGTTACTATAAATTTGCATTTATGATAAGAGTTTTCAAAAACTTTGGACCTTTGCATTTTGCATTTGCTAAATCTTTATCTTCTTCTTTTGCCCTACCAGACACCCGATGTACGATGTGCCGATTCACATACGATAATCCACAGAGCGCACAACCAAAAGCTGCCACTTGACACCACACACACAAACTTGCAACTACGATAAGCGATCTCAGCAGCCCCACAAGTTGCCACTTGAAAGTGATGATGGATTATTGGTACGTGTTGCCAGACCAGGTTCGAGGATGTATGCAGGACAACGAGAGGAGCGAAGGGGCGAGGCAGGCAGCTGATTTACCTAAAACACACGAGACTCATTAATCCTGGTGTGCGGCAAACGGAGGCAGGACCTTTTTAGCTGTCTTGCCACGACTCATTTGTGCTAAAAACTTTTGCGGCTTGATAAATTGCCACAGCAACACACGCTGTAAGCCCCCCTCTGCCACCTCTCCCTTCAACCTGCCTCTATTTGCCACTTGCTGCGGGCAAAATAACAGCATACCATGCTCAATGCACGCCCAGACAGACATGTGAGGTGATAGTGAATCCAGCTTTTGCTCTGTAGCTTGGGTCTTTTTTAGGTTTTGTTATTTGGAATCTCTCCGTGGAGTTTAATTTTTTCCTGCTGTTTCTCAACTTTTGCGATAGGTAAACACTTAACACGTTTTTGCCAGTGATTTAAATGATTCCCATTCTCACTCTCTCTCTCTTTCTCTCTCTCACTTTATTTGTCAGCCATTCAATCAACTGAGAGTTCAGAGTTGGGAGTCTGGCAAAAGGTTTTCTGTTCCGCATTTTTGATATGCAAATACTTTGGCTGAGTTTTTAATGCCCTGTGCTTTGCATTGTGACATCCTGTTTGTCGCTCTGTCACGTTATTTCAAAATTTATTTCGTTTGTTTTGAGCGATTGTCACGTTTTTGTGATTCTGATTATTTAATGCGAGCGGGTGAGCTATTATGATAAAGCTTTAAATAGGAAAACGGATGCTAAACATAAATCAATGAAAATGTTAGAAAAAGTATTAGCTATTAAGTAGAACTGTGTCCTTTTCGGTATTTGTTTATGAAAGCTTATTTATTGATTGTATTTATTATTTATTCATTAACATAGTGAACTGTATATATTTATTAAAAATGTAACTTAAATTCCCCACCAAGAAAAGGCTAAGCTAGATGCTTCTGTTACGCCGCTTTTAAATAAATACAATTTAATCTGACACTAACATATAGAACTAAAACAATATATATATAGAATTTAAGGCATTGTAGCTAATTTAGTCAGATTCACTTTCAGTTCGGGTGCTGTAGTTCTCCTCTTGCTGTTCGTCGCCCTGTTGCTCATCCTCGCTCTCTTCAGATTCGCCAGACTCCGAAAAGGTTGAGTACATTGAACTATTGTGTGAGGATAAAGCTGTGGAAGTTGTGGAGCGTTCATCGTCCTCCCCATCGTCATCGCCATCGTCATCGCCATCGCCATCGTCATCGCCATCGCCCTCGTCATCCTCATCCTCATCGTCATCCTCATTCTTATTCTCGTCCTCATCCTCCTCGCTGTCATGTGTATAGTGAAAATTCTCCACATCGCTATCCGTTTCGGGCTGCTCTTGCGCCGAGTTATTGGGCTCATCTTCCTCGCCGCTCTACTTGGGCTTAGGTTGAATATAGTTGTTGTATCCCTACCTATCGGCCGACTCACCAGCGCAAATATGTGATCTTTGTTGAGGGTCTTCATGTTGTAGAGCTCCTTGATCAGCGCATTTCGCTCCATCGTGTGATATTCGCGTTGTAAATTACACTCGGTCTGCAGCTCGTGATTGCGTTTGCGCAGCTGAAACATTTCACTCAACACCTTATGCTGCTTATTCACAATGGTGGTCATCAGCTGCTCCAGGTTCTGAATGGTTACCTCGTGCTCTTCCAGCTTCTTCTTGAGCAGCCAGTTCTCGGCACGACAATCAACCAGCTCCGAGACACAGCCAGCTATCTTGGTGTCATCTGTAACAGGCTCGGCGGAGCTGCAGGTGTGTATCATTATTGTAGGTTTGGGTTCATGTTTATCAGAAATAATTATAGCTAATTCCCTCTCCCACTTACGCATCGCAGGGTCCCTCGCTGGCAACCGCGTCTTCATGCCCATCGGCATTGGGTAGGGAAATTCCGACGGGCTGCTCACCGCCATTCAATAAGGCCGAAGAACTGACTATATACTGGCAAATGCACGACATTTTTGAAAAGTTTGTTTTTTTTCTGTAGTACCCGAGATAATATCAAGTCGAGAGCACAACTATATATGATATACTAAAGTAATTTCTAAAATTCGTTATCACTTTTAGTTTGGAAAATTTCAATTGTTTTCACAATGCTGACATGATGCATCGAAATTTGACTCCCTGGAGAACGGAGCTCCATATCAGAGTAAATGCATTTTATGGTCTAAACCAGCCAGAAGTGCCCCCAACTCGAACTCTAACGTTTCAATGTGAACACTTTACGACTTGACATTTTCACACTTTGTTGGTTGTCTCCCTACGCTCCCCCTTCCTGCCTTTCCCGTCGAGACTCGACTTTGGGCCAAGTCAAGCGACCTCTTGGCCTGTCCTTGTTTTTGTTGTTGTTGGCATCAATGCCAGTGCAGAAGCCTGCATGTCCCGCCCGTGTCTATCGCTCAGTTTTTGGGAAGTGTGTGTGGCAACTGGGACTGGATCATGGCCCCGACACCAACTCCGACTCCAACTCTGACTCTCTCTGTGCTCTGGTCTGGAGTTTTTTGTGTGCGTCAGTGGATTGAAGTGCAAAATTGGTTTAAGTGTTTGCTAAATTGGCAGCAAAATGGCTTTTTCAATTTTATACTTAACGTTTATATTCAAAGTGACACCGAAGGCCCCCGCCTCGCCCCCTAGCAAACGGCAGACATGCAGCCCACAACTTGCCACATAAAAACTAACAATTTCTTTTTATTTTATTGCACTTTGTTTTTTTTTATTTTTTATTTTGCAACAAGTGGGGAAATTGATTTACATATATTTGCAGATAAGTATATATATATTTTTATTTAAATCTTTACAGTTTGTTGACTTTGGGTCAGTTTATATTTTAGCCGTGGCTACTTGTAATTACAAAACCATAAATTAATATGAAACTCCAGCGTAGAGCTTGAGCGCTTGCCACGCCCATTGCGCATTTCACACGCTCATGTCGGACACTAAACGGGGCAACAAACAACAGAATGTGGCCGGGACTTGGCTCAGTTGGCGACTGGGCTCTCTGGCTCTCCAGCTAACACATATCATTTATAGCCGCGATAATCATGGCTTACACCCATGCATCCGCTTTTAGACACACATATATTTTATGGCCCCTACCCGAACTGGATACGGGGGATTGGGGATTGGGGATTGGGGATCGGGGATAGGCTCTTGGGCCAAGGCGAATGCAAGAACTTTAATCGTGATGCCTAAACAACGCCAAATTACACACCAGAGGGCGCTACGCAGTGCATGTTAACATAAATTTGTTGCGCCTCTTCTGTGCGGACTGCCCCCAACAACACGAATGCAGCGAGTAGTCAGCAGGCATCAAGTAGGGGTAGAGGGGGGAGGGGGGCAGGGGTGCAGGGGCAGGTGGGTGGTGTGGCATAGAAACGTTCAACTTTAAACTAGGCAACACATGCAAGCGCACATTTAAAAAGGCATAAGTCATACATGGCTAATAAATTGATTTGCCAAAGTGGATTAGAGGTCAATGCTATGCCACATTTACAGGGTGTTCCGATCATGTTTTTAAGTTCTTAAAGTAAAATTAAAATTATATTAAGAACTCGAATATGATTTAAAACAGTAAATAGTAAAAAATAGTTCATACTTATGTCATATACAGGGTGTCCTGCTTTATAACGTGTACTGCAGCTAGAGATTTTCTTATGAATTAAATGGGCTATGGGAAACTTGAAAATGTGATGAAAATAAAAAGTATATATATCTTGATAATATACATACTCTATATAGTATGATGAAGTAGTATATGAAGTAAAAAAGCCAAGTTCAATCTATTTCTTAATCCATGTCACATTCAAAAACAGCACCCTGTATTGGGTGACTGCTTGCCACAACTCAAACTCAAGTATTTTTGGCTTAACTATGTGTGCATTTGAAAGAAAAACTTTTAGCACACGGAAACATGAGATACCCACAACCAAGCCCCACCGCAAAAATATATATATATTTATAGAGAGAGAGTAAGAGAGAAGGACATAGAGGGAGAGAGATAGAGAGAAAGAGTAGAAACGCTTAAAATGCCAGTTTGAAGTCTATTATTTGCTGGACACGAGCATATATTGATTGCATCGCCAATCGCAGAGGCAGCAGCAGCTGGACGGGGAGCTGAGGGGGCTCAGATGGGCAGTAAAAAGCAAATTGCTTCAGCAAATACAACAAAATACTCGCAAAATGTGCAAAGCGGCACTTGGATGCGAGTTGGGGAGTTGGAGCCGAGCAAATCACATGGTAATGGATGCACACTATGAAACAGAAACCGCAAGCAGGCAGCGTGGAGTCGGGAGTCGAGCGTTGGGAGTTGGTATAACTGAAACTTGTTTCTGGACTGGGTTGGCGGCTTCGTGTAGCTCAGCATTTAGCGTCTTGATCGGTTTATCACCGATTAATTAGAGTTTGATAAATACGCGCACGCCGTGAGTAAATAAATCATGACAGCCGAGCAGGCTGCCATGCGGGAGGGCGAACAGGCGGACGGGGGTAGCTAGACTAAAGTAGAAGTTCCAGTTCCAATTCCAGTTCAAACTGCCGACCTCCACATGCGAAGAAAGTGTGTCTGTCTGTCATTCGGGGCACTCTTTGGGGGTGCTGCCAACTCATTTGCATATGCCACAAAAAAAAAAATAATAACAAAAGTAGCAGTCAAAAATAAAGGTAAAAATCTTTGCACTTTTGCGCGCTTTTGCATTTTATTTTTGATTGTTTTGGGCTGTCGCTGCTTTTGACATTCGCACAAAAGGCATTTAACAAGAAGAAGGGCGAAGAGCGCAGCGGGAGGGCACAGAAATATCTTTGAACATTTGCTCTGTGTGAGCATTAATTATGAACAAAAAAAAGTCCTTTGAGATGCGTCTGACGTCGCAAATGTTGATGAGATCTGAGTTTTGACTTCTGAGTTGAGTTGGAGCTGTAGCTAATTTTGGCTGGCTTTTCAGGGGTGGGGAGGGTAGGGTGCTCAAAGGTGCTTTGAATTATGCGCCCGCTGCATATGAAAGCAAATGCAATTTTTGTTGTTCAATTTTTGTACACTTGAGTTTTGTACATTTTTATTTTTGGGTGCAAATTTTGTATGGGGTCTTATGTTTGTTGGCGGATTGCAGAGAATACATTTGAGCATAATTGGGAGGTTTTATATGTAGGGTATGAGGTTTGAAGCTCGTGCATGAAATGTTAAGGACTTTAATTTGAATAAACTCTATTTTTTATCTACTTTGGCAAGATGTTATTTATATTCCTAATTTTTACTCGCAATTCTTTAATATTTTCACCTATGAAAAGCAAAGTTTTGCTTAAAAGCTTTTGACTAACTCTTCAACTTTAAGAATTCTCCAACTATCTGAAATCATAGTTTTGTTTTTCTCTTGCTTAGCCGCAAACATTTCACTTCGTTATTTGTGCTATTGAGAATTTTTGGAAAAATATTTCATTTAATTTGATGCTGGCTGCTCTTTTATTTTTAATTTGCCTTTTTGCATAGCCACATTTACGAGTTTACGAGCTCCAAATGAAATGTCTTTGGTTTATTACCGCGCAGAGCTGCAGAAGCGGCAACAAAAGTTAGGAGGAGGTTATTATTATTACTTTTGACTCGGCTTGCAGTAGCAATCGTTGTTGTTGTTGTTGTTGCTGTTGTTGTTATGGACTCTATGGTACTATGATTGCTACCTTTGCTGCATCGCATTCGGCGTCTTTTATTCTTGCCCATGGCACTGGCAAAAATGTTGACCACTTTCTGCTTGGCAGCGCTCTCCACTTTACTCCCCTCACCTTCACTTCAGCTCAGCCGTTGACCATTTTGCTTGGGTACTTGGACTCCTACTTGCTTCTCTTATTGTCGCACTAAAATTGTGCTCAAGATATCTTCGCCTTTTATACCCTATACCCATTCAAAATGGGTAAACAAGGGCATATGGCTCTGTGCTAATATATAGGTAACAACTTGCTAAGTCAATTACACAATGATCTCGTATAGCTTAGACAGATTAAAAATATTTCACTTTTTAGTTTTCTCAATGCAGAGAAATTTGAATGTATATTACGGCAGCTCACAGCTGCGTACAGAGTAACTACTAGCCGAGCACTCCCGATTGAAGCACTCTTGTTGTATGAATGGAACTGGGGCCAAAGTATTTGCGGTTTTTCACATCCTTTTGCACAATTATCCAGATTTCAATATTACTGCGTCATAAACAAAAACTGAGTGCGACGTTGCTTGAGGTTCCCTCGAAGAGGGCGAGGAGGGACTACACTCTGAGTATTGTGCACAATGCTTTTATTATTTCTATTATTGTTGAATGTAGGAATTTTAAGTCAGTGTCCCACCCTTACCACTGGCTCTTGGGGCTGGCCTGCCCGACTGCATCTTATGGTAGTTTATTTATGCAACCAAACAGCTCGTTATGCAGCTAACCGCAAGGCGCAGTAAATCAGGCAAAGGAAATTATATTCCATTTCTATTATTTTCATGTCTAAGCCAAAATATATATATCATATGAAAACAGCAAGACCAAAAAAATGTTTGGTTCGAAACAATGCAATGCCATTAAGTTCTATTTGTGAACCCGATTTTCTACCATGATCCTAGGGCGTGGTTTGAACCAAAGACAATATAAATACTTCTTTCCTCACGTTATAAAATTTAAATACATGGAAAATATTTTATTGAATATTTATAGTAAAATTTATTATATTTACTAAAGTCATTGATTATTCATAAAGCTTTTGAGGAATGCAATATAGATTTTTGGATTTAAAATCTTTTTTTATACTTAAATTCAACTAAACCATTTAAAAGAGAGAATGATTCGGGTTGGGCTTGAGAACTGAATTTATGGTTAACTGGTTCAATGCAAGGTTTGATTTATGATTTAAAAAATATTAAAACTCAAAAACCGGCTTGCTTAAAAAATCGTTCGCAGTCTGGTTCCTTCTTTGTTTAATATTACACTTGGCTTTATTTAATTAGGCCCATTAAACGCATTCACATTTTTATTCAGAACAATTCATGCACTTAAGTATTCAACCAGCTACCCCACCCCATCGCCTCCAACACTCACTCTTAGCTTAAGTTTTCCCGCATGCAAATTTTCCATAAATTGGCTTAATTTGCGCCGTGAGAAAAAGACGCCCTTAAATCACATGAAAATGGCCCAAGGCGCAAAACTTTCTAGCTGGCAGTTTTCCCAACAATCAAATCATTACAACTGTCACACACCCAATGCCACCCTCTCCCCCTCCCCCTCATCGGCCCACACGCGTTGACATTTATCAAAAAAAATGCTCAACTGTCATTTATTGTATTTACCGTTGCCTGTTTAAATTCATGTACTTGGCCACAAAACAACACGCAATTGAACATTCATAAGCCTGCGAACGAACACCCGCAAGTGTACACAAAAAGAAAAACCTAATAACCCAAAATTCGCAAAATTGCCAAAGTTGCGAGCGAGGGTTGGGCGGCATCCCAACCCTCGAGAGCCATTTGCCACTTGCCAATTTTCCGATGCGCAAGTGAAAATCTTTGATATACCATGCCAACAATTTTCCAGGCTCAAAACAACAACAAACACGGAAAAAGGGCGACAGCGACACGTGACAATTGTTCTGTTTTTTACACACCAACGCCCCCTCCTAACAGACAAGCATTGCGAAAATTTTGCAATTTCCCGTTTTCCACAATGCTCGATTTGACGTACGTTGTGCCGCAGTCAAGTGCGTAATTTGCGGTTGAGTTTTTCGAGAGAGAGAGAGAGAGAGGGGGAGAGATAGAGTGGGGGAGAGGTAGAGGGAGAGATACTACAGATTTTGCAAAGATTATTTATTTTCGTGGGTTGCGAAATTAGCTGTAGGCAATGCGTGTAGAAATCTATTGGATTAGGAAATTAAGAGATTCCAAAACGTGACTTGATTTTAACTTAATTAACTCAAGAAAGGTAAATCGAAACTGTTATAAGTGAAAGCACCCCGCCCATATTAGTTATCATACATATTTTAATGATTTATAGATACAACCTTCTTTATAATTCTGCCAATTAATACTTGTAAAATGCTATTCCAATTCCCTTTAATATAGAATTTAAATTTCAATCTCATTTTGCTATGAACCGAACCCTAAATTCAAACAAGTTACCCTAAAAGAAACGAACCTTATCTCTAACCGAACAATACGTTCCAATTTTTAAGGGCTTCCAGACACGATTATAACCCCTTCTTCATACCACCTTATAACTCTCTCGAAGTGCTACCCAAATACACTTGAGACCTTTTGCGAAATTAAAAACTCATTTCCAAGCAACTAAATATTTATTTGTATCTTTGCTGTGAATGGTAGTTGGGGTTGGGGTTTAGACATTTCAATTTATTGCACAATTAAAAAGTATTTCTCATATCCTGTAAAAGCAGCTCATAAATTGTTCACCTACGTCAAAACTCGCCCCACCTGGCGGAAATTATCAAGCGCCTAGCGCGCCTCTGGAACAAATCTGGCCCGAAAAATCCAGTGCCAAAAATCTTGCCAAATACAAAAAAAAAAAAAAAAACGTTTTCAAAAGTCTTGGGAAAAGGAGAAAAAAAACATTTGCAGGCAGTTGGAATCCAAATTATGAAATAAGTAAAAGCGCACTCCATGCATTAAAAACCTTTTAATTTGCTAAATCGCCTTGCCAGACGACGCCGGAGCACCTCAAGGATACAGATACGGCAAACGGCATACGGGTTACGGGCAACGGTTTACGGCTTACGGTCCGTGTGTAGCCACGGCGAAACGGAAGCGGATGAAGCGAAGCGGAGTCTGTGTGCATTTTTGAGATTTGCAGACGCCTAAAGGAGCGCCGCCTACGCCCAACACTACATCCACCCCCTCCGCTCACATAGACACTCGGATTTGTGCTTTAGACCTGGGCAAAAGTTGTGCAAACACTCAAAAGCCAACGGCCCTCAGTCTGATTCTCTCTGCCCCACCTTCCATCTGGTCTATATATGTGGCGATAATTTTCACTTTGTGCTGCTGCTTCTGACTGAAAATTCCTATGGGCTTGCATGGCAAAATCAAGAAAAAGCAGCTCATTCTGCCGGCGGCCCAGACTAAAGACTATATACCCTAACTCCTTTCATAAGAATAATATCTGTGTTTTTGCTGAAATTTCGGCATTCCTTGCAAAACAGAAAAAGTGAAATAAGAAACTCAACTGAAGCCGCTTTTGAAACGACGCACTGAAGCACACGAAATAATTTCAAAAAAATCATAATGCATTTTAATTTTGTGTACACAAATAATGGGGTACAGCGACTATGTTGTGAAGCTTGCAACGGGTGTATTTTTTTCGTGTTTTTAAAAATTATATTTTTAAATCAACAAAAAAATTTGCAATTATTTTGTGATACACACTGTTAATAAATATTTTCTATTATAAGGAATTCTAAATTCTTATTTAAAATTACAGTATAATTACTTTTAGTAATGGTAAAAACGAATTTGCAATCGTGTTCAAAAAATTTGTTTGTGATTAAATGTATATTTTCTTAAAAGACTTACCATTCTGTACAGTTCATATTGAACAGATTCAAAATCTGAAAATAAAGAAATATCTTTTTAATTAGTTTATTAAAATAATGTACTATAATTATTGTAATAAAAAAAAAAAATTCGTGATCAATATTGTTGTATTTATTATATTGTTGAGTCAAACCTTTCTTATATGTATATTAATTATATCTTACAAATTGTATTATCATTTTTATGATCGCTTATGTATATAATTTTGTTTAATATAAACAGTTTAATATTATTTATATAATTATTATTATTATTATCAACTCTTTTAAAGAATTTATTATTTTATTCGGTTAGAGCATTTTACCTTCACATATAAACGGAGAGATCTAGTTTTTGTTATTATTTGTGTGTCCCATTTATGGTGATTTACGTGTTTTTATTTGCTTTAAAAGCTTTTTGAACCTATTTGAGATGGAAAGTTCTATATCCATGATTAAAGACAATAAAATCTATGGAAAACTTTAAGAGACGCCTCAAAGCATGCAACAAATTGGGATAAACAAATTAGTGGAACGCACAAAAACGCGCTGCATGTAAGAAAATAATTAATTTTGATTTCGAGCACGAATGCAATGCCATTTGGGTAAGGCGAAGGACGATTTTTTGAGAAGCTCCTGGCGTGTCCATGGCAATCAAGTATTGTCATTGCATGACTCCACAGATATCGAGAGACTGAGCGAAGGAAAATGGAAGGGAGGAGGAGGGAGATGAAGACACGCAATCGAAATTAAGAAAAGTCTCGCATTTAATTTAATTGACAGTTGGCGGACTGCGGCATAGACAAAACCAACCCCCACCAAGGTGGGTGTTCCTCCATGCCCCCCACACCTGCCCGTATTGCTCATTAAAAGCGTATTATATTGAGGAAAATGTCTGCGCTTATCTATCGATGTCTGTCTACTAGTTGTTGTTGTTTTTGTTGTTGTTGCCAATGATTTTTGTAAATTCATTACAATTTATTTGCGTAAACGAGAGAAAAGCAATAGGAAAATCCGACAGTCTATACGAAAATAAATTTGCAAACTCATTTACCGCGCGAAAATCAAAAAAAAAAAGGAAGAAACTTTTGCGCACCCAAGAACTTTATTTAAATGTGAAATCTGAAATTCATTCAGGCAAAAGCATTGAAAGCATTTTGGCCAAAATGCAAAAGTTTGTTTTAACCATTTTGATAGAAATTTTGTTGTTTTTTTTTTCTACTTCTTCTTCTAGGCGCGCGTAGACATCGTCTGTGGTTAGTCCTGTGTGTCCTGTACTCAATTTAAATTGTCTCCATGGAGACTTGTGCAGCCTGCGATGATAATTCTTCCATTGAGTTGGGTCCTTGTCGTTACCGTAAAGCCTTGTGTTTTATTTTTTTTTTATGACTTGACTGATTTTATAGTGGAACAAAATCGATAGTCATCAATATATTATTGTGCAGTTTATTGAGTTGACTTGATTAAAGTTAATCTCTGCAAAATCTCTCTTATTTGCTGCTTTAAATATTTTAATACTGCATTTATATTTCATCATTATCATATTTTCGAAATGCACTCAAACAGAAAAAGGACCAAATTCTGCAGGCATCCGAAAATGAAGCCAATTCCATGCAAAACAGCAACAGCGACTGCTTTTAATAAATTGCCCAAAAGGAGCTGAAAAAACACGCAATTCAATTACCCAAAGAGGAATCGCTAGAAGTAGCGAGAAGCAGGCGACACGCGACCGCAGCGGAGAAAAAACGCACTTCAAGCACATAAATTATAAAAAAGGCAACAAAAAACGCGAAATTTTGGCCAAAAATGCAAAACAACAACAGCAACAGCATGTGTATTAAATGTTTAACACGACTTTTCACTCATTAACGCGAGACGAGAAAAAAAAACCGCAAAACCCATCAGAGGGTTGACCGTGTTTTTGGCATAATTTATGCATGTGTCTGTGGTAGGGGGTGTTAAGTGTGAGAGGGTGCGTATAGGAGTGGGTCTAGCAAAGTGTTAATTTCGTGGCATAAAAAACATTATAAGCAGCAAAATATATTAATATAATACGCGCTGCTCGTTGAAGCGTTTTTTACGCGCTTACAAATAGTGAGGCTGTGTTGTGCGTAGTGTGTGTGGGCGTGTGTGAGTCGGTCAAAGGCATTACAAGTAGCAAAAAGGCATTATGCACAAGAAACCAAATCCGTATAGTAAGAAAAGTAACGCTTTTAAACGCGCTCGCGTAAAACAACTTTAAGACTGCGTTTCCCATGGTCCACTAACCGACAATGGGCAAATGGCAAACGCAATCGCAATCGCAATCGCAATCGCAATGGCAATCGCAATCGATGGCAAAGCCAAAGTGCAGACCCAAAGAATGTGACTCGAGTCGCGAACTAGCTGAGATGCTTAAAACCGGGATCATAATTCATATGCGCCACAAAGTCTGCGGCAATCAAAATGCCAAAAACCGCAGCGACTTTTTGGACGACTTCACGTTGCACGTTGCAACTGGCAAGTTGCAAGTTGAGAGCTGGGAGCTGCAAGCTGAAGCGCTGTCAGCAGCAAACGTTGCCCCATGTTGCAGAACCGAACGACATAATTGCAGCCTGTCTGCGGTGCCTAATGCAAACAAACATGGGATTATGAGAGGCAGCCAGCGAATTGATGATGCCACTCAAGCAACCCCCTCTGGCACCCTCTCTCAGTCAGGCAGTCTGACCCGTAACAAGTAGCTGGCGAAATGCTTAAAAAATTGGGCTGCTACGTGTTGAGCCCCGCCACGCACTCGGGATCTCGAGATCGCGCAGATCGCCGAGATCGTGCGATAGCTTTTCATTAGCTGCGCCACAAATTGTGGCCTGAACCCGGGCCTGAACTTGGCCAGCAAAATGATTGAACAATGGCAACATCTTAAAAACTAGTGCACAGTTGTTGCTGGTGTTGCTGTTGTTATTGCCCCAAAAGCCATGTGCATTGCGTTTGGCGAATTGATTGGCAACGCCGGCAGCCCAATCTCCCCCCCAGCTGCAATATGTGACTGCCTTGCGTCTTATTTGTGGCCACAGACAAGTTGCACGAAATTATAATTTCACCTACAACAATTTGGCTCCCGTTTCCCTGGCTACTAACTGCACCCACTCTCCCTTCGCTCTTTCCCTGCTCTCTCACCCAGTCTCTCTCCTCTATATATATAAATTTTTCATGGGAATTACATACGTGATAGATTGTTTTAGCCTCAACTCCAGATGAGCAGCTGGCTGATTGGTTTTCCCTTCTGCTGCTGCTGCGATTGCCATCGTTTCATATGCGACGTGACTGACGCTCAGATTGGCAATCGATTGAATTTCGACTATGGTTAAGAATATGCAATCACATGTATACGATTTCCATGCATAGTCAAGATCAAATATGTTCCTCTTGCATCCTATTTTAATTTATTCTGACCAATATTTTAAAATATCCTGGAACTAATGTAATTTTTATATCATTATTAAAACTCATCTAAATTTTCCAACGTTTACATTTTTTTCTGAATTTTTTTTAATAAAAAGACAAAACTGAAACCTCTCCTTACGGTCAGCTCCCTTGGGTAGTTACGCATTTACTGTACATTTATTAGTTTAACTATTTTAAAATTATTATTCTAATATTTCAAAATTGTATCTTTAATTCAATATTTTCCCATACGATTAGCAACCCTTTTCTACTCTAATCATTCATGTTATTTGTTATGGAAACACAAGCGCAGTAAAATTTGCTATTTAATTGGAATTCCAAATTTTCTCTTTACCCATATTTCTGAAATGGATAAATTCAAGTATTTAAAGCCCGCCTGGTGGACTGCGGCCCTAATACTCCTGATGATAATGTCCGTGACAAAGGGTGCATCAAAGTACATTAATTTTGCAGTATTTCCCAAAATTTTCGACCATATACTAAGAACAATAAGCACAACGATAACAATTAGCTCGGACTAAAAGCAGCAAAGGCAAATGAACCACAACGAGCAACAGCATTGGCAGCGATATCGAATTGAATGTTTGGCAGGAGGAGGAGGAGTTGGCATAGCCAAGATTAATGTATTCATATTAGCCAGCAATCATTGAGGCGCAGCAACAAGCTGCGAAGGCGCCCGGTGTGGACATGACCCCGGACAAGCGGCGCAACAGGTGGTGCCGAAGGTAGACAGGGCTCCTACACAAACACACAGAGAATGAGAATCTCTCTCCCGGCCCACATGTTGGCAATTCGCAGAACATGTCAGCTGCTAAATTCGGTACAAGTTGGCCAGCAAAAAAAAAAAAAAAAAGAGAAGAGAAGAAACAAAAGGTGGAGTCGGCGCCACAAAGATCAAAAAAGCATGTGGCAAATGATTTCGCAATGCGCCGGACACTCGTCAATGTCGCGACGAGGGTCAATAATTGACCACTGGAGATTGGGCCTAGAGCCAGGGTCTGGGCCAGGACCAGTGCCGCTGACAGGAGCAGAAGCGGGAGCGGGCAGGGGAGGGCGGTGCTGATTCTCTTAATAGAGTCGTGATCAACGGCCACGAAAGCAACCTGCGCATATGCGCTGCCCGAGCAGGGTTTGGGGCAACGACCACCTACAACTATGTATTTGTTTTGGGCTGCACCCCAGCCCCCCACCCCCCCTTCCTCTCTCCCCTGTTGGCTTCTTTTGCGATTTGCTGTTGTTGTTCAATTAAACTTTATGCCAATAAATTGTAAGCAGTAAGTCGTTTAATCTAAATTAAGCGCCAGGCGAGACAGACGAGAAGGGAGTCTGGAGTGCGGAGTTGGAGCCGGGCAACGATTGAACGGCAATTTCCATCAGCCGCATCATGTGTCATAAACAAGTTGCAAGGCGCCGACAATGCAACGCGCGCCAACATACAACATGCCCCCAAACGCGCACATTTCCATAAACGACACCACAGCCATTGGGCAAGTGCGCTTCCTGGTCGTAGTTGGAGTCGTCGTCCACGTTGGAGTCGCAGTCGCTGTCGCTGTCTGGGCTCTGGTTCTTGTCTAGCATTTGGCTGTGAAGCGTAAGCAATTTTTATGCTCATGTTGCACGTAATCACCGCGAGCCGCAGGTGGTAAAAGGCGCTCCAGCTGGGGCAGGGTCGTGCGGGGGCATGCTCAGAGCTCATCTGCCCCCAAGACCAGCGCTGATTGAATTGCACTAATTGCGTATTAAAGCTCAGCATTTCAAGGCAACAAATTGCAGGCGGCCAAATTGAATTAGACGAGCAGCACATGCCCCCCACCCGCAACCACCCCGCCCAGCCCCGCCCCTCTCCACTCACCCACGAACCGCTACTGCTGCTAATGAAGCAACGCTCCGGCAGATCCTGTTGCAAGCTTGTTGGCTTTTATTTCGCTTAATTAATTGGCAGCGCCAAATGTTGGCAGTCGGGCTAAAATAAAAAGGCCATGACAGTTGCCAGCCTGCCCCTGAACTCTAACCCCCTCCTATCCTCCCCTCCTATCACCCCAACAAAAGTGCAACAAGAAAGCTGTCAACACAGCCAAAAAGAAAGACCCCACACGCCCCTCCTTCCTCCCTCTCTCAAATGCAGCCCCAAAAGTAAGGCGCTGCCGAAAGTCAAGTGTCCTTGGAGAATATGTGGCATGTGGCATGTTGCATGTTGCAATTCTTTCATTTTTTCGGCAATGCCCCGAAAAAGCAAAGTAAAAGTATAAACTAATTGTTCCTGAAGCTGTTTATGTATTTTTTTTTTTTTTTTTAAATAAGAGCTGAAGTGCTTGGGTTTTTGGGGCAGGGGTGTTGCGAGGAAGCTTGGCTGCACTCTTGAGGCATGTTGCTATAGCATGAAGGGTTAATTATAACACACAAACGTTTGATACTGAGCGCTTTTAAAGGCAGCTGTGAAGGTCTGAATTAGACTGGGGGAGCTTGGGGTCATAGAAAGATGATATATCTCTGTAATGTAAAGATAAACTAGAATATAAATAAACTAAACTAAAGGTAAAACAAATTAATTAAGTTTACTTAAACTAAAACCTGATATACTCCGAGGCAATGAACAGGTATAAGAACCACATTGGCAAAAATATTCCAAAAAAAAAAGGAAAAATCCCGACTCATTTGCAGTAGTATATCCCAGTGGAGAGCCTCTGTTCAGTTCTTATGTTTGTAATAACAACATTTTTGCTTAATTAACACAACAAAGCAATGCCAAAAAATATGAAAAAACTGCACCAAAAAAAAAAAAAAAAAAAAAAAAACCAAGCGAAAAGTATCCTCTATGCTCTGAAATTCCCCTAACACAAGGCAGAGACGGGACAGGCATCTTGCATTACAACCTGCAAGAGAGGGGGCCGTACGTGAGGTGTGTGGAAAAATACCAGGAAAAAACGAAGAACAATTTTGAAAAAGTGAGAAAAAGAGTGAAAAAGTAAAGGCACATCCCCACTCACAATGCTGGCAGCCGCCCTCTTGACGCCAGCCGCCTCTGAAAATGTTGGCAGACAAAAAGATTTATGTTTTCTTTTCATTTTGTATTTTACATTTTACATTTCACATTTTACATTTGGCATTTCATTTGAGGCGAGCTACGTAAAACAAATGAACAACAAAATTGTATAAAAATTTTCTATAGTCTACTCGTTGCATACTTAAAGGCACATAAAAAGCAGCAAAAGAAAATGCTCAAGCACGGAAAAAGGAAAAGACAACGCGATGCCAAGTGCATGAAAATAGAATAAAACACACGAATGCATTTCCCAAAGTAAAGAGGGAGCTGCCTGGCGGGAGGGGACAAAAAGGGTGCTTTGAATTAATACTTTTTCGATTTGCTTTGTTGCTGGTCTGGCTGAAAGTTGAGTGTGCACTGAAAGCGGGAGATGGCGGAAAGTAGGGGGAAGGGGGTGCTCGATAGCACCTAGAAAATCAAGGGAATTATTTTATTTGCTATTGTACAGTGTACTTTAATGGACTTTAATGAGAGACTGTGAAAGTTACAGATGTTTAAAAGACAAACATAAGCAAATTAGTGAAAGTTTAACTCGGAACTTTTAAGAAAAATGTATTAATCATAATGCTTACAAATAATATTTACAAAAATATAAAAACAAAACAGATATAATATAAAGGAAATATATAATCTACTAACAAGTTAAAGCAAATATCAAAACGTATCTCTATACTGAACTAATATAACACGTCTTCAACTATTAGTAAATAAACCTAAAACTCTATTCTGTTAAAGTCAAATGTATAAATAAATTATAAATTATACAAAATTAAATAATCACATATATAGCCTGTGCTTGATCGCTTATCCCAAGTAATTGCAAAACTTTCTATAGCCTACGATCAGCCTCACATGCATAATAATGATAGAAAATTTGGTCTACGCAGACAACTGGCGCCACGAAAAAATCACACAAATCATGATCAAATCCCAAACAGACACACACACACACACATGATCATTATTTTTGGAGCATGCATGCAACAATAACTCCATCCAAGCTGACCAGCAGCAGCAACTGCAACTGCACCAACAAAAGCAACAAAAACAGCTTGGCTAAACAATTTTCCAATTTTCACATGCGAATTATGGTCAGCAGCGCCTCCCTCCATAACGACTGAGAGGCTCGAACCCACCGCAGATACGAATTTTGGAGTGATTGATAGCATGTTATGAGTTAACATGCTATTATTAGACCGCAAGATGCTACCAACAACAGCAACAACTGACTGCAGCAACAACAACAGCAACAACGTTGAGAGCCTGTCGAGGATCGGTCTAACCAAATGTTTGCTCACGACTTTTATACTCTGGTCTCTTTCGGGCTTTGGGTTTTTCGTCATATTTGCCAAAAGTGGAAAATTGTGCAAGAGAAATTGATTTCACATGATTTACGTGCAAGTTTTTGCAGCAGCAGCAACAACAAAAACAACAACAACAACAACCAGCAGCAGCCCAAAAATAATTTCTGTCATGTTGGAAGCTGCCGTTGGACGCTGAAGGGTGAAGGGGTTGTGGGGGGGGGGGGGGGGAGGGGGAGAAACAACAGTTTGGCATCACAAATCAATCGTAGCTATGGAAGAAAATCAACAACAACAAATGGATAATCATATGCCACAGGTACAGCAACAACAACAGCAGCTCGTTAAGCGGCCAATAGATGGCGCTAGTGAGTCTTGCCACACAATCGTGTGGCAAGTTCGAGCCTTAACTGCCAGTTGGTCAGTTGGCCAATTGCAACTGCTATTTAAGTAACGTTCATTTTAATTGGAAATACGTTCGAGACTTTATAGAAGTCTATATTTACTATATATGTATGTATATACATATTTATATATTTATGCATTTCCGCTTGTGGTAAATGTCAAAGACAAATATCGGAAAACACATTTAATATTCAGTTGGCAAACTTCGCACAAAGTCAATGTCAAAAAATCGATAAATTAATACAAAAAAAAAAGGAATAAAAATATAAAGTAAAAACAGAAACGTAAAACTGTTTGCCAATTAAAGAAGCCCATCAAATATTGCATAATCAATAAGTTGTGGCTACTATGTATACACTAAAAAATTTATGCATAACTGTTGTATACTGTTATTCCACATCTCGTTGCTAGAGGCCATAGCTTTTTGTTTAAGTAAATTAAGATTCACAAAAACTTACTTGAAATATATATTATTATTGAAATTAATAGAGTTTCTATGACTAAGAATTATGTAAGAAAATATTTAATAAACTATAATAAAACTATTATATAGAGTTCCTTAAAATAAAATATGCCTTTTTAGTCAGAAAAAGAGGCATCAAAATAATATCAATAACTTCTTAGAAGTATATTCTTCAACCAGATAACATATAAGTATTTTACTTTAAATATCTTTACCAATTTACATTACAGGGTATCTCAGTAACAGACATGCTCACACTCTTAGTTTTCATATAAATGCGTTGATGGGCTTGTTTACACATAAACAAGCCGATCTGCGATCTTTGAAGCCAACAAGAATAATCTTAATTAATGCTTCGTATTTGGCATATCATTCAGCAAACCTGTTTCGAATTCACTAATGAATCCAATCAATATTTGCGCACCCAGTCAATGACTGGACGGTTTAAACGAATGTAGAACAGAGAAAAAAAAACATTCAGATACACCAGCAACACCTAAGGCGTAGAAACTGTGCTCATTTTACGGCAAGAGCTGATATATTTAGTACTGTAATTATAAGGAATTTAAATGAAAACAAATTTTATATATGCCATATCTGAATCCCGTTGCTTTTGCTTGGGTAAATAGAAAAATAATAAAAAATTTCTGACTTGAATTTCACCTGCTGCTGAAACAACTTTCAACGCACATTGTTCAGTAATTTATGAAGTCGTAGAACCAGTTAGCATAGATGCAAAATTACCAACAACATCAGAAACTACAAATAGAATCCCAAAGTAAATACTAGACACAAATTGATTAACTGTAAAAAGCAAATGCCCAAACGGTATGCCATATAAACAAAGGCACAATTGATGTGATTGATGTTGAGCTGAGCATAGCCAGAGGCAGGAGTAGTTTGCCACTCTGAAGATGCCGCAAGGTGCAAGACCGTTTAAGGTGACAAGTTAATTAAATTTTTTTTATAAAAGTGAGAGTCCAACGGGCCGACGACTCGCGAGAGAAATTATAACAGTGGCCGAGACCCAAACGAGGGGCTAAATTTTAGAGATATGCCATACGAGCCAAGCAAAATAAAAATAAACGAGAGAGAACAGTTAGCTTTGGGTTGTCGAATTTGAAATACCCTTGCAGGCATATGGAAGATGTGAGCTACATATTAACATAGTTAGTTGTTTTTCCACAAAAACTCGATTTTTGACTGATTTTTCCTATGTAAGGCTATATATAGTAGATCGATGTTGCTGATATTTTGGCCATATGTTGAGAATATAGTAACGCGGTCAATTGTGAAGTTTAATTAGGATATATGATATATGATAACAAACAAGTTTTTCATACTAAATTTTTGACAGATCGCTCCTATGGCAATATATAGTGGTCTGATTACCCCGACTGCAACATTCATATGTACAGCCAACATATTTTGATATTGTGCATATAGGATCGGCAAAATTACCTTATAAGCGTCACACATTTCAAGACAATATTTAAATACCCTCTGCAAGGGTATAAAAATACTGGTTTTGAGCGCAAACTTAAAAAATAAAAACACATTTTCAGCCAAACATAAAACTGTCAATCCAAAGAGGCGACCGCTCTGCCCCCGCTGGCTGCCCGCCTGTGGCTGTGCCTTCGACTGTGGCTGCGACTGTGGCTTTGGTCCGCTGTTGGCACTTAGCATGCGCATGCGCTACCGTTTTCTTGGCCAGTTGTATTTTAGCCATTAGCACGTTCGGAGCTGGAGCTGTGGCCGCCTTTAAAGTGTGAAGTCACCGAGTCGCAAACGATCTACTAAAATGAACTGAAGCATGTGCGAGTTTCCAATAATAAAATATAGAAACTAAAAGTGAATTAAACTGGGCTAAAAAACACGCACACATTTGGGCTCAAGTGAATTTTGTTGTTGTGAAAGCGAAAGTTGCGTGCAAAAAAAGTGGAGTTTTATATGCCTAAAAACTATAAAAAAAAAAACAGCTCTAAAATACAAAACACAAAAAAAGCGTGCGAAATCAAGAAAACAACAACAACAAAAATAACAACAAACAACGACGATAAGAAAACAACCTTCGAGAGTTCCTCAACAAAAGCTTGATTTAAAATGCCAGCGGCCAGTTCTCACTCGCGCCTGTTCTTCTACCTGCTGTGCGTCGCCTCGCTCTTGGCCGTCTCGAAATCGGATACCGGTAGTACAAAGAACTCCTACTTTATGTCGTATTTCTATTATCTGGTTGTTAACTTTATCAATCCGTTTGCAATGCCCATTTTTTATCGATTTGTTCACGTCTGGCTGACATAAATTTATTTTCGAGGCATTGCAAATATTCTAACGAATTTGTTAAGCATATGTAAATATTATGTATAGTATATATATATATATATATATATATATATATATATATCCTAAGTCTGTTTGTACATATATATCGCTACCTTAAGACTGCTAATTGAGTTCAAAATGTGATCGGCTAATTGGGATTTGTATAGTTACTTTTAATGTATACGTACCTGCTGGCGTACCTATGTGATAACTTTTATGAGGCACTCTCTTGATTTTATAATTCTACAATAAAATATGTAAAAAAAAATTGTATATGTGATGGTGTTTTATTTTATATTTTAATGTATACTTATAAGTGTAAATATGATATCTTAAGTATGTAATATGATATCTTCAATTCTGAGGAGTTTTTAATACTCAGGTTAGGTTGTTCTTAGAAATAAATAAAAAATACATTTTTTTGCAGACAAAAAAGTACAAGGAAATTTTTTTCATTCTTCCTTACCTAACAAGACTTAGAATATTTTTTATTTAATGCCAAATAAACTTCTTAACTTCATAACATTGATTTCTTCGATTTAAAAAAAATGTAAAAATAAATTTTTAATATGCTTCTTTTGCTTTAAAAAAAATTAAGCAAACAATTCAAAGAATAGAAATAGATATTTTCACCTTCTCCCTTCCCATATATAGAATAATATAAAATGAAAAAAAAATGTTCTCTCTAATTTAACGACCTCTAGAAAAGCTTCAATTTATTAACAAATAATTTTTCCAACCTTGACCCAAATCATCCAAGCGTCAATTCTATTAAGTACTTCAGTTTTAGTTATCATAATCAAAATTCGATAGACCCCCAATCTAAGATCAGGGCTTTGAATGCCAAACAGCATATAAAAAATCGAGCCAGAGCGCCAATTAAACATTATACAATTGCTAAGTGGAGCCCGTGTGGAGCTCGAGCAAGGGCCATAACAAGTTACAGTGAGAGACGTGACGTCTAGCCATGGCCAATAGCCGGGTAACTGAATTTACAGCCCGAGAGGCGAGGAATAGATAATAAAAACAAAAGCGAATGCCGACCATAAACCATATAGGGGACATTCACAGACCAACATTAATCGCCTGTCCACGTTCTCAACGCACTTGAAGGTTGTTTCGATGGTTTCAACTAATTAGCACATTACTCGCATTTAAGGCATAATTTTCACATGGTCTTTCAAGCATTCTTAACGCTATATAGTCGATGCAAACCAAGTCGTGAACGCAATAGATCTGAAGAAAAAAATATTGGGTAAATCACGGGCACAAGTTTTGGGGAAGCTGTGTGTGGAGCGCTTTGTGAGATGTGTTACCAGTTTTTTTTTATTTTTTTTATTTACAATCTCTGACTCTTGTATTCTCTCTGTTGGGCTCTCTGTCTCGCTGGCTCTCTTGTCCATGATCTTGACCACGAAGACAACGTTTTCGATGCGTTGCGCTCTGCGGCGGCTGCTCGTTTGGCAGCTCTCATTGCCATCAAAAATAGTCGCAAGTCTCATCAGCTCCGCTCGGCTGCTCAGTCAAGGTTAATAGTTGAAACTGTTAGACGCTGATTATTGTTTTGGCCAACTGTTGCCGGCTACGTCAGTGGCTTTCAGGCGGAACTGTTTAAAATGCGGAAGTTCGTCGAAGATGATGAAGCAAAAATATATAAATAATTTTTTATGTTTATATATATTTTTTAACATGTTTCTGCGCAGAAAACGTTTTGTATTTGAGTTGTGTTCGCGCAGAGAACTTGGGCTACTAATCCCATTTAGTCAAAGAAGTTTTAGAAGTTTACTAAATTGGGAACAAGGGCTCTGTTAAGAGGTGATTTATTATCATTTCCTAGTTGCTGCTCCGAGTAAAATGTATATAATATTTCGGTATTCTTTACTAGTACCATATTTATGTTGTTTGTTATCTAAATAAGTATGAACAAATGTTTGTGCCGATTGACTGACTGACTGATAATCAACGCACATTTTCAACTGTTAGAGATAGGAAGCTAAATTTTGCACAGTAGTTGGCTTTTGTGATCAAGTGATCACTAAGAGGGCAATTTTGGAAATTCGAACCCCAACAATTATTTATTGTGTATATATTTATATTTCTACTCAGTTGTACATTTAGATATATTTCCTTGTATATACTTGCACATACATGCTTCACCAAAAACCCCATCACACATACACTCATCCACTCATAAGCCTTAAATACCATCCATAATACACTCACAGTGCCGCTGCAGCCACCTGCCGAGGACTTGGCCTACGACGCCGCCCTGCAGCTGGGCGTTCTAACGCATCGCCTCAATCAGCTGGCCCACGAGGAGGAATCGAGGCAGTTGGGTCTCACAAATTTAACGCTCAACAATCTGGTGAGCCGTATACCCTGTACCTGTGACACGGGCCTGTGCAAATGCTGTGCAGGTAAGTACTCGAAATCGCCTCGCAATATATACAAATCCTTAATATTTGGACTCTCTGGCTATAGGTTTTCTTTCTGTGATTGGCATGAACAGCTGCACAGAGATCGCCTATCGGCCCGATGAGTTCTCCTTTGAGCTGCGCATGCGCGTCAACAATAACATTTGGTTCCGTCGCAAGGTTTCCGGCCAGAATCCACCGCCCTTCTGTTTCAGGCCGCCCCGCTTCAATTTCGCCCGCGCCTGCATTCAGTTCCATGACATTTGGTTCGTCGGCCGCAATATGCATGTCTGCATGTACATGTCCGGCGAGTTCCAGGGCTTTGAGCTTTTCGAACGGTATGTTTCTTGAGATACCCTATTTTCATTCATAATATATTTATGTTTTTGCTTTTTAGGAACTTTGATTGTTTGCTGTTTGGTGATCATGGCGTTAAGATCGTGCCGCCCGAGCAGGGCTATCCGGTGCGGCCCAACGATGTGGACATTGATGATGTCGACGACGAGATCGAGGACTATGATGAGAATGTTGTCCGCAGCTTTGCCGAAAAGTTGTTTAGCTGATTGAACTGACCCAGGGACATACGATACCTAGTTCTTGCACCTTCCTACTCCAACTGCAAACTCTACTTCCCACTCCCGATTTCATTTCCGTCTCCCTGCTCCTTCTCCTTCTTCTGCTTTTCTACTTTCTACATAGCACTTCCTACTCCCTACTCCCTACTCCCCACTGCCCCATATCCCGATCCTACGACCAACATCCTACACTCTACACCTTGCACCCTACATCCAACAACACTGCCCAATCTAATCCCAAACCTACCACCCACATCCTACTTCCTATATTCCACCACCTAATATTTATTATCAAAAATCCCATCCTTTAACACACAGCCTACCGCCTACGCCCTATTATTTATTATCATAAGACCCGCATTGTTAATTTATTAAAGCATCTGAAACGCTTTGTGGCATGTCCTTTTATCCTGCGGCACTTCGCCGCCTAATCACTCGAGACCAAAGCCCCCAACCAAGTGGCCACCTGATGCGCCGCTTCCAAGTGTGAAAACTGCAAAAGGTGCAAGCTGCAAGGTGCGACGTGTGATGTTCAAAGGAGCCCATACCCAAAACTAAACTCAAGCCAGAGCATGTGCAGCCAGCGCATCCGCATCCGCATCCTGTTGCGCCTGCCCCGACCCCTACCTCTGTCTCAGCCCGGGCGCTCACTCAAGTGCAAAATAAAACACAAAGCGCGTTCAAATTCTAAAGGATAATGCAACCGGTTGCACTGCATGTGCAACTGCAGTCAAATGGCGGCAGGGAAGGGGACAGGGGGCGTGTCCTGACAAGTCCTTTTCGGCATATGCATAAACACGTCGGGCTGGCGGTTGCTGCAGGAGCTGCTGCACTTCGTTTGACTCGCAGTTGACTGTAATAAAGGACTATTTAGGTCGACGAGGATGCAATCCACACACAGGCGCTGCACACAGGAGCAGGACGAGGGCCCACGAGCTGCATGCAAAGTATTATTTCGCACTTGAGGCCTCAAATCGAGGCTGCATTCAAGTGCAAGTGCTGTGTGCTGGCAACAGGGGCAGGGGCAGAGACGGGGGGAAGGGGGCGATGGCAGGTGTCTTGCTAATGAAAGGGATATGGCAAATGGGATATACATGTGCATTGCATATTAACCTCTTGTGGCCCACAGCATTTTGGATGCGGCCAACGATGGTGTAAGATGGTTTTAAAGATGGGGTAAAGAGAGGGAATTTGAAGAAGATTTGAATTAGCTTTTTAATTGGTTTAAGTCTTAAGATAAATATATTTGTATTCCAGTTCCAGCCGGAATTCCAATTATTGATTGATTACATTTGTTATATCTTAAGTTAATTATATCGTCTACCTTTTAACGTCCCATTTCGCTGGAAGTTCTATGTGGGAATAAAATATCCCATAGAATACATAAAATACAAAAGGAAACAAAGTTATTTATATTTTCTTATTTTTGTTATTACTCAACATATTTACTCAATATATTAATATATATACATTGAATTTGTCTACTACCAGTTAAATTGTAATTCATTTTAAATGGCTTATAACAACCACAAAACCTGTTGACAAAAACTTCCTATGTGGACATACTCTTATTCACATGTAAACTTCCTCATTGTATTGCCGCAAATCACACAAAGGCATCAATTATATTGTTAAGCCACCCATTGGTCATTGGCCATTAAGGCCACTTAAGTTGCCGTTAAACACGTTGACCCCTTCGGACCGACAGACC
The DNA here is from genome assembly GCA_035041545.1 of Drosophila colorata. Taxonomy (NCBI): domain Eukaryota; kingdom Metazoa; phylum Arthropoda; class Insecta; order Diptera; family Drosophilidae; genus Drosophila; species Drosophila colorata. Next base: position 421,254 of record JAWNLD010000453.1, read on the forward strand.
AGCGTATACCTATATATGATAGACCGCAGGGCAGGCTGTAGGTGTGAACAAAGCTGACCATAAAAACGCCGACGGACGGCTTATTTAAAATTCAAATTTCGAGTGCGCACAAATGAAATGCATTTAGCGCCGGTAATTGATTTGTTTACACACACGCGATAGACACACACAACACTGACCCAACTGACCAGTCGGGCAGGCAGACGGACAGACAGAGTGACAGAAAGCAAACACAAACAAGGGCTACTCAACAGGAACGGGGCAGGGTAGGGCCAGCAACTGACCAGTGGCGACCCCCGACCCCCGACCCGACCCTCAATTGGTTGCCCGGCGCAACAGATGCAGATACAAATCACTTAAGGTCCGTCGTGGTCCGCTTTGGTTCGCTTCGGTCACTTGATGCGATTTGCAATGATACCTTTTTTTCTGCTGCTGTTCCCTGAGGTCAATTATGTTATTTCCGGTTTCGTGTGGTCAGTCAACAAAAAGAGAAAAAAAGGAAACACAAGTAAGTTCCAATTGGGTGATATAGACTGCGCAATACTCTAAGCTTTTGAGTGGCCAAAATTATTTCGGCTATCTGACGAATAAATAAATAATAATAATAATAATAATAATAATAACAATAACAATAATAATAATAATAATAATAATAATAATAATAATAATAATAATAATAATAATAATAATAATAATAATAATAATTATAATAATAATAATAATAATAATAATAAAAATAATAATAAGAAATACAAAATATTATCCAAAGTTTCATATATGTAGTTTTAATAACGTTCAACAGACGTTTAGACACTTAATATAACCAATAACCAACCTTTGCACTCTGAGTACAGTATAAAATAACGATATTGAAGTGTCATGGTCAAGTGGTTAGATCCGTGCCAAAGCGAGCCCTGGGCATACGCCACACACACCCACACAAACACACACACATCCACAGGATTTTGTTATTATATCTCTCTCGATTACACAACACAAATAGATGGCCAAATTGTAATTGAATGACACCCAAGCCAAGCCCCAAGGGGACAGTGGTCCAAGGTGTGCCAGCATATAGAATTATAAAAGCAAGCACATGCGAAAAGAATAAATATAAATACGCATACACATGCATATACATACATATATGTATACTTTTTTTAAGTGAATTTCTTTGCTTAAAGTTGAGTTTAGCTGAGCTTTCTCTTTCTTTGTGGCCGTGTCTGGCAAGCGAAAGAAAATTTTTGAAACTACCCCCAAAAGTAATTAAAAACATGGTCGTCGCTGGAGACGCCGGCGACGAATGTTAATCAAAGCAGAATATAGAAAAATACAAGAAAATTTCTCCAAACAGCAACAGAGTGAGGAGAGCTGGGCAAATAATATACAGAGACATTGTCCTAGGGGTATAATTTCTTTTAAATTTCTACATTACGCTTAGGGAAAGTGCGGGACTGGGTGGTCAAAGTAGTCCGAATTCCAGACGGTGATGTACAAACGAAAAATGTTCATTAATTACTGAGTAGAGAATGTTTTATGGGCTAGGAATCCTCTTTAAGGAACTTAACTTAAATTATTTACTGAGCAATACTTTAAAAAAAGATAATCAGAAAACCGCTTTTTGAAATAAATATCAGCAAAATGGTATCATTAAACCTTAACAGATTTAACGATAGTAAAATCGATAAGAATAATAATAATTTATCTATCTGTATAGGTTTATTCAAAGACAAAATAAATCCTATAGTATTTATATTGTCTTTGATTTATTCATCTATTTTAACAAGTTTTATAGCATTGTCTTAGCTTAAAGACTACACTTACACTAATAACGAGCTCGAATAATAGTTTCTAACTATACTCTACATAAACAATAGCTATATTTTAAATAGGAATTCCCTTTTTATCACGAGCTGCCACAACTACCACGCCTTTATATTCAAAGTTTCCCACTCTATTCGCGACTATTTATACACATTTTGAACAAATTTATATCATTAGCGCATATTATTTACATAGACCCAAAATTGCTGAGCATAACAAATAACTGAGGCATTAATTAAACTTATCGAACCAGGCCAGGAATTTCGGGTCCTGCATATGGATGAGCACAGCAGATGACGCGCAATTTGTTTGTTCACAAAAAAAGCATCAACAAAAAATTTTTAACAATTTTTCATAAGATATCTGTGACGAAAAATCTTTAGAGAAAAGCATGCCAAAGGATACGCGACCAAAAAGTGAAAGGATATGCACAGGCACACACACACATATAAATATATATATATACCTATGCTTATACATAGATATAAGAAGCAGACCGCTTTTATATACACAATTAGAGTGCGGGCTTATGTAAAGGGCGAAAACGCGATTTTCATGCGTGATGTGCGTGAAAATTTCCCCTCTCTGAATGCGCGTGTCTATGTGTGTGTGTATATAGAATGTAAATAAGGGACAGCTAAGTCTTACGATTTTGGGGTGGCGTTTTGGCCAAAAGGGTTAAAAATCTGTGCCTACGCAGGCAGCGCTCAACATGCGTGAGTCGCATGTGTGTATGTGTGTGTGTGTGCGATAACAGCGTTGCCAGCTTGTCGGCAGAATTATCTTTTAGAGGCAAAGACGACAACAATGGAAAACAAACAAAGTCATTTACATAGCTAACGAAGTGGGTGAACAAAGCTGCTAAAAGTAAGAAAGAGAAAGTGAGAGACAAAAAGCAAAAGCTGATGGAGGCCGCAGCGAAAGGATGTGTATGAGGATGGCGCGTGTTGGCGGTTTGCGGCCAAAAGTAAAATGGCGAACGACAGGCAACTTAAATTTTATGTGTCAATTTTTACATTTTGTGTCATCTTATCAGGCGCAGCAACAGCCGCAGAGTATGGCAGCAAGGAGGAGGTGGGGGAGGGGGTTAGGGGCTGGCGAAGGTATCCAAACCATCATTAGGTATGCAAGCTGGCATTCAAGACAAAACAACAGTAAAGGCTCATTGTTGTTGGCCATTCGCAGTGCTCATAATGAATATGATGGGTTTTATCAATGCGGTTCAGATTGCTGACTTAAGAGCCTTGCGAGGGGTTGCGCAGGGTCAATGGGGAGCAATTTTTGTTGGTTAAGATTGCAAATATATTGCCTAACCCTTTGCCCATTTGGCACAACTGACACCATAATCTTCCCAATTTCTACTGCGTTTAAAAAATTTTAAATCTTGGCGAGGGCAAAAAAAACCAGTAAGTATGTTGCAGTCGGGTGTACCCGATCAGGAGATCCCCTGTACCAGACCGTTCATATATATATACAAAAACATATGCACATGCACACAAACTCTGCACCTTCCTTATCGGATTCTAGCTTTCATAATTTCATAATTGGACTATCTCGACTCGATCATATTGATCAAGAATATATATACTTTAAGGAATCGGAGTCTGTCTGTTACATACATTTCCACAAAATCATTATACCCAAGCTTACGCATTTTTAATGGGTACTGAGTATTAAAATAAATTTGCATAAGTTTGGAATAATTTTATGCCGAAGTTTCCCTTTTCGTGAAACAGGAAATGCTTTTCATATGCAAAACAAATTAGTTCCAGCTAGAAATTCCCTTTTTTAAATGGTTAATCAGCCAACAGACATCAGTTTTTATAATGCAGAGTTTATTGGCTATTTATTTATATATTTTGCAAATCATAGTTAGACCCAAACTTGGCATATATATATATAGATATATATATATATATATATATATATTTATATATATGTATGTATGTTGATTAAAAACCAAACCGATCAATTTTGTTGTTGGGTAGCCAATTGGGCGATGTCCTCCAGCCTAGGTAATCACAGAACCATCGCTACACGGGTAGGGATAACCCTGGCAATTGACCGGGACCGGGGCCGGAGGAGATAGGCCAAGGAGTCGCATCCAAAACTGAACATTGCCACAGGCGGTGCTAATGAGCAGAGCCAGCGAAAGGATAAGAATCTGCCGAAAATGGAAATATTATAGAAATGAACAGGTTTATCTTCAGACGATAACTTACCAAGAGTCGAGTCATTGCAGTCAGATCTTGGAAAACTGATGACTGACAATAGGCAAACAGCGCTATTTAAGGCAACTGATTTTATGATCTTGGTGAAATTAGAATTTAGATTGCAAATATGCAAATATTTCAGGTAAGAAATTATCTTTTTTCGTATGAAAATTACAATTGCGTTCGTCATGGGGTTAAACTTAACAGTCGGTTATTACTCGTGTGCGAGCTACCAAAACGAAGTTAATGGAAGTTGATGCACTTTGAAAATCACAGATAACCAAATACAACAAATACAAACAAATAACCAGCCTAAGTGCCGTATTTTATCGACTACGTCAGATAAAAACGCTCGCCTATGTCAGGCAAAACGCTCGACTACGTCAGACAAAACGCTATAGATTTAGAGGAATACTAAATAACACTGTGCCATCGTTCTAAAAAGATTTAACACAAAAACCCAAAAAGCTTCAATTTTTTACACTCAACTGTCTTTGTACCAGTTTTTACAGGAATTTCAAGCTTTCATAAAATATATATTAGGTCAGTGGTTTTTTCTTATGTTCAAATGATGATTCATTGGGCTCAAGGCTCGGTCCATGATTTACCAATCGTTTCAACGGGATTCAATATGTTGTAGCGGTCCGATGCTGTTGAGATATTACCAATATGTTAGCAACTTAATATCACTATTTCTTGACAAAATTTATTAACCCCAGCAAGTGAGCAAAAAAAAGGTTCCGGCTTTAAGCCCGTTTGATTCAACCCCGGTTTTTATTACGCATACAATTTTAATAATTTTGCACCGAAATATTTATCGTGAATCCGCAAAAGCAGAGTTAACAAATCTTCAGGCAACCATTGAAGAACTTGAAATGTGTTTTCTGCAACATTTTGAGTGTTTAATAACTTTACTACTTCATACAGACATAAAAATATAAATAAAATAATACATTTTATAAGATGCTTAGTCGTTTTATTGATATACACACATATAATTCACAATCTCAACATTAAGTTGAGCTTCAACATATTTAATATATCGGCTTCATCAAGTCACGGCCAGCAGTCAGTCATCTTGTCAATCAATACCCTAACCCGAGGGCCAGCCCGTCAGACCTGCACCCGCGTTCGGCAGAAGCCTGCCAGCGATGTTTCCAGCCAAACCAGCTAATCCGCCAGCTACATGGCCAGCATTATCTTGAATATTTACGGAACTTTGACCAATTGGTTCTTGTGGTTGCCCGCCAGCCAGTTTATTATTAGATACGTCGCGAGTTGCTTGATTTTGGAAAATTCTTAGAGCATTCTCATCAGGATACGACCGTAGAATGTGCGAAATGCCCATGGGCGAGTGGGGACTCTTTATAATCGTTATCAGATCGCTGCCATCCCCCACCTCGGCTGTGATCCGTTTATTGGGCATATTTTTCGGCTCTGGAGAAATGCCCAGAATTGAATTGAATAGCTTTAAGGGACCCGTGACTACCGTTTTGAATGTATTCACTGCCTGTTCTAACTGGTCGAACATGTCCAAAAGACCCGCATCAGAGCTGCCGCAAAGCAAGGTGAGTGTCAAAAAGAGTATCTGTATAATGTGAGAGTATTGAGAGTATTGTTTCGACGGAATGCCAAAGAACAAAACTTACAACCAGACGTGACATGATCAGGAATAAACCTTTAACTCTCATAATACCTAGGAAACTGCCGCTTTACAAAGGCAACTGAAGTTTATATACCAAAATGGGCAGTGAAAATCATATTTATGCAAATGCAAACTAAAAGTTCAGTAAAAGGTGAAAAAGATTCTAAAATGACTTCAAGTTTTATTGAAATTTGTATATTTATTGTAGATTGTGGGATTGTGCAAGATTTTAAGATGAATTTTAGAAAAATGTTTGAGCACTTAAGAACTCATTATATGTTTCTATATCTAATCACATAATGGGCGTATATTTAACAACGTTATGAGAAATTTTCCATACAAATAAAAAATACCCTCTAAATAGAGATCGTTTGAAATAAACTCTATTTTTCCATCAGCAATTTTATTGATTGTTTAAATAATTTTCTATAAAGCGTCCCGCAGAATATATAAAAAAATTAATGTTCAATACAAGCTTTATTTCAAGCAATTCATGCCAGTTATTCACAGTCGGTATTGTTATTACATTAGCGTTCTTCCAGTGAACTCCCAGTGCAAGCTAAAATTAGGATTCGCTAATACCGACGCAAATAAAAGCTCCTCACCTAGTAATAATATGAGGATCTGCCCACACGCTTATCATCAGACTCTGACGATTCGCCGTCCGTAGTCGAATCAGGTGACTGGGAATCAGTCGGCTCCAATTGCATTTTTTTGATCCAATTGCCAACATTTTCGAATATCTCAGCCTGGTGATCGTTAAAAAATTTCCTCGTAGATGCAGCAATGGCTGTAAATGTTTTGCTTTTATAAATTTTCGCGATTGTATCACGTTCCAAGCCCAGAAACAGGCTGGCTTCGCCGGCCAATTTATTGGCAATTTCCTGAAAGCTGTTTAGAAGATCCTCTTTAAGGCTGATTCCCTGTCCATTCGATGCTTCCCCATTAGTTTGCTCTTCACCCGATGCTTCTTCGTCTACATTTTCTGTATCCGTTGTTGTTGCTTCTGCTTCTTTCCCATATTTTAAGGATTCCTGTCTCTTGTGACGGCTGTCCAATTCTGATAAACGTTGAGCGTACTCCTCAAGGGTCGCCGGCACCGGTCCCGACAGATAGGGCGAGGAATCAAAGCTCGTCTGAGAAACTCCAACGCCGCCGTCATCATAACCTACGGGATTCGCCAAAACCATATAGGTGGGTCCAAGTAGAGTGTTTATCAGAACTAATGGTATTATCATGGTTTCACTGAACATGGCTTGAGAACCGCAAAAGCATAAAGCCAACGATATGATAATCAACTGCAAAAGGCCCAGAGATAATGATTGGGTTATCGAGAGGTTTTGTTTTATAGAGAACTTACATTCATAGGTGCCATTACGTATTCCCAAACCTTAAACTATGATAATACCACTACGAAACTTTGACAACTGTCACTCCTCCGTGGCAGCGGCAATTTTTATAGCAGAACTTAGCAGCTGAGATTGGACATAGATATAGACTGAAAAGTTAAGGCAAAAGTGAACCACTAAATTGACGGGCTGACAAGTTCAGTGAGGGGTTAACTTTTGCATATTTATTTAAGTGTTACGTGGGAAACTAATAAAAACTGCAGTTCGAATTTTCTAATGGATTCTCTCAAACCGACTATTAACTTCTCTAACTTGTTTTTAATTAATTTTCATATCTATATAATAATTCTAATAATCATAATAATCATTTTGGGCTTTACGGAACCTTAAGATCAGATTATACTATATAAAATTGTCACACAAAGATAATAATTTAAAAAAAAATTGTTGATTGAAAACCTTTTGTTAATTAGATTCATACTTTATATTTATTTTCTAAGATCTGTAAAAAATGGGGGAGTGCGATTTTTTAGGCAAAAAACCTATTTTTGTAAATGGTAACTGTTCGCTAATTTTAAAATACCTATAAGTACGGCTCTCTTTTTTATTATCAATTTTTATCTCAGCTCGACCACTACTCCTTCATCTGCGCCCCTGCTCGAAAACATTCCTGAGTTATTGCCTTAAAATCCGTAATAATTCTTAATATTCAATACTTCTGGCATGTTACGCAAAAACAAGCGCAAAATGCGCATTATTAATGGAGAATACTTGTAAAGCGGAAGCGGAAATAAACAGGACTAGAAGCCAAACATAAAATATAGTGGGTGCAAAAATTGCAGGCAATGGGGGCAGATGCTATATTTGATTTATAAATGCCTGACATGAAATTTATGGAATATGCAGGAAAATGGCGCACACGACAACTAAAATTTAACACATTACGCAGTTCCAGATGCGGATGCTGGGCAACCCCTGTAGATAACTCCGTAAAGCTTTGTAGCAAATTGGTTCTGCATTTGGGGAAGTATGCATATGAGTTTTTTTTTTAGCAGAGGGTGGCCAGTGCATGGCAAGCTAGAAGGGTTGGTCGAGGGGAGTTACGCTTGCCCAAAAAGAACGCCATCTTCAACACTTTGCTAAAGTTTTTATAATTTGTTCAGAAATGGGCAATTTTGAATATTTGAAGCCATTTGCTGTTCATATTTTATGTGCTTGTCCCCTGTGCAATACAAAAAGAGAGAGAAAGATTGGGGGAAAATATATATAGCTGTTGTTCTTTATTTGATTGTTCAGAAATTTATACGCTCATTTTAAAAATTAACGACCTTTGACTGATTCGCGCTGATACGCAGACAGCATTTGTTTTGGAAAAGGGGTGGGGTTAGGGGGTTAGGGTTGGGGACTCTTATTATTGCCAGCAATTTGTACAGCTCAGCCATTAAACAAACAAATTTTGCAATTTTTTTTCTTTTTTATATGCATTTCGTGTTTTCTGTATGCAATTATCCATTAAATGCGTCATCTTTGAAGAGTCGTGTGCCAATGGGCATATCAAATTTAGATTATAAAGTCTATGAGCTGCGTCGTTATTTAAAAATAGCTCTAAATGAATGGAAGCTGACTCATGGATTTATTTTACACCTATTTTTCATAAGCTTTTAATAGCTTGAGGTTGGAAATCCTGTATGCGAGTTACCAAATAGGTTATGAAGGATTGCCCGTAAAACCTATCAATCTTTTATAAACAGAACAGCTAAAAGCGGAATGTAACAGCTTTTAACAGATAAGTAAGTTTACAACCAATTGCTATGTAAAACATCGAAATATCAAGTTCAACCTTATAGATTTACACAAAGACAAATTTGTTGAAAGTTAGAAAGCAAGACATTCCTAAAGAAAAGTTGTTTACTAATTTTATATCTTATGAACAAGTTCTTAACATATTTATCATTTTTCTCCAGTCTCAATTCATCTGAAAAATGCATTTTAGCATTTCTTTAAATTAAATATTCCCAACCTTTGTCAGCAAAGAAAGTTTGCTCAGGGAAAATATTTACGAGCTGCGCGTCACTTTAAAGGATGCTTCACGGCACAGGAAAACCGAAAAATAGAAAGAAAAAAAAACAACAACTAAATACAGATCGAACTGAACGAGAGCAAATACTTGGCCAAGGGGGCCTTTGGTAGTTTGGGTTTGTTGAGTTTGTTTTGCTTTTTTACGGTTTTACCATTTGAATAAAGTGCGACGCGTTGGAGGGTTGACAAGCTGACAAACTGCAAGATGCGATTCACCGCAGCCCCAAAGTCAAATTCAAAGTTCAAAACATAGACAAACCGAACGGAGCGGGTAGACTCCCAAGTCGACGGGAATACAGCCAAAGTTTTGACTTGAAGTGCGCGAGCTTTTCACTTGAAAAGTGTTGCTTGAGATGCTGCCAAAGTGGACATTGCCACAACCCCCCTGACACACACCCCCACATTACATGCATTTGCCTTTGATAAACATGAACACCTTCTCAATAGGTTGCTCCACTGGCCGGCGTGGGGCGAGCGGGCATTCAAATGTGTTTTTATTGATGCGCGCTCGCGGCACCGGATGTGTTGTCCTCTGGGTTTTCCATTCTAATATCCGCCGGTGATAAGCTGAATTATTGACTAGCGGCACCAGCAGCGACAGCAACGACTTTCAGATATGTCCAGAGCTCGCAGGTCCCTTTTTTGCTGCTTGGTCAATGTCCTTGCTCGTTAATGTGGGCCGCCAGCGCCAGTGGTTTTTTTATTTTTATTTTCCTTTCCTTTTGGCCGTTGATTTGATTTGGCTTCTCCTCTTCTTTCTGCTGCGGCTTCTGCGGCTGCCCATTCGCATTAAAGCGCCCACACAAATGCGTTGATACCATTTTTGGGCCAAAGAAATTATCTGATAATATTATTTCATACCTCCGTTCGACTTTTATTGACTTGGCAGGGGAAGTGCGCGGAGACTTGAGTATGCTTTATATGCTGCTTTTATCTATGCAAATTACATTTTATTTACTTTTTAGTTATTTTCAATATATATTTTTAGCTTCTTATTGAGGTTATTTTACAGTTTAATTGGAAGTTTTTGCTGTATATGCAGAACGGTTTGTGCGGAGCGGAAAAGTGAATTTTATGGAAAACACTTGCACTGGTTAATAATAAATAAATTCTGTACACATATACAAATATTTGAGTACATTTTGATCAGGATTTTGGGGAAAAGCATAAACAGACAATCATGGTTGTCTCTATTGTATACATACATGAAGGTAAAATTCTAACCTGACTTTCGACTAAAAATTTTATATTTTTACTTATATGCGCCATTATTCAAGAGGCCAATATATTAATAAAAAGACATTCCGCATGAAAATTAAATGAGTTTTGACAGAGTTATGGTTGTGGGAAATTTGGTTCCATGCCTATATGGAGCTATTAAAAGGAAAACTTTTTTTGACCGAACAAAGCCGGATAAAACGCGCTAGTTTGATATAAATTAAAGAGCCGCTAGCTCCATTAGTTACATGGGTATTATGGCCAGTCCGCCTGCTAATTGAATGTCGCTCATCATTTGGGGACACACGCATATATCATAAACTCCAGACCACATCGAACCTCTCTCTTTCTGGATGCGGCCAAAGTGCGAGAATGCGTGTCGTATGTAAATTAATACAAATAGAAAACAAACACAGCGAATGCAGAGAGAGGAGGGAAACAAAACGGGGGGGGAGTGTGGGTACATTTTCCAATAGCCGAAACATGCAAAGGACACCAAAAGGACACCGGCACGAGGACACAAAACACGCACACAGTAGCCAAGTGTCTCAAGTGCTAATAAACTACATGCACATCGAGAATGCGCCTTAATAATTTATGTGGCCTAATAGACGCCACTGGATAAACATCATATGCAGGCCACGCACTACATGGGCGTGCAAAGGGAGGAAAGAGGGGTGTCTCGCTCGTCGCCTGTCAACATCAACCCTTTAAGTCTCTTTTTTTCGACCCAAAATAGTGCACAAAATTTATGGGCAATTTCGACTGTTGTGTTGTTGTTGTTGTTGTTTTTAACCACTGCGCGCTGCCAGAGTACCTAGTTCAAATTTACCTTGACACTATCTGTAGCGATATATCTACACCCGAGCGATATTTTGCCTATTAGCTAGGCAAACAGTTCATACTCAATTTTGTTGCCTTGTTTGCATATCATGACGGACACACAACACAGTGGAAGGACATACACGTAATGTCCTTTCATTGTTTGAAATTTAATTAACAAAAGGGTCAATTGTCGCGTGTGGGCGGAGAGTTCAACTCGCACACTCCATTCTCTGCCTGCTGGACAGTTGGTAAACAATATTTTTGATTAATTTATGAATATTCGTGTGAAATTTCTTCTTTTTTTCTGTTCGTTCCTGTGTATTTTATTTCCTTTTATTATTTATGCCTGCATGGGTCCACTTTGCGTGTCAGCTGGGCGGAGTTGTCCATAAAAGTTCAAGTTTAATGAGTAAAATTTAGTAATTATTCTAATTATATTTTTATTGTGCGTAATTGTTCTACATTAAAATAACAATATACCCATTTGGTTTTTTTTTATGTAAAAAGTAATATATGAGTTGCACTTAGTTGAGGGTGTGAGCTGAGGGTGTTACTTACAAGTGACCATAAATTTAGGTAAACTATATTTATTTCCATTGAAATAAAAGTTTAAACTTCAAAATAAGGTAACAATAAAATCACAAGTCATATCACATTCTCACAGCCCTTGGGGGAGCTCGCACGACCAGCTTTTGGTATCAAAACTATTTTCAAAATCAAATTAAAAGTGAAAACTAATTCCCACACATGTTGTGAATGTCATGCCTTTGGGCCTGTGCTGCTGTTTCTCACCCTTCTCTAGTTCCTCTTGGATTTCCGCTTCTGTTCAGTTTGCTCCAACCAAAATACTAGTTGACAAAGTTTTGCTAAATAATAAAATCAATAAATGACTTGTGAACTTTGTTGTTTTGGGGCCAATTTAAAGCAGTGTTGGGCAAGGTTGGCGAAATTGAAATTTGATTTATGTTTTGGCTTTGGTTTTGTCTGGCCTTTGGTTTGGCATTTTACATAATTTAAATGGGAAATGAATTGGGAGTTAAGCACTTAAAGTGATTGTAAAAAAGACATTTACTAAAGAAAATTAAGAAGAAAAAAATATCATTCAACTAAAGATTTAACTAAGTTCGGAAATGTGTAAATTTCAATGTCGCAATAAAATTAACAAAATAAATTATTTTTACCAATTATTTCTAAACAATTCTCGAAAGAAATATCAACTTAATGTGCTAAGTTTTAATTTTCCTGTTGCATTTTGCATGCGTCAGCTAAAGGACCTCAACACAATTATTATCCTGTGCTGTCTGTGTTTGTTCTTACAGCTAAGCACCTCGCTGCGGTGGCTGGCATGAATTTTTTATGACATTTTTGCAAGTGAAACACTTCAAAGGATGCACTGGCAAGCGAAGCATAAGGATAACTGACTGCACAGGGAATTTCAAGAGGGGGGTGCGGCAAAGTGTCGGCAAACATTGCAGCCAAGTCAAGGATGCGGCAAATAGTTGCGATGAGAGTTGACTATGATATTGGGGGTGGGGGGCGGCCGCAAAGGAGGGCGTGAGCCGGGGCATGAATATTAAATGCATAGGTAACGGCAGCTAGTAACACGTTACAGGTTGACCTGGCCCGGCGATTGGAATATGTGCTAAACTGTCAGTAATTGAAGACATGCCGAGAGCACTTAAAAGCAGACCCCCAACACCGATGGAACCCGCTCTCGACGTGCGCTTTCGCCACGGCAATTAACTTTACAAATCGCATGTGAGCCTGTGATTAATTATTCCAAAACCGGACACTCCGGCAACAGCTACAGCTACGTCGGACAGTTAACCCATTTTGGCCTAAAAAAGGGTTGCACTAACAGCTGCACAGCCTTCAAATAAATATATGTATGGAGGAGTAAAAGGAATTGGGTGTGTGTGTGTGTGTATGTGTGTGTGTATTTTTGACATTTCACATTTGTGCCTTTAGCACAGAAACCGTCCCAAAACGTAACGTGATGAATGTTTGCTCATAAGGCGTAAATTGAAACTATTCTTGACCAGAACTCAAAGTCTGAAGTCCGAGTCGGAGTCCCATTTTGACCACATGCCACTTAGCACATGTTGGCAGCAAATAACGACCTACGCCCCCTGTTTCTACACATGGGGTTGGGGGTTTTAGTTTGGGTCAGTTTTCTTATCGCCAGAAGCACAAGTTTGGCATTAATTTTGATTTGGTCAACACTTCATTAATCACGCCCCAATACCAAGTGTTGCGAAAGGGTTTCTTAGACATCTCACACGTACTAATCTCCTGTGGTCAAGGACATGTGTGAGTGTGTGTGTGTGTGTGTGTGTGTGCATTCGTGTTGTTAGTTTTATTACAGCCTTATCGCTTTATCGAATCGAGCATACGAAAGCAGAACCTTTTCCAAAGGGGTTTTTGTTTCACATTTAAATTCAATTTCTCTTTCGGGACACGAACACAGCATCCGGTCGAGCTTAGGGCAAGCAGGAAGGGTGGGGGGAACATTTACATATGCCTGCATCGCTATTATCCTGTTGGAGGATCACGTTGCTTTCAACCATCAAATATTCAAATTTTTATGCTCACTGATCCTTTGAATTCGCCTCACAACATTATCCTAGGCGCAAACAGAAAAAAACAGCTGTTGGCCCATTCCAAAAATAGTTTGTTCAACCCAAAAGGGTTAAAGGGGTTGCCTTGGGCCTCTAGTTGGGCTCGACAGCATCTCTTTCGGAGAAGCAGAGCCCAGCAGTTGATGTTTAAGGGCTGCACGAGTATTTCGAACATGGGGTTAAAGTTTGCCCAAAATTAATAGCGTGCATTTCTAATTAGACGAAACGATAAGAGCTTGAAATTTAAACGACGCTCCTGAATTAACTAACTAATTTTTTGAGAATGTCACTTGCATGATATTTTTAAAAATATATTAGAAAAAACAGATTTTTTTCAGTGCTTACAATTTAAATACAATATGAACTTAAAAGTGAAATTATAACTAAAATGCCATATTTCTACTGATTTTAACACAATCGACTAAAATAAAATGTTCAGAATTCCAAATTTCGAAAATGATGAGTAAAAAATTTTAAAAAATTTAATTTTTTGAAGTCCATACGTTTGAAGACTTGTACGTAGTCTTATCATAGTTTCATTAATTCTCCTGATAGACGACATGACTTTAACTGCCAGTCATAGCGTAGGTACTCAACTTTGAAACGCCTGTTAGCTTGCCAGTATTCCTTACCCAGTATTAATAAGACCGACACAAAATCACAAGCAAATAAAGAAAACCCAAAAAAAAGAACTGCATTTAAAAACTCAAAAAGTGGAAGAACTTGCTATGCCCTGAGTGTTGAAAAAGAAGCAAAAACTGAATATGAATGTGAATTGTGAGTGTATGTGTGTGTGCTCGTATCCTTGCTTATCCTTCATAATTTGTACGGTTTGTTGTTGCTGCTGTTGACGCTTGATGAAGAGCCGCAGCAGCAGCTGCACGAAAAATGTTGAACTCTGCGGCAACAAAAAAAAAATTCCCTTTGAATATGCAAAGCAACTGCCTGAGGTGCATCAACTAAGGGTGGGGTGGGGGTGGAGAGCGGCTCGAGTTGGAGGAGCTCGTCTTCGTAGTTTTGCCCAAGTTGAGTGGCAAAAAGTTAATGGATTGTTATCTTGCGGTTTTCTTCGGCTCATCCGCTGTTGCAATGGACTTTGCCTGCAATTAAACCCGCACTTCACTCCCCCACTCCACCTAAAAGTATCCTGAGGGGTTTGAGGGAAGTTTGCAGTTAATGAAATTGTTACAAGTGCACTTGCGGCCATAAAATACTCAAATACAGCCCATACAAAAAGTCCTTGGAGCAGCTGACAGGCTGGGTGGCGCCTCATACGTGGGCGCAAAATATTTATGTTCTATATTTACAAAAGTTTTTTGGCCTTCTCTTTTTTTCTGTTGCCTCTTAAGCGCAGATTTTTTTGGCATGAGCCCAGTCGCCAAAGTTTTTACCACATGAGTTGGGCGAAAAATAGAAAACAAAACATTTTGTTTTATTTGCCTCTGGCGAATTTTGCAGTGTTTTTTTTTTTTGGTTGCGCCGAAAAATAAAATTATCAGGTTCATTATGAGCTGCTTATGGCGCCGGGCATGGAATCTAGGGACTGCGAATAATTGCTTTAAGAGAGTTCGTAAATAAATTCTGTTCTTGGCTACAGTAAAGTACACATAATGAAGCTTCTGGCATTAACAGCCTTTGTCCAAGCAGCCCGCGCTTAAAGTGTCCGCCACGAGTCAACCCACATTATTAAACATAAATTTAAGACAAGCGACCAAAAATCGATAACCTACATTTTGGGCATTGAAAAACAAGAACTTCAGCTCGCAGAAATAAAGCCCCAAAAACATATAAAAACTCCACATAAAGAACAAAGGCAAGAACAACAACAATTAAGCTTGAAAATGTACATATAACAACCCTCAATTACGACAGCGAATTTCCCTCTCTTATTTCTCCTTGTTGGCAGCATGTGTATTTTTTAATTAGAACAAAACGAAGCGCATAAAGCAGCAAAAATAGGACGCAAAGGATATGCTGACGAGATGCGAACATGTCAAACTAAGGCTTAAAGGCAGATAAAGAACGAACGGCGTGCCGAAGATGTAATACCCTACAACACATATGAAAGATTTGCGCTATATTTATTTTTTGATTTCTATAAATGAACAAAACGTTTCACTGTTTATTCGTATAGAAGCTAAACAATATATTGGTGCGATTGTGAAGCTTATAATTGCTGACTTTGGTTAGAAAACTTTGAAAAACATATAAGTTTTTCGTTTATAATTAAAGTCTGGGCCGGCTCTCTTTATACAGTCATGCATGAGATCTGTTATAAAGTAGATGAAAAACATCTAGATAGATTTTTGAGATCAACTTTCTCTAACTTTAAAACTGGAATTACTTTAAAAAATCACTTTTTTCGATACAATTTATTTATCCATATAACAATCTGACAACTTATTCATTCCCACAAACCAACCCAGTCCCTCAGCTTATATATTTCTTTGCTGGTTGTCTGAATGATATGTGCATTTATTTATTTCTATATTTCCATTATTTCATATACCCATATTTCTAGGTGTTTCCACAAGCCAAACAAAGTCACGTGTCCTTTGACAACATGTGAGCATTTGCCCAAGACCCCAAGGATATTAGGTCTTGTGGCTTGAAGAAAAACTTGAATTATGCCCAACTGCCATGTCAGTGGCTATTGTTGCTTGGATCTTATGCTTTTTTCTGCTGGGGTGGGGTAGTAAAAGGGTCCTGTGTCCTGCTGCCTGTGTCCTGGTCATGTCAGACGCATATGCTAATTAGGCAATTAATATTTGTGGGCGAGACAACTTAATTTATAGACCAAGAAAGCATATTTCTGTAATTCTGTTATGAAATGCGATACTTTTGTAGCAAGTCCTTTTTTGGCATCGAGTCTTGTATGAGAGAGGGAGGGGGGATTGCGAGTGTGTGCGTCATGCGGCAAGACAATAAACTTATCACATGTTGCCAACGCTGGAGCCCCAAAAACTTTTGCAACGAGTTTGATTTGCGGTCGTGCCCCTCACACACACACACATGCACAAACATATCCTTGAGCGTCCTGCCAGGCTGTCAGGCCACTGATATGCGGCTCAGACCCACAGCATGTCCGTTTGTATTATATTTAAGCATTTCATCAGCCGCTCTCGACGCACAGTCAGCAATAATATTTTCTTAGACACTATTTTTGACTGCATGCCACGCATAACTTGCCACAGGTTGAGGCTGGATAGGAGACAGGGGCAGGGGCAGCCTTGTGGTCACCCATTTGCCTGGTGAACCATGTGCAGCAAGATGTTGGCCAAGATGCATGCACGAACTCAAGTCCTGTTTCTCCAGGCGACATTTGTCAGACAACAGACAAAGATTCAGCTGGAGTTGGAGTCGGAATCGGAGATGGACTCGAAAACAACTTGACTTGAGTTGAGTTGGGCTGCGGTTGCTCAACAGATTTGATTAAGTTGGTTTGCTTTAAGGCTGACAGCCAAGCAGGCAACGGGGTAATGTGATACATTTCACATTTAATAAATAGAAAACTCAACAAGGAGAGCAAAACAAAAGAGAATACAGGTATGAAGAAAATCTCAAATATAAAATTTATTAAAGAAGAAAATTCGAAAGAGGATAACTCTGACAAATTATTTATAAAATTATTTTTAAAATATTTGAACTTAAACTTAAATATGAGCAACAATGATGCCTGCTAACTTGCTAGCTTTGCTGACTCATTTATTCTTAAGCATCAACGAAATATATTAAAAAATTTAACAGGAGACTTTAGCTAAATTTATCAAGCCATGTATAAAAGTTAGGCTAGCTTTTACGGTCCTCCCCATAAAATCTATAATTCTTCGTTTTCCCAACCTCTTAAGTCAATAAACAAACAAATATAAACAAACAAAACCTGGCAGTTTATTCAATGCATCTGCTAAGTCTAAGTAAGCAAAGCTAGCAAGCTAACAGCCATCATAACTATACGACTATAGGGGCTTGAGATACTTACAACCAATCTCCATTTATCAGCAACTATATAATCCCCGTTAAACCATCAATAAACATACATATTTTCCCTCCGTGAAAAGCGGCTCAACGCAAACAGCTGCTTAAAATTTCCACACGGAAATAAGTTAATCGCAAGTAAAATAACTCTGAGCAATTTTTGCAACCTGCCTCAGCCGATACACCCCTTTCCCAAAAAAAAAAAAAAAAAAAAAAATTGGCAAAACGTAAAGTAAACACACGGCTCAGACCGGCAAACGGTGTACGGTAAACTTTTCCATTCAAGTAAAGTTCGTATTACGTATACGCAATGTGGCAATAAATGTTGCGCTCGATTAAAAAACCATTGCATACCTTTTGGCGCGGCGCCTTTACGAGCACAGATACAAGATACGAGTAAAGGAATGGGGAGGAGAGGCCACTTGGGTGCGGGCGTTTTTGTCTGCAATCTGTTGGGCCAACAAAATGTAAAAAAAAAAAAAGGAATTGTGTAAACTGCAGACAGCAGCGTGTGAGTAGCTGCGGGTGTGCGGTAGATGTGTTGTTAACGCGTCAGTTACAAGACACATCTTGCAGATACAATAGGAGTGTGCAAACCCCGCCTACTCCTTGTACCACACTGCATGTAAAAAGTTGGTTGCTTAAGTAAGTGCTTGTAATTTTGCCTCCAGTCTTTCCAACCGACGATTAAGTGAAGCCGGAAAACTGTCTTGGGCTGTAAAGTCATATGAGACAGAAGTGAAAATCAGTCTGAGTTAAGGCAGATATGCAGATAATCCACTAGCGATATTGTATGTTAATAGATAAGCTAAGACCTAAGAAGACCATTCCACTAGATATATGTATATGATATATGTATACAAATGTGGACAACTTGGCTGTAAGACTTTTATTACATTGTTTTGTTGTTAGTTTTGAGAGTATGGTTAACTCAGTTGTGGGATTTATATTTTGGTGCAGATTAAGACGTTTTTAACTCAGTGCTTTAAAAATATACCGATAGCTTTTCTATTATTTGTCAGAAGCTAAGATCTATGGCAACTAGGCCTTAATCTCATTTTACTGCCAACCATTAAAGATTCTTTCTCTACATTTATATCCATTGTTAAAGTTCGTAGCATTCTGAAGTCTAAATTTACGAAAAATAATAAATATTGTTTTTAATGGGGATTTTTCATTTATTTGCCTCAACGAAACTTTCTCTAGTTGTAAAATTAAACTCACACATTCCATTTTTAAAGCTGTTTTTTCGTATTTTGCTAACTCCTTCGAAGAGAGAGGACTTGAGAGACACTGCTGTTGCTGGCCGAAAGGCAGCCACAAACAGCAAATTCACAGTTTACGTGTCCTTAATTAGCAACGAGCATGAAAAGGATAACAACAAAAAATTCAGCAAATAAATGAGTAAAAACTAAAACTCGCCACACAAAAAATGTGCGCTGAAATAGAAAGCGCGCAAAACTAAAAAAAACTGCATAAAAATAAAAATAAAAAAAGAAGAGAACAAGTTCCAAAAACAAAGAAAAAGTATACAAAATAAGATTTTTTACATTTTATTTTTATTTGCATTATAAAATTTAATTTTGTGCAGAGATTTTTGTTCGGCTCTCAAGTATCTGCGCGCGTTTTTTCTTTTACCCATTTGCATTTGCGTTTTTTTCGCACTTTTTGTTTCTTTTTGTGCGTTTGTTTGTTTGTGTTTTTTCTCTCTTTTTTCGCCAGTAACGCTTTCGTCTCAGTGATTACTCTATGAGGTCTGCCCAAACGAAGCTTCAACTTTTTTGCGTCAGCTCGTTTGCCTGACTGCCCAAAGGGACAGGGGAGGTAGAAGCGAAGAACCCCTTTCATAATTTTCAATCTTATAGCAAACCGGTTGTCCATTGTCCATTGTCCACTTATCCGGCGGCTTAACATGTGTCACAACACGACAAATAATCGACTTCCGTTCGCTGACCACCAACCGCGTTGTTTGGGCAATCAAATGACCACCCGAATGCCTTCATCCACATCCTTTATGTGTGAGTGTGTGATTATTTAAAGACCATTAGCTCAGGTTGATCAATTTGTAAATGAGCCTTGTCCAATTTAACGCAACATTAAAACTGACCTTAGGTCATTTGCCCAACCGGCTCGAGGCGCGTGCCCAGGATCAGAGCACGGCTCCTGTTCCGGCAGCCAACCGGTTTCGTTCCCTAGAGGGAACAAGGGCATAAACACATGTCACTCTCTCTCTCTCTCGCTCTCTCTATCTCTCCCTCTCTCTCGTTCTCTCACTCACTCACGCTCACTTCTGTCTGGCTTCTAGTCCTGCCTGAAATGCAACCACCAAGCCACGACACGAGCCTGCACTCAGTCACATTTGCCATTTGTCCTGCCCCCTGGACAGGGGTCAGCGGTGTTGCCAATTGGTTGCATGACATTTTCATTTACTGTTCATGTTTATACATTCCCATTTCTGTACGTATATGTATGAGTATGTGTATGTGTATGTGGTGCTGTCCTTTATTGTTGTCACGGTAGGGGCAACTGCAGCGCTTGGCGTGTGCAGGACCCGAGGGCATTGAGTTTTCTGTAGGGTGCTAAGCGAATGCACTTGGCAGTGCAACAGGGAAGGGCGCTCGTGAATTGAGCTTCAATTTGTATATTAAAAATGTGTCTTTTTTAGTTTTTATACTCTGGTCCAAAATGATTGATTATAGCAATAAAATAATAATTAACAAAAAAAATACGCCGCAATCTTTACCCGAAAATGCCCATTTTTACATTTGAATAAAATGTATATAAGATTCTTGAAAACACACAAACTCAGTCACTTTTCTTAAATAACATTCATAAATATTCATTATACTCAATATATTCCAATTGTACATATCAAGTAATATTTCAACATCTCTCCCAGTTCAAGTTATACATAACAACACACAAGATGTACGATTGGGAGCCCACTGAATACCCTGTACAGGCCAACGAGTCGCTGCGACGCATGCGACGACATATATCCTTTTTAAACCTGTGGAATGGGGTAAGGTCACATACAGCTAACTAGTGGGGTTTACTTATACCCCGCCCATGTTTATCTACCAAGTCTAAAATCTGTATTATGCTCAATAGAGCGTCTGCTTATATCCCACAAATCTCTATCCCAACAGCAGCGAGATGTGTCGTCTGGTTCGCTCGAATCCGAGCTGCGCCTACTTCGTCTACTATCTCGATTATCTTAAGCTAATGTTTTGCACCTTGAAAGTCGATTGGGATAGCAGCTACGTCTTTATCGTGGCCCTTCTATTCTTGCTGCTGCACTACGTACTCTACATGATTGTGAAATACTTGTGAGTATATTCATACACTCAGAGAAAACAGCCTTGAATTGTGTACTAAAAGCAAGCGCAGGACCTAGGAACAACATTTTAAAAAAATATAGCTAAGGACTTGCGCTTTAATACCATAATTAAGTGCTGGAAATTATGTAAAAATCTAAAAAAAAACTTAGAAATTAGCATAGAATACATTTTCCGCAGTGGGGAAAAATTATTCTAAGCACAGAAGCACAGTTATTTATTTTGTTGTGCGTCATCTGCAAAAGCAAAAATGCTAGCAAAAAATATGATTTTTATTTTAAGCACACAATTGGATTTAGATTTCTCTGAGTGTGGACTTATTTCTGTTCACGCACGTTTAGCTGCCTGCCCAACTATATGGATCTGATGGATCTGGTGCCTATATCTCCGTATGCGTACAGTTTTGTCTACTTTGGCATTTGCATGTTTGTGCCGGACTATCTGAACTTTTGGCTAAACTGTCCGTATACTAACGTGTACGTGGCAACCCTGGTGTTCACCACAACGGTTGGCGATGTTGTGCGCTATTTGGTGGTGGGCACTATGGTACTCTGCATCCATGGCTATCATGTCCAGGGCGTGATCTGGTGGTGCAACATGTCCTTTATATTCCTGGGCTTTATGCTGCTCATGCAGTTGGTGCGCGCCAAATACGAACTCTTTGGCGCCAACGATTTGGCCTACGAGGATACGCACTTGCTGCAGCTCTACGCCTGGACATTTCTGTTTATTTTCACATTTGTGCTGCTCCTGGTCATCCTGCTGTCCTACCACACACAGCGCAAACACCTCAAAAAATGGGCTAGCAAAATGGAGGAGGTTGTTTCGGATGGGATGTCGGATCTGCCCAGCGATGCGGATGTCGTTCACAATGCACCGATACGCAACGATCTCAATAAGTACCAGATCTGGTGGAGCACTGTGAACGGTTATGCCAACATGAAGGAGCGCTACAAGGCCATAGTCATCATCTTTGTGAGTCGCGTGATTAACTATATATATATCCCTGCCTCAACTCAAGTGATTTCCTCAACAGACGCCCGTCTACTTTGTCCTGGCCAATATTATACCCGTCATAGACAAGCAGCGTCCGATGCACGGCTGGTGCAAGCCCGTCGTCTGCATCAGTTTCCTGGCGTTTCCCTTTCTATTTATTGGCCTAATGCCTGACGCCAAGACCTGGTTCGCAGTGCTCGTCTGCAACTGGGTCATGGCCTTCACCATCGGCATTACGACCCATTCGCTGCGCGAGCCCGGCCACGCCTGGCTGTGTCTCTACTCGTTTGCGGGCATGACCGTCTGCTCCGTGTCGATGCACTGCATCATCGGCGAGATCGACAATCTGATGTGGCAGTACCTAAGCATGCGCTTCCAGGCCATACCCGACATGATCTGCCTCATGTTCTTCAGCAACGGCGAGCTTCTCTGCACCGTCGTCCTGCTCGTCTACCTGATCCGGTTCGAGCTACACGATGCGGCCTACGGCGTGGTCATGAGCATGGTCACGCACACCATCTACACGGCTCTGCCCCGACTCGTGCTGAACGACTGCTACAATCACAACACCTACGTAAGTTCCCTCGTTAGTTATCCCGTTATCCCTAGTGTATTAGCTCGGGTCTTCGCAGATTGTGAGCACTTCCCGATCGGAGACTTGTTACACGTTCTTTCTGGTCATCTTCTTCGGCATCCTCTTTCACATTTCGATGAGCGGCAACGAGTTTCGCATGTCGCTTTTCTGCTACTTGGTGGTCATGTTGACGGCCTTCATGCTCTTCCAGATAGCGGTCTACAACGAATGGGTGCATCCGTTTGGCTCGCTGCACAGCATTAAACCGCCCAGGGAAACGCGCCAGCACTGGGCCTAAGCTGTGAATAAAAGCTCTGCCAGAGTTGCAACTTGTACTTCAAGTCAAGTCGGTCCATTTATATTCCAAATTTTGTTTAATGTAACCCCTCAATTTATAATTCACTCAACTGTTTTTCGATTTCAATTAAAATAAATGCATTAAACACATTTACATTTAATCCCTATCCTATATGGTTTTACCAATATATATAAATATATATATATAATATATATATATATATAGAGTAATCTTTGCCCGCTGACTTTAAGCCGATTCGCTGCGCGTCCGATTACAAGTTTCCCCTTTTCCCCTGTCCCTGCCACTGTCCCCTAACAAAACGCTAACCAACTCTAGTCAGGCTGAACAAAAGCGCTTTTGTGCTTAAATTTGGTTTGATGCCAAAGCAACAGGACTCAGAAAAAACAAAAAAAAAAAAGGAAGAAGAAAAAAGGAGGCAGTAAATACGTTGCCTACTTCGGGGGTTGTCAGCGCTGTCTTCGTAGGCAAATGTGGAATCTTTGCGCCCAAAAATGAAATTGATGAATTTTTGTTGTTGCCATAAAATATATTTGGGCATTCGCGTTTTAGGGTTTAGGTAAAGTAGGTAGTACTATTCAAAAGATTTTTAGATTATTAAAAAAATTATTACAAGCAACAGAGACGGAGGGAGAGTGAGAGAAGCTGGACTCCTACCGACAGGACGCTTGCCTTGCCATCCTTTGGCTGGCAACATTTTTGACATTTGCTAAATTAAAGTGAGTTGCGACTTTATTTTTTTTTCTATCTATCCTTTTTTTCCCTTTTTTGTTGTTGTTATTGTCCCGGCACCTTTTGCATTAAATATTAATTCGTGCAGAAAGTGCGAAGAAAAAATGAATTGCGAAATCAGCGCAGACAGGACACGACACTTTTGTTGACAGGACGTTAAGTCAACATGCGGCTTGGCATCATTTGAATCCTTGCGATTTGCGGTTGGGCTTGTAACTGGGATACACCCACCTCAGACCTTCGCAGCCAGCCAACTCCCTAGGCGCTGGCATTGGTAACGGCAACAAGACAAACGCGTTGCCAGCAAATTCTTTTATTGTCTTCGACGTTGACTAAATTAAATGATGAAACATTTTTGCTACCCAGCTGCATAGTTCCCCCATTCCCCTATTTAATTACTGCGCACATTAAGCTGATAATATAAAAAACAAAATGTTTTAAAGTAATTTACTCAACACAATCATTTAATAAGGCTTCACTTAAGAAGTAGCTATAAGTAACATAAAAAAGAGAAAGGTAGAACATAAAGCTCTGCAAACTCAAAGATTTTGAAAATGTAAATGTTAACAACAGCTTTAATTACAAGCTTATAATATATACCTGAAGTTTATTAACATTGCACCGCACACATAGATGGCGATTTTTTGTAGCGCCATCTATTGTTTCACGTGCGATAGCAAACCATGACAAATTTCGTGACCTCGCTAAGATCTAAAAATACTACATATAGCTGGCGCCACAAGCTCGTACTAATTCTAGCTTATCTACATGCACCACTAAAAAATTATTAAATACGCGTAGATGGCGCCACATGCTTTTGTTGGTGTCACAATTAGCACAAATAGAGGGCGCCACTTGCGTATGTAGGCGCCACCTCTTCTTCGTTTCAATTTAGGAAAGTGTAAGCTTACCTTCAAATGTAGGACATAATCCTACACAAATTGCATTTGTTTTGCATACAAAGCGCCCGATGGCGCTGCTCTGTGTTTAGAACAACTTCTTTGTATAGGAACTTGCACTGCGTATAATTGTACATAGATGGCGGTTTTCTTTTTGTTTGCCAAAACCAAGTGTCAGAAGGCGCGACGAGTCTTTAAGCCGGATGTAACTGTAAACATTGCGTTTGCTTTGCGTCTGATTTTTCTTCTGCATTCCGCATGCCGCTTACGTGAAATATATATTCGCCATAGCGCTATACTGCCAGGAGGTGTCCAAGAAGATGTACAAATTGGTATTGGGTGTAATAATATCCGACAAGTCCTGATTGCACAAAAAGCAGAAGCAGGAGCAGCAGCTGCTGCTGATCTCCATTGTCGAGCGAAAATACCGCAGTACTAGCTGTGGACTGCATGAGAGAACCATAAATTTCCATTGGTTCATTTCGAGGAAATTTAGCAAAAGACATTTGCAGCCAATTTCCTATGGGACATTTGACGGATAATTTCCCTAAGCATAGACACCTAAACTAGCATTTGCTAGGGGAAATATATATCCAAGCAAGTTGACAGCCTCTGCTGATATATAAAAGCAGCCCTGGGTTGGCGCCTAATTTGAAAATAAAATAAAGTTTAATGAATTGTAATTAGATATGAAGTTATTTATGGAGATATCTCAAAAAAACGAACATTAAATAACTACAACTGATGGCTGCAATCGCGTAAGCGTTAAAAGCCAGTTTTTTACTAAACTATTTGTACTTTTTTTTAGCTGTCACTTAAAATACTAACTAGAGCAGTCAGTAAAACCAACCCAGCTGTCAATTGCAAATAAGAAGCGCCATTGCAGCCGAGATTATTCAAACTTATAACATACTGCGCCTCATCCGGAGTCTGGCAGGCGGCCTGGTCGCATGAGATGTCGCCAAAGCCCTGCGCCTGCACCGAGAAGAAGAGCGGCGGACACGGCTCGTAGTCGTAGCCAACACAGGCGTCCGTCAAGTCGTAACTGTACGCACCCAAGGCCGTGGACTCGCAGCTCTCCCCCTGGCGCAGCGGGTGGCTGACATTGCGAAAGGGCAACTGAATGCTGCGCGAGAAGCAGACGGTAAAGGTGATCTGGCTGATGGGCGCGATTTTCAGGTAGCGCATGCTCTGCCTGGTCGGCATATACAGCGCATCCAGGCGATAGAAATTGATGCTGCCCAGACGACCGTACTGCTCCAGCGAGTTCAGGCCATATTCGCTGATGGCCCCATTGGAATAACAACGTGGATTCCAAATGCGACGCGGAACTGGAGCAAATGTTAGACTGGGGCAAACTTTTGGGGCACTTCAGAGAGACTTACCCTGACGTATGCGCCTGATGACAGGCGCTCCGCATGCCTCCGGCGGCTTCTCAATGTTTAGCATGAGCAAATCTCTGCTGGGCTCCCGCACAAAGTCATGGAACCTGACCAGAGCGCCGCCGGCGTAGTAAATGAAGCTCAGATG
Source organism: Drosophila colorata (assembly GCA_035041545.1). Taxonomy (NCBI): domain Eukaryota; kingdom Metazoa; phylum Arthropoda; class Insecta; order Diptera; family Drosophilidae; genus Drosophila; species Drosophila colorata. Next base: position 447,385 of record JAWNLD010000453.1, read on the forward strand.
GGGCAGACTGTAACGCAAACGCTCCAAGTAGCGCACACAGTAGTCGTAGTCCTTCTCGTCCACAAAGGATGTGGGACTGGGCACCAGCAGAGCTACCAGCGAGCGACCCCCAAGATTGTCAGCTGCACGCTCCGCCTCCAGCAGTTCCTCCAATCGAGAGCTGAGCGTGTTTAGTATAGCGGGCAGATTGAAGCCAGGCGGATCTAAGCATAGATATCCTCAATTAAACATGAGCAAGAGAGATGGCTTAAGGACTGCTTACGCCAATTGTGCGATGTGAAATTCCACTGCTGATACACATCGACTATATAGTCGGTTGTGTTGACTATAACCGACGCATCCGAGGCAGCAAAGAGCGTTACGGTGCTCGCATAGGGATGAATGTTCAAGTTCTCTAAACATAACTGAGGGGGAAACGAGGGAAAGAGATGGAATTTAGGTGTTTGCGTTAAGTATTAATAATTATAAACTATATCTATTAATAATTATATAATGTAGCTATACTTATAAAATACTCTATTCGCTTGGTGAAGATCGGAAGGCAATGACACAAACGAAACAAAAAAGTATAATTTAACTTGGAACCCCGTTCATCATTAAGAAGGGGTAGATTATTTGAAATGTCGGAAAAGCGTCTCCAATACATTTTCACAACGATCTATGATAAAGGTCGATCGAATAATAAACAAAAAAGATGCAAGATACAAACGCTTTCCCTTATTTTCCACCATTCCGAGAGAAATTACCTAAAACCTTTTGCAAAGTTTTTTTTTTTAAACATAAAAAGTCCATCCCTCAGTCTGTCAGTATTTATGCCGATCAGTTATTTATAACTTACGCCACATAGTCGACTACCCATTTAAATGGCCAATTGGTGTCCACAAAGACAAAGACATCGGTCTTTATGGTGGTCATATTGGATATATCCGACCGCTGTTCGACCTGAAAGTAGTCCATGAAGCCTGCAACAAAAATGCAGAAACAAAAGCATATAAGAGAAATTTAGTTAAAAAGGGATTAGTCTAAAGGGAACCACTTGGGAAAAGTCTAGACATAAATAAAGACGTGCTGGTTAGGTTCTAGTGGGGACTTTATTTGCGACTTTTTCACTGGAACTTACAACTTACAAATACAAAATTATAATAATAATTTAAGACGACAAATATTTGGGATTGGGGGGCGTGGCTGGGAATGGGGCGGGCGCATACATACAGAATGTGATTAATTTGAACTCTGTTACTTCCAGTGCAGCTAGCACTATCTGCATCTGGATCTGCATCTGCATCTGCACTACTGCAAGGACTGCTGCAGCAGCAGGGCCAGCAAAATGGTCGCCAGACTGGCCGCCAGGCCCGCAACGCCGCTGTAGCAGCCCATGTTGACCGACGAGACGACGTAGCGCCACTGATCGGGCGTCTGGCAGTCGTCCTGGGTGCAGGATGTCGTGTTGGTGCTGGTGCTCGCCTGCACGGACAGGTAGAGCGGCGGACACTGCGTGATGGTATAGTAGCCATTGCACGCATTGGACAGATCGTACGAGTAGCTGTTGCCGCTGATCTGCGCACAGCTCTGGTCCACAGTGGAGCCGGTCGCGGAGCTGGTCGAGTTCTGCTGCGGCCACTCGTTGCTGCGCGACGAGCAGACGGTGAAGCTGCCGCCGTTCTGCGACTGAATGGTGACCACGCGATTGCTGCCGGCGCCGAAGAAGTAGTTGGAGGCGACGCGATAGAAGTTGACGGTGCCCGGGCGCACGTACTGGTACATCTGGTCGGTGCCCCAGCTGGTCGTGTACCAGGCGGAGCCGCAGCGCGGATTGACAATGCGACGCGGTACTGCAAAGAGGGGCCGTGGTCAGTATTTGAGCGTGGCTAATATAGCTATTATAGGAATTAGGCTGATCTCACTCTTCACAATGCGCCTGGCCACGGGGCCCGCTGAGGTGGCCACCGTGCTGCCCGTCAGCAGGCTGAACAGATCCCGCGTGGAGTCGCGCACGAAGCTGGCGAAGCGCTGAACACTGCCGCCGCCGTAGTAGATGAAGCGCAGATCGGGTATCTGCTCGTAGATATATTGCAGCTCCGTCGTCGCAAAGTTCGAGTCGCCGTCGTTCACCGTTGCCTGATTGGGCATGATCAGCGCCACCAGCGAGCGACCGCCGACGCTGGAATTGGTTTGCTCGCCATTCATCAGGGCTTGGGTCAGATTTTGAATGGTGCGCAGCACGTTGGGCAGATTGAAGCCTTGCAGCACTGTGCAAAGAAATCGATCAAAACTTGTTTATATTAACAGCAAACTGAAAGACTTGCCATTTGCCTGGGTGGTCACATTCCACTGCTGGTAGACATCGGTCACGTAGTTCGTGGTATTCACAATAATCGAGCCATCCATGGCGGACAACATCGTCACGGAACTGGCGGAGGGATGCACATTCAACTGCTGCAGGATGTAGCTGCAGTAAAAGAAGAAGCATTAATCCACATTCCCGACTGTAGGCCAGCCTCGAAACTCACGCCACGTAGTCCACCACAGCGCTGTACTGCCAGGAAGTGTCCAAGAAGATGTACAAATTGGTCATGGGCGTGATAATATCCGACAGGTCCTGATTGTTGCTAGCCGTGCAGGAGACATCGTTCAGGGATTGCGCTGTGCGATTGGAGATAGCGCAAAGAGAGAGAGAGAGAGAGGGCAGGTTGTGTGTGAGAGAGAGACAGCACGACAGTACAGGGCTTGCGGTTCGGATTTAAGCAACGGGACAAGAACAGGCACCAGCATTAAACATATGTATGCATGTGTGAACAGCACAAGACGAACGTCTCTTCAATATAACATTTTCAAAAATTGCATTAAATTTTCTGGCTTATTGCTATGTGTCCTGGACCTCACTAGAGACTTAGACAAGAGACTTACTTATCTTAAAGATCTTAACTCAATATCAAGTTGATGAGGATGAAGCGGGAGCTATGAAGCTACCCCTTAGGTTCCCCTTTTAGATAGAACCAGAGAGTACAAAAAAAAAAAAAAAAAAGGGGGATCTATGTCAGGTTTCATTAAGACAATTTCAAAGCTGAAAATCCTATTTGCATAGGAACGCGCGAAATTGAATTGATCAATTTTCTTGTAATACGAACACGTCGTGTCACGACACGCGCCCAACTCTACTCGAGAGTCACATAAACACTAGATCTAAGAATGATATGAGAGAGATCTTAAGGCAGGCCACAGCCTAGTTGCCCCCAAGTGGTTCCCCGATACAAAATAAATGTGAGCTACTTACGCACATAGGTGACCAGCGAGAGGGACGCAGTTTGGGAAAATTGGGCAATGGCCGTCGGATCGAGCGTGACCCGCAGCTGCATCTCGCGATCGAGCACCTGGGCAAAAGCGCTCGTCTGCGCCTGCATCTCCGCCGAGGGCGCCGCGTTGGTGAACTGCTGCTGCCGGGTGCAGGCTTGGATGCCGGAGCCGAGCACGCCCGTTGAGGAGTAGTACATGCGCAGCAGCTGGGACAGCTTCAGCCCGGATGCCTGGGTTTTCCAGGTGGCCACGTTCTTGGCAATTATCAGACCGTCCAGACCGCCGCGTATTTCCGCATCGGTTGCCTCCAAATTGTTGCGCTGCGACAGGAAATACCAATGGGGCAGCACCGTGTCGTTCCAGCCGCCAGTGGCACCGACTGTGGCGACATTATTGACGGACGTCGGCACCTGGATGAGCGTCACCTCGGCCAGATCGCCCGCCAGCGTGGCGGCCCAACGATTGTCGATGGAGGAGGCGGTCGTCTGCGACTGGGTACGTCCACGTCGCTGCGTGGCCAGCTGCAGCAGCGTATTGAGATTGATCGTCTGCTGCTGCAGGCCCGTTGCCACGCCCGCGAGCAGCGTGCCCGCCGAGACGGTGCCCCAGGGCGTGCGCACAACGCCATCTTCCACGGGACACTGGCTGCTGCCCTCGCTGCCGCCATACGCCGAGTCCGTCTCGTAGTCCAGCTCGCCCATCTGCACATAGTTGGAGCCGGAACGCGCACGCTTCGGCCGGTTGTCCACCCACTCGGCATCGCCGATGAAGTTGCTCGCGTCGTCTTTTTTCAGCGCACGCGGCAGACGCTGGGCGCGATATTGGGAGAGCTGGCCGCAGACGGTGTTCTCGTCGCCACGCTGCCGGGTGTCGAAGGTGCTGGAGAGCATGAAGTGCAGCGAGCAGCGCTCGGTGCTGGTCAACGAGCTGTTCGGGAAGTTGTTCGCATTGCCGGGCAGCAGACGGGAGAGCAGAATGCGCAGCTTGGGAAACTGGAAGCCCGTCGGACTGTAGGGTATAACGCCGCTGACGGCTGTCACGCCCGGCGCACGCCTGATGCCATCCTGGCGGAAGCGATGCAGCAGGGACACCGCCACAGTTCGGATGTCCACCTGGTAGCCGGTGGCCACGTAGCTCTGCTCGACCTTCTCGACGAGCGAGATGAGCGTGTCCATGTTGGCGGGCAGGCGATTGTCCCGGTTCATGAAATACGACGTATTATAGCACTCAATCAGCGAGGGCGGTATCTGCAGTTGTGCGTTCTCCTGTGCCCGCACGTTGCCCAACGCCAGGACGAGGCCCAGGCAAAGGCAGACGGCGGCCGCCTTAAATTCTGCAAATTGCATGCCGCGGCTGCTCTTTCTTTCGTTTTCAAATTCGTTTATTCCTCGGTTCGTTCAATGGAAGCTGAAAGTGGAACAACATCGGTCAAACTATTACATATATATATATAATTAGAGCACATTCAGGCAGGTTAGTGTCGCCTCCTCCCCTAGCTGTCCAATTAGTGTCCAACTAACAAGGGCTAGTTACAAAACTCCCAACTTATCACACTGGCCCTGGCCCAAAAAAAAAAAGAAAAAGCGAAAAAATGCCCCGGGCCGCGTTGAGTCAGCGCTCGCTTGGCTTACGATTGTCCCCCAGATAAGACCTCGCCCATTGTATCCACTGCGTACAGGTGGCAGAGGTTCGGTTCTTATCGCCGTGGCCAACAATTACTCGTGTTTGATATACGCGCATGTGTAAACGCTGTTATCCTTATCGCTAAGCAAACATTAGACAGTCAACAGGTTGGGCTTTCGACTGTCTCAATGTGCAAGAATATTGATCAGATCTGATAGTTTCGAACTAAAGAATTTCATTAATGTCGTATTTGAAATGCCGCTCTTTGTTGGGTCAGGTGTGGAAAGGTGAGACTGCGAGAGATGAACAGAGATTGTGGGCGCATCGTAGGAAAACTAAACGACTGTTGACTAGATGGCGGACTAAGATAAGAATTGAAAATAAATAACGAGTTTTTGAACACAGCGCCAATATCTATATCTAATTACAAACAGGCTTTTAACCCGCAAAAAATATGACAAATTTTTTTTGTTTGTCTGAAGTAAGTTTTTGTGATATCTTTCACGGATGCGTCACTTCCTGTCTTCTGCGTTTACACCTTTACGGCTCTTTGTTAACTTTCTGGTTTATTGTAAACTGACTTTCATATAACACTAACACCTCCCCAAACAAACACACACACACGGAAGGAAGCTGATGTCATGAGCGCACACTCATGAACTTATCAATTGAAAAAATAAAATTCATATAATCAAAGACCAACAAAATGAGTCAAATCGCCTGCATATGTCCGTTTATATATATTCACAATATCGGTTATCATTTATTATCAGTTTGACAAAGAATTTGTCCGTAATGCGCATGGATTGGCACAAACGAATACCGTTAGTTAGTCGGATTTATGGCAAAACTATTGCCCAACCATAAAGCCACAAAGATCGTTACAATCGCGTTAGTCAGCTGTAAGACGAGAACTTCTGGCCATGGATTGTAGTAAATAACAACACATATTGCCCAAGTCCAGAGAATATCAGTATCCATAAACATATATACAGGTGGTTAGCTATGTAGTTTTTATATATACTTATTCACTTTACTGCGATTTTACTCTGATAAGATAAATTTTTAGTTGCTGAAGCACAGTTCGCGTTGAGCACTCTTTTAAATTGGGGCGTTAACTGTCTGTGTAGACTTTTTTGTAGACTTTAATTTAAATTCGTAGACTTTGAGATATCTATTGTAAAGAATTTTCATAATTTTGCACAATTTTATGGGCACTTCAATTACTCATAGCCAATCTGTAATTACAATCTATCACAAATTTATTGCCAGTTAGGTCTTATATGATTATTTTATATACCGAAGTTGTATTTTTCCGCTTTACCTTGTTCCACCTGCTGAACTATTCGTACTGATTGTTCGGTTTTTGGGCGCACAGGTGCCTCCCTTGGGCCGAGCAGCGGCGAGTGTTGTAATATCAGCAAAGTGCTTATCAGCTCTCCCAATACTAATATCACTGATTAGATAAGAAGCTTTGGGATCTGTTACAGTTAACAAAGTGTAGACTTTATATTGGGTTTCGCTGGTATGCCGGGCATTTTGGGGTTTGGAATAAACTTAATTTGTGGCCGACTCCGACACACATATGTATGTATGTATGTATGTATTGCCAGCAACAAAGTTTCATGACGTTAGCTTTAAAACTGAGAGACTAGTTTGCATAGAAATAGAGAGATAGACAAGGAAACTCAGCTGTTGATACTGCAAAGAATTTATACACTTTATAGCGTCGGAAACGTCTACTTCTATGCATTACTATATTCATACTATATTCATTTAAATATAAGCGGCTAATCGATAAGATTAACAAAAACTTGGCGATAGTTTCGATATGTCAGTTGCCTATCGATGCTCCGAAAGTCACAGAACATCGCTGACAGCGAATTTTAAAAGTTCCCGCTTGAAATTATCAGGGCTGCATGCAGCTGTTGTCCGTTCGTCCAAAACATATCGATGTGCAACATATCGAAAGACCGTCAAATCAGATACCAATTGACAGAACAAGAACAAAAATAATCAATATAGGAGAATGTAAATAAAATGCATCAAATTTCTGAAAACATGTAATAAAGTCTGCTTGAATTGCAGGGGCAAACACAGAACGGCACAGCAAGATGCCATTTTCGTGGCATTCATGGAGCGCCATCCGATCATAGCCAAAAACTACTACAAAGGCGACAAACTGGCCAGCGAAGCCGCCTGGCAGAGATTGAGCAAGGAGTTGAACAGCGTGGGACCGCCAGTTAAAGAGGCCGGGGAGTGGAAGCGGGTAACTTAACTGCCAGTTAAATGACAACCACAACTGTAATTGATAAAAAACACTTGCAGGTATGGAAAGACTGGAAGAGCTGCATACGCAAGAAGATAGCCAACAACAGGCTGGAGCCAAATGGCACTGGCAAGAGCTCTCTGTACCAGGACACGCTCACGCCCCTGGAGGATGCCGTCGCGACCATCACCGACCTGTACGAGATGGCGGACATCATAGCCGAATCACAGCCAAAGACAAAAGCTAGCGCCAATTGTCGTTTGCAGGACATCAAAACAGACCAGGAGGACGCGGTGTCCGACAATGGTGGGTGAGTTGAAGCCCGCCCGAGATTAGCTAATATCACTGGCACCCCGCAGAAGATGATGTGGAGCAGGAGGAAGACGAGGACGACGCGTCCGGCGAGTCAATCAGCGTGCGCGACGTCGGCGTCAAGGTGGAGCAGCAGTTGCATCAACACTCCGCGGCCAAGAAACGCAAGCTGGAGCACGATCATCTCAACGGCTCCGGGCTGAGCGGCAGCACGGTGCTCATGGACATCGCCAAGGAGCTGCGCGACCTCAACAGACAGACAAGATTAAATGCCCAGCGCACGGAAGCCAACACAGAAGCCCTGCTGGCCATGGGCACACAGATATCCGACCTGATGCAGCAGCAACTCAAAGAACGCAAGCGTCTCAATGCCATAATGGAGAAGTTTGTGCTTAAAATGGAAACTACCGACTAGAATAGTTAGCAATATGCATATACTTCTACAACAATTTAGTTTAATAAACAACTAGCTCTGTAAAAGCTTGTTAAGCTTAATTAATTAATTAAAATGGAGTGTGCAATTCATAAAAATAACTTTAAGTGATACTAAGCCTATTTTGTCATTTATAAATAATAAATCACTGATAACAGGCTTGCAGAGTAGCCCTAATACAAAAACTATCGATTAATTGTGACAAATTGTCGATAGTCAACTTGTTGCGAAATTCCTAACTTCCACCACTAGCTGCCATAATTCCATCACTAGCTGCAAAACAGCGCCAAATGTGGCGCAGCAATTTTTAATTTAAATGAAAATCAGCTTCTTACTTTATTATATAAACAATTAAAGACAAACAAGCAACATGTGCGCCGCCTTAGATGTTAGAGTATGCAAGCTTGGTGAGAAAAATAAAATAGAAGAGCTGCGCGAGTTGATAAACAAAACCAGCGTCAAGGAAGTAAGTTTAAGACGTCCCAGCCTTTAGACGCATGATTTTATTGCTAATTTGATGTTAATTTACAGCTGACCGCAACTCTCAGCGCCAGGTTGTCGCGCAAGGATTTCATTACCTTTTGGAACTACTTGCTGCTCGCCTGCGATGGCAACCGCGTGGAGACGCAGGAGAAGCGTTTCGCCTGCGTGCGCTGCTTCCTGGACGGGCTGCGCAGCGTGGAGATGAGCTTCAAGCTGAGCATCGATTTGATTACGCGCCTCTGCCAGGACCTGACCACCTACACACCCGATCAGCTGAACTGGATCGTAGAGCATTGCATGGACGATATGCGTGCGGGAGATGCCAAGTGCGTGGCCTGGAAGGATCTGCTGCCGGAGACGCTGCTGGCATTGGCGGTCCAGCCGCGTCTCATTATCAATGGCATCGGCATGAGCGGGCCCGAGTTCAGGGACACCACTGTGCGCAATCTCAGCACCATGCGCTGGCCATCTACAATTTTGACGCCGATTGCGGACATGTTCAGGTGGGTAAATTCCTTCTGGAGTGTTTCCCGCTTTAAACCTCTTCCCTAGCAGCAACCTGAGGTTAGGTAATGGTGAGCGTTTGACTGTGCTGAATAAGTTTGCAGGCGCTCTGCAGGAGCTCTCGCCCATGGAGCTGCCTGCGCTCTGTTTCCAGCTCTTCTCCATGTGCACAAGCGCTGCTCAGCTGATAATTCCACTGCTGGCGCTGGAGAAGTACTTTCATAGAAACTACTATAAGCGTCTGTTCTCGGACATGTGCAGCAATTCCACGGATTTTGACAGCATAGGTGCGCATGTTGATCTCATTCTCAGTCGCTGTCATGCTTAGATACTCTGTGTTCACAGATGCCTACTCGGACAAGGAGCTGCGCGAGGCGGAGGAGACTGTGCTGCATCACTTGAACTACTGCACCATGTATCTACTCAGCGAGCAGCATTTGGTTATTATGCTTAGGGTAAGCTAGAGATCGCGATATGTACGCTGAACCACTTCCAACTGCCAACTTCGCAGAACTTTCTTCACATGCCCGATGTCGTATTGACGCCCTTTATGCTCAGTGCCATTATCTCCATGACGGCTGTAAATCGGGATCCGGAATCTGCGCGCTTCTCCAGCTGCATTCTGCTACCTTTTCTGCGCAATGTCATCAAAAACAACGAGGAGGAACAAACGCTGGCAGAGTATTCGGTCTGGTGTCGCGATACGCTGCAGCGCAAGCATGTGAATCTGTTGCAGGTGTTCACTGTGCTCATCGATCAGAACAAGGATGGCAAAGATGTGGTCACCCCGGGCCTGGTTAACCTGGCCTTCTCGCTGCTAAAGGCACATAATGCACCTAAGCTGAATACGCTGGCAATTACATTTCTGACCAAGTTCATACGCAGACGTTTCATGTTTGGCCAGGGCATTATCAAGCGCATAGCCGAGTGGATGGTCGTTGACCAGGAGCAGAATCAGTTCTCTGGTGCGTAGCTGACAACAACTAGAGCATAATCTTAAGTTATTCTTTTGACCTGTTGACAGAATGCCTGACCATGCTGAGCGTGGCGGATACGTACACTGTCTCGGAGTGCCTGGAAACCATTATGACTGTCATGGAGGATTTTCTATGGGCAAGTTAGCCAACTTATCCAACTCACATCTCCTTTGACCATTGGCTAATCTTTTTTTCTGCTTTAGCTGCCCGGCGATAAATCCATGCGCATGATGAACTTTATTCTGCCGCTGCTCAAGCTTTCCAATCGCGTGCGCGATGCTCTGATGGATGTGCTGCGCAAAGCCATGACCAAGTGAGTCATTCCATATCCATTTATACTATTTCCCCATACTCCTTTGCTTCTCTAGGGACTATCGCACACGGCGCATGGCCATCTTCGGCTATTGCATGATCCTCAAGCAGCTGAACAACAGCAACTCGGCGCGTCAGTCGCAGAATGCGAGCAGCTTCTGCACGCAGCACAGCATTTCCGGCTACTCCATGATGACGCAGAGCTCCTTCGGCTCACGCAGCAATCCGCAGCGCAACTTCGATATGCTCACCATGGAGATTATTGGCATATTGCGCAGCTGCTTCGAGCAGCAGTGGGGCATACGACGCACGCTCTATGAGAGTGAGTGGGATTAACTATTCAGAGTCATCCAATTAAGCCTGGTTTGCTCTTTCACAGATCTTCAACGCGCAGTTGAACTCAATGCAAAGCTGGTGCCGCATGTGCTGCAGTTTGTGGACTTTCATTTTCGTGGCTTTTTCGAGACGCCGCCTGTGGATCAGGCAGCCGACGATTTGGACACCAGTTTTGCTATTAACTATGAGCGTCTGGTTAGCGTTAAGGATGAGCAGCTGGAGCTGAAGGATAATTTGGGCTGCTTGGTGCAATTTGTGTCCCATTGCCTGGCTATCTTTGAGCGCGCTCCCTTGGGCTGTGATGTGCGTGAGATGCAGCGCCTGCTGACGCTCTGCACGCAACGTTTGGTGGCCAACAGGCTGCCTTTGGAGGTCACTGTGAGTGGAGATTAAATTTGCTTGAGATGTATGCTAATTACCATCTTTTCAGTCTCCGCCAGCCACGCCTCTCAAGTGTGCACGCCTTCAGCAGCAGCTGAATCTTATCGAGGGTCTCATCTCGCACTTGCTGCTCTCCTCGAAACCGAACAATGATGCCTTGCGACAGGTGCTGCCGCTGTTTAAGCAGCATCAGAAACTGCTCAAGGATCTGCGCGCCTTAGCAGACACCTCGAAGAAGACGCAGAAGCATTCCAAGCAGCCTTTGACCAACGACAGCAATGCAACGGTGAATCTCAGCGTGACCACAGTAAAACTAAAGCAAATGTGCACACAACCGGAGAATATTTGGGATCTGGCTATAATCGAAAGGCTGCTGCACGTGCTACACGAGTGCGTGGCATTTACATATATTCAACTGATCAAGCAGAAGTAATTCCCAGTTACTCTCTCCCCCTTTAAGTGATCATGTGCCCTTTGCTGCTGCCGCAAACACCGCGCCACTGCGCAGTCATGAGCCGCTGGTGCGTTATGTGCTGGAGATAACGGCCCAGAAAGTGCAGGCCATACGCGAGGAGCCGGACTATAAGCAGCTCTCCTACAGCAAACGCACCCTGAAGCTGCTCACGGACATGACCAAGGTCATATATGAGCGCTGCATTCAGCGCCTGCCCGAGCTGTGGCAGGACTTTGATCTGGAGAGCGCCGTGCTGGCGGCAAAGTGCTTTATGCAATGCACTCGAACGGCGCACGAGACATATGGCAGACGTTTCAAGGAGTTTGTCAAGGGTTTTGGTAAGCAGAGGCTAATTTGGAGTATTCTCTTTATATATATGTTTGATATTTTCTAACTATATTTTAGACATGGCCATAATAAACCGAAGCAAGGAAGTTACATGTGTGCTGCAAGATGTGCTGGTGCAGTATATGAAGCAGGACATAAGCAGCAGTGGCACCACACAGCCACTTAGCTCTGAGAAAAACGGCGCCAAGCTGCCTGTTTACCTGTTGGAGGCGCTGGAGCTGCACTACGATCACATTGGCTATGGCGAGCGTGCGGCAATTGATTCCTACACCTGGCTGCTGGACTTTTGCCAAACGTACGAGCTGCACAGTCCAGAAATGGGCGTGATCCATCGCATGCTCTTCACGCAACGCCAGAAGACGCATTCCGGGCCGTTCTTCGATGCCGTGGCCAGGCAGCTGGGCCAAGTCCTTGGCTGGCAGAACGATGACAACGTGCCCGAGCAGTCGGATCTGGGCTTGAAGTCGCTGAGCATGAATACCACTGCAACTTGTCTGCAGTATTTGTATGCGGCGTTGCAAAAGCAGCTGGAAGATGTGGAATACTTTGTGATCAAGGCCAACAATTTGAGCTACAAGTGCAACATTGTGCCCGAGTCCGATCGCGTCTACTGGCGTGGTAATCTCGACGCACTGGAAGGTTCCATTTGCACTCAGTTAATACTCATAACACGCACACTGCTGGAAATTACGAATGTGTGCATACCTTTGGGCAATCATATGGACGGGCTGATGAAACTGCTCGTACAGCATTATACGTGCCTCAAGAATCTGGCCAGACACTACTTGGGTGGCAATTCAGTCAAGAGCATCAAGTGAGTTACGATTTTTACTAAATCTATTTAAGAACTCATATCGAGAGTTTTGTCTTTCAATGTTTAATTATTCCTTCTGCAATCTATCCATTGCAGATTTGAGCAGCTGCTGCGCAACGTGGGCAAGCCGCTGCCAGCGAACATCTATCAGCTCATCTCCTATGTGGAGTACAACATTCTGGACGAGCAGGCCCAGCAGCCGTCGACCAAGCGCAAACCGCAGGCGGAGCGTGCCAAGGTGCTGCGCGAGACGCGTCTCATACCCAAGGTCATACTGGGCATTGAGAACTTCAACAAGCACATCATACTGCTGTCCAAGAAGTTCAAAAGCTATGATCGCCTGGCGGATTATTTGCACTTTGGTGCCGTGCGCGATTTCAATATACAATCGGGTGATCTAAGGGCTGTCATTGAGCGCACCTATTCGCACAGCAGCCAGATTGAGGTGTCCGATAGCAATTTAGAAGTGCCGGCTGAAGATGATGAGGAAGAGGGGGAGCGGCAACAGGACACCAACAGCGATGATGCATTGCCCGTAGCAGATGATGATGATGTTGATGCTGATGTGGTGGAGCCGGAGCCGGAGCCGCCTAAGAAGCAACAGGAAACCACTCGCAAAAACCAACGTAGACAACGCGTTGTCAGCGGCGATGCGGAGGAGTCCCATCCGAAACGTAGGCGTGGACGTTCCAGCAAGAAATAAGAGCGCAGCTCAATCATGATGTGAAGCATGTCCGATGTGCCACATACATATATGGTGTGGGCATTATTCCGGACTCCTGCGTCATCATCAGCAGCAGCAACAACAACAGCATCCATTTAAGTTTTTAACTTGAGTTTTTATGTACTTTCGCGCAAATTTGATGCTCGCACGCAATAGACGAACTGCCGGCTACAGCTCCGGCTCGAACCATCATTTTATTGCACTTGAAAACTTAATTAGGCCAAAATTCGGTGTGAACGCCTATTTGTGTACACTGTTCACAAAGTGTAAAGAGAGTATATAGGTTTTGTTAAATGTGTCTATATGAACACAATTTTAATTTCACTCTATTGGAGATAGAGACTTTCAAACTTGGAATAAATGTAAAATTTTCTGGCTACGCCCACAAGAGGCGAAAAAGAAGCAAATGTATCTAATCAGTCTATAAATCTATATCTGCCATAGTTTTAGAGCTACAGTAGAATACATTTTGGTATTGATAACCTCCTCAAAATGTCGAGGCCAGCTCTTCAGCTCTTACTTTACTCTAAACAGAGTATTCCGCAGTCGGTTGCATTCGACTGCAACGTTCTTGTATTTGTATCAACGTATTTCTCTGCAGCTGTGCGAGATTTTTATTGCATGCATCAAATGTAATTTGTTACCAAATTTGATGTGTTTCTATCTTCTTCAAAACGGCATAAATAAAAGAAAACTTTCAACGGGGGTTGGGGCAACTTTTGGGGGTTGCAACCGCTGCTCGTGATGGCCTGCCAACTGTTTTTTTTTTCGTTCTTTCCTTTTTTCTGGACATCATTTAAATGCGTGGCAGGTTTTATGGCCAGGTAACTTTTGAGTTTCGCCTGGTATCAAGCTCAAATCTAATGTACTATATATTTAACGGTTATTAAAGGGCATGTATTTGAACTACTTGTTGGATTAATTTGAGGGATTGTACACCGCGAACTCCTCAAACGTACCCCCTGCATGTGGCAGCAGCCGAGCGTGCATTGGGTGTCAAGGGTCAGCACGCTTGAAGACTCGCGAGGGGGTTGCTGCCACATTTGACTACTTGTGGTTGCTGCAATTGTTTCGCATTTTTCTACACGCATGTTTAGTTGCATCCTGCAGGCCCTTTACCCATCCATTTGAGCAGAAATGTTGCCTTTTGTCATCGCACAAACAGAAAGAATGTGGAAATCAATTGACTTGCTTTGTTCTTGCACAGATTCCGCCATGAATAGATGCAACCTCTTAACTGCGTTTAAATTTTCCATTCATTGATTTGGTAGAATCGTGCATTTATGTCATAGTTTATTCAATTCCAAATATCAAAACGTTATGTAACTCAATTGTTGAGTTAGGATTAAATTTTTTTTGTGCTTTTAACGCGGGTTTTAATGGGTTCGTCACAATAATAAATTGAGGTTTTTATAAATATGTAAAAATTATTGAGTGTAAGGCTCAGTCATTGGAGCTTAAGTCTTTTATACTAAATTTATTTTGTAACTAAATAAATTTTTATTTGTAACGAAATATGAATGATCGGGAAAAAACTATCTTTAATGTATTTAATTTTGAAATGAGATGGTTGTTTATATCGATTTTTTAATACTCTTTGGTGTAATATGTTTATAAATAAGCATTATTATTTTGATTTCATCTTATATAAACTACACAGTACTCAACCGTTTTTGCCCCGTACTCCAAATGACGCCATTTGTGGGTTCCCCTCAACGCCTCGGTTCTCTGTTTGCTTCGTTAGCAAAGTTAAAATTTGCATTGAAAAACATAAATATTTTGTTTCTATTTTATTTGTTTCGTATGTTCGTAGTATGCTCTCTCCCTTTCTCTCCAGTTTTGGGACATTTTCGTGCATTCTAAACAAGTTTAGCGCTCTGGGCAAGTGTTTGATTTTCAATTGCCTGCCCGCCCCCGCTACCCCAGTCTCCGTGGTTGGGTGTCTAAATTTATTATTCAAATTTCCGCACTTTATTTGCTTGCATTTATTATTAAACATTACAGGCGCGATTTGGGCATTGTTTTAATTCACTTAAAACAACATAAATTTAACTTTACATGCAAGCCGCGCTCTCGTGCCCCAGGGCCGGTTGCCGGCCAGTGCGTTAAGTTTCCAATAGATACAAAGACACAAATGTATCTACGCGCGTTTACGGTGTGTCGCTAGCAAATGTCGCTGGAGCGAGCAGCTAGCTGCGAACTGCGAGCTGTTCCAAGCGCTTAGTTCACGACGCGTCGTTTAATTTAATCAAAAGACCAGCGGGCGACTTGACGAATCTTTAGTCGATCACTCGAGCGCAACGGCAACGGTTCACTTTCGGTTTCACCATATCGTAAATCGGTTCAAGTATCGCATATACACATATAGCTCGGTCCTTCAGCTTAATTCGTGCGAGTAGCTGGTTGAATGCATCACAAGATGTTCGCTGATCGCAGCTCGATTTTGTTGTTGCTGCTGCAAATGTTGGCACTGTGCCACTGGAGCAGCGCCACGTTGCGTGAGTATTGCAAAATTGAGGAAATTCGAGAGGGAAAATCCCACGAGCTGAAGGTCAGTTAGTCAGTTGGACAATCAATCAGTCAATCAGTCAGCTGTATGTGCGCGACACAGATCGAATGCTAAGATAAATACAACAATTGTTAGAAGCTAATGAATGTTATTAAAAGTCAGAGAAATGTAAGACATGGACATCTATATCATATCGCTCCTATAAAAAGAAATGCAGATTTTTATACTCCTTCACGAAGTGAAACAAGCATATTGAGTTTGTGTAATGTCTGTCTTACTGTCCGTCCGTATAACCGACAATTGAGACAATTGAAAAAAATTTGACATGTAAAGCTCTCGGATACATATCATCCGCATTTCAATCTCCCATGACTTTGTCAAAACTAAACCGATTTTCATGTTTAATAGCATTTTGCTTATCATTTGACCTTTATATTGATTCTGCATTTAGAAAATATGCATTTTTATAAATAACATATCTTTGATTTTTTCCAGAAAAATACCCTTCTTACTCATTTTCAAAAAAATATTTTTTAAAATTTAAATTTGCAACTTTATTCTTTTAATCGATTTCAGTTGTCACAATTAGTAGAAAAAATAACATTAAAACCGATTCTGAGTGGTCGGTTTCACCCGACTGCAATGTTCTTAATTGTTTTTTTAATGAGAAAAACCAATGTATGGTTTTTATAAAAATGTCGGGGCCCCAAAAGTAAACTGTTATTTTTACTTAATAATTGCGGAAGCTTTTGCTGAATAGGTAATAAAACCTTAAGTCTTATACATTCACTGCCTAGCCGAACTCAAACTTCTACCAAAAGGGCCACTGACCCGTTTCAAGCCAAAAACAATTATTTCGACAATAATTGCAACAACAACAAGGCGTCAATTGCAGCTGTCGCGCATATTAATTATGTTCGCCGAGACGCCGAAGGTCTTTACCAATAAAAATAAACACCACATATACATATAATATATGTTTGTAGTACCCACCGTTCAGTAGAATTGCAAATGCAGCAAACGCCGCGTGTGAAGGTGGCACGTTCTTGGCCAAGGTCGCTGCCCAGTGCTTGATATATATTTCGTGCCCATTCTTCCACTGAATTGCTCACTTCCCTCACAGCACCTAGCATAACACCCTGTGCTCGAGACGATCCCCAATTGGAGCGCTGCATCATAAAAGCCGTCTACGAACTGCGCCCGCTGCTGGTCCATGGCAATCTCGGCGATGGCTATCGAACGCCGCCGCTGGAACCGCTGCAGCTGGACAACATTGAGCTGGGACGCAGCAGTCAGTTCGAGGCTACTTTCACCGAGCTCGAGGCAACGGGTGGCAGCAATTTTATCATCGATCGCATTATGTAAGTGACAGAGATTGAAATGGAATTAAAACAATTACGTTTTTAAAAATTTCAAGAAATTTCTTGAGTATTCTTACATTTAAGTATGTTGACCTATATCTCAATTATAGCGCCAAGCCCCAGGATATATCGTATGATCTGTGGATAACGCTGCCTCGCATTGACTTCAAGGGCAAATACTTCATGCGCCTCAATCTGCTGCTGCTGGACATTCAGGGCAAGGGCAATATGCGTGGCTACTGCGGTGTGTAACCCCTCCTCCTTGCCTCACAATATATTCCCCATTTGAAAACCCATTTCGAACTCCAATCCCAATCCTCAACCAGATAATGCCAAGGCGGCGGTCAAGATGCGCGGCACTCGCTATTTGAGAAACGGTCTGGAGTACGTCAAGTTCACAAAGATGACAATGAGAATTCAGTTCAGGGATTTCAAGCTGCAGCTGGACAATCTATTCAACGGAGATCGCTTACTCAGCGAGGTGGGCAACACCCTGATCAATGACAATCAGGAACTGTACCTGAATGAGATTGTGCCGGGCCTGGAGCGTGGTCTGTCCAAGAAGTTTCTGGACGTGGCCAATGAGATTTTGGCCACGGCTACCTTCGATGAAATGTTTCCGCCCGGACGCACTGTGATAAACCCCATTCATTTCCCCAATCCTGGCGCGGGTTCGCTTGGTCCGTCCATATTCGAGCCGCCTTTCGCCTCGCGTAATCCTGCGGGCGGCATTTTGGATCAGCTGCCGCCCCGAAGCAATACCCACAATCACAGGCCTGGGCCACCCACAAACAATCCTGGGGGCGGCATTTTTGGCGAGGTCTCGCCCGGTGGAGGCATCATTGATCCCAGATTGAATCTGGGCAGTTAGGCGATGGGTATTTTTTGTTTGTTTTGTATTTGTTTTTGATTGCATAATGTTTTGAATTAAATAAAATGTTTGTTATATATATATTTTAAAAAATCGAATCTTGGTAAGCAGTTAGTTGAAACCACAACGCCATAAAGAACCCCTTAAAGGAACGAGTTATTGGCAAAGAAAGAGCTAAGAATGGGACAAGAAAGACCTTCAGGTGGATATGTTGCTTTTAAATAGGATAAAATCCCTCACAAATGCATAAAAGTTCTTGATGTAGGTGAGTGTGATTTGGACTCTTAGGCACCTGACGCTGTCTCTGGGTACAGTTGCCTCTTACCCGAGCGCTAATTTGGCTAAGAGCGCTTAATGTCTTACTCCATTTGCTTGTCCTCGCTGAGGAGCTGGGCAAACTTTTTAATCCACCGCAAAGCTTGAACAGTTTTGCATATTAAGCGCAAAGTTTGCGACTGTACAACACCAGGGGGACACTTTAAGGGCACACACACACACACACACACACACACACACACATACATACAGAGAGTGAAGGAGAGCTCTTTGCAGTTTACACCTGTTCAATGGGCATAGGGACGAACACGTGGCCAGGACCATGGTCCTTGTGATTAATCACCGGCAGGCGACAAAGATGAATTTACAAAGATTTTGCCTGCTGCAAAGTTTTTACTTTCGCTTGGGCAGTTAATTGTGTTAGGTGTTGGATGGACTTGGGCTTTTTTTTGGGCCCCGAGAAGAAGCAGGAAAAAAGTGTTGGGCGTCGCTAATTAAATTCATACGACGCAAAAAGCATTATCGACTTTTAGGCGCTGAATATTTCAAATGAAAATGTTTTTGATGTAAACACAGCAACAGCAGCAGCAGCAGCAGGAAGAGGGACAGCAGCAGTTGCAAGAGTCAAAGGAAACCCTTGGCAACAGCTATTTTGGCCAAGTCTTTGGGCCTGGCCTGGCAAAGTGTCGCCGACATTAATTTCATTTATTAATTTTTAACTACGCCCACGCACCAAAATAAAAGCAACTTGATAAATGGGCGGACCAACAATTTCAAATCTCTCGCTTTCGCGTGGCACATTTTACTTTTTGTATTTTTGTATTTTTTTTGTGCCTTTTGTGCCGTCCCCCATTTTGTAGGCACTTCCTTTTTGCCCTCTTCTTTTGCTGCTTTATTTTTTGGCCAACGTTTTTTCGCTTTTGCTTTGTTGTTGTTAATTTTTTTTAATTCTTTGCTTTTCACTTGAAAGGCGCTCCAAATGTGAAGATGCGCCGCGGTCCGCTAATGTCCTTTCTTTTATCATTAAGTAGACAGCGTGGACGACTTGAGGGGTTGCGCTCGGCCTGGGCGTGGCAAGCGGCCATCGTCGGCATTGTCCACCATTGGGAGGAGGAGGCTGTACAGGTATTTGCGGCCATTAGCAAGAAAGGACGCGCTGTCGGCTTAAAGTTCTAAGGTTGCGCCCATCGCACAAAGTAGATAACGATAACGAAATAATTGTACGATGTGCTCCCACTTATAATATATATCACAAAAAGTTTATGGCTGCACAAAATTGATACATTAATAATTGACAAATGCGGGCAAAAACAATTAAAATTAAAAATTGATGTGCTGCATGTGTAGAGTTACCAAAAAATAAAAAAAATAAAATTCAAAAGGCGAAAAAATACGAAATACAATAAATATTTCGTTATATATTGCCTTCAGTGTATGTCTTAGTTGAGATTGATGTTTGAAAGAAGTGTGCTATTTTTTTAAAGCAAGAGTATGTACTCTAAATAATTTTTATGAATAATTTACCATCTTAATGAAGTCAAGAGTAGTTCAATGTTGCTTAAGCGATTTGTAGATACCCTGTTATAAGTTAAAGTAAGCCTTTGAATTTATGTTTTAACATCACTCACAAATAGGCTAATGTTAGTTTCATAAAACAGTTTGCCTTGAATAGTTTCAAAAAGCTCTCAATGCACAACATTTGCTCTTATTTAATACATTACATTATAAAGAAATTTGGAAAAAAATAAACTGCAATTCGCGTGAAAATTCGTTGATTTGTAATATACTATATAAAATATCGTTATAAATTTAGGATAATGAAGACCTGTAATTGGCGTTACTTTTGCCCCAACAAGCCGGTTTATAGCAGCGGCTGTCGCTCCGGCTTTTACTACCCCGGCGGTGGGTCCTATACGGGCTATTGGCTGCGCAACCAGCACCATGGCTGGGGCGTGAAGACGGCGGCGGAGCGCAGCGCCAGCTACTATGCGAACAAGAAACAACCGGACGGCCAGCTCATCTACAATGGCCGCTGGGCGGAGGGCAAGCGCCAGGGCTGCGGCTCGATGATACGGAAACGCGGAACGGATCTGCAGGTGGTCTACACGGGTCAGTGGTACGACGACATGAAGTGCGGCGAGGGCAAGCAATTCTATCCCGACGGATGCGTTTACTTCGGCCGCTGGCTGAGGAATCGTCGGCATGGCCTGGGCATTCAGTGGTACGGCGACGGCGGCATCTATGTGGGCGAATGGGAGACGGACTTTAGGCACGGTCTGGGCGTGCTATTCTACGGTAAGTGGGCGTATTTTTTGAACTAAACCCAAGTGACCCATGGCCAACAGCTAATGGCAATCGCTATGAGGGTCACTTTGCACGCGGCTTTAAGAACGGCGAGGGCATCTTCTATCACATGAACACGGGCCAGATTCAGAAAGGCATGTGGGAGAATGATAATGCCAAGGTAACGATCATGCAGGATGACACGAATATCAGGCGCAACGAGAAACCAACACCCTATCCCATACCCCGCATCTATCTCAAATATCCCAATGAGATAATGTGCGAGCTTTTCCAACGCTACAAGCCGCTGGGCGAGAAGCAGCACCGGCGCTTCAACGACAAGGTCAGCCTGGAGTTTGTGTATCACAAGCGACAGTTCGCCTCGTTCGAGGAGCGACTGGCCTCGCCAACGGGCCTGGATCTCCATCCGAACTCGGGCTTCGTGTGTACCTGCGACTGCAAAACCTATTAACTAACATTTAAAGAATTTATTTTATTATAAACCTCAAATCAAAAGCCAATGTTAAAGTCTAAGAAACCCCCATTAAATTGTGGGGCATGCCAGCGATGTGAGAGTTCTTGAAACGTTATTGGGGTTAGACCAGTGCGAACCCAATCAAATAATAGCCAAAGGTGTTTTAAGAGGGAAGGGGAGGGGGATGTGCGTGTGTGTGTGAAGTGCGAACTCCTGGTTTGGTCAGCTTGGGTCGGCTCGGCCTGCTTTTGTCAGTTGGAAATCATTTCATATGTAAATCTTTTCTTGGTTGAGTTGTTGCCTTTGGGGAGCCCATTAAAAAAAAAACGAGGCGCTCTTCAAAACGAATATTCAATTTAATAAAGGATAATTTTGAAAGTAAGGTTTGATTTATATTTTTTTTATTATTATAACTCAAGTGATTTTTTGATTGAATAAGGCGTGCGAAAAGTTTGGATAAGCTGTTGTTGATGGAAACTGATTTGGCTTGATTGGAGCTTAAATTATCACAATATATTATGGTTGAGTTGTTGGTAGTTTTTTTTTTAAATAATCTTTATATAAACAAATCCTGAATATCAAAAAAAATATATATTTTTATATACATTTTATTTGCTTGCTTGAGCAAAGTATAAAAATACCATAACCAAATTATATATATTAGTTTTTAATTCGCTTAAAAAATATATATGTTTCCAATTTTATTATTTTTCTCAACACTTGCATTATATTATAGCAATAAATAATCGACTATAGATGCTCTATTTACAGCATCATAACAGCTACTCGGCTTTTTCAGCAGCCAATGAAAATACCAATACCAATACCAATAGATACTCTGTGAAGCTGTAAATCATTTGCATTCTTGGTTATTTGATCCTCAGTTGCAGAAGTGGTAGATTTTTTTGATCAACCCTTTAATTTCCTGCTTTTTTTCTGTCATTAGCATAAAGTGCAGCTGCAGAAAAAAATGTGTGGTGTCGTTTTTTTTTTAACAGCTATAAATATCCCTATGCAAATGGAAAAGGATGTGTTATCCTGGGCGCTGTCGACGCGTGCCTCGCGTGAAAAAACTCTTTCATATGCAAATTCCTGGCGCATTGCCTTCAATTAACCTCGAGCGGGTTTTGAATATTTACTTTTCATTTACTCATTTCATTTTTCTCCATATCAATTGATATTTGTGGGGACTGTCTTTCAACGATATATGCATGTATATATACTATATGTATGTATATGATTATGTAGAGTGGAAATCGAGGTTTGCTGTTGGCAGTTCTTGGGGCTGATCATTAATTAATCCCGAGGTTCGAACAACAATTGCACACGATTAATAATTGATAGCGTCTAAAGGCAGAAATCGTTGAGATTTTTCTTGAGACAACTCAAAGGTTCGGTTGGATTTGGTTAATGTGGTTGACTGGCGGGGTTGGAAGGGGAAGAGTGGGGCAGCAAGTGAGGCGAAGCTGCCTGGCGGCCAAATAATTGCAAGTGACAGGCGCTTTAATTTTTCTTCCTCTTTGGCAGCTTATTTTTAGACATGGCCTAGCGTGAGGCGGGGCATTGGGCCAAGCGGAGGCCCGGTTGCCATGTTTATGATAAACTTAATTCAGTGTAAATGAGCGGCCCCAATGAGGGTTGACAGCTGAGGGTGGGGGCGGGGGAGGTGGCGACTAAGGCTAGGGGTTGGGCTGCTAACCGCAAACTTTGGCTCTGCCGTTCGGCGAAACTTCAAATAAACAAATCTGTGAAAGAAAAGCAAAAAGAAAAGACAGAAAAACAACAAGTACAACAACAACAAAAACAAGCGCCAAACGAAATGAAAAAACAGCTGAAACTTTGTTCGATAGCTTTTCCGTTTGCAGTTGAATGAAATGGAAAATTTTAATTGCTCTGTGTGTGTGCTGTGTGTGTGAGGGCGTGCGTGTGTGTGTGCATCGGAGACATCGGTAGGCACCGGCGCATGGAAATTCAGTTCACTGCGAAAGTATCTGCTCAGAACACAGAGTAGGAGATTTATTGTTGTTTGAGTCTGAACTGAATATTTAACATATTGATTTAAAAGACTTAAATTTTTAAAAATTGTTTTATTAGAAAAATTGTAGGAGGTGGATTAAGAACGAATGAAATCAAGTTTTTGATGCCTAATTTAAAAAGAATTAATTAGATAAAAATATTGAAATTTACACTTTGGTCTAAAAAACTAAAAATGTTCGTAAATATATATTTTTAATAAGACAAAAAAAAATCATGCGATAGATGCGAAACATGGCCACAGTAGTATACTATATTAAAAGCATTTTAATTTTGGCAAAGTTCTGGGGGTTTGAAGTCTGGGCAAGGACCGTAATTTAAGGATGCCTTCTAAAATGCTCCCACATGAGACATTCACAGAAGGGGAATGCAGTTATACGAGTTATTTCATTATCCTTACAGCCCTTTAAAAGGGGTTGTTATGAATGCACGCAAAAAAAACGGCTACATCGAGCCGGTTTGGGCCCCTTTCCCCCATTCTCTACCTTGAGCCCCAATTCTAATGAAATTTAAATTATTGCAATGCGCACACAAGCGCGAATGAGAACAAGGACCGAAGGCGACACGCACATGGAACATGAAAGGACACACTGAAGCCAAATGACGAGGACGATGCTGATGACGAGGCTGTCGCTGTCGCTGTAGCTGAAGCTGAACCAAAGACGCAAATTTCGTGGCCGTTTTCTCATTAAGCTGATGCGCGATGAGAATCCAAGCGCGAGTTAAAGCCTCAGCTCAGACGTAGGCAGAACTGGAACACACAGAACACACACACAAACACGCACACCAACACACTCGCACACCCACACACAGTTACACACGGGTGCCATAAATTATGTGCGCCAACCCTTGGAAAGCGTCGCGCAACTTTTTACAGTACAAGAAGACGCTGAGGAAGAAGCAGCAAAAGCTGAAGTTGAAGGAGACGCAGCATTTGTTATAAATTAAGTGATGGGGGTGCTCAACAACGGGTGCGGGTGCGGGTGCGGGTAGGGGTGAGGGTACGGGTACGGGCACACCGGCAGGGTTGGGATAGCGCAAGTGATTGGAGTTGGAGTTGGGCTCATTACCGCCGGCAAGCTGGCAACCCTGTGACTTTTACCGTTACATAGCGAAACAAAACTGGAAGAAAATCGAATGACAAATGTAACAAATGCAGCAACGACGAGCGTATACCCTAAACGGAGTTTTCAGAGTGTGGAATTCAAGATAATCGAGATAGTCATATGGACTTATGTATAGATATAAATATCAAAATATATTTAACTAAAGATATTACGAGGTTCAAGCGAGGTTTCAATACAACTCTCTTTAATTAGGTCTACATTTAGATGCATCTATAAATAATATAATACAGATATACCATCTAATATAACTTTGTATATATATACATAGCTCTACATATTTTTCTACATATATATATATTTGTATATCGATATCCTTCTATCTATATCTATATCAATATTTTATTTATTTATTATTATCTCTATATCTCTCTATCTTTAATTACGTATCTATGCATATATCTACTAGTATATTATTATACATTTATATCTTCATATTTTACTTATTATTTTCTTAAGCCCTGACAAACGCCTCGACATAGCGTAAGTACAATTGGTTAGTGTGCGTATTTAAAAAGTGTAATGAAAAAAAATTTGCATATTTTACGGCACGGCGACGGCTGCTGCTGCTCTACAGATGGGGTTGTTCGTGTTGTTGGCACGTTTGAGTTTTTGGCCATAAATAAAGCAGAACCGAGCCGAGTAGCTGGAGGCGGGGTAAGTGGCAGGGGCAACGACGGCTGACTAAAAAAAAAACTAATTGCATATGCCAGGCACTCAGGCGGCAAAGAGAATGGGTGGTGAGGGTTGATGTGAAAAGGCAGCGCTTCTTTTGTTTTAACCCTTTGACGAGAGACGCTCAACCCTTGCCAAGAACTGGACACGGACAGGTCGCCCAGTTCGACCAATGGGCAGGCGGCTGAGGCCACGATTAACCCTATCGCTGGGCAGACAGTCGGGGTGAGCTGGCCAGAAACAAGTGGTATACGCCACACCCACAGCATGGCCGCCTCCGTTCTCTGAAACAGCTTGGAATATTTTTGAGAAGTTTTTTATTGAAAATTTTTTTTGTTTGTATTTTGGGTGAAAACTTTGATTTCATTTGATTTGCTTCAAATGCGCCAAAGTTTCTTCAACTGGAAGGCACAACAACAACAACAACAGCAGCAGCAACAACAAATTGAGGAAAAAGAAAGAAGCAGCAGCAAAGTATATGCGGCAAACAAATTAACAGTCCAGTGATTATTGTCAAAAGCAAACGAGGAAGCAAAACAAGTGCCTATCAACGGCACAAAACTTTCCACAGGGCCACGCCTCCCACGGCCTCCCAGGCGATTCAAAATTAGAAAAGGGCATAATTTTAATGAACTTTTTTCTAAGAACTTGCCCTGGCACTCCTACCTCTCTGGCGCACCTACCCACCCCTGGCACTCTCATGTAAGCAGCAGCAGCTGTCGAAAGGACTTACCAAGTTGTTCGCTGCTGCCACTTGTCCTGGCTTTTGACTTGTTTCGCCAGCCAAAGCGCACTTGGCTCAGAAAGTTTCTCTCGCTCCCCATTTCGCCTTCTCCCTCTCTTTCTCTCTCTTTCTCTCTCTCGCTCCCTCTCTCTCTCTCTCTCTTTCTTTTGAGCATGTGCATGCTGTTGATCATTGAATGAATCCTACCTGCCTGGCATTAATCACTTCCACTCAATCGATGCTCGGTTCTAATTGCATCAGCCTGCGCTTCCACTCCTCCTGCCCCTGTCCTTGCGCCTGCTGCACCGTTAGCCAAACAAAGCGCAGCCGCCGCGTGCCTCAGCTCGTTGCACGCCTATCCAACTGTAAATCTAAACGTGGCTCAAATTGCGAGCCAGGCTGCATGCCAAATTGTCGCACACCTGCCCCTGCCCCCCTGTCTATAGGTCTAAGCTGGCAGTTGACGCAATGTCTCTGCCTCACGCCTGATTGCCACCAAGTGTCCTGGCAAATGAAGTGCTAGGATAACAAAGACGAACAGCCTTAAGATCCATTTCATTATGCAAAATGGGAGACAATGATTGTAGGCAAAGAGGGGAAGGGAGGAGCAGTTGCTACCAATTTATGTTTGATCAGCTGAAAGATACATTTTACATCTGAGCTGCAGGTGAGATGCAAATCCTTTCGGTATATCCATTCAGTTTCTATCTTTAGCAATTATTATAAGAAATAATTATTTGTTCAAGTTCGTAGAGTTTTAGAATGAAGAGCTAAGTAAGTTGAGAAAGGATATACATTTAAATAGTTTATTCTGTTTATTATTCCAAATTCAAATAAAATACATAATAATTAAACGAACTCTCCTGATCATTTTTGCAATATCTATAATAAATTAATATATTTATGTTATGGATGTATTATGCTATCGGACTATAGGTGTACATGGATTAAAAAGGTATTTATGAAAACGATGTAGTATATATTTAATGTTGTATAATATTATTTAATATATTAATTAAATTATAAAATATTATTTAAGAAGATATGTAAAAGACTTACAGCTAATATATAAATACGGACATATGCACAGTTAGTGTGCGCATAGTTAAATTAAACATACTGTGTAGAAATTCATAGAGAATATTGTTAAAGTGTCAAAGACAACATTTTCTAGATATAGAGTTTCACCCGTTTACCCATTTTTTACCCATATATTCCGTATACTTTAACATTCCATTCACAATTTAATTCTGAGTATTTAAGAGATTTGCCTCAATGCACACAACTAATGAGTGTGGACAATGCAATTGAAATACTCTACCTTAAGAATACAGTTAGATGCGCAATGCGTTTGTCAATGTGATTGATTAGAGGCACATTTGAGGGGATTGCGGGTCAGGTAGATGCCCTTACTCAGCTCATATGTCTGCTGGCACACAATCTTGCCTAATATTTTACGCTCATTTAGGGCATTAAAAAACATAGCGGAGTCTTTTATATACATATATATATATAGTTTTTTCCTTGCGAACCGCCCCTGACAATGGTGTTAACTCTTGAGCACAGGGTGGCCAACAATGGAACGGATGGGAAAACTAAGACCCACGCCCGCTTGACATTTGGCTGTTAAGTAAACAAAAACACACGCAGAGAAAATAAGAGACGAAGCAGGAGCCAGAAGGAGAATTGTCTGAGACGCAGGTCAACAATTGGCAACAGTTGCAGTTGCAGTTGCATTTCGGTGTTGCCTTTCAGCCAAAATAGAGAACACAACAAAATAATAGAATAGAGCTAAGAAATTCGCCATAAAACTGAAACTGAAATTGTGTCATTTCATGCCAGGGCCAAGGTGAGCGCGAAGGAGAAGGCGGGGGCAGGGTGCATGCCAGGACACAGCTGGTGGCTCTGCTCTGGTTTAGTTTCTACCGTTTCAAGGAGATTTGGCTTCGTGTACTTTTGTCTCATTTTTACCGTCAATTTTAATTGTTTGTCCGCCAAAAAAAAAAAGGAAAATTATTTACTGAACATTTGTTGGCATTTTATGTCCCAAGACGAAATCTTGACGTGGCCAGTACGCCCCACTCCCACACCCACACCCACCCTCACCCCCATCCCCATCCCCTTTATTGTCAGCTGCCCATTAAGCTCGTTTTTAAGTGCCATTCTGCTCTCCGCTCTTGCTTGCCCTTTCTCTCCCCCTGCCACTCCCCGCTCCCTCTTCTTTTCCCTTTCGCTTTTCTTGGCATCTCTCTTGTTCTTTGCACTTGAAATTTTGCGCCTGCACAGCAATTTCTTGTCTCGAGCCTCGACTCGCCTTCTCATTTCGTTTCCCATTTTCTTGGCTTCCTCTGCCGCCACCTCTTAACATTTTTTCGTTTTCCAATCTTAATTTTGTTGTTGTTGTTTTCTCTTTTTTTGGGGTTGAAAAAATAATTCATTTATGCAAATGAGGGGTGTTTAAAATTAAGCAAAGAGCACGTAGGCCGAAAGTAGCAGTGCCACAACAACAACAATAGCAGCAACAATAGGAGCAGCGGCCATCGTGAAGGAGGTGAAGCTGCTGCCATCGAGGACGAAGCAGCGACAAGGCCAAAACCAGAGCCACAGCCGCAGCCAAGCAGCACGCGCATTGGAAAATGATAAAAACAAAAGGTTCTTCTCTCACCCACAACCCCACCCTATCCACCCAGCCCCAGCTGCCACCCTTACCAAGCAACCCCCAACTCTTAGCCACTCATCTTTTGGGTATAAGTTACAATTTGTAAGGTTTTAATGGCGTTTTTGCTGTCAGGCATGCTGCGAAGGTTGGGGCAAGCAGAAATCAAGATCTTCATTTCGGCGGGGGATAGCGGGCTAAACAATCGGTTTGTTGGGCAGCGTTTAAAGGGTATTCAATATAATGAAAATTTTAAAGAGCTAAATAAAAATGTAAGCTAGAAGTTGAGGTTTATGCAGAAGACAACATAACTAATTGCCAGAAAATATAATTACAGTTTTAAAAACACATTTAAAACTTAATGAAGACTATAAAAAATATTTTGAACTTTTTCCACATACTAAAGAACCTGATGATCAAAATCCTCAACTTTAAAATAAATATAACTAAGACAAATCGAGTCCGATCTGGGCTAGTAAAACCTATTCGGACTACGGATACGTGAAAATCAGAAGACTTGTTTGGAATTCCATTTGGATATGCTGCCATAATATATAATAAATTTATTTTTTAAATTTGTCAAAATATCAAATGCGTGTTTTTGAATGACAATTAATAAAGCTGATCAGTTCGAGATCAAAAGGTATGATACTCGCTGATCGGTCTTTATTCATCCAAAGTATGCACGTTCAAAGTTTTAAAACCCATTACGTTAGATTGAGATTTAAGAGAACCTGAAATCTAGCTTCAATGAAGATAATTTAAGAATAAATGGAATCTCATATCGGAAATATATGACTTGTGGATATTTTTATATATATTTTATTTTGGAGCTAATAATTAATTATAATTTTATAACTATATCCAAAAAGATTTAACGCTCAACAAAGTTTTAGGTATGGATTTGTCTTCGTTTTAAATAGTCCGAAACTAATTATCTGAATTAAAGTTTTTAAAAAGATGGCCCACATAGAGCTTCCTTATGCTTTAAGCCAGCTGCTTGGCCCGCCTTCTCCGCCTCTAGGCCAGGCACACAGGGTCGCTTGTTTGTCTTCGCTACACGCGCATAAATAAAACTCATTTGTGCTGGAGTTGTGGGACGTTTGGGGGTTTGGTGTTGGGGTTGGTAGTTGAGGGTTGGGGCTCCTGCTGTTGAGGCGCCAAAAGTTTGACCAATGGAATTTGTTGATTTTTCGTGGTTGAAGTTTTGTTGTGCAGCCGAAGATAAATGGCAATGGAATTAATTAAGTTGTTAATTTCCCATTAAGCAGTGCGAACAGCACGTAAAGCACACACACAGACACATTCGAACACATACACATATGTGTGTGTGTGTGTGTGTGTGTGTGGGAGACGTGTCCTGACAGCACTTGACAAAATTATGGGCCTGGCGGCGGCGTTTAACCTTTCAGCGAGTCGCAAAACAAACAGCAGCTGCCCCCGGCGGCCCAAAAGGGGGCTCCCAAAACCTACTACGCCTTTGCCCCCACCTGTCCCGTTAGCCCCTCTGACTCTACACATATGTGAGTATGTGTGTGTACTGAAGTCGACCGCAGCAGCACGCGTCAACATTTAGGCATGTGTGTTGTATTAGCATATAAAAAACCTCGCACCCGTCGCATTACAAATCGTATCCTTTGCCCTGGCTCACACATCACGCAGCACCCTCGGTGAAAGGATTCGCACGCCTGCACACCCCACACACACACAAGCGATTGCTGCTCATGTGTGTAAAAAAATACGCATAAAAACAACGCGTGGAATTGACTACCCATTATCCTGCCCGAGCATATCCTGCCCCCTTTGCCCTGCTTTTGCCGCTAATAGAGCGTAATAAATGTCATGTTTTGCCAGGCGGAGCTACTCCTTTCGACTCCTTTTGTTGCATGTGTCAGTCGGATCGCCTGTCGTAAGGGGTCGAAGGACAACCCTTCGTGCTAGGGTTCGACAAGAAAAAAGGACCTTCGCTTATCAATTTGTTAGCCTGCGAGTGAGCTGTTTATTTGCCGATTGCCAAGGCACTTGGCAATGATTTTAGATTTTGATTTCAGATTTCAGTTCGATGATTGATAAGTGGCGACAACCCCAAAGAGCATATGGACTTGAACTGCATGTGTGAATTTTTTTTGAGAATGCCTTCTCAATTTTTTCGAGGGTGTTCCGCACAGTTTTATCTTAAATCTAAAATTCAATTGATATTCATATACTTATACACCTGC
The DNA here is from genome assembly GCA_035041545.1 of Drosophila colorata. Lineage (NCBI taxonomy): Eukaryota > Metazoa > Arthropoda > Insecta > Diptera > Drosophilidae > Drosophila > Drosophila colorata. The sequence goes on from JAWNLD010000453.1 coordinate 477,856, forward strand.
CTGAGATCAGAGATTTTTAAAATGCTTTCAAAATTGTGCGTAACAACCCAGGAATGTAATTTTAAAATGATTATAGCTCTAGTAAATGAGGTCAGATCTGGGAATGTTATATCTTTTTGGACTCATTGAAGAGAATTATTCGGATATAAATTTGTAAGATGCCAGAATTGAACCTATTTTGATTAATTTTGTGACCTTTTTGATAAACATTTCTCAACATTTTACAAGAGATTGTTTTAATGCCAGTCGATGGTCCTCATATTTACGAGTCGAGAATTGTATAGCACACAAATATTTGACTCTTATCACCCGAGATATATGCAGGTTTACAACAGATCGTAGAAACCATTATATGCTTGAAGATTTTATATTTATTTTCAAGTAACATCAAGTAATGAGCACATCTTACAGTTTATTTGTCCTTATAAATAAGCAATAATTCCATTTGTTAATATTTCGCATGTTAATTCAACAAACTGACAGATAAACAACGAAAAAAACCAGCTTCAATATTATGAACTATAAAATATTCATATGCATTTGCCAGCGACTGTGACTGTGCCTCTACATATCAGGAAAACACATTAACAAATTTGTGAGTGTGTGTCCTGAGGAATTACGTGGCCTCGTCCGCTGTGGAAGACGCTGCCACTCATCTAATTGCATTAGAAGGTAGCAGCAGGATTGAGTTGGAGTTCCGAGTTGGGTGTGCTGGGTGCCACCCTCACGTTATGTCCTGGAATTGCAATGCCTAGGCACATGTTGTCATGTCCTTTGGCTGTCGCTTTGACTTGTTTTTTTTTTTTCTTTCTCGGCGCTTGTCTGTCTCGCGCTTTTCAAATTTTATGACATTTTTATTCGCTGCGTTGCGGTGCAGAAGTGTGGGTGGCCCTGGGTAAGATGGGGGCATATGTCAACCTATGGGCTATAGCCTGAGGGCTACTAAGCACCCCCTTACCCTCCCTGCACATGTTGTTGTTTTTTACGTTGATTTCGCGCAAATGTCCGCGCGTTGTAAAACAAAAACAAAAACATGTTGATTTTATTTTTTGCCCATTCTAAGGAGGGTTTTTTTTTGGATGGTGTTGGTTTTTATGTCGCGGCTTTTAAGTTTTTATGTTATGTCATAATTGGCGTAATTGTTTTGGTAGTTTTTTTTGACTGCATTGAAAGCTTTTTGCTGTCCTTCAAACACTTAGGCCTAAGATTATCGCAGAAACTTTAATATGATAAAGAAAAAAAGAAAAAATATAAATCTGGATTGCAGCTCCAATTTCAAACCACATTTGCTTTTAAAATATTAAATATTTTATATTTCATTATTAGTTAATTGTATTAATTTTATTTTGAGAAATGTAAATAAATTGTAGGAATAGTGTATGGTGCATAGTATTCATATAGTTTCAATAATTTCAATACCCAATATGCAATTATTTAATGTTCTCAAATTCTGTATCTAAATAAAACTTATTTACAAAAATAATAATAATGTAAATTGAAAATGATTATAAGTATTAGTTAATGTGACGATCTCCTCAGACAACTAGATTGATACAAAAGTTGGAGTACCTGATCCGAATCTGGACTTGAAAATGAAAAATAAAACCATAATTAAACGCTGCAAAAAATTTTAGGCGTTCTTTTATATACAATGAACATCCGAGCCTTTGAGACAACTGTACCGAAATACACTTCCCTTCACTCATTAGCACACATCAAAAGAGTTGCCAAGGATATGAGCCATGGCAAAAGCGCAGACAGATAGACAGGAAGCGCAGACTCAGGACCAACAACGCTCGCAGCGCCAAATTGCAAACTTAATAACAAAAGGCTCAAAGAAGGGTGGGATACGTGGCCTGTACACACACATATAGAGAGTGTTTGGGGGCTCATAATGAAAACGAGGCAAATGCAAATGAACAAAAGGCAACATACCACTTATATAGAGCCAGTGTCAGAGCCAAGAGTTGCTCAGCCACATCAGCGTCAACATCCTTGGCAGGAAAATCAAAGCGCCAAATGAGAGAAAAAGCCAAAGCTAAGGAAACGCATCTCAAGAAAATAAAAAAGAAGCGAAGATGAGATGAAAAAAATGAGAAAATTGCGAAAAAATAAAATTAAAATATCGATCAACAGTCGGCAGCATCAGCTAACGAACTCCAACCCCTTCCGCGGCCGTGAGCGTTTGGAGGGGGTAGAGTGTGGGATGGGGGCGACAAATGAGAAAGCAGACGAAAGGGCTTCTGATATGAGCTTTTGGCGTCGTCGTCGCCGTCGCCTTTCTCCAAGTTGCCTGGCTGCTGTCTTAGGCAAGCAGCAAAGCAGCCAAGCAGCGTGCAATGTTAACTAGAGCTGAGCGCGTCTCGTGTTTACTTTCGTGACACGAAATCGTGAATTGCGTTCAAGATAAATATTAATCAGGCTAAAAACAATGAAAGAATCAATAGATGTTCATCTTAGAACTGAGAATTATTTATAATATTTTGAATTCAAAAAATGTTTTGTATATTATCTTAATTAGAGAAATATTATATAGAAATCATGTTTAAATCATTGACGAAATCCAAAAGACTTTGGTTTTAGAAACTGCAATATTTTTTTTTAAAAATTCGGACATAACAAAATTATGTTTATTAATTATATTTTATTATTGCTATTTCTGGGCGTGCGTGTTTCTGACTTTTGATGCGTATTCAAGTTGTGAGGCTCTCATCTCCAGCATAAACCCACAGCCAAGGGGCGCCGTGGCCGGCTTGTAGAAGGGGGGGAGCAGGGGCGTGGGTGGGGGCGCTGTGCATGTCCTCGACGTGCGCTCTTAAAATTAAAAGCATGTTTGATGAGGAAATTGAACTGGCATGTAAAAGTGTGTGCGAGTGTGGGTGCAAGTGTATGTGTGTGTGTGTGGGTGTCTAACAAAAAAAAAGAAGAAAAAAAATGTTACCCAGGGTGGCATTAACCCCCAACGCTTAATTCATCAGAGGACGCTTGCCGTTATCCTTTGCCGCGGTGATATCTCTCTGCCTTTCTGCTCATTTCTCTTAATTTCATTCACCCTTTGCAAATGAGCTCAGATGGGGGGAAGAGGGGTCGACGGAGGCTACCCACAGAACGGCACAACACAATTTTCCACATTATTTCTGACGCTGCGTCGCTGCCGCTGTTGACGTCAGCGTCGCTGCCAACGTCTCAGTTGACGCTATTCAAATTTTCTACTTTTGCTTTGCACGCGCGATTTTCCTTGTTTTCGCTTTTACATTTTTTAATAGCTAGAGAAATTTTCGCCGCTGTCTGCGTCGAAGGGTGGTACATTTTTTGCCGTTCTACCCGACGGCAGCACGACAACCCTGGCCACTTTCATTGTGTGTGTGTGTGGCACTTAAAACGTTTTTCTTTTTGTTCAGAAAGTTGCCTCACAGACCCCCGCCCCCGCACTTGCGGGTATTAAACTTAATGTTGATAGTGTAATTTTATATTTAAGAGCAAAAAAAAGGAATACAAAAATGCGCGTTAGGGTTGCGCGGTGTCTATGTCAACATCTGAGTCTGGGTCTGGTTTATTTTTTTTTTTTTTGAGGGGGTGTTAGTTTTTTTTCTATTCCAAAACGATTTTTTTTTCTGGCAGCGGCGCTCAACGGGTTCTAATTGAAGTCAAGTTGCTTTTTTAGAATTTGGGCAAACAGTAACTTAAAAAAATGCTTTTTGGGTTTGGGTCAACCACTTCTGAGTATAGTTTTCCATTTCCTTTTACTTGTAATTAAAGTTTGAAATGTATAAAAATATTTTAAATATTTTGGTGTTCTTGTTCTCCCTTTTTCTTGACAATCTTCCCTTCTTTTTTTAAGCCCAACTCTTGCTCCCGGCTAATTTGAAGCTGTTTCATGCTTTTCAACCTTTTCGCCAGCTGCTTAAAAAGAAATTACTTCATCGATTTTTTTACAGTTCTCTCATTCCGGCACAAGTCCCAAATAGGCCGCTGGCAATGAGGACCAGGATAAGCAAAAATAAAAAAATGGGTCTGACGCGCGCTTCCGTCGCCTGCCCCTGGCCGAGACCCACAAAAGACAGACGCAAAAAAAAGTAGACAAAAAAACTTGAGGCACACGCAGCTTTTTTTTCAACGACTTTTTAATTTAAGGGTAGCTATTGGAATTCTTTTTTTTCCACTGATGCTGCTGCGCATCCTTTCACATCCTTGCCCGGTTGCCTAATGAAAAGTCACCGTCAATTACAGGGTCGCCACGCGTCCAAAAAACCCAAATGAAATTAAAGGAAAAAAATAAAAAAGTTGCAGAAAAAAATAATGCAAAAAATGTGACCAAAAGTCAGCAAACACGAAGGACCCTTAATCAGCAATCCTGTGCAAGCAAATTTGCTACGCAAATGAGCCAGGACAACGGGGGAAGACAAAAAAAGAGAAACACAAATTATATTAAAAGACAGACACTCGAGAATGCAGAAAGATGGGCTTGGGAATAAGTGAAAGACGTGTCTGCGCATTTCTGGCTGTCTCTCGGAATAGTTGTCAGCACATTCTTTTTCCATCACTCGAGTGGCTGCCATTCAAAACTGATTGTTGTGACTGATCGTCCAGGGCTGATAAACCCCCTTCGCATCTGTTTGCAGCAGACAACTCTTTCTCTTCGATGAGATACCCGCGCGAAATTGCAGATAAGCCACGTCTGCTGCGGGGATTGCCAGTTCTGAGCTGCCCACAAAGGTATGCTATGATTTTTGATATACCCTGCAGCAAGTGAATAAATGGGGCATATTGGCTACTTATTAAGTTAAAGGGTGACAGAGTATTTCATACTGCGCATAAGTAATGCAAAATCTTGAGCTCGAGGAATTTAGGAGAATTATTGAAAATCAAATTTGGCAGATGCCAGAATCAACACTATTATTATACATTTTTGAGCAGAGTTTATCAAAACTTTTTTAAAACCGGTCGGTAGTGTTCATGAGTCCAAAATGAGATATACAGGTTTGAAATTTTAGAACAAATACAAATCTGCTTTATCTCCGAATTCTAAAAGCTATAGAATTTTTCGCTCTTTGAATGGTCATAACTCGCGAAATTTGAATCAGATCAGAAAATGTTATATCTTTTTTAACTCATAAAAGTCGAAAAAATTATTTTGGATTAAATTTGAAAGATGTCAGAATTGTCACTAACTTCATAAATTTTTTTATGATTTTGAATACAATTTATCAAAATTTGACTTGAGCATTTTTGAATGCTAATCGATAGAGCCGCCTTTTACGAGTCCACTTAAAAATCTGACTTCATTCAGCTGAGAATGTTAGGTGAAAATCCACTGGTACTTTTTAGTTTATTTTTTTTTATTAACTACATAAAGGGTATCTTATATTCTATACTTGACTTCTAACAGTCTTTGTTTGCTTCTGTTGTGTTTTGGCTTTGTCTACCTGCTGTGCACGTGTGGAACTCTGTCAATATTTGCCTCACATGTGAGCGAGAGTGTGTGTATGTGTGTGTGTGTGATGCGTGTGTGTATGATGTGTGTGTTGCGGAAGTAACCTGATTTCTTGTGCAAAAACAAATCGAAAGGGCGTGGCGGCAGCGGGGCTGCCCGTGGAGCTGTGTAAACTGCAATGTCCTGTGCGTCCTGCTGCTGCTGTGTTTGGACATGTGTCTGCGCCGGCAGCTTGACCAGAACCCAATGTTTGCCCAAGGCATTTGGCGGGCAACGAGTCTCAAATCTGTTCGATGAGGGCGGGTCAACTTTGTTAGTTTGCAAAAAAAATAAAAAAAAATAATAATAATAATAAAAATACGAAAGAACAACCATCTTTGGTGTGACGAAAATTTAATGCCCTTGCAGATATTTATAGGATTTGTGTTATGCTTCTATAATTTCGGAGAGATTGTGCATATAGAAGATATATGATATATTAGTCCGCTATCGAAAGGAATTTAGGCTTATATGGGGGTTTGTGTATGCTGAGTTTAGTCAAAATATTTAGAGAAACAAAAACCTGTCTATGAAACCTTTATGATATATGATCCGATCGACTTCGATATATGTACTCTATATATATATATATATATATATATATATATATTTATGTATATATATATATATATATCTTTATAAGCTTGGAGATGACGCCCTTATGGAATTACACAATTCAAGACAAAATTAGAATACTCTTTTCTAAGGTATACAAAAAAAGAACGCCGCAGGACATGCCAATGAGGCCATGACCATGACGCCATTGGGCAGCTGTCAGGCACAGAAACAGGAACAGAAACCGGAGCAGAAGCCGGAGCCGGAGCCGAAGTCGAAGCCTGGGTCGAAGCCGTGGCTGACGTGGCTGGCAAGCCTTTGAGCCAGCGACTCACCTTTGGCGCAGCTGTCAAAAATATTAATAGGCGTAAATGAGACGCCCAATGAGATGAGCGCTCAATGGTAGGGAAACTAATTTCCGTTTGCCGGCGGGCGAACAAAGACGCTCGTCGACGTCTTTGGCGCAAATCCTTAGCCGCAGCCAGGACGTGTGCCAGACGCATCCTTTGCGCAAATTGCATGCCTGATCTGGCGACGTGTGCGGCCCCTAAACAGGGATTATTGTCGTATGCAAATGGAAAATGGGAAAAATAGGAACAACTATAGAGCAGGCAAGTCAATAGAGCGGTAGAAACCCTTTTCAAAAATCCCTGGCTAAACATTGATCTGTCTATGGGGTGTAATTTCAATTTTTTAACTCTGCATACATTGATGAAACTGGGTATATTAGTTTTTCTGTCGAGTTTGTCTTGCAGTCCGTTACTCTAGAGCTATACAGACATAATATTGGAATACGTGACACTCATATATTCCTGCGTTAGACAAAGTATTAATATTGTTTGTCACGCCCACTGGAGCGCAAAAATGTTGCTGTGGAAGCACCATAAGTGAACTACTCAAATAATAACGTCCCCCACAAACTGCTATGAGATATCAATGCCCTATTAACAGAGTATCGTCGAATCGCTTATACCCGACAGCAACTTGTTTTTGCTGCTGCTGCCAGCCGGCATTTGCATACGGCAAAAAAATTAAATATTCAAAAAAAAAAAAAAAAAGTGAGACTGTGCCTGGCAGGACACACGACAAACGCGCACCCCTCACGATTTTTTTTTTAATTTTTTTTTGTTACCCAGACAACGACGAGAGTCCTGCGGCTGTGGACAACCCTTTTTATGTTTGTTGAAAGGGTTTTTCACAAGTTCTTTTTTCACTCGACGCACTTTTAATTTGCATTTTGTTGGGATTTCGAAAATCAAGTTCGAAATTTACCCCAGACGAGCCGGTTCCGGATTCTGGGTTCCGGCTGCAGCCATAAAACACAAATGCCCGTTTTTTGTGGGTAGTTTTTTTTTGTATTTGACAAGTGAATATTCATGTAATTTTTTTTTCTCAGCTAGGCAAGGGTTAAAAACTTTTCAGGGCCGCACAGCGGGCAGAGGCATAGAAAATATAGAAATATAAAAAAAACGTGGGTACTTTAGCATGTGCTCGTGCAGAATAATTTGGGTGGATTTGGTTAGGCTACAAAAATATATATATTTAAAAAAAAAGAGTTGAAAAACAGATTCAGGCGCCAAACAGGGTGTTGTGAAGATCAAGTGAGAGGTGCTTGAAAAGGGGGATATAATATATATAATTATTCTGCTTACCTGCAGTACAGCTTAATATGAGCTAAAAATAAATAAAATTAAAATAATAAAAAATATATTAAACATGTATTTATGTATTAGATATTTATGGAAAGAAAAAAAAATATTTTATGGTAGTTTGCGAAATTAAAGGATATGTCTCTGTATCATAGAGCAAATAAATCTTAAGATTAAAAATGTATAGTATATAAAGTTGTGTTTTCAATAAGGTATCTTAAATTCTTCACACAGCTACCCTGTAGAAATAATATCTGTCCAGGTGCTTTGCAACTCTTTTTCCTGGACACCCTGTTCATAAGTCTCAGCGAAAAAATCTACCCATAATATCCGCTTAAAAAACTCAAATTTCATATAACTTGGCAACGAATAAAAATCGAAAAATCGCAGGAATACGCAAAAGCTGAGGGCCACAAAAACAGTCCTTGTTCCAGGCAGGGAAACAGCAGCCCACAGCAGTCAAAGGGTTGAGCTAGATGGGTTGAAAAAAAAAACAAGAAGCAGCACGCAGCGTTGCATGCAAAACGAAAGTTAATCACAAAATACATAACGGTAACAAAAAAAAAAAAAAAGAAAAAAATAGATGAGCAGAAAAAATGAGGCAGACGTTCGTTTTTTTGTTGTTCCTGTGAGGGGTTAACTTAATTTATGCGCATCGCGAGGCTGTAAGCGTGGCAGCAGCAGCGACGTCGACGTCGACTGAGGCAGCAACAGCCACTGAAGCTGCGGCTGATTATGCAGCGCGGGCCCAGCGCGAAAAGTTTTTCTTTTCTCTCACTTTTTTTTTATTTCTCGCGCCGTTCGGTTTTTAATTTGAAAAATATGCGACGCTTGATGGGCTCCGGTTGCTGGGTTTGTGTTGTTGGTTGTTGATGATGTGGATGGAAATCCTTTGGCTTTATTGGAAATTATTGATTTATGATTTGCAATATGCTATACATTTCCCTTGGACGAAAAGAGCATGGTTTGTCGTGGTGGAAGTTGTGCAAAAATTAGTTCTAGGCAAATCTTAAGAAACTAAAGACTAAAGACGGTGGAGTCCCTACACAATCATAATAATAATTGACACGTTGATGTTGATTGCAAAGCCTTGTGAAGATAGAAGATTCTTCCCCCTGTCCAATAACAATAGCATAAAAATAATAGAATAATTTTTAGGTGTTTTAAGGTACTTATAACTATAAACTATATTTACGTTACCAACAAAAACGCTTTTATAAAAATATAGTCAGATGTAGCTTTAAGGTGATATATCTCAGCCTCTCTTTAATTATGAGTAGTGCAGTTTGGAAAATGTATAGATAGTAAGTATTTGAAGGCATTTTTACTGGCGAATACGATGGGCGCCGTTTGAGCATCATGAAATTAAATATATCATATATTCTCGCTAGATGGCGGCTTATTTTTAGCTATCTTAACAGAAGCTAAAAACAGTTTCGAATACTATTATGTATTTTTTTCCGCCTATTTACAAACAAAAAGCTGACCTCTGCTCTCTCTTCAAAGCGCTTTCGACCCACTTCAGGCGCCACTTTGGCAACAGTTTCTCCGCCCCGCGAAGCTCACTTCAAACACCAATTAAAAATTATAAACAGCATCAGCCCCCGCACGCTCTCTAAAAACATATAATACCATCTTTATGAAAAAATACAAAAAAAAGAGAAAGAAAGTAAATTGTACATTAAGAAAAGAAGAAGAAGAAGAGGCAGAAGTGCGTAGCCACCTGGGCGAAGCGGCGCCAAATGATGCCGTTAAGATGCTTACCGCGCGAAGCTTCATAGAACGGCGAATACTTCAAAAGGCATTAAAAACAAAAAGAAAAAAAAGAGAAAAAGGAAGCACGCTCACAAAATGAAAGCCAACTGACCCCGGCAACCACCCGCCCCCCCCTTTCCCGCCCCACACTCCCTCGCCAGCTGCCACAAGGGCTGCAGAAAGGGTGGCAAACGAAATTAAATTTTGTACTTCGCATAAACTTAATTACTCGCCTTGGCAGCGCCCCAGGGAAGAGGGGGAGGGACTCTCGGGCGCAGGCGCCGGCGCAGGATTTGAGCGTTCGTTCATTAATGGCTGCGCTTAATGGGCAATATTACATTATGCGCTGCATTGTCCTCTTTGCTGTCCTTAAAAACAAACTTTACGTTGCCCCACCCCGCTCACCGCCTACTTGCTAATTTAACCCTCCTTGGGCTCAACCGGCTGCCAATTGGCTTTTGTCTAAAAGTTAGTGTCAAACAGCATCATTTCCATGTTAATTGCACGCCATTTTGTTGCTGTTGTTGTTGTTATTGTTATGCTGCGCTGATTATCCTTTCATTTATGCAAAGTCCTGGCCGCTGTTAATTCGCTTATTCGCTGCTCGGGTTTTTGTCTGCATTTTAATTAATGTTTTCCTTGTTGTTATGCAAAAGGAGCTGCTGATTAAAAGGATATGGCTTGGATTCCTGACGGGGTCCTTGCTGTTCGTCGTCGTCGTCGTCTCCGGTTCTGGCCACTTGCCGGATATGAGAGGTAATTAAAAATTTTCATTGGCCTGTTAAATTGCGTTTTGCATATTTTGCGGGCGCCGCCCACACTTCTTGCTGCCGAGTCCTTTGACTGGGTCGTGTCCTGGCCAGGTCACTTTGATGTGCCTCAGTGAAATTGCATTAGGCTTTTGACACAGCAACCGCACTACACTCACACACACACAAACACACTCGCACAGAGCCGCAAATTAGTTCAAAGGCTATCAAGCAAAAGGCTCAGCCACACGCACATGTCCTACCACATCCTGTCCAGTTGCCTAAGCGAATTATAGAACCCATTAGAGGCGCTCCTTGCCAAATGAAAGCAAGTCTTGCATTATTTAATAATGTATAATATATATTTATATACATAGATATCCTGGCAAATCCTTTTAGACTCATATCTATGTCTAGAATATGGGTTATAATTGAATCAACAGGCCAAAGTGGTGCAGCTGTTAGATACACCCCATAAAGCCAAGGCACAGCACTGACCTCTGCCAATTCTCAGGCAACACACAAACACACTCACACAGTTGACAACATATGCCCGAAAGTATACTACGTTTTTTTTGCATAAAACCCGCCAAACCAAATATAAACAAGTCAACAAGAGAAAAAAAAGGAAAAAAAAGGAAAAAAAAGCTGCGTCAAGGAAAACCCACAACAAATCGCTTAAATCGCATCAACAGTTTGCCAAGCACACGCACACACAAACCCTTATCACAGACACGCACACACCAATACACTTTGCATATGTGTAGTGAATGATAGCTTGTTGATAGCTCACTTTTCCCACCCACACAAAATGTCAACAAGCACACACACACACACAAACACACACGCACATCACCCCATACATATGATTTTCAAATGTTTTTTTTTTATTCCGCCAGCTTTTCACATGATTTTCGCTAAACAAATTTCTTGGCAAAACGCACAAAATAAAAGGGCGAAAAAGGGTCGGCGGATGTGCCTCATATATGTGTATGTTCTGATGTACCAAGACCCACGGGACCGTCCGCAATATCCACGCAAATCGCGTGCGTAGTTTTGGTTTAGATACCCTGGCAGATATATTTATATAGAGGGGAGATTAATAAGGAAAAGTTTATATTTAGAAAGTTAAAATTCAGAATGGAATATATGTATATAAAATATATATATATATATATATATTATATATTATATAGTCATGTTCCGGTTGATTTTTTTATATTTTTTTTCCATGTCTTCCAAAAATGTTAAAGCTTAGTTCTGGGAGTTAAAGTAAGATTAAGGATTGAGATTATTTATAGTTTAAAATAAAAGGATTTTAATTTCTTCAACTAATGAATTATTTTTCTTACTAAATTGATATTCTTTATGCACGTGTGATATATAGAACTGAAATGATAAAAAATATATAAAGGCCTAATGTTTTTTATGCTAGTATTATATATTTTATCTGTAAAATTTAATAGAGTTTAAGTATTTCTCTTTATTGAAAATAGAAAGCTCAATATTTAAACTTTTGCGAATATAGAAAAATACAGGGTAGCTTGTAGTCGACTACGCTCGATAGCACAGCTCCTACATGTTATTGTATTTGCCATTTATTGTCGGGCAATTGCCGCTTCCGCCGCCCATGTCGCGGTTTACGCATGTAAATTTGTACAAAATTGTCGAAATTTTGTGGCAAATAAAAGGAAACTCACAAGGGGGAAAGGCCAAGCGGCAAGAGGGGAGTGTGTGTGGGTGTGCAGCACTTGTCTAATGTACGCGTAATCATCAACGTTTTTATCGTAGAATTGCCATTATTGTTGTAGTTGTTGTGGGAGGTGGTTCGTTGGGTGGATAGAGTTGTGCCCTTTTGCCTATTATGGAAATTGATATGTGATATGTGTAGTGAATGTGGTTTGCAAGTGGGCGTGGAGTGCGTGGTTCAAGTGGTGCAGAGCGTGGGAATATGACGGAAGGTGTGGCATATTGGGGTAGGTCAGCATGGAGTCGTAAAGCGTGTTCGTATGTGTTATAAAATTAGTTAAAGGAAGTGTTATATAACGAAACACAAAGTTGTTTCTTCATTTTATAACCTAGTGGAGGGCATAATGATTTTTTTATAATATGTAAATCAGAAGAATTTTGATAAAATAAATTTATTTAATAAATTAAATTTATATTTTAATTGAATGAAAAATAAAATAATTGAAACAAGGTAGAACTTCGATTTTTGGCTTTATTTTCTTTTATATTATTTCTTTCCTATGAAAGTTGCCGTGCAAAAAAGTTTCTTTCAACTCAATATGTATCATAATTTTACTTATTCACTAGAATAAAAACTATTGAAAGTGCTGATCGAAAAGAGCTGATATATTTGTAAAAAGTCTTAAAAGCAGGGATACTACAATATACAACATATCTCAAAAGAGCTGTTAAATGTATAAAATAAACAAATCATAAAAGAGCTGAAAGAGAACCAAAGCAAAAAACGGTATTCATACATAAAATAGAAATCTTGAAATAACTTAAATATATCTGGAATTAATCACATTTGCCAAAACACAAATATCGCATTAAAAATGCTCTTGAAGAAGCCTTTTTGAATACGCATAAGCAGTTAATCCGAAATGTGCGCAGACATCTGATACTCTGAAATTCTGAAGTAACTCTCATTTGCTACCATGCTTCCCTCTCTCCGCCCCACCCCCTCAACTGGTTCATCAACCTGAAACACTTGCACTTACAAAATTGTTGAAAACTTAAAGTCTGTGCATTGAGTGCGCGCTACGACAGCGAAACGTGCTGCTTCCCAATAGTCAAAGCCATAGCCAAATGCGCGGCTCCAATCTCCTTCCCCCTTACCCCTCCCTAGCAGCAGCCCCTGCGCTTGCGACATTAATACCATGAATAATATACGCTCATTTCTTTTGCTTTTGCCTTGGCGATTGCCCCGCTCAGCGCCCCAGCAGCTCAGAAGCTTTCAGCTGCTGCTGCTGCTGCGTCTTCTTTATTTCTGCTTTTTCTTCCGCTGCCGTCGCCTTTAGAAAAGGCAAAGGGGTTGTTTGTAATTTTTTAAACAAAATTTTCTTCATTTCGCTTTTACGTTGATTTTCGTGCAACTTGAGAAAAACAAATAAAAAGAAGTAAACGGCGAAATGAGTCAAAGGCAAAGCTAAAAGCTGCTGGGTGCGTAGCACGGGGCGAAGGGAAGTGGAGCCTGCCAGTGGGGGCTGGCAAACGTCTCAATGAGTTTTACGCTCCAAGCTTGATAATGAGCAGCGCAGAAAAGCTGAAGGAAGCGAAACCAAGCAGCTCAGCGGCTGCAAGGCACAGTGGAACAAATTAGCAAACTTGCACAAATAATTAAAAATTAAATAAAATAAAAAAAAACTCAAAGAAATAGTCTTTTGATTGATATTTTTTTGTATGGTAAATAAATGATGACGTAAAGTAAAATATAAATATAATAAATACATATGGTAAAAAAAATAATATACTATATACGTACAGCTAAAGAATATATTATCGTCCCAAAATATATGAAGCCGGGTGTGCCTGACTAGGAGATATTGTTCTTATTATTTAAAGTAACCTGCCAATATGGTTTTCGATGTTAGGTGATGCACTTATATACTTATTAAGCGTAAGCTTAAAAAATTATATATACAAAATATCATCATTAGAAAATTTTATAAATGCAATTATTTAAAGGAAAAATTCATGGATGTTGACAATTTAATAAAATATCGAACTTTAATGGAGTGTACGACCCAAACTAATAATCAAATTTTAAGAAAGCACCAATTTTTATAAAACTTAAATAGTTTTTAATACCTTTAACCATTTTGCCCTCTTTACAATTTTATTTATTTTTTATTTTTGAAACGTTTTTCGGCCACTGTGCGAGGTCGACTGCGCTGTGCTCACCCAGCATTAAACTCTTTGACTAAAGCCAAGGCCAGAGCGAGATAGCTGACAGTATAGCCGACTTGCTTGCACACAGACGCAGGTGCTGCAGCGACGCCATTCGCAAAAAGCAGAAACAACAACAAGAAGGGGTTGGGGGTTGCGTCTCAAAGCAGAGAAAGCGAAAGCACTTCGTATGCAAATGAGTTTGTCGTTATCGCTGCCTGCGTCGCTGCTGACGTAGCTGCGCGCAGAGAGGGTTGTTTTTTTTTTCATTTGACGTTTCTTTTTTTTTGTCAAGCCGCGTACCGGCTGCTCCATGGGGTTGACTTGATAAGCGCGAATGCCGAGCCAAGTTACGAGCACCAGCGTAAAGGAGTGAAATGTTAAATGTGAAATTGGCAAATTTCTAATGAGCATTTTTTTTGCTGCTTCTTCAGCTTCTTCTTCTCTTGTGGATTGCAATTTGTTTGCCTTAAGGCACTTTGTCACAAAATGTTGTTTGCAACACGCTGCGTGCAAATGTCCTTGAGAGTCCTGCCACTTTCTCTTGGTCGCCCGCTGTGTGGCCAAGAAATTCGCAATGCCTTATTTGGTAATTGAGAACAGGGTATTGCTTACAACTCAAGAGCCGAGAGGCATCTACCTCGATCCGCTGGCTGTTAATTGTGGCAGCATTGCGAGTGTGTGTGTGTGTGTGTTTGCCAAAAATTTGCATGCCTTTGCGTATACGCACCGGAGGGGGTAGAGAGCCTGGCTAAAGTATCAAACAACAGCCACATAAATTGGCTTCAGTTTGTGTTCATTCATGCGGCATTCGCTATTTTACCTCTTCTTCTCTTTCGCTCTCTCTTTCTATCTCCTTTTCTCTCTGCCCTATCGATAACCCTTTGTTTGTTCTGCATTCATTCTGTTGCAATTCTTGTTGTGCCAGTGTGTGTGTGTATGTGCATTTGATTGATGTCATGTTCGTCCCTCCGTGCTGATTTTTTGTTACATATTTAACAATGATTGAACTCTATTAAAATATTATAGACCATGCTTCAGGATTTTTAATAATATTCAAGAGTGGTTTTATTGAAGTTTCTGAGAATCTCATAACATTTTTAATCGGGAAAATTAGTAAAAGATTTAATTGTCAACATATTTAATTTGATTAAGAACTTTGGTGTACTTTTAAGAGAATAACTAACTAAAAATTAAGCTCGCTATAATTATAATTTATAATATTTGTATATATATGAAACTTTCTATGATTTTAATAAGTTAGTTGCAAGGGTATTTAATCTTGCTGTTTTTCTATTCTTTTTGAAACTCAACTCTTATCAACTTTATTTAAGTTTTAAAAACGTTTCCAACTGCAATTATTCAAAATCAACTAAGCCCAGAAAATCTAGGCAAAAGCCTACACAGGCCCAACCAAGCCCAACCGAAACCCACTAAAGAAAAAAGACGAAGCTACCCATATTAATAAGGCTCATAATTTTACCCATTTAATTGAGGCAAATGGCCGCAGGATAATGAAAACAGTCGCAGCCAATGCGGCATCAGCTGCCCCCACAACCACTACCAACTTTCCATGCCCCTTTCTCCACTCCTCTTCTCCATAGTCTATTGCACTTGAGGCAGCTTATTAGAATCGCTTGGTTCGCTGGACGCGAACTTCGGACTTCAAGTCCTGGGCGCAAATCATAATTTTTCAATTTGAATAATGAGCAGCGCTCTGCGGTTGCTTGTAAAGTAGAAGAAGAAGCCTTTAAAATTTATTTTCACTGCCTTTTCATACTTTTTCTTTTTTTTGGGGCAGCAGCAACAGCAAAGCACTTAGCTCGACTAGGACATACCCTAAATAGGTACGCGGGAAATGAAAAAAATTTGGATTATTATTTGAAAAATTTATTGTTTACATTTTTGGTTTACCTAAGTTAAGAGGTCTTGAGTATATACGCTAACAAAATACCCTTTTATATTTTTAAACTTATTTAAAGTTGCATAAGTTAACTAATAACTTACTTAACTAATATACCTTACAACAACTTGTTTACAGGACATTGAAATCCTTACAGCCAAACACTCGTAAACTCATTTGGAAAAAATTCTGGCTACCCAAGTCTAAATCATTTACTCGAAAGGCAACGCTGGCGCTCAGCGAAGAAAGGCTGAAATGCTAATAAGCAGCGCAGGACTCCTTGCCCTCGCAAATGAAAGGGGACAGAGGGGGTGGCGGCGTTGCAGGGGTTGTGGGAGGACGACGCCGCCGCAGATGTAAGCACATAAGAAGGCTTTTATGTAATACATGCTGCCATTTTGTACATAAAACGAAGCCTTTTTTGGCTGCTACTGTTGAAAGGGGCACAAAGAAAGGAGGCGTCGCGTTGGTGGGTGGCTGTGGGGTAGGGGTGGGGGCTCGCGGGTAGCTGCTTCCGCTGCTGTTGTTGCTCGCTGAAGATTAAATGGGAAAACACTGTGACATTTTCTGGCTGCGCGCGCGTTTTTTTTTTAATATATATTTTTTCTCAGCTGCCGCGCGGCGCAAAATTTCAAAAATACCAAGTTTGGGGTTGGCGCTTGGCCCAATGGGGTGGGGTTGGTGTTGTGGGTGGCATGTGCCATTGCGGCAGCGACAGCAACAGCATTAGTGGGGCGTCTCGTGGCAAATGTAAAATAATGCGAAAGGGCTTCGTTTGCATAAATTAAAAATTTATATAATGTCGCCCGTTGTCGCTACAGCTTGCTGGGTGTTGGGGGTTGTGGAAGGGGGATGGGGGGTGGGCGGCTAATTTTGTTGGGGCTGGGGAGTGCCTACATTTATTGATTAAAAACGTTGCTGGTTTAACACAATATTGTAATATATATTTCGCTTTTGTATTCACACAATTCGCCATAAACATAATAAATACTCGTACATTGAGGTTTTTGCTTTCAAAATTAATGAATCATGATTTTTTTTTTTACTTTTTTCTCTTTTGTTATATATTTGTTATATATATATATTTATATAATATTTAAATGCTTGAAAAGACAACAACAATAAACTAGAAAATCAATATGCAAAGCAGCGCATGCCTTAGTTAGTTATAATTATATATATATTTAATGTTTATATGAGACATAATAATTATAAATTATTTTTATTAATTTTTCTAGCTTGTTTTTTAGGTTAGTTTTTAAGTGCTGAATTGTGTACTGTTTTTATTTTTTGACTATATATATATATATATATATGTGTATATATGTGTATATATATTTATATATTGCACATATTGAGCCGCATAATTGTGAATAATATGAATAGTATATACAGTTAAATTGACTTTATGTTAAGGTTTACATATTTATATAGATATTTATACACTTAAGTTAAATTACGATAAGATTTTTTTAAATATACATACATAATTCATATGAAACATGTGAGGTGTGTTGTACAGTGCGCAGTTTCTCAGGTCCAAGTGGGGCGGGCCTTGAGATGCGTTTACTATTTTGGGTATTATTTCACTTTTTGTTTTTTTGTAATTATTTAATCTTGAGGAACTTGTATACCATACACTTGAATGAACAAAGAAAATTACACAATATTTTGTTGCATTTTTTGTTTTTTTTTATGATATTTAAATATTTAAATAAATCGAACCAAAGATTGCACTAAAATTATTTGTGTAGTGTAAGTTGTGTAGTATATGTACAGCTTAGGCTATATACAGATTATATATATAAAGGGTATATGTATATACACTTAAAGCTAAATAGGTTTTTTCTAAATGCTTGGAAAATCGTTCGTTATGCTTAGATCATAAAAATATGCATAAAAATTGCCAAATACATATATTTATGTATATATATTCGATAGTTTTTATCGATTTACTTAGCTCCGTTTTGTATATAAATTCAGTTGAATTGTACGATTGCCCAAATTGTAGTTATTGTAAGTATATATATATCGCTTTATATCGCTGTGTGTATGTGAGTGTGTGTACATTTGTGTGTGAGTTGCTTAATAACAATCACAACAAATTTTTTTTTACATAGAGGTATTGGAGGTATTCGGTTATAGTAGTTCTTCCTGTTTACTTGGTTCACGACTTAACGAACTAGTTTTAGACTATATAGTTATTATGTGGTTGGTATTTTTGTTTTTAATATTTATGTTTTCTTTTGAGCTATATTTTATGTATACTGTTTATCAGTGGTAGTGGAAGTATGTGGATAAAACGTGCTAAAAAAAATATTTTTTCAATGTGTTTAAGGAAAAAAATGTATGTTTGAGAATAAGTTTGTTAGAAAACTCAAAGACACTGTTATGAAAAAAATAAATAGAATCAGATTTTTTGAAAAAAAAAACAAATTTGAACGAATATATAATAAAAAGCAAAAGAGAACTGCTTTGAATTAAAACTTAAAAGTAAAATAAAAAGAACATAAACATTTTGTATCTGTGATTTTTGATCAATTTTATTTTCATAATTTTTTTCAACATGCCCCTCCTCACAGCATGCGGCAAGATTTTGGTGGGGTTTCATTAAATACAATTTAAATAGCAAACTAAAAAGAATGACTAAAAATAATCATAATAATAATAATCATGATGATGATAATAGATGCTTTCAATAAAACGAGATTCATGCAATAAAACGTAAAACGTAGGCTAATTAAATAATATTTTTAAAATTTATAATTTATGGCAAACAAAACAATTGGCATTAGGCATAAAAAAATTTATTTTAATTTTAATTTGTTTTTGTTGTTAATAACTTAAAGTTAATTTTGATTTTGTCGTGTATGTTGATTGGCGTTTTCTTTGAGAATAATCAAAAGATGCACTAAAAATTAGACTAAACAATAACTAAAATTAAATTATTTTTTGATTTTTGTTTTTTTTTTGGGAGAGAGCGCTGTATAATTTACAATTGGCAGCTGCAAACGCTGGTTATATACAATAACTGGACAATAAACAAGGATTATATATTTAACTAAATGTAATTAAAACTAAAAACTAGGCTTTGAGAATGGCACAACATTAGCTGGGTTACGTTTTTTGGGGGCTTTTGTTTTCGTCGAGCTGATTTTTCTTATATTTAGAATTTTGTTCTTAATTTAATGTGTTTTGTACAATTTTTTGGGGCCTTTTTTTGATTTATGTGCAATCGTTTTTTTGTTTTGCCTAAGTGTCTAAAAATTATTATAATTTTCTTTGTATTTGATGGTAGTTTTTGTAGTCTGTTTTTTTTTTTTTTTGCAAGCTACTTGTACTTGACGTAAATTCCTGTTTCGTAAACTTTTCAAGCCAGCTTCATCTGATGATCGCCGGCGGTGTCCTCTATATATACAATTTCCACTCCCCTCTGACCACCAACCATGCACCCACTTAGTGGAGCTGTTGGAGCTGCTGCTGTCGCAGATAGAGCGCAGCCGCATCGTCCAGCTCGTCGAGATCGATGTCCTCGTGCTGTTCGTGCGATTCGGCGGACCGCGGCGAGTGCATGCTCAGATCCTCGGGCTCCGTCTGCTCGGGCATGTCGCTGACCACATGGACGATCTGCGGCGGCGGCAGGCGGAACACGCGCCGTATATCCTGAGCCTTGCGGCGCGCATTGCTGCCGCCGCAGTGACCGTCCACGGAGCTGGCGCCATCCTCGGACAGATCGAGCGGTGCCTCCTCAAACAGGCTGCTCTTGGCCATATCCACCGACTCCTCGGACCCGCCATAGCTGGCGCACATGGCCGCAAATTTGTTGGTGGAGGATTCCAGTGCGGCGGCCGCTGCCGCAGCCATGGGATAATCCCCGCTCATGGCTGGCGATAGAGCCGGCGTCGGCGGCGACTGAATGCCGCACTTGTGATTCATCAGATGATGACGCCGGCGGAACTTCATGTGACAGCGCTCGCACTCGAACGGCTTCTCGCCATTGTGCACCAGCATGTGCGACTTCAGCTGATTGGAGTCGCTGAACTTGCCGTCGCAGATCTCGCAGGTGTAGGGCCGCTCGCCGGTGTGGACGCGCAGATGACGGCGCAGATTGGCCACCTGGACGAACTGGCGATCGCAGTGGGAGCAGTGGTAGGGCTTCTCGCCCGTGTGCAGGCGCATGTGCGTCTTCAGGTGATGGTCACGGGTGAAGCGCTTGTGGCACTCGGGGCACTCGAACGGCTTTTCGCCGGTGTGCGTGCGCTCGTGGTTCTGCAGGACGTGCTTGTAGCCAAAGCTGCGCGAGCAGATCTTGCACGTAAAGCTCTTGTCGCGCGAGGGATCCTTGGCGGGTGCTGCGACAGCCGCAGCCGAGGTGGCCTCATGTGCTGAAGAGTTGGGCGAACTGCCGCTGGAGGGTGGGGAAATGGGGCCGCCGGGCGTGTGATATAAATCGCTGACGCTCATGCTAATCTCCGTCTTGAACTCCTTCTTCACGGACAACTTGCGCGCCTTCTTGACGGGCTCGCCCAGGCCCAGACCCAGGCCGAGACCCAAGCCCAGATGATGCTGGGGCGTGCTGTTGGGCGAGCTGAGCGGATGCTTGCCGCTGTTGGCCAGCGGCGAGTGCGGGCTGGCGGGCGGCGAGTGCAGATGTGTGCCGCCCAAAGTCAGCTGCTGCTGCTGCTGTTGCTGTTGTTGATGCTGCTGCTGCTGTTGCTGCTGCTGCTGTTGCTGTTGGTGCTGTGCCGCCCAGGCGCCAAAGAGCGCCGCCGGATTGTGTGGAAACAGGGTATTGGCCAGCGTGCTCATCGGCAGCTGTGCCATAAACGCGGCCGCCTGCCGATTGGCAGCCATAAGCTGCGTGGGCGACAGCATGCCGAAGGCAGAGGCAGCCGCAGCCTGATGCAACCCCATCGCGGGGTACAGCGAGTGTGAGTTTGTGGACGCCACCGGGCTGCTGGCCGAGGTGTTGGCGGACATGGGCGGCGACAACGACATGGAGCGGTCCACGACGAGCTCCTCGCGCTTGATGCCACCCAGAGCGGCAGCTAGGTCTGCGAAAAGCAAGAAGGAAGGCAAAAACAGACAAGTTAGCATTGGCAAAAAATACTTAAAATAAAATTCAACTAAAGTAAAATCATTTTAACAGCTTTTTTTTTTTTGAATAGTTCCCGTTTTATATTTTTGCTGCCTTTTCCTAAATACCCTCCCACCCGCGCACCCGCTGAGCTGTCAGTTACAGTTCGGGGTCAGCTGCCCGCAGGGCAGTCCGAGCAACAACAACAAAAGAACACAACTTTTTCGCTTAAAGTTCAAAGCAGCACGTGTGAACAGCCAAAGAGGGGGCAAGGCGAAAAAGAGTTTAACTTTAAGCAAAGAGAAAGCGAGCGAGCGAGCGCTGGCTTAAGAGCACACATCACATGTGCGTAACATATGTGTGAGCTTTTGTCTGTGTATGTTTGTTTGCGCTCTCACAAGCGCTCGCTCTCCCTCTCTCTGGCATTTGTTTTGATGGGCGTTGCGTGAAACGAGTTAAATGCCGGTTGCGGGCGCCCAACAACAACAAAAAAAAGGAGAAGAAAAAAACTTGTAAACAAAACTTAATTGCTGTGCATGTGTGCGTGCGTGAGTGTGTATGAGTGTGTGTTGAGCATTTGCCAAAATGGCGCCTAATGTTAACTCAAGCACATTGAGACGTCGTTATTGCCGTGCGCGCCCAAGTATGTGTGTGTGCGTGTGTGTGTGAATTGCTGTGCTTTAATGCGAACTTTAATATGTTATGAAGGAATTTCACAAAGCATTATCAATTAGTGATTCAGCTTGATTTATTACAATAGCACATGCTAGGACATTAAGTTTTTCGGAAGCTGTTTTACATTTTTGTGAATCTATTGAAAACTTGTTTAAGATGTTGTTTTAAAAATTCAATATAGTTGTGTAAACATTTAAAATAATTTCTCTATCTTGTGTTCTAACAAATTTTAAATAGTCTCATTTCAAGAAATTTTTTAAGTAATTAAGAGTATTTTATTCCATTTAGTAAATTTATCAGAAAATTTGCTGCATTTTTCTAGTCTTCTTTTAGAGAAGTTCTATTAATACTAGTTGTGTTTTTAGACGATATTATCTTTCAACATTAAATTAGCCGTTATTGTTAGTTAAGTCTTAGAACTATTTACAATCTCTTGACTGCAATATTGAAATTTTAAAACCTTTCTGAGTTTTTTGGGAGACGCTAAAGTATTTTACATTTTCTATTTTATTACAAAAATATTTTAGGTGCAATTTTCTAAGATGAATTTGTAGATTATTATGTCTCAAATTTAAAAATGGTTCTGCATTTTCCTGAAACCACGGAAATTGTTCTTCCCATTTATATAAAAATGTTTACATGTTGCTTAAGAATTTTTAAATATTTTAAATATTTTGAATAGATACTTGAAGTATTCTAGTTTCCTGTATATTATTATATACATATCCCTTATAATAATATATCTAACCACTTTCTTATTATTATTTTATGTTTTATTTAAAGGACCTTTTTTAAAAAAGCTTGGCTAAATTGTTTTTATCAAAATATTCGTTTACTTACTTCGTGTCTGCGCGTCCTGCAGCATTGATATGGCCATAACTGTGTTGTTGTGTGTGTGTGTGTTTGTTTTTGTTGTCCTTGCTTCAGCGGAGCAAATTAAATTGCAAGTGAATTGCTTGCAGTTTCACTGAACGTTGTTTTCTCTTCAGTTCTGAACACAAATATTCATTTGAGCTGTGTTTTTTTCATTTAACTTTAAAAATGTACTAAAAGTTCGCGCACTTTTTGTGTATGTTTAGTTTTTTGTACTTTGAGGTAGTTTTTGCACAGTTTACAAAAGTTCACGATTTACAAAATGAGGTAGTTGCAATTATAATTTTGTTATTTGTATGTAAATTATTAACTTGTTTTTGTTTTTAACTATTTTGTTGAGGTATTTGGTTTGTTGTTGTTGTTGGGTTGTTCTCGCGTTTTCTTGTTTCTTATATTTTTATCGTTAAGACACAACAAATTGTATTTTTATTTTTTAACTAAGTTTCTGAGTTGTGACTGTGACGAGTTGTCGCTGAGAAATGATATGAAGCGAGCGACTGCAACACGTTTTTATATTGAGCTGAGTAGAGAGTATCCTTTGCGCTGTGGAAATCCTTTTGAAGCAACAAATTTTGCGTCGTGAGTGCGGATGAGCGGGTGTGTGTGTGTGTGTGTATGCACGTGGTGTGAGTGCGTGCGTGTATTTGCTTGGCACCAAATAAAAACTCTGTGTGCTCCTCTCACTGTCAGAGCCAAATCACGAATGATACGAATTCGCCGCGTGCGCTAACTATAAGTACGCTCACACACTCACCCTCTCTTCGAGGCGCACACACATACACTAACGCACAACGCAAACAAGCATACGCACTCAATCGCTCACTCACTCAGCAACTCGCTCGCTCGCTCACTCGCTCGCTCACACACGACGCACACTGTTGGCCACAGCCAAAGGGAGGAAGCACGACACGACACGAAACGGCAACGGCAACGACAACGAAACCCGACGCGCTGCCCGATCAAAGCAGGTAACGTGCTCGCCTTTTACGAGCTGTCTAGCGTGCATGTGTGTGTGTGTGTGTGACATTGTAAAAAAAATAACAACATCTGAGCGCAGCTCAAAAATACCTTAGCTCTTTTTTTTTGCTGCTCTGCGCTGTTTGTTTTTTTACCTTAGAAATTTTTGATTCTGCAGATATGCAAATTGTTGTGAGCAAGAGAGAAAGAAATGAAGTGAAAGAGCGATAGGTTGCTCTTACAACTGTTAGATTCGGCAAATCTAGCTGCTAATACAAAACAATTTCTTTTTATGCCGTAAAAAGTTGACTTTTAGCCAAACACCTTAAAAAAATAAAAAACCAAATAAGACTTTATGCGGCGGGTGTAAAAACTTTTATGGTTTTATGACCAAGGCGTTTTTTATGCGCTGTCGAGTGTCATAAAAGAAAAAAAAACTATTCTTTGACTACCTATTGAGCTCTTAAAAACTGGCACGCACTTCCGTTTTTAAGAGCCTTCATAAAAAAAGGCAGTCAAAAAAATGCACTTGACAGATAGTTAGCCTGCTTTTGGCTTAAGTTTAAAATAGTTGAGTACGCGTATTTCAAAATCACTCAAACAGCAGCAATTAACTCAGGACTTCCCCTTTGTACACAAAGCAAAAAACGAAGTTACTCAAATGCGCAAAGGGGGATGATAAAGGCGAAGGAGCGCGTGAGCGAGCTAGAGCGAGCGAGAGCGAACGCCAAAAGTCACAAAAGAGCGTGCGGTGTGGGGTGGGGGTGACGGGTGAGGGGCTATGCGGCATGGGGTTGGCTGGGAGCGTGCGCTGTAAGAGTAAACAGGAAGTAAACAAAACGAAACGCCACTCAAAGGGGCGAAGCCAAAGTGAAAGTCAAATAAAACGAAGGGGCAAGATTTGAGTGAGTTTTTTTTTGTCATGGCACAGCCTGTTGAGTTGAGCTGGTTCCTGAATGAGCAGCGCTTAATGGCCAGCTAATTGCCGGCACACGTCTAAAAAACCAAAATCATAAAAAAGAGCAACAGCTTAAAAAAACTAAAAACAGGTACAAAAAGCAAAATAAAAACTTGCACAAAAACCCTTCCTAAAAAACAGCGCAAATATGTTTTTCTTCTGACTGAAAGTCGTCTGGCTGCTGACTTTTGCGGATTGACTTTTAAATGGTTTTATGTAGATTTTTATGGCAAGGACACTTTACGGAACAACTTCAGCTGAAAACATGCATACATAAAAACATACACATCGAAAAATATATATGTATATTCTCCTAGGTAAGCCAAGGACGCGAGCGTAACGCAACGGGATGTTAATTTCGGTCAACATTGAACTACCGTGGAAATTCTCGTCATTTCGAAAGTGAAAACTACAATGGCAAAAGGATCTTTGTATCTCTGGACTGTCTCATACTTATGCTCTGCATAATGTTACGTAAAACTGAAATGAAATAAATACCCGACGGATTAGCCAAAAGTTTTAAAAAAATTTTCGGAAAGCAAAATACGCAGAAAACATTAAAAACAAAAGCATTGGCATTGAGGGTTTGATATGGCAAGAGTGTTGAAAAAGACGTTGAATACTTTTCATATGCAAAACTTTTGATTTTTTCGAGTCAGACAACACTGAAAAAATCCAAGTAAAAGAGGCATAAAATTCTTACTAAAATCCAAAGTAATCTTAGAATTTTAAAAACATTTCCCTTTAAATTATTTTAAAATAAAAAAAAATTTGGTTTTTATTTTAAAATTAAAATATAATAAATATCGTAAGAATTCTTGAATTAAATAAATAATAATAATTTCAAATATTTTCGTACTTAAACGTATTCGTTCGGTTGAGTATTATACATAAGTCTTAATATTTAGATATTTTTGCGTTAACAAAAAACGTTTTTAAATTAAGAATTCTCTTATGTAGATAAGAATTTGTCACCTTGTCTATCCATTTGATTTAAGTACTTAATTCTTAAATATTTTTTGTGAGTAAGCGGATTAGTCAGAATACAATCGGCTGTTTGGCTTGATAAGCCATGATTTTTCAGTTATTGGCACTGCGACTTAACGCTGCTACTTCATCACAGATCCGGTCTTTGCTGATAAGACAAATGTCAGACCAGGCAACCCATTATCAGCACTCGCCCCGTTGCCAAGAGAAAGTTAAGAGCAGCAGATCAGAGCAGCTTCTCACGTGATATATATGCCATATGTGTCCAATTAATATGGGGCAGTAGTGCGTTAGATAGTGCGTAGAGCTTATCAAGCGGCTAACTGTATATATTTGGCACTAACCTCAGACAACTTTAATTGCTGTAATTAGTGCGTAGCACACGACATTGAACTTTGCGTAAGTGCCAAAAAAAATATATTATCTATTAAACAACATACACAATTTGTACTTTGAGATTTTTTATAGTTCAATTAAAATTCTGTTCTGACTGAGATTGAAATTTGAGATGAGAGTTTCTTTTATGTATTTTTAGGTGATAGGACGTCTTCCAAATAAAAAAGCTTAATGAGCACAACATCAGAAAATAAAAGTATTAAGTTGAAAATTTAAATTAAATTTTTCGAATTAATCTAAAGCGAAAGCCCCATATTATTATTTCAAACTAATAGTATGAAAAACTAGTCTAAAATTACATAATCAATAAAAATTGATGTACGCATGTATACATAAACCTGAAACTCATTGTTTGATTGCTATTAACAGTCATTCTACACTTTCCAACCAGCACATTGGCAACTCTTTGACTGCAGCTGCACTAATTCCTCATATATATACACCCGACTACAAGTTTTTTATAGCCGGCATGTGTCCAGTTTCGTATTACAGCTGTGCCAGCATCTAGCCGTAGAGGCATAACCCTACCATTGACAAATAATGCGCACAAAGCCAAAAATCTAACAAAAAACACAACAAAAAAAAAGGATTTCGTAATTTTTCAACCCAAAAAAAACGGCAAATTTTTTACAAATATTTCGCTCGAGGCGGGCGGTACGGCAACAGGGGCTGTCAACATAGACAATAACGTTGCATGCGGCCAAGTGGTGGGCAAATAGAGCAAAAAAATAAAATGTAAGAAAGAGTGAAAGCGAAAGCCACGCACGCTACGCATGCGCGTAACGTCACGGGGAAGGGTTAGCCATAGGGTTACGGCTAGAGGGGTGTTATGCGATATGTGTGTGTATGCGAGTGTGTGCCCACAAATTTTTTAGCCATTTGTAACACTCGATCGAGCTGAGGGTTCTCTGATTTATAGTCAATCGAACAAGTCGGTCTGTCGATTTGATAATGATGATGATGATAATAAACATGACAAATCGAATTGTTATTGAGGCAGCGCAGAGAGAGGGAAAGAGAGACAGAGATAGAGTAGGAGTAGCGACGGCGCTTCATGAACTTCTATGCAAATCTGGCGATTAGGCTGCACTAATCCTTGGGCTTAGCGCAGAGCACGCGTCTCTCTCCGGAACTGAATGAAAGGATAAGGCTAAGCCACGCAATCTTGAGTTGAATATTATTTTAGCTAAGAATTTAAGAACTGCATTTGCATTTATTCAAATCCAATTTTTAATGCGCCGAAAAACCCCCTCCGCGCACTACCCTTTCTCCAGGACCTAATGAGCGCGGCTTAAGGCCAGGCTCTGTTTTCTTTTAGCCAGCATGTGCGTTCCCAAAGAGTTGCAGGAAATTACAAAAGACTTTGGACTAAGCTCGGGCCAAAGCTGAATGCATTTCCAGGAAATGCGCCTCAAAAACTTGCACTCTCTACGAAAAAGAAAGGTGCTTGAAATTCGAGCTGTTGGGGCGTGGCAGTCGCCTCTTGCCTCTTGCATATGTGTAAACAAGTTCGGTGATCCCGCTGAACTAGCGCTGACAGCCGCAGCATCCCTTAAAGAATAAAAAACGATCTAGCTCACATTTTTTTTAGGGCGCACAGCTCAACAGGCTGCGGCTGAGCCCTGTTTGATATCAAATTGATTGCGCTGTCGAGGGGCGAGAGCGAGAGTCTTGGGTGCAGCTGAGTCTTTAGTTGAGGCACATGCCAGACGCACGACACGGAGACACGCGTGTGGGCCAAGATCGGGGCAAGGGGTTTAGCAGCAATTCAAAAACAGAGCTTGAATGAATCTTGAGCAGGTTCGAGTCTCGGCTGAGGCGACGGCGGCTCAAGCTAATCCGAGTGATTTAATTAAGCCAGCGAGTGACGTCAGGAAGCGCGGATGCAGCTTAGCCTGAGCCTGGATGGACAAGTTCCTATTGGGATTAAGATTAGGCAACCGCTAAGCAGGCCGGATTAGCGCCGAAAACGCGAACTGGCACAACTTTTCAAACCAGCTCCAAGTTTTTAAACATATCCCACTCTATACCGGGAAAACAAAATATTTGCCGCTTTTTATGATCGTCTGAGAAATATATTTTTGTCATATTTCTGCTTCCCGGTAAAAACAGCTCGCATCTAACTCATTAAAGTTGGCCAAAAACATATTTGCGCTAATTGTTTGGCTGCGTCACAAAGCGGTTTGTGTAGAGCATCTAATGCATGTAAATAGAACACACCCAATGCTACGGCCCAAGGATTAAACTGGACTAATCCGCTGCGCAAATGGCCCGCGTCCTTCGTTGAGCAAACGCATTTTTCGGTGGGTTGGTCCTGGGCTAATTCTAATTACAAACATACGCCAAGTGGTCTTCTATGGCAAATTCTAAGGAAATATTTGTGCTAACTGTTAGCTATAGCTGCTTAACAGCTGTACACACACACACGCACACACACACACACACGTAGACAAATGTAAAATATGTATTTATGTAGATCGAAGCCCTTAGTCATTCAGTGCGCTCTGATAGTTCACTAACCTCACTTGGCTCATTAAAAAACAGCGCAAGTAAAAAGCGCAATCATAAACCCAGGTAGAATAGATCATAAAAAGAGAGAAAAAACAACTGAAGCTAGAACTCGTCTAAAAAACGGAAGGAACAAAACGGCACTCGTAAAAAACTGGGCAAAAAGTCAAACCGCGCACATTAGGCGCAGTCAAGGGCAAAAATAGACCAAAACACCTAAAAGAGAGTAGGCGGGAGAGAGCGGGCTGGGCTCGAACTCTGCGGCGAATTCGTTGCCTTATTTTTATGATCGTGCAAAGATGCAAAAGAGAGAGCAAAAGAACGAGAGCTGAAAAAAATCATGTAACATTTCTGTTTATGACGCAAAACTTGGCCCAATGCCGTTGTTGTCATTCTTAAGCCGGATTTAGTTCAGCATTTGCACATTTTTGCATTGTTTCAACCAACGATCTGCATATATATATATTTTTTTTTGCCGAAAATTGACTTCTTAATTGCCAACGCTGACCTCAAGGCTGGCCAACGGCCAGGAGGCAGCTACCTGGGCACAGGCAAAGAGGTAACTCGCGCTTACAGGTAGCACGCTCTCAGTCGCTGGCTGTTTCTCTCTCTTGTTTAGGAATTCCATAATTATGATCCTCGCCCAGTCAGTTTGCAGGCCGAGTTGCCTTCTAGCGAAAAAAAAATGTACATATAATATAAATAAGTTATAGACAAAACACACGGACAAATGGGCGCAGTCGCGAAAAAAATCGCGGCGCACGCTAAGCCGGAGATTAGCTGACGGATTTAGAGGAAAATCCATCAATATTACGCCCATGTCCCCGGAGGATCAAGCTCTAATCGCCGTGCTTAAGACTGACTTATTTTTGTTGAAAAAAATTTAATCCGCCCTCCGGGCCGAGGTAAGCGCAACGTTTTTTTCTTCTTCTCATTTTCTCTCTATTTTTCTTTAGCACTCTCCTCCACTAATCCGGGAGTCAGCTGCCTCGCGCAGTAAAGAGGTAAAAGCCAAATGCAAAAAAAACAAGAGAAAAATTGTAGCAATATTCAAATTTTTATATTAATCCGCAGGCGGCGCAAAAAGTATAAGCCCCGGATTAGGCAAAACAGTTGGCGTTGATCAACACTCGCGCAGGTATGCACAAGAATCGCGAGTGGATCATCTTGGATTATAGTTAACTTAAGGCGTGCGATTAGCGATCTTCACTGATCATACTCCTGCTGCGATTAGCGCCAGGATCTACAGATTTGTGGCGCAATAAGCAGCCGCAGATCACGCGCTAGTTCCGCGGATTGCGATTTGATCTCTGGATTAAACTTGGTTCCAGGAGGAAGTGAGCGTGTGGCTGGGATACGCTTGGAATGGGCTTGGGCTTGGGAAAATTGTAGCCGGAAAACAGAGAGAGAAAAGGGAGAGAGCGAGAGATATGAATTGATATGTATGTGTGGTAACTTTAACAACATTTTTCCTTTCTTTAAAAAAAAAACGTTTCCTAACTGTTAAGTTTTACAGTAAATCTTTGATTTAAGTTGATGATTATATCGAATGAATGTTTACTGTTGATAAACATAATTCAATTTGCAAGAAGATCATCTAAAAAATGTTTCCCTGACAATTTTCCACATGCATAAAAATACAACTTTTCCATCAAATATAAATACGTTTTTAGGCGCTCCAAATTAGTTTATAGATGTAAAGTATGGAATAATATCAATGGGAAGAGAGTGACAATTATGAATTTCAGGTTATAATGAATAAAAAAGAACGGCGAGAGAAAGAAAGAAAAATTACAACGAAACTTCCATGACATATATTATATTCTATTTCTAAACTGGAAAACCTTTAGTAGTTCCTATCTCCTATATCCTATTTCTATCCGCATATGATAGAGTTAAAATGTATCAGCCTAATTTTTACTAAGCCCTGGGAACTATACACTGGTGGGACTCTAAAATAGATTCCTGTTGTAAAATAAGTAAATAAGTAAGAAGGCTGAGTTAACTTTTTTTTGGTATATTGTTAGAGTTATAAACGAGTTTCCGCAACTCCCAAAGGGTCTCAGAAAGAACCTCATATCTACACCTTGTACGAAATGCAACCATCCAAGTGCACTTTATTTCGTGTCCTGCATTTGTTGCTCCTTATAGCATTCACTTCCGTTCCGGTCCTTCATCTGTTTCCTTAACTGTTTTCTGTTTTTATTTTTTGGCCATTCAATCAATATCTTTATTTATTTTTTTTTTTGGCAATAACAATCAACTTGGCCACTGGCCCCTTGGACCTTGGGCTCCTTTGTTGTTTTGGGTCTTATGCAATTTGTTCAACTTCCTGTGCGCTTACATAACGAGAGGCTTAGCTGCCATTCAATTTTGGGCCGGATCGCTTGTCAGAGCCAAGATCTGTGCGAGCTGCTGCATTGTGAAGAATTTTACGATTTCTTTTTTATTTTAGATTTGATCCCGTGCCTCTCTTTGTGTGGGAGGAGAGTGAGGGGGGCAGCAGTCAAGTCGCTTAGCAGCCTTCGTAATTTGTGAGATTTGTGTGCCACTTGGTGTGCCAGCCGCATTGTTGCCAGTTAGCTGTGGCAGCTGTTGCCTAAGCGGCTTTTGGGCCAACTCCGAGCGCAACGCGTGCCGTGAACCTGAACATTTCTCCCGTCCAGGCCACACCCCCTCCAGCAGCTGCCCCTCGCGTAACGTTATCAGCCTGCAGATGCAAATGAGTCCCCATTGTGTAATTAAGCAGACCAAGCGGCCTTAGTCAGGCCCCGCTTGTCGCTCGCCGCTTCTCGCATGGCTTATCAATTTTTGGCCCGCCGGCGATGCGACGAAACTTTTATTTGTTTTAGTGGGGAACTCTTATCAGCTGCCTTGTTGCTATTTCTTGCATTGGGATGCGCCGCCGCCAGCTGCCCTTTCCTCCCCCCTGAACCTGGCCGCTCCAACAAGTTGTCATTTTTAAAGCGGCCAGTTGAGCACGCAAAAACGCTCGAAACGCAGCTCAAGATCAAGGACTTTCTCTGGCTTATCAGTGGGTCGAGCAATGCACCCGGGCCGCATTTAGTCAACGAGTTTCTTATCAACAATTCAAAGCTTTTCGGCACAAATTTAGCAAACACAAAATCTCCTTTCGGTGTCAAAGAGTACGACGAGATGGCGCGAGAGACGCCGACTGCAAGCTGCGAAAATGGGCAAATGGGCCGGGAGGGAAACAGACACTTGGCAACAATATGCGCACAATCAACCAACATTTGAGAGGGTATAGAATAATATAGGGAATATGAAGGATTACGGTGGTTTATTATTATTTCTTGATTTGCTATAACGGATGTTTTGATTATGATCAATGAGTTCAGTCTTTAATGCAATTTAAACATATCCATCATTTTATAAAGAGCAAAACAAAAACTTAAAACTTATTTAAAAAAGAGTTTATTATCGTAATTAATCAATAGTTTTCGTTAAGATTTTATCTTTAATCTCATCTTATTAAATTAATTATACCCCTTAATTGTTCAAGCTTTCTTTATTTATTCTAAGCACTTAACACTACCTCTTTAAATAATTGCTACATTTTTCAAACTTGAGCTATCAAAATAGAATAAACATGCGACTAAAACATAGCCTAAGCATAATAAATATATATTTATATATTTAGAATAGATTCATTATCTTTAAAATATAGCTGCACAACAAGTCCATAAAAATTCGAATTAAACATTAACTTTTAACATTAGCGCAAAAATATTAAAAAACTTTTAAGTGATTGGATTTTTTTAAAACATAAATAGATTATTAAATGGGTTAATCAGAACAGAGAAATGGTAGAATGCAGGCAATTTAATGCCGAATTTTGTTTATTCTTGGCGTAGACATTGATAATTATTTTGGGAATTATATATATATATATATATATATATATATATATATATATATATATATATATATATATATATATATTTATACTATATGTTTCTTTAGATTTTTGTTAGATCTGTAGTCGGAGTTTAACCTGGGACTGGGCCTGGTACTCGGGCTGATAAGGTCGCAGTCATGGTCGTTCATGGCCAGGCGAGATTTGCGTGTGATTTATTTTGTATATACCCTGTAACCATGGAGAGTGATTCAAAGGGGGTAGAATCGTTATTTCCAAGTATTTGCTACTAATGGAGAGACATCTACGAGGCTTAAAAGTATTGAATATATTCTTGATCAGCTTTAAAAGACAGAGTAAATGTCGTTATGTCTACTGTGTTTTTGTTAGATTTGTTGTGTTGTTACAAATTTGCTTTAATTAATTCAAAAATTATAAATTAACAAAGAGAACTAATCATGACCAAAATGCCATCAAAAATGGTGGGCATAACCCACCAAAATACAAATCTTAGCATAGTATCTGACTCGGGTACACACGAATATATATTTAGTCTCTAGCTTTAATAATGACGAACAAATTTTGATTATTAAGACAGACGGACGGACAGCAAGTCGGACGTTGCACATACCCAATATACTCAATTCACTTCGTGAACGAGCAATGAGTGGGGCTAAAAATAAGAAGCATAGTGCTCCGAATTCGACGTGTAAGTTTTCTTTTGTGTGTATAGAAAAATATGATTATAACGACAGCCTGTAGCTTGAAGTAAGGGGTATCTGCTAGTAGCACACACTCCTCTCAAGAACATTGCCTTGGTTTTTTTTATTTTTAAATTTGTTGCGGCGCCAAAAAGCATTTGACGATTGTGGAAAGGTGCGTTGATGGCTTTGCGACGACGACGTGATGTCACTCACATGTCCCGCGGCCCGAAAGCAATCCAATTAAACAAAGCGGGAAACCGCACAAATAGCTGACGCCTGACAGGATAATCAGGCGCAATTGTTTGGCAATTAGATGCCGGCGAAGTCCTAGAAAAGTCACCAAAAAGCAAAACCCCAAACCAGGTATTTAAAATACTAAAAAAAAAAAGTATCGCATTGCACACGCATGAGCAGCTTTTCAAGTCAAACTTGAAGGACATGGACATGGACATGGACACATATCCTGTTTAACAGTTGCTGCTGTTGCTGTCAACAAGGCCGCCGCCTCGTCCTTGTCAAATTTGCTCGTGTAAATTTGCAAAAATGAAGCTGTAAATTGCATTGATTGGCCGTTGACAGCTGTGCGACAATTGACAGGACGTTAACGAGGGCGAGAGGACGAGGCGAGGCGGGGTTGGGCTGGCGGCCACACAGGCCGAATTCGCAAGGATAACTTGTCAACAAGCGCGCCGAATTGCAATTTTTAACGGCCAATCCTTTGGGCCAACTATTAATCAAAGCCAAGCGGCACCTACAGCAGCCGAGCTGCCAGCGTTGGTGTCCTCCGTGTGTCCTTTAATCAAAGTGCATGATTTATGGTTTGCGTAGGCAGCTCCTCAACAAAAAAAAAAATTGTATAAAAGTCGCCAGTTTTAATTTTTTTTCCTGTTTTTTTTTTTGTCAATGGCCTTTGGCTTTGTTTGGATCGGAGAGACCATTAAAAATTCGGCCTGCCACTTGGCCAGGACACTCAGGCAGCCAGTTGGCCAACTTTGCTGCTGCTTCTGCTGCCAGGATTCATTAATCATAATTCCGACCTCCACTTGAGCAAACGTTGCTGCAGATTATTTCTTGTTCTTGTGCAAAAGACACCAAAAACTGCAGTTGAAGAATTTTCAATGCCTCGAGCAAACTTTTGTACAGATTTTTGTACAAATTTTTCTCATTTTCTATTTTTTCGTTTTTCTTTATTTTTTAGGTTCTCGTGACACTTTGTCAAATATTCTCGTCATGCGGCGGCCAACTAGTTATTCAACTTGGTCTAATGAAAGGCGCATTCACAGGACCAACAGTCGCCACCGGTTTCCCTTTTTCCCCCAAATCATCGGGCTCATTTTGCAGCAGATGTGTCTCGGCTTAGATATCTTGAACAGCGTCGCTATCAGAGAAATCAAGGGAAGATATATATATTTTTTCGACTTAACCCAATTTTCGCAACAATATTTCTAAGTAATACAAAATATAATCTAACTTTCAAAAATACGCCCAACTCTTCAGCACATTCCATCACATCTATCAGTTGTCTCTGCAAATTATCCACCGTTTAGCATAGCCAGCAGAGAGGAAAGAAAGGAACTGCGTGCTCTTTGAGCTGGCGGCAGGATTACGGCACATCTAAAGACAACTACTCCCATTCAAATATTGATGCCCAAATCTGGCAACTTGTCACTCAGAAATGTGGCAAGCCCAAGTCCAAAGATGCCGCAGGCGGCTCAGCATCAAAGGGCAGCTTCCACTCCCACTCCCACTCCTGCTCCTGCTCCTGGTCCGGTGAAAAGGGATAATCATGTTCGCATGCGTGTCTGTTAATTTGTTATAATATCACGTAAGAATTGCCGCCGAATCGATTTTTTATGTTAATGCCGCAAGGTGACAACTCAATTTGTCGCCAAGCGACATCGAACGTGTGCGCACAGTGGGCCCAGGCGCTTAGTAACCAGGTTGAAACTATGGCCCTAGTGCGACGTGACCTGTTCGAGCACTAGTCCCTGGCTAACTTCTTTGTGTGGATTTAAAAATTGGCACACAAATCTTGACTTGGCTGTTGGACGCTGCGTGTTGCCTTGACGCCAGCTTTGACAGGATGTCGGAATACTTCCGCATGTGGTTACCCCCACCACCACCGGAGCACAATCTGCAACTGGGCTGCTCCATAGGCAACAAATGTGTGTGTGTCTGTGTGTGCGTGTGTGTGTGTGTGTATGTGTGTATTTGTTGCTTATGGTTCTCAAATTGGGTTTTCAGTTACCCAAATGCTGCTGCTGGCGACAGCTTCCTCTTCCTTGCGACGCCACTTGTCGTCCTGTCTCGTCCTGTGTTGTCCTTTTCGTTGCTCTTGCAGCGTCTGCGATTTGTTTTTGTTGCACTTTTGTTTACACAGTTGGCCAGGCACTGCTTAAGGAGTAGACGACTTCGGCATCCTTTTGTTTTACCCATTGTGCAATGTCCTTGCGGAGCTGCCCCTGCTTCCTACTATTTGAGAGCATATAAAATATGCCGCTTGACTTAGTTTTTTGAGTTAGGACTGAGCACTTGGCATTCTTAAGATATTTTTAAGGGTAATTTTAACCAATTATACTGTGTATAAAATGGAGTAGAAGGTAGAGTATTTATGGATTCATCTGATCTAGTTACAAGTAAAGAGGAAGAATCTGCAGTCTACTACAGTCAAACTAAACCATATGGAATCAGAGAGCTTAACAGAACCATTATCGTTCATTATTATATTATATTGAGTTTTTATGGAAGGTATATCACATAATATTGGTGAAGTCCTAATGGCTACATCTTCATAAAAGAAATGTATGATAAAGGGTAATACAAAATTCAAAACTAAGAGAAATATTTGTAAGGAAGCAGTCCGGCATGACTGGCTTCACTGCTGGTTTTCAGCAAAAATCTAAATCACCTTAAGGTGATTAAATGTGTTAAAATAAGTAAATAGTAAAAGACATTTCTATAAAAAGTGAATTAAAATGTTAAATAATAAAAGAGTAATAAAATATGCCAAAACAATTACATTTTTACACAGAACGTCAATTAGCTGCATCCCCTCCCGCTTTGGGCCTCCGATTGAACTCTGTTAGAATATTCAACTATACCTAAAACCCGTTTACAAATATTTTATACCTCTTAAATAACACCTGCTTAAATACCTTCTTATAATGGCAATAGTTTACAGGTCGCTATAATAGTTAACCCATAGCACATTAATACCTAATTCAAAGGTTTTCTCAGTGTTTGTCACCCGCATCAGCATCACCAGCAGCAGCGCTCCCCTTCCCCAACTCTTCATACTCCGCCCGCGTCCCATGACCATGACAACCCACAACAAAAAAGGAAAAATAGAAAATTCCAACGAATCGGGAGAAAAAAACAATTAGCAAACAAGACCAATAGAAAATTTGCCTAAACAATGAATAATGCGAGGCAATGGCAAAGGCAAAGGCAAATAATTCATTTGAATACGAGCTCGCCTATTGGACATTTGTTTGGGCTCGCAATTGTTACGCCTCCATGTGGTATAAATTAGAGGCCACTTTAGATTGGCAGCTAGGGGCAGGAGAGCGGGGCTGCTTGTGGCATAAAAATTGATTAACAATATGCGGAAATATTTAGTTATGTCTGATTAGAGCGGCCGAGCTGAAAGTGCGGCATCATCTCATCTCACAAATCGAGTGACGCCAGTTTAAGTGGCCACTCTCCAGAAGGAGGGGCAGTGGCAGGGGCACTAGCAGGGGCAGAGGGGGTAGTTTAAGAAAAATGTCACGCCGGATGTGGCAGTTAGTAGCCGCTGAGGTGGCCGACTTATGCGGGTCCAGACTGC
This sequence comes from Drosophila colorata, assembly GCA_035041545.1. Lineage (NCBI taxonomy): Eukaryota > Metazoa > Arthropoda > Insecta > Diptera > Drosophilidae > Drosophila > Drosophila colorata. The sequence continues at coordinate 514,675 of JAWNLD010000453.1, forward strand.
AGCAAAATGAAAATACTTTCACTTAACTTGGACAAACCACCAAAAAAAAAAATCAAAACACAAAAACGCCCCTTGGCCACCACCCCCCTTTCCATTATTTTCACCTATCGATTTGCAATACGATAACTGATCGTTAGCTCGATTTTCCCTCGAATCAAAGTGAAAACGGCGACCTGCTCTACGGAAGTGAAATTTGAATGTGGTTAAAGGGGCGTTTTCCGATTTCCCAATTGTTTCGCATTTTCATGTGGAAATTGTAGAAAAATCGTAGAGAGAATACAATAAAAATCGAAAGTCGCAGGACTACACGCTGATACCGGAAATGGTTTCACTTTTATCGCGTATTTGAAGGTCCTTGTGCCACGATTCAGATCCTGCTAGGCGCTGATTTATGTGTGCCTAGTTACCCAAGTGTCAGGTTACGCATTAAGGATGCCAGCACACCCAACACACACACACACATACACACACATCATTTAATTGCTTTGAAAAAATTTTAAAACTGAAATTCAGCGAGGCGCATGAGTTTTTTTTTATATAAATATTCTCTGGCGCTTGAACTTGTAAGAAAGAAGTTGGGGCAGGACACGCATTTTGCATGCTTGAGTCCACTGAGGGTTTCCTTATTTCTCACTTCTCATGGCCCAGTTGGTCAGCAGGTCAGTCGAAGTGCGTACATATGGTTATTCATTTGTTATCCTTTTGCGCAACATTGCACATCCTTAGCGTGGGTTTCTCGGGTCCAGCGCATTATACGCCTCATGATTTGGGTCGGCCAGGCAGAGATTTGTTCCGGGCAGAAAATGAAAAATACAGAAAGGGATTACTCGACAATGAGCTGGCTCTAATGAGCTCAAGCCTAACACTTGACGTGAGGCGTTGTTAAAGTATTTTTTTTAAGGGAGCGCCCTCTGTCGCACACCATGGGAAACTAACCCAAGTCGCGGAGCTGTTCAACTTCCCAGGCAAAGGTTCAAAGCACTCATTTGGCGCCACAAGGCAAATTTAGACCTCAAATACAAAAATATTTGACCCGAGCAAATGACCAAAGGCACTTTGCCAGATAACACAACCCAATGATCATTGGCATAAACTTCATCATGATCGTCATCGTCATCACCCACACACAAAGAGGCCAAGTTCAGCAACATTTTAATTTGTATTCCATATTATATTTGGCCTAAGTCAACGACTATCTTGGAATGCATTTTTGCCCCCCTGAAAAACATTTCTTTTTCTTGTTCTTTCCTTATCGGCGAGTCATGAATTGCAATTGAGTAAACAGAGCCGGAAATGCATTTGCTTTCACCGACGCTCGGCTGGCAGTTCCCGGGTTATCACAGAGGTTCTACCTCTCCGAACGTCAACGAAATTTATTTTGCACGATTGTAAAACTCATTTGTTTGTAATGCGATTGTTCTTGACTTGGTTCGTGTTCAATTTGGGTTTTTTTTTTCAATACTTTCTGTCATTATCTTAATTGTTTGTTTACTCATTACAAAAGGGTGGGGGTAACTCAGTTCAGAATTGGGTTCCTTATGTAATTATAATATAAAAATATTTATATTAAATTAATTATATATTTTTTATTAATCACCACTTAGAGTAAAAGATATGCGATATATGTCTGCTGTAAGGCTACTTAGAATATCTAGCCGACGATTAAATATTTATGAATATATTTAGAAGTTCATATTGAGCATAAGCTTTCATTAGGAAATTATATTAATCCAGTAACTCCTTGGCGGTTTTTTGTCGTAACTTCTTGTTAGCCTCCTTTTATATACATATTTTTAATGGATCTCGATTACATTTAAGACCACTTAATGCTCATTACAAATGTTCAGCTGCATTTGTGACTTGTTCAACTTCTCAATTTCCAGCTCTAAAGAGTTCTATTCTTTCAAAAGAGGACCTTGATTAAGCGCAAATTACTTGAGCTACGTGAGAAGCGACTCTAACAAAATGCGATTACTAGGAATTTAGCCGAGCAATTAAGGCAACTCAGATGCAGATAATTGGCGAAGTGTAACACTAGACGCCAACTGTGTGTATTTCTGGGCTACTGTGGAACTCGCAGACCCACCTGATCCTAGCTGTTGATCAGCAGTTCAATCAAGACAAGAATCATTTGACATTTTAGCGCCCCACGAAAAAACAAAAAAAAGAACAACAAAATGATCAACGATCTGTGCGGACCTGTTCAATTTAGCCAAACGGAAAAGTATCGGATGGCACAACTCCAAAGGTTCCCACAGGAAGATGCCTCATATGAGATGCAGATAAGCTGCCGTCAACCTGCCCTGTTTTGTGGTTGACAGTAGGCTCCATTGTTTGAGCTCTTAAGGAAGCAGAGACCAGAATCTCCTGAGCCTTAGCCAGTTGACATTTGCAATGTGGCAACTCAATCGTTGGCAGCTGTTGCCACTGCTTGCTGCAGCAATGTTGCCGCATGCCTCTCGCTCGCATTGCTGCAACCGCAAACAAGTAATACGAAGCCATTTTGTGCCGGACACTAGACCTTAGCCTTGCAAAAAAAAAAAAAAAAAAAAGGAATGAAAAAGGAAGAATCCTTTGTCTTTCACTTCGGCTCGTCTTTGAGCTGCCATTCGATTGCTTTTGTCTGTTGGCCATATTGTCTGCAGCAAAAAAAGGTTTAAAGAGTGCTCTAAAATTTCGCAACATGTTTCACATTATTAATGATCAGCCTCACTCAGCTCAGCTCAGCTTCCTTGTCCTTTGTGTGGACGCTGACCATTGTCTGGCATTTTTTTTCCGCCCGCTCCCGCTGCTGCCCTCGTAATGAGCGTCTCATGAGTTTTCTATGGAATGCAGCGCGCAGCGGGCGATCCTTAAGAATCCTCAGCTCGCACATGTTGAACTCTGGTTCTCTAGGAACTTGCATAATCTACGCTTGACCAGCTAAGCACTTTTTATAAATTGCCACGCCCAGTCTGCTGTAATTCGGGCAGTAGGTCAAGCGTGCAGTTATAATTAATTGGGCAGCCCTTTTTATTATTATCTGTGAGATACTTTTAGTTAAATTTAATACAGCATCACTTTCTTTATGTGTATCTTGGAAATACTTTAAGTGAGCATTAACAGCTATTCTTTATGCATCTGTAAGATACTTTTATATAAAAGGACTATCTGTCTAAAAGCCCATCATCTACATATTCAAAAAAGATATATATGTATTATATATATGTAAAAACTCGACCTAAAAAAGCTTTAAAGTTAAATTTTACTTAAAAACAAAACAGAATTTAAATTAAAACTTTTAATATAAATAGCATAAAACAATCAATTGAGTGACTGAATGGCTGGCTGCCTAATTAAATATAGTATGTATCTTGAATAATGTAAATGAGAGTTTTCAACAAATTCACAAGTGTGGCAAGTTGTTGTAAATATTTTTAGAATTTTCATCAAAAATTAGTTTCACTCTTCTCTTAAAACAGCTGAAAAATGAATGTAAAACTGATTTTAAAGAACAATTTTTAGGCCGGGCAAAGCCGGGTAGTATTTGACTATATGAAATATTGCGAGACTTATTTTTTTGCAGCGTAATGAAAATCCTTTATGTGCGCTGACTCGCAGCCACAGGCAGAGGCAACCCTCGCACACAGCCAGGATGCATATTCACTTTCCCATGACGCATTCCGTAACTATGGCAAGTGTTGCATCCTTTTACATGTATGTGTGTGCGTCTTCTGTGGGAAAACAAGCACTTTCACTTGCGCGCACTCACAATCTCTCACATTACAACACGCATCCTGTGCGCAACCTGCAAAGGATTGACATGCAGCTGACAAGTGTCAACTGCGACGCATTTCAGTGATAAATCGCTGGGCTCAGCAAACAATGATGGGGAAGGGAGGGGTAGAGAGAGCGAGGCCTGCAGATCGAACCTTAAATTATGCACAAGTTAAATAGTTGCGGAAATAAAAGCGGCCGCTGGGCTCTAAAAGGATATTAGGCGCTAAGTGTCATCGAATCGTAAAAAGGACGCAAATGCAATCAACTGCAGACATTCGTCCGTGGCATATTTTTCTTTTTTTCGCTTACACGCGCAATACTTTGTAAGTGTTGTCCTTGTTATCCTGTTTGGCCATATACTGGCGTGACGCTTTTATGACCACACATTCGACACTTTGCCGCAAATTAGTCGCCAACTTCTGCGTCTGCTTCTTCTTGTGATACTACCTCCCAGAACTACTTTTTTATGCTGAACGCTTTACGCATCCTGGCGAACGTTAAACGCGACATTAAGTGACCCACAGGATATCAAATACTTGGCTAGGTTCTGTTTTAGCATTTGTGGTATTTGCTGTTGTTTTAGGTTTATGTATTGGCCACGCCCAGTTTTGGTTTCGGCTACGCGACGCATTCTAAAAAGGATAATATAACCTAAGTGAGTTTCCTTGTTGGCCTGGCACACAGTTTTATGGATACTTTCTTATTCGAAATCTTAGAAAGTTTTTGAAGGCTAGAAAGTCAGTTGTGTTTGCTTAATATAATCTAAAATAGGAAAGAAACAAATTTCTTTGGACTTATCATATATTATTAGAATTGGCCATATAATGTATTTTAAACAATAACACAAAAACAGTTCGTTAAAAATTTATCATACAGAGGGTATAAGGTTCAAAGGTATAAAAACCCAATTTAAAGCAATTTTTCCGAGCTAAGAAATAGTTTCTTTTAGATTTTATTTTCAATATAATGTCATTTTGACTTCGACCAAAACAGTTTCCAGTTAGCCCCGCCGATTGGATGCTTCGAGTAGCTCTAAAACTGACACCTGGTTGTCGCCCTCTGAAAAACAATAAAAAAAAAACCTAAACCAAGTAAATAATATGAAAAACTGGGGCTTCACAAAGGGCGCTATTTTTGTCAGCAATTCATTCATTTTGTTCGCTTAGGCGTTGCAATTGGTTGAATTCCCCCGTCGATCAGTTGCTAGACTCCCCCCACCCACTCACCCACCCCTAGCTAGGCGCTGCGATCCGGGAAGCGTGCCGCATGCTGCATTTCAAATGTTAAAAAGTTCAAATATTTTTTAAAACAAAACCCCAGCAAATGTCTCATTTCCTTTGCAACGCTGCAACAACAACTGCAGCAATTGTCTGTGCAACAGCAAGTGGCAGGGGCAGGGCGGAGGAGGGGGAAGGGGAGGGGCTGAGTGTGTGTACGGCGCATATGCTCGCCACTTGGAGCATTTTAAATAAATGATATTTTTTCCGGGTTGAAACGGAGGGGAGCGAGAGTCTCGCTCCAGCCAGTAAATATTCTCGACTGTTTGCTCCATGGAGACGTCTTCATCTGCGCTGCACATTTTTCACCTTTGCTTGACCTTGAGTGCGTGCCTGCCAGCTGGAAATGGCTGGAATACGACTACAATTGGTGAGGGGGGGATTCGAAATGCAGTCACGCCAGCTCGCATTAGGCCGGGAACTTTTCACTTAGTTCATTTATAATAACAAAATGCTCAAAACGAAAGAATGCATTTCATGTGTTTTTAGCTATTTTAAAGACCAGCTATCTATTCTAATCAACGCATTTTACTCAATGTCGAAAGCATAATTGATATGGAGAGCGAAGATTGAGTCCCAAACAACGAAAATAAGAAAACATATATATTAATGAAAGTCAATATAGAGTAAAAATGCTAACAAAAAAAAAAGTTGACCAGCCCAGAAGCTTTAAAATATAAACTCAGGATTCTAAATTTTGAAAAAAAAAATAGTTTCTGAAAATAAAAAAGGAAACTTTAAAAGAAAAATTTTTTTTTTTTGTTACATAAGTTTCAGATGCCGAATTAGTCTAGAGCACAACCCGTGACCAAAAAGACAGCAACAATAAAAATCGGTTCGGTTTTGGCAAAGTTATGGCCAAACAGTTTAGGGGCATGGGAAAATGAGCGAATTTAGCTGTTGGCCAAAAGAAGCTGCATCAAATGTTTGCACACTGCCCCTAAGAATTACCTCATTCGGTGAAAGGAAATCTGAGCGAGTGGACAGCAAACAAAACCTGTGCCGGGCAACCGAAACACCTGTGAGAATGTTCAACACAACGCAAAAGATGCGCAAAAATTGCATGAACACGAAATTCGAAAAGCAAATAGAGAATAGGAAACCACTTGAAACCAAAACCAAAACAAAGACACGCACAAACCGCAAATAGAGGACGTGGCTGAGTCTTGAGGTTTTGCTACCATTGATGATGATTATGAAAACAGAATTCTAGCCTCAAGTGAAGTGCATCCGTTTGCATTTTCACTTTCACAATGAAAATCGAAACCGCAGCGTATACACACACATGCAGGATACGCCTGTGCAATCATCATCATCTTGATCATCATTATCATTAACGTGTCCTAGTGTCCTAGTTTTCTTATGGGGCAAACAATAAACCGGACACTGCGATCAAATTGCTATACCAAACAGATTGCATCCTTCGAGATATTTTTGGTTTATAAAAGAAATCAATATCACATATTCCTAAACAGGCTGCGGAAATGTCTTGCAAAAATAATAAAAAAAATATATATAAAAACGAAATGAAATTCGCTGGAAAAAATAAAATGCTAAAGTCATTTATTATTACTATAAACAAGTAGTTTCTGTTGCTGCTGCTGCTTCTTTTTCTTTTCATTTGCACCCATTTAACTCTTAACCCTAACACGCCCTAACATAATATCTTATCACGGCTCGATCTCATCGCTTGGCTGCCCCTCGTTCTCGTCCTTTTCCTCGCTCATAGCTCAATTTGTTACGCTTACGATTTCAATCATTGCCCCTAGACAGGATTTTTTCTTTTACCCTTTTTGCTACCCTTTCGCTGGCAAGTGCAGCGACTTCTGTACCTTTCTTCTACATTTTCCTTGCTTCTTTTCTTCCTTTTGCTCCATTCTCAACTAATCATCGTGACAGGCTCAGTCAACCCTATGGGCAACACCTTCGCCTTTCATTTGTATCCCCTGTTTTCTTGTTGTTGCTATTGCTGTTGTTGTTTTTAACCTTTTACTTCCTTTTGGCTTTGTCAACGTTTCGGCTTATCGTCAAATTCTTCTTTATTCTGGGGAATTGTGTGTAGGTGTCCGCAAGGTTGCATGTCGTGAGAACTGATTGCAATTTAATCCTTTGCGCAAGTTCCTTTCTTGTATGTGTCTTGTTGCCATTATGAGTCACTGTGCCAACAACAAGAACAACAATAACAACCCCTTCTCTAACATTGCCCCACTGTCCATTAAAAGGGAATCCCCAAATGTATGCTCATCAATTTAATGAGACACGGCAAGGGACACAACAGTCTGGCCAAATGGCCAACTAGCAAACAGAGCACGTAAATAAAACAGTAAGTACACACACACACACACTCACACACACATGTAAACAAAACCAGTTTCTTCTATAGTTCCCATGCTCTCGCGCACACACACTCTCTCTCCCTCTGCCCATTGATTACTCCTTTCAGACACAACACAATTTGGCTGAAAGCTTTGTCGACCACAACAAACCGTTAAGTTCTCTTGCCGCACACACGTGCAACAACAAATATGGCCGCCCACTCACACACACACTCACACCCACACACGCAGTCGTAACAATGATGAGAACGCATGTGCTCCACTTTAACACTTTCGCTCTCTTTCGAACGCACATGGCAGCAGTTTTAACCCTTTTAATACCGTCTCCGTCTGCGTTGTTGTCTGCACACACACACACACACACACACACACATACACACTCATGCTGCCCGGCCATTGACTTGTCGCCTCACCCACACACATACACACAGAAGACTTGGGGGCCGCTCTCTTAACTGGCTACTCAATTCGCTTTTCTCACATGCTCTTCGCCGTCTCGCTCTGTGCTCTTTGGGTGCGCGTGCAAAAGGGGAAAGCAAAGCAGCAAGCTGCTCAAGCCTTTTGTTTGCCTACCCCTTCGCACACATGTACATGAATTGAGTGAGTTTTTTTTTGTTTTTTTTTTCTGCTGCTGCTCTCACTCGTTTTTTATGCGCGCATTTGAAAGTGAAAGGATTTGTGTGAGTGAAAAGGGGTTATTTTTATCGATTTGTGTGAGAGTACGTGCGTGTGTGTGTGTGACTGAGAGTGAGCTGCGGCGAATAATTGAGAGCAACTCTTTCGTTTCGATTCGTCGCTTTCGCTTTAACTCTTTTCAGTGGCCGCGCATTAATTTTATTTTGACAGCGCCTGTCATTTGCTGTCCCTCGTTTGGGTGCGTGTGTGTGTTGTGTGGCGCTATGTTTGTGTGCGAGTGTGTGTGTCGCTGAGTGAGCGGTAGGCGGAGTTTGATCGATATTATTCATGAAATGGCGTCGCAACTCTTTAAATCCCAAGGGAACTGCCAACTTTGATTGCGAGTGGCTTTTAGCGAATAACTTGAAGCAAATTAAAGGATGCGATAAATGTATGGAAACCAAATCGAAATAAATAATGTGAGGAATAGGCAATTATTTAAGAGATTATATATTTCATTTGTACTTTAAAAAAATAGTAAAAAAAAATATAATTTTACAAGAAACTACAAACTACAATTTAAATGGGGAGTTGAATAAACTTTACACTAAAATGTAATCAAATATGATTATTTGCCCTTCATAATATTTTTATAAACATGTTGAGTAAGTGAATTTAAAAAGCTGAAGGAGTACAATAAATATACATATATCAATACCCAAATAGACACTAAATTATAAACTATTTTAGTAAAATTATGAAAAAGTAAGTCTTTTGCATATTTGTAAAAAACATTTTAAGCAATTATTTTCTGAATAAGATATCTTCAGTTAAACAAAAATCTATGAAAATTACTAGACATATAAATTACCCATAAAAGAAACACAGAAATCTAATCAACACCCAGTTAAAGATATACATTTACACTTCCATAACACCCTACTCTAACCCCCCTTGCTTTGCAGCTCAATTTGGACAACATTTTGATGAATGGCCGCCATTCAAATCTTGGCAAATGTCTGAGCCAAATTATATAACAGACAAACATATGTAATAAAACTGCATTTGGCAACCAAAAACAGATACATCATCTTCAGGATGAGACACACACACACACACACACACACACACACAGGGAAACCAAAGAAAATTTAAAGATCTGCGTTGGGTTGTCAAGTGCTAAAGTAAATGCAAAAGATGAGATGATGAAAGAGCTGGCAACCCTTAATAGCGCTAAAATTGATGAGAGCAACTAGGGAGACGAAGAAACGCACACACACACATCATACACACACCCGCACACACTCATGTGACCCCGTCGTAAACCCAATCCTATAACGTGTTCATTAATAACTAATATCCTGCGGCCGCAAATAGCATTAGCTGGCAGAACTTACATATATACATATAGCGGCTACATAGTTGGCCATTGTTGTTTTTGCCTTTCGGTTTTCAATTACACAAGGAGTTGTGGCAACGACAGCCAGGATGATGTATGTGTGTGTGTGAGTGTGTGTGTGTGTGCGGCAATCGATGAAAGTTTGAAATTAACACCCAAATTTTGTTGAAGTCTGCGTCCTACGTAATTAATGAGTCCACAAATATCCGTGGCAAACTTTGCCTATGACTGGCCAACTTCTTGGACAATCGCTCAAGCTGCCAGCTTCCATCTGCCTTTGGGTCCCGTTTGCTGGCATCTTTGGCAGCTTTACAAGCAAATGATTTTAGCCAAAAACCACAGACATGTATCTATATATTTACAAAGTACTAAATGTTAGTTCAAATTTAACTGCGTTTTGCAATTTAAACCATTATTGGAACTAAATTTAATTTATTTATTTATTATTTATTATTATTTAATTTTTATAAAATTCTTTCAAATCTAATTTATCAACAAAAACAACAAGTAAGATGGCTCTAGTCGGGTGCCCCCGACTAGGAGATACCCTGAACCCAGCGGCGAGCTGTCGGTACATACTTGGCCCACTATGGAAAATGAATTCTTGAATAACTTCTAACCTAAGAGTATGATCGTTATGAAATTTTCAGCATCCAAATCTATGTACAAACCAAAGCGCAGTAGTAGTAGTATGTGTAGTAGTAGTATTTGATTTGCGTTTTTTTGATATGGGGGGCGAATGGGGGAGGTATCCAAAATCCGAAATATTCATAATCTGCGTATCCTTTACTAGCTCCTATAATCTCCGAGATATGCCAAGAAAAGTCTGAAAATTTGTATCGATAATAATGAAACGGAACAGAATAATAATGAAACGATAATTATGAAACGGAACAGAATCTATAGTCGTTTAGTTTAGGTTTCTAGCTTTTGTAGTTTCCGAGCTCGCTGCGTTCATACAGGCGGACAGACGGACGGACGGACAGACGGACATGGCTAAATCGACTCAGCTCGTCGCCCTGATCAAGAATATATATACTTTAAGGGGTCTGCCTGTTACATACATTTGTACAAAACCATTATACCCTTTTTACCCATTTTCAATGGGTGTTTGCAGTGTTTTTACTTTAACAAAATAGTTGTAAATTTAACAGAAATTTTGTTACAGTGTATTTGGCTAGTTCTCAGCGTAAATTTCAATTAAACAAAAATTAAGCTATAAAGCGCTTTCCCACACATAACTCAATATATACTCGATTTATTTAAATTCTCAAACAACCCATAATTAAACGATGCTTTGGCAACCCTAACAAATCGTAGGCGTTAATTGAAGCTGTTGTTGCCTCTGATGAGCACATCAAAAAGGGGGCGCGCTTGCGTGTCCAAGTTTCTGTGTTTTTCTTCCCCACTTCAAGGGGCCACAACAAAGCCGCCGGACGGCATTGAATTGAACCACTTTCTCATGTGGCTCAGCCCATCCAAATTGGACAGGAAATGCCCAACAAAATTTCAAGCATAATCCGTTGCCTCGTATCAGTCGCTTTTATCGTGGCATATTCAAAAAAAAAAAAAAAAAACGAAAAAAGCACTTTTCAATTCGCACACAAAAGGCTCATTTATGTTGGCCAGTGTACGGCGTATTTTTGGGCAACCATCCGGTATTTGCAACCGTTTCGGCATTTGGCGCCTTTTGTGTGGCGACTCTTAAGTGACGACAGCTCTGAAGGTATTGCATATATGGTATATATATTTTGAGTACATGATATGTGGGCTATGATTATCTCGAAAATGAAGAACTTTTTCTGCTATTGTTGTTGCTTATTGTTGTGATACTGGAAAAAATGGGGTGGAAATACTTGAGCTTCTAAGCAATGATCGTTCTTTATTATCAAGTGTTGCGAGTTAATAAACGGTTTAAGTTAGATGATAAACTAGGGAAGAGCTTGTGAATTTTACCAAAGCAATATTTGTGGAGGCTTTTATGCTTTTTATATATACTCATTTTTATAATATCTATCAACCATTTTTATATTTTAACAAAATAACCAAAAAAATATTTTATATTTTTTTAAAATTGATAAAACACGAATAGATTTATTTTATGTGTAGCAAATTAATATTAATTTATACGGATGAAAAAAAAAAAAATATATATTTGTTAAAACAAAACCTTTTCTCCGCCTTCCGTTAGTCAAATATCTTTCAATTTCTTTTAATACTAGATAATATTCAATTTTCAGGGGCTCTCCTAAACACGACTCTCAACAAAGCGCTCTTTAATGAACACATAATATATCTGCAACACTCATAAGACTCGTACAACTTTAACCATTCCCAGGCCTTGTAATATGGGTACTAGTTAAATATGTAGTAAAAAGAAAAAAACCCTAAGTCCAAGACATGCCACGGCCCATTGAAGCTAACGAGCGACACATGCAACTAGTTAACACTATGTGACTGACCGGGTGCATCTATTGATATTAATGTGCGATCAAACATGGCACCCGTTGATTGGTTGAGCCCAAGAAGCAGGAAGTCCGAAGACTCATTTATGAGTGTCAAGGGGGAAGGGAAGAGGTAGCCAAGCAAATTGGTTTTTAGTTTTTCCATTGAACTGCCAGTCTTTTTAAATAGAATCGAACGCCCACGAGGGGCAGCCAAGCGATCAAGCAGCGTCCAGCCCAAAAGCCAAAGCCAATTAATAGAGTCGCAAAACAAATTAACCCCAAAAGAAATCAACACGAAACTTTTCAGGCCAGGCGGCCCCGAGACTGACACACGTCAGGTTCCCAACAGCGACGAGCGCCATATGGCCAAACGCGACTAAGTGGAAACAAAAACAAGTAGGAGTGCTCCAGTTGAGCGGGCCCGACTAGGAGTTACCCTGTAACCAGCTACGCAAATTAATCTGATCTTGATCCGTATAACAAATTAGATAACTCTTGTTCTTATAATTTTAAAAATTAGTTATAAACTTTGAGTGAAATCGAAATAGTTCAAAATAGTTCTTATTATGTCAAAGAAATCAATATTTTTAAATTTTCAGAAAATTGTATGTGGTTATCGTAAACATAAAGTAAACGAAATATGCATAGGGTATATAAGAACTTATTTATATGTAATTTGGTGCCTTTAGCACTTAAAATCTCAGAGGGAAGAAATCTAGACTGAAAATCGATAATAATCGTTTAAAATGAACTGGCGGAAAATTAAAAAAAAAAATGTTATAAAATCTTTCGATCAGGAATACTATATATACTCTATAGAGTAGAAAAAATGTCAATCTGTCTTTTTAAAAGATTTGCACAACTGCAATATATTCCATTTTATTAACCTTCAGTGAATACAGGGTATTAAAAAGAAGCCAAAAAAATAATAACAAAATACATAACACAACAAGAAACACAAGTAAACAAATAAATACAAATCGGAAGCATACGCTGAATATGCTCTGATTTTAGGGAGCGTCGAAACGCGTGCCTTAAGCGAACCCTTTAAGTATTTATATGGGGGCAACAATGAAGACATCGAGCTGAGAGAATGTGATGCGAGAGTCATAAAAAGGGCAACGGATCGTTGGCAAAAGGGGCGCCAGCTTAAACAATGATGATCACTAAATTAAGGGTTAGCTGCCGCAGAACAAGACGATTTGGGAAAAGACGTCTTAAAAAATTAACCAAGAAAACATCAGAGGAGGGGAGAGAGCGAGAGCAAAGGGTGCCACTGCGACCCTTTGATCTTGATAACATCGGGGTCGCGATCTGTAAGCGGCTTGCTAATGAGCTCACATTTCCCTTTTCCTTTTCTCTCTCTCATTTAGCCCGTTGCTCACGTGGCTTCCTCAGCGAATGGAGTTTGGAATTGAATTATCGTGCGGCTGCCTTGTGGCATTTTAATGTGTCTAATGTGTCGCCCCCTCTTGGAAAGAGTTGATGTGGGGGACCGCCCAGAGCTGGGATCCTGTAGAGCTCAAGTGGCTCGGAACTCTCTACTTGGCGTTTGGCCATGTCGCTCACGTGTCAAATTAATCATTTACCAAGTGCTTAGCAGCATGGGGGGAGCGGGGCAGTTGTGACAGGCAGCTGATTTAGTGGCTCAGTTAAGATCAATGATCGTGCAATGCGATCGGCTGGAGGCTTGAAATGTGTTGCGCATGAGGAATTGATTAGGTCGTCGAGGTGCAATGGGAACGCAATAATAAAATGGGGTAATGGTAAGGACTTTGCCTTGAAGAGTGATCGCGGCTGGTATTGATTTAGCTGCCATGCCGGATCAGTGATCGCAGATGGAATTGATTTTACTACTAAGTCAAGGCCAACGCTGAGGTAGGTCGAAGAGACAATAGAGATCAAACAGAGATTGCGAGAACAGAGCACATAGCACGCATATGAATGAAGAAGAATATGATCAGAAGAAAGTAAGCCGAAAACTTAGAACAATATGAACAGAAAATAAATATAATAAAAGTGTGGTGAGTACTAATGCTTATTCATTAAAATTTATTTTCTATAAACAGATATTGAGAGTTCTAGTCTGCAATACATTTACATTTATTTATACCTAAATCAAGTAAAAGCAAATACGATAATTTCTTGGCTTGAATACTTATTTTCTTATTACAAAAAAATATTTTTAAAACCCAAAATTTCTAAATCTGAGTCTCAAATGCAGCACTTAATCCAAGAAATGTTGCAATTCCATTAAGAAGATTTAGTGCAGTGAGTATTTTATTTGTATTTACTTATTTATACCGTACTTTTATTATTAAAATTATTATTATTATTATTTTCCTTATTTATGCAAAATTAACAACAAGAATATTCAACGACAATTTGCTCTTTAATTTGAAGACGGTGCAAGTTCTATTCCATTTGAATTGGGCTTAAGAACCGAACATTTCTCGGGTGTATTATAGATGAACAGAAGCTCATATATATTTATATCCAGCCACCCCTTGGCATGATATATATGATATCTTCATTTACGTTGCTTGCGTATCGATTGAGATGCAGGTCACGATCACTAAAATGCGCTTCAGTTCTCACAGAACTTTTGAGAGATGATATGTGCACAGCTTCGTCTCAGATCTCACACTTTCGCTCGCTCTCCCACACTCTGTCTCTTTCTCGCTCTAGAATTCTCACACGTAAACAACAAGCACCGCAGTTTTCACATGCGGGCTGCGGTTAGCCGAAACGGCACACGAACTGACCAAAGGCGATCACAGAAAATGCAGACGATCACTTTGTGAACCAGAGGGGAAGGGGCAGGGGCAGTGCGGGGCGACCGCTAATTACGAGAGCGTCAATATTTGCGGCATGGCTGATCGAGAAACGGAGCAGCCATTGTAGCTATTGACTAACCCAAATCGCAAGCAAATAGAAAGAGAAGAAGATGAAAGACGGCGACGGCGGCGGTGCGGCGAAAGGATTCCCTAGTTAGCGGCTCAAGTGCGCACACGCGCAGGCGTCAATATTTGCACAAGGATAACGAGACGCGCGCACAAAAAGGATGTTTGCGCTAATTGCGCTCAAGAGCGGAGAAAACGCGCTGCGGTTGATAAAAAAAAATAGGAAAAAAAAAACAAATTTTGAAAAGAAAAGAAAACCAAATTGTGATTTGTTTAGGTCGCGCTCCGCTCTTGTGTAATTTGCGATAAGCGCTGTGCAGTTCAATCAGAGATAAGCTTCAATCAGTGGAGCCGAAGTCGGAGCCGGCCCTAGGATGTCACAGGATGTCGCTGTGTGCCCACCACAGGTGAGGCTCGCCTTGATAAGCGGCCAAGGACCGGGCGGGGGGTTTACGCAAATTGTTTTTCAGGCGTTTTCCGGGAAGCGGTGTTAAGTTCATGTTTGCGGTCTATTGTTTCTGGGAAAATTCTTAGCGAATGATCGCCAAGTCAAAAAGAGCCTTATCTAAGCAGCAGTTAGCTAGATTTCCTCTGACAAGTGACCCAAAATGCAAATGTTTTTTGAAGACTATGAAAAGGTTTGAGTGAGAGAGAGAGAGAAAGGTCTAAAGATCATCTAGTATATACATATACATAATTATACGGTGATCGCTAGCAAATTATGACCGTAAGGTTCCAGGGATGATCATATTTTAATTTCTGGATAGTTTCTATCCAAAAAAGGTCCATTTTTCTGGTCATTCTCGAAAGTCCAACTTAATAGCTATACATACTATACATATACATATATATATACAAATGATCAGATTATAATATCTAAATTATTTTCAGTAAATAAAGTTCATTGTTTAATCCTTTAAATGCTATGTCTCTCTCACATGATCGCTTAGTAAGACATAAACGCACTTTCGATTAATTTCTAGAGAATTTTACTAATTAAAAGTAAGAGTGAAAATTGGGCGTCCACCACAGCTGTTGCCAAAGAAAGTTCCGAAGGGTTTCTTCTCCTGGCAAGTGCGGGGCGTAACGCGCACTAACAGGCGGCACACGGCACAAACGAAGGACCACAGGCAGGGAGAAATTGTTGAAGGATACGAGAATGCGTAACATGTGTTTGAAGTGAAGGTGAAAAGATGTTAGAGAATGAGTTGAGTCCAGTTTTGACGATCGATGATGACTCCGAAAATGTTTGCTTGATGAAACGATTATGATTATAATTCGTCGTAGACCCGTGCCGGGATCATGAGTGCATTGTTTACTTTCGCTTTTCCTGCTGCCAGGATAACCAGTCATTTCTCATACTCCGCTCGGGTTATGCGTTTAGTGCAGCGCGTCTAATTGCTGGCATGTGGGCAATGCCCCGCGGGTAAGAGGATCTTAAGGGGTTGCCACATTCTCTAAATGCGTCATAAAATGTAGAAAAATTAAAACGACAGTTGGTGAAAGTGATGAAGAAGGGGCAACGGCAACAGTAGAGCGCAAAAGCAATCAAGTAGCTGGCTGGCAGCCTCGGCTGATAATAGGAAGCTCAAAGACAAAAGCCTCAATATACGCGCTGCAAAGGATTTGCGATTGGGCTTAAGGATACCAAAGCAAATGGCAACACATCATCATCATCAAGCCAAGACAGAGAAAGAGAGATTGGGAGAAAGAGGGAGAGTGAGACTCTCAAACTTCAATCCCAATACGAGTCGTCAATGGGAAGCGCCACGTCATCAAATCACACAGCAAAAACCTCACGCAGCAACTACAACAAGTAGTAAAAACTTGTGCGTACACTCAGAGAAAAAGGCAGCTGTGAAGTCAAGTTTTAGCTCACAGGATTTAAAAAAATTTCGTTCTTGGAAATTCTTGAATTATTGAATTATTTATTGCTTCTCAAGTAAAGAAATTTCTATAAATATAGGTAAATAAATATAATAATTAAACATATAATTCATATATAAATATAAAATCAAATATTTGGAACCATCCGCCTGGTTGCTAAATTTACTATATATATAAGAAAGTAGTAAAAAGACATCTTGGCTAAATATTGACTTGAACGTGATGTAAGTACAAAATTCTTGAATATTTTCTCTGAGTGTGTGTGCAAGTGTGGGTGTGTGGTTGTGCGTGTGTTTATGAGATGATTTCATTTTGGTGTGCATGTCCCCAAACAGAACCATGAAGACGCCAGCAGACGCAGCAGTCGCCCATTGTTGGCGTGCCGAGCGGCCATTGTCCAACCCTTAAATCAAAGTGTACGCAATTTCGTTAATAATCCTCAAGACAATATCGAAACGCCATAACAATATCCTTTTGATGATTATCGCTGCTCCTACTTGGCATTTACCCCCTAGCCCCTTTCGCCTTGTCTATTTGATTCGCCCGCCGCAGTTGCTTTCATGTTTATTGCTTGGTTAAGGCGAAAGGATAATGGCCGCTGAGCATCAGGTTACTTAGTTACGCACAGGACCCAGCTGTTCCTGGAACACAGCCCCACTTGTTCTCAGCTCCTGTGTGCGAAATGCTTTTTATTACTTATCCCCAGAAAAAGCTGGCTCATTAAAGAGATGGAAACGGTATAGGTCCTGTTGTTGGGGTTGTGTCCTGCACGCATTTCAATTAAAGTCCAAACTGAAACTTTGCTTTTATGTTCAAGCGCCAGCCAAGGCGGCTCCTTAAAAATGCTAATTTAAATTACAAGCGCAATGTAAACAAAGCATTTAAATTGGGGAAACAGACCCTAGGTTTTTCCTCTTACGGAAGTCCTGTGCCCTTTCTAGAAGTAAGTTTGGAGTTGAAGATGGTGTTCATTTTTTAGAACCCTCAAAACTCTTAGTTAAGCTTAAGAACTGGTAGATGGTCTCAAGTAATTCTTCTTGAATCTTGCATATGAATTTTGCATCAAGACAAACCGATCGTTCAGCTATTTATATTCCGCATTTGCCCTGTTTAACCATCATTTTATCTTTTTCAAAAGCTAGAATTATCGGAAAGTTACATTTATCAGCTATATATAAGACCTTCGCTTGGTAGAAAACGTATTAAATGTAAGTAAAAAGTTGTTCGCATTTGCCTCCCACATGCAAGCTATATTTGATAGGAATTCCGGGCTGCCCCGAATGCCAGCTAAAGAGCATAATGAGAAAACGCACTTAGGCCCAAAACACCTGATGCGAAATGGCTGCCAAAGGATTTTAGGGGTAGCCAATGCGCAGTTCCTTTTTGCCGGAAGGACATCAGGCTCATTTGAAATGCACAAAAAGTTTGTAAGAAGCAAAAAAAAAAAATATAAAAATATAAGGCAAAAATGATGTCCAAACTTTTGACAAAACAAAACCAGAGCAGGGCAAAAAATTGAAGAAAAATACAGGAAATGCTCGCAACATCTCAGTTGAGGGATATACTGGACTGGCAGCAACTCCTTTGGCCGGTCCTTTTTTTCACTGGCCATTTAAAATTCTTTTCATGTTTAAGCGTGCAGAAGCAAAAAATGAATGGGAGCCGAAGCAAAATGAGAAAAGGGAAAAGGAAAAATATGCAAAAATTGTAAGAAAATATTACAAGTATTAAAATTTTAATGCAAATTGTTATTTTATGCAAGAATGTGCGGCCGCACGTACCGTGTCCTTGTCCTTGTGCCTGTCCTTGGCTCGACTTAAATGCTCCTTCTCAAAAAAGAAAAAGGCTGCGTAAAGGATTTCGCCCATAAGAAATGTTTTTGTTGTGCGCTGCTCTGGTTATTTTTATTTTTTTTATTTTCATTTTATATATATATATGCACAAAAGTCGACGTTAAGCAAATGACCTTTGCCTGAGCGAGGAATCTGTTGTGCAAATATGCGGCGGATGTGTGTGTGTTATGCGTGTTTATCTGGGCATTCATATGCATTGCTCGTGCTCCGCTTCTAAGCCCAATTTCCTTATGGCTTAAACCTTTACAGCTCAAATGCGGCCATTGAAGAGACTCGAACCCGAGCCAAAAAGGATAATTGAAATGCGGCCAGCTGCGCATCTGCATGCAAATGATTTACAGCTGCCTTGCGAAATATTCTCTTATTTAATTCTTAGGTTTTTCTTTTTATTTGTCATCTTATTTTACTTATTTTTTATTTTTTGCTGTACTAAATAAATTATGTGGCCACAGAATTTGTTTTAAAAATTTATAAAAATAATTTCACTTGAACCCCAGGGAACGCGCATATGTCCCACTGGCCACTGACCATGGTCCCTCCACTGAACACCCTTGACCAAGACCGTTAAGAGTAATAACAGTAACAACAACAGCAACAACAACAAGCATCGAAATGACATTAGGAATTTAGTTTAAACGAGGGTTGCGCCATTTCCCAAGTCGTTTTCCTCGTCAACGACGTCAACATTGCTGTTGCTTGGACCTTAACCCTAAATGCAGGGCCGGCCACTGTCTGTCTTCCCCCTCTCTCTCTCATTCTGTGTGTTACTTGGTCTTATGTAATTTAAGCTTGTTGTTGAGCATTTACCAGTTACGAAGGGCTCAAGCCACTGGCTTTTATTACACCCAAAATACTCTTTCTTATGGAAAGCATATCAAATTCTAGGTTAGACATTAAATGTTAAGCTTCTAAAATACAACAAACCTTTCACAATATAGAAAATTGCCAGGCTTGAGGAACCCAACAAATGTCAAATTAAATGTAATGCATCATACTTGGTATATAAGATAGTAATATAGTTTTTCGAATAGTTTGCAATAGAGGATAATATTAGGAAATAAACGTATGACATGGTATTGCTCAGTATTTAGTATGTTATAGTATATTACAGTTGGTATTTGAGCTGATAAATAAGCGTTCGGTATGATAAAGTTCAATTTAGAATAAAATTAATAAAGTATAACTAAGTCTAGCACATTGCAATATTATATTAAACAGGGTATTCTGAAGTCGTTTTCCCACCTTTTGAAACCTCTCTTGTTTTTGCTATGTGCGTAAATTTAGTCGAGCGTGTCTGTGCATTTCGAAATTGGATACAAAAATTCGTCTTTTTCCTATTTCTATACATATATTTTTTCAACCAATTTCGAATTTGAGTTTCAGCATGGCGAGGGTTGATTGTTGGGTTTTTGGTGTCGCAACTGTTTAGCTGTTTCATTTGTCACCCGCCACCCGCCACCCTCAACTCCCTTCGAACAACCACCCACAGACCAGCAACCCATCCACCATTCTGACAACGGGTGTCTCAAATTCACCCGTTCCTTGACTCTGGTTCCAGCTCCGAGGCAATACACTAAAGTTGCCCTCTGACGACCTCGCGTGTGCCGTTGTATTTACTTAAATGTCCTTTCGCGTTTTGTGTTAATTACACAGCTAGGATATAAATACACACACACTCATGCACACACCTACACACACTTATCGTCGCATTTAAATTGAAAGGCGTGTCCAAGTCCAAAGTACTCAAGTCTTTTGGCATTTGTTGGGTTTTATTGCCGCTGCTTTTGTTCGCTGTTGTGCGGCAATTAACCCCTTTTTAGCGCAGAGTTGTCGAGCCCAAAACTGCCAAATGGGGATAAAATTCCATGTTCTTTGTGTGCACTTGACAACCCTGCGCCGCCTGTCGTGGCAGCCCATAAAATGCGCAATCATTATTCATAGCCCAGGCAGGCACAACTCTATGTGGGATGGGTTGGCAGCCCACTCAGCTGACAGCAGCGTTTAATTAAAGGCCAAAAGCTTGACATGCCGGGTTAAACGCTTCTGCTCCAGTTAGCCCCTTGGCATGCATAAAATTAAGGTTATTATGTCCTCTTGGTTTTTATTTAAGTATGGGCTGCGTTTCTTTGCGTTTTTTGTTTTTGGCTTCCATTTTGTAGCCAGGGGCAACTAAACAACCCTCCTGTTTTTGACTGGGTTAAAAAGGGTTGCAAAGGGTTAAATGCGTAGTTAGGGGCAGCTTTTTCGCCGACTTATATACAGCACTGTTCAGTAACCAATGACAACGCATTGGAAATATTATTAGCTAAAAGTATATGAGCCGTATAGGTGGTATAAGGGTTGCTGGAGGTTATATATTTCAAAGAAGAGTCTTAAAAAAAACCAGGAATATAATATGTAATGGCTACAAATGGATCCGGTGAATGTTTTAGTCTTTTCCTTCGGTATATTATATTATATTTTAATTTAGAAGTTATAGAAATTTTATTTAATTACACCATTCAATTCCTTAGCAAACCCAACGTTCTTCAAGTAAGTTTCCTCTTAGCTGATCTAATTTAATTTATATAGCTCTAACTGCATCTCCCCCCTCACTTTCCCCACTTCCTGCCACCTTTTATATTCTCTAATTGCATAACTGTCCCAGTTTCCGAAGGTTTTCTTATAGACTATTAAATTTCATAAGCACTTGTCCAAAATATCGCTTATGAACAGTGCGCACTAAAAGTACACGTATGGTCACATATCGTGGGTTGCAAGAGCCTCCATTTGGCGTTACCAAATGGCTACTAAATAAAAATTTCCATTAACTTAATTAATGGGCCGCAATTATGGCCACTAAAAAGCGCTAGCAAACAGAAACTCTATAGTTTTTAATCAAAAAGTCATTAAGGATATGTCACAGCGTGTACTCTAGGACGCCCCACGGCAAGCTCCACTCATTACACCATCCCCTTCCCCCCGCCCTTTCCAAGTAAATCAAGCAGCATAAACAATTTGTCGCCCGCTGCTAAATTTGCAATAAAAAAATCTCTCAACGCACACATGAGAAGGCGCAAATTAATTTGCTGTTATTATTGCCGCCTTTTATCCTTTTGAACAGGACATCCTGTTGATATACTTTGATGTGGCCACAAGGTAATAATTATTATATGTACTACGCACACATAAAAAGCAAGCGCGCCTTGCGCTGGGAGCTGCTCAACCCCTATATTTAGGGCCAACTCAGTCCTTTTAACTCCTTGTTGCCGCTAAATATTTTTTTCTCAATTTTTGGCAAAGGCTTGCTGATTGAGTGCTCTTGCGATTTCGAGGCTCGCTTTGTCAGCCCTCATCCCCGATCTCAATCCCATACTCAGTCTCATTGATGATGTTGCTGATTCTATGATAAAGTTCTTCTTTATCTTTTGTTTACAATTATTGTCATTTTTTGTTTGTTAAAAAAATGTCGAAACAACCCTTAAAACGAGCCCTGGGTCTATCTCTAATCTCGGGGATTTTGATGCCTGGGCACGTGTTTGGCTTTTGCGCAAATTATTTATCCATCAAGTTAATTTTCAGGGATTCATGTGTTATAAAATTGGTAAATATATTGTTAGCAAAATGTAATATCTTTAAATATTTATCAATATATATATTAATTATTTTCTCTATTATCATGTTAACTAAGTTTAAATTCACTGTATATTTTACAACCGTTAAATGCAAGATTTCCATAGAATTCCATAAACCAAAGAAATGCATTTAATGTATGAATTATTTTAAAATTTTAACTTAAAAGAATCTGAGATTATATTGAACCATAATAAGTATATACATATGGAATATATAAAAACTATTTCAAGTTGAAACGTAGGTAATTATAGAATAATAATATAATGTCAATTTCTGTTTAAAATTGAAAATACTAATATGGATAATAGGTACATTTTAGAAATATCTAGGGTTTCTTCAAAGTCCGTTCCAGATCCTTAAGCGCGCATTAATTGTGTGTAAAACTAAAAAACCTTGTAAGGGAAAAGCTAGAGACAGAAAGCTAATGAAATAAGGATAGCAAGGGGAAAATAGAGAAAGCAATACGATAGCAGAAGAGAGCGCACTATAAGGCAATGGGCACAAAATTAATTGAAATTTTATTTCAAATGCGAACTTTGACATGGTTTTCCTGGAAATCCGCAGACGAGCGGCGCTTCCCCCTTCCCCACTATCCGCCCCCTAACGGTATAACGCCTGAGAAATATTTACGCGCGGCAACAACAACAACGAGTTGGTTTAGCGCGTGGGTTTAGACACTTGCGGGCATTTTTTTGAAACGGATATGAGAAATAAGCAAATGCAAGGAACTTGGCCAAGATAACAGGAGGACACGACGGGCAGCTTTAAGCGAAAGAAGTGTGGGCTTTGCGCTCATGACTCAGAATTTTGCGTTTGTGAAAATTAAAAAATTCTTCAAGAACCGGCGCAGGCCGCGGTTGGCTGGGTGCTAACTACGCGGCAGTCGAGCCGTTGTAGCCGTTGTCCTTGTTGCTGTTATGCTTGTTGTTGTTGTTGGGGTAAACAAAGGATCAAAAGCGCACTAATTGTTTTCTACTTAGGCATAGGCCAGCGCATTGGGGGCCCATCCCCACGCCTCCAAGCCCCCCACTCCTCGAGCGACGGTTGCCCGCAGTTGCCGCGCCTGTCCAGGCTAATCTAGCGACCGCCTTTGCCGCGTAATTTTTCAAAACGTAATTTGCAATTAAAGACGAACAACGACCGTCCACGCAATGCGTAACCATCCCACCCAAACCCTCAGATATACGACACCCAGCGCCCTGAGCCTCGAGCCTTGAATTGTGAGTCCTGAGCTAAAACCTTATGACGTTTCATTTTCATTGCTTTAGCATTAAGATTACGGCTACAAGTTGCTTCAAGGACTTCTCCTCGCCGCGACTGTCTCTTTGTAAAGGATGTTTGCTTCAGCTGATTTACACAAAGGGAATTTTAATTAATTTTATTGCCTGGCCACACAGCAAATGGCATTCGCTAAGGTTGGATAAAATTCGCCCAAGTTTAAAATTTAGAATTTAAAATTGCACTAACAAATTATTAAAAGGCTCGAAATATTTTCAAAGACATAATATGAGCTTTATCTTTGGTTAGCAATCGATTGTTAGCAAAAAGTTATTTAAAAAAATAAGGAACTCGAATTGGTAAGGAAATAACTTATGTACATCTGATACCCTACATGCTATATATTTGAATATATATATATATATTTGAATATGTGCTGTATTTTAATTTGCGCTTACCAGAAAAAAATTAGTATGTGGCCATCGATATAGAGTTTCATAGAAAAATTATATGTTTCAAACATAATTATACTTAAATTAATGTAATACATCTATTACAAATATCTTCGCTATAAATTCAAATAACATTTTGTAATATATTTAAATAAATTTAATAAATATACTACTAAATAGCTAAGCTAAATATATTTATCTGCCCAAAAAGCAATCTTAAAGTGTTAGATCTGCTCGCTTCCATTTTTTTGCACAATCGTACAAAATCCATGACGCCAATTTATCAAAGCGTAGCTGCAAATCGTAGCCGGGTAACTAATACACACATGCATACGCACACACACATACAAGCAGTAAAGGGTCTCAGTATTGGCGATAGAAATCGATAGGTCGTTTTGTTTTTGGCCACGCAGCCGGCGGATGGCGACTGAATTTGCTTGATGACATGCCTTTCGCAACAGCCTCCCCCGTCTCCTCACACCACCCCCTCGGCCGCGAGTAACCCTTATGGCTGGGCCGACTAAAACCAACAACCCTATGCTGCCAACCCATTTGATATTTCTTTTTTCGTTGCTTTTTCCCTTTTTTTTCGCTTGCTCTCCTCAGCTGAAGACGACATGTGGCCGGCTCAGGACTACAGGACCAGAATCGAGACCGGTTTGCTTCGTGTCCGTTCAAGTTCAAGCAAACAGCAAGGACACGCGCTACACATGTCCTGCGGGGTGGGTTTCGCAGCCAGCGAGCATACATATAAAAATAAAAACTTTTTATAAGACATGCGAAGGGTAAACGGACCACAGAAACAGGCTACCCAATATATATATATATATAAACATATACACATATATATAATGTATGTACATAAACGAGTATTGCGAAGGGTTCGGCTGGGACTTTTGTCACATGTGTGTGCTACATATACATAAAAAGCTGTCACACACGCACACACAAGCGTTGCTTTCACCCTTTTTATTGCGTCTTGAAGTTTTATGTGGCTTATGTACTGTCCTATAGGCGCAGCATGTCGGTATATGTATATAGACATCAGTGTGTGTATACACTTATCGAAAAGACCAAGAATATTGTACTTAAAATAATGTACGTTATACAATATCTACACAATATCGTAACTTGAGAAAAGAGCTCTTAATTTGGGAACGGATTTGGATTTTTTATTTATTCGCAATATTCCTAAATATAAGTCTAATATAAAGTGAATTTAATTTTATAAGAATATTTTTCAAGTTTTTTCTTGTTATGAACATTTTGCACTTATTTCGAGAATTTAGGGCCCATTTATTTATTTTCTGATGTAAAGCTAACTTAAAGTTATATGATTTATATTTATTTAAAGAATTTATTCCACTCGTACTTAAATTCAGAACATACAATTTTCTCTCAGTGTATGCATTTATGTATGCGTTGTTGGATAACCGGAAATATGAGACATCAAGGCTTTTATAAATGGCGCACGGGACGAGCCGACATTTGCTTCTTACCACACGCCGTTGATGTTGATGCTTGATGGCAGCCACTGTGGATGCTGCAGGGCGTGGGGCGGTTTTGTTTGAAAGCGGCTGGTGGGGTGATGTATGTGTTTGACAGCCACATAAGGGGGTAAATTGAGTTTTCACATAGCGAAAGTTTTACTCGAATTGTTTGCTTTGACCAGCCGCCAGGCTCCCCCGCGCCCCAACCAAATTCGGTAGCCTCGTGCGTGCCACATGACGTGCCACACAGCAAAGCGAATTTAATAAATGACTTTATAGTTATTTTCGCATGCTGCTGCCGCTGGCTGCCACAAACCCTTGCTGCCCCGGCTTTGGCTCTGACCCGCAGCCTCGCGTTTTATGTTTGTGCGTGGGCGGTGGTTGGGTTTGAATCGAGTCCTGTGAATGGAGCGAAACGGCTGCAGCGACTATCAAGAATTAATACTTTTGTCTGCATTCGGTGTAATACACCCTGTTACCCCTCCCCACTCCCTCGCTCGGTTAGTCCACACGTCATTTTCACGTAATACTTTTTGCGACCCACACGAACAACAAAAGTTGTAAAAATTTTAATTTTCTCACAATATTTTTGGCATTTCAGCTGCTGGCGACATATGTGTGCCAAATAAAAGCCAAAATCACATAAGCATATGTATATATAAACGTATATATATTTATATGTTGGTATGTGCCGTCTTTTGTGGCTGTAAAAATCGCTGGCAAGACACACGCCTTAATGTGGTGCCACGTTGCGATCGCATGTTAAGCCTTTAATGGCTTTAAAATGGCCGCTTTATGGCCAATTTGTTGGTGCTGTATATGAAAAATCAGTAGACAAAGTTTCTGCTTTCTGAGAAAAGAAAGCAAAATTGTATGCTAAATTTCTCATGTTTTCTGGACATGGAAATATGAAAATAAATGTTTTAAATAAGTATACTGAAACTAGAAACCTTTTGAGGTAGTCAGAGAAAATTCGCATTTATATAAGAAAAAAAATGTATATATAATTTAATCTCTAGTAAATTACATAATATATAGAATCTTATATATTATTTTTTATTCATTTCATTTTATCTTTTAATTGTTTTAACTATTATCTCTCCTAAGACAATACTACATCGAACCAAAAAAATGTTAATGAAATATTTAATATTTGAGCATCAAAGTATATAACTTTTAACCGGAAAAGCTGGAACAAACGTAAGGGTATATAACCACAAAATGGCGGCATTTAAGCACACACTACCTCTTGTGGTTGCATAACCTCAATTTGACTCGTAGACCCATACCGTTACCTATATATATCCCTTTATAAACGAAGTCACGCTATTTTAATACATTTTCTCAATTGTTTCAGTCATAATTTCAAATTTTACATAGACATTTTCAGCTGCAACCTGTTTCATACATAAATAAGACACCAGACACAAGAGGACCCACAATCATTTTGGGTTTTTTAATAACAAGGTCCAAGGCTAGCGATCGGCTACGTCCTTTAATCTGCTTTTAAACGAGACGCGGGACACGACCACACAAAACCCATAAAAGAAAGGCGACTGCTTGGGACAGCTCCAGGTCGAAATAATTGGAACAATTTCCTATCAAATTTATGTGCTATAATCGGGAGCAGCAGGTTCAAAGATAAAAATCGAACGCGCATTCTCTAGAGTTCGGCATGTGTGCGAACAGGTGAAAGTGGATGCGACAGCGGCAGAAGGATGATAGGAGAGAGCGGAGAGCACAGAGGATTGCGGGTTCCAGTTGAGCTCAGTTCGGCCGAGTTATTTTTATGACCACCAAAGCGCTTTGTTAACAATGATTTTTATATATACATATATACACGCGATATATACGCCACCGTGTGCCACTATTTGTGGTTAGCTCAACTCGTTAGAACGCCTTGTTATATCTACTACCTTGCCCCAGTTTTTCCCTTGCCGCTTATCGCTGACGTTGCATCTTATAGGCGACATCTTGGCCGCCCGGAGAAGGAGATGAGTGGTGTGTGTGTGTGTGGGGCATAAATGGGATGCGAAGGATTGCGTTTGGGATTGGTAATAACCGTTTTGTCCTGCGTCCTGTCACAAATGTCTCAATCGTGGCTTTTGTAAATTGGCTCGGGCCCATAATCGAAATTCCATTGAAACGTAAAATTGCCAAGGCGGCCCAGACACGAAGCAGGGGCTATAGAAAATACGAGCAGCTAACGGTTTCTACTTGCTGTCAAACATTTTAGGCGCCATTGTTGACATTTCTTATGTACCCTTTTCTTTTTCTCTTACTCCTGTGTATGTGTGTGTGTGTGGTTTTTGTGCTTGGTTTCCTTATTGATTGCCCGATAAGCAGGCATCTCAATTTTTGGTCAACAGACATTTGATAATAACATTCGAGGCACATAACGGTGAGTGTTGTCGCCGGAGAGGGGCTATCAAGGGGTTTAGAGAAATAGAGAGAGAGAGAGAGATAAGTAGGTAAGGTCATGAGAAAAGTTGTTGACAGATCGATAGAAATGATAAGATCTCGATTAACTGATGGATGAGTTATGTTTAGACAGAAATCCTGTGATAAGGCAGACTAGACTAGACTCTATGATAAGCTTCCTGTAAGCAACAGGATAAGTAATAATGAAGGGAATATTGCTAAGAAAAGAAAAACTGAGAAGTTACATACAACTGACTTTTAAAGGTCAGGCTTAAAAGAAATGAAGGTAAACAATTTCAAAAGGTTAGACTTAACTAGTCAAACAAAGGAGTTTTAGAGGAATTGCGCGATTTTTTTTTATTATTTAGTTTAAAGTTAAATCAAATTCTGTTTAATATTTGTACTTCAATATTTTACAGAAATGTCTGGATTAAATGCTGGTTTTTGAGATAGATGTAAGAATTATAATGACTTTTATCAGGTATTTCAGGAATACAACTGAATAAAGACCAGTTTCCACTCTTACACAATCTTAAAAAACACCCTAAGGAGTTAGTCCCGTGTCATATTAGTGGTAATTAAGAACTTATGATCGATTATGAACTTCGAAGTTAGCACACCTTGCTACCTGCCCGTGCCAACTGCAGCTGCTGCCAGCTAAGCCGAACTAATCTTATCAAAAGACACTCGTCAGTCATTCGCAACGTTCCCTATGCAGTTAGTGGAGCCTTTACGAAATGCCGACTGGCAGCGGCAGGTGTAGGACCAATAACAAAACCGACTACATCGGCAATAACAAAATTTCATTTCATTTGTTACAATTACCCAAAACATTTTGCTACGCGTGCGCGCGCGCGCAAACTCTAAAAATGTTTTCCAGGAACTCGACTTTTGCCAACTTGGCCAAGTCGCTGATAAGATAAATAGCAAAACGGGTCATCCAAATGCTCCGTGTTCGCTCGGCATTTGCTGATGTCCATCTCTTGTCCATGTTACAGCTCAGTGCCCGCCGTGCGGCACCCGCTGCGTAAAAGAACCTGAAACTGAACCTCAAGAAGAACCTTACCCCGAGTTTTGTGTCTTATCAAGCGGCCCAACAATTTGTTACAATTGTAATTCTTTGCGAACTGACCATTTGATGTGCGTTTGATTAATTGTGGCCGAAAAAGAGTTTCGAAATTCAAATAGTTGTAGTTGCAGTTGTAGCTGCCCCCGATTGCAAGCGCCCCAGGGTGCTGCCCTTTGTTTGCCCCTGGGTGTGGCACATTTGCAGCAAGGCAAGCGCTTTGTTTTGAGCTCATCTAATTGAATTACAAAGCGAAATGATTAATGCAGAGTAGAGAAAAAGACAGAGCAGCGCTGCGAACCGAAGCGAGTGCTCAAAGGAGTTAGGCGGAATTGGTTAATGGTTGTCTATACTTGCGTGTGCAAGGATCTACGTGAATAAAAGAATATCGATTTTGTATAAAAAAAGACAGAAGCATCCTAGTAGCAATAAAATACATGATTATTCTTAATAAAAGGAGTAACGTTATAGTTATTATTATAGTAACCCAGAAAAGTATTAAAAAGCAGGACTAAAAATCAAGTTCGAATATCTGGCGTTCGAGATTAAAATAGGATTTGTTTACAAATAATTTTTAAATTTAAAAATTTTATAAAAAAAAAAAAGTATTTCTTAATTAAAGGTCGAACAAACTACAGAGCTCATAAATCCTAACTTTAACAACAACAATGATATTCTATTAAGATCCTTTTCCCGATCCCATCCGATGTAAATGAAAAACTCACTTTTTAGTTGTTTTTATTGCCATTAGTTTTTGCATTTCTAGAATCCTTGAGTTGTTCTCCTTCATCAACTCCCTTTGTCCTCTTTAATTGTAATCAAATGCGTTATAAACTAGTTTTTGGTACTCATTCATGATGCATTCTTGCCCTTGGCTGCAGCACACGTGCCACGCCCCATATCTTAAACTGCCGCCCCCCTCCTACGGCGACCCGTGCCCGGCCTCTAATTACATTCTTCCGGCTTAGGCCGAGCGGCTTTCGCTTTCGTCTGCAGCGGGCACAATTAGTGGCCTTTGACACGCCCCCGCTCGCTCGTCTTGGCGCGTCCTTGAAAAAAAAAGGAAAAGGGAAAAAGGAAAACGGAAAACTAAACTGAACTGAATTGAATTGAGAAACCGATGCACAATAAAAACGTTCGCTTTTATTGATACGAAAATTGGTTTACACTGAGGAAAATCGCTGGCAGCTGCCGATGCCGATGCCTCTGCCTCTGCCTGATGCACAGAGACTCCTCCTTTCCCACTCCTCCTGCTTGACATGCGGGGGCAACACCTACAGGACGCACGTGTATGCCGAAGCGTGTATGTGTGCGAGTGTGTGTGTGTGCGTTTAGTGTTGATGAAATCTGCTTTTGCATCTTTTTTGGCCAACGGCATCGCCATCTAAGCAAAACATTTCAATTTTCTAGGCCAGTGGACAGGCGAGGGGGCGGCCGGTTGGCGGACAGGGAACTAGGCGGAAACTACGACGCGATTGCCACCCCTTGGGGGCCGTTGTCCTGGCGAGCGTAACCACGCACAACGAAGGATTCGCAGCCCAAGGATTTGTTTGTCAAAAGCAGACAACAACAACAACAGCAAATGGACTCTTTCTGAAAACTGGACGTGGGCGTTTTGGGCTCGGGTTCGAATCCTGGTTGCCTGTCAACTTTCAAGTTGGTTTATTTATTTTTCATTTTTAGGCTGCTTTTCTTTCTTCCTCTTCTTACCGAACAGATCCTGCCCCAACTCCTCGAGACTCCTCGCTGCCAATCTTTGTGCACATTGATGAACCTTTTGCCTAGCATTTTCTTCGTTTCGTTTTCGTTTTGGTTTTTTTTTAATATTTGCAGCTTTGCAGTGTTTGTTTACAGTTAAAGGACACAACCCAGCCCACAGGATGTGCTGAGCGTAGGCCCATTTTTGGGCCTCGTAGCTGCTGCTATTTGTGGGATAAGCCAAGGCGTATTTTTTCTATTTTTTTTGGCAGCCAACCGGCCAAATAGATTTCTAAACGAGAAAAAGAAAACTTTTCGCCTTCTGCGCTTCCTTTTTTTTGGCCTTCGCTTTGTTATTGTCAGTTGAAAAATAGAGAGAGTGAATGGGGATGGGAAGGGCAGTTTGGATGAAGGGGGAGGCATACCTACGTTTTTTTTTTTTTTTTTTTTTTTCATTTTGCGCCCGGCGATGATGACAACGGCACATTTCAAAGCTACTGCAATCAGTTTGAGATATACTTGAACTATAATGGATTTAAGAGTTGCCAGGGAATTACATTTGGAAATTTTAGACATTGAGGCATTGGGTGGAAGTTTCTAAAGTTTTTTACTTAATATCTTTTAAAGTCTATAGGACTTACACCAATTTACATTCCTTCAAGTATTGAAATCAGAAGTTTTTTTATTTTCATTTAGAAAGTATAGGTTTTATTGCAGCTAAAGAATTCCTAAAACTCTAGCACTAATTTAGGGAAACTAACTGCTTCAGCCTATATTTGAACAGTAGAATTAAAGGTCGTAACCCTTTAATTAGATGCCGAAGTAAAGCTTAAGCCTAAAGGTCTTACAATTCTTCAGCTAATTGGAAAATATAGTCCTCAGCCTAGTGTTCTGACTACGTCTCTAACTAGACTACAATAAATCGTGTTTTAACTCTCATTAAACTAGCTCTCAGATCGAAGGTCACATAAAAAACTGACCTACTTCAACTTGGCTCGCATAACTCTATAATCTAACCAACATCAGACCCTTTTCTGCTGCTTCATTTACATTTCTAGTTAAACATTATATGTGACCGCGTTCGTAGCAGGCAATTAACCAATTAAAATGTGAAAAGTTGACCAAGCAGAGCGAACCCAAGGGCAACCCCAAGAGTTAAACAAGCGCCAGGGGCTCAAGTCGTTTTGTTGCTACTCAGATCTGGTTCGCGAGATAAGGCCACACACCTGCGTACACCTTCCGCATGAGCTGGACTCAACTCGAACCAGCTCAAAATTGAAATTTACGATTACGATAACACCCCTTCTTCCTTTCCCCATCTCCCATATAGCCAAATGAGGCAGTAGCTGCAGTCGTGCCAGATAATGTCAGTTTGGTGTGAGAGTTACATAAATTTAGATGAGCAGCGACTGTACTTTGGAGGCAGGATTAAAGGTAGTGAAGGGGAGGTTCAGAAAACGTTAGCTGACCTGCGAGGGGCCTGTGCGGACATTAACGACTCACATTTCTTCAAAAGGATAACAACAAATTAAAGGATTTGCTGTTTTGGGCCTCCATTGTTCCCATTGTTCGTTTGCAGTTTTCCTTTTTCTTCTCTTTTTTTTAAGTGCTTGCTGTCGAAAAGGATTCCGGGAAATTGTTTTTCTTTATGTGCTCTTTTTCATTGCCTTTATACTGTTTTTTTTTTCAAGGTAAAATGTTGCGCAATTTGTTGGAATTATGAGTGGGCGCGGGCGTGGCCATTGCCATTAGACTGCATTTTGCTCTTAGCCAAAAAAAAAAAAAAGAAGAAAATGTCACAACAAACCAGACGAAAATAATACTCGAAAGTGTAACTAAACCCTTTTGTGGATATGCCACTTAACTTTCTGAGTTGTTGTGGTGACGATGAAGTTGTCAGTGCACAGAGTCAACCCCTTTGGAAATGGGTATATACCCCAAACGAAAACCCTTTTAGCTATGCGCAAACGCAACACTTAATGGCCTATTAAACGCATCGCATCGCAGCGAAAGGGGTGAACGAGGAAGGGTTGTGTGGCAAGGACGCAAAGGGTTGGTGTCGCCGCCGATGATACCGCTAATTGCTGGCTAATTTGTTAAACACGCGCTCATAATGGGCTTAATAAAAGGGGTTTAAATGAGACATTTCAAGTGTTGTTGACAGCATGGCTGCAAACCCAAAAAATATGTATTTTTAATATTTTGATTCTCTGCATCAAATGCTGCTTATGGGAAATTCTCAGCAATGGTGCCTATAAGAAAGGTTTAAACAAATTTTGGAGACGTAATTCCCACTTGGTTATAATCATAGACCAAACCGGTTTTGTTTGGGTAACTGGTTTGGTTTAAGAGTTTATGAATAGAAAAGAAGGAACTTCCAAAACTAACCTTGGCTAAAAAGTGTTATTAAAAGCACTGATGTAAGACTATAGACAATTAGACCATATACCCTCTCACACCTGTCGCATCAGCAGACGAAGACGTCGTGCAATTCGCTGCGCTCAAGTGAACTCATGTGAAAATTTCTCATCGCTGGCATTTCCTGCGCCAGCGGCGTGTGATAATTAAAAACTAAGACAAACGATGACAGCACCAAAAGATGGACAGCGGACAGCAGCAGGAGAAGGAGGAGGAGCAGCAGCAGCAGCAGCAGCAGCGGCACGACAACGATATTTGCTATGCAAATGACAGGACAATGGACACTTGTGCGAACAAACGATGGGCCCATCATCATTCTCAACAGCGACAATGCAAAGAGAGTATTCAGAAATACAGATACCGAAATAGATATAGAGAACAGCACAAGAAAGAACAATTAAAGTGAAAGTGCCGAGGAACGAATACCCTTAAAATATGCCAATTAAATATATTACAGGTGACCCTTTAGTTACCTGATCTGATAGATAGTGCACATTAGTGTTGAGAAATAAATTAATTTTTACTTGAAAAACTTAAAAAATAAAACAAATGAATTCACATAACTCAAATTTGTATCGATCATATTTATAAAAACTCTATTTAATTTAACTTCGCGTGATCATGATCAACTCAGCTTTTAATCTAAAATGTTATCACCAAATAAGTTTCATATTTAGTTACAAAATCAAAATAGCCCTTGCAAGTGAATGAGAAAATGGCGGCTAATTAAAAACGTAGCCAAGCGAATGCCGCTGAATAAACAAGAAGAAGAAGCAGCGGGCAGCGCGATAATGGCCGCGCCAAAACGAAAGGACACGGCGCGCCAGATAATGTCCTGGCACGTCATTGGCCATGCGAAAAATGGCCAAAAGGATAACCAAAAGCGAAAAGCAAGCAGCAGGCCCGCAACTTCCCTCCTACTTCTTCTGTTCTTCTATCATTTTTTGCTTTGTTTGGAAGCCTCTTTTAATATTTAAGGCACACGAGCGTAATTTGCGCTTTGGAAATTAAAAGCGAAATATGCACAAAAATAAAAAGAAATATTTGCCACCAGCCATTGAGCAGGCGACAGGCAGCTACTTGCGACCAGTTGTCCTGCCTGTCGCGCTTTTCTATTGTCCTTGGCAACTGGCTTTGTTGTAGCTGCCAGCGCTGGCCGCGATAAGGTCGTCCTGTGTCCCCTCCTTTTCTCAAATTTCCTCTGCTTCTTCATCTCCGTTTTGTTTCTAAGGCAAATGCAAAACAAACTTTTGCCAAAACTCGTGCAGAGCTCGAAGGGCAAAGGGGTAGGGCTGTTGGGAGGGGGTTTGAGGGGAAAAAGGGAAAGGCGAGGGGGGGGGTGTTGGTTCAGTACGGGCGGGGCTGAGCCTCAAGTGCGCCTCACTGCCTGCGCACAAAAGCCTTTATTTAATTTAATTTTTGAACGCGTCTCCTCTCAAAGCTTTTTCATTAGCAGCTGCCCACTGGTGGGGAGCGGTGTGGAGAAGCGGGGAATGTGGGCTGAACACAATGTAAAGGATGGTCGCAGCCAGTTTGACAAATATGAGCTACGTGGCATATTTTAAATGGAAGTTTTACTGATATCTTTTAACTCTAAATTGTTTTAAAGATATATTTTAACGAACTTATAGGTTTAAATCGTTTGCTAGAGTATTAAAGTACAACTACACTCAGCTATAATCAAAACTCTCTCTCCTCTCTACACAAAATTATATAAAAGTTTAGATTTATTGATGTATGCAAAACTTTCTTACATTCTTCTTAAATTTATTCAAAATTGGACACTGTCGATATTTATCGACAACAATCAACACATAAAGTTTTGTTATATTAACGAATTAGTGATCCTTAATTGTCTATTGTGGTAGTTATCACATTTTCCTGACCATTATAAGCCTCATATCATTTCAGAAGCACAGAGGTGCTTTTCTCCCTCCCTCCATTTCCCTTTCGTTCTCTTCGTACAGATAGCCTACGGAACATTAATCTGCTATGTAAATCTTGAGCACAGTGTAAGCATAGGCATCGTATTTGCGCATTTTTAAGTACGCCGGACAAAGATGAACGTACAAGAACGACACCCACACCTACTAAACCACTACGCCACCCACTCGAACGGTGGGCCAGCATGAAAGTTCACTTTTTGCGCGTTGTCATTATTCATCAGTTGTGCGGGGGCGGGCTAAACTTTTAGCTGCCGTGCAAATGCTAGAAATGTGTGCCCCCTCCCCTACCCACACTTACCCCAGTTCCTACTACAGTAATGCCATTTTCATGCAATGTGGCTCCCTCGCTGCGGCTGGGGTTTTCTTCTTCATTTTTTACTTTTACCCTAACAGCACATTAACCCACCGAAAAATGCCCATTAGAAATGTAAGCAGCGAGAAAGAAAAATTAAAATTGGCCACGATTTTCATTCTCGCTGGATCTTCTACGTGTCGGTCCGGTCCCGTTCGTTCGCTCGCTCATCCATTGTTTCATTTCATTTTTTGCTCATTTTTCACTTGAAATGAGCCGCCGGGCATTCATGTCATGTGCCCCCAAGCCCCCCACCCTCACACTTCCCACCCACGCCAACGACACCGGCCGGACAGATAGCGGCGCAGCGCTGGCTTTCAATTTACGCGGCTGCGTCCGGCACATCCTTTCAGCGTGTGTCCTTCGAGTTGAAAGCAGCTTAAACCGCCTCCCAGTTTCAAGTCTTTGTTTGCTTAAACATTTTTTTCTACTTTGGCGGCATTTTCCATTAAAATTCCGCCACATTTTTTTTTTTTTTTTTTGAGCACTCGTAGAACAGCAGCAACAACAACAAGCGCGCAGGACAACGAGCAGCAGGACGAAAATTTAGAAAAATAACGCAAGAATTTAAATAATAAAGCAAGCGCGCACAAATGAATCTAATTTTTTACAAAGGGGGCAACGGGCTAGCAGGCAGATTTGCAGGAGTCACGACGGCGGGATGGAGTAAAGTGCTCGAGTGGAGCAACTGGAGGGAGCGTGGTATGGCGAGTCCGGAGGTTACGTGTTGTCCGCCCCGGCTGGGGTAAATGAAAAAGTGTTTTGCTTTCTGCTGCTTATTTTTGTTAATTTTTTCTCCACTTCTCTGCGCTTGGAAATTAATTTTATTTCGCCTCGCTGCGCATCCTTCGGCTCGTATCGCATTGTTGTTCTTTCGAGCCGTTGACAATTTTTCTTAAGCCTAATGGTCGACGCTACAAAAAGGACCTGACAAATGGCCCTTTGGACTTTTGCTCAGCTTAAATAATAATATCCACAGTCGATTAAAAATAAAATTTTCAGTAAGTATCAAACAAATTTTCTATTTTAAAAGAAGAAACTAACCTTAAAAAAATATCGAAATAAAAATTTCAAAAAATTTAATATTTTTTAAAATACAATATTTTTTTAAGCAGAATCAGTCTAAACGACAAACTCTGGCCATAATGGTTTCAATAATGGAAATTTGTGAAATTTTGGCAAAGTTGTGGCAGTTTCAAATTTAGCTATAGAGTTCGATTTATAAAACACAGCTGAAGATATCCAAATTTGTTTCAATGTAAACAGCTTCGGTGAGGCTACATATAAAAAACAACCCTATGAAAAACTTAAAAATCGTGTTGAACACCTTTCACACTTTAAACTCGTTACGTTAGGGGTGGCCCAATAATCAAGTGTGACACATAAAGGACACGCGCACCCTTTCCCTAAGCCGTTGGCAGATGAAACCAAAATAGCAAACAAAAATCGTTAAAAAATTGAAATAAAAACGAGAAAAAAATTCGCATTTCATGTCACGCTTGGCAAAGTAGCTCAAATCACAGCTGAGCCGCCCGACCGCGCCCTTCATTAAAGCGAGGGGCTTAATCAACGTGCAACACCACCACCGCCGCAAGGACGAGTTGCGGAAATCAACTTGAAAATGGGTGAAAAAAAATTGCAAATTGATACAAAAAATACAAAAAAGAATAAAAAAAAAACAAGGCAACGACAGGCGCACAAAAGGGGCACGGAGAGGGGGCTGTCATCCCGTGCGTGGCTGATTGTAGGGTTGAGCTGTTCCAGGATAACTGGGCACGCGCGCAGCGAAAGGATTTGTGTGTGCGCAAAATAATACACAATACATGGTACAACAAAAAATTGAAAATTTCATTGATTTTCCACAAGAAAATGCGTTAATTTCATTTTTTTTACGCAACGCACGCAACACTTGCGGGTGCTGCTAGAGAGGGTGACGCAGGAAACAAGGATGAGAATGACGATGATTACAATGATGATGATGATGAGCGGGTGGTTGTTACATAAGCCCATAGCTAGTATATAGTCTATATATACATAGACTATAGACTGTAGCAACAACCCCTTGACCAGCAGGCGCAATTAGATGACTCGAAAATGCCACATCGCCTACATCGTCCTCGCAAAAGGACACGCACAACAACGGTACGGTCAGTCGACTGGCTACCTTCATTTCGCATGACCAGCGTATCCTTTTGAGCAACCCCCGAAATCGCACAGAACAGGACCTCGGACAGCTGGCCAGTGTAGGTCAGCGCGTGACCTACAAATGCCGCCAAAAACGCTCTGGCAAAAAAAAAGGATGCCATCGACAAGGACTCGCATCGCATCGGCCATTTGATGGACGCACCCAAACTGACAGTTTTAATGAGCGCCAGCAGCGGCAGGCAAATTTCTTAACGGAACAAACAAAAATTGCATGATTTTTGCTTTTCGGCCAACAGATTACGCGGCAAGTTTTATATACTAAATTAATACTCTGTATTCAGTAAGGAAAGGAGTATATTGTTGTTGTGAACATGTAGGAGACAGAAGATTGCTATCTCTGAGCTCATATATCGTATAAATTCTAGCTCAGGAAGTTTAGTTGAGTTTATAAAGCCAATAAGTCTGTCTGTCTGGAGAAAAGCGACAAACTGAAATTCTAAAAGGGCTAACGATTTAAAGTTTTGAATATAGATTTTTATTTTTTCCTCCTCCTAAAAACGAGAATCTTCACGTTGTAAATTTGGGTTTTTAAAAGAGATTTTAAGAGGATTCTTAATTAGGATTTGCTTCAAACATAAAAACAATAAGAAGTATTTTAACTACAGAATATCTAATAGTCGAAACTAGACAACTTTTATTTATTTTACTATGGAGCCGATTGGAGCATCGCCCAGTGGAGCATAGTCCTGCTAAATACGCGCGCCAGTCGAAACATGCCAGGATGGCAGCTGTGCGGCTTCCCCGCATTAACTGTGGCTGCTTCTCTGCCGTTATGTGTCGCCTAGATAACCTTTGGCCTCGTCCACACACACACGCACACGGAGAGAGAAACCAACTGGCACAAAGGATAATACACAAAGGACCTCTCGCTGACGCAACAATGGCAACAAAAATTTTTAAAAATGTGTTTTTGTGTTCGGCGCTCGCATCGCATCGAGCTCTCGTCTCGACTTTTTGTGTAGAAACTATAGAAAAACCGAACACCCCATGGGCCCAGTAGCTCCTACCCCTACCCCCTGCCCCCTACCCGCTGCCATAGAAAGCCATAGCAATGCCCATGGCCACTACGATGATTCCAATACCGATATGAGGGCTGTCCTGGCGTGTGTTGGCACAATTCGTCACCGAAGTCGACTGAAAAGTTGTTACGAGTTGCTTTTGCACAGAAATGAAAAATGAAAAGTGAAAATTGAAGAAATAAAAGAGTAGAGAGCTGCCAGTGAGCTGAACTGGGAAAGAACACGAAAAATCGGAATGCTCTATATGAAATTATTGTAACGAGAAAGAACAGAAATAAGAAGGAACCGGAAGACTAAGACAATATATCAATGAAAAATAAAATCCGATGTTCAGCCGAGCCCGCAACCCCAACATTTTTAGAAAAATAATCCGAACCTCACAAAAAGGGTATTTTTCCTGACCTCGAAATCTGCATTAATGAAAATTCTAAAATATAACCAGCTTCTTAATCAAAAAAATTTTCCCTTAAAGACAATATAGAACATATAAAATATGTTTACTGTGGGGTGGGCTTCGAATCTCCTGATTAGGCTGCTCTTCGACTTAACAGACATCTGATACAGTTACAATTACAGCTTTGAAAACAATCTCTCCACCGAAATATTTTCGAGAAATGTCGACTTCTTTGAGTTATGTATAACCAAGCTAGTCGCCATAGCCCACGCAACATTACTCAACATCAACACCCCCAACTCGCATGCCCCTGCCCCCCGTGGCACGTGGCTGCAGTCATCAAACCACAGCCTGCCAAGAAGTCAGCGAACTCTTGGAAAAACAATGCCGACACTTTTTCTTTCTCATACGTTTTTGGGGGGAGAAAAACTTAATTTTTAATCGCGCCAACTGTGTTGGCGATCAAATGACAAATCAAACAAAAGGCACACAAAAAAGAAGAGAAGTTGACAATGAAAACAGAGCAAAAGAAGGGGAGTTAGTCGATTGGGCATAGGAGAGGAGGAAGGAGAGCCTGCGCTGCACTCGAAAAGCCACTCGAATGTCAAACGAAGTGTGCAACACATTAATTCCCCTCCTAGTATCCCCAATGCCTGTGGGCACCCACAAACTGACAGCAATTAAAAGCCGCAAGACACGCGTCGTGCACCGCCCAGCTCCCGTCCCATACCCGCTACCCTGTTTTGCCACTGGCATGCTGACAATTTGGATATGTAAATGTGCGACTAATGAACACTTCAGAATGTCGCCTACCGCTTGCCCCTCTGCATCTTTGAGGCTGCTGCGAGTGGCAGCTGCGCCTTACAAAAAAACTAAAATAATAAATAAAACAAACCAGAAAAAATTCAAACCCGGCGCGCGCTCAAAGTGCAGTCGCCAGGTATGCAAGCAAATGAGGCTCAGTCTTCGACTCCGTCTCAAACTCTCAAGGAGCCGGGATCCTAGTCGCGTGCTGCAGCTACCCTCAGTTTTTTAATGCTCCCTAAAAAATAAAAAATAAAACTAAAAGATGCAGCTTCCTCAGCTCTCTCGTGCCAGGCAGACGCTCGGAGTCTGCTCCTGCTGTCATCCTGTTGTCGCCGCCGTTGCTGTTGCGTTTCCCTATCATTTTTGGCCAGCTCCTGTCTCTCATCTCATCTGCCGCTGTCTACCTTTTTATTTTTTTTTATAGGTAAATCTCCTTTTTAATGCGCTTGTGCCGCGCCATCGATCCGCCTGTTGGTTGTTTGTATTTGGATTTTTCGTATTTACGTATTTTGTGTGCGCGTCTTTTTAATAGGATTTTTTATGGGCTTTGGGTGCGTGTCTCTCGATTGCAGCATCTTTTTTTGTGGAGGGGTTCTCTCAGCATCCTCTTCGCTCGCTTCTGTCGCGTGCGTCTCTCTCGCCTAGCGGATTGTGCCGTGTAGATTGTTCGTTTTTTATTTTGTTTTGATATTTTTAGCAATTTTATTATCTTGTCTTCTTATTTCTCTTTTATGATGTATGAAATATTGATAGATTTTTATGTGCTGCTCTTAGGGAATGGGGTGCGATTATGTGCGATCGCTTGTATTTCGACTAATTGTCGGTCATTAAAAAGGTTAGGGCTAGAAAGCTGCTTACAAACTAGTTACAAAGAGGATACATTTGAAATGTAGTTGAATTATTGGTAGATTTTGAGGTGTTACTCCTAGAAGGAGAGGCGAGTCTTTTATAATGTTTTCAACAAATTAGGTTGGATATTTTCCTTCCTTACAAGTAGAATGAATTCGACATGCTGTTTTTTAAGAACCGAAAAATGATCAAATACAATTTATTAATTTTACTTAATAAAATCTTGCATAAGTCCGAAACTTCTCAGATTTCCCTATTGGAAATTTTAATTATATCAAAAAAAAAATTCTCAAGCATTTGCATTCTTTCCATTTGTTTAGCAAATTGGTAAATGAATAGCTCAAATGCTCAATAACAAACCTCCCAGAGATATATTGAAACGACGCAACAAAAGGAAAAACTTTTCAAATGATGGCGTTGATTGTCCATCGCCATAAGAAACAAAATAAGCAACCCCTTGTTAAGTGACAGTTAAATTTACTTTGCATAGAATTACGCTACAGAATTGTCTACGCAAATGACCGTTAGAAATCTTGCGAAATGTCATAAAAGAAATACCCTAAACTCGTCTTTTGTATAGCAAAGACATTGACAAAGTTGTTGCAGGACATTCACAAACGGTGGGGGTAGGGATAGAGGTATAGATGTATAAAAGTATAGAAGAACATCAACGCAATTGTTACAAGAAATATGCCGCATCATTCAAACGTTAAATGAAACACGCAACATTGTAGGGGTCCCAACTGTGAGCGAAGGTTGGATTTGATAACACCGATTTTTTAATGTGAATACAACGTTGGGTAGGAACAAAAGTTAGAGAAGGTTTTCAATAAGTTAATGGGAAATTTACGTAGTAACAGTTTGTGAATCTAAAGATTTTTAGAGTCTAAGTAATCTAGAAATTAAAAAATGTTAAGCA
This sequence comes from Drosophila colorata, assembly GCA_035041545.1. Lineage (NCBI taxonomy): Eukaryota > Metazoa > Arthropoda > Insecta > Diptera > Drosophilidae > Drosophila > Drosophila colorata. Next base: position 556,020 of record JAWNLD010000453.1, read on the forward strand.
TTTTTATACTCTACAGAAAAGATACAATTAAAAGTCTAGAAGATTAGTGGAAATAGTTATTCTCTAATAATTTCTATATTCAAAAAAATAGAACAATGAATGTGTGAATGACATATACATATTTTAAAACAGACTGTAAAATCTACAAAAAAGATAAAAAATAGTTTGAATAAGCTAAGGGTAAGTTTAACTTTTAATTAAGGAAATTTTGTACACAAATTAGTTACATTCTATGAAAAAACTTTTCCCTGCCGCTTCATACCATTTGTCTATATATTATGCAAAACGAATACATTAGCTGCAATCGAGCACGGTGGAAATCAATAAAAATTACGGCATAAAAGTGCAATTAATGTGCCATGACCTGATGCCAATGGCCAGGATGAGTGCGCGCTGACAATTGCCAATGGCTGCCAGGAGGATTAAAAAGGACAAACCCCCTCGCACAGTTTGATATGCATGACAAACCATTGCCATATGTAGTAATAGTAGTATATATAGAGAGAAAGATACGCTGAGCAACCCTTATATGCATAATATGCCACCCCTTTAGTGGCATTTGCCACCCACCCCGTTTATGTAAAACTGCAGCCCTCGCAACGTTGGGGTTAAGCCAAAATGGCGCGTGTTTGCCATAACAGAAATTAAATGCACATATGCGAGCAAAGCAGCAGGATCCTGTTGACAAGGACGTGCCATATCAATTTACACAACATATGCAGATCCGCTTAAAAAGAGCAGAAAAAACAACATTTGAGGGCGGTTCGAGCCACAAAAATAACGAGAAAAAGAATGGTTACAACGCGTGCCAAGGCTTGCTTCTTGTGCTCCTATGCAACACGTCGCGTGCCTAGCAGTCAGCATCCTTAACCTCACCCCACTCCACTCCTTCTTTGCATGAACGTAGATAAAAAATTAAAAAGAAAATTTTTATAAAATGCAACACAAAAATTTCAACAGCAAAAAATGTCGAAAATTGCCCAAAAAGCAGGCAAAAATTGCATAGGTGTGTGTGCGAGTGTGCGTATGTGTGTTGCATCCCTTGTCAACAATGGCATGAAAATCCCGTTGCTGACCTCACGATGACCCCAAGCCCGAGCTGCCCCTGTTCCTGCTTCTGTTTCTGTTGATGATTTTCTATCCCTTGGACTTTATTCAGGCCACAAACAAAAGCCGGCGTTTTTGTGACTGATTGCATGCATGCAACGGCAGCAGCAGCAGCAGCATATCCTTGCATATCCTTTTTGTCTGTGTACGTCTGTGTGTGTGCTGCGCCTGGCGCTTTGGCCAAACAATGTTTGCGTCTAACGTTTTGCTTTTGTGCACAGTTTTAACGCGCCATTTGCATGTTTTTCCACTTCCATTTTTCCACATACATTTCCCATTTCACAATTTCCATGCCAAAAATGTGCAAAATGCAAAATAAAGGGGGCGCCCCGATCTTCGCCTCGCCTGTCTGTTATTTATGGCAATGTGGCAAGCTGCCAGCGGCAAGCGAAAGGCACAAAAGGGGGTTGCACAAACGGCAATATGCAAAAAAAAAAAAGTAAAAAATAAAAGGGGACAAACACAGGACACTAGAACACGCTGGTCATCAGTTGCTAAATTATGAAAATGCATATGAAAAATCCTTGCAAAAACTTAAAAAAAAAAGTAAGTGGACACATTGCAATTGGCTGCAACCGACTGCGTAATGCCCTGTTTACAGTTTAAGCACAGCTTCAAAGCGCTTAAAAACGTCAATAATATTAATTAGCATTCACTTGACTCAGTGACTTTTAAACTGTAATTTTGGACTATAACAGTTCACATTAGAAGATATGGACCTACCTGTCAAATTTGTGGAGACAAGGTCTTAAATTGTAGGGGATATAGATTTTCTAATCTAATATATAATAAAATAAAATAAATAAATATATATATTCCAAAACTCTCTCGCATTAAAAGCGTAAAAAATGGCAATTATACAGATAGAAATTCCAATATACCCTTTTTCACTTGGTGTACAAAGCATCACAATGCTTGACAAAAGACTGTCTTTTTGTGTGGAATGCTAAAGAAACTAAGTGCATGACGAGCTCGGATTATGTATTCAGAATAACTAAAAGAGAACATTGGAAAATACCGTATAAAATAAAATCATTTATTATATATATTTACTTTATAAAGAATACCTTTTATAACCACTTTTTATAACCTTATATTAAGTTCTTTGACTAATTTAAGTGTTATCAGATTAGGACATTTCTATTATCCGTTATTTTAAGAACCGCTCACCCTCTCTCCACTCTTTCTCCCTTTGAAAACAGAATAATTGCAAAACTTCTTAAAGATTTTCTATTTGATTTTATTAATGCCAAACCCAGATAAGATTACATTTTCTATAAATTCCAGGAACTTTCCGCTTGCACAGTAAATGTAAATTGCATTTCTCACAGCCTGGCCCCACTTAAAACCTTGACCCCAAGGTCCCGGACAACATATACAAAATTATCGCCTGGCAAACATCAAAATATTGAGCCTACCTATGCAAAATAGTTAACAATAAAAAATATTAACGAAAAGAAATCAATTTTTTCGCACATCTCAGGCACTTGACCTTGTCGACGACCCAGGACATTTAAAAAACATTTCCTTAAAATTGCGCAGAATAAAAAAAACCTCATTTAAAGTAGTGCGGCAAAAGTAGATGACACCCCGGGCAGCAAACTGGGACACGTTCACACGCCGCAGGACATCGGACCCCGGAATTTGGGCGCAAATTCATATGCAAAGCAATGGACCATGCACCATGCCCGGTGGTCACGGGTCGCAAGGATCTGTGCATTGTATGTGCTGGACATTGCGAATACGCTTAGCTGCATTCCCTGCCCTTGCCCCTGCTTCTTATCCTTGCTGACAAGCGGACAATGAGCAAAAAATATTTTGCATAAAGCCGCCGCTGCGCATTATGCAAAAAAAGAAAAGAAGAAGAATGCCCACGGTAGATGCTGCTACCTAGCTGGAAGAAAGACAGTACGTAGAGTTTTCAAGACGTCCACCATTTCTCATGACGTTGCATTTTCCACGCCTGCTCCGTTTAATTAGAACAAACAAAGGGTGTCCCAGGACGCAGTTTTTGGATTTCTTTTCCTCTTTACTTATATCCTGTGCCCATTTAAAATAGGTAAGCAAGGGTATAATGGTTTTGTGCGAATGTATTTATAAGACCGCAGGAAGCATATCCTACCTCACAGGGTACCTCCTAGTCGGCTACACACAACTGCAACATTTTAAGTTGTTTTTTTTTATGATTTTTGCAAGTAACCCAGCTTCGAGTCCTTGCAGCGTTAAACTGTTTGCTTAACCCAATCCCGAGTCCTGTAGGTCCTGTCTGTGTGGGTGGCTTAAAAAAACACTCAGACCAAGTGCAATTATGTGAGTTCGGCCCCGTTAATTTGGCTGGGCTTAATCCTTTTTGGTAAAGTCATTCGTGCGTTCAAAATTTTACCAGCTCATGCCTCGTAATTGTGGGATCGTCTAGGGACTGATAGGGTAGAGTAGAATGGGTGAGGCCGATGGCTTCAATTTCGACAAGTAATGCACTTGATTTGTGCGTCTTTCAATTAAGGCCAGGTGATCTATACTGAGGATTAGGCAGCTATTTCTAACGTTCTACTGGTCTCAGGTGAGCTATCGCAGAGAGATGTTTAGATGGAAACGGTAAATATATCCGATATGAAGTCAACTACAGTAAAGGCTCTTTTGAGCAGACAACAAGATTTCTAGTTTTTTTGGTCCTAAAGGAGTTGTTCTCTTAAATAATATGCCAAAAAACTAAAAAAAAAAACATATTCATTCAAATTTTTTGTCTGAATGAAAAACTGTTGACCTTCTTCTATGTTTGTTAATGATAAGTAACAATTGATTCACTGACCTTTAAGTACAGCTTTTACAGTAGTATTTAGTTTATCTTTCACTTTATAAATTCAAACATAGCCCAATTTTATTTTAAATAACCTAGAGTTTTGAATGCTAGCTTTAACCAATAAATACAAATTAACAATGTTTTTTACTTACGTTGTCGAAAAGCACGCCAAAATGCCACAATAAATATTGGGAATTAGGTAAACTGTCGAGTATTTCGTTATGCACACATTCGAGCACATGAAAGACTGAGATGGCACGAATGAGCGCAGTATATTTTGCCCATGTTTGCGAACATTTACAACACTAAACCTGCACAAAAAGTACTTTGTTTGCATTTTGCAGTCCGTTTAACTTAAATGCTAGTTTTCAGCAATTTAAAGTATTATTTAAATGAGTGAAGCTGAAAAACTGGCCTCCGACGAGTCCCAGGATGAATCTAATTTGACGGCAGCCTTCGGCGCTGGCCTTTTGGGCGCTTTAAGCGACGAGCGCCGCTGCTCAACGACGCGCAAGCAGCAGCAGCGCCTGGAAAACGCCGAAGAGCCGCCCGTGCACGATGTGGAGCCAGCGGAAGAAGTGGCACCAGCCAGTGCAACAGCTGCAGCAGCGCCAACAACACCTCCGACGCCGCCGCCTTCGCGCCCAACTCGCCGCAAGCAGCTGAATCCGATGCAGCGTGCCGCCCAGTTCAGGCGCCACGTGCAAGCGCTGCAGCGTACGCCGCACTTCATGATACCGCGCCTGTCCTTCGGGCGCGTGGTGCGTGAGATTATGATGCAGCACACAGCGACGCCCTTTCGCATCACCGTTGGCGCACTGGAGGCGCTGCAGACGTCCTCGGAGATGTTCCTGACGCAACGCTTTCAGGACTCCTACCTGATGACCCTACACCGCAGCCGGGTGACGCTGGAGGTGCGCGACATGGCCCTGATGGCATTCATCTGCAAGCTGCACGGACAACTATGAGCTGCAAGTCGAATTTGCATATATATAATTGTACTATATACTTTTAAAATATGATTAAAATTAGCTTTTAGATGTATACATATATACCCAGTACCCTTTGAAAGTGGCTAAAGAAGGGGTCTAATGATTGTGTGTAGTAGCATATAACAGGCGAAAGACAGCAGCTAAAACTCCATAAGGAGTCTTCTTCCCGACTGGAAAACTATGCCAATTCCGGACCCCATCCAAGCCAAGCCAATCCCAATCATTCATTTGCATCGTGTGTGCCTGCGCCTGCTCAGCAAAAAGAGAACAGAAGCAGCGCAAAACTTTTGCCCCAAGTGATTACTCAATTTAAATGGCAACAGCTTCCCCAATTCTTGGCCGAAACAGGCAGAAACAAAAAACGAGCAAAAAATGTTTCGGCGGGTTGCCGCAGATTAAATACCCTTGCACACATATGGAAGGTGTGCGCTATATATCTATAGTTATCGGTTTTTTCGCACCACTTTTGACCGATTGTTTCTACAGAAGACAATATCATATTATTGTAGAAGCTGAGAAATGCTTACAATTGGCAAAATTGGTGAGAGTATTTTATGAAACAAATTAGTTTTTCATACAAAAACTCAGACTGAGATATACAATATCGTTTCTCCTGTTGACACTGATCAGGAATATACATACTTGGAGATATCTCCTTCTGATCGTTACACATTTCGTGACAAAATTAGAATACCTTTGGCAAGGGTATAAAAACAAACCCCGAGCAAATCGAATTCGCAACAAAAAGATGCTAATGCATGTGCTCCCAAATGACAAGAGGCAAATGGCTGCGGTCGAGTGTTGTGGGGGGCAACTTTGATTGGGGTGTGTGTGTGTGAGTGTTTGTTAATATTTTTATTTACACCCTTATAATGTTGCCCACACACGTCCCACACCCAACCTAACGCCTGCTAATCTAATGCACACAATCGAAATTTGCCTAAAAAAATAAAAGAGCACAGGCCACACCTCGCAGGAGGCAATGTAGGTGGACGGGGGCGCTTGGTCACTTGGTCGGCCTGTCGCAGATAAAAGCATTATGGGCAAACTTCTGCCTCTTGGCCGCACATAAGTCTATTACATAGATCATTTATTACACGACCAGCGCCAGCGACTTCTCGGGTGTTGACGGCGACGTGTGTTTCTAATGTGATTTTTTTTATTTGCCCGCACGCCGGACAAGCGGCCCGTAATGTGTCCTTTTAACCCCCGGCTCTGTTCTGGTCTTACTCTGCTCCTGCATTTTTTAGCGTTCGCTTTTTGTCTTATCGCAGCAGTTTCATCTCGTTTGTTTTGCCCACTGTGCGATTGCTCAATTTTCGAGGCACTTGGTTTCTGCAGAAAGTGGTGTGGAGAAGAAGCTGGAGAGGTTCTGGAACGATTTGGATTTTGTGTGTGGGAAGAACTACAGTGCAGATTTAAGAGCACCCCCTACAAAAACTTGAGCTTGAAAGTGTTAGATTACCATTATAAGAATAACTTAAAGAATATGATAGATCTCATTAAACAAATTTTATTAAATAACAGTCCTTCATAATTTTTCAGATTGATTTTAGCTGATTCGCGACATATCCTATAAAAAGTTTTACCAGTTCAACTTAACTTTACTTTTATGTATGAAAAACAATTTATAAAATTGTGTGTCAAATTCAATAAAGTTATAGTCCTTAAAATTAAATTCTGAAGCTACATTTTAGCTTTACCTCAGATTTAACCCTTTAAAAAGCTTTACATATTCAACTTCACCTTGCTTTTTACTTTTTTAAATTTCAAGAAAAATTAAGAAATTAAACTTAACCACACTTTGAAATTTTAAGAATACGAAAAAACGTATAAAAAATATAATTGTTGAAAAATCCAAAGAAGTGAGCTCTACTGCCGAGAATTAAATCTATCTGCAGATAAAATGTTTTTAAGTGCTTTTTACATTCAACTTAAAACTACTTGAAAATTTTGAGAACTCCCAGCTTTTCACGCTATTTCTAATCAGCTTTCCCCTGAGCTTTTTTTGCCACTTCCTAAGAACTTTTTGTTTTTAGTTGCCACAAACACAACTGTACCCCACTGCTGCACCCTCCGGTCAAATTCTAATCAAACTGTCAACTGGCAGCAAAAGTCGTAACCCAAAGCCCGCCTCTCGTTAGTCCGTAACATGTGAGTACGGGTAGCAGCATCTCAATTTGGTTGGACGGTTTTCTATGCTCTGCTGTTGTTTTGTTTTTTGGTTTTTTCTTTGCCAACTTAATTTACTACTTGGAGCATATGCTAAAAACGAATGGCCATGACTTTTTTCTGTTTTTTTTTTTGCTTATCAAAAGTCAAGTAAATATCTGCAGCTAAGAGATACAAAGATACAGATTGGCCCCACACACACACACTCACACACTCGTTGATGATGTCGATGTCGCTCTGTGTGTGATGCTCCCGTGAGATAGTTTGATTAATGGCCAAAAAGTGCCCGGCATTTTGGTCTTTGGTTTGGTTTTGTATTTTGTAATGTGCGCCGCATTAGGAGCCAAAAGAGCAGTTAGAAAAAACTGTTAATACACATGTGACTCGATTTCTCAAAGTGTGTGTGGGTGGGTGGGTGTTTTGGTGTGTGTGTGTGTATGCGGTTGTATTTGTGGACACTATTAAGCGTATACCCCAAATATAAACAAGAAACTTGGCTCTGGCCTCGTGTTTTTTTTCATACCCTGTAACCATTTCAAATGGGTAGGAAAGGGTATAATGTATATGACAGCCAAAAGAATACATTTCCGACTACAATATATTCAAGAAAAATAAAGAAAGTGCCGCTTGTATAGAATCAAATTTAAATATGAGTTACAGGGTATGTTTTAGTCGATCATTCTTACTGTTATTGTTTTCTTTTTTGATTTTTTGTTTAGGCCAAGTGGGCCGGGCATAAAAAGTTGCCTGTTTATAACGCGAAATCATCAAGTTAACGTGGCGCTTGATTTATGGCATGTTACGCTCACAAATGTATTGGTTCCGTTCAAATCCAACTAGCAAAGCCGAGGGGGGGGGGTGGTAGTAGGAGAGGGGGATGTTGGAGGCCGCGCTGACAGTTTGCGTTTGTCACGCGAAGGCATTTAACGGGTCTTCGTCTCAGTCGTGGTCGGCGGCGTTTTTATTAATCAAAAATTCACATCAGCCCGCCAGGTGGCGTGTTTGATGCGGCATTTTATTTAAATTGCTGACAACGACATGCTTTTGATTGCCACACCATCCGTCCGTCCATCCGTCCGTCTGGCTGCCATTTGACAGGCGGAAAGGGTTCGCCATTGACTTATGACTCTTCGATTTGGCCAGCCCAAATGGGAAAAGGAAAGAAATGTAGCCCGAAAATTGCGCCACGACATGCGAACCGAAGAACTTTTCAAGGTGTTTGAGTAGTTTCCTAGGAACTAGCTTATTTTTGTAAACGAATATTGATCAGGGGCGCGAATTTAAAATATATTTGTGGATGGCTGGGCTACTGTTCAAGCTTACATCTTTTTTTTTGTCAACCAAAAATATATGTTCGAACCTGGCTTACATAAATATTTTTGCTGTAATAACCTGTCTGAAAACAGACCTATTATTTCATAATTATAACTAACCCATGAGCATTGTCCAAGCCCCTATGTCTAGCCTGAGCTCATCACTCACTAAGGCCATTATACACATCCACACACGCACACCCACACGCACACACACACATTTAACCCTTTAATTGCCTTTACTCAACCCCTTTTAAAGCGGCCTACCCTACTCGAATGTTCAAACACAACTGACAATTGATCACATGATATGAAACAATAAGAAAGATAGAAAAACCAGTTAGCTGTTCATATTTGTGGAAATTTAACCCTTGAACATGGACAGAACAAACAAGCAAACAAACAAATAACATTCCTATTAAATTCAAATTACAGGCACGAACAGTTGGCGCCCCCACACCCCCAACCCCGCGACGCTTAAGGGTTAGAATGAGCCCTGACCACTTGAACTGGCCTCAAACCCTCGCTTTTGCTTGAACCGTTAGAGACCAGCATATGAGCGACCAGTGTGTGCCATATTTTTGATTGTTTTCAAAGCAATTAAGGTGTAGAAATTTGTCTAATCGGGCGTTGGCGTTGGGGTTGGGTATGGGTTAGGGTTAGAGTTCTGGTCCGTAGCTGTCTTTTAATGGCTATGTTGACGCGGTGTAATTTAAGTTGAGGGTTCGTAGCAACAGCTGGATATTAGATTAGATGTTAAGCCTTGCTATATCTACATACTGCGCACAAAAGCCCAAGTCAACTTTAAGTTAAAGCGGAAATATCCCATACTTCCGACATCCACGCACACACACACACACATACATACACGTGCCGGCTCAGAGAGTAGAAACTATTCCATGTAAATCCCCATATACCGCCGACCCTCATCTGCATGCGTTACGCATAAATTTTAACCCAAAAATACTCCCGACAGCTGCCTCCGCCTCCAGTCGCAGCCCCACCCACCCACTGTTCGACAGCTTCCGCTTTGCTTTGGTTGGGGCTTCTTTTTCTGTTTTTACAGGTTTCCCATTGGCTGTGGAGTTGGGCGCTTTACCCCATTTTAATATTATGCCATTTATATACGGAATGGCGAAAGAGTTTCTTATCGTAATGTGTGGGCTATAAAAAGTATTAGGCAACTGCCTCGTTTGTGTGGGCGTGCATATTGAGAAAATGGCTGTCATAATTTCGATGCTGTGGAACTGGTTGGCGTTGATAACACACTGAAAGAAATTTTATAAAATTCTGAAGAAAAATTTTGTACATTTAAAGAGCTTACTAGAAATTTTAATTTCTTCCAGGAAGATCGCATTCTAACCTCTTTTTATTCATTATATTTTGTTTTTGCTTTTAAAGAAAAAAATGTGTCAACAATTTTATCTTCTGTTAAGGAGTTCTCTCCATATTATAAAAATTTCCCAGAACAAGCTCCAAAATTTTCATTAGTGTGCAAGCACCCTCAACACAGAGACACCCTCTGTCTGTCTGCTGTGGCCCAAAAATAACTCAGTCAAGTCATCTCGATATTAAAAAACAACACACAGGCTGCCAAAAGACACACACATCCCCATTCACCCAGGCTGGCAACCCCAACACTTGAAGGGGCTGGGGGTCCCAGTGGGTACCAGAGGCAGGCCGCCAGCTTTTCACATACGTGCCCGCCCGAACGGCACACAGATCCACTCGACATAAAAAATGAAAATGTCAAACCGAAAAAAATGCTTTACTTGGTTAAAAAAAAAGGCAGCAAAGAGCAAAAGATACAAAACGAGATACCAAGATACACGAGCTAAAAGATACACACACGATGCCGAGGCTGATGCTGTCGCTGAAGCTGATGCTGATGCTGATGCGCTGCTACATGTAGCAGCAGGGCACGTCACCCAGCTTGCCAGAGGCGAAAGTCAAAGATGGCGTCGACTACGAGGCTTGCCACCCCTTTATTTTTTGTTGTACCAATGGGGGCAGAGGCTGATTAGCATATGTGTGCTACGAATTTCCAGCTGAACAAAATGGCGGTGCTTGAGCTGCTTAAGAAGGCTGACAAATGGTTTTGAATCAAACTGGTTTGATTTTGTTAACAATTAACAAAAACGGAATCAGCCGAAACTAATTTTCTTAAATGAACAAACAAAAACAAACTGGATTGGATTAGAAAATTCCTTTTCTGAAATATTTGCAACTGTAATTGTAGCTGTTTAAGGTTTATAGTATTTCTATTAGATATTAATAATTAAGAAAAATAAATGAATTCAAATAATTACCAAAAATTAAGCGTAAAAGAGTTCAATTTATTCTGGATATATAAATATTATTTATATCTGATATTAAGAAATGTCCAATATTGAAAAATTTTATAGAGTATTTTCCTATACATAAACCGATAGATTCTAAAGGAATTTGGAATTATATAAATATGCACATAGATAGATACTTACGTATTTCAGACTATACAAATTATCTCAAGCTGCTTTCTATCTGTAGATCTATTGGGCTCTCGTGGCAAATGTTGTGGTCAGCACTTGACCGGACAATTGTTGTGGTAACATATGGCCAGGACAGACAGCGGGACACTTTCTTGCATAATCATTGTTTGTGCGTGTGTATCTTAAGGATCTGCAGTAGCAGCAGAGGGTAGGAGTAAGGAGTAGAGAAGTAGGGAGTAGGAGAGTGCCCGCGCGCGCCAACATGCATAATCTCTTCGGCACACCTTGAGCCCTGAGCAGGGACAGTATTTGATTAAGGATAGCAGGGAAAAGCAAGGATAATACGAATGCAATGATTGCATCGAAATTGCAAACGAAATTTTCAAGAAGCAAAACGAGCTCTCTTTAGAAAAACCAAACAACAGCTGCCTCTGAATCTGACTGTGTGTGTGTGTGTGTGGCGTATGCAGAACGGATGCTGGAGAATTGGAAGGAGTGGGGGGTAAAGAGAGAGTAGAGGATATCAGGTAACAGTGGATTTGTTTATTTGTTTTTGGGTATTTGCATTGCGTAGTGAAAGTAATTGGTTGAATTTTTGTGGAATACAATCGGGTAAAAGAAAAGTATAAGAATACAAGTAATAACGCTGCAGTCGGGTGTAACCGACAGCGCAACAATGGTTCACAGTATACATGATTTCTTTTACCAAAAACTTAAAAAAAATGTTATTTTTAACAATGCAGAATCAAAATATATATTAAAATTTTAATCTTTTAATAAAAATCTTAGCACTTCATCAGTCACAGGAATACACGAATATATATATTCCAAGTTTCAAGTCTGTAGCTTCAATAGCGGCGAAAAACATTGCGCTCATACGGACAGACGGACCGACAGCAAGACGGACTTGCACAAACAAAATTTAACCAACTTTTTACCTCCTCATAAATTTACAACTACAGTACCAATCTCTAGTTATTGATTTAAACCCAATTCGATGATAAATTTTAGATACCCAATCATCAGCAACATATTTCCCATACCTTCTGAAATATGACTCAACTTCGTTTACTCTATTCACAATTCTAGGAATATAGTTGCTCAACCTGCACAAAAAAAACGAGATGAAAAAATTGAAAACCAGCCTGAAAACAATCTTGAATAGCTTCTCAACAAATAAGTGTACAAACAGTGCTGCCACTCCCTGTCTGGGCACATCCTTTTGGTCCTTTGGCAACTTATCAAATCGCAAACAATAACCAAAAATGCCAATAAATCAAAACACCTACAAGAAAGGGATTCCTCGGCATTGGCCAAAAGGTTAAGCAGCTCACAAATAGGGGTAAGCGGCCCTAAAGTATTTCCCGATTGAGCATAAAAAATCGAACAACGATAAATCCTGGCAAACAAACTCCAAGACAGGCAACGCGCACACAAAGAACATGAAGCACCATTAAAAAATGGTTAAAGAAAAGAAACTCAGCTCGATTTTATAGGGTTACATTAGGTGCGAAGCGGACAATGTCGGGGGTTCCACACATAGATAGGGTGAGAGAGAGAGGGAGAGAGAAGGGGGAAAATGCACCGAAGGGTAGCCCAAAAACAATGTGGCCTTAAGTTACCGCAAGGATCTTAGGCCAAAGGCAAAGGGTTTCTTAACCCTAAGGTTACAAATAGGTGCGCAATAAAAGTCGTCCCGTCATTTTCAAAGGGTAGACAATGTCGATTCAGCAGTTGGGGTTACCTTATTAGAGGGTATTATATCCGAAGACAACACGTATAAATCGTAGGTGTTAAAAGTAAGGCGGCAAATGCCTGCACAGCGGGATGGCTCCATGGATGGAACTAGATCAAAGAGAGTTGACATCACAAAATGCACTGTTAGAAATTTGTATAAAGTTTTCGAGAGACAAATTTAAAAATTGAATTGAAATTTATAACAGCTGGAAACTTAAGGAATTGTACTAATAAATATTGTAGGGTTTTTCTTGATGTAGATTTATAAAAGTTAGAGAGAGCTTTAAAATTGAGCTTCTGTATAAAAATTGTTGTTGTAGAGATTTTTGGCTTTTAATAATTTAGAATAGAGAATTTAATAAATAAAATAAAATATTTTTTACAATGTGGTTAGGCTTGCCCTGCATTCCATGCCAGCTAAATGCAGTAAATCCTGTCTCTCTGGCATTATTCAGCTGGCCTAAACAGCTGAAATCCTTTGTGCTGGCAACCGCCTAATTACCCGAGAGCTTAACCGGGTTCTATGTTCTGGGCCATGCCACACTTTGGGCATATAATGAGCAAAAACAAAAGCCGAGATCTGAGATGCGCATTGATTAGTAAAGTAAACACTGGCATTAGACGGCTAATAGCACACGCCTCGCTGCACGGCTGGCCAAGCCAAATCCCAGCCGGCCAGATCACAGCCGGACCCGTCTAAGCCGACGAAGCGTTCGAAGAGTTTGCAAACAGTTTGGCTAATTTGCAGCCCACGGTTACACCTACAGACTGAGTGCATGCAAATGTTGCGGCACGTTTGGAAATGCTAGACAACAGTTTCCACGGAAGGGATTAGGCAATAGCCGACGCAGACGCTGACACCGACACCAGGGTCTCAATGCACCGACTAAGGGTTAAGCGGATTTTCTAAGCCAGTGGCGAAGTTTTGCTAACAAATGAAATTGGCACGGATTTCGGTCAAGACCAAATGCTTGGCTGTAAACTGAGCCATATATATCAAGTTGATCCCGACAAGGACTACGGCACAGTGTGTCCTGCCATAAAAGTAAATTCAGTTAAGTGGCCATTAGGCGGCTTTGTCCGGTGCTTGGAGCTCGGAGCTTGGAGCTTACCTGGTAGCCGTTGGTACCTCACATAAAAACTGCTTAATTCGTGTTAAAATCCCAGCCGAAAACATTTAAGAGTGGTTAAGCAGAGAGTGTCCGGCTGAGAGATGCCCTGGCACCACCAAAGAGCGAGAATAATATATATTTTAACTATAAATAAATAATATAAATCTATGTATGAAACCTGCCTTGTAAAACCCACTCTAAAAAAAGAAATCGGAAAACTTTCGAAACGCGATCATTTTCTTCTGCTTATGATACAAAAAAAACCTTTATTCCAAATATAGAGATTGAAAACCTGTGGTCCAAATTTGAAGTGTCTAGCTTGAAAAACACGAACCAGGCTAGAAAAACTAGACATCTCCTGATTAAGTATAAATTTAATTTTATACAAATTAACCTGACATTACATTCATTTGAACAAAACTAATATACCCATTCCAATCCACTTGCATTGGGCACAGGGTATAATTATTTTGAATGTCCTTTAAGTGGGCTCGCATAAGCTTACCATATGAAAATTTGTTGGACAGCCTAAGCTAGCGCATAAAATGCAACAGCTACCCCCACTGCACCCTACTCCCTATCACATACACATACACCTTTCCCCCCTCTTCTTCCATCAGGCGACACAACAAACAGTCATATTTGCTGCTGTCAGTCGGAGTTAAGGACACATTGAGACACATGTCGATGTCCTGTTTCTGTCCCCTGCTCCCCTGCCTCCCTCTCCACTCCTCTCCGTGCCTGTCTCTGTCTCTGCCAACTAACTCATAAATTTTTTATCCAAACACGCGGCTCGCACAGCTACCTAGTTATTGTTTTTTATGAGCTGCGACTATTGCACGCCCACGAACAGGACGCAGGGAGCGAGAGAGAGAGGGAAAGGCGATATGACGATGGAGGCAATACACAAATATATGTGACACACTGTTACGCGTCCAGCATCCTTTGCCAGACAGTTCCCGGAATGCCATTGCACAGGGATTTCCGGCCAACTCGTGCAAGTGTCCTGCCCCACCCGTTGCAGCCTGCGAGAGCTGTCTTCTTTCCTTTTTAATTATATTGGAGTAGCTCTGACAAACCAAAATTTAATTAGATAATGTCAGCGCCTAGGCGCTGAGATTAGCCAAGATCGTCCTAGATAGATCCTATTGGCAGCGTCATATACTCCGAAATTTCTAACACTAGTAATATATTATAACACTTTAATATATTTTATATCTTTTTTTATTTACAGTTTAAATATTTTCTACAATACCCTCTTTTGTAACATTTAAAAGGCAGGTCCCGCCTGCTCTCCCAGGCTCTGCGCTAATCCTTTGCAACCAATGCGACATCAAAGTGAAACAGCGCCCAAGGAACCTAAGCTGCCACCTACAAAACAAAGCGATTAGCCAAAAGCCGCCGACAAAGAGCTGTGGCTGAGGTGAACCCACGGTAATCGAAAGGGTGTATTGTTGCAAGGTGCCTAAGCGAGCGGCTTAGAGAGCGGGACAGGATGCAGGGAAACCAGAGGAGCACTTGGCCAGCAGCCAAACACAAGAAGCCAAAATATTTGCGCAAAAAAACCACCGCAATTAAAGCCGCATAACAGCTGAAGCCTAATGCGATGCAGTCTATTGGAAAGCCGACTCCCAGAGTAATGAAGCTTAAAAGTCCTGAAGTCCTTAGGGTCCTGCAGCTTAAAAGCTTTGACTGCATGTGGTGCGCACACAAAGAGGTAAACAAAATCAAAAAATCAACAAGCCGCAGGACAAATCGCAGCTGGCGAGCGGCCATTGAAAAGCTGCACTCGAACTTTGGCTAAGGGTTGTGCCAGGCGCAAGGGTTGCCCCGCTGCGTTAACCCTTTTCTTGTTGCTGTGGCAGGCGGCCAATCAAAACGAGCCAAGGACTCTTTCACAACTTGATAAATGACTAGCTCGAAGGTAATTCAAAACTTGTGAACGATGTGAGCTGCTCAAAATATTTACGAGCGCTGATTAGGGCAGCTCTTTGGGGGCAGACAGACATCCTGTCTAAAAGTGTCAAAGGATCAGCGGACACACTCACTCGAGTTGATGGCTGCCTGCCTGCTGCAGCTGCAGCTACAGTGGATACCCAACCACTTGGACACCTTGCACTGCGAGCTCTCGAGTGCGACAGGATATATGTTGGGTTATTAATGAAGTGGCGCGTCATGTGAGCTGCGTGTGAAATATGGAAATAGAACTGGGCTCTAGAGGAAGTAGCGGGCTGTGGCTGTCAAACTAGCTGCAGTCTTTCATATAACTATCAAACTATAAAAGCTATGAAGCTAAGCTTGAAAAGCTAACCAAAGCTGTAAGCGTTATCTTTAAACAATATTTAGGCCAATATCTAAAGCATCTCAAAAATTCAAAATTTCCAAAAATATTAGTAGATACTTTAGATATCTTATAGATACTTTTCGCATAGAGACTAAGTCAATATTTATTTATAACAAAAATGTTTTGAATTTTTTTTTAAACCCAACTCTAAAATAATCTTTAAATGCTTAAATCGTTGCTTTTAAATTTATTTACAGCTTCAAGAGTATGATGTAAATAATACTAATAATTTAAATAAGGAAATCTTTATAAACATATGTACACCTGCTTTTCTAAATCAGAAACTTACCAAGTTTTAAGAAAACTTTTAAACTGTTTTCGAGTTATCCTGGCGATAATTGCTTTATTTTTCAAAGGCCCCTGGCTACCCAGGTAACCCAAAGAGCTGTCCACACACACGCACGCACACACTAAAATTGCCCCCAGCTTAAAGCTAATAAACTCCAAGGTACATAAAAGCGAATACCAAGCAATGGACTCATCCCAGCTCAGAAAAGTGGCCCAAAAAAAATAAAAAATAAAATAAAATAAAAATAGTATACAAGCGAAGAAAACTGAGAAAAAAATATAAGAAAAATGAAAGCCCACTTTTCTTTTCATTAGAAGAAAAACGAGCAGCGGCAGCAACACGCATTGTCCTAGCCAGAAAGGACATTCATTGAAAAACAAGAAGCTGCTGCGGCCCACAAAACAAGCTAAAACAAGCCGAATTCCAGCTACCGCCCTCTAGTCCTCCTACCCCCTAGAGATGAAAGTTAACAAGGCATCAAATAACAGGCGGCTGCTTTAAAAGCAAAAGGGTATCCTAGCGACGAACCGGGAGCATCAGGACATGGGCCAACCAATGTCCAATAGCGAACACAAAAACAAAGATGAAAAACTGAGGGAAAAAAAAACAGAAGATATAGCTTAAAATGAAATTAAATGAAGCGTGGTGGGGCAGGCGTGGCCAGCTTATGCCTGAAACTTACCTGTGTGGCACAAAGGACACCACACACATGCACGTGTAACATGTCCTGCGTGCATGTACCGCCTACAGCCTCAACTTGAAGCTATGTCAAGCAAAAGCAAGACAACTGCGACTCAATCAAAACTCAACAGCACTACAAAACAGACAAAAAAAACACAGTTAACTTAAAATTGGATGACTAACAGATACCCTGTAAAGGTTGTTTGGTTATAAACTAAAATATTATTAATGCTTATACATTGAAATAGGGAACCAAGAGGAAACTCCTAGAATTTTGTTCTTAAGTCAAGTTCGAGAATAGTTAAAAAAAGTTCGAAATTTCTTTACTTAACAAACAAATTCTTACTTCAAAAACTTTTTTCATTATCCCAAAATTCTTTAAAATAAAACTTAAATGCATTTCTTAATCCAAAAAATATCAATGAAATATTTATCATCGAAAGCCACAAAGCCACAAACACAACAAAATTATTTAAAAAAATACAACAGTTTAGAATATTTGGAAAAATGAACAACAACAAAAAAACTATCTTACGATCCTTAGAAACACACTACACTCCTATTAAAAAAAACGCCCTACTTAGCTTATCTTCTAAGGGCAACATCCACACACACTCGAAACTGTCTAAATGAACGCCATCAAAAACACTTGAGAATCTCTAAAGGTAGACCTCCGCTCCCCTTTCCCTTCCCTGCCAACCCACACGCACTTTCCTCTCGCCTTTTCAACAAATGTTTCCAGCGCAAGCAGCAGACGTGTATGCATCCAAAGTCCTTTGGGGGTTGACCGAGAAAAAAATTCATTAAAAAAATGTCAACGGCTATAAAAATAAAATCGTGGAGTTTAGTCGAGTTAATTTGTCTGTTGACTTCCTGTCAGCTGCCGACGGACCAGGCCATTTATCACATATGCAGCGCGAGTCCTGGCAGCTATCGAATGTACCCAAATACTTAATTATAGTACTGGCGGGCATAGCTGTACTTACATCTATTTTATTTAAATAGGCTAAAACATGCTTTTTATTGAAATTTCAACTACAGTAATAAATTCAGTTTTGTATGTAAATTGCTTTGGACTGCGCGCTGTTCATCAATCAATCAATCAGTCAAAAAGATTTAATTCTGAACAAACAGTTTTACATTTAAATGAATATTTTAAAAGTATATTTATTATTATATTATTTTTCTTTATTTACTGTTTATTCTGCCTGAATGATTGACTGATTGACTGATTGACTAACTGTCTGATTGAACACGACTGCAGTTTGAGCACCACTTACTACACTTTGAGAGCAACTGCCTCAACACTTGTTGTGAATGCACACAAAGGACTCCGCCACGCGTCGTTAATATTTAGATTTTTTCTTTCTTCTTTGTGCCATATGTTTTTATTGCCGCTCGCCGCACACTTTCACCATCCTTTTCGTCCTGCCGCCGCCGCAGCCGCGTGATTATTAAGCGTCAAATATGGCTGTGGCATTTGCTGCGCCTGCGCCGGCAGCCATGTCCGAACGCATTGGCCATGCCACATAAATTCGTAATTAAAAGGACAGCGCAAGGAGTCAAAGGATTCGACAAAGGTTTTGTTTTGTTTCTCTTTTCAGCGCTGACCTCGTTCAGTTTAACCGGCGGGTGGTGCGTGGTGCGGGGCCAGCTGCTGGCCGGGTCAGTTGGCTGCTGGTCAGTCTGACCATAAATTACACAAGTCCTGGGTAGCGGGCAGGACACGTTAGACGCAATCCTTTGGCAACAATTACATGTTCGCTCTCTGTTGTTTTGCAATTCGGCTGGATTTCGTCCTGTGTGTGTGCGTATGTTTGTGTGTGTGTGTGTGTGTGTGTGTGTGTTGCTTGCAATCAATAATTATTGTCCTGCATTGTCCTTTTTGCCTTGTGCACAGCCATAATTTATTGTCCTTTTGCTGTTTACATTTCCCACGCAGAAGGTTTCCTTTATTTTCGCCTTTTTCATACCCTGTATCCATTCGAAATGGGTAAGAACGGGTGGATTGGATATGGGGGCATCTCTGAGCCCAATCAAATATATTGTATTTTTGGTCAAGTCGATCTTAGGTCTTGTATACTCGGCGCAGATAAAATGTGCTTTTGCTTTTTCGAAATCGATAAATATCGATTTTAAGGCTTTGTGTTTGAGCATATCTTAGAGCTTTTATCAGCACAAATTGTATATGAAAGTTCCCGTCTATTATTATGAATCAACGACTTTCTATTATTCAACGACTATTCAGTTTGTATTAAAATCGATATACATCGATGTATGTATATATGTATATATCGATTTTTTGCATATGTTCTTAACATATTCCGAAGATTTTAAGAGCGCGGGTTACAAAGTTCGGTGTGCAGTTCTCCTTCCCCGAAATCGATAAATATCGTTTTTATTTTTTTTGAGCTTGTCTCGAAAATTACAACGATTAGACACACATCATCTACGATACACATCAATAATAAATTTTACTTCTGGTATACCTAGGGTATATCATAGTCGGGTACACTTGCCCAGTTCTCTGACATACCTTATTTATATTTTTGCTCTTGGCTTGATTTTATCATTTCCTGGACGCCGTTTGAATTCAATATTGCGTGTGTCCTGGCTTCCTAGAAAGAGTTCCCTGTGATTTTACATTTTACAGTTATTTCGTGGAGCAATTGCTGCAAAACCCTCTAACAGGCTGTCCTGGCAGTGATAGTTATGCTGCCCGCCCGTCAATTTTTTGTTTTATTTTTGGCTTTCGTCATTATCCTTGTTAGTCCTTTAGATCATTTGCGCCTGCAATTATAACGACAGCCGCTGCATCCTTTTTGCGCTAGAGAGTATAATTATCCTTTCACTTAAGCGCAGCACGCTGGGCGTGTCAGCTGCCACACACGTTTAAGGATAACCCGAAGGATGTTTGATTTGCTAAATATCCTCCTTTGTGGCCGGCAAATGGGCCGCCCAGGTACAGTCGCGTCCAGTTAATTTGCAGTGCGTATTCCCTTACTCTCAAGTCATCGCTGTTGTTAATAAATATATATTAAAATATGCAGGATAATTTGTTTGCAAGTGTTCGCCTTAATATTTAAAAAATGTAAGCAGTTTGGCAGTCTTGCTAAGAAATACAGTTGCGAAGCAATTGAAAGAAACATCGAATAATCAAATAGCTGTGGAATTCGTTAGATTTAAGGATATTAATATCAACACTTTTGCAACCATTGTACATTACCAAATAAAAATGTAGAAAAATTAAATAAAATGTGAAGGTCCATCGATTTAAGGATATTTTTATATTCTCAAGTTTTTCTTTGAATGTTGAAAAAGACAATAGTTTGGTGGCCATTGTGCATTGCTAAGAAATACAGTTGAGGAGTAACTGTAGAAAACAATGCAGAGCAGAAATAATTGAATTTCAACAATATTCTGTGGAGGTCTGCCGATATTTATTTATCACACATGAATTGAAAGTCAGTGACAATAGTGACTGCTACATTTTAAATTGAATATAATTATATAATATAAATGCAATTAAATTTTAAACAGGCATAATTTGTATCATATGCACAAATAAAATGAATAGAAATACAAAAACATTTACTTGCAAAAATGAAAAAAATACTTCAAATACCAGCTGCGAATGGTATCCATTTTTAGCACATTTTCCCTTGCACACATTCTGTCTTCTTTTTCCCGGCAAACAAAAAAGAGAACTGATAAACGTAACGCAAGTGTGGAAAATTGTTGAGACATGACGAGTTTTCGCAAACGGACCGTGCAAAAGCCAATCCGCGGCACCCGCACCAGCCCCCACACCGCCCAGGTGATCACCTCCAGCGGCAATCCGTCGCTGGATTTGATTTTAGGCGGCGGCCTGCCGATCGGCTCGATATGCCTGATTGGTAAGTGAGACGCAGTTAACAGAAAAGCCCCTCCCCCCCTGTCCCTACCCCTATTCAATGATATCTAACTGTTCTTGATGTCCGCGCAGAGGAGGATCGCTTTATGACGCACGCCAAGGTGCTGGTCAAGTATTTCCTGGCGGAGGGCGTGCTATCCAAGCAGGAGATATTCCTGGGCAGCCTCGACGATTTGCCCGCCGAGCTGCTGCGCCGTCTGCCCAAGCCGCTGACCGACAAGGAAGTGGAGCTGGAGCAGTGCCAGGAGCAGCAGGCCAACGAGCAGTCGGCGGACAAAAATGGACTGCGAATCGCTTTTCGCTACGGCGATTTGCCGCTGGTGAACTCGGAGCAGGCGACGGCCAAGATTGGCCATCACTTCAATCTGATGGAGCACATGGACTCGATGATGCTCTCCTATTCGCTGGCCACCATCTGGGACGACAGCTACAAGGCGAACCCAGTCGCCCAGGAGGACAATCGAAGCAACTCCTCCTCCAATTCGCTGGAGCGGGAGCAGCCGTCAGCCTTGGGCGATGCAGCACCAGCTGAGGCCGAGATCGAGGTTGAAATTGAGGCCGTTGGCGTTGCCAATGCCGATGCCGATGCCGAAAACACTGCCAGCAACAACAACAATAATAACAACAACAACAACAACAATAACAATGCTGCTGCGGACAACAACACTGCCAACAATACAAGCCCAAGCGCAACAGCAACAACTGCAACAACAACAACATCAACATCAACCACAACAACATCTACAGCAACTGGATCGCCCTCGTCGAAGCCACATTTCTTCTACAATCCACGCTACGGCCGCCTGCTGAACGATCTGCAGCTGCTGCTGAACGACGAGAGCTTCTCGTCGGGCGCCTTTGCGCTGGAGCAGAAGAACCTGTGTCGCGTCTGCCTCACCTCGCTGGGCTCGCCGCTCTGGTACGACGATCATTTCGCCGAGGATTTGCTCAAGTTTCTTACCATTTTGCGCGCCAGCGTGCGCAGCTGCACCGCCGTCTGTTTCATCACGATGCCCATGCATCTAATAGCCAAATATGTAAGTCAGCGTACATGAATAAAATCTCTTTTTATATGTATAAAAACATAAATCTGGCCGGTCAAAGCCGGTTAATATGTACCACCTACTCAATCAACATTTCTTGCACACACAGGAAAGCAGCTTGGTGCCTAAGATACGTCAATTGGTGGACTATGCCATTGAGCTGGAATCGTTTGCCGGCTCCGAGCGTGAAACGCATCCGGCCTTCAAGGAGTACAGCGGCCTGTTGCACCTGCACAAGGTGAGCGCCATCAATACGCTGGCCGTGCACATGCCCGAGACCACGGATCTTGCGTTTAAGCTGCGTCGCAAGAAGTTCGTCATCGAGAAGATGCATCTGCCCCCAGGTGAGAATTCCCACTTGCTACATTAAACCAGCTTGAGTAATTTGTTGTTGCCTTTTGCAGAGCTGCAGGAGACGTCGGAAAAGGCGGCTGCAGCTGATATGATGGCCATGCCGAATTGCGGCTCTCAAGTGCCGGTCGATTCCAATGTTTCAATGGATTTCTAGTGCCTGTTTTGGCCCGATATTATGGCCATTGCCAAAAGTTCTGTTGGTTGTTTCATTAATCCCACTTTTATACTCTGTCTCTGCGCAAAAAACAAAACGAAAAAGGACCCAAAGCTGTGCGAATGCGATTCAAGTCTTGTACAACAACAACAACAGCAACCACATTCAAAATCATTTTGGCCGCAAATATACACAGGAGAAGTGAATGCTGAATGCGGCGGAGTTATATAACAATTACCGATTACATATATATATATATACAACATAGGGCGCCCGGCTGCTAGTTTAGCCCTTGGCGCTGTTAGTACAACCGATTTTACAAATTTTCTTATTTAAAAACATAGATAATTTAATAATGTATGCAGAGTGCGCCAAAATTTCCATATACTATATATAATAAAAAAAAAATAATTGTGTGCATGCGTAACGTATGATAAAAATTCAAAAACAAAATGCAAAAAATGAGATGCGAGCAAAATTATTAAGATTTTATGTAGTTATGTATGTATTAAAACAACAACAAAAAGCCATTGAAATTTTTTTTTAAAGTAGTTCTTATACAATTGGTTTTTTTACAATTATACAAATTTTTAAGTACAACTGCCATGAGTTTATATTTTTTTAAAATATTTTATTTACTAAACCTTAGCATTGTGTTGTGTTTTCTATTGGTACTATTATTGTTTGAGGCATTGTTTTGGCTAAATTGAAACTAGCAATTTAAGAGCAGAGCCTATCCTGAATTCCAACGCTAAGAAGAAAAAAAAACTGAGTATGTATGCTTACAGCTAATCTTAACGTTTTTTTAAAAATTGTTTTTAGCTGCCCATTCTCCCTGGAGGACTACGCCGGCAACACGTCCTGGCACTTTAGACTGCTGCGATATTTGCCCAGCTCCGATTTCAATTTTAGATTCGGCCGCAGCGCATCGGCAAAGTATTCATCGCACGGCGCATATGTCATATATAGTATGAAATCGGCTGCCTGCAGCCCATCGGGCGTCTGATAGCATATCTTGGGCAGCAGCAGGCGACCCTCGTGCTGGCACTCCTGCAGCTTAGCACCCAGGCTGCACTCAATTGCCAGCTTCATATTGCTGACACCAGGCAGCTTGATGCTAGACAAATGAGAGACATGGCAGGATCAGCTAATTGTGTTATATGTGAACTAAATACTTGCTATCCTCGAACTGGAGCAGCAGCCTGTGCAAAACCAGCTGGGCAAAGAGTCGAATCTCCAAGTCTTTGGTCATGGTCAGCGGCAACAGCAAATCGATGATGCGCTGCAGCTGCTCCAGCTTGATCTGATTGTATTTGCTGAGGCAGTAGATGTGCAGCACGGAGATGAGGGACAGCTGCTGGCTGGACTTGAGCGTGGCCAGCTGCTGCAGGCGCTTCAGCAACTGCTCGACGCTGGGCAAACAGCGTGCCACCAGGCACTCGTACATGTATTTGATATTCTCCTGCTCATTGTTAGCCAAGAGTGCCAGCCACAGTTGCTCCGACCAGTAGCCAGGACATTTGTAGGTTATCCTCAGCAGGGCGCGGGCAATGCGCATCTTGATGCGATGCTCTCTGGAGTTCTCCAAATACTGGCCCATCTTCTCGATCATCTCGTTGTTGATGCGCACCAGCTCATCCAGCAGCGGATTCGTATCGGTTTTACCATCGATCACGAAATTTATATAACTATCGCGTTTTCTGCAGCTCGTAAAGAAATAATTGTACTGACTGATCAGATAACCATATTCAATGCTGTGTGCCGAACGATATAGATTAGATATTTGACTAAGAGCTCTGCGAGATTTTACCAT
The DNA here is from genome assembly GCA_035041545.1 of Drosophila colorata. Taxonomy (NCBI): domain Eukaryota; kingdom Metazoa; phylum Arthropoda; class Insecta; order Diptera; family Drosophilidae; genus Drosophila; species Drosophila colorata. Next base: position 580,315 of record JAWNLD010000453.1, read on the forward strand.
TTCTCGCCAGAGAGCGGACTGCCCGAGAGTATACCCCGTAGCAGCAGAGCTGTGGGCACGCTCTTTCTGCAGCACAGAATGCATATGTTGAGTAATTGACTCGCCTCCAGGACCTCGTTTAGGATCTGATCACTCTCCTCGATGGGCCAATGCGCTGTTGTGTACTTCACAATTGCAGTGGCACTGCAAAGGGGTAAATGGGTAGAAAAGAAATATATGTAATAGGGTATAAAGCCCACATATAGGTAGAAAGACCAAAAATCTAGCCAGCCATTATTTGTTCTAATAGGAGGAAGTATCTATGCATAGAAAATGTTACTTCAGCACAGATCGGAAATTCCTCGACAAGGGATCTGCTCTCCTTTATAAGGGAGGCAGAGCGTCTCTTGTCCCCCGATGTGCCACTAAAATGTCTGGTGTGAGACTCGCTCACAAATAATTATAATAATAGCAATAATATAGGGTATATATTGTACCTAATATACGCATACCAATATTAATTACTTACACCAACACACTATCCGGATATTGCTTAAGATATGCCATCAAAGACCTCAGTATGCTCTCATCCTCTAATCTATCGTCGAGCTCGTTCAATAGGGTCGCTATGCGTTGGGCCGTCAGAATGGTGCCCTGACTGAGCAGCTCGACGGGCTTTAGGTTCAGCTCCTCGAGCTGTTTCCACTTGATCAGCTTTTCACACGTAAACCAGTCGACAGTTCGATGCAGCACAAACGATTTTTCCTCCTCCGTTTCGCAGTTGAGTTTCTTGACTAAATATTGCTGCAGTTCATCCAGTTCTGTGATACGCTCCAGCACATCTATATTCAAGTCATATTGCTCCTGATAGAAGTCGAGTATCTGCATTCGCTCGCTTTCGCACTCGAGCTTCAGGCTGAAAAAGAAGGAGAAAAGACGCCACCAGCCATGCTGGGCCCTTGGCAATTTGCTCAGTTGTTTATGCAGCTCGATGCCTATATTCACATCTGGGTAATAATACAGATTAGCCAGGGAAAATGGGTATTAATTGTTAATTTTCGATTGTTTGTTACCTGTGCGAAAGATCATCATGAAGAGAGGCTTGTCAAAATAAACCATTTCCTCAGTTATATTCGTGCAATTCGCGATTTTGGCTGTGAAACGTTTGTGATCCCTGTAAAAGTTATCACTTGTACTGCAAAGCGCCTTCATAAACTGTATATAATCGCCCAGAGATAAGCTTTCGATTGTGGGCTGCAATAAAGTGAAAGCAAATATTTAGTCACCCATTTTCCACACAAGTTGGTGAATATTAGTAAAAATGTTTTTCTTATTTTTTTCATATTTTAAATAGCTCTTGAAAAAAAATAGTTCGAAGCCAAGATGAAAATATTCAAAAAAAATTCACCAATTTTCCGCAATTGTGGTGTTAAAATTTCTCCTGTCCTGTCTCATTTTATTACATCAGAAAAGGCAGAAACTATGTAAATTTCAGCTTCCTAGCTCTTACGGTGATGATCATCAATCAGTCAGTCAGTCAGTCAATCAATTAAGCAAAACATCTTTCTATGAATAGATAATAAGTAAAAATAGCTAATAAGCAGCCGTATACCGTAACCTCAATCACCCAAAAACATAACCCCACAAACATCGCACATAACCGCACTCTTCAACATAACCTCCAACGCCAAGCTCACCTCAAATATATCAAACATGCGATTTTGGGTCTCAAAGCGCAATGTTTCATGCTGCAAGGACTTCACACGCCCGCAGATATTCAGGAGCAAGCTTTTGGCCACATGCGGCTGCCGAGGATGCATGCTGCGCAGCCAGTGCAGCAGGGGCAGGCTCTGCCAGGGCACCGTGACCAGCGCCTCGAGGAACTGCAGAGTGCCACTGTTCTGGACGAACGTTTTGATGTTCAGCTCGGGCAGCAAATAGTCCTCGGCATCGTAGAGCTCCGTTTTGTTGGTGGCATCGAGGAACTTGGTCAGCAGACTGACCCGTCGCAGCTCCGTGATGGTGGAGTGCATCAAAAAATATTCCAACGTCCAGCGAACGACAAATTTGTTGTGATTGTCGAGCAGTCGGCTGTACAGGATTCGCAGCCAGCTGAGCCAATCGTTGTCCTGGCTGCTTGCCACAAACCGCGGCAGCTGGCCACTGAGCATGGGCAGCACCAGATTGGAGTCGTGCTGCTCCAGCTGCTCCATGATCACTATATAGGCGGGCCAATGGGGCTCCACGCACTTGAGTGCCTGCTGCACCTGTTGCCACTCCTGGGCGCACTCCTTGCCCTCCCCGCACTTCTCGATGCTCAGCAGCAGCTTACGCATTATGGAATAGGCCAGCTGGCGGCTGTCGCTCAGCTCCGACTGCAGCAGCCGCTGTATAACGGTGAACAGCTGCGGCGAACAGGTGCACTCCAGTCCCAGTTCACGCACAAAATCATCGAGCAGATGCTCCAGTATTTGTCCGGCATGCGGATGCAGCTGCACCAGCTGATCCCCGGCCCCATCCGGGCACTCGCACAGCGAAATCGAGGAGAGCTTGCGCAGCAGACACAATCCGGGCCAGGGAAATTGGCGGGCATGTGCCTGCACAGCGTTGAGCACCCTGGAGACCTGCTCCCGATTCACATGGACGCTGCCCCTGTCGGCGATCACCACCGAGATGAGCTTGTCGTAGAGCTTGGTGCCGAACTTCACCTCGTTGCAGTTGCTCAGCTGGCTGTAGATACTCTGCAGCACCCGGCGCAGCGCATCCTCGTTGCCCTTCACCGTGTGTATGTCAATCAGGTCGCACAGCATGTTGTCCATTTCAATATTTTCGCCATCTTCCAGCTGATTTTCCGCGCTCTTTGGTATTTGCATTGTTTTTTGTGAGTACTGTTTTTGCCGATCTAAATGGGGTTTTGACTATATACTATATATGCACCAAACTGTGCATTTATTCTATTGAATATCCTATATAAAAATATATAGATATAAATATATGTATAAAAGCTTATGATTTTTATTTGTGAGCACAATATTCTGAGATCTGATTCAAATTTCAATGGGAAATCGGATTGCTTATAGGGATATAAACCATTCTTGGCCTGGGCATTTCTTAAATGAATTTTTTACTTGTTCACGAAGTGAAAAAAGTCCATCCGTCCGACTGTCCGCCTGCCCGGGCGTTTTTTCTTATTAATAATAATATTTTTATTGTTGTAGAAAACAATTTGAATTATGGCTTATTTGTATTTTAATAATATTTAAGCGAAAATTTTGATCCAGATAATTTATCTTAATTTTAAAAAATTTAACAAATTAACCCATAAACTCATTTTCATTTTCTTTTCACCCACATTTTCTGAAATGCATTTAAGTTCAATGAACGCAGCACCTCTTAACCCCAGCTCCCGATGTACCCCAATTTCGATTGGGTGCACACACATACACATACACATACACATGCATATGTGTATATATGCACTTACTCAAGATCGGCTGCACTTTGCATCTTTGCCGCTGCTGTGGTGCTTTCTAATTGCCCTCGCCCAACCCTTGGCCAGTGGTTGCGTCCACACAGCTTTGACCCCAATCGCGGGCGAGTGAAGTAATGAATGATTTAATGGGGCCCCGTGGCAGCAGCGGAAATGCCAGCGCCATGTGGATCACAACGGTAAAGTGGACGGAAAAACTATTGAGAAAGAGTGCGCGAGAGTGGGAGTGAGCGTGGGCGAGAGAGAGAGAGAGAGAGAGAGAAAGAGAGGGTGCGTAAGAGAGCAGACGAAGCGCAGGTCAACAAAATATTCAATTTTAGCTTTGCCAAAGACGCAAAAGAACGCGCTCAGAACTAAAGAGTTGCGAAGGTGGCTTAAAAAATTATAGAGAGACTGGCAAAGACACCTGTCAGCTTCACTTTGCCCTAACATATTAGCCAAATATTATCAATGTAGGTGTACTATTAAATTACAATAATTAAAAATAAAAAAATATGAAATAAAAGTATGAAAAAGATTTATAACTATGTAGTAAATGTGCTATATGTCTGTCAGTCCACAGGTAACTGTTCTTTCTTGAATGTCAGTTTCTTTAACTTTAGTTGCAGCCCTCGCGCATAGAAAAGATAAGCCTGTTTAACAAGTTTTCCATGCAATGTTCTGTCCAGCTCCAAAATTGTTGTTGTTGCTCTATTGTTTACAAGCGGTTCCATTTGACTGCAGCTGCAGAAACAATGCGCAAGAGAGAGAGAGAGAGAGAGAGAGAGGGAGAGAGAGAGAGAGATAGAGTATTGGAGTAAGAGAGAAGAGGAACGTGCACCTACAAGAGAACAGAACGATCATTAAACAGAAACGAGAGCTCAGAGCTTAGCTCTCTCTCTCTCTCTCTCCCTCTCTCACTTATCCTCCCTCCCTCTCTCTTGCACAACACTCGCGCGTACTTGCCACAACTTGGGGCAACCGAGTAGCTGCCGCTCCGGGCTTTCAGTTATTGTTTAGCCGTCAAGCGCGTCGTTTGGTAAACAGAAAAACCGTTGAAAACTTTTCAAAAATCGCTGTCGCTGCATTTAATGTCTATATCCCCCCTTTCAAACAGCTGACATGTAATAAAACACGACCCATGTGAAATTACAAAAAAAAAAAAAAAACTATTTGCCACATGCCCCCGAAACGCTGACCGCTCAATTGTGTTCTAATTAGAAAATTAATTAATTAACAAAACGCCCACAAAACAAATAGGCGTCATGGGGCGCTGTTTCAATCACAAATTTGTGCTCAATTTCTGCAATTTTTTATTTTTGGTAAGTCTTCTATATACATATATATATACTATATGTATATATGTAACTCTAGATATGAGGTGAAATCTGGGCCCTATGCTCGTACAAGCCGTCCAAATAGCTTGTATAAAACTCCATTTGTTTCAGTTCAGTTGAGTGTAAACTAAAAAGTCGCATGGTTAAGCGATAAAGTTTATAAAGTTTAAAAATAAAAAAAAATAGTTTATTTAAATATTTAAAAATTTGAAAAATATTGGTATTTGAATACTATACTCGCATCAAAAAGTTTTCTTATTATAAGCAAACAAATTTCTTATAACTCTTAGAACTGATATAGTCCAGGCCTTCCCAAGTCTAAAATTACAGACTCTGGCAACTAAGGACTTCACAACATACATGGTTCGAACCCGCATCATAGTTTTTCATTTAACTAAAACATGAGCTTTAAAAAGATTTGCTCTTAGAGACTATCATAAAAATGAGTAAAAAAAAAAAGTAAAAATGCAAACTGAAATTATTCTGATCTATTCATTCACAAACTTTTCCTGAGAAAATATTAAAAAGATTCATAAAGAGTAGTTAGAATTTAAGTATTCAACACCTATTCTCATTTTTAAAAGTGAAGCTATAAAAACCAAAGCGAAGCACATAACAAATAAACATAAAAGAGTTTTTCCTAAACATAAAATAAGTTTTCCGCGTTATCATAAAAAACAACAACTCAAGTAGTTGACATAAGATCACTTTTTTTTCCAAGTTATCTTATCTCGCGTCCACTTGTTGCCTATCTGGGCTACCACACATCCAAATTTGTTAGAGCATACGAGTTTCGTCTCTTTTTGCCCCCTTCATTTTACGCTATTTCGCTTGCTCGATTTTGTTGTATGGTTTTTGGTTCTGCCTGGCTGATCGAAAGCATTTGAATGGAGGTGGGCGGGTGTAGGGAGTGAGGTGGTGTTAAAGGAGGATGGGGCCAAAAAGTTTTTCGCCAACGCTTTTTGGCTGTCAAGCGGGCGGACCGAGCGCAAGCGCAGCTTGGCACTAGAAAACCCGTCAGAGTGATAACCTTAAGGATGCCGACTAGGAGATACCCTGTTCCCGCTTCTAAATTGTTATAATATACTTTTATACTTACTTTGGGTGTTGACTATGCCTCTTCTTAATACGGAACATCTTTTTTTTTTATAGAATTGACGTGTTTATTATCCAATCGAAAGTTTTAAGGCTTAAAGATAGCATTCAAATGTGAATACTTAATTAAAATCAAAAGCTTATAAATTATGGGAAAATACAAAAATAAATATTTTTGATCTGTGCACAACATACATCAATCCTTTCTTTTAATTTGAGAGGTATGTTGAATAGAACTAGGACAGCATATATTATTATATTAGATTCTAGGATAGGATAATCTATCTTCTTAAAGTCAAGTCTGTTGATAGTTATAGAAATAAATGCATACTGTATAAAGTCGTATATGCCTTCTACTCCCTGTTTTATGCATATGCACAAACTTATTATACCCAGTTTTACCCATTTTCAACGAGCACAGGGTATAGCAAAACAGGTAATAACTAATGTGGAGGATGGGGTAGGCTCCAACTTCCGTTGCGTGTGCGCAGACCTCACGCTTTTCACACAACAACAATAACAATACGAGTTGGCTTTTGTTTACACACTCTCTCTTGGCCCCTCTCTCTCTCTCACTCTCTTGCAGCTCTGTGGCATGCTACTGATTGTGGCCGGCTGTTATCTGTACACGGACAGCAAGCGGATTCTGCTCTCCCGCCTGCTGGCTGCGCCCAGCGAGCAGCTGAACTCGCTGCCGCAGCCGCTGCTCTACTATATAGCGCTGGGCTTGGCCGTGGCGGGATTCGTGGCCGTGCTGGCCTCGGTGCTGGGCTTCTGGGCGAGCTGCCTGCACACCTACTGCTTCCTCAGCGTCTACTTTCTGAGCGTGGTGGTGCTGCTGCTGGCCGAGTCCGTCGTCTGTCTGGCCATCACGCTGTGGCCGCACTGCCTGGGCATCAGCCTGGACGAGGGGCAGATGGTGAAGGCGCTGCAGCGCAACTACGGTGTGCCCGGCCAGGAGCAGTTCACCAATGCCATGGACCTGGCCCAAACACGCTTCGGCTGCTGCGGCATGCGCAGCTCCCTCGACTACGACACCGCTCTGTGGCGCCTCCAGAGCTACGGCCAGCGCAACTGGCCGGTGCCGCTGAGCTGCTGCGTTCTGGCCAACGCTCCACAGCCGCTGGCCTTTCTCGATCCCAAGCCGGCCAATGAGACGCAGTGCCAGTCGCTGGAGCGTGCCGTCTACGAGCGGGAGCGCTACACGGAGTCCTGCCTGCAGCATCTGGATGGCTGGTATCGCGAGCAGTACGGCATCTTTCTGGCCGGCAGCCTGATCCTCGCGCTGGTCGAGTTCAGCGTCCTGCTGGGCATCATACTCACCTGCACGGGCATTGCCTCGCGACGCGCCAGATTGGACAGCTGCCCGTCTGCGCAGGCCTTCAGCCAGAAGGGCCGACGCCGCGCCACGGCCAAGTCGCGCCAGGCGCTCGTCGACAACATCTACGAGTCGGAGGTGCAGCTGCGCGCCGGCGGTGGACAGGGCGGCATGTGCCTGGGCTCGGCCAGCCGGCACGTGAGCAGCGAGGACTTCAAGGAGCTCTACGTCCAGCCCAGGGATCTCTACAAGCAGCGCCATAACACCACCTTCAAGCCCATTGCCAGCGACTATCAGACGCCCACGCGCAGCTACTTGGTTTAGCTGGCTTGGAGCAGGTGAGCGGAACTAGTTCTCAGTTTAGATGCTTGCCTTCAATCAGTAAAAAACGTTTCACATGTCGTTCCGCTTATTTTTCACTAAAACGCATGGATTTTGCGCCACCAGTGAAAGGAGTCGATATATAAATATTTTAGAAAAGTCTTTAAAATATTATTTGAACGTTTTTCTGTTCAAAAACATACGTTTATCATCCATTTTGCGACCTTGGGGTGAATTCTTCTCAATCGGTTTCACCGATTATAATTTATATTTAATATAGATCTTTCACAATGAGTTTAAAATCGATCGAATGTAAAACAAAAGATCAACAGGATAAATATTTACAATTCTGTGAGGCACTACAACATTATTTGTTAGTGTAAAGGCTAAAAAATGAATTTGAAACCGATCGGATAGTAAATTTACTTAGGACAATCTTACTTACAATCTAGGATTCCCACCTTAGATTTCCACCTAAAGGATTGGATTTATATATGAATTTTCAAAAGCATTTTGGACAATCAGTTTTAATACCGATCGTACGAAAAAAAAATAACTATCCCAATCGTTTTCCACCAATATTTCACGTTTGTGGGCGGAATTTTCTAATTTCTGATTACTAATTCTAATTTCTAATTTTCTGCTCACTTACGTCATAAAAGATAGAAAATTCACTTAATATATGTAAACACATAGCTGAAGTAATAAATTAAAATACAAAGGGCTTAGAAAAACAATATAAAACATTTTTATTATCATATACGATATATAAAAATGTATAATATTAATATAGCGCATTCACAGTTCTGATTTTAGGTACTTGAAATAAGACTTAATAGCTAAACAAATGCAATTTTTCGTAATTTTCTTTTAAGCTTTTGGCACTGGAAACATTTATATATACAAACCAAAGTATTAAAAACATAAAATAAAGTACTTCAACTCAAACGTTCAATAACACACGATAAACCTGAGATACAACAGGGCAGAAATCAATTCCAAATAAGATATATATATATAGAGTATTCACAATAGATGGCACTGGACATGAAGTTGAGCTGCTGGCACCTGGAATTATCATTTAACAAAGACCACATCGTCCTCCTCGCTGGAGTCGCTGAGCGTGTGTATGCGCCGGCGCTTGCTCCTGGCAGCTGGCTGCTTCTCCGCTGGCTGAATGCCACGTCGTCGCTGGCGTCGCTGCTCCTTGAGTATGCGCTCGGCACGCTCCAAGGGGCACTCGGATATGTCGTGCGTCTCATTTGTGGCGCTATCATCGTGCACAACAAACGAGCTGGGATAGTATTGCGATGGCTCCGCCTCCACGGGCTGGGAGAAGATCGATTCATCGAGATACTCGCGCGGAGCAGGAATTTTAAAGGCGCCGGGACGATGCACAGGACTCCTGGCAGGGCAATAGAATTGACAACAATTTAGTTAATAGTAATTCAATCGTTTAGTCCAGACTCACCTGATGCCCTGCAGGTACATGGCATGTGATGTGGTGTCGTTGTGCCCCTCATCCTCGCTGGACACTATAACAGAGTCTTTCAGATAGGCACCAATGGTGCGTTCCGCCTTCTCATCCTCCTCGTGATCGGAGCCGCTTTGGTCCGCCTCCTGCAGGACGAACGCGTTGAACTTGGCGCGTTTGCGGCGGGGATTGCGTGTTGGGGTCACCTGCTCCTGCTGTGGGTGAAGTAAATACGGATTATTTTGGGCTTAAATTTGGGAGTTAGGAAGAGTTTTAGCTTTGGGCTCCCTGCGATTAAACACCATTGCTGATATATTTCGGAAGTGTGTTTCGATACTGAACGACTTAACGTACAAAATCTTTGTTTTTAGCTCATTCTTCCTATGGAAACTATATAATATATTAAACCGATGTCAACCATATTTGGATCATAAGTTAGAAACATGCTGAAATTCATGCCTGCATAGTTTAATTAGGAAATATTGAAAACAAAAAAAGGTTCTTTAAAAAACTCAATTTTGTATCGATTTTTGCTATGGAAGCTATATGCTATAGTAATCGGATTAGTAAAAAATGTGATCGATATGTTAAGATCCTTCACTATGATCTATTAATTTCTGAGTTTGATAAGGACATCTCGAAAAACAAAAAATTGATCATACAAAAATTGGTTTTTCGACCGATTGTTCCTATGGCAGCTATATGATATAAGGACCCGATGTTAATTATATTTGTGTCATAAATTGTGATCAGAGTTGAAACCATATTTGCGAAGTTTGGTCAGAATATCTCTGAAAACAAAAAACTTTCTCATATAAAAACTAAATTATCGACAGATTTTTCCGATGACAGCTATATGATATAGTAGTCCGATCAGGCTGACTCCAACACATAAACCTGCCTGCAACAAAAAGACAGACCTAAGCTAAGTTTCATAATGATAGCCTTAAAATGATAGCTTGCATAGAAACAGACTTGTTGCGGATCAAGTATATATATACGAATATGTTCGAAGATATCTCACACTTACCAGCTGAGTGGCGGCCACCTGCTCAAAGCTGTCATCCGCCAAAAGTTGAGTGGCGAGCACCAGCTGCTCCCCCTGCTCCTGCTGCTGCTGCTGCTGCTGCTGCTGCTGCTCCCCCTCCTCGTCTTCCTCCTCGAATATGTCATGTATTTTGCGTTTGGCTGGACGACGTCGTACAATTGGTGAATCCTCCTCCGGCACGTTGGCAGCGTTTGCTGCACAGGAGCTGGTCATGCTGTGTATGCGCTGCGCCTCCCTGGACAGCTGGCCACGCCCACGCATGCTGCGCAGATAGTTCTCAAAAATGCTGGGCGATCGCTCCTGGCCAACTGACGGAATGGTGCGCTCCGGTGACTTGGCAGTAGGTGCGATGGTGGCTTTGGCGGCCAGCTTGGCGGCCAGACTGCGAGGCGCCGTGTTTGTTGTAGTCGTTGGTGCTGCTGTTGTTGTTGGCTTCCAGGGCGACATGGACTCCTCGGAGAACAGATCGGGCGACAGATTGCGCGGCGTGATTTCCCCTGATTGTTGCTCTTTGACACTAGGCTGCTGCAGCAGCAGCTGCTGCTCCTCGGGCAGCGGCTCTAGGAAATCCTCGAGATCGAGTTCCAGCGCCTCCGGCGTGGCAACTACTGTGGCAGCCGCTTTAGGCTCCACTTCCTGCCCCACCAGCTGTTCTAAGGTGGACCAATCCTCGTTCAAGGCATCCAGCAGCGTCTTCTCGGCCAGCTGTGGATCCTTTTTCTGAATAGGCGTGCTAGCCGCGCTCATCAGGCAGTTGAGGCGACTCAGATTGGCGCCCAGCTGACTGGACTCCGCCCTGGACTCATTTTCCATGGGTAGCTTTCTAACGCGCAGCGGCGTGGAGCTGTGCTGGGCGGGCACAAACTCGTGCCATTGACTTGGCTGGATGGAAGCTTCCGCCTGCAGCAGCAGAGACTCCTCCATCTCCTCATCGTGCTCCTCCTGCCAGCCCTCGTACATGCCCGTGGTGTCGTTGCCCAGCTGCTCCTTCATGGTCTGCTCCAGGTGGCGCAGTTCCAGCTGCTCCAATTGCTGCTGCACCAGCTCATGGTTATCCGCACACAAGCCCCGCTCCCGCAGGCCCGCAAATATGTCCACGCAAGCCGCCTCAAAGCGCTGCTCCTCCTTGGGCTGCTGCAAATCCTTGAGGGTAAGCTCCGCGCCGCTCGCAGCTGGCCGCAGAAGGCGTTCCAAGTGCTCGCCGCACAGCTGCTGCAGCAGCTCGTAGACGCGTCGCGTGCGCTGCTGGCGCGAGTTGAGGCGCGTCTCCGGCAGCTGGCGCTGCAGTTGCTCCAGCATCTTGGCGTGCGTCTCGCGCACAAAGGCCACATTGCACTCGAGCAGGTAGAGCTTGAGAGCCGGCGGCAGCTGCTTGTCCTGCAGCTGGGCGAGCAGATCCTGGCCGCGCTGCGTGTCGCTGATCAGCGGCTTTGTGGCCTGTAAAAGGCGCGTCAGCCGGCGCAGGCGCAGCGTCTCCTCCTGGCTGGCGGTGCTGGAGCGGGGTGGAGAAGGAGCTCTTGCTGGGCTGATCTGCGGCTGCGTGTCCAGCAGAAAGTTCTTGATGGGCACGGTCTGGCGCGCCGCCTGCTCCTGCAGCAGCTGCTGTGAGGCCACGCTCGTCTGATAGGCGGGCTCGTCCTTGAGGAACCTGTCCTGGCTTTGCTTGAAGTATTTGCGCAAGTCCTGGCACTTGACCGCCGGCTGTTTCGACTGTTTGCGCGCTTTGGACCCTGGCGAGGGGGTCTGCGGCTTGGCCGGCGTTGGCTCCATGAAACGCTGCTCGCAGCGCGGATGGAACTGGGGCGGCACCAGGCGCGGCGCATGCTGATACAAAGCGCCCTTGACCAGCGTCGATTGCAGCAGCTTGCGATTCGTTTGATCCTTCTGGGCGAGCACCTCCTTGAGCAGCTGCTCCTCCCGTCCCTCGGTGACCAGCATGACAACCGCGCCGCGCTTTTGCCTGCCCGTGCGTCCGATGCGCTGCACGAAGCGCGTCGGATTCGAGCTGCAGATGTCGAAGCACACAATTAGCTCCACCTCGCCCACATCGAGACCCTCCTCCCCGATGGAGGTGGCCACCAGCACGTTGCTGATGCCCTGCCGGAAGTCGGACATTATCTGCAGCTGCTCCTTCTGGGTGAGGGCACAAATCCCACTGCCACTGGAGCTCTGGCCCACAAAGCAACGCGGTCGCACCAGCGGCCTGTGCTGCAGCAGTAAACGTTGAATCAGCATCACGGACTCACGATACTCGCAGAAGACGATGGCACGCGATTCAGAGTGTGACTGCGAAGGGAAAGCGAAAATGTATAATAATAAAATATATTACATTTAAACATAAAATAAGAGAAATCATTCAAAATTATTTTGAAAATAATAATTCACCTATATTCCGCCCGTGGAAGTGGTTTGTTCACAACCGTAAAAAGTTTAAAACATGTTTTTAAAAATTACCATCGATTTTTCAGGATAACATTGAAGCTGATCAAATAAAAAAATTAGAGCTAGAGATGATCAAATTAATTAAAAACGAAAAAATTATATATTACTATATATATAATATAATATATGAATATTTATGCAAAGCCCAGTTTAATTCTTAACACTTAACACAAAGAATTAACTGTCAAAACTGTAGCTCCCTAGATTTAACGCTTTGATCAGTGCGTTGATCATAAGTCAGTCAATCAATCACTCCAAATAAACAATTTTATATAGGAAGGTAACTCCCATTCCTCTACATTAATTTACTTTCGTGCCTCACCTCGAAATGCTGGAGCAGCACCTGACGCGCCTGCTCGTATTTGGGATGTCCAAAGTCGAGGTTGGTGGGCACCGGCGCTACCTTGCCATTCGTCATGGTGTGCGTGGAGAAGTCCAGTGGATTGTCGCCCAGCTCCTGGCGCACCTGCTCCACCAGCTGCCTGAGCGCTCCATCCTTCAGCACGAACTTGTACCGACCATGCTCGTCCGCATCAAAGTTGTTGACAAAGACGCGCAGGCCGTGCCGCTCGAGCAGTTCGAGGGCATGGTACAGGCTGATGCATATGGCAAAGTTGCTGACAATCAGACTGTGCTCCGGATGACGCTGCCCACTGGCGGAGTATTCCTGAAATCGGCTCTGATCGAACAGCAGATTGTTGCGCGTGATATTCCCCCGCGCGCCCTTCAGCACATTGGCGGCGATTAGCTGGCGCAGATAGGGATCGATGATCTCCAGCAGGCGGGTACGCGGCTCCCGGATCCGATCCTTGAGCGGCACCACAATGGTGCGCAAGCTGCGCTGATGTATATACTGGCGCACATCGAAGGAGTCGTCCCAGCGCACCTCCAGATGGGATATGTACAGGTTTCGGCACACAGCGGCCACGTCCTCCATGGTGCGGCCGGGCGTGGCGGACAAGGCGAGCATGCGAAAATGGCGATTACGGGCCATCAAGGATTCCGTGACCTGCGCAGAGATTTATTTAAGATTTATACGAGTTATATATATATACATTGATTACCTGTGTGTAGGCATAGCGTCCCTTGGCCCTGTGCGCCTCGTCCACGACGAGCAGCTTGATGGCGTTGTAGGGGAACTGCAGGCCACCGTTGCCCGTGTCCAGCATGTCCGACTGCACCACCTGAGGCGTGGCGAAGAAGACGCGCTTGCTCAGCCACAATTCGGCGCGCTTGGCTCGCGGCAGGCGGCCCGTCAGCTCCACCGTATCGTCGGCGGGAAAGGGCATAATCTGCTGGCAGGCGGCGATCTGCTGCGAGACCAAAGGACGCGTTGGCGCCATGAAGATCAGCTTGCTATCGGGATACCAGCGATGCAGATTGTACATCACCACGGCCGCAATGAACGTCTTGCCCAGGCCCGTGGGCAGCACCACGAGGGTGTTCCGGTAGAGCGCCGCCTGCACAATACTGTGCTGATACGAGCGCAGCGGCAAATTGCTCGGATAAAGCCAATTATTGCCGGCGCTCGCATCGAAGCCGTCGCATTCTGCGCTTGCTTTTGGCGCGTCCAACAGCTGCTCCAGCGCATCGTCTTTTAAGGCCAAGTCGAATGCCTCATCATCCCCGGGCCAGTCGTTGTCCATAACTGCATTCAAAATAGCAACAAATTTAAATAAACAGCAGCACAAAAAACCAAAACAAAACGAATTAAAAATTAGCAAACTAAAACAGCTGAGCAGGCTGCCAGATCGGTTGGTTTTTGGTATTTTTGCAGCGCGCAACTATCAAAAAAATATCGATAGCCAACGCATTGGACACCAACACTTTGTAATCGTTATAATTCTTAAGTGCAATAACTACATTACTTGAATTATTATTTGTATTATATTATGAGTGCTCCTAAAACTTAATTTAAAGTTAGCTTACTAATTAAATCGATAAATCATTACCTGTTGTCTCGCAAAGCCACTTTACAGCACTGCTTTGGCTATTTGGGAATTTTCTGTTATGTCTAGCAGCCTCACTCTGGTTATTTTCGGTTTGGCCATATGGTCACATTTCGTCAGTACCGCTTTTTTTTCTGTTGTATGCAGAGCACGTACGCGGTGTTTTTTTCTGCCTTTTTGGTGTTTCGCGCATTTCTCGCGCATATTTACGCTAAACGAACAAATATTTAATAAACATAACTGTGTGTCTCAATGTTTTAGTTTTGTGTGCTTAACAATTTTGATGTGAGCATAAATTAAAAATATATGTTATTAATTGTGTGCATCCCTTATACATTATTTGCCCGTGCGTTGCGCGCGTCCTTTCGTTCAAAACAAAAAAAACCCCCGCAGTGCAATTGCTAATGTTTTGATGCTTTAATTAAATGAAATGCAGCTCAACAAAAATTTCTTATATACAAAGATATTGCAAGTTTGTTTTATTTATGCGCTGCTTAAGTTGTTTTTACATTTACCGTTAGGGCCATTTTGGTGACACTGTGTGTGTGTGAGTGTGTGCTTGTGCTTGTGTGTGTGTGTTGGGTGCAACATGTTGAATGTTGCAGCCAGGCCAGTCAAAACAAAAGGCAGCCATAAAAACAACAACGGCAGCAATAATAGCAACAACAACAATAACAACAGCAGCGATCGCAGCTTAAACTTTTTTGTTCTTTCTATGCTTGCGCTCAGCGCTGCTGGCTCTCGCGCTCTCCCAATTGCGCTCTCTTTACGTGTGTGTGTGTGTTTTTGTCGTGTTTTGTTTTGATTTTTACACACACACATTCATATATAACACGCAGAGCAGCCGCAATTTTGAACTGATTTCCGCGCTGCTCTCGTTGTTGTTGTTATTGTTGCTGTGCTGTTTGCAATCTAATAAATTTGTAGTTGTAGTTGTAGTTGTTCTTGTGTACGCGTCGCTCTCATTGAAACTAATAAACTAATGAAAATAATATCAAATTGGATTATCGCAAAACCCCCGCACTCCTTCGGCGTCCACGTTTCATGCGAATGTTGAGTAAGTAACAAAAGCTGCGCTGCGCTGCTTCTTATAATAATTATTTATGCTTTTTCGTTTCTTCTGCTTCTTGTTTGTGTGCGTGTGTGGGTGGGCGAATCAAGACCTTGGCCATTAACTAACTTCGCATTGATTGCCGTTGCGTTTGTGAACTGTATTCAAAAGAGCTTTGAAAGCTTTGGCTCACCTAAAAATAGATCAAGCTGCGGACCAGTTTAAGTGGGCTACTCTAACTCCAACAATAACAGCAACAGCAGCGACAACAGTGTTGAACTATGCGATTATCAAATTAGTGCTAGGGCAGCTCAACAAAACAACAGCTACTCAAAACTGCAGCTTGAGTAGCTTAAAGAAATAAAAAAAATAATTAAAATCAAAAGTAAATAATAAATAGAAATAAAATATTATAAAACTAACTCTTGTAGTGTTGAAAAACAATCGAATCTACCTCGTTTGTTTGTTTACATATTAGAAGCTATTAATATTTGAGCTAACAAATAAGCTGTGTGGCAGCCCTCGTAACAAACCAATTCGAAGACAGCTTGCGAAACGGCGATTACAGCCCGTTGTTCTTCTTCTTCTTCTTGTTGTTGCTCTATAGAAACAATTGACTGGATTTTCTTTGGAGTTTACCTCGCATTGCACACTACGAATGATGGATGTGCTGCTGCTGCTGATGCTGCCACTGCTGCTGCTGCTGCTGCGCAGTCGCTGCTGATGCTGGCAGCGCTTGCTGACTCGAAAAGTTGTCGGTTGAGTTTTTTTCCGCTTTGGTTAGGTTAACATTTTATGTGCCTTTTCTTGTTGACTCTGCTTCTTTCTAGCCCTCTCTTTCGGTATTTGTTTCGGCTGCTGAAGCGGCTGCTGCTGTGTCCGCTGTCTGCTGTCCTTGCTTGATCCTTTTTTGCTGCTCAGAGAGCGCGAAAGATGTGGAAAGGAAGAGAAAGTGCTCACTCACATTGCAGCTACTGTTCAATGCGGATGCGGATTAAACGCAAATCAATCACATACCCACAGCAATTTTTACCGCTAAGAGAGCGAAAGAGAGTGTGTGTGTGTGAGTGAGTGAGTCGGGAAGTCGTTTAATAATATGATGATTACTTGAACATTGGATGCTATCAATCTTTGGTTATCAATTATCACTATCAATTGAGTTTTTAAAATCATACGAGGAGCTCGAAAACTTGACTTGTTATACTAATTTTGACATCTGCAATCAAATAAAAAGAATAGCAAAAAAATAAGAAATTTTTTTCGAAAATTATTAAGGAGTACTATTTTTTTATTTTTCATAAAAATTAATTACATTTTTTTAATATTTTTAATGCGTAAATTTTGGATGCATAATTAATCTGGAGAAGAAACTATCGTTATGTAAATTTATGATAGTTTGAAGCTTGGCAAGGAAATTATACTTGAAAATTATGGAACTTGGTTGATTTTTCTGAACTCATGTCGTTTAAAGTTTTTGGTTATTTCTTCAGCTTTCAAGTTAATTTGTTAAAATGTACTATTATTTATTATAAAATAAATATAGATTGAAATGAATTAAATACTCATAATGATGATTAAAAATATTTGACTTTTCAGTTGAAAATTTAGGCTGTGCTGCCTAGAGATATATATGTTATATACATATGCACTAGTATTTATAGATAAAAGATTTTACTCGCATTTCAAGTCGCTTCCATAGCTTCCGACCGCTCTCTCACTCTTTCACTCCTTTATTGCTTGGCTAACCAGCTAGCTCTAGCGCTCTCTTTCTCGCCTGTCTTCTCGTCTGTTCGCGTGTCTGCGTCTTATTGTACCGGAAGTTGCTGTGGCTCAAATGTTGTGTGTGCTGTCTGTGTGTGTGTGTGTGTGTGTATTTTGTCGAGCAAGTGAATGACCCAATTAAGCTGGCAGATATAGCCGCCGCCACAGCTTAGGCTAAGCCGTTGTCTAAGGCCTACAAAAGCAAAACAACAAAAAATGTAGGTGGGCTATGCGAGAGATGGGATAGTTCGACTCGAAAACTGGTTTCGCTTGCAGTTGCAGCAACAACAACAGCAACAGCAAAACTGGCAACAGCAGCAGCTCTTTTGGCCATTTGGCTGTGGCATTTCTGTATTAAATATTTCGCACCATGTTCTGCATTATTTCGATTGCCTGATCTGATCCCTGCGGCCCAAACTGGCATATTTTGTCGTTGACTCAGTTGAGGTCAATGCTGCCGGCCGTACGGCTGCCTGTGCCCCTTCTCCCTCCCCCTCTACTCCCTCTTCCTCCTCTTTGCTGCTGGGCGAGCAAACAGGTTTCGCAAAGCTGTCGCTGCCGCTGCTGGTGCTGCTGCTACTGGCGTCGCTGTTGCTGCCTCTCCCACAGTTTGGGACAGTGCGCTCATTGAACCCTCACGCTAAATGCAACTCGGCCCGAAACATCCCCTTAACAACAGCAACAACAACAACAACAACTAGAAGACAGCCCTTAAGCAAAGCTGCAGGCAAAGCGCTTCGTAGCTTGATGTTCGTCCCTGCACGTTAAAAGCAAAAGATATTTAAAATGTAATGCCCAAACCCATTTTAAATTCTAATATAAATAGAATTCATATCGATATGTTCTTTTAATTTCAAGTATAATTTTTACCTAAATATTTTATTTTATTTAAAATATATTATATAAATATATATATTTTATTCTAAATATATAAAAAGATTAAAAATCAAGAAGATGCCACCCCCAACCCAGTTCGAAAAGCGCAACTGCTCAGTTTATGGTTATTGATTTTTATATATCTTATATATTAGATCTTCTTTCTGGTATAATTACAACAATTAAATGAACTTTAATGTGCGACAAAATATATATGTATACATATTAGTTCTGTAGTATGCTTTGTTTATGAGCAGTGGGCGATATAAAACAGGCTTAAGGGGTATACTATTCAAGTGGCGAGCAGTGTATTAAAGTTAAGTCTTAACAATAACATTCAAATCAAATCAAAGTTTTTTTTTTAATTGCAATATTTAAATTTATTATCATTTTAATTAATATTGTGTCTAAGGTTATTTTTAATTACAGAATTTTCCTTACATAAATAGGACTTTTATTGCGTATTTTCAATTTATTTACGTTTTTGATTTAACTCTCTTACTCTCTTAGTATATTTATTTATTTATTTTTAATATACTAAATTTAATTTAAAAATAAATATATTAACAAAAGTAGATTAAAATCGCTGAAATTTTACCATCAAAAATACTCACAAAATAATACGCACATAATTCACTCTCTATTTAAAACCAATTTAGTTATTGCTTTCTATAAACACCAGCATTTTTCACAGTGTAGTTCCTTGGGTTTTGTGCATGGCCGCTGTTGCTGCGGTTATCCCGAAATTGTATGCCCCATTCCAGGTGTTTTGGCTGACGCCGTGTAACAGGCGCTCAGCTGTTGCGATTAGTTGCACGCTGCATGTTGCACACGAATTCGCTGAGCCGCAGGCGAAGCCAGAGACAGCAACACATAAACAGAGACAGCAACAACAACAACAACAAAAACAACTATTTGCGCTGTGCACCGGTTTATGGCTTTCTTCAACAGCGTCAATTTTCCCCCTCTCCTCCCCACTTTTCCACTGTGCATTGTTCGCGTGTGTGTGTGTGATTTCTATGTGTGTGAATGTGTTGTGGAGCTTTTTTGCTTGCGCTTTCTTTCTAGTCGCCTGTTTCGTTGCTGCTGCCACAGCGACAACAGTTGCAGCTGCACTTGCTGCAAAACATCTGCACGCAACACGCTGAAAGGACGGGGCTTTGTTAGGAGTGGATGAGTCGGTGGGGGTAGGGGGAGGGCGGGTTACTTTTTTGGTAACTTTTAACGAAATTTTGAGATTCGTAAAAGTTGGCAGTTTAAACTTTTTTTTAACAAATAGAAGAAAGTTTTTTTGAACAAAGTTGAATTAGTATTATATACCTAATGTACAAACAAAATTTTACATAGAATATAAAATATCAAGAATAGCGTTACAGAATTTGTGATAAAACTTTAATTATTTTCCAATGGTATACAAATAATAAGCCATAATAAATAATAATACAAATTTGAATACGTACAATATACATAGTTTAAGTTTTCGTAAGTGTTGTAAAACAATTTAAAATTCAACATTTTTGCAATACATGTTAACTAAATCAGTCGCTAAATTATAATAAAAAAGAGACAAGTACGAAATGTTTTAATCAGCATAAAATCTTAAACAGAACACGAACATACATGTATTATGTATACATATATATTTTTATATATAAAAAATATATATATATTTATATATGTATATACAGAGCATATCAATGGCGACAATATAAATGCCATGTACTTACGCTTACAAACACTGAAAGAATATACACATATACTTTTGTAAATGTATAAAAAAAAGGCACGGAAAAATAAAAATAAAAAAGGAAAAATATAAACAAATAATTAACTGACATATCCGTATGCTTATCGCGCAACACAAACCACAGCAACAGCGAGCAACACACACACACACTCAGCCATACACATACACACACACACTAACACTCAGACTCAGGCAGCGAGCGCCCGAGAATCTGAATTTTGTATCTGACAAAATGCCATAATGAACGTGCTGAGTGGCGTCGTCGTTGCTGTCGTTGTCGAGGCCCGAGATACACTCGCACTTGGCTGGCCAGCAACAACAGCAACAGCAGCAGCAAAAGTATCTACAGCAACAACAAAAGTATCTACAACATCAAACGTGCGTTGCGCCGACGCCAGCAGCGGCAGCAGCAGCAGCGACAGCAGCAGCATTTGCTCTGTACATTTTTTGGTTAATATAAATCAGTTGGGCGCACATACAAACATACGCATACATATACATATATAGCGCATATATACATATGTATCTGTATGTACTACCTACAATTCGAGGTATAGATAGACGCACAGCATAAAGAAACTCGCTTGCTGCCGCCTGTGCTCACTACATGTGTGTGTGTGTGTGTGTGTGTGTATTATATATCTTAGAAGATTTGAGAAACGATTTAAGAAACACACTCAAAGAGACAGACAGCAAGACAGACAGGCGAGCACGGCACGCGTATCTGTCAGATACATTTGCAACGAGCCGTTGAAATATATATAAATATATATACATATATCTTTTTTAGCATGGCCCGTTAAATATGTAATGGTCCAAGGCCTTGTCCAAATGAGGCAAAGAAGGCCTAGGGACCCTAGCATTTATAGGGTCTTTTCTATATAGAATCTCTATTATAGAATTGTTGTTATGATTATAACTAGATATATGTAGATACACTTAGAGAAAAGCATAAGAATTTTGTGGTCAAATTAACTACAAAAAAGTTGTCAAAACTCTGTCAAGCTCGCATTAACTTGAACTGAAATCGAAATTCTTATGGGAAGTATTTTTTTAATATCAAAATTTCTAATTATAAAAATGAATGCAATACTTAATCGATGCATTTTTTTTTTTAAATTATTTACAAATATTTTAAGTCTTTTTTAAGCAAGTAAATTCTTGTTACAAGTATTTTTCGAATATTTCAATCATCAATCTAAATCTAGATTGATTGAATGAATACTCAATATCAACAGAAATGTTCCTAAAATCTTAAGAACAAGGAGATATGAATTCTAAGCTGTGAATTTTGTATACGAATTTTTCTTTAGTGTATGTGAAACTGGAACTTGTCTGAATTGCATTTTTATTAATATACAAAGCAGAAAACCCAACAACAACAATAAGAACACCAATAGCTACATGTGAAACGTTTAAGCTGATATTTGCCTCAGCGTGGGAACTTTTCTAGTCTAATATCTAAATATACCCTTGATTTAAAAAACATTAAACGCTGTTAATGAGCTTTGTCGGGATAGCTAATGATGAT
This sequence comes from Drosophila colorata, assembly GCA_035041545.1. Taxonomy (NCBI): domain Eukaryota; kingdom Metazoa; phylum Arthropoda; class Insecta; order Diptera; family Drosophilidae; genus Drosophila; species Drosophila colorata. Next base: position 601,713 of record JAWNLD010000453.1, read on the forward strand.
AATGATATGAAGTACTTATGGTAATTTAAAAGTTAAAAGTTAAAACTGATAATTAGCATTTTCCTACAAAGAAAAAATAATAGTTGACTAAAAGATCGATCTAAAAAAAATTACAATTTCCCTATAGTCAAATTTTACAATATTAAGATAAGAACCAAAAACTTAGAAGAAAGCGTATTTGAATTTCGATTTTTGCGTTTTGTAGCCTTGCCTTTATATAAAATAAACTTTGTGTTCATTGCCTGGTTTTATTCAAAAATTATTTAAATTTTGTACATAAAAAAGTTCTGTTCAATGTTTTGTTACCGCAAACGAATTTCCTGCAAAAATTTTATTGATTTCGAATTGGCTCGAAAAAAATCGAAACTAAAAAACTGGTTTAGACAGCTGGCAACAATTGTAGTCCCAAAGTTCAGATTCTTTTGGACGCTCTAAACGGGGGTGTATAGAGGGTGCAGGGTGGAGGGGGTTGGAGGGAACTGATTTTTATATTCATTCATTAATTTTATGGTATATGCCAGAGACGCGACGCTTTACTTTGTTTGCTTTGCCTTGCTGATGCATAATAATTATCTTTGATTTGGATTTTTTTGTTGTTTTTTTTTTCCTTTTTAATTTTCGTTGAGGAACTCTACGTATTTCTGTGCGACCTGCGCCAGTTAGACTTTCACTTTTTTGCTTTGTTTCAAGCAAACATTATTTCTTTTATCTTTCTTGTTGCCATATTGAAATTACGTAAAGATGAATGGCCGCCCATTGTCTGGGCCGGGCTCTGGAATTTGGAGCGGGGGTGTCGCAGGTCGTTGCGACTGCAACTCGACTTGCAATCTCCATGAATATACATACATATACTATATGCAGCCGTGACCAAATCTGGGCCACTGTTTGCCTATGCATAAGTTTCGTTGTGTTTTGATACATTTCAACATGTTGAGAACCCTTCAAAGTGTTTGCTATATAGGCATTTGGAATGCATTCATATAAATACTATTATTATAATTAGATATGCATATATAGTTATAAACTGTGTATCTTACTTTTTACCACATCCATGCCCTAGCCTGGGCTTCGAACCCGGATCATCGTTTATGATTTGCCCAAAATGCCTGTGGGCCATATTATAATTATAATTATTATATAAACTCGATATGATAATGTGGTCCTTTTGTTTTTCAATTTCTGCTTTAAAGCATATCCTTAAGGTTTCTTGAAACATGCTCTAATTTAAATATATTTTTTCGTATCTTCGTAACCGTCAACGTAGAATGCATGCTTTTGTGTATTTATTCTTCTCACCTTCGTTTCTCATACGTAAACGTTTAACTAAATTGAATCTTTTAACAAGAGAGCGTCAGTTGAGATTTTTAATATTATCTGTTATAAATATATAAGTGAAAATACGTTCATAAATTTTATTCGTTTCTGCTTTAAATATTATCCGCAAGCAGTCAACAAAGTATATTATGTAGCATGTTATATAGAGTTTAGTTTTATGTAAGAACTATAGATATATAGACCCAGTTAGGACTAAGTGAAAAGGCATTGCATGTAATCTATATAAAAGAATTTGCTCTCCTATTTTCATTCTCTCTTATTTCTACTGTGCGTCGCCTTCGTAAACTAGTAAATTGATTAAACCAAGCTAAAATCTCTGGACAGTCTTTCTAGGATTATATATCACAATTAGCTGCATTAATTTCATTGTTATTTATTAACCATTCGATAAACATGTCCGATAACTATTCGATAGCTGTCAATTGTCAAAGCAAATGAATTGCGCACACACCACACACACACACACACACCTCTATGCACACATTCACGTGTCACAGATTTGAGCCTAGCGCAAAAAAAAAACAACTAAAATTAATTTTTACCTCCAGTTCGCTGTCGAAATCAATCAAGGCCACACACAAAACACACTCACACGTACACACACATGACACATTTCATTGGAAAATTATTGTAGGGAAAACAACAACAACAGATCGAAAGATGTGGAAAAACAGACCGTAACGAAAATGAAGTCAATTTATTAAAGTCGCCCCAAACTGGACAACAAATAAGCACAACAACTACCACTACAACCCTGGTTGTACGTGTGTGTGTGTGTGTTTTGTGTGTGTTCGTGTGTCGGTGCTTTTTACTCCTTTCTGGTTGTCAACGTTAATTAATCAATCATTGTACGCACGTTGGCACGGCGCATTAATCATTTTCCCCGTGTTGCTCTAAAACTTTAAATTTCAATTTTCAACTGGCCTCGCCGAACGAAGGCTGAAGCATCATCATGCAAGCATTCAATCATTCAATCATTGCTCAATCCCTCAAGCCCTGTGATGAGCCTCAGCTTTATGGCTTTTATTTTAGTTATCTGAACACCTGCAAAGGGTATTATGAACATATAACAAATTGTGTGACGCATAGAAGGCGGTGTCTTGAAGTCCATTAAATAAATGTATATATTCTTGATCACCATGTAGAGTCGAGTCGATATAGCTTTGTGCGTCTGTTCTTATGCAAACTAGTCTCTTTGGTTTTAATTCTATTTTTAGGAAACTTTTTATATGCCCGTCTTTTTGCTGTGGGTAACTCATATGTTGAAGTCGACAAGATCCGCCCACTATATCATATAGCTCCCATTGTAACTATCGACCCAAAAATAAGTTTTAGTATGAACAACTTTTTGTTTTTCAGGATATTTTAATCCAAACTCTTTTTGAAATATCCTAACCAAACTCAGAAATTAAAAGCATTATTATGCTTCCAACGAATCAGCAAAATATAATCAAAATGGGATTACTATATCATATAGGTTCTATACGAAAAATCTATCGATAATTGCACAAATTGTGCTTTAAAAATATATCGCAAATTACGGAAATGTCTGCAAGGGTATTTAAATATCGGCAACACGAATATAAATATTTGTTTTTGTTTTCTTTTTGTAGGATGATATCCTTTTCATAGCTGTTGCTCTGCTTCTTCTTCATTTTTCTGTATGATGCGGCACTTTGCATCGTCGTCGCCTTTTGTTGTTGTTGCTGTTGGGCATTTGTAAATCAAATTGCATGGAAAACCAAGTGACCCTGTGGCCAGGGTGGACGAAGGGAGGGGGAAACGCTATATTGGCCCTCAGCATTGAACGTGCGCTGACCCAAGCGGAGTCAAAAATGTTTTTTTTTTCGCAAAAGATAGCGCAGAGTTGCCAAAGCCCAACAGAGATTCGAGGAAGATAGAGATGGAGAGAGAAAGAGCGAGAGATGTGGAGACGAAGGTAGACGGAGACAAAGCGACTTGTTTGGTGGGGCCACTCAACACGTTTCTGACTGTTGTGTGTGTGTCAGTGTGTGTGCGCGGGTATGTGTGCACGGTGTGTGTGTTGGTGTGTGCTTAAGCATGCGACCGCACTTGTGCCACGTACAACGAAAAATACAAAACAAAACAAGTAAGAACGATTAAAAGAAGCTTAAGTGGCGCGCTTTAAAAATACCCTGTAAATGGAACTATAACTAATAAGAAAGATAAAGAAATGGTGAAAAAATAGAGTCAAGAAACAGACCGAGGAAAAGAGTTAGGTGAAGTCACAGAGAGTATCTAAGAGAAAGAGGCGTTAGAGACATAGAAAGGATCACAGAGGTCAACAAAGACAGAGAAACAGAAGTATTTTTAAAGACAGACAGAGAGAGAGAGATAGAGAGAAAAAAGGAAAAGTTAAAAGACGGGAAAGGAGAGAGAGAAGAAGAGAGAGAAAGATACAGAGAGGGAGGGAGTGGAATCACTATGATCAGCAAAAAACCAAAAGTCCAGAAAAATATAATATTATATATAATATTAAAAAAATTATGGGCGAAATTTTCCAAAAAGAGGATGTATGTATAGAATAATGTTCGTAAAGTTGTTGCGAATGCCTATGACAAATATGCCCAAGATGCACAATATACCCCATTTAAAAAAGCACGAAAAGGGTGCCAGGGTATGCGAAAAGTTCATTTGAACGCTTTTCTTTTATGCGGCGCGATACAGATACACAAATTTTTATGCTCGCCGCGCCACTTGAGCATATTTTCGTGTTCTTCTGCTGCTGTTGCTCCTGTTGTTGTTGTTGTTGCAGCACTTGAATTTGATTTGGCGCGCTCCAAAAAAGAAATACCAGGCCTGTAGCGCTTCAGAGCCAACTGATTGCACTCATCGTTTGTTTTAATTGGGCATTTTTATGTATTTATTAAATGCAAAAGCAAATCGAGTGTAGTTCAACTGAGAGAGGAGCCATCAGGACGACCCGCCAGGCATCACTTGAGGCATTACGAATTTATGGTATGCACCCGCCTCATGCCACATGCCTCGTGCGGCCTGACTCATGCCCTACTGTAGTTGGAGCTTTAATCTGTCCAGCAGCAAGAAAAGTAAACAAGAATCTTAAATACATAACAGATAAGATTTTTACATATTTACTCGTCGCACATATTCTTGGCTATACATAGATTGGGGTTTCTATTATATATGCTAGATAATCTATGGGGAATTTAAAATTTGCACAACATTCTGTTTAAACAAGCTCGTGTTGAGGGCTAACGACTAGATAATACTCTGTAAACAGTTATATATATATAGTATCTGTATGCTTTTCAAGCATAGATTTATAAATATTAGAGATAAATTTTATGGTTTAGGTAAAATGATAAAAAATAAAGATATTTGTAAATATTGTGTTTTTTTTTTTTTGTATATTGTAAATATGAATTGTGATTTTTTTAATTTGAAATTAAATATAGAAACTTTTACCTAATTAGCTTGTTTTGGAACTGACCTCTCGAATATGTCGTTATGGTTTTCTAATAGGATAATATTAAATATATTAATTATTTCATTTTATCCTTTTATGTTAGGAATAATTTGATCAAACTTTATGTATTATCGTATTTTTAAGAACACTTACAGATTATTTATGAAAAATTTTAAATGGAAAATATTTGTACATTTAAATTCTACTTAACATTTCATTACCATTCCACAAACAACACCATAGTATTTCTGTCTGCCCAGTAATTCATTCTGTAAGGCAGCGACTTTTTTGTTTATAACTGTTAATGTTGTTGATAGACATAACACAAGTATTTGCTAATGAGAATTACTTTATCCAAGCAACTGCAGCCTTAGCATAGCATAAACATGTTATTCTTACTTAGAGAGCAGCGCACTTCCTTCGACGCGTGAGAGAGCGAGCGAGAGAGCAGGCCTAACAGAGCGCAAAACAAAATAAATATCTGCATAGGGAAGCCGGTCAGCCGGCAGCTACAAATGTGTGTGTGTGTGTGTTTGTGTGCGTGTGTGTGTAACGAGGTGAGGCGAGACGAGAGACAACCGAAACAATGTTCTTGATGGCCGATGAGGCTCTATCGTCCATCGTCCGTGTGTGCAGCCGACGTCGACGTCGCGTCGTGGCCTGCATGTGTCACTGCACACACGGGCAGCGCCGTGATGCGCTGTCTGTTCGTGTGTGTGTGTGTGTGTGTGTCGGCAGTGCAACGACCTGTGACAAAAAGGCAGCAGCAGCAGCAGCAATAGCAGCAGCCGACGCTGACAACGTGTGACGCATCCGCAGGGATGTTGTGTTACATGCCAGCGCAACAGTCAAAGAGAGCAAGCGAGCATGCATGCATGTGTGCGTGAGAGAGCGCAAGCAGGGTGAGAGTAAGAGCGTCGCTTCAGTGTTGTACAGCTGTTAACAGACTCCCACGCTCTGTTCAGAATGCGTTGCTGTTGTCGCTTAACGCGTTTTGTGCGGCTTCTTCTGCTTGTTGTTGTTGTTATTGCTTTTTTCGTGCATTATGTGGCCGAGCGGGCGGGCGGGTGAGCGTTCGGTCATTTGGTTCGTTTGTTCGCTTCATTTGCGGCCGTCTTGGGCAGCGTTTAATTTTCTCTCTGCCGTTGTCGCTGCAACTACTAAAAATATTTTCCATGAAATTGCTTTGTTGTGTACACAAATAACAAACAGGTTGGCGGCCCTGGGCACTGGTCGCGGCTCACCTAGGCCCGTTGTGGTGCAACAAACAACAACAACAACAAGTATCTCAAAGGAGTTAACCGTCTAGGCTGTGTATCTTTCAGATACAATTTAAAGTCGCAGCAACTGCTGCAAGTCCATTAATTAGCTTTATTAACTGCGCTGCTGCTAAACATGCGTAAATTACTGGGTCAAACATTGCCATGGGTGTACGTATGTGTATCTGTATCTGTATCTGCAGTTGTATTCGTATCTGTAACTATGTATCCATGTGTATGTTGGTGCGCGCATTTCCGGCAGGCAGGCTGTTAGACGAATTGGACAGCTCTCTGGCTGAAGCTGTCATTCGGTCGTCTCGTTTAGTCATTTGTACAAATAAATGCGACTCGTAGCATGGATTAATTAATGTTAATCAAGTTTTCGATCCATAAAAACAACAACAGTAACGACAACAAGAACAATAACAAAAGTCAAATTAAGTGGAATCGCATGGCACGAGACATTTGATAGAGAAATGCCAGCGTATAGATAAGTATTTATATAATTAGAGCTGATTAGCACTATATAATTATGATATTTATAATTGCGTTTCAAGCTATTAAAACCAGAAAAAAGACCTACAGCACTCAATTGTTTATTGAATTTGTTAAAGCACTCAAGAAAATATTGTCAGCTTTAAGATTTATACGCAACCTTGGTATTTCTTTTCTATTTTTGACTTCTTTTGAAACTACATACATATGTATGTGATCTCAGAAATCAAAAAAGTTAGATCCAAACAGCCAAAAAATTTGGTTTCAATATAAATTACAAATTCCAAATAAAACAATATTATCCCTACATTGGATTTCAACTTGAATCAGCTGCAACTTGCAAACATTTTATTAAAAAAAGAAGTAATAACTAAAGCATTATGAAATAAAAAAGGACGCCTGAAATAAAATAAAAGATTTAAGGAATTTTAATATTTGAGGTATACAATTACCCATAATGAAAATAATACTTTACAATTTATTAACATGAATATATATAAAATTTTAGTTACGTACAACACTTCACTCTGCACACATATTTAAAGAATTTGCCATATATTTAAAATGCTCTCTATTATTTGTGCACTAATTCACTTTAAAACTCAATCAAAGAACTTGTTTTCTGTCAAACACAATAATTGTTGTCAATATTAAAAAGATTTCCATATATAAGAGACCAGAGCCAAGCGCAAATCCGGTTTCAGGACGAGACCTGTACAAAAGAGCGTTACTTTCAGACAGTCCTTAGACAGGCTGTGTGCAAAAGAGTGTGTGTGTGTGTGTGTGTGGGTATGTAAATATGCCTGCCTTTGCAGTAGGGGGCAGGTGTGCAGCTCTGCCTCTCGCTCTCTTCCACTAACCCTCCCTCTCACTCATTTATTCCATTATTGTGTGTGCGATTCCTTTTCGCCGGATTCTGTCATATCCTGTGCGCAATTTAAACTTTGCTGCGGTCGCCGCCGCTTGCCGGCGACTTTGCAACGTCCGAAAAACGTGCCACACACACAACTTTGCATGATTTGAAATTTCGACAAGAACACGCGGCCTATACACAATTGCACATACATTTTCATTTACATTTCCATTTGGATTTCCATTAGCATTAGCTTTAACTTCAGCTTGAGCATTACCATTCGCAGTTCCAATTCCAGTTCGTGTTTCGGTCTCAGTTCCAGAGTCAGTTCCACCCCGAAGCGTCCGTAATGAAGTCTAAAATTGCGAGTCATTTCGCAATGCTTTTTGCTAAATTAACACACAGAGAACGCGAAAAACTATAAAACCCCGGACCAACACCCGGACAGAGCTCCACGCCTCAGACGTCTCCGTTCGCTTAAATATTTATGAGCTACACGTGACGTCGGCAGAGCCATGAAAACGACGGGTAACAACAACAACAGCAATATCTACAGATAAGTGTGCTCTCTAGTCGAGAGTGCTTGACTAACACTTACCCTGTATGCAGCTGCAGAGTTATACATTTGTTTTTCTGTTGTTTTTCTTCTATTTATTTATACATAAATGGATAAATGGATTGTGCTTCTTCTTTAGTCCCACTCTATATTTGATTCTTAAATGCCTTCTGTGTTAATTGTACGATCGTTATAAAATTTGTAATGCCAATCGATTGCTTGTATACTCGTATCAGAGATCACAATTTAAAATGTTTATTTATTTTTTTTTTTGGAAGTATCTTAAAAGTAAAATATTCTTTATGTGGTATATTATATTCTACAAATCAATTTATGTGTCTTTGGCTAAAATTAAATATAATAATATTCAAAATATTCTCAAAAAAAAAAAAAAAAAAAATCTGAAAATATATATTTATCGATTATTTGGGCGAGGTCTCTAAAAATTGAATGATTCTTGATGTGGGCATGCTAAGTAAGACTTTTGTCTTAAACTCTTACTATGTACAATTTTGCTCGCCCATTTTCAATGGATACAGGGTATAACAGCAACAATGACAACAAATCGTAACATGGCAACAACTCGCACCAAATGTCGCCTCAACTAACCAGCTTATGACACTGGTATTATTATTTTTATTGTTGTTGCTATTTTTAATTGTTTAAACCACACATTAAAATTGAAATTAAAGTTAAAATAAAAGTAAAAACCGAACAAAGACAACTTAAAAACCAGCCAGAATACTTTGTTTTCAATTATTTTACTTACACATAAACTTAAACTTGACTTGTTTTCTATAATTTCTTTAAACACTTTCACTGAATCTTTTATAATATTATATTTATTTGTAAATAATATAAATTATAGTCGAAACGGATGAGAAACCAGTTTTAAATAGCCCCCAGAGACTCGTTGCGACTCAAAAACTGTAACCGAACATTTGTGGGCGGCTTCAACTTTTGAGCTTTGAACTTATGTAACACACGTGAGAATGCGTAGGGTGAGAGTGCTCGAGTGATAGATACCCTATTGCTATTTTAACTCGCTATGCCATTAATTGCTGGCGTTTAACTAAGCTTTACATGAATTTTAGGTAGCTTAATTAAAAATTTAGAAAAGCTTGACTTATTGTCCAACATTAATTTATTTTCTTAATTTTCAATGTGATATACACGTTGTTTTTATCCACACATTGCTTATAATGTAATTGAAATTATTAATCTGTGCAGAGAACTTTAAATAAATTTCAGAGAAAAGGCTGTGTCTAAGGAGCATATTGCATTATTTTATTGCGTGATTATATAAAAATTTTGGTAAAATAAAATTTCATGCAGTACAAAAAGTAGCTATCAAAATTTTAAATAAATATATAATATATTTACATTCTATGAAATTGGGAAAAAATACTCTAAATTTTGTTAATTTCTTGATTTTAAATTATCTGAGAAACAAGTTACAGAAAACTTATGATTTTTTTACAACCAAAATTTACTAGTGAGCGTCTTGTAGTCTAGCATGCCCTTAACTCAAACGTTTCTTCTTTCCATAAATGCAAATTTAGAGATAGTAATAGGTTTCATATGAAATTTACACAATATATATTACAGTTAGCCAGCTGCTGAACTATTTAACAATTTTAACCACCTACCAAATGGACAAAATATCCTTTTGAGTCCTTAATTTACACCCATTCGGGCATTTAGCAGGCCTCTTTCTGGAACCAAATTGTGCAAGCGTTCTGTGTTATTTTTTTCATGGTCATTTATGTTGTCCATTCTATGTCGAGTGTACAAATGACAAACGCATTGTCGTGCGGCTATTCGCTTACACACCTCCCCCCCCCCCCCCTACACATCCTTATCCCTGCTTTTGCCCTAAGCTCAGCGAAGCGCAAATTGCGAATATTTCGATCTGCTGTCGTTGTGGCTGCAACTTCTTGGGCTTCTTCTGCCACCCAAATGGCCAAAGCTATAGAGTCCAGTGTATGGGCTCATCAATGTACACCCCCCCCCCCCTTCCCCACCTAACACCCCTCACCTAGCTGCCAAGCTGCAGCCCGGGTAGGCGCAGCTGCGCCGTTTAACGCATGTTGTACAACATTTTAACGGCCAACCACTCGATGTGCAGTGTTTGTATCTACCCGAAAGGCAGGCACAGCTACAGATACAGATACGGATACGGACACAGCTATAGATACACACACACACACACAGGCACACACACTCGCTCTGGCACTTTGAGACAGGGGTGACTTTTCCCCGAAATATAAAAAAGGGATAATAATAAGTAAATGCTCGCCCTGGCTGAACTCTGGCAACGCGCTCTAAGGACACGGTTAACTTTAATTAATTTTCTATTTCGGTTCTAAATTTGTCGATTGATTCATGACAAACGCTTCAAACTGAAGCTATTTTTGGATAGTTGCCCACATTAGTTTGGCCTAATATTATACGGCGTAGTTTGTCGCCGCGGCGTCTCTTCCCTTCAATTGCAGCTGTTAAAATTCAATTGCAATATGATCTCATTTATTCATGGGCACTGAAAGAACTGAACTGTCAATTGAGTCAATAAGATCGTTCCTACACAACACTGTCATATAATTTAACAACAATGTACCATAATTTTTTGTACATTTTTCTGTTTTGAGCCAAAATGTAGCAAAATTATTGAGCTTCACCTTTAAATTATCCTTTCAGATCTTTCTTGTAAATCTTATTTTTTGTTTGTCACTATGAAACTATTTTCTGACAGTCACTTCACAACACATGCGTTATAGAGCACTGTTTTAATACAAAGTTAGCAGTTTATACGAGTACTTATGTATTGATTAGACTGCGCATTACAGTAATTCCGAATGCAATTTTCTCTGAGCTGATAACCCTAAGGTCTACCCAGTGATAGACAGTTCGCTAAAGCTGGAAATTAGAGATGCACTATATAGGCATATATATATATATATTTTTTGGAACGAAAAGCAAATAATTCTAATTGTAATTAAATAAACGGCTTATAACTGGAAATGATCATTTTTTTCACTACTTCAAAGACTAAGTTAATGGAATAAGAACTCACAGAAAACGTAGATAAATTTCAAGAGAATCCTTGCAAAAGAATTTCTTTCAATCTCAATTTCTTGTAGTCTTTTAAGTTATGCGCGAAATCCTTAATTAGTTTACACTATGGAGGGCGCACTGTGTGCTAGCGCTACAGGGCGATTCAGGTGTAACAATCACATAGTGGATTACCATTTTCATTATGTGTCAATCCGATTGATTTTATAATTTATATTAAGATCAATAGAGCTCAACTTAAGGCCAAAACAAACAAAACAGAAGCAGGGAATAAAATCACTTCGCATGTTGCCGCTGCTGGGCGCCTGTGTGCAGAAGGGAGCACAGCAACTGGGAGACGCCGTTGAGAAGGAGACGCAGCGCGAAAAAAGAAGCGAAACCAAAACAAAACAAAAAGCAACAAAGAGAAAAGTTGTCGCTGGGTGACGAAGATTAAATGCTCTTGCAAATAATTTAGCAGATGTAGACAGACTATTTATATATGAGGAGCATAGCGTCTCTCCCTCGATTATTGTTCCTATGACATCTAAATGATATAATCATCCGATCTGACTTCGACATATGTATGTACTTCCTGCAACAACAAGACGAAGTTTCATTGAGATAACTTTAAAATCGAGAACAGTTTGTGTATATAAAGACAGACATAGTCGGCTCACCTATTGTTTCTGATCCAGCATATATATACTATAAAGGCCTAATGAGGTCTGCCTCTAGTTGTTACACATACTGTGACAAAAAGTAACAATACCCTCAGCAAGGGTATCGAAATCCCCAAGTGGTTCAAGTGGTGGTGGCCTCTCTTTTGTCTACTTTTTGCGCTAGTTTTGCTGCTGCTGCTGTTTGAACCGGTTTCACTGTAGTTGTTGTTGTTGTTGTTGTTGCTGCTGCTGTTTCTTGTTTGCTTGCGAATTTTCCAGGCTGTTGTATCCCGACTGTGCCACTTGTGAGGCGCTGCATTTGCTGTGCGCCGCATCGCTGGTGGCACGAAACAACAACAGTGGCGCCCTCTGCAATGTTGCAGCAGCACAAGAAGTTGTTGCACCAACCGCAGCCAAAATGTTGCTGCTGCATGTTGCAGCTGTTTCCATAACGCGCTGCCTGCCACATGTGAACGACAAAGCAGCAACAGCAGCAGACACTCCAGACGACATCTGTTTCGCTGGATGGACCTGTTGTTGTTGTTGCTGTTGTTGCTGCTGTTGCTGTTGCTGCTGCTGCTGCTACTGTTGCAGCTGGCCAACAGTTGGAGCCATCATGTCGCTGATAATTTGCATTTACTTGTGGGGCTTTTCCTTTTGCGGTTGCTGAACGCCAGCGTGAACCAAATCAAAAAATACGAAGAAAAAAGCACAGACTCCTTTTTGATTGGATTGGATTGTATTTTTATTCATTTTTTATTTATTTATTAATAATATTTGACTATGCTTTTAAAATCTAAGTTTAGTATGTAGAGTCTGAATGGTTCATCTGCTAAGAGTTTCTTGAGATTACGAATGTTTCTATATATCCTGAGTGAATTTTTATTTATCTCAGACTCCCTCTAAATAATTTTACTGATATTATCCACCTCATTTACAAATATATTTATTATTTATCCCATCATTTCATTAGCTCAGCTTTTATCCCAAGTATCTTAAGTAGCCACAGCTTCAATATGCTCATTCAACTGATTCCATTGCCAAATTATCGCCTTCATTCAGATGTTATCCAACTGTGAGCACATACTAGTTGACATTTTCACCTAATCGCCTGTTTCTTCTGCTCTTCGCCTTCCTCTACTTCGCAGCCAACACAGTCATACTTAAGGCCACACTTTTGCAGTTCAATTGGAACAACAGCAACAACAACTGCCCCCTAGCCAACATTTTAATTGTCATTGCACAAAAACTGTTTGTGCTGATAAGAAGAAGAAGAAGAAGCCAGAATACTTCGTAGAAACCCCCTCCCTGTCAGACAGTAACAAGGGGTAAGTTTTCCACGCAAGGGGCACGTAGAATATGCTGCAAGATGTACCCCAAAAGCGAACATCGCGCATGTGCAGTTAATGGGAACCTTTAGCGAGGGTTGTTTGTAAAATTATCATTATGTACAAGTGAAACTAATGAGCTTTGAATAGTTATTTTTAGGTATGGCAAATTAGGATGTATCTCTAAATGTTGGGAGGAATCTTTTACCTCTTAAGCTGCACTGACTTGCATATTAGAATTCTGCAGATCCACAAATGACTTCATATGGAAAACATTTTGGGAGACTTAAAATAAACATGAACCCGTTATTTCAAAGTAAATAATTCTATAAACACCAAAACTGCTTTAACAGAAAAAAATTTAACAAATAAAATATTTAAAAAAAAATTGGGTTTGAAGACGCTGATTAGACGGTTAGTTTTTTAAATATTATTAAAATAATTTAAAAAAATTATTATTCCTATAATTCAAAATTTGTATTAATATTAGGTAATATAGCTATCGCCAATATTAAGTGTACAATACTTCTATATTTAACATTATTATGCAAATGAACAGGGTACATAATATGCCACCCTCGCAGCAGTACAGCAACTGTAACAGCAACAGCAACAGAGACAATTAAGCTAATTGCTGTGCCAGATAGCAGAAGAGGCTTTGGTGGAACTGAGTACACCTCACTCGCTCCCACTTTGCCAGCCACCCACCACAGCCAATGCAAGAGAGCTTTGCTCTCGCTCGAAATTGGACGCTCTTTCTCTCTCGCTCTGCCACACTCTCCTCGTATGTGCTTTACGCCGTTGGCAATTTTGGATGTTGGCCTGTTCGCGTGTGTGTGTGTGTGTGTGTGCTTGCGAGTTTGTTCGCTGCAGTTGCGCCTGCTGTGGAGCTGCGAGCTGCGTGTGCCTTGAACTAGCTCTAAAAGCGGATCTTTCTCGCAATTTGGACTAGGCGCACAGCGGCAGACGCCGGCGGGCACAGTTGGCTTTCCAGGCGGCCGCTTTTCCATACGCGCTTTTCCGCACGCTTTTCCTGCACGCTTTCATTATGCGCCATTTGCCAATTGCTTGTTGCCTGTTATATTCCGATAAAATTGACTTTTTGTCGGTCTCGTCGTCGCCAAGAGACGTCGCCAACGCCGACGCCGACGCTTTTGCCCGTTTGCCGGCATCGTCGTCGCTGTCGTCGTCGTCGGTGGCGGCACCATTTTGTTTGGCGTCGTTTTCTAATGGGCCAACAGCCAGTGCAGCACATGGCTATGGCTAGGAATACTATTTCCACACGGTTGGAGCCATGCGATGCGATTGCCAACTGCGGGGCGATTAAAAACGCGCGCGATTTCGCCGCTGCCCCATTTACATGAGTGCCATAAAGGAAAAGCCATAAGATGAAATTAAAGCAATAACAAAGCTCATTAAATACGAAATGTTAATAAAATAGCAGCAATATACAATATATACCATATATGTATGCTTTTATCTAATTGGCTTAACCAGTTCCTCTAAAAGCATTTCATTGTGTTTACATTACGTACAACTTTTAAAAATGTTATAACCATGTTATTAACACACTAAATAAATGTAATGCATACGCAGACATTAACATACAAACGCTCATTCAAGGCGTTAAGAACATAAAAGCAAAACAAAATGTTAAATTATATGCCCAATGCTTATGCTCTGCAAGGGCATAAAAACCCAGTCAGATTCGTGTTGTTGCTGCTCACAAAACATGAAGCAACAACAAAGGCAAACAAACATCGAAGCACACAGACGCACTCACACTTGCATGCCGTAGCAGCCGAGACAGCCAGACGAAGTAAGGCGAAAAAGAAAAAAGTTCACTTAGCAGCAACGAGCCAACCAACGAGTGAGCGAGCGCCGCGCTGCTCTCTCCCACTCACACTCTCACCATTGATGTTTCTCTTGATTCGTGCCGCAGAGAAACGCGCGTTGCCGCTTTTGTAGTTTGCTGTGCGCCTGTTCGTTTTTGCGATAGACGCGCGACGTAAGTCGCCGTCGTTTTGCCTGAAAAAGTCGCCGTTGCACAGTGGACACAACGTACGATGGGTGGCGTTCAATGTTGCCATCGATAAATTAGCCCTTTTTTAGGATACACGCTAGTAGTCGCTTGCCCAAAGCGTGCAGCTGTCTACAAAAAAAAGGTCCATTATTTACTATGCATACATATAAACATATATATGTGAATAGCATATTGATCTTGAATTTTAGCATGTTTTCAAGAATGTAAGCAGCTGTTTGTTATTTTCATCCACTGTGCGTTTGTCGTTGACGTTGCTTGAACGCGTTTTTGTCGTCGCCGGCGATTTTTGATTTGCGCCGATTTTGCAATTTTGTGTGCCGGCGGCAACTGTTACTTAACAGTACCCAACGGACAGTGTGCGAGCTCAGTTAACAGAAGTCGTTGCGAGCAATGCTCGCCCTCTTCCACTCTCTCTCACGCTCACGTTTCTCGTTGGCATTGATGGCGAGAGCTGCTTGAAGAATTTGTGAGCATTTGCACAAAAAAGCTTCACATGCATTACACGCATTTCTGATAATATATATTATGTGTATTTTTATTTTATAATTTTATTTTAATCACAAAAAAGTAAATAAATAATTCCATTTATTACATTCAATTTTTCTCCAAAGAAATGATTAATTTTCACTTCCAATATTAAACAAAAAAATGTATTATTGAATGCTTGCTATTTACCAAATATTTTTTCAATTTCTGTGTTGAGTCGTGCGTGTTCGAGTTAGTTAAAGAAAGCACGATACGTGCCTAATTCTACTCACAGCCGCTTCTGTGCGCGCTCGGCCACTCTATTTCTCTCTCTCATTTTTTACTCTTTTTTTATGCTCGCTGTTGCTTGCTGTTAGCGTCTCGCCGCGTCCTCTGTTGCTTGTTTGTTGTTGTTTTGTATGTTGAACAAATAATTATGATGGAAATGCCGCCAGCCGCTGATGAAGTTGCAATAATGATAATTACTGTGCTGTGGCTCAATGTTGTTGCTGCGTCTTCAGTAAATCTCAACTTTATTCCCGTTTTTACAGTTACTGTAAAAATCGTTTCGCTCGACGAAGCCATTGGCAAAAGCATTGGCAAAGGCAAAGGCAAAGCTAAATTTACTGCCAGAAATTTTACTGCACGAAATTTTATGACTGTTATCGATTTCTTGGTGCCTGCCGCTTGCTCCCCCCACCCCCCGAAAACAATGCAAATTTCAGAATGGGATTTAGTCGAGCAGCACTTGGGCAATTTTAATGCGAATGTAAAAGGGCGTCGCGCTCTTTTCTTTTCGTTTCCTTTTTAATTAAATGCTGAGAGGTCATAAAATTCATATCGATACTCCCCCCCTATGTTGCCTTAAAGCTGTGCCAACAATCCAACTGTACTTTGATTATCAGTCACTGCGCAACACATGACGTCATGTGACGTCACGCCAGCTGAAAGTTTTAATGCCTTAATCAGTTGGATCCCACCCCACAGCGCCTACGTCAGGGCAGTGCATATTGCATTGCTTTGCGCTCACAAGTAATAAATTCACATCTGAATGTACACACATGCGTACATATGTACATATGTATGTGTGCAATTAACAGTATAGGTTTTAAAGAAACGTCAAAACAACAACAACAAAAAGCGCGTGGCTTAGTTTCCTAATTAAACTCGAAGAACAACAGTAAAAACAACAACAACACCAACAACAAGCAGCAGCCACAGCAGCAGCAAACAAATCGCTCGCCTTCAAAATTTGACCTTTTTCGCTTTATGCTCTATGCTCGCCCAAAAAACAACTGTGGGTGGCGAGAGCGAGAGAGCGACAACAACAATGTCAAATGTAAACAATGCTCACGCTAACTCGCTCTGCTTTGTCTCGTTTATTCGCACTCGCCGCTCGCCTGTTCGCTCGTTACGTTTGCCAGTTCGCTGTGCGCTCTCCCATTCTCGCGCACTTGATGTGTTCGCTGCGTCTGCTGCTGTTGCTATTCGTTGTCAGTCTGCGTGCGCTGCCTTTCAATGCTGGGCGCCTGTTCAAGTGTTCGGCCAAACCGCCGTTCGTTTGTATGCGAGTCGCTCGTTCGATCATCGAACGCGTCGTCGCGTCGCTCGTAAATTTGTTGTTGTTGTTCTTTTTGTTTTTTTTCGAGTCGCGGCGACGTTTGTTAGTTGCTTTTGTTGTTTTGTGGCGGGCGTTCCTCCAGCCTGCAAACCAGTTTTGTTTTTACAGCTTAATTTGGCTGGCCCTACACTCCACTCGCCGTGCCTTTTGGCCGGCGTGTTCACGTGCCACATTAGGCATAAGTTGCAAAAGGTTTGCTTATTTGCGCCTACACACACACACAGACACACACACGCACACACACATAAACACTCACACCCATGTGTGCGCCGCCTCTCACAACTCCAACATATTCGTTGGGTTCGTCGCAGTCGTGGCCACAGCTCCATCATGCCCGCATCGTGCTGGCTGTTCCGCAGTCAGTCAGTTTGTCAGTTTGTCATTCATTCATTTGCCAGACCGCGTGCAGGCCAGTTCTTAGCTCGCTGTTAGACTTGCAGTTATTGTTGCCATTTCCTTTTTTTTTTAATACTTTCAGCGCACAAGTCGCGCGTGGTTCGCGCGCGTTTTGCTAGCGTTTAATGTCTTTAATCAGATGGTTTTGTGCGTAATTGTTGCTGTCTTGTTTCTTGCGTTTCGGATGCGTTTTTATCAGCTCAACTGATTTATTGTCGCGTTTTCTGCTTTACTATGCATTTTGTTTATAACGTTTGTTATTATTGTTGTGTGTGTGTGCTGCTGCCGGCAAGCACGTAGCACCTTTATTTTTATTTTTTATTTTTTTTGACTCATATGCTAGTCCGTCTGTGTCTTATCAGCAGTTTTTATTTTTTCGTTTCCCATTGTTGCGGGGAATCCATAAGAACCGAAATGAGAAAAGTTTGAAAAATGCGAAAAATAAAAATAAAAATAAAAATTCCCAAAGTTTTGCTCTAAAAAGAGTTTAAAAACTAAGCAGCCAAAGAAAGTTTGATCGGTTTTAAATGTCTCAAAGTGCTGAATTTAAGTGCAATATATTTGGGATTATGTTTATATAAGTAACTGAGATACTTGGGATCTTTAGAGCTCACTATTACTGCTCAGCAAATTCAATAAACTATCGTAATATGTGTGTTTAGTGTTTAATAGGCATTTGTTTTTATTCAAGATTAATGATATGTTATCAGGCATTGATAAATAAGGCATGTTTTTAAACAAAATCAACTGATTTCCGAACTAGTACAGTGGGCGTTCGATATGGCAGACTAACTGGTGCGAATGAAAGCAATCAAAAATGTAAATAAATAAGTTTTTCTCCCACATTGCTATTTAATCTAAACTTTTCGATAGTTTTTAAATTATAATTGGTGATTCTATTTTGATTTTTTTTTTAATCTGCAATAAATCTATTTTTATCGAAGCTAATCGATTGTCGCAATCGACAAATCAATGTATTTGTGAATGCAAAATTAGCGTTTATATTTAACTATATATATTTCAATATTTCTCATGTGTACCGATAACTAAGAAGTTTTGCCGTTTTATCGGCTATAATCTTATGTTTTAAATTGGGAATTGTGATAAAACAATAGCTTTATAATGTTCTTCATCAATTTGTGGCGCTGTTTTGTTTTCTATTTATTTCTTTTGCATTCGATATCTTTAACATGTATAAGAAAATGATCAACAATGCTATAACGGTTTTCTATATATTGCACGCTTTAACTATTTCAACTAGGGAATCAAATTTTATAATGTTCCTCAGTTTTCCAATTTTTATCGAAAAGTTACCGATAATGCTATATATATATATTTTTTTTTCGTGTAACTTTAATGGATTATTAATTATATTTTTTATTTCTTTCTATCTCTTGTATTTACAGTTACTACAATATGTCTGGCGAATCGTTATATCGCTGCCTCTTGCCTCACGTCCCGCCACATCGCGCAACGTAGAGTTTCTTCTGTTTTGCCACTTATTCTTCCAACAACAACAGCAGCATTAAAAAAATAATAATAAATATCAACAACCAAACGACGTCTTGTGCAAAATTCCAGTGCCAGCAGCAACAGGTGAATTGCAATCGAGTAAAGGAAGGGAAAAGACAATCCGCAACTACACTGAGAGAAACGCATTGAGCGCGTGTTTCTTTGCCGTTTTGTGGTCTTGTTACTTCGTGATTTCGTCGCCGTCGTCAGCGTTTGCCGCAGACGGAGGAGGACGAGAGACACGAAGCAACGAGCCGTAGCCAAAGCCTCAACACGGACGCATTTATGGATGCGGGCGGCCTGCCAGTGTTCCAGAGCGCCAGCCAAGCAGCAGCAGCCGCCGTCGCCCAGCAGCAACAGCAACAACAACAGCAGCAGCAACAACAACAACAACAGCAGCAGCAGCAGCAGCAACAACAGCAGCATTTGAATCTCCACTTGCATCAACAGCACTTGCAACAGCAGCAGAGTTTGGGCATCCATCTGCAGCAACAGCAGCAACTGCAACTGCAACAGCAACACAATGCACAGGCGCAACAGCAACAGTTGCAGGTGCAACAGCAGCAGCGACAGCAGCAGCAGCAGCAGCAGCAACAACAACAACACTCGCCCTACAATGCCAACTTGGCAGCAACAGGCGGCATTGTCGGCGGCCATGTCCCTGGCGGCAACGGAGCTGGCGGTGTTGCGTCTGCAGCAGCTGTCGGCGGACCCAACGGCAACAACAACAGCAACAGCAACAACAACAACAACAACAACAACATTGCGTCCGGCGATGGCCTACCCACAAAACGTCAGCCAATTCTCGAACGGCTGCGACGCCGCATGGAAAACTATCGGAGCCGGCAAACGGACTGCGTGCCGCGGTACGAGCAGACCTTCAGCACCGTCTGCGAGCAGCAGAACCAGGAGACAAACGCCCTGCAGAAGCGCTTTCTCGAGAGCAAGAACAAGCGCGCGGCCAAAAAGACTGAAAAGAAACTGCCGGAGACCCAACAGCAGACGCAGACACAGATGTTAGCCGGACAGCTGCAGAGCAGCGTGCATGTGGTAAGTGCAACAGATAATATACACATATTTCGCTATATATCAATAAAGATTGCCATCCAAGTTGCCAAAAATTCTATTAAATCTATAATACAAAGTCTCTCATAAATAATTTTGTAAAATACAACATACTTGAGGATCAAGTGAGAGGAGTAGTATCGGATTATTTTGGTTAAGAAACTTTTACAGCTGAAATTTATAATTTTGACAGTTACTGGATAAAAGCAACTAGTTGTGATTCCCGGATAATATGCGGCTACTAACTGTGCAATCTTCTATATAGCTTAATTGAATTCTTATAAGGAAATCTATAAATGTGGGTGGTTTTTGTTTAAAAGTGAATTGGGCATATTTTTGATCATATTTATGGATTAAAAGAAAAGCAGAGTTTTGTATATGGATCGGAAAAATTTCAAATTTTGGCAGCTATTAATCAAACTAGTATAAATATATCTAGCTTAAACTGACGGATAAAACTTGATATTTTCAGATAATAGTTGTAACGTTCTGTTTAAGCTCAATTGAGGTATAAATGGAAACAAATATAAGTGACAAATCATAAGAGAGCTCTTGAGTTCTATTTTAGACGCAGAATCTCTACGGATAATTGTGGTCTTGCTGAGAAAAGTCTCATGAAATCTCTTAGACATGTGCAAAATCACATAGTTGTATGCAATTCCGGGTTCGCATTTCGGTTTTGTTGTCGTTTGCCTTGCAGCGCTAAGCATGCATGCATGCTTAGATACAAATGTATCTGTCAGATACGTCTCACTCGCTCGCTCGCTCGGCCAGGCTCTCATTGTGTGCTTATTATTATGTTTTTGGGCGCAATATTAGAGCTGGTGCACGATACGAAGCCAGCGCACATTTACACACACAAACACACTCACACACACACATACAAATAATAATGAGGTCAGCGTTTTTTTTTTTCTTGTTTTATTTTTTATTTATTTTTTTTTTTTGTTGCTTTTTTCAGTTTTAGTTCATGTTCAGTTCAGTTCAGTTTCACTCGCATTCGCATTCGCTGCTGCCAAGTTGTAGCTACAAGATACATTTTGCTTTTGTTGTTGCTGTAGGTACTGTTTGTTGTTGGCTTGTGTGCATTTTAAATACCTTGAAATTATTTTGTAAGCCCAAGATTTTTCTCGTCGAATACTTCAAACGGAGCCCAGCGCGCCTCCCCATAACCGCTAGACCTCTCGTCTCTCCTCTCTGTCTCAGTTGGCTAGGCTTCTTGCATCATGTCAGTAGACTCGGCCAACGGGGCTGACTGACTGACTGACTGATGGACTGACTGACGGACGGACTGACGGACTGACTGACGGACTGTCTGACTGATTGCAACTCTAGTTTATATAATTGTTGGTTCTGCCAATTCGCTAGCTCGTTGTTTGGCTGTTTTGCTTTTGTTGCCTGTTGCAATTCTAGAGACCAACGCGACCCCGTGTAATTGCCGCAAATTTACACAGTCAACTTCATCGTCATCGCCATCGTCTCCATTGTCGTTTGCCATTACGCGACTCTTTAAAATCTTCGAGTTTCTATTTCTTTTTATCAACTTGGGCCGAGCTAAACGTGAGCTATTCGCATTCACAGCTGACCAGTAGCCCAACTATTACACAGACAGAAAAATATCAGAGTAAAATTAGGTTCGAACTTGACACAAGATTTGCAATACTTATTGAAGAATGTTTTATAACAAACATTTCTTATTCTTGAAAAGACTAAATGAGTAAAATACTTCAATTTTTGGACTTAAGAAATCGTACTTGATATCAGTTTGAACTTCTTGATTTAAGTAATTTGAATCTTACTCAGCAATCAAGTCTAAAATGTTAAGTTATTAGTACAAAATACTTGTGTTTTCGCTCTGTGTAGCTAAACCTAACCGAACTGAACTAAGCGAATCTGAGTTGAGCTAAAATGAGTTTTCTTGAAATGCAGTTGAGCTTCTGATTGCGCACTTTTAATACCCTATTGCTGTTTTGAGTGGGTAAAAGGGGTATGTTGAAGTGTGCAGTGTGAAGAAGCATACCCAACTTTATGAAGCATTTATATTTATATATATGCATAGATTCGTAATCGGCACGGCTGTTGATAGTGATCAAGAATCTATGTACCTCAAATGTTGAAAGACGTCTCCTTTCATATGTGACCTACTTATACCCTCTGATAGGGGAATAAATAACGTTGCAATAGTTTTATATTTTTACAGGGCATCCCTTGGTCGTTTGCATGCTTCAATTGAATTTCAACTTTTTTCCGCATCCGTTTGCAATGTCATTTGTGTCATGTGCGACCGGTAATCATTCACTTGTATATATATTCAGTGCCCCTCCCCCCTCGCTGCACCTGCTTGCCCTACCCCTCCCGCTGCTTACCCTACCCCTTCCGTTGCCCTGGCTGGTCATACGCTTTGAACGATTCAAAGTTTTTGTTTAATTTTAATTGGCTTGAAAGTCTTTTGTAGTTATTTCTGTGCGCTCTCGCTCTCGCTCTCTCTCTCTCTCCCTCCTCCCTCTCTTTCTATGCGTTCTGCGCTGTTCCTGTTCGCAATGCAAACATTGTTGTAGCTGAATCACTTTGAAAGATTTTGCTCTTATCCGCAAAAACACGTCAGCTGCCGCCGCGCACCTTATCAAGCTGCTTAGCCCGTGCGATAAACGATAAATGCTGTTATTATTTCGCATACCTTCAACATTAATCGCTGCCCGAGGCCTTCTCCGACTTGTCGGTTAACCGCGAACGGCAATTACAAAATTAAATAGAAAAGCTCTATGCGAAGTTCTAATAGAGACTTCAATACTTGTAGCTAGCTTCCTTTCATTAATGGATTGGTTAAGATAATCGAGAGATATTTTAAAGGGATTAAGGATTATCTATTAATTTGCGACCATTTCATAGAATTTAATCAAGTTTTTATGCAGTTGTTGAGATTTTATTGAGAAACTGTACCCAATTTAATAAATATTTCATTCCATTGAAAAAATAGATTGGCCTAAAAATCATTCATTGTACTGTTTTCTGAATATTCTAATGGAATATTGTAAAAGTAAACTTTTTTTTTTTAGACATCTTAGTAAGTTTATTATTTAAATACTGTTATTCTTTGATTTTGGAAAGTTTTTAAGTCTTCGTCTAAGCCCCCATTTAAAGGAAATTCATAGAATTTGATTATGCTTTAATGTTGTTCATTATTAATATTATAAAATAATGAAATTTGAACATTCGCATTTCAATAGCTTTTTGCTGGATATTCTAATAATTTAATATTATTTCGAATACATAGTTTTATTCCAAATGAGAGTTCTCTGAATCTATTCAAGCTTTTATGCAGTTCTTAAAAAATAACTATCCATTTTTGTTTGTTTGTTCGTTAATGTATGTATTCGTTTTATTCGCACTCTCCCTAGTTATTCACTCATCCGACTCTGCGACAGGTGGCATTAAAAATGCGCAAATGAATTAATGATCGACTGTTGTCCATCGAGCGCGTCCGGCCTTTCGAGCAGGGGGTCTCAATCTAACTCTCTAAGCTTTTCACTTTTCTTTTCTTTTTGGTATTGGAAAACTTTTACTGCTGCTGCTGCTGTTGCTGTTGTTGTTGTCGCTTCTGCTGCGGTTGGCAGTGAAAATCACTGCAAATTACGGCCAACAATTGGCGGCCGGCTGCAACATGCAAAACAAGAAAGCAGCAACAACAGCAGCAACAACAATAAAAGTAAAACATATTGTTTATAATGCGTTTTTTATTTGGGAAAGTCGCGTGTTGCATTTTATTTTTATTTCTTTTTTGCTTCTTTCTTTCAATTTCTTCTCTTCTCTTCTTGTTGTTATTTTTTGTATATATTTTTATTGGCTTCGTCTTTGGTTGTTTCTCATTGTTTGCGTTTTGTTCGCAGTTGTTGTTGTTGTCAATTTTCACTTCACGTGGTGGCATTTTCTGACAGACGTCAGTCAAAGAGTCAAAGCGTTGCATGTTGCCCGTGCCTGCACGACACGCCCCCCTTCCCCCTTGCGCTTCACTATACCCTTCGACACCTACCCCCAGTTTATACCGCCCAACCCCCCTAAAAGTTAGTTACTTCCAGTTTTCGTGCTTTCGTTGTTTCAAGTGCGAGATTGCCTCGATGTTTGTTGTTGACTTGATTGGCAAGTGACAACATATTATTGGCGTATCGTTTCAAGCTCAGCCAAGTTGTTGTTAAGTTGTGCTAGTTGCTGTTGTTGTTGCTGTGGCATTGTGTGTTTACCTCTATGTGCAACTTGAGGTGTTTTTTTTACTATAAATATGTATATTATTTCGATTTTATCTATACAAATTGCCGCACATTAACAAGTGTTGTAAAATGATTCGTTTTTAACTTGTATTCTTCAGCTGTGTGCTGCCAACAGGTTTGGCTTTGTTTCGATTAGAGCTGGATAAAATTGGATAAATCGTTTTTGAAACTGCGGGGACTTTATGGCGTAAGCTTTTATTAGTGCAGATAACTAAAGTTTTGCCAGAATAAGTTGTTATTATGTATCCGGATAATGTCGGATAGATCCGGATAAGTTGATATTAAACAGCCTCAAATAAGCTTGATTAACTCCGGATAATACGAATTAAGCACGAATGAAGTAGTATTAATTAGATTAACAGTGTATTTATTTGGAACACTTGAATCTGCTTTCCACTAGACACAACATTGATTTGGTTTTAAATTACTCCCCTGGGGATAAACATGCAATCCATATATGTATGTATGTATGTGGCTTGTTTGTCATTGCTCACCTCGAGGCATTTATGCCAATTGCATTACAACGTGTGTGTTTGTGTGTGCGATGTTTGTGTGTGGGCGTGGCTACTCTTTAAATACCTAGCCATGTGCATAATTTATGTTTTTTGCTTTATACAAATTTGTAAAATGCATCATTTATCTTCGGGCCAAAGTTGACGTCGACGTCGGCGTCGACGCTGGCACCGACTCCAGCGTAGACCGAAAACCGCCCCAAAGCAACTGACACCCTCCACTTGAAGCGCCCCTCCTGCACCCGCAACGCACCTATCGAGCGCACCCTTTGCGTGTTGTGTCTTTTCTTTGGGTTTCCTTTTTATACTCCTTCACGAAGTGAAAAGAGTATATTGGGTTTGTGCAAAGTCCGTATGAACTCAATTTTTGTTTGCCGCTAATAAAGCTAGAGACTTTAAACTTGAAGTATTTAATCGTGATAACCTGCGTCACATAAAATGTTAAGATTTATATGATTTATAAAGATTTGTCGTATACATAACTCCCATATTTCAAACTATCATAACTTTGTTCGAGCTGAACCGATTTTTATGTTTGATGGCATTTTGGTCATAATTTATCCTCTAGATTCATTAAGCATGTGCCTATGTTATTACACAGGGAAAGAGTATCGCGCTGTCGGCTACACCCGACTGCAACGTTCTTACTTGTTTTTTTTTTTTGGTAATGGGCAAATGAAAGCGGCAAAGAGAACTGTAAAGAAGTTGAGTGGCTTTTGCACTGGTGCTGGAACTGGAACTGGAATTGGTGGCTCAACAAAATCGATTCGCATTTCGAAGGCATAGCAAAGAAACCCTAGGCAAAGAATTGTAATGTAATAACAAGGGCTGGCGAAATTCCAGATGTTGGTTTGCTATAGGCTTTGTTTGTTAGGCAGTAATTATAAGAAACTTTATATGCAGCACATATAATATATTCTAGTAAAACATTTTTTTTATTCAAATTTAATTAAGTAATTTATCAGTTAATTTATTTAAACATTTTTTATGTACAGCATTTAAATTGTATTTTAAAGAGATTGGAAGAAACCATTGATTTATCGAAATAGCTAAAACAAATTGCATTCAATGAAGTTTCACAACAATTTTCGTACAAAATATAAAAATTACTCTGTTTTTTCTATTTTATTGATTATTTTTATTTTTACCAATTGTCAAAATTTGTGGGTGGAAATTTTTAAGTCCAAGTTTTATCCTATATCACAAAAGATTATTACTGTAAATCAATTAGTCAGTAAAGACTAGTTTTATTGTATACATTGATTTGTATTTTACCCCTGCGTTCCACAGTGCACAGTGGTATCAATTTGTACAGCATTTTCATGCCTCGTTTTGCTTCTTGAACCAAGTTTGCTACACTTTGGAGGCGGGCAGCTCTCGTTTGTGGGTTCCACTCGTATTTGGCTCGTATAACACACACTTATATACACACACAGACATACACACACACTTGGTGTGTATTTGGCGCACTTCAAAGGCTTTTTATGCGTTAGTTGCTGGGGTCCAAAAAAAGGGTGAAGGCTCCGAGCTGAGAGATTTGCAAGGGATCGCAGAGGAGGAGCGGGGAGTGCGGGTTAGCTGAAAAGCTCAGCTGGAAAATGCATATTTGAAAATTTGCATCTTTTATTTATTATGTTTGGCAAATTTCATTGCATATTAATAATGCAATTTTCTGCTGCACTTTGAGCGATGCAATTGAGGCGAGTGCTCGAGGAGCTTTATCAACCCCAAAGCTGAAGCCAAGCCACAGCTTAGTTATAATTGACAGCCACAGCGCCAGCTAACTCCTCCCCGCCCCTCTCCCTTATTTTAGCCATTTGGCCAATTGTCTTGCAAATTTTAATTGCTGCACGTTTGTTGCCAGGCCACAAATAATAAACAAGACAAAGGCGTAACAACAGCGTCAACAGCAGCAGCAGAGGGATGGTGGGGCTGGGGGTGGGTATCAAGTAAGGGAGTATAGTATGGAACTGCCCTTTTAATATTTTAACCCTTATATAATAATCATGCAGATTTTTCACTTTTATTTGATGCACGTTAAAATGTATTGAAAATTGCACATGGAAATCAAGTGTGGGGGACACACACACACAACCTCAGAGGCACACAATGTGCAGAAAAGGATGTATTGGAGTTGTGTAAATGTTTATGGAAAATATTTAAAGAAAAGCGGTATATGGATCTTAGGTTTCTAAACCCTCATGAAGTATATATATTCTTGATCAACATCAGCAGAAAAATTTTACAAATATTTGCCAACAATACTCAAAACTCGAAAAAAAAAGAAAGCTCAACTTTAACTTCTCAAGATACTAATTTCTGATATATACACACATATAACTTTATATTCACTTCTCAATATTTTAATTTCTGATATATACACACATTTAAAGACCATCTAGAAGTCCCAAAAAAACATTAAACACAAAAGTTATTTAAGATCTATGTACATGTAATATATACATATTATTTTTCCCTAGTGTGGGGCCAACTGAAGTGTCAGTATGTATATGCGTTGTTTTATTTAGACATGTCAATAAATATTTAAAAGTTTAGATTGCCGTTGCAGGGTATCTCGGAGTCGTTTATTCTCTCTCCCAGCGCACACTTGTTTTCTTTTTGCCCTTATCCCGTGCAGCTCCCCTACATGCAACAAGCCCTCCACACATGGGCTTACAGCGAGTGCACAGCAAGACAAGCTAGCAAGCAGCCCCGCTGGCAACCCCTTGCTTCCCCCTGCCGCCATTATATGCTACCCTTGCCTCGATGCTTGCCTTAAAATCGATAAACTCATTTTGAAGTTTCTGCTTCTCGCTCGTTTTCGCTCGTTCTCAATGTGGATTTGTGTGTGTCTCTATTTACTTTTATTTTCTATGCGCCTATATACCCTCTCTCCACATCCACATCCACCCCCTCCCCTCCCCTCGTACGGTGCTTCAGCTTTTAAAGCTCTGCTCATCTGAATTTGCGGCTGTTGCTTTTGCCAGGCAGCAATAAATTTGCCTTACGCTCAACATTTTAGCTAATTCATTTAATTAAATAAATGTTGTATGCTTCAAACTGAGGGCAGCTTCTATTTGTCTCTCTTCTTTTTTTGTTTGTATATATATATATATATATAATTTTTAAAAGCACGTAATGCTCGATGGGTAGCTGACAATTTAAATTGAAATTGTCACCTTTTTATTTATTTATTTTTTTGTTTTTTTGCTTAGCAGAGTTTACAATTTGATGGGTCGATTAGGATTATGTGCTCCAAAGTTGACTAAAGAAATTGCCAACTAAAATTTGAAATTTGAAATTCGAAAAAAGTGAAGATTAGCTTTAAGAGTACAATTTAGTTAGCTTAGCTTGGTTCTGCAATAATACAAATATTTGTACCTTTAATTTGCCTGCTTAATGCTTTAAATGCTCGCACAATCTGGCTACGCTGACCATCGCCAGATGACAAACCCTACCGCAAATTTCTCAATCATAAATGCTGACAATGTTGTCACTGGACCCAAATCCAGTAGCTACGTCCACAGGCACCTGCAATCCACAATCCTCAATCCTCAAACTCAGAACCGAATCGCAATTCCAACGCCCAACCATTTGGTGTAGATTCGATTTGTCGACTGTCGAGAGACGACGGCATTTGGCATTTGCCATTCGGATTGCCGTCTTTGCTGACTGCAGGATAAAGTAGCAGAGGAAGTGGTTGCGAAGCAGGCGAAGTAGGAGGTGAAGGAGAAGAAAGAGAATGGGTACGTGGAGAAGGATAACGGCGCCAGACGCCAATTGCCAGACGGCAGTTAGCATTGTGCATTGGCATTTGCCATACTCAGACTGCAGCCCCCCCTCCCCCCTCACTACAACTCTGCTCATTCATCCTTATCCCCATCTGCATTACTTCACGCATTGCACTTGTCGCACTTGCAGCACTCGTGGCTTCCCATTTGATGGCGTTGCGAGTGTCGATTACTTGCGTTGGGCTCTTGGCTGCCTAACGGGGATTATGGTGATGGAGGGGGCCGCAGGGAAGGAGTTTGAGGGGGGGGACAAGCATATGATGCAGTCATATGTAAAATTAACCCAAACAAGAGCCAAAACCAACCCACGTGTCACGTGCGTAAAAGCCTGAAAATGATTTTTACCCTCAACATTGTCGGTTTTAAATATTAAGGAGCTTATGGAATATGTTGGCATTTTAATGGGGTGCATGACAGATTGATGAAAATGTTCACTGAAAGCTCATGTTCAACTTAGGATAAAAAATATATGATCAATTTAATAAATATGATAGATTTAATGAATACATTGATTAAATTATATATAGCTCATTAAGAGCAATTGAATTCAAGTTAACACTATAAAATATAAAAGCATTTGAATTGGTTAAACAATACAAACGAGCAGAAAAAGCTCATTAAAAGCTGTTTAAATTAACAGCATAAAATATGCATACATTAAAATTGAATAAATTATACAAAACAGAAGAAAAATCTCCTATAAAAACTTCAGTAAAAGCTTACATGTTCAAGTTGTTTAGTATTTAACAAGGACAAACATTGTATATGAGAAGAAATAGTTTATAAAATAAAAATTCGAATGCTTCTCTTTTATCAGCTTAAAAGATTGTTTAAAGATATTTTTTTTACATTTACGTTTTTGTGCACAGTAGTTTTTAGTTTATTTTCCTACAGTTTTAACATCTAGCTATTTTCTTAGCTAGTGCTGTATATTTCCGGACTTTTTTCTTCTCAACATTTCAAGCAGCTGGCAACACCAGATAGCCTGGATAATAACCATAACGGTTATGTCCCAGCAACATGTGACATCAACAGCATAATAACCAAATGGCCGACCCAAAGGCGACGTTTCTGCCGTTATACACCCCCTTTGTAGCCACCCCTGCTCTTTTAGCCCCGCTTCAGACTGACCGCTGTGACAATAAAATTGTTGTTAGACGCTCTTCATTAGATTTGTTGTTGTTGTTTCGACTTTTGTCTCACCTGCAGCGAAATTTGCTCATTTTGTCGACTGCCCGCTGTCACATTGGAGAAATTTTGATGCCAGCAATTTGCATATGACTGAGGATTACGGAGAGGGTAGGGGTGTGCGATGGGTTTGGTTAGAATTCCACTCTAATGAGCTTAACGCTTGACGATTTTTTTGACCTTGCAGGGGGTATTTGAATTGTGTCATGAAACGTGAACCGCATAGAATGTGAAATCTTCAAATGAATAAAATGTATATATTTATGATGTGCATCAACAGTTGGCGTTATATAGCCAGATCCATTTGTTTCTATGTAAAAAAAGTATCTCCTCTTTTTAGCTATCATTTATCAGTCATTTAAGGGTAAGAGTGTTTAAACTTCGTCAACCTGTAGATAAATTTTTAGTTTTGTTCTTTCTGTACCCTGTGTTGGATGATTGAGCGCCAACTGATTGTCGTTAAATGCATGTCGCGCTGTGAGCGCCCAGCTCGGGGGCAGGGAATGTGCCCCCAACATTTGGGCTTAAGCGGCGTATGCGCAATATGCGAATATTCACTAGTTGCTGGCCAATGTTCAGGGTTAGTTTGAGGCTTAGGTTCAGTTTGAGGTTTAGGTTTAGGTTTAGGTTTAGGTTTAGGTTCAGGTCCAGGCTGTTCTAAAGGGTACTTTAGCTGATGACTAGCGCCGGCTAACTTGCGCATTGTGCACACTTCAGAGGGAGAGAGAACGAGAGAGAGAAAGAGAGGGTGAGAGAGGGGATGTCCATGCATGGGCAGCTTGGCTGAGGGGTTCGGTAACGGGTGATTTCGTAGCGATTTTCAGCAGCAGCAAAACATTTTTCATTACTTTACTCGAGCGGAAATGGCAAATTAACTGCACAAATACACGAACTCACACATGTGCAGGCTGATACGTGTGTGTGTGTGCGCGCGTGTGTGTGTGTGTGCTTGTATGCTCATTTATTCATTACACTGCAGGGTCGCTGGCACGCCCCCTTTTTCTCTTTTTTCTTTGTGTAAAATGCCTCCGCCTCAAACCTATTGCAACTCATTGACTGAGCGACAAAAAGTCGATTTGGATTCACAGCGAACATACGTCAATATAGAACAAGAAAATGGACACTGTCCTAAAGCAATTTACTCTTTTACATTTTTACAACAGAAAATATTAAATAATATACTTTAAGTAAAATATATTTAATAAAAGATAACAGATATAATGTAATAATAAATTGATAACATGAATAAATAGATAAATATAATAATAAGATATTTATACTTTAATGCTAAGAAAGATATATTCAGAAAAGGCAATTGCTTTAAGGTAAATATAGTCTTGAATAATCTTTAATGAAAAAGCGCAACAAAATTCGTACAAATATAAATTTGTATATATATATAAAAAAACAATTTCTGGAGCTTTTGAAGCATTTTATCCTCGAAATCTTTGCAGCCGTTTGTTTTTTATTTTTGTTTTTTGTCTAGCTTATGAATAAATATTCAGTTAAAAACAAAGCAAAAGTCAGGATGATGATGATGATAATGATGATGATGGTGAGTGGAGGCATCAATGTCAACGATGACGAAATGTTTGTAAATAAACAAATGCCAGAGCAGCAGCAGCAACAACAACGAAATCAACGACAACAAATAGAAATGTTTAATGAATTGCGCCTGGCCAGTCGAGAAAAAGGTGCTACAGGGAGAAGGGGGTAAGGGGACAGCTGCAACAATGAGCCCGCTCGACGATATGTAGAAAAATGTACGTCTGAGTGAACTTTTGTCAACTGGACAGACAGACAGGTGGGGGGAAGCGGGGCAGCGGGCGGCCAGTCAAACGTATCAACAGACGCCGCCGCCGCCGACGACTGCAAAAAAACAAAAAACGGAAGTTCAAAAGGTGACAATGACAAAGACAGCGACAACGGCAACGGCAACGACAACGATGACGATGACGCTGACGGGGCGACGTTTACAGAAACTGCGGTAAAGGGAGGGTGGGTGAGGGCAGGGTGGGGTAAAGGGGTAGGGGGCGCTTATACGCGACTTCCAACTGGGCAGTTTTTTTGCAAGGAACGGCGGCGAAATTCACTTTAAACAATTAAATGAGATTGTTGTGGCTGTTTTTGTTGTTGTTGCTGCTGCTGCGGCAGATGAAAGCGAGTTAAAGGAAGAAGAAGAGTTACCCAGCTGTGCAGGAAGGAATGTCAAAGGTTAGAACTAGGCCGCAGCTAAGGGTGCTCAAAGGCAGTCAATATGCGCCATAAGAAGACAAAGTAAAAATAATATGATATATAATGCGATTAGATACCAAAAATAATTTTGGCTATTTAAAGTGGATTTCGGCATAAAAGAATAAATGGCTTAAAATAAGAATTGACTGCCCCGCTGAAGAAATGTTCATTGTCTGATAACCTTTGTACTCAATTGAGGTACAATATTCTTGATGATTTCTGCAAGTGTAACGCACTTACATATATATCTCAATATATACACACAGATCGTGAGTGGCTATAAAATTTCTTTGGTTCGCATTTAAATCCGTAATTTCAATTCAACTTGTCGTGTTTACACACACAATGCATAATTTATAGAAATTTGTCTGCAAACGCGGCAACAGCAGCGTGCCAGAGCGAGACAGCAATGCCAATTGTTTAAGGCAGCGTGTGCGAGTGAGCAGGATGCATTGAAACGAGCAAGTGTGTGTGTGTGAGTGTGTGTCACTGGTTGTGTCTGTGTGGGTGTGTGTAAGTGCGTGCCTCGTGTAATGTCAAGTATACGCCGCGTGATACCAGCCACAGTGGCTGCAAATAGTGTTTGTGTATTAAAACACCGAAAATGACAAAAGAAATGCCAAAAAGAAGTGAACATATTTTTTATTGATTATTTGATTATTTTTATTGTGTTAAGAAATGCAAACTAAAAATGGTAATATGTTTGTGGATTATCTTTGAGTATTATCATAGTAAAGATCACTAGAAAGAGCACTTATAAAATAGCCTTGCAGTCACTGCAGCCGAATTTTTGTAATTGAACTAATCCTTGAGATGGGTTTTTAGAAAAGTTAACCCGAGAGCTTAAAAAATGTATGGAAAATTATCAATTTATCAATTTTTGAAAAGTGCTCGCACCTTAGCTTAACGTTAAGAAATGAGACTAGGGCCCCGCAAAACCGGGCAGTATGTTTATATATATGCATAAATATTTAAAAGTTTTATATATAAATTTAAGTACTATTCATTCAAAGTTGTGCACATACTTTTTAGGCCCACTGTATTTATAGGCGATGGCACGCAGTTGTGCTCGTGCTGTGTATGTGTGGTATTTCCCTGTCCCCTTGAATATGTGGCGCATATGGCGAAGCAACGTGTGCCCAGAAATACACCCCCCCCCCCCCTAACTCCCCCTCACTCCCTCCAGTCAACTGACAGCCTGGCCACAGCCTCATGTGCAGCAGCACTTCCTTCCCTCTTTCTCCCTCTCTGCCCATCTCTCTCCCCCCATATTCTCATTCGCCTCGTTTCGTACGCTTTGGAGATATATCGTAGGTATCACTGTGTGTGTGCGTGTGTGTGTGTGTGTGTGTGTGTGTGTGTGTGTGTATTTGTGATAAACTCAACGAAGCTTAAAAGCTTTGTTTGCACCAGGCACCGACTCAATATTTGCTCCTGCTGGACTGCGTTGATTTTTGCCCACTGTGCGGAGCGAGTGAAAGAAAGACGGAGAGGGGGAGAGAGAGAAAAGGAGGAAAGAAAGTAAAAACAGAAATGTATTTAATTATTGCCTAATTAGCAATGTCCAAGCAATTAATTTGCATCTTTTAATTAAGCGAAGAGAGCGGAAATATCAGTGAAATATATATATATATATATATATATATATATGTGTATATATATTTGTTTTTATATATATTTTCATTTGCGAGCTAGTTTTTCCTCAAGACGCCGCTCAATTGGGGCACGTTGATAAGAATGCATTTGTTGTTGTTGCTGCTGCTGTGGCAGCCAACAATCAAAAGTGCAGCAGCATAGTGGAAAAGGGGGAAATGTGGAAACGAGAAAAGTGAAGGAAAAGTGGAAGAAGAAAAAACATTGCTCTGGCTATTGAGTGCTCGTTGCACGACTTGCCGCGCCCACTATTCACGCACGCCTTTAACAGAGCGCAGGAAAAATACGACAGTCAGCCACATAATCCACTTTTGCCCCCTCTATTTCTACCTCAACCTCTACCTCTTGGTCCCTCCCTAGTTGCTGTTGTTGCTGCAAAAATATAAAAAATAATTGGAAGTCGCTTGCAACGATGTCGTCGTCGTCGTCGTCGGCGACGTTGACGTTTTGCTTGTTAGTTGCTGCTGCCGCTGCTGCAATACCACCCACCCGCCTCCCTTCCCTTTCTCTTTCACCCACCCCTTCATTTCCCCACGTGCGCCTGCTGCGCCTTGCGCTGTGGTTAAAAATCTTTTGCCTGGCTTCTCTTTTGATTTGACTTTTGTTTGCTGGTGATTAGGGCCAGCTAGCAGCTGGGAGCGGTAGAGGGGAGAGGGGCGGCAGGTTGTGGCAGCCTTTACCAGCTGAGCAAGCTCAGCGTGTGTGCGCCATTTGTTTTTAACAAATTTGGGACGCCTATTTCTTCTATTTTTTTCTGTTTTCGCTCTGAGGGTTATCTGAAGATTTTTAATTGATTTGCAGTCGTGTGTAGAGGGGGCTTTGGGGGATTTGCATGCGAGCCAAAGTGGCAGAAGAGAGGGGGATTGAGATCTCAAGTGCTAACCCAGTTAAGCCCTCAAGCGAATTCGACCAATTGCAGCAACGGGCCTAAAAAAATGGGTGTAAAATTGCTTTTGATTAGATTAAATAAAATATTACCATATATTTTAAATTTTGTAAATAATAATGTATAGATTTGTACTAATGATCGATATGGATATTACATTTTTGCCTAAAAATTTTATTGATTATTGTAATTTTTGTGCTTCTTTCTGCTTTTCAAAAATATATATTTTTGTCCTTGTATTCAAACTGATTTTCTTAATTTGTTTTTCAATAAGTTTTAGTTTGATTTGTGTGAATACTTTGATGTTTATCTATTATTAATAAATATCGATATTATTAATTAAGCAACAATTCAGAGACTTTTAACAATTTCTCTACCTATTGAACATATTCGTTTGGCCCACATTTGTATATCTACTTTTGTCGAATTTTCGCTTTCTTATCAAATGCTCTTTCCTTCATTTATCGATATGATGATTATGTATTTTTTCTTTTCAACACTTATTATCTATCAATAACGATATATCATAAACTATCTTTCTATATTTTAATTTAATTCTCTTTTCAACAACATGTAAGACATTAAATTATTTCTCTTTTTCTCACTCTTTCTCTCTCTCTTTCTCTCTGTAATCAAATGTTTGTAGTTGCAACCTCCTTAAATTTTCATTAAAATACATTTATTTTCTCCTTCTTCTTCTTGGCAAATGCCTTTTACGAAATGCCACTAAATTAATAACTTGCATTGAACTTTTGACAGCTTTTTTTTCGTTTTTGTTTTTGCTGGTGCTGCTCTGCTCGCAGCTGTCAGCACATTTTGCTAGCCCCTCTTCATTCGCCTTATTCTATACATAGATATATGTATGTGTGTGTGTGTGTGCATGTGTGTGTATATACATGGTATTTGTTCCCGCTGTGTCTTGTATCAACTTGCCTCATCGGCGCTCATCACCATCAGCATAATCATAATCATAACTATTATTATTAACGACACAAACAGCCTATTTAGCGTCAGGCCAAAATCACACTTTCAAGCTCAACCTCTCAGTCAACCTTCACACCCCCTCATTCCTCCGCCGCACACACCCCTTGGAAAAACTTTAGCAAGCGATAAAAATTTGTCTACATTACGCCGCAAAACACAGTGGAAACGAGCTGCCGTCTTCACAGGTTTCTTTTTTTAGGGGCATATGCTTTAGGCAAAGTCCCTACCCCTGCCTCCTGTCCCTGCACCCGTATTGCCGGGGCGCAACCCCTAACTATCTCTTGGCAACTGATATCTTGCAAGTTTTTGAGCCGCAGCAAATGTCTAACGGTGTTTACTGTGTTTACAAGTCGTGCCAAGCTCCCCCCACTCCCCCATTCCCTAGACCTTAACCCATCTACAGCTCTTTTTTTGTTGAATGTGTGTGTGTGTGTGTTTGCAATTTGTGGCCTGGCTTTAAGCCCTTTGCTGTGCGCATGTCCTGCCATAAAAGCAGAACCAACCAGAGGGTCTTCCCACTTCCCCCCTTCCCACTCTGGCGGCTCCCTTGTGACATTTGTCTTTGGGGCAATCTCCTTACTTATTGAAAATGTTTAAAGTTTAGAGGCTGCCTCTATTAATTGCTTATAACGAACTATACACTCAGCGAAAATGAAATGCAAGAGCTTTTAAAATCTGATCAATATCGTTAAAACTTAAGATGTCAAGATTCCTATATCAGGAGCTTTTTTGAAATCATCTTAAGACAAGATTCAAATTACTGTGTACTAAATTTAAGAAATTTACTTCCTTTAAGAGTTTTCTATGCTTCTTTTAAGTACACAAAGGTTTGTTATAAATAGTTTGTGGATATTTCAAGCTTATTTTTCTTTTTTCTTTTTAAACTAAATAGTAAATTTGTATATCAACAAATATTCACAATTTATTCCAACTCGAATTCGTATTTGAAATTCGAAACAAACATTTATTTTTTTAGTTCCTTAATGATATTTTTTTTAAATTCTTAATCGTTTATGCTACCTTTTTTCTCTGTGTTCTATTTTTCTATATTTATGTTTTATATTTCACAAATTCAAATTCAAGACTTTATTATAACAAGTCGTTACCATATATTTATTCTCTAAGTGTATGCTCTCATGATTTTCACTTGACCCTATTAAAGCTTGGCTTTTTGATAGCCTTCCAATTGCCTTGGCTCGTTTCCGTTTCGACTTCGTCTGCTGTTGCTTCTTCTTCTCTACCCTTTCTACTTGCGTTTATCTAGTTAACTGATTTTCGCCATATAAACAAATGAAAGCGCGCACAAAATAAATAAACAAATGGAGTTAAATTTAATTTCATTAAACGGCTGCCAACGACGACAAAGGCGAAGACGGCGACGAAATCTAATTGAATATCGCACACGATGTCATCGTCATCGGCATCGGCTTTGTCATCGTCATCGTAGCTATAAAATTCACTTGACAACAAGCAGCCAAGACAATTGCAATTGCAAAAGTATTACAATTTGACTATTAGATATTCTGTAAGAGCAAATCACAATATCTCTTAGAAGGTCTGATCGGATTGGAGCACTTTATAATCGAAAAATTAGCATTCAAATTTTGTTCAGTTCTTGATTTCATATCATTTCCAATTAATTTTATACGCAGAAAACAATTAGTAGTAAACATTTTTTCACAAGTTCCACTGGACATACCCAACTTCACAACTGTCTTATAGGGTACAACAATTGCTGCATTTCTTACGTTGCGCTTCCATTTATTGGTCATATCTCTTGCTTTTTCGTCTCTCTCCCTCTCTCTCTCTCTCTCTCTCTCTCTCTCTCTCTCTCTCTCTCTCTCTCTGTTTCTCTTCCTGTTGCAGCTTGTTTAAAGCGGCTTCAGCGCTTGCATTGCATCAAAACAGAATTCAATTAAGTTGATTGCAGTCGTGTCATTTATATAGGAAAGAAATTCTAATGAGGGCGTTGGGCATGCCCACAGCAGGCTGTCAGGGAAGGGAACATTAAAAAAAGCAACTGTTTTTAAATGTGATTATCATTTAATATAATTTATTTGATTTAATTAGCTCGTGCGACAGCTGAATTAGTGTGTGGCATATTGCGTATACTTAATATGAATATAGGACGAAATTTATTTAGTTATATATGTATGCACAATTAATCTATAGGGTAGTTTAAACCTTATAGCATTGTTTATGTAAATGTTATAAATAAGCTTAATTAACTAACTCACATTACGCATAAGCAAAATATTTAATACTTTTTCTTAAATTCCAAAACTCACATTTTTTAAACTGAGTCTTTATATGCACTTATATCTGGCTTTCACAAATAAGTGCGATATTATTAGAGCAAAAATAAATAAATTATTCAAATATTTTTTCTATTTTTGTCTTAATGTAGTTTATATTTCACACATTAGGCGCGTTTGTTTCTCACTTAAAAAATCCGGCCCAAAGCGTTTAGTTGTTGTTGCTGTTGCTGTCATCTATTGGCCGACTCTTGTTGTCAGGCTAATTGAATTTGTCAGCACGTCGCTGCTGTTGGCTATCACTTGCATTTTTATATTGCTTTTTATGTGTATTGTTATATATGTACACATATATCCCATAATTATTTTTTGCTGTACTTTAAATTGAACTATATAACACAGAGACCATTATTTACATACGTATAAATATATATATATATTTAATAAAGTGCATACAGTCGAATTCATTTATATAGCATAGTGCAGCAAAATAAGCCAGATATTTATATACATATCATATATATAGCGAGTATCAATAGACATAATAAATTTGTATTCATATTTTCGGCAGTCTTATTCATAAAATGCTGAAAAATGTATTTTTAAAATTAATAAAAAATATGTGTAGTACTTTGATAAATTATTAGTATATAGTCCATGTTATATGAGCATTTTGTTTGTATCCAACTGTGCAGGACTGTTAATAATTTGTACAGTTTTTTACGCATTTTTTTTTTATTTTTCCTCTTATTTATTATTGTTAGTCTTGCTATTGTTGATGATTTATTTTTGCACTTACGTGTAAAATGTATAAATTAATTTACAAAACAGATGCCACACTCGTGACGTTTGACAGCAACCACAACAACAAAAACAATTGAAATTTTTTTGAAATTTTAATGGTAGCACAGTGCGTATACGTGATTTAGAAGTTTTTAAATTGTTGCTTATTTATGAAAAAGGTCTGTGCGAAATTGCATTAAACTTACTAAATGCTACAAATTGGAATGCGAATTGCATTCATTTTGTTTAACTATTTTTGTGCAACAGAGAACAATGAAAAGTTGAGAAAATTCTAGTTGTAAAGCAGGGAAAAAACAATAGCGGAAAATGTAAATTTAAAATTTTGTATGTATATGCGGCTGGTTTCTTTCTCTATTTTAAAATTTTCTTTTTATAAAATAATCTTGTATCTATCAATGCGCCACAAAAGTTTTCTATAAACAAAATTAAAGCCTCTAATTAATTTATTAGCATGGAAATTGCTTTTTGTTCCCAGGCTTAACAGACTGTCGAAAATGTGCGGCTGTTAACTAATGGCTGTTGCTTAACAGCGTGCTGTTAATGTGTCGCCCCCACAGCGCTTGAGTGTTTTGTCAATTTCTTTTGTTTTGTTGCGACTGTTTGTCTATGTTTTCATGCACTCAGTCATCCTCGCACGCGCTCTCCCACACTACTCGCTCGCGTTCTCAATGTATAAACGTAAAGCCCCTGTATACATTTTAATGGC
The DNA here is from genome assembly GCA_035041545.1 of Drosophila colorata. NCBI lineage: Eukaryota > Metazoa > Arthropoda > Insecta > Diptera > Drosophilidae > Drosophila > Drosophila colorata. The sequence goes on from JAWNLD010000453.1 coordinate 641,082, forward strand.
AAATCTGCTGCCATTTGCGGCACATTTCGCGTACAATTTTCATTTTTGTTATGCCCACATATTTATTTTCATGGCTCGCTCGGTTCGAGCAGTGCTGGTGATGGTGGGGGTGGAGTGGGGTGCGGCAGTCGCAACATAACGTAGCAAAGGGGCGCACTTTACATTTGTTTTGTTTATTTTGGCGTGAGCGTTGCCCAGAGCTGCCTAAGGAAATAGAGAGAGAGAGAGAAAAAGAGAGCGCTTTGTAGTATAAAGGCAACTGCCGGCTGGGCTGAGAGCACAAAGAGAGTGCGAATGTGAGTGAGAGGTGGTGAGCAGTTGCTGTTGTTGTTGCTGTAGCTGGTGTTGGCATGCCATTTCCCGTTATCAGTGGCAGACTTTCTGCCAACCTGCTGCCAGCTGCCGCTGCCGCTGCCGCAAACGTCAGCGACGCGCGGCGTTCGTCGCGTCGGCTCAACAGTGACGTTGGCAGCGTCGCCGCCGCAATCGTCGCTCTGCTGACGTCGCGTCGTGGCAGCTAATTTTGGATATCTAAGCGAGCAGAAATATTTTTAGCTTCGCTTTGGCGTTGCGTCGCGTCGCGCACGGCAGCCACATGCAGATTTTTGCAATTGTTTGCCTTTTTTGGCCGCTGCCGTCGACGTCAGCGTTGGCGTCGGCGTTGCTGTCGCTGTTGTTGTGGTTGTTGTTGTTGTTGTTGTTGTTGTTTTGGCATTGTTATTGCCTCTGCTGTTCTTGTAATTGTTGTTGTATTTTTAGCTAGTTGATTTATCATTCGAGTTGCGTTCACGCTGCATTTGTTGTTAATCATCATTCTGTCTCACTCACTCCCTCTTTCTTTCTCTTTTATTGCAGGTGAGTTTCGTTTTAGTGTTGTTTGTCAACGCTCAATTTTAAGCTGAAAACTACGTAAGTAGCGTAAATGTCGAAAGCGATTAATGTAGATTATAGAATGTGAGGTTGCCGGGAACGAGGCTCTAGTGGATATTACAGTTTTACGAACTGGAAACTGGTAGATGCAGAATCAATCTAGATTACAAACCATGCCCAAAATTGTCTTAATTATGAAAATCGGTTCGCTTTTGGCAAAGCTATATGGATTCGGAATCTGAAAACTTCGTGAACTAAGAAAATAAATTTTACTCTAAGTACTGTAATATATGGGATGGAATGTGGCTCGCTAATAAATCATTTGTGAAAAACACTCCCTTACACCTTAAAATAAACAAACTGACGAATGTCTGGAAAATCCAACAACGCACGCTTGCCTCCAAAGGTTAAATATCAAGTTATGGTCGATGTTATCCTGGAACTTAATCAAATCATGAGCGGAGAGTGGCATAAAATCAAATCGTAAACCTCAAACCTTGGCAAACAAAGCTCAGTTTAATCACACACACACAAACACACATACGTATGCAGGGTGTGAGTGTGAGAGAGAGAGAGACCAACAGAGATTTAGAATTGTGTCATCGCGTAAACAAAGTCAGTTTGCACTTGTGTGTGGCGATATTAAAAACCCAAGCCAAGCCAAGCCAAGCCGAGCCGAGCTGAGACGAGCCGAGACGAAGCCGAACGAACAGCGCCGAAATAACAATCGCAGAAGCGACCAAGGCAATGCCTCTCACGCTCCACCCCCGACTAAACGCCCTAACTCGGCCGGCTGCGCTGCCTGCTGCGACCGACTGCAGTTCGCTGCTGCTGTTGCTGCTAGTTCTTTCTTTACATTTTTCTTATACACCAACACATTTGCATTTGTAGTTGTGTTTTTTTTTGTTGTTGTTGTTCTTCTTTTCCCAGATTTGAAGTGTTTACATATTGCGTTTGAATTATCGTTGAAACGTTCAGTAGTTGTTGTTATTTCTCTTTGATTTTTTTGTATTTTGTTGTCGATTTGTATTTCTTTTGCCTGGCGCTGTTTCCGTAGCTGCGGCCTCTTCACTTTTATATTTAAGCTAATTTTAGTATTTAGCTTTTCATTTGCATTTCAATTAGAAAACATATGTATGTATGTAGGTGTGTGTGTGTGTAATGGTTTCGAGTTGCAGACTGTACTTTTTATTTTGTTATTGTTTGTGCGTAAGCGCGTGGCGCCATTTAAAAACTTTGCTGAGATTTCATTTGAAGACATTTTCAGAATCTTAACAGACTTCAACTTGCGATCGACACTGCAGTTAACAGCTTGCATTCGCTCTCTTTACACTCACTCACTGTTAGCAGCAGCTGCGCTGACCTCGCTCTGTTAGTCAGTCATGAGTTGCTAAGTGCAGTCGATCGAGCAGCTGCTGCTAATAACAGTCTGCAAGTTAAGCCCTAAGCTGAGCTTGCATTTACCCGCTCTCTCTTGTTCCGTTGTTAATAGTAGCTCTGCTGCAGCGCTGACCTCGCTCTTTGCTGCTTTTCGTTCAGCTTAAGTCAAGTTTTGGAACCCAACAACAACAACAACAGCGAAATCCCTTGAAGCGTTGAGTTTTTCAGCATTACTTTATATATATTTTTTTGCGCTTCGGTTTGTTTGATTTGGCTTGCTCACCTTCGGCTCAACGAATGGCAGCGACGTTGGCAGCGACAGCGACAGCGACAGCGACAGTGACAGCGACTCGTGCTGTTACATTTGAATGAGCACGTCGCTGCTCTTGCTGTTGCTGCTGCTGCGCTGCTATGGTCTAGGAAGGTGGTGGGCAACAGTCGCTGTCGCTGTAGTCATTTATCACCGGCCTCTTTGCCCAGTCTTTGACTGCCCGGCAGCCCGCCCGCCCGCATTCGCCATAAATATCATATTAAATATTTGCCATAGAATCGTCGTCAGCAGCGACGTTTGCATTACCGCCAAATGTTGTCTGTTTATCTCGCCTAGTTATTGTTTTGCAGCCGCTATATGTATGTACATGTATAGGTGGTGCGGAAGGGGGGTAGGGGGTTCAAGCTGGAGTTGGGGTTGGACTGCAGGAACATTTGGCAAGACGGTGGTTGTTGTTAACTTTTTGTGGCATTGCCAGTTGATTGGATTGCCATGAGATAAACCTGTGTGTATGTGTGTGTGTGTGTGTGTGTGTGTGCGTGTGCGTGTGTCTCTTTCTGTGTATGGCATGTGATTTATGAGTCCCCCGTGCTGATATGGGATATAGGATAAGACCTTCTACAGTGATACAATGTGATTAGTCAGGAGGGTGCTGCCAATAGAAACTAAATTCCGCCAAGTTCTTCACATATGTCTGCTCGACTATTGCGTAATTCACGAGTCATTCTTATTTTTCACACGGATATACACAACACATACATGTATATAGAGCTTATTTAGGGTAGTTTAGCAAGTTTTAACTCTGAAAATTGTTTCCTAACATATTTGATTGACTGGCTGATGATCGATGCACAGTTCAAACTATAAGAGCTAGATAGCACAAGTTTCAACAGTTAGCTATTGTCATTTAAGTGCACTTAAATGCACAACTGTGAAGAATTATTCAAAAACGGTTCAAAAAAAAATATTATTATGTTAAATATTTTGTTCGATTGGCTTTAAAATCAATTTCAAAAATCTTTATAAACAAAAACTGGTTTATAATAGTTTTATTCACATTTTGAACAATCGTTCACTGGGAGTTAACTGATTTTAAATTTATAGAAAAATACTTTGCCCGTGCAAAGCCGGACAACCCCTGTTCGTCCTATCATTTCTCAAACACACAAAAATTTTTAAAATACTCAGTTAGCTTTCAAAAAACCAACTTGACGGCTCAACAATTAAGTTTTCCTCTTTCTGTTTTCACAAATCTCAGTGAAAAGATAACCTGAAAAAAGGAAATCATTTAAATTCGATTTTAATAATAGCAATGTATACACCAGAGGACCAAATATTTACCTGTGGCTTTGAGGTCTTCGGCGAGGTGCAGGGTGTGCGTCTGCGCAAGGCGACCCGCTCGCTGGCCCTGTCGAACGGGGTGCGGGGCTGGGTGATGAACACGGATCGCGGCACCGTTACCGGCGAGCTGGAGGGCACGCTGCCAAAGGTCAATGAGCTCAAGTTCTGGCTGCTCTGCTTTGGCAGCGAGAAGGCCATAATCGAGCGGGCCGAGTTCACGCCCACCAAAGAGGTGCCCGTGCACAGCTTCGATAGCTTCACCATACGCTATCATCCCGACAAGCGAGAGGAGCCCCAGCTCTACTGCCAGAGAGCGAAGCTGGATCGAGAAGAGGAATAGTGGAGTTTGGGCGTATCTCAACTGTTTTGGCGTTGACAAAATTGAATGATTGCTGATCGTTGTGTATTTGGCTCGAAATAAACCTGGTTTAGATCTTAACTGGTAATTGGCCAGCAATTCCGTGTGTGTGTGTGTATATTTGTGTGTGTGTGTGGCTGAACATCATTTATTAAGCTCAAACTCGCTGCCAGCTACTAATTAAGCATTGCCAAGATACACGGGACGCGCACAACAAACCAAGTATCTATAGATACACATGTGTGCGTACAAATATACATATGTATGTATATTTAACTACCCTGTACCTATTAAGTAAAAGAAGGTGTTGTACTGCTTTTGTGCTTCGGTATGTAACAGGCAGTGGGAAGCATATTGGAACTCATTAACGACGAACTAAGTTCAAATGTCTATATATATATATATATATAAATATATGTAAACACTTTGAACTAAGAAATTATAAAAGAGTATAAAGAGTATTCAATGTCATGGTCTAGTCATATATGGCATATGGCCCAAATTTGGCTATTTAGCTATTTTAATTTAAGTGATCTTTAATTAATTATGACTTGATATCGATGTTAGGAAAATGGTGCTAGATATTGAAAAATAACTGATGAACTCGTTCTGCGTATGGCATAGAAGAATATATAGTAGATATACTGTTACATAAGTATGCGCACAACCATCATACCCTTTTTACCCATTTTCAAGGGGTGCAGGGTATAAAAATATTCATTTTAAAAAGATATATAATTTTTGGTAAAAACACATTGAAATATAATTTTTAAGTCCTCAAATTGAAAACCAATTGTAAAAAAAAAAGAACGGAGAAGGTACTAAACAATTTATTTACAAATTGCAGGATTAAGGGAAAGAAAAAGCACAGCTTTTCTTTAAAGTATGTATGTTTATGAGTAAATGCAAGTGTACTTGTTTATAAAGAATGTATCTTGCTAGGTTGAGCACAGGCTATCTTCTAGTCTTTTCACTCTCGACTATATTCATATCTATTGGACAGGGTATGTGCTAGTCAAACACAATTCACCAGATCACTATTGCTATAGTTGTATATATAAACATATATGTATATGTATGTCTTTTGGACAGACACCTGCAGCCTCTGGCTGGGCCGCATTTCCAGTTGAGCGCCGCTGCCGCTGCCGCTGCCGCTGCCGTCGGCGCTGCCGCCCCAAACTGGCAATGAGTTTTTACGACGCAACTTCGAAGCGAAGCAACAGCCACAGAAACAGAAACAGAGCCATAGAAATGGCTGCCATTGTCGTTGCCTCTGCCTCTGCCTCCGCCTCTGCCGCCACATAACGTTGCCAAATCGTTGGGTAGCACGATTCAGCTCTGGGTGTGGGCATTGCGTAGCCAAAAGGTATGGCTAAAGACCCGAGATATGGATTAACGATAACAACAGTTGGTCTATGGATTGTAGGGCACTGTAAAGTATCTTCAAGATGCAACGATTATATTTGTAAATGATTCTTGTTTATTTATCGAATCATTTTGCATAAAATAGTGAGCTTAGCAAATATACAGGGTATTAACACACATTATAGTTTAATTTTTATTATATCTAAATATATAACTTTCAATTTTGTTAGGGTATCTGCAAGTCGCCTATGGCCATTGCCATATGTATATTGAGTAAATTTATGTTCGTATCATTTTTGACAGGGTATCTGTCTGCGGACCGCGCTCGCACTTTGCATATTTTATATCTTTCTCATGTTGTTGTTATTGTTTTTGAGTACTCAAATGCCCTCCATGGGTCGCTGGCTACGAAGCGACGCTGGCGTTGGCGCTGACGCTGACGCCCGTGCACTGCGCATAATCACAACAAAATCAAATAAATGAACGGCACTGACAAAACAGCAATAACATCAGCAATAACAACAGCAGCAACAGCAACAACAGCAATGGCAGCAGCAGCTATAACAGCAACAGCTTCTTAACAGAGCTGCGACGCTCGCGTCGCTGCTTATTTGCGCGCGCGTATGTGTGTGTGCTAGCAACTTCGTTGCGTGCGTAACAGGCGCGCAGAGGCAAAGAGCAGCAATAGCAGCGCCAACATATTCCATGCGGCTGCAGTCGGAAACCTGCTGTTGTCGCTGCTGTCGCTACGGCATTTTTATAGGTTAAACTGCAAAGTGCGTGGCAGAGTGGGCCCAAGGGGTGGGCGGACGGGGGTTGGCCGAAGGTATGTTGCCGTGGCTGTGGCTTGACTGTGGTTGTGGCTCTTGCTTCAGCTTCAGCCGGCCGGTGTCGTTGGCACTTCACTAGCGAACGCAGGCCAAAGAGAGAGAGAGAGAGCGAGCATTGAGAGCGCGCACACTGAGAGAGCGAGCGAACGAGCGCACGCACTTTGCACTCAATAGAGCGACACTGCGCTCTCGCTGTCGCTGTCACTGTTGGCGTCGTCGTTGCTGTTGCGCTGCCGGAGGCTTTGAGTGATTTTTGAATTTGGGCTGCTGTTAACGCCGCTCTGCCAAAGAGCCCGCAGCGACGGTTGGCACTTAATGCGGGCATCGGGCAGAGGACGAGGAGTTAAAGGGAGCTGGCAGCCTTTTGACATTCCTTTGCACATTCCGCGCGCGCGTTGCCAGCCACGCGTCGCTGCTGGCCGCGCTGCTTGCGCTGCCTGTGCTTCCGGTGTCACTTCCTTATTTAGTTGTTTACATTGTTGTTGTTGCGAGGGTTGTGAAATTTGAGTGGACACCCACCCGACAACTTTGCGAACTCCTCTCGAGCGTCCTTGTTACAGTTATGCGGCGTCTGGAGTGTGTGGGGGAGGGGAGGGGAGGGTCGTGAATAGGCGGCAGAACATTTCAACTTAATTTAACAGTCATCAAATGGAATTCAATTTGCCTGAAAGGCGCGCAGATATTCGAATAACAAAGAAATAAGAAACAAATAACAATAGCTTACCTACCCCTACCCCTCCGCTCCCCTCCCCCAACTATATAGCACCTGGCAAAGTATTGTCATTAGTCGCATTATTATTGGGGCTATTATGTAGTAATCAAATTTATAGCACACTTTGCAACACACATACACGTTTACCAACACTGGCGACCTGTGCTTGGCAACGAGCAAAACAAGTCGAAAAACTTTTATGACGCCAAAATATAAATATAAAAAAAACATACAAAATTATTACTACGACAACAACAAAATGGGCGAGAAGAAAATGGAAATTGAAAATGAGTTGAGTGGCGGACACACACACACACACACGCACACATAAATGCAAACACTTTGCACAAATATTTGTGTCATTAAACAAATGACAAACGAATTGGTTTTAACATGAAAGCTGAAAGCTGCAGCAGCAACAGCAGCAGCAGCAGCTGCAGACAGCGACGCCAACAGCGACGTCGACGCTGGCATGCAACAATGCGCGTTGGCAAAAAGCTAGCACAACAGCAACTGATAAGCCAAGCAGCGACGCGCTGTTCAGACTAACAGACAGAGCTAGCATAGCATAGCATAGCAGAAGAGCTTAACATAGCTGCTTTGACAGCTTACAGCCACCCCCACACAGTTAAATACGCACACACATACACTATCACGCACGTACATTTTACAGCGCTGAAAAATTCGCTTGGCTGCCTCTGCCGCTGCAACAATGCAAACGCAAAGGCAAACTTTCTCGCTGCCGGCGTCGCTGCCAACGCTAAACTGACTGTTCGCATTTCGGTTCGTGCTGCTTCGCTGGCAGCGGCTCGTGCCAGTTATAAACCGACTGCCAAACGACTCACGACAGCAGCAGCAGCAACAGCAGCCGCAGCAGCAGTAGCAATTGAAAGCAACAGCAGCAACAAAAACAACAGCAGCACAAGAAAAGTGACGCTCGCTGTGCGTTTTGTTTTTGTGTGTTACCGCAGCAATAAAAATAAAAAAATACAAATAATAATAACAAAAATACAAAAAAGAAACAAATAAACATAAAGTGTGGCAAACAGTGCAAGCGGCTCAAAAGTGTTTACACAACAACATAAAACAGCAGCAGCAATAACCAAATTAATGACAACAAACGGCAAAATATTATCATAAGAAATCAAATCTGTTAAAAGTACAAGATTTTATAAATATTTATGAATATTCCAAGTGTTTTTGTTTTATTTAATTGCGTTGTGTGTTTTGGGAAATTAATTAATAATATTTAAATATCAATGCATTTTTTAAACAACGAAATAAAAAGAAAAAATAAATTCGTATAAAAATGTTCTTAAATTATATATTCATGAGTTTAGAGAACGCAATAAAAATTTGAAAAAAAAAGTTAAGGAACAAAATAAATATTTGAAGCATACAATAAATATGTGTTTAAGAAAAAATTAAATTACAAATTAGATCACATTTTACAAAAATTTAAAAAGAACATTTAAAACAAATGTGTTTAAAAATAATAAAAACAGTGTGTGGTTGAAAATAATAAAGACAAATTTTTGAAAATTAAAAAAAAAAATTATTTTTTAATTAAAAAGCAAGAAATTTAAACTTACAAGAAAGAAAAAAAATATATATGAATTGCAGACAAGCAAAAATTTGTGTTTCTTTTTATAATTTAAAATATTTTTTATAACATAAAAAAAATTTCAAAGTTAAAAAAAAAATTCTTTACAAAAAAATGCATAGAAATTTATTCATGTTTATTTATGTTTTTCCCAGTGACAGACACCAAATATTTCGCAAAATTTTTTTTTTTTATTTGTGTTGTCTTTCTTTTAAGAAATTTCGTGCCTCTCTAGAAATCTTTGGCTGGTGTGTGTGTGTGTGTGTTTATTTATTTGACATTTGTATTTCCTCTGAGAAATTATGCATGGCGAATGCAAATTTATTAGGTGCAGACTCATTAGATAGTCCCCATTTCCCCTACCCCCTCCTTCTTATCCAATAGACAGTTTTTCCAACGCGAGCGAAATTAAAAAACATAAATCAAAATATGCTAAATAAATCAACGAAAATTGCGCAAAAAGTGCGGACAATCTATTTGCCCCGTCACCCCCTCCCTATCGCTCTCTTTGCCTGTCCCTCTCTGTGCCACTTAATCAAGTGAAGTGCAACCAAAGGAAACAGCAAAAAAAATGAATAAATATATAAGTCAATTAATTAGACGCTTTTTTTTTTTTTTTTTTGGAAAATAAGGCGAAACTGTTAAGGGAAAACTGTGAAAACATTTGATATTCATAAATTTGAGAAACATTTTGCGCGTCAATATGCAGCAAAAAGAAAATGCTATTAAAATATTTCAATTCATGCGGGAAGTGGATGCTCATTGTGCATAGAAAACTTTCAACAATATAATTTTCTTAATGCCAAGAAAAAAATATCTTGTATGTGTGCGCGACTGCTTGAGAGAAAGATAAAAAATGAATCAGATCAGATAAACATAAAGCACAAATTTTTAAATAGCGAACCTTTTAAAATTGGACACAAAAGAAGATTTTTATGCTTAGGGTATATAAAATTCGTTGTTAAAAATAATAGAAAGTTTGTAACTCCAAAAATTGTAAGAAATTGATACCCATATTGTTTACTGTGTACAGACAAACAATCAGACAAATAGACAAACAGACAGACAAATTGTGCATGCAGCAACGGCAATAAAAAGCAGCCGCAACAAATGCAAATGGCCAGAAAGAAAATGGCCAAGTCGCTGGCAAAGAAAAATGCGGTCGCTGCCGATCGTTCATAAGCATATATGCTCAAATATATATATTATATATATATGCATTAAGAGCCATAATAATAATATTATTACTTTTAGTTATTATTACGTTTGTTCTTGTTCCTCTCCCTTTTGGGAGCAGAAGCCCGCCTGAGATTATTTTGTGGCGTCTCTTAATTAATTTTTCCAACATAATTTCTCATTAGTTTTTCGCAATGCAGTTAAATGAGTTGAAAAATGATTTATAATATGAGCGCACCATGTTAATACCCTGTACGAATGCAAGAGGCATATTAAATCATTATTTGCCAATCAAGCCAAGGCAGCACTAGTGACATCAAATTTATATTTTATTCATAATTATAGGATATCTTCTAGTAAAGCTGTTGTTACTTTGCTTTTTCGGCGAAGCGCAAGATTCCTTATTATGCGAAAAAAATATATATTAGTTTGGAAAATGTAATAATAGCAGACTCTGTGAGGGCATGTTTAAACGCCTTCGCTTTTCTTACCCCCACAGCCTCCCCCGCTCCCGCCCCCGGCCCCACACCCGCCTTCGCCCACTCTAACAGATCTAATGTGAGGGGCGTTTGCAATTGCTAGGCTAAAATATTACGCATACGCCATGGACTGCAGGTTAAAATTGCTAAGAATTAATTGGAAAATGAAACCAGAACGGGATAGTGGAGTTTACTACGAATTTATATACACTTATAGATGCGGTTGAGCGCATGATTTTTGGAATTAATTAGTATGGCAAACGAGAGACAGGGAGAGAGAGAGCGTGGGAGAGAGACAGAGCGAGTCGGTTGCATTATTAATGAGAATCCATTGCTGTGATAAAGTAATGCTGTAAATTATTATGAAAAAAAACTCAGCAAATATTAATGAAAAGTCGAAAATAAATTATAGCCACAATCAATTTCAAGTGAAAAATCATTAATGAAAGTCTGCGCTTAAAAATATTCATATTTGAAATGAGTTTGTCAGCTGACAAGCGGCTAACAAACGGAATAATATATGCATACCTCACCTTTAAAATACAAAAAAAAAATGTTCCGCTTAAAGTGCAAATTACAATTTTCAAAAATTTAAAATTAAATTTCTGAAGCTTCTTTAAAGCTATTATACAAAGGAGAGAAATCGTTTGAAGCATAGTATATAAAAAGTTATTCGTATTAGCCCCAACTGTAAGGACTACGAAGTTGAGTTGTTAACTGAAGCTATATTTTGAGAAAAAAAAAAAAATTGTAAATTCCAATAATTCTTAAATTTTTTTAGTTTGTTTTTCAATCATTAGTTAACTGAATCGCAGTCATAATTAAGCACTTATTAGCATGCTTCTCGCTCACGAGACTGCGTCGACCTTTCAACGGCATTTAACGAGCGCGTCTTCATCGAGCAGAAAAAAAGCCCATCAACACCTACGGACGGCTCCACTCGACTCAACTAAAAACTCAGCTCGACAAAAGGCAACGCAACTCAATTCAATTCACGCACACTAAATGCGATGGGCAAAGTGTGGCAGGGGTAGGGGCAGTGACGGGGCTAAGGGGGCAGAATGGATAACTGGCGAAGGCTTTCCACGAATTTTTCGACCACTTCCGTTGGCTTCCGACTGGCCACCCAGTTGTGTTGGTTAACAGTGCGCTTACTGGTTTTACTCTCTGCTCGCTTCTCGCTTCTCGCTGCTAATTCGCATTAATCATACGCCGCGTTGTGCACAGCATTTATTTATTTTATTTTTGCAGCGCGCCGCATTAAAACATGAAAATGAAATTCAGACAAAACAGCAGCAACAGCAAAAGCAACAACAAGCGTGCTCTAGATGAGAGTGCTCAACTATGTGATACCCAGAGCCCAGCGATTTTTTCATAGTTTTGTTTAAAGATATTTAACATACAAAAGCAAAATTGAACAGCTATAAACAACAAGATAAACATGTCTTGCGTATGATATATGCAAATTTATATTCCAGATATAAAATCTTCAGCTCTTATTGTCTCTTAGTAATTCTTCTGCCTTTGCACAACATAATCTACCCCTCATCTTGCCAAGAAAGCGTACAGGGTATAACATCAACAGCGCAGCTTTTTCACATTTTATTTTTACACGCAAATTTACTGACTGTCGACGTCGACGACGTCAACTTTTGCCGTCTTACTCACGCCGCTGTCAACGGCGGCGTCGCTGCCGGCGCTGCTATTTGCTTTGCCGCTGACGGCGTCGTCGCCGTTGCTTATTTTAATGTGTCAAGGTTCGCGGCATCATATTTTGCGCTTTATTTCAGTGCGCTTCAAGCGTACAGAATTATTTTAGCCCCCCCCTAGACTGATAGGGAGAAAGAAAGATAAGGAGAGAGTAAGGGAGAGAGGTAGTCAACTCTACCTCTCATATACTCCTAGACATTCTTCTTCGACAGAGCAAATAAAGGTTGGTTACATTTGGGGTACCTGAAAAACCCGCTGACCAACTGCTGCTCAGGCTGCCCAGAAATTGTGAGAGGGCGTCAAGAGTATTTAAAACGTAGTAAATACACTTGGAGAAAAAACTTAAATTTGTATTATATGAAGAAAATGCTATACCACTTGAGGTATTTCGCTGAGTGTAACAATTGTCAAAGACAGTTAGACTATTTAACTTCTGCACAATTTGTTTAAAAATCTCCCGTTTCTAAATATTAATCCTAATATATCCTGGCAATCATTTAAATCCCTAGCTCATTAGCAAGATATATGATATCATGCTCATGAATATATTTTTATCATTATGAATTTCTAGTTAAAATATTCCAGCAGCATGCAAAGGAGATGCTTGAAAAGTATTGAATGTCGTTTGAGTTCGGGCATTAAGGAGGGGGGTTTCCACGGATACGATAACAAGACAACGAAGTCGAAGACGTATCGATAAATGTAAATGCAGCGCTGGGAAGGAGAGCGGGGAAATAGGGGGGCAACAGGGTGCTGAAGTGGAAGACGGCAGCTATGTGAAACGAATGTAGTTGTAGGTGAGCTGCGAAAGCGTGTAGAAAAGCGTAAGAGAAACGAGAGAAAGAGACGCGGAGAGCGGGAGGAGGTTGGGGAGGTAACCCAATGAGCGAGCGAGTGAGCAAAACATTTTTATTACCGCAGCGGAGTCGTAAAAAACTAAATTACTTTTAAGTTTGTAAATTGTGCGAGTTGCTTTAACGCTCTAAACGGGCCTCCACATTGGACCTGTGTGTGTGCCACAGAGAGTGTGCTTGTGTGTGTAACATAAGTTTAATATTATGGCAAGTTACGCCCCCTCTGCCCCCGCACTTGCCACAGCGCAAGAGTTTTGCATTCTTTGTGTCACGTTTCCATCGAGAGATGCCCACAGAGCTGCACAGGAGATGAGAAAGCTCTAATAGAGAGTGATCGACTTGGAGATACCCTGTAATTATTTATATATATATGTATACCATAGCTGCACACTGTGCATCTTCTTTACCTTACCTTGTTACCTTGTTTTGAATTTGATATTATTGATGCCTTAAGCTCGTATAATCTCTGAGGTATCACTAAACACCCAATCTTAAAATCGATATTTATCGATTGTAAGAAATTGGCATAACATGTTACATAAAGTTCCACAAAACTAGAATACCCCTTCTTAACCTTTTTGCGATGGGTGCAGGGTATAAAAGATACCGTAGATGAGGGGGCAGCGAGGCAGGGGACGCAGAAAGAAAAACAAATTTATGAAACGGCATTTATTCATAATGAGCCAAGCGAATGGGAAAAGTGTTTGGCGCGTGTATCGGTTCACTCGGTTTTTATGGCCACGACGGCCACTGAGAAGATTGCGAGTCCCCTGCCCGAGGCAATTGGGTATATACTGCACTGAGTGAGTGTGTGCGTGAGTGAGTGTTGTGAGTGCTGTCCGTGTGAGTGTGAGTGTCTGTGCGCCATAAAGTTATTAACTAGTGCTGCGACTGTTTGGATTAGGGAAAGTGCTTGACTATGTCGGGTAGAAGGGGCCCATAAAGTTTATGTGAATCATTTTATTATGAATATGAATATGAATATTGCCAAAGATGTGCACACGTATAGTATTCGAATTGCTTTTGTCTGGTCAATTTTATGAAAGTTATTTCGTTGAAGTGCTTACATTGATTAAACACTCATGAGCCAATTTGAGTGTATTCGCATATTCTGAGAATGAATACATTTATTAGTGCTGATTGAATATTTATCATTCAGCTCGAGTTTTATGCTCAACTTAAATGTGAGTACACTCACACACACACACACACGCACGTTCCATCGTTTTCTTTCGAATATTGTGATACTACTCTGCATGGGAACACCTACATACTCAACTGTACCCACTTCAAGGTGTCCCCACGCAAATATGTAGCTAGCGACGTAATCCCGTGTCAGTTTACCGTTCAATCCATTTCGCAACTTCCCCGATTACATTCAGAGTAAATATGTATGTGTGTATTTGTGTGCATTTACATACATACGTTTGCACTCGCATCAGTGAGTGCTCTTCTTCTGCCGCCGCGCTGCCATTTGTCAAACCCTAAGCTCCGGCCGCATACTCGCACAAAACAGAAATATAAAGAAGCAACAACAACAAGACCAACAACAGCAAGCAGAAGAAAATGAAAAAGAAACACTCGCTTTGTCCATCTCACACCTCACGACCCTTTTGTGCTGCCTGCTGCGCCTATGCGCTGCTATTTTGTATACATTTTGCATTAATTAAAAACAAAATAAATAGCAAAAGTCGCGCGCGCTGTCCAATTCGATCCAAGCCAACACGAGCCGAGTCGACCCGAGTCGAGCCGATCAGCTGCGAGCCGAACTGCGCTGAGGCGAGAAAATAAAACTGAAAAGCAAACACATTCTGATTTAAATGTGATTGTTTTTTGTGTTTTGCTTTTCATTCTTGTTACATTTGCGCAGGCAGGCAACAAGCAGCGCCAGCAGCCTCAAAACAAAACAAAAGCAGCGACGCCAACGTCGCCGTCATTTACCACCCGCTCTCTCACTTCCACTCTTACTCTCTCAGCGCTCGGCCTGCAGTTGTGCGGCGTCTCTGCCGTCGTTGCTGATTAGAAGTGTCTTTTGAGTATTTTTCTGTTGTTGTTATTGTTGTTGCCTTTGCGCACTTGCGATTTTGTTCATTCTTTGCGCTTTTGTCTTTTGTATGTTTTCAATAAATTTTTGTGCACGTCTTGCAGTGAATTTTTCTTTTGATTATTTGTCAACTCAGCGTATTTTGCGCCCGCCTTTTGTTGTTGCTATTCTCGTTGTGAAATTTTGTGAAGTGCTAATCGAATTGTCGCTCTTCTTATGCAGCTGCCAAATCAAATTGCAATCAAAAGAACTCAAAGCAAATTAAAAGAGTAAAAAAAAATACAAAATCAAATACTAAAATAAAAATAAAGCAAAACCAAATCAAAAGCCAAATGCGCGCTCGCAGTAAACGCAACAAAATGCACAACTGTCGACGCTTGGCAACACTGTCGCCGTTCTACAACACTACCGGGCGACAGCGCCGCCATTATCAAGTCTAAGTCAAAGTGATCGAAACTCTTAGCTCGCAACTGTCTCAAAACATAGACTTCAATTCTAAATCTCAACCTCAGCTCTCGACTCGCATATGCTGTAACTATATATATCTTATAAATACTTTGCCTAATCGAACATAAATCTAAAAAATATATCTATGAATATTTGGGTAAGATGTTAATTGAATTATTTTCATACTTTTAATAATATTGTTATATATAGACTATTTTACTTTTACTTTAATTTATATATAAAACTTTTTTCTGATTGATTGACTGACTGACTGATTGATGCCTAATACACAGACTAAACCATAAGAGCTAGAAAGATGCTCTTTTCACAGTAGTTACAAAGGTACAAAAGTGTGGTGTAAGTGAACAGAAGGACGAGGTTTTGGAAAATTCCTTAAGTAAAGCGGGAAAGTTTGAGATATAACAATTTTTATTTGTTTTCATCCGATCAGCATCAAACTTATTATTAAAGAGCTTTGTAGTTATTCATTGACGACTAGCTTTTGAAAAGTAAAGAGAGAAGGAGCCCTGAGGTAAAAAAAAGGGGTTACAAGGTTTTTTAGGGGTTGGCTTTTAACTCAATTTGAAAAAAAAGTGTGCTTTTCCAACTTTGGACCATCCATATATTAAATAAAAAAATACTTGACTCGGGTAAAGCCGGGTATTACGTAAGCACAAATTTATATATGTTTTTAAATATTTTATTAAATGTTTCGCTCTCTCTCTCTCTCTCTCTCTCTCTCCCCTTTCTCGATGCAGCAACAAAAATTCCTAAAACGACCAGCGGAGGATGTTGACAATGGCGCCGAGAACTATGAACCGCCGCACAAGTTGCCCAATAACAACAACAACAACAACAACAACAACAATAATAATAATAACAACAATAATAACAATAACAACAACAGCAGCAGCAGCTCAAGCGGCGTTGGCAGCGGCTCTGAGAATCTAACCAAATTCTCAGTGGAGATCGTGCAACAACTGGAGTTCACCACATCGGCGGCCAATTCGCAGCCTCAGCAGATCAGCACCAATGTCACAGTGAAGGCGCTGACCAACACCTCCGTCAAGAGCGAGCCGGGCGTGGGCGGCGGGGGAGGCGGCGCGGATCAGCAGCAGCAGCAACAGCAGCAGCAACAGCAGCAACATCAACAACACCAGCAGCATCAGCAACACCAGCAACAACACCAGCAGCACCAGCAACACCAGCAGCAACACCAGCAGCAGCAGCAACAACACCACCAACAGCAACAACAAGGCGGCGGACTGGGTGGCCTTGGCAATAATGGGCGCGGCGGCGGGGGTCCTGGCGGTGGCGGCATGCCCACAGGACCCGGCGGCGGCATCGGCGTCGGCGTCGGCATGGGACCCAACATGATGTCCGCCCAGCAAAAGTCCGCGCTCGGCAATTTGGCCAATTTGGTCGAGTGCAAACGGGAGCCGGACCACGATTTTCCCGATTTGGGCTCGCTGGACAAGGATGGCGCCAATGGCCAGTTTCCGGGCTTTCCCGATCTGCTGGGCGATGATAATTCCGAGAACAATGACACATTCAAGGATCTCATCAACAATCTGCAGGACTTCAATCCCAGTTTCCTCGACGGCTTCGATGAGAAGCCGCTGCTGGACATCAAGACCGAGGACGGCATCAAGGTGGAGCCGCCCAATGCCCAGGATCTGATCAACAGCTTGAACGTCAAGTCTGAGGGCGGCCTGGGCCATAGCTTTGGTGGCTTCGGCGTGGGCATGGGCCTCGATCCGCAGGCCATGAAAATGCGTCCGGGCGTGGGCTTCCAGAACGGACCCAACGGTAACGGCAACGCGGGCAATGGCGGTCCGACGGCTGGCGGCGGCAACGGCGCCGGCGGTCTCATGTCCGAGCACTCGCTGGCCGCGCAGACGCTCAAACAAATGGCCGAGCAGCATCAGCACAAGAGCGCCATGGGTGGCATGGGCGGCTTCCTCGTCCGCCGCACGGCATGCAGCAGCAGCAACAACAACAACAACAGCAGCAGCAGCAGCAACCGGCGCCGCAGCAGCAGCAGCAACATGGCCAAATGATGGGCGGTCCCGGCCAGGCGGCGCAGCAGCAGCAGGGCCGCTACAATGACTACGGCGGCGGCTTTCCCAATGATTTCGCCATGGGCCCCAATGCGGCGCAGCAGCAGCAGCAGCAGCACTTGCCGCCGCAGTTCCACCAGAAGGCGCCGAATGTGCAGCAGCAGAACTTTTTGGATATCAAACAGGAGCTCTTCTATTCCTCACAAAACGATTTCGATCTCAAGCGTTTGCAACAGCAGCAGGCCATGCAACAGCAGCAGCAGCATCATGCACAGCAGCAACAGCAACAGCATCCCAATGGCCCCAAAATGGGCGTGCCCATGGGCGCCGCTGGCAACTTTGCCAAGCAGCAGCAGCAACAGGTGCCAACGCCGCAGCAGCTGCAGCAGCAGCAACAACAATACTCGCCATTCAGCAATCAAAACGCCAGCGCCAACTTCCTCAATTGTCCGCCACGCGGCGGCCCACAAGGCAACCAGCCGCCGGGCAACATGCCCCAACAGCAGCAGCAGCAACAACAGCCGCCTCGTGGCCCTGGCGGTCCACAGTCCAATCCGAATGCGGTGCCTGGCGGCAATGCAGCCAATGCTACACAACAACAGCAGCAGCAGCAACAGCAGCAGCAGCAGGCAACAACAACAACGCTGCAAATGAAGCAAACGCAGCAGCTGCACATCAGTCAACAGGGCGGCGGCTCGCACGGCATTCAGGTGAGTTGCAACAGCAATTGTTATCAAGAACATATATATACATATATACATATATACATATATATATATATATATATATAGATATATATATATATATATTGCTGCAGCAGAAATATTGCAAATCGGTTCCTCTTTGTTGCTTATCCAATAATATAATGCCACTTAATACCATTGACACGTATGTAAATTTCCAATGCATATTTAAGTTATCAGCGTAACGAAGTCAACAGCTTTGACAAAAATCCCGCTTTGCCAAGCAACAGCAGCAGCGACGCTAACGCCGGCAGCGCTGTTTGCATATCAAGTGTAAAGTTTCGACCATAAACCGACATATAACGATTCATACAATTGACATACAAAAGGCGCCCGAGCAGGGACGTTCGCCTGGCGCCCGAGCAGGGACGCTCACTCAATGTGTTTTGGGGGTTGCACTCGCAATTCACTCAGCTCACTCACTCACAAATTACCCATTCGCACACACTCTCTCTCTCTCTCTCTCTCTCTCTCTTCTCATTGTTGGCCACTCTTAGCTCTCTCAATCTCTCATTTAGCCCACTCGCTGGCATTTAACCCTCCTTAGCCGCGTCCGCCCAAGTTTATCTCTGTCCATTAATTTTACCACACATCTGTTCATAAAATTGTCAGTCGACCTGGTGTTCGGCTTCAGTTTGCTGCTCGTGTCGCGTCGGGCAGCAGCAGCAGCAGCAGGCGGACCCGCACCAGCGCCCGAGCAGGGACTGTAGCCATGTGCGCCATTTTCATTACGTGCCACACGACTCGCATCAGCAGGCAAAAAAAAAAAACCATTAATAGTTGTTGCTGTTGTTCCATTGCTGCTTTTATTCTGGCATTCATATGAGCTTGTTGCTGTTGCTGTCTAGCTTTCAAATCGTCGTTGCAAAAAGATGTTTTGGGCACTCGTCAGTTTGTCCTTTCGCTGACTTCTGGCAGAGGTGTAGTCGTCCAGTTATCCCGTTGTCCCATCTACCTGAACGTTACATAGATTCTCATTTCCGCTAGCAATTGGCCCGCAGGCGTGTCAAATTGTAGTTAATCGCTTTGAATACCTGCACCGTGTATGCACATGAATAAAATATGTAATTACAAGGAAACGATGTCTATGATTACTCCTATCAAAGTATAGATATTTTGCATTAAAGCAGCATGTTCTTCGTATATCTATTCATATGTTCTTTGCAATTAAATTATATTTTTTTTTACTCATGAGTATTTTGACCTGTTCATATGCATATAAATAACTACAACCATTTTAATTCACTCCTGAACAGAACTGCATTGGGCTTAAAAGTATTCATAGTATTCATGAATACACTCATGAGTGTATTCACCTATTGACTTTAGATTTTTGATGGTATTCTAATAAAATGTTTGTTTGTTATTGATCAACTTCATACTATTCATGAATACACTCATGAGTGTATTCACCTTAGATTTTTGATTGTATTCTAATAAAAGGTTTGTTTGTTATTGACCAACTTGCTGTATTCACATGTTCATAGAGCTATTCACTTGTTATGCACAGTCTAGCTTGGTCTAGTGATTCAATGAATTAAATTGTGCTTATTTATAGACGAAGTTGCATTATGTATGCAACCAGAGATAGGGGCAACCGCATTCAAATCGCCTAATGTTATTCATATTTCTCTATTCACAAGTATCTTAATGCATATTTGCTTCGTTTCAAACATCTTTTGTCTGCACGTTATACAGAAGGACCTCATTTTTCGGGGCCAGGCTCGCTTCCTTTCGCCCTCTCTCGAGGGTCTCATTACAACTTGTGCAACAGCAGCAGGAGCTCTTCACTCAAATGATATTCTTATATTCAGTCATGGCACATGCCCTACCTAACCCATATTCATTATCCGCTCCAAATTGTTTTCCTGTTATTTCATAGCGGCAACAACAACAACAACAACAACAGCAACATTTCATTTACAAAATGAAAGTGCAAAACTTTTTAAGTTAAGTTTCATGTCGCTGAGTAGTTTTCATCAGTAAAAACCAGCCAAAAACGAGAAGCGACCAGAGCGAACAACTCGTTGGGTGCTCGAGTTGTTGTAGTTGTTGTTGCTGCTGCTTTTGGCTTTGCCTTTGCGAAAGGACACGGTTGAAATTTCCGTTTTGCGCTTTAGCTTGTCCAGGCACAGACGCTGGTCCAAGCTCAAGTTTTCCCATGAATTTCGTTCATGCATTACGAAGTGGTAGCCCCAATCCCCCCACCATGCCACCCATTTTTCTAGCCACCTCACAGACAACATCCCCTCTGCATGCATATAGAAATACAGTGATCGCCGGATATTTGAAAGAACTTGCTTATGAGTGTACTTACAATTTATTTTATTTATATACATTTTGTATGCATTTTTACTTTAAACAATTTTTTTTGTCAGCTGAGCAGATGAATTATAAACTGATATTTATATATAATATATACCTATTTGTAAAATGTCAGCAGTGCTAAAAGAAAGGCTTATGTAAGTAAAAAATTTTTTTTTTTAATTTTAAAAAATTCTAAACTGATTTACAGGTTCTAATTAATGGACGTTTTTAATAGCGATAGTTGCCATATCGAGCGTTCACTGTAGCTGTGCAAGCTGAGAAGAGCCAAGCTCTGCCGCTGTAAGCAAAGCAGATTGGCAAAAACTTGTTGACGATTGGGATTGAAATTTGGTTTAGTTGCTGCCGGACATCCCTTCCCCCGTTCCTCCCCCACGTTTTTGAAGTTGCCACCCTGCGGACATTAGCGTCCAGTTTTACGAGCTTTATACATACACTCGCACACCCACCCACAAACACACACCCACACACACCCTTCTTGAGCTGTCAAAATCAACGCATTGACTTTTGAGGCAATCCTTGAAAACGCTGCCAGCGAAAGGCTGCGTCTTATCTTCTGGTCGAATGAAACTCTCAAGTCAACACGTATACACACTTGGGTCTAACGATATATTTGCATAGGACTCATTAAGAGCCCAAGGATAGCCCATGGCAACCCCCGAAAAAACAAAAGCTTTCGACAGGGTAGCAGTCACAAAAACAAAAAAGAAAACAGAAAACACACTCGAGTGCATGAAATGAACACGCAGCGTGTAAAATGTAAAATGTACAATAAATATTACAACAAACAGCAAAAAAAAACAAAAAAAATAAAACAACAACCAGCAAGTGGGGGGCGTGCAAAGCCACAATAAAGAAGAGAAAGACTGTGAAGAAAACACACACAAATGAAATGAAAATAAATCTTCCTGGTAAATATTTGCCTAACGAGCTTTTTAGATGCCCTAACGAAAGGGAGAGAGCGAGATAGACAGAGAAAGAGAGAGAGCAAAAAGGGGTACAAGCCAAGTGCATAATAAAGTCCAAAGAATTCTTAAATCTTATGCAAAGAAAGTAAGATGGTTGGGTTAGATAAATGTCATTTAAATGACATGCTTCAAAGAGAATTCTATATGTCTTTCTATTGATATTGATCCTGGCATTGAGGGTTTTATGCTGGGCTCAGAATTGGACAACAACTTAGTTTGTATATGGACTAACACATTTTTTCAAAGTTGCATAGGCAAATATTAATTTATTATTATATTGAACAAGTAATCCAAAAAAGATGCAAAGAATATTTAATTGAAATACAAATAAAGGATAAAAAAATGCATTAAAATAATTTACTTTGGACATAGACAATTTTACAATATTTCACCTTGCGCTATCTTGATGTTTCCCTTTCCCTCCCTTTCTCGCTCACTCTCTGCCTTCTGCTAACAACATGATGGCGAAGTTAACGTCGATGTTAACGAAGCCACACGATAACAGCAGCAGCAGAAGCGACGTCGACGTCGAAGTCGGCGGTGACGCTGGCGTTGGCGTTGGCGTCGCTGTTGTTGTTACTGTTCTTGTTGTCTTTGGGGTCGTCGTGTAAAAGTTCAATGAATTCAGAATGTTCACATTTGCATGTCCTGCATTAACTCGCTTAAATGCCAACAACAACAAGCGAAACACACAACAGAGCACCAAAAGCAACAGCACAAAGAAAACAACAACAACTACAACAGCAATATTACTAACCATTGTAGAGTTGGAATTGCCAAAGAATTTGTATAAAATAAAATAAAGAAGCAAGAGTTATCTTTGAGTACCGAACATTAAATACTCTTGCAGAAATATAGTAAATTTGCTATATATTTTCGGTACACTTGGAAAACAAAAAGTTGTTGAGACAAAAACAGATGCACGGTACGATACGGTCTGCCTCGATATATGTGTTGCATGCAACAAAAAATGGAACTTATGCAGAGCCCCATTAAGATTTCAAAACAAAACTGTTAAAGAAGAAGAATAAGTATGTATATACTCCATGAACTCGGAGATGTCTCCATTTATGCGTTACAGAAACCACGACATAATCACAATACCTCATGCAAGAGTAAAATAATGCACAAATATATGTACATACATATGTATATGTATGTATGAGTATTCGGGCACAGGAACAACATGAAAATGCCCGAGCGCACAAAAGTATGCAACGGAAATGTGCGAAACGTGAAAATGTGCGGAAATTATATATTTTTCAAGGGTGCAGATTTGAGCATCACAGTGGTTGGGGTTGAGCAGGGGATGAGGGGGCTGGGGTTTTGTTACTGTTTGGTAGAGTATCCGATTTTTATGACCTGCCGCGCCAACTGAAAGCAGCGAGCTGCAAGACGCGACCAGAAAACACGGCCAAACGACTTGAGAGCTTCAACCGAAATGGCCAAATGTAAAGTGGAAAATGGAAAATCGCAAATGGCAAATGGCCTTTGTAATGCAGCGCTGTATCAGCGTGCAATAAATAATTTATAACCATAACGTTACAGATCTAGAGACCAACCAAAAATGAACAGCCAAAAATTGAGCACAAAGCCCAAAACGAGTCAAAACGAATTGAGTCCAAGTTGAGACGAGTCGAAACGCGGCGAGTTGAGTTGAGATTCTTTTGCACTCCGTGCCGCCACGCGACTGACAATGCGCCGGCGCCAAAGCAATAAAACCAAGTAGAAAAGTGTGGCCAAAAGGCGGCATGTCTAGGCAGATATCCTGGCAAAAGTAGTTGTGTTAGTGTAAATTAAGATGGTATATATTTATAAAAACTGGTTTATTACTTAATATGCAATTTATTGAAGCGTAAAAAAACTTTAAAAATTTATGATAGATTTCTTAGCTGGAAAGGTAGAATCACTTGTCTAAAAAAACGATACAAATTTACGAATAAATTATTTTCGGGTTAATTATATATATATATATTTTATACCTCTACATATATTATTGAAGTATTTTTCTAATCACTTCGTATTTATTATAATTTTTACCTTTTACAAACATGCCTTGATATGCAAAGTAAAACAAACCCAATACCCTTTAGAAAGACACCTAGCGCAGGGTATCACAATGCTTTGACTGTCTTTCGGGTGGTTTGTTGACTGGTTGAGCGGATGGGCTGCTTTGGGGCTTTGTGGGCAGGCGACGCTCCTCAGGAAAACATTCGAATTGTTTAACAAACTCGTGACATAATTCGTTTGTTATGTCGTTGAGTGTTGTGGGGCACAGCTACAGCAACGACTGCTCCAAGCCCCTCGCCTCCATCCTCCCCTAGCTGTCTGTCCAGCGATTCGAATTGAGTCGTGGATTATTGTAAAGTTATGCTAAAGTGTTTGTTTTCTGTTTATAGCGGGTTATTTGATGCTATGTCTTTAGCAATAATGGACCTCTATGTGCCCGCTACAAGGACTCCAAATGAATTGGGGATCATCAGAAACTTTGGCACTAATTTGTTGCAGTTAGGGAATCACCTGAAATATTTATGGCATAGACTTTAACAACAAATTAAGAACTGGAACAGCGGCAGCAGCCGCCCCAGAATGCCATAAAATCTATGCCAGGGTTGCCGCCATCATGTTGCATTCATAATTCAAAGCCGCTGCCAAACGAAACGGCATGGGGAATATTCTAGTTACTTTTGTTGTATTTGCCTGTTGGTGGGGTAGGGAATGGCTTGGAATGGACCCGCACATCCTATCAAAACGATAAGCCGCGCTGCTACCCTCCCCATTCTCCCTATACCGGCATTTTGTTTTAGGCCGCCATTACACAACGCATTTGATGCTCTCAAAGGTCACATTATTTACCTTTTATATTCCCACTCGTGTGTGGTAGGGGCCATAACTGTAACAGTAGCAGTTGGCCATAGGGAGCGTGTTATGGTAAGAGAGCGGGGTGATTCTCGGAGCTGAGCTTGATGATGGGCTTGTGGCGCATCGCAATATTTGCTGAAATTTTCTGCGCTTCTCTTTTTTTCTTGATTATTTTTACTGCTTTCGCTTGTTGCCAAGAAGTTTCGTAATACTTTCATCAGTTTCGCTGCGTTTCAATCAATTTTGCAGGTGTTGCCACCGCGTTGATGCGTTGAAAGTGATGCCAGTGAACGCCACGGGGCATGTCGCTGTTAGCGATGTTGTTAAGTAATGAAGCTTGAAATTCAATGCAGGGGATTACTTGGATTAGGCTTGGGTAGGAAGGTCTGCATCTAGAAATGTGGGGTATACTACCCCAATGTAAAAATCCTTATAAAATCTTAAAAAATGCATCTTAATTAAATATGTTTAACTATCGAAAACTTACATTAAATCATGGAAAAGTGGGATTGATGTAGCGCCATGGACATTGTTCGTTAAAGTTGTTAAATCATGGACATTTTTATATATTCGATTCAAAGAAATTGTGGAAAATATTTCTTGATATTTTTATATTTATTTAGGTTATTACAAAAATATTCCGGCTAAATTCATTGTTATTTTTTTGTGGAACTTTTTTTCACTTAGTTTGAACGATTGTATTTGTTCTCTTGAATTGCATTTTATTAAAATCTTATTTTTTCATAGAAATTACTCCTTTTTCAGTGTATTTGAACATCTGTGTTATTTATTTTGTATTGCTCACTTATTTTGCTCTTACTCTTCGCTTGCCAAACTGATTTTAACCTTGTCAAAGTTCGCCTTAGCTATTTTTTCCGTATGGCTTGCCACCTTAAATGGTTGCGCCCCTTGGGGCAGTCTGCACCTGGACAGCGGGCAGCTCTTCCAATTCCCCCTGGCTCGACGACCAATTGCTTCTTTATATATATGTGTGTTTATAAATATATATATATATATATATATATATAAATATATATATATATGTATAGGAACTTGTTAACTGGTTGCGTTTGCTTCATTCGCTATTGCGTGGCATACAATTTAATATTTGCGCGTGTGCTTAACCCCAAGTTGGCCCCTGCATTGCCGCATTTATCTATCGCTTTGCTGCTCAGCCCGAGTGTGCGTGTGTGTGTGTGTGTGTGTATGTGTATGTGTGGCGTTGTGATTATTATGCCATGTAATCTGCTTCACATAACAACGACGACGACGACAACGAGGATGTTGAGCGTAAAGCGTGGCAAGTAGCAAGTGGCAAGTGGCAAGTACTTTTAATACTTTCACCTTCGCCAGGTGGCTGCCCCAGGATGAAGCCCTGCGGGCCCTCTGGGGAATTATCCATACATATTCATCGTTTCACACACATACATACATACACACACACAGATCCATATACATATATATCTATACATAAATATTTCAGTTTTTAATCTATTTTAATGGATATTATTTGAATTGCAGCAGTTTCTTGGCGAATGAGCCGCACAGGTTTTTCATTTTACTTTCTATAATTCGCCTCTCGCCGTTTCTCTCGTTCTCGCTCTCTCCCTTTTTAGCTGACTTTCTGCTTAGTTTAATTTTTCTAATCTGGCCGAAGTCGCGGCGAACAGACAAATCGTCGCGTCCGACGCGCCAAAGTATGCAACACTTTTTGCTGCTCCTCGACGCCAAAACTGGCCAGAGTATGTGAGTGTGTGTGTGTGTAGTGTGTGTAGTGTTTGTGTGTGTGCGCTCTGCAAACAGCTCACGTCGCATATTTATAGGCTGCCAGGCATAAAAAGCGATTTCAACTCGAGCTCTCGAGCCGTTTGCCAAAAGATTAACAAAATGTTTTGCCAGAACTTGTTAGAGTGTGTGTCTCCGTATGTGTGTGTATAGTGAGTGTAATGTGTGTTATATTTTTTATATATTTATATATATACTCTGTATCAATAAATCTTTATATAGAAATATAAAAGCATATCAAAAGTTTACACTTGAAATTGTACAAAATATTTTACTTAACTTTATTTAGATTCAATCCATAAATTCAGTATAATTCCCAGGATGTTCGCACTAAGGCTACATCTGATCTACCCTCACTTGCCGTTAAATGTAATCTTAGGGTATTATCAAGTCGATTACTCCCAAATGCAAAAATTTTTTGCTAGTCTATAGCTACTTTTGGCTTATTTGTAAGTTGCAGCCGCATTTGTTTAGGCCACAGGCTCAAAGTTTGTTATCACCGACTGCAGTTGAATATTCAAATTAGTTTTTATTTATTTTGTGCACAGACCAAAAGAGCAAAAAATGGGCAAGACAGAGATAAAGAGAGAGAGAGAGTGACTGAGAGGGACTGAGTGGCATATCAAAAAGTGTTTGCACAATTTGTTTAAATTTCATGCCACTCCAGACACAAATTCATATAAAATGTCTAGGTGTGCAAGTGTGCGTGTTTGTGTGTGTGTGTGTCTGTGTTTAAAACATGCAAATAATAAAAATCGTTTTACTCTATGCAACTGTCAAAGGCAGACGAGACCAGACAAACGAGCCGTTTTGAGCCTTGGTCAAGTGCAAATTGTTACAAAGAGAGGCTTAGAAAGAGAATGAGGAAGAAAGAGAGGAGAGAGGGAGGTAGAAGGAGAGCAGTAACATTCACATAAACAAACAAAACACACACAACATTTGAAATTCCATTAAAATTTGTTACTGTTGTCACAGAATTTTACACTTACAAACAAATAAACAAACGAACGAACCAAAACAACAAAAAAAACATTGTCTACGACAATAAGTGTAAACGACTGCGCAATACTCTGTTTACAGCTTACAAATAATTAATGCTTTTGTAATAAATATGAAAGCATGGCGACACTAACATAGAAACCAAATGATTGAGGAGGCAACAGCAAACCTTAAGGCCGGTTTAGAAAAAATTACAAAAAATAATGAAACACAATTCAATTAAATGGACTAAATTTTAAAAAATATATTGTTTATTGGTATACAAATATTCCAAGTTTCCTGTTAACTGTCCAACGTTCAGCAATTCAATTCACCAATATACCCCATTCATCTTGATGTATAGATTACAAAAAACGAACAAAAACATTAAAGGAACACAATTTAACGGCCATTTTGGGAGAGGTGTAGGCGCCGTATATTGCGTATACGCAACGGTTGCCAGCCGTGTCAAAACACAGCCATTCTCATTTCATTAACTGCTGCCACAGGACGCACAATCTGTTGCTGTATATTTGCTCATAAATATGTCTGACCTGGCCACACTCTACACTCTATACTCTATATAACACCCTCTCCGTCTCTTTCCTCTAACGACACCTTGGGCCGCCCACTTGGGCTGCGCGGTCCCGCCCCCTCAACAGCCAGTCACTTTATCAAATTAATTACTTTTTCAACAACAATTGGGGCGGTGTGGGCGTCGGTAAAGTGGTCAAAAGTTGTTTTTGCTTACATTTGCCTTGTTTTATTGCCCCCTGGCATTATAATCACGCACGAAACTTGAAGAGATTACATACAAGAGATTATCTAGAAGAAAAGAGAGGAGAGGAAAGAAGAAAAAGACAGAATCTCAAAGAGTTGAGCGCGTGAAACCTTTGCTCTATCTCATATCTCATAATTAGTTGTACGATCTGCAATACTCACATATGTAAGTGGTAAATAGAGATTTAAGTTTTTGTATAAAATGGGGACATTTTTCTTCTGCTTTTTTTGCAATAATTGAAAACAAAGTTGCAGGGAAAAATCGAAATTTAAGTTGCAATTTGTAGAATAAAAATAAACGCTTCGTGTTTTTGCTGTTTGTTCAAAAGGAATTTTAAAGAAAAAAGTGGAATAAAACCGCTTGTATAAATGAGCTCCTTTTTGAAAAATATAAAGCCTTTTTAGTCCAACATCAGCCATATCCATTATTATTATGGAGTTGTGCACTTAAATGGACTGTTTTTTTTTTTGTAGCTTAAGCTCCTGCAAGGAGTTAAATAGATTTAAATGGGAAGTCATGTGAAGTTGTGACGTCATTAGCACACAATTAAGTACCGTTTAAAAATAGTTCAAGGAGTGCGGCGCAATAAACAACTGCAAAAATGTCACCAAGGAAAATCAATATTAACGAGACGAGAACTCGACTTCAACCTTCCCCTCCTCCTAACCCCTATGTCGCTCTAATAATAAAGTAATTTAGTCATATGGCAAAATATTTTAAGGGCCTCTGCTGACAAAAAAAATTTCCATTGCAATAAAATGGGGAAAATGTGAAATGGAAAACGAGGGCGTGCACTACTAAAATAAAAAATAAAATAGCAAACTCTCAGCCAGCTCGGCAGCAGGGCGCGAACAAAACCTCTCGCACACGTGACAAGGACAACGCCAAAGCCTGTAATTAAAAATATAAAAGGACTTACAAAAAGCACAACACAAACGCACACAATCATACTCACATACTCACATACACACACAGGGAGCAAAGGGCCTCTAATGTAACCACAACAAACGGCAGGAACCAACTAACCAGTTAACCCACCTGGCCAACATGGCGTATGTGTAATTTTATATTGTCAGTCTTCGTCTGGGCGCACTTTTGATCTTTCGGCAACAAACGGCGACAACAACACGAACCAAAACTGTGACCAAGGCATTAAACTAGCTAACGAGATGGCCCACAACAAGGCGGAGCTAACTGAAGAGTGAAATGAGACTAAGGGGTGAGTGGGTGGTTGGACAGGTGCGTGTCTGACGCTCGTCACTTCAAAGTCCTTGCGCAAAGTAATTGAAAATGTAAATGGTCGACACGAGGACACGAGGCGAAGTGTTGATAAATACACCTACCAAAGAGATGTGAGTGTAAGCAATGAGTATGAGGAAAGAGTATCGCTGGAGCAAATAGTGTGTGTATAAATAGCAATTCTCAACACAGTTTTGAGTTGAGTCAAATTTTTGCGAATAGAATAGCATCTCCAATAATTGTAAGTAACACTCAATTAAATTTCTAATCATTTACGAATGTGACTCAATGAAAAACTGTACAAATTCTATATTTACAAGAAAGTTAATCCGTTTGAGAAATATAAAAATAAATATGATGCTCCCCTCACCAAATAAAAGCAACCTTGCCTAGATAGTTATAACTCCGTTAGCAGGGTATCTTTAGTTTCAATATCATATAGTTGGACTGTGCAGCTGGGCTTAGTGGTCTCGGGGGCTTAAATCGTGGTATCCGTTTTATTTATATTTTTTTTTTTTCGTTTTTAGCAATGCTTTTGTTTAGCCTGCCGCATTTGTGGCCTGCCAAATATTTTGTTTTGTTTTATTATTATTAATTGCTTATTATTTTAATGCATCAGCGGCAGTAACAACAATATAAACACAAACAACAGCAATTGAAAACCCTTTGCCATTGTCAGCAGCTGCTGCGGTTGGGCAAATAAATTAAGTAATTAACTTTAATGATTGCCGTTTGGTTGCGATTTGGTTAAATGGATTTTTATGCTTGGCATTTGCCACATTCTCATTGATTTTTAGTGGCAGCTTAGGCCACGCCCCCCAAACTCGTGTGAGTTGCCCAAGTCATTTGCATTTAGTGCAAAATCAATGCGAAAACATTTTCAAATTTCAAATAGCAAAAATTCAAATCATTTGTTGGCCAGGTCTATTTCGGCCAGTAAAGTGAGAAAATGCCAGAGAGAAGGGACTGCCGCGGGGGGAACCGTGTCTCATTTTGCACAATTTGCAATAATTTTTGCTGCGTGTCGCTGGACGATTTGTGCGTTTTATTTGGTCTCATTTCGCTTTTCTCTTTTCTCTTACGATTTGCACGCATTTTGCCGTGCGCTTTGCTGCGTCTGTTTGCAAACTGCGTGTAAATAAAATTAACGAATGTTGAACTTTTTAGCCAAAAATTGAAACGTAAATGCGAAAATGCAGCAGAGGGGGAGTGCGGAGTTCAGTAGAAGCTTAATTTAATGCTGAGCAATTGAAATTTCTAACTACGGATTAGCTTGATCAATTGCGGATTAATTCTATAAAACATATACTTTTATCGAGCTCAACAATATTTATATTAGCTGAAGCCAATTATACATCCCGAACTAAAAACTATAGGGTTTTTTAGAGCAAAGGATATTCATATTTACTTATTATTTTCAAACTTTGTATATACAAACATTGATCAATGAGAACAATACATAAAATCATAAGAAAGTATATCAACTCATATTCTTTTGTGTCACATAAGACCCGGAAGTTAAACACAAATTCATCTCAAACATAATAATAAATATATGCTATAGCATTTATGCAAAAGAATGCTCTACTAATAAAATAAATAGTTAAATAAATAATGAAAACCGTTTATATTACATATATATATATATATATATATATATATATATATATATATTTATGTACATCTTATGCTCGCACGAATTTTAGATTATATCGTATAATCACACTAATATCTTAAACTTTGCAATTTTCTGCAAGTCTTTTTTGTTTTGTTTCCAGTTGAGTGACAAATAGTTTGGGCATTTCATTTGCAGCCTCCCTCAGCCCGCGTCACAAGTAACTCTACAATTGCCACATAAAATTTCCATGCATCTTTCTCTCTGTTTTTACCTCTCTCTCACCCCCTCTGTGCCCCGCTCATTCCCTCTGCTAGCTCAGGGTAGGCACTTGGCACGTTCCGTTTGGCATTTCAATATCGCATCGCAGTCAGAAAACGCGCTGTGAGTCAGACGCGAGTCGCGCGCGTTTCGCTGGCGTTTTTGGTTGGCAAATATACCCGCAAATGTTTTGTTTAGCTAGAGCTGGGCGCGTGTCGCAAAATTCGCGACGTGACACGACGTAATGCAATGGCTTCTAGTTTAAAAAGAGCATATTTAATATATTTGCAAACAAAATTTTAATCAAAATTATAAAAATTAAAAAGGATATTGAATAATAAGCATAAAAGACAAACCAAATCGTTACAAATTGTAATTTCTGTCGTGAGGTGTTGTAAATATTCGACAAGCGCCCCTCTCTAGTAGCTGCTGCTGCTGCAGTCGCCACACAGCTGTGCCACACGAGTCGTTCGCCAAAGAATTCTTCTCATTGCTATTTTGATTTCAATTCGTCGTCGTCTTCTGCTTTGTTTTGCTTTGCTTTGCCTTGTTTGCTTTTGTTGCCATGCAGCTGTTTTATCTAGCAGATGCTTGGGCTCTGACTCACCCAGTCCCCGAGCCGAAGCAGCCAAAGCAAGCGTCGTCTTGTCATTATCTTTGCCTTATCGCTGAAGCCAACGATAAGTTTTTCATTTTGTATACTCTTGGGTAGATTTAGTGCCAGGGATTCTCCCGTAGATCGATTGGGGAAGTCATTATATGGGCAATTATGCTGCGATCTCCCATAAACCAATTACAGTCTGAAATTGTTTACAGCTCATTATCAGTGCAATTATTGATAAATTGATATATTGAACACGCAATGAATGTACTTACATATACGTATTTCTATACTTGACTTGCATTTTTTATTTTTCTCAAACAATTAAAGCAACTGCAGCAACTTTTCTTAATTACATTTAATTCTTATATCATTAAGAGTGAACAATAACAAGATGCGATGCTATTTTTTCATGGCTGAAACAAGAAAGCAAATCACAAAGAAATATTCATTAGACTCTTCTTAGAAAAAGCTTTCGAAGAGCTTACAATAATTCCAAGTACAGTTGATGCTAGATATCGTTGAATGAACCCGCATATTATTTGTTAAATGCTTTAAAATTAGAACTGAAAATTGTACAAATATTTTTTACTATTTAGATGTTCAACAATTATATAAGTTACATTGAAAAAAAATTGTTTTTCTATTAAATTTCGTGATTGAAATTAATAATAAAAACTATTTTTGTGGTTTAATATTAAAAATGAACAACAAAGGGAACACGTTTTAAGTAATTGTTTTTGAATGTTTGAACGCGAAACCAAGAGATTCTATTTAAAGCGCCTTCACTGTATTTCAATATGCCAAAATTACTTGAAATATATAATTCAAGGCACTTAAATTCATGAAATTGACTAAGAATAAGCCTTCTGATTATTCGTGGGAAACGCTTTCAAAGAATTGTTGGCAGTAATAAGATTATAAGATTGTGATTCTCTGTTTTATCGTTTAGGCTTAGTTTGAAGAGTAAAAAATTTATTGGAAATCTGGATTTAAATATCTTAAGATACATAAATACACCGATAGGCATCTAATAAATAGAAAAGTAGTTCTTTAAGTTCTTTGTTTGTTATAACAAAATATTAAATTATATATTATGTTGTCAAAGATCAAAACTCTATAGATATGCTTTTATTTTGGATTTTCTTTTCCGACACACTTTTCCGGTCCCAATCTAAGCCTCTAACGAGGTACAGGTGTATTAAGGAAATTTATATATAATGAACTATTTATATAGAGTATTGCCGCTTTATCTGGTGTATATCTTGTTAACTTTTTCGTTACCTGCAAAGCTTATTGTGGAGCTTTTTTTATTGTGTGTAATTGAGAGCTTTTGTCAGGCCATTTGCAGCTTGTACGGGGCCATTAACTTTGACAAGCGATCCATTAAAATGCATTCATAAATTGTACAGGTGTGTGTGAGTGAGTGTTTGTATATGTTTGTGTGACTGTGTGTGTGTGACTGGTGTCCAATGTTCGGTATCATGTTGTCCAATGAGCTGGACCTTAAATTAAACCAACAAAGTAACAAATCGAATGCAGTACAGCCCACAAAGCGGCCCAAATGATTTAAGCGGACTATTCCCCAACCACCCACAACATACACACACACACACACACACACACACAATATACGCACACACTGCTGCACTGTGTGATGTAGTACAGTTCATTTGGGGCTACAGGCGGCAGCCGTTGCTTGTTTTGTTGCTTTGTCTCGCTCGCGCTGTGTCCCTACCATATACTCCCTCCCCCTCCTCCTTCACTGCCCTTTGTAGGGGCTTGGCTTCTACATGTTATTCTTCCCCCTCTGGCCAGTACGTCCGCCCCTGCTCCCTGCCTTGCTTTTGCATATGGCGCTCTCATGCCCATTTATGCCAAAATTTAATTTATAATTATTGCAAGTTTAATTTATGATCATTGACATGCTGCAGTACACACAAACACATGCATATAGTCAAAGGGAGAAGGGCGTGTGCTGGGTTACTGAGATTGGGACCTCTTTGTGTCTATACCATGTGCACAATTGAGGGCCAAAGGGTTCCCATGCATTGTGTGCTAACTGCAACTGTTTCAAAAGTTTCACAAACACACATGCAGGCACTCTTTATCCTTCTCTCTCTTTTACTCAGTATGTCTATAGCTGCTTCTCTTTCGTGTGCGTGCTGTACATGCATAAACATACGTACATACACACACATATACATGGGCATATACATATATATTGACATTTACCCTCGAGCCTGCAACTCGAATCCTTTGGGCCACTCACCGCTCACCACTCAAAGTTGGCTGATATATCAGCGCCCCTAGTTGTTGTTGTTGCTGTTCTTGTTGCTCTTGTTGTTGCTGCTGTCAAGCTGGTGAAAGTTAGTAGCTACCCGGGAGATTCAAACTGAGGCGATGTAGAGAATGTGTTGTAATCTAGAGAATTGCGATGCAGCCTGGTTAACTGCTTGACTGAAATTAGCACAAATTTGTAGCTGAGGCATAAAGAGAGGGAGAAAGTGAGAGAGAGAGAGAGCCAATTTATGTACAATTTTTTAGTACGTATTTTTTCTTGATTGATTAAAAGCATTTTTCAGAAAGCTTCTGAAGCCTGCATTTCAAAAAAAAAACTTTGCCCTAACTGTCTTACTGATTGATTGACTAACTGATTGATGATCTACGCACAGCGCCAAATGTAAGAACTAGCTAGCTTCATGTTTTCCTGTAGTTCCCTCTTGTGATGAGTTTGAGCACTGAGACAGGATTTTGAAAACTTCCTCCGACTTTTTCATGCGATTAAATAATGTATATAGACACATTTACGACATCAGCACAAAATATATAATATAATGATCTTAAATGTTTGCTTCTTATCATACTATTATTTATTCAATATTTATACAAAAATTAAAAATGTTATACCAAATGTTACTATGCCAAATACATCCAATCACATCAAAACTGTGCTATTTTTTAATCCTAATCCCGCCAAGTCGATAAGTGCCTCTAAAGCTTAGACTTTATAACATTTTAGCAGTGCAGCTCCTCATTTAGCTGTCATTGCCAATTAAAAATCAAATTCGCTGCGCTTAAACGCCTCGCCAAATGAGATTTCTCCCGCACACACTCTCTCGCTTTCGCTCTCTCCCTCTTTTTCATTTTGCCAGGCGCTGTCATAAATTCGTTAAATATCGCGGCCACCTCCAGCAGAGCCGGAGCTGAGTCGGAACAGAGCAGCTAGTTTATGTCACACAAATATCCAATGACAGCGGCCCCTCTACTCACCAGCCCCTTTCCCCTCTTTCCCACCCATGTGCCGCCCATGGGGCCGTCTCTTCGTGGCCAGGACGACACATTCTCTTGGCTTCATTTAGATTTTTTGGCTTCCGTGCCAAAAAAAAAGCAGAAAAACAGGAAAAATATCAAGAAAAGCTGTTTGGGGTTTGTTGCGTCTCCCCTGGCGGTCGAGTGAGCACCAAGGGAGGGAGGGGAAGGGCGGGCGTAGGGGCGTGTTCTTTTGCTAATTTCATTGACTCTCCGCTGGGCCGCTGCCAAGTGCATCGTTCGATGAGTGGGGGCTGTTGCTTCAGTTGCTTTCTCAGAGCGCACTTAAAGCAACTTCAATTATCCTTCGTGCTGTGTCCTTTTTTTTTTTTTTTTCTTTTTGCGGTGCCATCGCTCATGTTGCGCATAGAAAATGTCGTCAGCTTAAGTGAAACTCGATTGATCAATAAGCAAAACTGGTGGAAAACATTTTCTCAAACTTAGTTAACATTTAAATCTATCAAATTATATAAATAAAAATCAAATGTTAATAACATTCGAATGTTGAGCTGCTCTTATTAACATTGATAAAGCAAAATACATTTTTTTTTAGCAAAGCAATATTTGTTAAACATTGAATTTAGGCATACATTTTTCTATAAATATTTTTTTAATAAAATAAAATCTTGAATAATCGTAACGCGCTTTTACTTATATAAACATAAGCGTCTGCAAATGAAAGTCCTGCTGTCACTCACATTGATAAGCATTTATATAACAGCTGTTGCATATGTTGAACAACATTCAGGTTAGCCTGGAGCTATTTGAAACCGATGCTTGAGCTTGTACTTGGTGTACGCATATGTGTATACATTTAATTTCTATATATTCATTTCAATTATTTTAAGTGCCGGGCAACAAGTTTCCCGCTCGCATTTTGGTATTGTGTTGATTTGCGGTACAGTTGCGTTCTCCATTTTCAACTACTTATGTTTGTATGGGGGCCAATAAGACGCAAACAGCCCCCGAGGCTGAGTTGAAGTTTCATTTCTTTTTGTAGAGCGACCCATCACACATACACACACACACACATGTCACACACACATACACAAGCAGCAGCAGCACATTGTGGCATAGTCACATATATCATTGTCAAGTCTATATGCAAGGCAACCCCCGCCCCGCAACGCTATCGCCGGCCGCCCAACCAGCATTCAACTTGCCCTCTGCTCAAATATCATTCCCTTGGTGGCGGCGGCAGCATTTGGGGGAAGGAGAGGGGTGGCAGGGTACATGCGGCAATCTTTTTGGCTTGTCAAATGCGCATTTCCTGCTTACGAGTCCTCGCTGTGTGTCGTGTGTGGGTGTGCGAGTGTGCGAGTGTGCGAGTGTGTGTGTGTGTGTGTGTGTGTGTGTGGGCTACCCGGTTTGTCTCCAACGCAATCAATATGGCGGCGCTTGGGTAATAGCTTAGGATTTACGCGCACGGCTTACAAAAAGAGAGACTTCAACTACGGGTGCTGCTGCTGCTTCTTCTTCTGCTGCTGCTGCTGCTGCTGCTGCTCCTGTTCCAGTTCCTGTCGTGGTTACGTCGCCAACGCGCGCGCCAAGTCGTCGCAGTTACCTTTAAACTTTTTATTGATATTTTATGTATGTATACACTCGGAGAAAAACAAACCAAGCATATTGTACTTACATCAAGTGCATATTTCATGGAAATTAAGCTAATGTCGAAATATTTTGAGCTGGCAAAAATATTTTTATTTTCAGAAATTTTGTATTAAATTGAACAATATTTAAAAACAAAATCTAACAATAATCTTAAGAAAGTGTTATAAATGTTTAATTTAAAACGTCGTTTTTCTCCAAGTGCAATCGTTGGCCGTTGGCTGCCGCCCCCATTGGGTGGCTTAAGCCTGTTCCTTCGCCGATGAACTGTTTGTCCTTTTATGAAAGCTGCTGTAATGATTTGTTTTATAAAGTCGTTCGTGTTACCAACCATACAGCCCCCTACCGCCCAGCCCCCTCCACGCTACACCCTTGTCTATAGGTGCGTTTAAAAGTGTGCTAGTAAAAGTGTGTGAGCGCACACTTTGTTTGCCCAATGACTTAGTTATAGAGTCCTTACAAAGGATTTCTTTAAAGCAAATTTCACGACCCTGCGCTGATTAAATCGATCAAACATTCACTTTGATCCAAAGGAAGTCGCAAAACACTCGATTTACATATGAATACTGTGGCAGGTTTTATGAATATCCATTTAATATTTGCCTTCCTATATTTGATACTCTTAACCACTATTTAAATTTTGTCTGCAAATTGTAAAACAAGGCTATATATATATAAACTACGTATATATATATAAACTCTTAAGCACTGTTCTTTCTTGCCGTAGAAAACATAAGACAATCTGTAGATACAAATGTATATATGTACATCTTTATGTACACAATTCCACTTGGTACACGGTGCGTATACGCAATACGCAGCTCTGCGTATCTCACAGCTTTCAGGCTTTTACAGCGTCCAATCAAAAGGTGGCCTCAAGCCGCATCCACACGCTGTTGTTCTTGCTTTCCACACCTTGCCACTGGCATGCAAATGATTTATGAAATGGAGACAGGGTGGAGGGGGAGGGGGGGGGAGAGGGGGATAGGAGGCCGTTGTTGTTGGCACTAAACTTCAATTAGCTGAGCGAGTCCATGACTTTTAATCAGTGTACTTTATGACACACACACATACACACACACACACACACACACACACACACACACACACACACACACACACGAACACACACACACACACACACACACACACACACGAACACACACACACACACACACACACACACACACACACAGCGCACATGCGTGAGCTGCAAAAACGCAATAAATTAAACCAACAAGCAATTACAACAACACCATCAACAATAACAGCAGCAGCAAAAAGAGTTCACAAAGTTGCTTAGTGCGCTTTTTGGGGCGCCACCAAAATCACACACACATACACACACTCGAGGCCGCAGAGGGCAACGTCGACGTCGACGCTGAAGTCGTGTCGCCAAGATTTATTGGCTGGCCTATGCGTCGAGCTGAGTTGTGTTGAGTAGAGTCGCAAATACACTCAAAGAAAATGCTACTCCAAATTAGAATAGAACTTATTTGGGATTTATTTATTACTCAAAGAAAAACTTCGTCTAAATCAACCTTGCCTCGATTTTGACTAAATTTGCACTTGAATTGAATGTGTCGGACATTTTTCTCTGAGTGTAGAGTTGACACTGACGTGAACGAGGACGAGGACGAGGACACAGACGCAGACGAGGACAAGGTGCGTGGCGAGGGCGCAGGCGATTTCCCTTCCACATCAGCGGGCAGCAACACGAACTTGGGCACATGGCATTGAAATGCGCCACGCGGTTGCCCCTTTCGGCACCCCCACTCTTATTAGGGTATTTTCCATTACAATAACAAATAACTTGCAAATATGAATATGGACTGCGGGTCGTAGTCGAGGCTGCAGCTGAAGATGCCCGCTAAAGTAGCCGCTGAGAAAGTGCCAAAAGATTTACGCCTCAATATGGAATATGTGTGAATGTGTGTGAGTGTGTGTGTGTGTGAGTTTGGCTAGCTTAGCCACCAACAGAGCAGCAGCCATCAAATGCGACACGAATGCGGATGCTGGTGCGGATGCGGATGTGAATGCGGATGCGAATGCAGTTGTGGCGATAATAAGCTTCAGCAATACCGACGCGATGTCTGCCCAAAGCACACCCAAACATCCTCATTTTCAGCCCCACCCCCCTCACCAGCTCGTTTTGCCTGTTGTTGACAGTCGCCACGCAAAGGCTGTCAGCTGTAAATTGAGTAAATGTTGGCCAGGTCCTTAATGCCCTGCCCGGTCCTGGAACATGTGCCGTTGTCCTGTCCGGGTATTAGCTTCAAAATCTTTGACTTTGGCTCGGGCAAACGGCAAACGGATGCAAATTGGAAACTGGACAGCGGGGTGGGGCCGGGGGGACACTAACAGGTATTCTAAAGCCCGACTGGGCTGCAATTAGTGGAGATAAGCCACAGGTATTGAGGCTTAAAAAGCACTTGAGTTGGCTCTGAATGAAGAAGAATGCGGCTAACCAAATGCGAAATATTATCCTTGGTTTCGGTTTAAAGTTGGAGCCAATGATATTCCTTTAAGTTCGGTTTGGCAAATTCATATGAAAAGTCAATTAAACTTAAACTTAAACTTGGTTTGTCACATTTTTCCCCACTTTTAAATAAAATAATATATTTTATATATATTTAATATACTTTTGCTTTTCATATACTATTTGGAATAATCAGTGGATTTTTTGAGTGCGGGACTTTTTGAATCAAGTTTTATTTTTATGCATGGCGTCAGCTGTTTTTCTAAGCTTAATAAAGTTTGTTTGCTCCTTAAACTAGGCACAAAATAACCTTAATTTAACGCAAGAGTTAGCTTTGGTAAATTTACCTTTACCCATGAATACATTTTATACTCGTTCACGAAGTAAAGTACGAGTATATTGGGTTTGTGCAATGTCCGTCTTGCTGTCCGTCCGTTTGCCCGCATAAACGCAATGTTTTTCTGCCGCTATTAAAGCTAGAGACTCGTTTATATCCGCGTCAGATAAAGAGTTAAGATTTTTTCTATACGCCCATATATATCCCACAATTTTAAAGCTAGACACACCAAACTTGGCAGACAGTTTTCTTTCGAAAAACGCCCACTCCCAATCCCAAAAATTACAAAATTCGATAATTTTCCAAAATTACATTAATAATTATGACCGTTTTCTGTGAACGAGTATTGCGCAGTCGGTTACACCCGACGGCAACGTTCTCACTGGCTGTTATATAAGTTTATTCAGCTCAATTGACCGCATGTCGTATACGTAACCTGTCCTATTAATATCCTGCCCCTGCCCCCCATTACATCAATGTGCTTTTATAAATCCAAGTTCTCTCTCCCTTTCTTTTAGGTCTCCGCTGGGCAGCATTTGCATCTGAGCAGCGACATGAAGAGCAACGTTTCGGTTGCCGCGCAGCAGGGCGTCTTTTTCAGTCAGCAGCAGGCACAGCAGCAGCAGCAGCAGCAGCAGGCGCAACAACAGCAGCAGCAGCAGCCCCCCGGCAATGCTGGCCCCAATCCTCAGCAGCAGCAGCAGCAGCCGCACGGCGGCAACGCGGGCGCCAATGGAGGCGGTCCAAACGGTCCGCAGCAGCAGCAGCAGCAGCCAAATCAAAACATGAACAACGCAAATGGTAAGCAAACGGGTGCCAGTGAATGGCCCGTGAGTGCACTCAAACTAATCGCTTCTATCGTTCATGCACTCGCAGTACCCTCCGACGGCTTCTCGCTCTCCCAAAGCCAAAGCATGAACTTCACCCAGCAGCAGCAGCAGCAGGCGCAGCAGCAGCAGCAGCAGGCGCAGCAACAGCAGCAGCAGGCGCAGCAACAGCAACAGGCGGCGGCAGCAGCAGCAGCAGCTGCAGCAGCACAGCAGCAACAGGCCGCCGCCGCCGCCCAGCAGCAGCAGCAGCAGCAGCAGGTGCCGTCTAGTTTGCGTCTGCGTCAAACGCAGGCGCAGGCTGTGGCGGCAGCGGCGGCCGCAGCAGCTGCCCAGGCGCAGGCCGCTGCCAATGCCAACGGACCCGGCGGCCCCAATGTGCCCCTAATGCAGCAGCAGCAGCAGCAGCAGCCGCAGCAGGCGCCGGGCGGCGTGCCCGTTGGCGCTGGCAGTGGCAGCGGCGGCGTCGGCGTCGGCGTCGGCGGCGGTGTCCCAGGCAGCGGACCCAATAACGGTGCAATGAATCAGCTGGGCGGACCCATGGGCGGCATGCCGGGCATGCAGATGGGCGGACCCGGCGGACCCATGAATCCCATGCAAATGAATCCGAACGCGGGCGCGCCCAACGCACAGATGATGATGGGCGGCAGCGGGGGCCCGGTGCCGGCGGGCAGCCAGGCCAAGTTCCTGCAGCAGCAGCAGATGATGCGCGCCCAGGCGATGCAGCATCAGCAGGTGCAGCAGCACATGTCCGGCGCACGGCCGCCGCCGCCGGAGTACAATGCCACCAAGGCGCAGCTGATGCAGGCGCAGATGATGCAGCAGACGGTGGGCGGCGGCGGCGTCGGTGGCGTCGGCGGTGTCGGCGGCGTTGGTGGCGTCGGTGGCGTCGGTGGCGTCGGCGGCGGCGGTCGCTTCCCCAACAGCGCAGCGCAGGCGGCGGCCATGCGACGCATGACCCAGCAGCCGATCCCGCCGTCCGGCCCGATGATGCGGCCCCAGCACGCGGCCATGTATATGCAGCAGCATGGCGGCGCCGGCGGCGGACCACGCGGCGGCGGCATGGGCGGACCGTATGGCGGCGGCGTTGGCGTCGGACCCATGGGCGGTGGCCAGCAGCAGCAGCGGCCGCCCAACGTGCAGGTGACGCCCGACGGCATGCCCATGGGCTCGCAGCAGGAGTGGCGCCACATGATGATGACGCAGCAGCAGCAGCAGATGGGCTTCGGCGTGCCCGGACCCGGCGGACCCATGCGCCAAGGACCCGGCGGCTTCAATAGCGGTAAAAATCGGCAAATCCAACTGAGCGCCCAGTCGATCAAATACTAAATTTCGCTTCCTTTCCAGGCAACTTTATGCCAAATGGCGCGCCCAATGCGCCGGGACCGAATGGCGGCGGCGGTAGTGGGGGCGGGGGCATGATGCCCGGCCCCAATGGACCACAGATGCAGCTGACGCCGGCGCAAATGCAGCAGCAGCTGATGCGACAGCAGCAGCAGCACATGGGACCCGGCGGCGGCGGCGGTGGCGGCAACATGCAGATGCAACAGCTGCTGCAGCAGCAGCAGCAACAGCAGCAGCAGCAGCAGCAAGGCGCAGCAGGCGGCGGCGGCGGCAGCATGATGGCCAGCCAGATGCAGATGACCAGCATGCACATGAGCCAAACCCAGCAGCAGCAGCAGCAGCTGACCATGCAGCAGCAGCAGTTCGTGCAGAGCAGCAGCACGACGACAACGCATCAGCAGCAGCAGATGCTGCAGCTGAGCCAGGGCGGGCCGGGCGGCGCGGGGCCCAGCAACAACAATGGCGGGGCGCAGGCGGGCGTCGGGGGCGTGGTCGGCGGCTCGGCGACCATCGCCAGCGCCAGTTCGATCAGCCAGACGATCAACTCGGTGGTGGCCAACTCGAATGATTTGTGTCTCGAATTTCTCGACAATCTGCCCGTCGACAGCAATTTCTCCACGCAGGATCTGATCAATTCCCTAGACAATGACAACTTCAACATACAGGACATACTGCAGTAGAGGGTAGGGTATACGAAATTCGGTTAAATGCAATGCCAGTGCCACCAACACCAACACCAACCACAACCACAACCAGAACCACCACCACCACCACCACCAACCACCAATTGTTGCCTGTTTTTGTTTATTTTTGTCTTCTTCTTTTTGTTGCCTGTTGTTGTTATTGCCACCTGCCCCCAACCCCTTGCCCCCTGCCTGTTTGTTAATTGTGTGAATTTATAAGCTAAGTTCGTTTCGACGTATACATTAATTTGGGACGCCACTGTATTATTAGCCGCTAGAGCTGCCCGTCGCTCCGATTGCCGGGCAGCAACGGTCCAAGGCGGGCGAACGCTGGAGGCGTGGCAGCGGCAGCGGCCAGTACGCAAAACATTCCATACTCTACAAATATATATATCTATACAGATATATATATATATATATGCATATATATGCAGAAAACAACTCGAATTAGGTATTTGAGAGCAGCCTACAAAGTAAAAACCGAAAAACCACAAATGTGAAACACACTCTTACACACACACACACACACACCCTCGCAGAACTTAAGCACTTGTACTTAATGCAATTTGGCCACGCCCAGCGCACAGTTCGCCCGCCCAAAACTTCATTTTACTTAAGCAAAAAGGAAACGTAAAGAAAACAAAAAAATAAATAAATAAATTGAATAGTAAAGAAAATGGAACCAACAAGAATACAAAGTAAAACAAAAAACTTTTTAACAAATGCGGAGAAGAAAAAAACAAAAGAAACACAAGAAATAGTTGTACATTTTATATTGTATTTAATTTTATTTAATTTTTTACTTAAGCAACAAAAAGTGCGCAAGTAGAAAAAGTAAAAAAAAAAAACACAAAAAAAGAGTAAAAGAAAAAAGCAAAAATATTGGTGATATTTTAAATGCTTAAACACAAAAACACACACATACATACAGAGAAAAAATTAAAAATTTAACAGATTAACAAAACACGAGAGGAGCAACAGTTATTATTATTAATATTATTATTGTACATTATTTTTGTGTAACAATTACGTTTAAATGGAATTTAAAAACAAACCAGAAACGCGGAGCAACAAAGCGCAAATAACAAAAAACATATTCAAAATAAAAAATATATACAAATGAAATATATATATATATATTTTATATATATATATATATCTATATAACATTTAGTATATATATATATATATATATATATATATATATGCAGAATCTTATATTTAAATTACTACGCGTAGTTTTTGGTAGTGAAAAGCGTGCATAAAGCCCTAAACATTAGTAGTTTGTTAAATAAATTTATATATATATATATACAACACACTCACACACACACACACACAAACATTATATACATCGATATATATATTTATATATATATATATCCGTTTATTGTAAGAACCGCGCTAACAATTATTAAATTAAATCTAAGCCAAACAGCAAAAAAAAAAGCAAGAAAAACGGAAAATTTAGCTAAATGCGTTTTGGCCGCGTTACCAAGTGACGCCATGCCACGCCCACAACAGCAGCAGCAGCAGCCCGCTCTACAAAATGATATACAAAATACGCCGAGATTCCAGCTATGAAATTATTGTACCGACATTTAATTAGCGCAATTCCATAAGTTCATAAGTTCAGTTCAGAGCTCAGAGGCCATAGAATTTTGACAGCCACTTCCAGATATAAATATAATGCATAGATAATGCCCAGATCCAAAGCTGATCGAGCACACACACACACTCATACACACAAACATACACTCACACGCCTAGAAAACAAACGCGTAGCCCAAAGTATTTAAGCCGCAAACAAACAAAAAACAGAAACAAAAACAAAAAATAACAAAAATTATTATTACAATTATTATAATAAAATACGCGAATTGTAGTTTGTAATTAATG
Source organism: Drosophila colorata (assembly GCA_035041545.1). NCBI lineage: Eukaryota > Metazoa > Arthropoda > Insecta > Diptera > Drosophilidae > Drosophila > Drosophila colorata. Next base: position 685,229 of record JAWNLD010000453.1, read on the forward strand.
ATACGAAACCAATTTGTTTACAAAAAAAAAAGAAAGAAAACCGCAAATTATATATTATATATATATAGTATATACATATATATATTATACATTATTATAATTACTATATACAATATGGCATATTATTATTACATATATATACGAGTACATATATATACATATATATATATATATATATATATATATATATATATATATATATATATTAAAAAAGGAAAACACAAATTAGCAAGCTAAAAATTGAGTGTCGCTGCGCATTCAACGGGCAGTTGCTTGCAACTAGGGATGCCCCAAACAAGAGAAACTTGCAGCCTAACCAGTTGCAAGCGTTGCGAGTAAAACTCACACTTACACATACAGACACACTCTTGACTCGATATCAATTAAAAAGCAAACAGCTGCCAGCGGCAAACCAAAACTTTAACAAACTTAAAAAGCAAAAACATAAGAAAAATCAAATGCAAATTAATTTTAGCTCATAATTTATAAAACAAACACGAAAGGAAAGAAATACAACAAATTGAGTTTGATTTGTTGCTTAAAATTAATGACCTATAGCAGCATTTTGTTTACAACGCAACATTTGTTTTATACTTTTATTTACTTGTTTGGTGCATAAGTCTTCGGTTTGCCGTTTTGTTGTCCTCCAGGACAACGTGCTACAAACTTCTGTGGTGTCAATATCTCGAACATGAACGAAATGTTGGCCCAAAAAAAGAAAACAAAACAAACATTTGTAGAATTTCTTTTAATATTAAAGAAACCAGAGAAAAAAACAAAACAAAAAAATAAAATAGTAAAATATTACTTTTGTAAATAAATCAACGATATTGTTTATTATTCATTAACGACTTGGGTCGATTCATTTTATGTGAACACAGCCGGGGCAATAAAGTCTGTTTATAATCGCTGAAGGCACAAGAATATTTAAAAATAGATTTTGGGATGAATTGACCAGTTGATGTTTTCGAAAATATTTTTACATGACCACTTTTTTCGCGCAAATAATAGTGTCGCTCCTTCCGGCCATAAAAATGTATACCACTTAAGGATCTGATCTCATTTCGTTCTCACCACTTTGTTGATGATACAAATATTGTCTACTTTTACTCTCAATCTAGCCCAGAACATAGTAAATTGGTACTTTTGGGCATATTAATAAATTAATCTGATAAAATCATTGCTTACTTATGTGTCGCTCATTAACGCAACACTGGCAGCTCTCTCCTGCATACTTTTGGGCACGGGAATTATTGCTTAAAAATTTTAAGCAATAACGAGTACAAAAGGAGAGAAACCTGTGCACCTGTGCAACTTTGCATTCGAAATGCTCATCATGTTTAAATTGTTTAGATTAGTGAAATTTAAATGTTTCTTAATGATAATATGATAAAATAAAGTAATGTCATGAACTTTAAATTTTCATTCTAAGTTTTGGCCAATTTTCAAGGGGTTACATCACCTTTTTTGCCAAGATTTTGTGGAGATCGTAATAGAGATCGAATCTATAGATTAAAACTAGTCGACTGAGGTGTATCTTTCGTAGATCGTACTTGATTTAACCAGAGATAAAGTCATTTAAAGATTTTTACAACAGTAAAACCTGCATAACTGAGGCAAATAAGGCCATATCTTCAATTGATATACCTTTTTAGACTCGTACGGATCGACTATCGATTGGCATTCGAAAATACCCATTCTAAATTTTGGCCAATTTTCACAAAAATGGCAAGGATTGCATCACGTTTTTTGCCAAAATCGCGAAAATTTTAAAAACAAAAATTTTGTAATAGAGATCGAATCTATAGACTTTTATCTTTTTCAGATCGGACTTTATTTAACCAAGATAGAGTCATTTAAAGATTTGTACAACAGTAAAACCTGCATAACTGAGGCAAAAAAGGCCATATCTTCGATTAATATACCTTTTAAGACTCGTACGGATCGTGACTATCGATTGGCATTCGAAAATACCCATTCTAAATTTTGGCTAATTTTCACAAAAATGGCAATGGTTACATCACGTTTTTTACCAAAATCGCGAAAATTTTAAAAACAAAAATTGTTTAATAGAGATCGAATCTATAGACTTTTATGAGTCGAATGAGGTGTATCTTTCCCAGATCGGACTTTATTTAACCAAGATAGAGTCCATTTAAAGATTTTTACAACAGTAAAACCTGCATAACTAAAGCAAATAAGGCCATATCTTCGATTGATATACCTTTTTAGACTCGTACGGATCGTGACTATCGATTGGCATTCGAAAATACCCATTCTAAATTTTGGCCAATTTTCACAAAAATGGCAAGGGTTACATCACGTTTTTTACCAAAATCGCGAAAATTTTAAAAACAAATATTGTTTAATTGAGATTGAATCTATAGACTTTTACGAGTCGAATGAGGTGTATCTTTCCCAGATCGGACTTTATTTAACCAAGATAGAGTCATTGAAAGCTTATTCCAATAAGTAAAACCCGCATAACTCGGGCAATGAGTGAATATTAGTGATGTTAATCCGAAATGAACATAGTTTTTTTTACATTGGTGGTGGTAAAGAAGATAAACATCAGTATATTTTTCATTCATATTTATTGATTTCTTTATACGCATGTTCATAATACATAATTGCATATTTTATGACTTATAATAAATATATTCCATAAATGTAAATACATGCATTTAATGTGTGTTTATATATGGGTGTGTGTATTGGTGTGCTTAAATTTTTTAACATTATAAATGTGTATAGTATGCATATTAATTCTTCTCGCTTACTTTGCATGTACTCAATATACGTATATGTGTGTGTGTATTGTATTGTGTGTGTGGGTAGTATATAGTTTTACATAGTTAGGACTTGCATGAGCACATGACATGGGTATATCTACGCAGTTAACTTAAACATTAAACAAGCTTGATGTCTAAAATATGTTGGGTTTATAAGTAAGGGAAGGAAGAAGAAGAGTGTTGGGGGTTGGGAGAGGGAAGGGATATGTTTAACTAAAAACAATATACAAATAATATAATTAGCAACTATTGCGAGAACTAAATAGTGTGATAAATCTAATTAGAAGCTAGCTTTGCCAATAATTATGTATGCTCGTTTATATATGTATTTAAATGTATGTATATATGTGTAGGGCTATGTTTAATAACTTTTCAACACTTAGATGCTAGTGCAAAGGTGCGGCCTGCCAATTCTAAATGTTTAAATATTTAGATTATTAATATTATTATTTATTTGCGACACTTTGTTTTTATATTGTTTAAACACTGTAAATGCCTTCGCCTGTTTGTATTAGTTGAGTTTAAATATTATTTATTGCTAGTAATTCATGTTGAATGTTGCACTGTTGCATGGTTGCATGGTTGCACGTTTGCATGTTGCATGTTCTATCATGCACAATAAAATCAGCCTTAGTTATAATAATTGTTACTCGTGAATTTCGCATTTCTATAAGTTGCTCGGGTCTATGACAATACTTGCGGTCAGAGCTGGCAAATACTTGAGAACCTTTTTCAATTTCAATTTCCATTTCAATTTTAATTATTATAATTTTTCATTTCCCCTTTACTTTGTAATACTTTAGCGAGTTAAAGTCTCTCTCTAAAAAAAACACAATTATACAAAACGGGCGTTAAAAGTAAAAAAAGAATCTGTAAATTTTACTAGCAAAAATTTACGACTTTATAAAAATTCGCCGCTCAATAGAATCGCATTAAATATGCTTGTTAAAAACGCGCTCGGTAATTAGTTAACTACTTGTAGTGCTATAAGCAAGTAGTTAATATTTTTGTTTTATTTGACTCGATTGACAATTCGGCAAAATGCGCAAATTCAAATTCTAGTATTTTGGCTGTTACCATTATTATTGTTATTATTAGTATTATAATTATTTATGTTTCTCTAAAACGTACATTAAACTTTAGATTAGATTAGATGTGAGTTTTTTGTTTTATTGTGTTTTGTGCATTAGAACGCATGAATAATGGATGGATACTGAAATTCAGAAATGCACAAGAAACAATTCTTTAAACACTCCATACTTATGCCTAAGATAAACACTTGTTGTGGTCATTAGCTATGCGCTTTTCCTCACCTGTTTCCACAACAAATGCGACAATTTTCGATTTGTGCAGCTCGAAAACAAACTGAGCCTTTTGGCAAGTTGGCTCAGTTGGCTTTCAATCGTCTAAGAACTAAATGGTTACGATTTACATACATATATTGAAATTGGCTTAAATATTGCAAACATGTTTCGGATGCTCGATTAAAAATATATTGTAATATTTATGATTTCTCATCTGTTTGTGTATTCCTTTTGCTATTTTGCTGCGCCTACGCCGCGTACATAAATTTATATCACACGCAATAAATATAATAAAATAATATAATATTTGTTTTGTTTTCGTTTTCGTTTTTGATTTTTCTGTTTTCGAAATTGAACAAATTAAAAGACGTGCTTATGCCGTAGCTCGTTATTAACTAATTATTATTTTCTGGTTGTTGCTTGTTTTTGTTTTTGCTTTTGTTTATGATTATTTCCTCTTTGAACTTGTATTTACTCTTACTAATATACATCGATATCAATTGCATTTGTGTTGCAACTGAAATTCATTCGAAATTGAAACATGTTGCTGGCAACCTGTTGCCAGGGTGCGCATGTGTGTGAGTGTTGAGTGTGCCTGTGTGTGTGTGTGTGTGAATTTCGAGTGCAGCTATTCGTTGTGAATGGCAATGACTGTTTGACGTACAACTAACTAACGTTTTAACGATTTGGCAAATGTTTATTTATCGATTAGCTATCGATTGCTGCTGCGGATGCTGCTGCTGTTGCTGCTTTAGTGCAGCCTGTGATGATTGGCCTTTGGCATGGCGCCCACAATGCGCACACGCCCCAAGGTGCCCACTGCGCCAGCGCCAGCGCCACCAGACAGCCGCTGATGCTGCTGCTGCTGCTGTTGTTGTTGTTGTTGCTGCTGCTGTTGTTGCTGCTGCTGCTGTAGCAGTTGCAGCTGCTGCTGGTGACGCTGCTGCTGTTGCAGTAGCTGCTGTTGTTGCTGCTGCTGCTGCAAGTGTTGCTGCTGCTGCTGCTGTTGTGGATGATATTGCGGCGCATGCTTCGCATCGTTGCAATCACAGAATTGCGGCGGCGGCGCCAGCACCAGATTCTCGGTGCACAGCTGCAGATTGTTGTTGCCCGGCTGGGGCCCAGCGGCAACAGCAGCAGCCGCAACAGCAGCAGAGGGCACTGCCACCAACTGGCCGCTGGGCAGCATGCCCACAATATGCGTGGCCAGCTGCTGCTGCTGCTGCTGTTGCTGAAGCTGCTGATGCTGCTGCTGCTGCTGGGACAGCTCGCCGTCGCTGTCTGCCTCGAGTGGCGGCGGCAACTGCACGAGAGACACGGCCGTGGTGCGCGTGGCGCCACGCTGCATGGCAATGGCCGCCGCCTGCTTGCGCGTCAGCGAATTGTGCCGCTGGAAGGCCTTCGCCGGCGGCGAGGGGCTCAGCTCGCCGTCGTCGTCCTCGAGGTCAGAGCGCTGCTCCAGCTCCGAGTCGTGGCCCTTGTGCAGTTGCTGCTGCTGCTTGGCCACCAGGGCGGCGGTGCTGGCGCCGCCGGCGGCCGCTGCTTTGGCTTTGAGTATCTGCTGCAAGTGTTGCTGGTGCGCCAGTTGCTGCTGCTGCTGCTGCAGTATCTGCTGCTGCGTGGCAATCAGCTTCAGATTGGGATTCGACTGATGGTGCAGCTGTTGCTGCTGTTGCAGCAGTTGCTGCTGCTGCTGCAATTGCAACTGTTGCTGGTGATGCACGTTGGGTATGCGGCCCAGCACCTGTGGACTGAGCACCGGCTGATTCGACTTGATGTTGCTCTGTGCAGCTGCAATAGTTGTCGCTGTGGCGGGCAGCTTGTTGCTGCCGACAGTTGCTGCTGGCTTGCTGCTTAGCTGCTGCTGCTGCTGCTGCTGTATGACGGGCACATGTTGCTGCTGCACCAGCTGCTTGACAGTCAGAGTTGTTGTGTTGTTGACGCTGATGTTGCTGTTGCTGTTGTTGTTGTGATTGCCGCTGGCATTGTTGTTGAGATTGGCCGTGCTGGACTTGGTGGCCGCCTCGTAGGCAGCTGCCGCATGCGCCACATTGGTGCCGGCATTGATGTTGCTGTTGGGTTTGGCATTGCCTGTTGCTGCTGCTGCCGCCGTTGCTGCTCCAATGCTGATGGTCGTCTTGGCCAGCGGCTTGAGCGGCTGGTCGGGTATGGTCTTGGGCACCTCAACAATGGTCACGCTGGGCTTCTTTTTGATGGTGTCCGTGGGCTTCCCGCCGACGCCGCCGCCGGCCGTGGCCAGCAGCTCCTGGTCGCTGCTGACGCCAGAGCTGCTGTTGTCGCACTCATCCTCGCCGGCGGCAGCTGGCTGTGGCAGCAACTGTTGTTGCTGCGGCTGCTGCTGCTGCTGCTCGTCTTCCTTCTTGAGAAAGCCGTTGGGCGAGGACTTGGAGGTCTTGAGATTGCTGCGAATGCGCTGAATTTCCTCCACGGACAGCGAATGCGAGATGGAGGCGCCTGAGCCAGAGGCGGAGCTGCTGCCGCTAAGGGGACGGGGGAACAGAGAGGAATCAGTGAATAAAGGGTTTTGTTATCCTTGCAACTTGTGGCACTTACCTGGCCTGACTGTTGCCGCTGGTTTCCGGCACATCGAAGAGCGCAATTTTCTCGTTGAGCTTCGTGTTGCGCGCCACGAGAATCGAGTTCTCGTCCTCGCCATCCGACTCGCTGCAGCTGTAGTCCGGCTCGGGTATGGGCGGCGCCGCGCCAGCAACAGTTGTTGTTGCACTCGCATTGCCATTGGCCAGCGATTGCTGTTGCTGCTGCTGTTGTTGTGTTGCCGCTGGCGGCGGTGGCGGTGCTGGCGGCGACAGAGGCGCTGCTGTTGATTGCTGCTGTTGTTGCTGCTGCAGCTGTGGCGCCGCATAGTGTGAGGCTAAGCCAGGAGCAGCCTGAGGACGCACCTGAGTGGGCGCCGCATATTGACTGACATGTTGCTGCTGCTGCTGTTGCTGGTGTAGCTGCTGCTGCTGCTGCTGTTGCTGTTGTAGCTGCTGCTGTTGCTGTTGTAGCTGCTGCTGTTGTAGCTGCTGCTGCTGTTGTTGTTGCTGCTGCTGCTGTTGCTCGGCCGTCTGCTGCTGCGGCTTCTCCTGCGACTGCCGCAGCTTCCAGGCCATCACGTTGCGCAGCTCCTGCGGCGAGGCGTAGATCTTCGCATTTGCCGACGGATTGAAGCTGCTCTGGACGCCGTCGATGGCCGCCGAGGTGACGGCGTCGTTCTCGGCGCGCTTCTTCAGCTTCTGCTGCAAGGATATTGTGCTCTCGTACTCCGAGACGCTGCTGCGCGTCTCCACCTTGACCACCTGGCCAACGGGCGGCGGCGGCGGCGGATGATTGGGCGGCGGCAGCACTGCACCACCCGGCCCACCTGCTCCAGCTGCCTTGTTGTCCCTGTCGCCGGCCGTGTTGAGGCGCTGCAGCGAGGCGTGCAGCGTGGCCACGTCGTCCTGCGAGTGGTGGCCCTTGCTCGCCGCCTGCCAGATGGAGGAGGCGGAGCCGTGCAGCTGCGGCCCGTGCAGATCGGGCGTCGAGTGGAAGCGTTTCAGGTCGCGTCCGCTGCCGGCTGTGGCGCCGCCCACGGTGGGCGTGGCCACGGGCTTGCCGCGCAGCGTGCCGCTGCCGTGCTTGCCGCGCGCCGTCTTGCGCTTCATCTCGGCGACGCTGCCGTAGACGAGCGGACCCGCTCGCATGGGCGAGCCGTTGGCGGCGGGGGGCGTGGCCGCGCCGCTGTCGGTCCCCGACTGGAAGCGGGAGCTGGTCATCATCGTGGCGTAGCGGCTGGCGCCGGCGGCGCTGCCCTCGCCCTGCTGGCGCTGGAAGAGCTCCTCCAGCTCGGCGGCCGTGATGCGGCTCGAGGTGGGACGCGCCTTGATGCTGGCCGTGCGCAGCTGCACGGGCGTGCCCGGGTGGGTGGGCGTGGGCGTGGCAATCGACTCCACCGAATTGGATTTGGTGTGCGGCACCTCGTCCTGTTCCTTTTCGCCGCCGTTCTCCAGGCCGGCCACCATGGACTTGGCCCTGGCGCGGCCCACGCTGAGCGTGGTTTTGGGATCGCGTCGCGGCGGCATGGGCGCCATGCGCACGCTGCCGCCGCCGCCCGAGACGGAGGCCGAGGCGGAGCTGCCGCTGGCATGGCTGCCCGGTCCCATGGACATCTTGCGCGGCAGCGTGGCGCATTGGCGGTGCGCGCTCTGCGGCGTGCTGGGCCCGCTGGACAGGTGCTGGCTGCCGGCGCGGGCGCCGCTGGGCAAGTACTGGGCGCTCGCCTGCATCTGGAGCGGAAACTGGGGCGAGACGACCGTCATGTTGACCAGGGCGCCCGCCGAGCGGATCATCTCGACGACCTGTTCGTGCGAGGCGGCGCTCACGTCCTCGCCGTTGATGGTCAGCAGAAAGTCGCCCGGGCGCAGGCCGGCCATGTCCGCGACGCCGCCGGGATCCACGTCGTCCAAGTACTGCAGCGCCGGGAAGCGCTCGGAGGGACGCAGCTGCATCAGCTGGGAGCTGGCCTTGGCGCCGCGCAGAATGAAGCCGAATCCGCGTTTGGCCCGATGCAGCACCACCGAACGGGGCGCATTGTAGGCGCTGTCGGGCATTCAAAGTGAGGATTAACGTGATATTCTGGCGAGGATCGAGCAGTCACTTACCCCTTCTTGATGCGTGGCGCTGTGGCGCTGCTGTATTGTCCAAGGGCGTGGCTGGCCATGGGGCCGCCGTTGCCCTCCGGCTGCTGCTGATGCTGTTGCTGCTGGAGCTGGAGCTGGTGGCAGGAGCCGTTGCTGGTCATGGAGAGCGAGGGCGACTGATGGGGCTGCTGGAGCAGCGTGCTGGAGCTGCCCGAGTGGCCGCCCAGGCTCAGCTGTGGCGAGCCCTGGTAGGAGCTCTGCTGCGGCTGCGCCTGCAGCGGCGCCTGCTGCGGCGCCATGCCCGTGCTGGCGGTCATCACGTTGGTGATGTGCTTCTGGCGCAGATTCACCTCCTGCACGCAGTCGGCGGGAAAGAAGCCCGAGTGATTCGTGCCGCGCACATAGCCCTCCAGCAGGCCGCAGTCGGTGCTGCCCACCACCTCGATGACGTCGCCCGGCTGCAGGCGAATGTGACCCACTGTGTTGCCAGCATACGGCTCCATGCACACCACCGTGGTGCTGGGATGCCCAATCGAGCAGGCGGCCGAGTCCGAGTTGGTGCCCACGCCCGACGAGTCGCTGATGATGTCGCTGGTGTCGCCCAGCGATTTATCTGTGTGAATGGGATGGAGAGAAGACGCGAGTCAATCAATGGGGTTCCCTGGCAAAGTGTTCAATCACAAATCCAAACACAGACAACAACACGGAGGATGGCGATTACATGCGTATGCTGTGAGCTGTGGCTGGGCAGGCATTGAGTGTGGTTGCGGGCGGCGGGAGAGAGGTAAGCACAAGAAGCAATGCGATTGAGCCTGGGTGAATAACTGGAATAACTGCGAAGCACTCAGAGATGGGCGAACTCATTTCAAGACTGAATCACCCCAAATGAATCTACGGCTTTCATTTATTTTTAATATTGCTTAAAGACTCGTGATCAGCTATCGATAACTGAATAAATGAACATCATTAGAAAAGATTTAAGTTGGTTTTCCCTGACTGATTGATCGATTGAATGATTGATGATCAATGCACTGCTCAAACCATAAGAGCTAGGCAGCTGCATATTTCACAACAGTTATCTTTTATGATGAAAATAAAAATAATGAATTCTTGGAAAATTCCCCAAAAAGATGCATATAGATGTTTTTCATCAAATCGGTTTTAAACTATTTTTTAAGGATATATTCAAATATTCGCCCCTGTATAGAAAAATGTGGTCTAAGGGTATAACAGAATTTAAATTTGGGTCCAATTAATATCAAAATAAATTTTAAAGCAGCCATGTATGGAATAAAAGTTAAAAAAAAATATATATAACATATTTTACCCTGGAAAAAACGGGTTAAAATTGCCTTTTTCCTTTCATAGTAAATGTTTGGCTAAAACGCATGATTTATATAAGCTAACAGCTGGCTTGATGATTAATGAGTTAAAGTCATCGATAGCTGAGTGAGAGAAAAGTATCTTAAACGATTAATGAAGTGCATAAGAGCTTACAAAGTTTTTTAAAGTGCCTTCGTCAACTCGTAAGATTCAATTGAGTGCAGTTTGCATTTAAACATATTGACATAATTCATAAATAGTTTATCGCACATCAAACATTATTTTCTTTTTTTGTTGCTTCTTATTACAAACAGAGACATAGGACATGCACTTGTGGGTTGGAGTATTTAAATATATAGATATAAAAACTATTTTCTTAATTAAAACTAAGGCTAAAAGTCATGCTTAGTTTATGAGTTTAATACAAATTTGTATACTTGACCTCTCGACATGTAGATAATTATAGTAAAAGTGGAAAATATGTACAGTAAAACCAAAATATATATATAAAATGTAAAGCTCTATTGGCTCAATTGGTAAACCCTGTGCTAAGCCTCAGTTTGGGAACTTTCATTTTAGAGTAAATTCAAAATTATAATTAAACTTAAGAAGAACTTAGGTGAAAGGCGAAATCAAAGTGAATTCCATTACCTGTCACAATGCTGATGTCGTCCTCGTGCGAGCGATGTCCCGACGAGCCCTCGGAGAGGCTCGAGCTGGCCGAGCTGTAGGCGCCCAGCATGTGCTCCGAGGGGCATGGCGAGGGCGGGCCGTGCAGCTGCAGATGCGGCTGCTGGTGCTGGTGGTGCAAATGCTGCACGTGCTGATGTGCATGTGGATGGGTCTGGAGCTGCTGCTGATGCTGCTGCTGCAGATGCTGGTGGTGGTGCGGCTGCAGCTGCAGCTGATGCTGGCGCGAGAGGGTGCCCATCAGGCTGCCACCGCCACCTGCATTGCCATTCAGCACACAACTGCCGCTGCTGGCACCTGACCCACTGGCAGCAGCACCTGCACCACCAAGCCCACCGGCAGCCGCAGCGAGCAGCGCAGCGCCGGCGGCGCCATTGGCGCTTAGCCAGCCGATGCCCGAACGGCGCTTCGGATTGTAGCGCGGTGGTCCCCGGAAGGGCACTGCGTGGTGGAGTAAGGATACTTTACGTTTATTTCTCTCTATCTGTGTGTGTGTGTGTGTGTTGGAGTGGTAGTTGTTGTTGTTGTTCGGGAAAGTTTGGTCGTTTTTGCAGTCAAGCTGAATTTATGTGTCGCAAGGAAGGAATGTGGGGGGATAAGGGTTGAGTAGGGTGTCTGTTACATATTTCTGTTGGCTATGATTATTATTATTATTTTCTTTTCTGTCACATTTTGTGGCCAAGTTTGTGAGAGAACATCCGTTTTGATTTATTTATGGTTTCGCCAAACAGCTAGAGATGAGCAAATTCTGCCTGTCATTAACAGCTGTTAACTAACATATCATAGACATAATGTTATAGCTCATCCATAGCTCAAGCGCTCTACTCAATCAAAAATCTAGGTAACATTAATAAAAAAAAAAAACCTAAGAAATTATAATCAACTCCCTAAATTGGTCTATTCCTAGGGGTGCTAAGACTTAGGATCGGTACACGAAACTGATATGTTACTTACTGTACTTACTGCTCTTCTTTTTTTCGAGTGTAGCTCAGGGCAATGACCGTAACAAAAAGCAAAAAAGCACATTCTAGGAATGTACCCAAAAACAAACTCAAACTCAGTAAACAATATGATTTATAGGTTATGTATACTATGTGAATATATAGGTAAATCGATAACGATAACGATAACAAAACATTGAATAAGACAGAGAAAGAGCAAGAGCGAGATAGCACAGTTGCAATGAGGTGTAAGAATCAAAACGAGTACGAGCAAAAATCGAAACAAGTTACAATTACGAGTACTTAGTAGATGTATATATATATATATAGAGAAAGAGAGGTAGTATATATAGAAAAATATCTCAAGCAAATGCAAAAATATGCAAGGCAAATACATATGAAAAAAACTTGTACATATAGCATTTGTTATTGTATGTTACATTTTATATGATGAATATGATTTGATTTGAGAAGACCTAAATGAAATGATTTTTGATGATATATGATTTTGATATGAACTGTTTAAGTGTTTCTTTGAGAACTGAAATGTAAGTTTTTGGGTCTAAAACACAGTTGAATAAATGATTCAAACTAATTAATGGGAATTCAACTATCGTATAAATGATTATTATTTTAGATTGAGTAGAGGAAACTTGGAGAAACCAAAATCAAAAACAAATTGGGACAAAAAGCAGGAAAATTGAGGGGTAAACGGGCACAGTATGAGTAAAAAGTACAATATGGCAATGTCAATGTCGAGTACGAGTCGATTGGGTTTGGTCGATGCGTTTAAGGAATGTTGACATCAACTTAAATTTTATAAAATAATATAATCAAGTATTTTTTAACAACTATTTTTGATATCAACATTCCCCGATTCGTGTGAGTGCGAATGAATGTGTAAATGAATGCGATAGAGACGTTTGCACTCACCAATATCGTCAGATTTGTAGTTCTCAATGATTTCGGCGAGTTCCAGATTGCCAGCGATGACAGCGACCTAGGGAAAAGAGTTCAGTTAGCCCAGTTTGAAACCAGAAGCTCAGCTAGGCATTAAATATCGATTTGACTACAGGCAAAACTACGTGGAAGAGTACCAGCTAGAACTACTAGTATAAATATGAGCATAAACGAGTACATAACGCGAATATTGTGAGTGTTTTACGAGTAGTTTTACTTTAACGATTATTGTAAATAGTAGCTAAAAGTGTTTTAGATTTGAATTTCATTTCGTTTTGTGTATTTTTTTTTTTTTTGGTTTTAAATACCTGATAGGGAGTTTGGTTGGCAAAGTTCTGGGCACCGCGTTGTGCGCCGCGAAAGAGAAGCATTCTAGCACAAGCCTCTTGGTTGTTAACAGCGCAAACATGCAACGGGCTGTTACCGGACGCATTGCGTCCATCCATGTCGGCACCGTAGAACAACAAGTGCTCCAAGTGCTGCACCAGGCCATGCCGACAGGCCTGAGCACAGTTTAACAATAGTTAGGCAAGCGTTTAAAGTTAGACAGAAGAGAAGTAAAAATCAATTAGCAAAACAATTTTCAATCTTTCCCAGCACCAGCACCAAAGATTCTTTCGTTCTCATTTTGGGTAGGGAGTGGGGTTTTTCACAAGAACCATAAAATAAGAGAGGGGGTTACTCGGACCGTCACCGACTTACCTGATGCACCTCGTTCCAGCCCTGGCTGTCCTGTATGCCCAGCGTCGCGTGATCGTGCAGCAGGCTCTCCGTGATCTTCGCCTCGCACTTGCGCGTTATGGAAATGTACAGGGGCGTTATGCCACGCCCGTCGCGATAATTGGGCGAGGCGCCAAGCTCCAGCAGCGTGCTGTTGGGGATACGAGTGGGCATTTAATAGGAGTACGAAGTATGACAACCGGCTTTGACGGGTTAAAGTATTTTTTAAATAACTTTAAAGTCATTTTCAAGAATAGTTTTGGGCCCAAAAAAAAAATTGTCACTGGTTCACTTCTCAGTTCATCAAGTCAGCCAGTCAGTTAATCAATCAGTCTGTCAGTTAATCAATCTGTCAATCAATCAATAATGCAGCCAATCAGTGAAAAATTTTTCTATAATCAGTCAGTCAACACTCAGTTAATCAATCAGTCAGTGAGTCAGTCAATCAACAGTCAGTCAGGCAGTCAATCAATCATTCAATCAATCAACAGTTACTAATTTAATCAGTCAGTCTGTCAATCAATTAACTGTTATGTACAATATAAATATTCAATCTAGAATTTAAAGCGAGTGGGAGACTTACCTGACCGCCTCGAGCGAGTCATGTTCGACGGCTCGGTGGAGCGCTGTGGTGCCATCCTTGGTGCGATAGTCCAGCAGAGCACCGCCATTGACCAGGGCAATGAGCAGTTTGTTGGGCTTCTTGGCGCCAGTGGCCACTGAGAGGGGCGTCTCGCCGCTCTCTGAGCAATGGAAATTGGGATCGAGGCCCTTGGCACACATCTTGGCTATTTTCTCCACGTGCCCGCCGTTGATGCACTCCAGGAAGCGTCGCAAATTGGCGCGTGTGTGCAGCGCCTTCAGCTGGCGTTCGTCCAGGGTGAGCATTTTATACACGCGACGCTTGTACTTCAGCTAAGAAGAGGAAAGAGTTATCCGGTCAGTTGTGGTCCAGGCATGAAAATACACACACTTACCTCCAGGTAGCCAACGGGTCCATTGAATGGATAGTCGCCCAGGCGCCGCTCCTCGTCCAAGAACTTGCCCGCCTTGCCATTGGAGGGCGGCGCAAAGAGGCCATAGTTGAAGCTCTCCTTGAGTTCCTGCAGAATGACAAAGGGAAATAGATGATGAGTCTGAGTGTGGGTCTGGTTCTGCTTCAGAGTGCTGCTCGCCCATCAGGTGTGCCATTCACGTGCTCAAGTTGTTCATTTTCACACGCACACCCCCACACACACATACACACACCTCCTCACACACACACAAAAGACTTCCTGCTTGCACTGGGTGAAGCTGCAGTTGCGGACGCCTCACAATGCCGTCGCTAATGAGCGCGTGACAACAGCGCCATCTAGTGTTTGCCGTGTCATTCCTAATTCTACTCTGTTCACGGTAGGTAAAGAGAGCATATATGTTTTGTGCAATTTCAGAACATATACAATATATGGAATATATAGAAGTGCAAAGCTGCAGCAACATATATATTTCGCTAACAGTTTCAGATTACTCAACAAATTCGGCTGGTAATTTGCTGATAGTCACCACAAATCGTAGATATCGATATTTCCTACAATATCACAGTGTCAGTTTTAGGAGTCATTCAAGAAAACTTCTTTAGACATATTTTAAACTGTTTTCACACTGTAAATAGAGTATTTTTCAGTCGTTCCCTTCCCGAGTGCAACATTCTCACTTCTACCGTTGCCTTTAAGTGGCAATTTCTTCTTTTAATTATACAAAAATGCTTCGGCACTAACAAGCAACACAACCAACTTCCGCACCATTTTCATACGCATAAGGGGAAACTCTCTAGTCCCCACCCCTCACCCACCTCCCATCTCTATGCATATCATTCGCCCTGCAGTCTCAAGTGTATAACTGGTGACATTGCCAGTGCATTAATTATGCAAAGTGCGTGTTATGTGCACACATGGGAGACCAGAGAATTGGGTACGGATTAGAATTTTGGGCTATGTTTAGGCTGCGGGTAGGATATGAGAGGGGAGGGGAAGTAACTGCTTTCCCTTAGGCAAAACTCATAATTCGTAATGTGACAAATGTGGCCATTAAATTTGACTCAGGCAAGTGTTGGTTAGTGTATTTGTCTGGCAGCTGTTGCAGTGTTGTAAAAGCGCTTTAAGAAGTTGGAAAGAAAATAAAGTAGAAAAGTTCCTGAAACCTTTTTATACCCACCCTCGCCTCTATTGCGGGATGTATTATAGTGTATTATCATACATATCAAACTTTTTTTTGTTTTCCTACAATCTTGCAAAAGTTGAGAATAACTTTTTATTGCAGCCTTGCTTTGCCGTAAATAACTCAGATTCTTGTTTGCATTACGCACACATTTAGTTTCCAGCTAATTTTGGGCAATATAGCTCTTATAAATATGTGATACGTAAAACTAGCCTCACGTAACTCGGCATCCGTAAGAGTTATTTCCGGCTTTTAACTGTTGTTCGGTAGCTACAAATCGCAGCCATGGCCGCCACCCTTCGGCGTGTACATAAATTTCCATCGTACACACAAACTAAAACGCCCTCAAATACCGGGCACACCCAACTGCCCCCGCCCTTGATCCTGATCCTGACCCCCTTCTCCTACTGCGACACGTTAACTGTTGTGCGCCAAATGGGTTTTATGGCTCTGCTGCGGCTGCTACTGCTGCTTGTTCTTCTTCTTTTACTTTTACTTTGGGCAACTCGCATTGCTCCCCCGTGACATGCACATGCAAATTGCAGACACGTCTCGCCGGCCTTAGGTCCCCTCCCCCCTTTGAAGTTGGCATCGCATTTGGATTATGTGTTTGCCTTGGGGTTGGAGCTGGGGCTGACTCTCGGATTGGGGCTCGGTTTCAGGGGCTGTTTGTGGGCGCCTTGCTTAAAGTCAACTTGTTTGGCGCAAATTGCATTTTTATGAGTTTTGATTTCGATTTTCCAATCCGCAGGAGGCAGGGCTGTCGGCCCTGGCCCTGGCCCAGAGTGCCGGCTAAAAAGTAATTTAGAATTTTGCTCATTTTGTTGCGCAGTTGCAGCTCGTAAATTCCGCTGGTTGCAAAAGAAATTGGGGCGCACGGTATATGTATTTCTTTATGCATTCGACATATTCGGTGGTTTAGTGCAAGTCCATAAATCAATGTAACATACCAAAAAAAAAAAAAAAAAACAAAAAAGAATAAAGATGAAGGTTTCAATCGACTGCAAACGACGCTGCTATACTCTATACTGCTGCTATATATATATCTATATCTGCTATACTATTTATTGTACTAAAAACGGTTTTAAGCTGTTAAAAAGAGTTTTTTTTTGGGTGGGTGACTCTCAAACTGCAATGCCACGGCTATGGTGTTCAAACTGTGATTGTAGGTAGTTTAGAGCTTTTGCAATTTATAAATATATCGAGCCTGGAGGACATGGTGCATAGCTAATATGCTAATTTTTACTTGGTTTACAGGGTATATAAAAAAAACCAATTAAAAGAAAAATCAACAATCAATTGCAAACAGCATGTAAATGTAGCTAGCGGAGGGGGTGGAACTGGGCTTAGATTTCCCTCAGCTATTTTTTTCCGTTTCTTTTTCTCAAGCGCGCCAAGAGTAAATGTCAATGCGATGCGCACTTGCTGCAAATAAGCGACTTCCTGTTCCAATAAGAAAAGGCAACGCACAATGGCAACAACAACAACACCAACAGCAACAAAAGGCATTCATTGATAAATTGTCAAACAGTAGTTGTTGCCGCGGCTGTTGCAATTGTTTGCGGAGACAGACAGTTAGATAGACGGGGGGCAGAGAGAGAGAGAGAGGGAGGCAGAGGTAGACAGCCGGTCAGCAGGTAAGTATAAACATAGTGCCAGCAAAAAGTAAATAGCCAGCCAGTTGGCCAAGTCACTTGCAATTGGGTCGCTACAATTGGCGGCCATCTGTTGCAGTTGCAGTTGTTGTTGCTGCTAGTGCTGCTGCAGTTGCAGTTGCTCGTAATCTCATTCTATTGCAGCAATTAGAGTCTCTGTTGCATTTGCCGTCTCGCGCCACGGCCTGTGTCTTGTGGCAGGCCTTACATTTATGGTCTCATTAGCGTCAGCATTTGCTTTGCTTTGCTTTAGATTTAGCCTGGCTCTTTGTTTTTTTTTTATTTGGCCACAGTTTGACAGCCATTGCATAGCCGAGTGCGCCTAACTAACTTCAGTTTCAGTTGGCTTACTGCACAGCCGCAGACTCCCACTACAACAGGGTATCGAATAACACGACACAACACGGTCAAATGACTTGACAAAGTCAATAGAGCTCCAAACGGAAAGAGTCAACCGAATGATAACGGCAAAGATGTCGCCGTACAGTGGGCGAGAAAAGTGAAGATGCACTGTAAATGCAAATATGTATATTGTAGCTGCTTTCAAGCCAATCTAGAGTCAATATGTGGCTAGATTTGGTGAGAAATTTCTTTTCTTAATCGCTTTTATAGCTTTTGCTAACTGTTTACCTAATTTGTATTTAAAACGTACACAGTCATGTGCGTGGCCTTGAAACTATCATTATCTCTTATATATTTAATTAACTGGATGTTAAATATAAATTCGTGTAAGCTAAGCCTTTATCTCAGAGACTTATAAAATGTTTACATTTCAAAGCCTAATTAAAAATAATTTTTGTTAGGGCAAAGCATAAGTTTAACTTCTCTATAAATAAATTTCATACAGCTTTTTCGAAACCACCTGTTTTCTCTCTTTTCAGTCTTATTTGCTATACAAATATTTATAACCCATTTCCGGTGCAGAAAAAAGTTTAATAATTTCATCTGTGACCTTCTCCACAAAGTCAAATTTGATTATCAAAACATAAAAAGAAATAAATTAAATTTCAAGTGTCAATATATTAAAATAAATTAGTTAGATCAGCAGAAGAAAAAAAAATCTGGTTTTAGGCCTGGGAAGGTCAATTAATGTCTGGTAAAATAGTAGAAACTGTTGCATATTTATTCGAAACTTTATTATACTTTATGGCTGTCATGGAAGCATCAATGCAGCATAAACCGGCTATTATCTAATTATATGGTAGACTCTTCACACTGATTATCATAATTCTGGGCAGAAATGCCTTTTGATGGCCAACTGTCATTGCCTGCCATTGTGGCGAAAAAAAAGCCGAGGGCGCATTTAACGCTTCGCTCTGCAACATTTTGCGTCCGCTGCAACGTCTCAAGTTGCAGCCCAAGCAGCTTCAACATCAATTTATGTAATCTGAACAATACACAGAACAGAACAGCGAGAAGAAAGAGCTGCGAAGCGAGCGGGGAGAAGCCAGGCACATCATCTTATAAATTTTGCTCGTTGGCGAAGATGCCTGTGGTTAACCGCAAAGCCAAGACAGATACAGCCTGAGGGGAAGGGGGCGAAGGGGCTACAGAGCATCGGAGGCACTTTGAATTAGAGTAAGATCTGTGGCCAAACAATGCGCAGGCGCAGCCACAGCCAGAGTTTGCCAGTGTTGGTCTCGAGTAGAGCCGAGCGCGTGTCGTGTTTTTTAATTCGTGACACGCACGCACGCACTAAATATGACGTGTTTATATTATTAAGATCAATAGAATATAGGTGCAGCTAAAAATCACTTAAATTTAATACACTGTGAAGATAATTTAGAAATATGGAATTATTTAAAAAACTCTTGAGCCTAAAATTCCATGGGCTAAGACTGATAATAAATTCGACTGGCGCCCGTCTCTAGTTCAGGCAGCCACAGCTCGAGCTGCTACTGCGTCCACCCGTCCTCTTGCCTCGCATCCTCCATGTTCAGTTGTAGCTGTCGCGCCACGAAACTGGTTTCGTTTTCGGTTTCGGCGCTTTTTGTGTTTAATTGAGTTTTGTTTTGTTTTGTTGGTTTCTTTGCCGTTTGCCGTTTGGTTGGGCGCATTCTTGATCAGCTTTTGGCCCGAATTGAACTTGGATTTGGCCTGTGTTGTGTTGTGGGCGTGGCAGGCAGTTGACACTCACATTGGGCTCGTGCAGGGCTGCGAAATTTGGTTGGTTTAATTTATGCGTGCATTGGCCCCGCGATTGGTGTCATTTCCTTCAGGTTGATTGCAGCAGCAGCAGCAGCTACAGTTGCTGCTGCTGCTGCCACTGCAGTTGCAGTTGCAGTTGCAACTGCAATTTCTGCATCAGTTGCCTCGTCGTGGAGGTCAATGACGCGTTGAAAAAGCCTGCAGGAGACAAGCAGCAGCAGCCGCCAAGCAGCCGCCTCAAAGCCTCAAACAGAACACTAGACAACACAGTACAATGCAACACGAGCAACAACAACAGCGACAGCAACAACTTCGGCAACAACTTTACAAGCAAAGCAGCCGCCTGGTGGCAAGGATGGGCCTGGCCCTGGCCCTCGCCATGGTTGCGCTCCTTGTTGTTTAAGGGGCAGGGCAGTCAGTTGCAGGGTCTGGGTCTCGGTCTCGGTCTGGGCCTGTCTTTTTCGCTTATCATAAAAAACTAGTTTCGTTGCGCTGCAATTCGTGTTGCTCTTGCAACATGCAGCATGCCGCAGCAGCTTGTCATGCCACCTACAGGCAGGCCGAAAATCAGCGTCTTCTTCTGATTGCCAGCAGAAAGAAGAAAGTGTTGCAAGACGCTTTGACTAGTAAATTGGAGGCCGCTTTGCAAAGGCGCTGACTAAACATTTATCAGAGGAGCCCATGGTGCATTGAACTCCCCTTCCAGCAACATGTACACAGAGCGAAACCAAATCAAGTCTTTTTTAAAAATGTTCATAATTGAGCACAAAATTCTTTTTTCAAGACATTTTTAAAATCCCGAAGTATTTTAATATTAGACTCGAATTGAAGAATTTAAGTTACATTTTATTTTTGTCTCATGTGCAAATAGATTTTCGTATTTATACAACATTTACGATCGATTTTGATTCGAATTGTTCTAGCGCCCTTTCCTCTGAGCCTTAGTACGTCGATTTTCTCTGAGTGTATGCGACGCATACGTATACGTATGCAATTTATTTGGCCCCCAGAGCTGTGGGCGTGCCCTGACGCCCATTCACCATTCATATTTTTACACTCGACTGCATTCAGACAAACATCTCCTCGTCAGCTCTGTCCCGCTGCCGGCTTGTCTATCTACCGCGTTGTCTCGCTGCCCCCTCCAACCCAGCCCACCTGCCTTTGGGCCAAAGGACATTGACAGCAGCCGTCGAAAGGTAAACTAAAAGTGCTGCAAGTAGTTGCCAAAGGATGCGGACAACATGGCATTCACATAGCCGCCAACAGCCACGAGCTACGAGCTACGAGCCATGGGCCACGCGCTGTGAATGCCATTGCAGGTGACAGGCATTGCAATAAAAGCGAAGAGAATGTCATTTGTCGAGAAAGAGAGAGAGCAAGAGTGAGAGAGAGAACAATAGAGAAAGGCGAGCGAGTGCTAGATTGGCAGACCTTTCAGAGATTAACTGTTGACGGCTGACAATGGCAACGCCTGCCTGGCATTCCAGCCTTTTCGCACAATAGACCCGATCTGGGTAAAATGCAGTGGTGGACAGTTGACAATCAGTTAAATAAGTATTTAAGCGCTGTCTGACCATTTAATCCACATAGTGCTAGACGCTAAAATATAATCATGTGTTTATTATTTAAGGCAGCTCTGAGCTGAACTATAAAACATGAGATATTTGAGGGGAAAGAAAAGTTATGGATGTGTATTTACTATTTTGACCATGAGTGTACCTATCTATAGTCACATATAGCATATTTTGAGCTTCTACTGGGTTTGTCTCCTTTCCCATATTAGTAAATTATTGGTGTAAGTTTATCATGTGAGAATTTATTGATAAAGAAAACTCTTTCCCACAAATCCAAAAAAAAATTATTTCATTTTGTAACTAGGCGATTGCCATCAATCAAGTAATCAGTCAGGACAAATAGTTTTATATAAGTATATGCAAGATTTACAGCATATTTAAAACCAGTTTAAACCCGAGCTACCTAAAAGGTGCCACGGCGATTCTTCCCCTCTTCCCTCTTCCCTCGATCATGTTTCATTTTTCCATCTCTGTAAACAACATGGATTTTACTTACGAAGGTTAAAACACATGCAGTTTACCTAAACAAATTTGTAGCCTGCTTTCTCACATTAGGCATACCAAAAACGAAAAAGAAAAAAAATCAATATTTACACAGCACACAAGGAATGCTGCTCCAGCAACAGCAACAACAACAACGAATACAAACATAAAACAAAAACACAAACACATAACGGTTATGATTGTTGACTGCGACGCCTGACAAAGCTGCAAGGGGAACAGGAGCTGGAACTAGAACTGGAACTGGAATTGGAACTGAAACCGGGATGTTGGCGCCGGAAAGTACGTAACAAATTTGTCTAGGCCTGCGTCTACAGCAAACAATAATAGTACAACGACAACAACAACAAATAAACAGGCGACAAATGCTGCCCATTTGGCTAAAGCCAAGTCTGGCTCGCAGACATAAATAGATATAGAGGGGAAGGGGCAAAGGCGGCACAGGGGAGTGGCAAAGGGATGTGGATGAATTTCAAGATATGCGTCGTTGTCGTTGTTGTCGTTGTTGTTGATGTTGTTGCTGTTTTTGCTGTTGTTGTCGTGGGGTTAAAGTACCGTTGAAATGCTTTCAGCATTTTTCATATTCATAACTGAGCGACAGAGAGGTGCGCGACTGGGGGGTGTTGGTGGTAAGAGACGGGGGAGGGGAAGGGGGCAACTGCATTACAAACAAACAGAGAATAAATAAAAGGCGTAAAGACGTAAAAGCAAAGCAGAGAAAGAAGAAGCAAAAGCAGCAGCAGCAGAAAAGTCTCTAGCAGCAGCTGAAGGGATGGTCACAAGTTGCCAGGGCTGACAGAACACACACCCAGCCAACCCCCCAGCCACGCCTCCAAGTTACGGGTGCAATGGCATGTGCTTAAGCGGCTGCGGGGGAGAGTTGAGGTGGGGGTTGTTGTGGCTTTGGTGTGAATGGAAATACCTTTAGCTACCGCTGTCCAGTGAAAGGCCGCTGCGACTTTCCAAGTTGACTCCGTGGCACGTTTCTATGTCAAAGTCATTGGCCAATGGTCAATGTGGAACAATGAAACGACACACACGACGCAACAGCAACAAAAACATCGAGAAAAAACGTTTAAGCCTAGGGTTCCAGACTGGAAGATACCCTGCGTACGCAGTGACGAGTTGTCTTAATAATAATACATATATAAATAAATAGCATATAGCTTCTGAAATCAACACTGTTATACAGCAGTAAACTGACGCCATCAATTAAATATACACTTTAAATCGGAGATGCCTGCTTCTGCCTTTTACATATATTGGCAAAAAGCCAATATACCCTGTTTCACTTTATTCCAATAGTTACGAGGTATGAAAGAATAACAGCTCAAAGTCAAGGCACGCTCAGCATGTCCAAGCGATTGCCCGATTGCTCCTCGAGAGCTGCTGCCCATGATTCGCGCTAATCGATTTGATGCCAAACGTGCGACGCGACGCGACGTCAGCAACAGCAACAGCAACAGAAAAGTTGCAACAGCAACAGTAACAGCAACAGTAACAGCAATAGTAATAGCAACATTCACGGCGATCGGCCAATTCGAATCGATCGGCATTGGTGGCCACTTGGCAACATTGGCCACATTGGTTCTGGCCAATTGGCTTTCTAACGTTCTGCGTTTGCTATTTATGTCAGTCGTGTTGCTGGCCACTTCAAGAAGCAAGCTGAGCCGCCCCGCCCCGCCCCGCCTCGCTCGCTGCTCTCTCCTTGTTGCTTCCCAGAGCAACCACCTTGTTGTCAACGCAGGGCTTTATACGTTGATTTCTTGGGTAAACTTTTCCAATTGCTCGCCATGCACAAGCGAGCATTAGACATTAAATTAATTATGGCCAACCGTGGAAAACCATTTACCAACTTCCTTCTCCCCCCCCTTGTCTCTCTCTTTCCTTCTCTCGCACAAATGACAGCCCTCCCAACTCATTTACACCCCCCTCACTTGAAAACTAACCACCCTTCGCAACAGCCGTGGAAGCAGAAAATTAAACATTTCATTCTGTATTTAATTTTTTCTTATGAAATGAAATTGCGGAAATGAAAACCTGAAGGAATGTAAGTCAACAGATAGACAAGAGTCTTCAGGACTTAAGGACTTTTGGTTTGCAGCTTACCTAGCCTTAATCCATATACAACTTTTTACTTGATGGAAGTGAAAATTTTGCAGAGAGTATCTCTCGAAAAAGGCATATTCGACTGTAGTAGTTTATTGAGTTAATCAGCCAGTTTGATTGAGTTGACCCAGTGAATCCCACAGTAGGATCAGGTTAGGATTTACTCTGATTTGGCTGGCCACAAACTCGCGTTCTTCGTTGATCCATTTAGCCAGCTTTTGTTTGACCAGCATTTCGCCACAAATAGCCTGAGGTTCGTTCAAGTTCGTTAGCCGCTGGTGTTGCCAGCCTTTCGCCTTTGCGGATGCCACAGACAAAACGGGCCGTAAACAAACGAAACTTCCGTCTGGTTGCACTCCAGCACGTTGCTTGCAGCACGCTGCAGGCGCTGACCCAAATAGCCAACTGGCTGGCTCATAAAAAGCGCCACAGGCAGCCAAGTAGCTAGAGATGAAGAGGCGACGCCAGCAAATAACAACTGCAACTGGCAGCAGGTAGCTTGCGACGTGCCACAAAAAGAGACTGCAATAACGTGTCAGCAAGCCAGCAATTAAGTAGCTTCAATTGCCA
This sequence comes from Drosophila colorata, assembly GCA_035041545.1. Taxonomy (NCBI): domain Eukaryota; kingdom Metazoa; phylum Arthropoda; class Insecta; order Diptera; family Drosophilidae; genus Drosophila; species Drosophila colorata. Next base: position 709,355 of record JAWNLD010000453.1, read on the forward strand.
TCGATGACAAATCAAAGCGAGAACTGACAAACTCAGCGTTGCCCTTAAGTCAAACACCTCCCCCCCCCCCACACACTCTTCTCCATAGTTGACCTCCCTGGAGGTGTCGAGTGGCAACTTCAGCTCCAGTTGCGGCAATCGCACAGTCCGTCAACTTGGCCATCGACTGTCGTTTATTATGAAATTATAGACGACAACGCATTGCCGGCAGTTATTATAAAGAAACAAGAAAAACGAAAAAAAAACATAAAGATTGCGTATACGTCGCGTGTGTCGCATTGAGCAGCAATTACCCACCGGCGCCTGGGGAGCCGCCAGCGAATGGGAATGGGCATCGGATTTGGCATGAAAATGGCAATTGTCGATTCGACGCGTTTCGCTATCGTCAAAACAATGCAAACGTATCGAACAGCACTCAATGCAGCAGTTTCAGGTGTTAAAAACAAAAATACTCGTAAATACAATCAAATTCAGAAAAGCGAAAGCGTTATAAGTAAAACCTTGTTTAGAGTAGCTGACAAAAAATATACCCTGTTCTAGGTTTTGAGGTGCTATAAAAAACATTCGTATTATTTTCCATATATATGAAAACTTATTTTCTTTAGCCTTTCTCAATAAAAGACTCATTCTTCATTAATGTTCTGTTCATTATTCAGGCGTAGGAAATTTGAAGCCTTAAGTATAGCATTTAACCAAAAAAATGCAGAGTCTCGAATATTGACTGGTGTTTATATATGCTGTTCGCAAAGTGAAGAAGGATTTTTACTATATACGCATTCATACATAATATACCCTTTACCCATTTCCAATAAGTACAGGATATAAAAGTGCAGATAGACACATATGGGATACGCCATGTGGCATGTGGCATGTGGGGTCTGGCCTGGCGTGGCCTGGTGTTGCCGCTGCTGATAAAAGCCACCTGGCGGCCGTTGATTTTTTTATATGTTTGCAATTTTAACAAGCAGCAGCAGCAGAAAAACGTGGCTTAAATGAATTGGTTACTGCCTTTGCCAGCTGCCACTGTTTTTCCTTCTTCTTCTTTTAGCTAGCTGAGTCCCAATTCACGCAGTCATGCGGCGACAGTCGCCTCAATTTGAATCTCTGCGCAAAGGCAAGCGCCACTTGGCCTGCTCCACTAGAGAGAAGCCCAGAGAAATGCGAAATGCCATTGGAGAAGGCAACTGCTTACCCGGAAAAAGAAATAAAAAAAAAGCAATGTAGTTACGTCGGATTCATCCGAATAAGCCATACACTCTTCCAGCTTGGATGTAAACTGTGAAGATTGTCCAGAAATGCCACGCAAAAAAACCTGAGTATTTTATCTGATGCGTTTAACCACGAGAGCCAAACAGACGAAGATTGTACGAAACCAATATACTTTCTTTTACCGTGCAAACAGTGTATAAAAAGAAAAACAAATTCGCGTAGAGCAAATTTGTAGAACAGAACTTAACGGTAAATGTAAAAAGGGTGGCCGCAAAAGGAAAAAGCAACTTTGGATTTGAAATTTATGCGCGCTCCGCAGCAGCAGCAGCTGCCCAAGCCAAAGTTTTTCAGGCTTTTCTTGTAGGTATTGTTGTTGTACTTGTTGTTGGTGTTGGTCAATGCAGTTAGAAAACTGACCGCAGCCATATTTGACAACGACAACGGAACGTGCTCAGCCCGCTAGGAAGCAGCTTGTCCGCCCCGCCACGCCACGCCACGCCCCGCTTGCCAGTTGCTGCTGACCGTGTCCGTGGCCAATCTGAAATCCCGTTCTCAATCCTATTGCCAGTCCGAATCCCAATCCCGTTCCCGTTCCGCATTAAATCAATCGCCAGCGCATCGCAGTTCCAAGAACTTTGGCCAACATCAATTGAGGCACTCTAAACGGGAGTGGAAAATGGCAAATACCCCGTTTGCGGTGCCCTTTAGGCAGGGAGATGGGAAGCGGGCGGGGAGGCTGGTTTACTAAAGTTTATAGTTGCTAGCTGCAACGTGGAATTGCAATGCATACATTACCAAATGACAATCAGACTTTGCATAATGTCAAAAAAGAGGGTAATAACAGTATTACGAAAGTACAGTAAAAAACTTTACAAACAGCTTTCTATCGCAAAAATATCTTAAAGTATCTGATTTGTTTTCAAGCCCCCTAATTTTTCTACGGTTTTTGCAAAATTTATACGAACACTTAAACTTAAAAATAAATTAGCAGTACATTCAGAAAAATCCATACTTTCCGATATTTGTAACTTATAATTATAGTAAACAAAAAAAAAAAACAGAAAGACCTATTAATAAAATTGTTTGCAAAAGACCATAGCTAAAAAACTATCAACTTTACTTTTTAAATAGCTTTTCATACGCTAGCCTCTGGTTTGGATCCGGATATCGAAAGGATCTAAAGACTTTACAAAGGAATTTCAATAATCTAATTATTAGCAGAGATTTATATGTATGCTTATCTACACATATTGCTTTCTCTATCTCCTTCAAGAGGACTTCTGCCTAAGCAAGACTGTATTCTTTTTCAAGGGGAGTATCTAAAGAACCCCTTTAGGAATTTGTCTTGCGTAATACAATCTACAGATTAGGTAAGTGACTGGGGCTATCAGCTGGCCATCGCTGGCGCACAGCTGGCTGCGGGCCATGTGTGGAGCTGCACAAAAAGCAAAAACAAATACGAATACAAATACACATGCAATTGGCAGGCCATGCACGAAATATCACAGCTCGTAAATCGACAGCACAGCTAAAGCCAGCCCCTCCACGCGCCTTCAAAGTGTCCTCTGTGTTGGTTAGGGGCGTATTTGGTTTTTTTTTTTTTTTTTTTTTTTTGGGGCGTCGGCTGGCGCGCGAATTATGCCACCAAGCGGCAACAAATGAAATGAGCACCAAAAACGAAAAGCAGCAAAAAATCTGCGGATTGTTTTTCATGCATTGCCAAATTGGCCTGGGCCGGCCTGAGCTTGAGATGCAGCCTTGCAGCCAGTTGCCCATGCTGCCATGTTGCACGTGCGCCTTGCGCCTGGCCACCAAACGGGTTTTGCGCTTTGGGCCTTGCGCGCACTTTAATTTGCCAAATGGCAGCAGCCGCAAAGATAACTAAAGCCGCGCAACGGGGACGGCAACTGGGACTGGGACTGCGACTACGACAGCGACTACGACCACGACTGCGACTACGGCTGCGACTGTGCTGAAGGACATTTGGCGTCTGGGCAAATGAGCTAGAAAAATTGCGAAAATGCAGCCGCAACAAAGTAGAAAAACGCAGCACACAAATTGTGGCCATGCTTTGACTCTGCCAAGCTAAAAGGTAAGCACAAAATGCGCACACACCAAAAAAATAATCAGCTAAGAGTGTGATAGTCTTGACCAGAAGATACCCTGTACTCAGCATTAAATATATCCCAAAAATCAAGGCTGTGTCTCTTCAAAAAGCATATTTTCAGAATGTTTTAATTTTTTCTGCAAATGATATACGAGAATCCACATTCTAGCTCTCATCCTGTTGTTGAATCGATCATATAGATGATCAAAAATATATATACTTAAAGTTCGCATACATTTTCTAATGGCTGTTAAAAACACTTGCACAACTGCAAACACCCTTTTCTGCGCATTATTAACGGGTACAGGGTATTCAAAATGCTGACTGAAAAGAAAGGCAGCTTCAGCAAAATTGTGGCTAAGTATCTTTGGCTTGTTTAGCTGCCGGCTGAAAGTTGTTGTGGTTCCCTCTGTTATTGTTGCTGTTGTTGGATGCGCTTGTGCTAAAGTCAATTTTACAAGCAATGAACTCGGGAGACATCGCTGCTGCAACGTTTCGCTCAACACGACCCTTCCCCCTCCCCCAATCCGGCAACTTGTCGAGTTGCTGGATGCTGCTGCCAGCGCCTTCGGTCTTTGCTGGCGTCAAAGTGTTCTACTAGGGCCCGGCCACGCCCACTAAATTGCTAGCATATTTGCAATAGTTACAATAACAAGCACAGCTCACGGGGGCCCCAATCCACAACTTCTAGAGGGGAAACCAGCCTGGTGTCATTTTGTTGCTCTGGCACAGCGTTTAAATAGCTCAAGTGGAGCGGGCGTAGGGAGAGAGCGAGAGAGGACAAAGGGAATGGATAACTCAGCTACATTGCGTGCCTGGGCACCAGTGGGGGGTCTTGCCTCCACGCAAACATAAACAGTTATGGGGCTCTGCTTATGCATAGAAACGATCTACTCCATGCTAAATGTCTGTATTTCTGGCCGTCTCTCTGTCTGTCAGCCTGTCTTTTCCAGTTTCTCTATGTGAATTCTTAGAGTGTTTGGCTGGCCCACGCCTTTTGACACTTTCTGCCCTGGCATGGACATATGTGGATAGGCCTGAAATCCGTTGCGTTCCACTCAATGAATGCGCCACTAAACCGGGCACTCAGCTCTGCGCTTTGTGGGCAGAAAGTATGTATATTCACGACGCTGATTCGATCGCGTTATGACTGCACTCACTCGCCAAGCAATGGCATTCAATTAGGCGAACACATTCGCACTTGCTGTTAAACTTGAATTAGTGTCCTGTAGTGTCTTACCTGCAAGTAGAAAGAATGTTGAAAAGATATCAGTTAAGAAATTGCAAGAAATCCAATAAAAACATAAAATTCAAACTATCATAACTCTGACCAAACTCAACCGATTTTCATGTTTGATGGAATTGCGATTATGGTTTGTCCTCTATATTTATTCAGCACCGAATCAAATTTATATATTTTTGAAAATCTAATTTTTGTGAATTTAACTTTTAAAAAAAAATTTTTTTTTAAATGTTGAATCAGGAATTTTAATATCTAATGGTCAAAATTTGTATAAAACGGCACTTTAAAGTTGTAAAAAATCATGAAAAACTCACTTATTACCAAATCCCAAGTAAATACCGCCCCTGAACTTTAAACTTCCATAACATTGCCAAAATTGCACCGGCTCGATGCCTTAGACCATTTTAATCATTGTTTATCCTGTTGTTTCTTTTGGTACAAACATTATCAAATATTTACGAGAATAATATGCCTTGAACTGTCCCAATTCCCAATCTGAATGTCTGTTTAGTTTATCATAATGCTGGTTCCATTCCATTCATACATTCATATATTATTGCCATATCCGTTCGTAGAGAGATCGCAGCTTAGCTAACCCGCTGCAATATTCATTAGTTAGCGGCACAGTTTATTTATATATAAATATAAATACTTATGTGTGTATACATATAAATTTTAAAACAAATTGACGCTAACTAATGAATATAATCCACAAAATGCGAGTACTCACATACATGACACACAATCACACATAAACACACGCACACATATTAACCGGAAATGCTTCATTGTTGTTTTAAGTTGCCCGCAAAGGCAACAACAACGAGAACCGTGAACGGGCCCAACAACGTTGGCGTCGGAAATTGAAAAGCAACCCAAAACCAACATCAAATTTAAATGGGAAAAATTTGTGCAAAAAAATAAAATAAAACGAAAATTTAGAGATAAAAAAATAAAAGTGCCATTAAAAATTTAGTTGGAGGGCAGCTCAACAAGAACATCAACAACAGCAACAACACACATGTGCAACTGAGTGTAATTGAACTTGTGATGCTCAATTTACGCCCGCAGCTGATATACACACACATACACACACATACACACTCACACACACGGTCGCACACTCGAACGACTTTGGTGCGATTTCGAACGCCTGACAACAGTTTGACAGCCACTGGGCTAGTTTTGGCTTTGTTGTCTAAGCCAAAATAACAGCAATTATTTGCCATTGTGCCAACTGTAAACTGTGTTGTTGTCTCTATCATTGCCACCGCCACCAACCCCGCCCCCATCCTACACTCTTTGGCTTGTTTTTTCCGCTTTTGCGCTTTTGTTAGGGTCAATTACTTGGCTTTATGCAACATTGATTAAAAGTAGAAAAACGCGTTGACAATTGTATTGAGCCACAAAAAACGTCATTCAGAGTCAAGGTCATTTGTAGGGCTTGTGGGAGGTCAGCGAGCTTTACAGTCAGCTAGTTTACTTAAAGCTCATTAAAGAAGGCCTTAAATAATATTGAAATTATTGTTAGCGGTTTTATATGAGCCGAATCAAGTACTTTGCAAATTTGTAATGCTTCAGCAAAGGGTATTGAAAAATGAATTAAGAGGAACGATCTTTAATCTATAAAGTCCCTCTGTCTTGACTTGCGATCATAAAGATATCATTTTAGAGCCCTGCATAAGTCCGTAAGGTTATTTTATCTTTGATTTATGGACAGCTATTCTCTCTTATTTTGTATACGACCAATTAACAGTTAACAAAGCAGTAGCTCGACAAACAAAGCTTCGTTTTGTCGTTTTGCCAAGTTTCATGAAATTATGATATTTGCGCAAATTAGCACGCTACAAAAAATTTATTGGTGGATCGTATAGTCATATATATATTAATATATATATATATATATATAAATATTCACAAACATAACGTCACAAGATAATCACAAGATCCGCAAAACAGTCAACAATGTTTTTGCTTTGTTGCCCGCGGCTATTTGTAAATTGTGTTATTTTATTTTGACATTTTCGGGCCTGATAGAGATGACAAACAGACAGCGGAGAAGTTTTACATTTTTTGGTAAAATATTACTGAAATATTACTTGCGGCGCATTGCGCTGATAACAGCAGAAATCATGAAAATTATCAAAAAACAAAAACTGTCAAATGCAAAACAACAATTACAAATGACAAGTACAATCGAGAAAACTTAGGGCTACAACACAGAAAGATACCCTGTTCAGATTTTTAAAAATAAATATTATTTGCTGAGAATTAAGTACCCTAACCTAACCTAGACAAATATTCTTTTTCCTGTAATGATTTTATGACACACTGCGAGAGTGTAAGTCCTGTAAAGAGGTTTGCTTGAAAAAAAAAATAAATAAAAGAGAATCTCCTTAAGCACAAAAGAGATTAATACTAGAGTTTATCTGCAGTTCTGTAGATTATATAAAAGATAATTTATTTTCCACTCAATTATGGCACACTCAACTCGACTACAGGGTATAGCAAACACGAACAGTACTTGGGCGCCCGGTGACAGTGAGAAGTGGACGTGCCAAACAGAGGCATGTAGCATGCAGCATGCCAGGCGCTCGGCATCGGGTCCACACGCTCCATTTGTTGCGCCCGAAGCGCTAAAATCTCTTTGCAATTTTTAATTGAATTACAAGCCATGCAGGCTGACACTAGAGGGGGATAGAGAGGAGAATGGATAAAAGGAGGACGGGGCGGGTCCTGGTCGCGTGTGCTGCCTGCCATAAATTTGTAACTGTTCGCTGTACTTGACACATTTCATAGCCCGAGCTGGAGTTCCAGTTGGGAGTGCAGTTTGTTGTAGTTCAGTGTGCCTGCCTTATAGATATTGCATGAGCACACACAAGCATACACACACCTACATATACAAATCTACAGTTACAAGCAGCACAATTTGAATAAATATTTACGTAGGTGTTTTGCTCGCTTGTTCAGTTCGTCGCAACTCTGGGAATTCGTGTAAATTAAAATTAAACTTAAATTACCAACTAAATAAATAACACAAGTGATAAATAAAACAAACAGCAGCAATGCAAAGTAAACCGCAGCTCTAATACCCTTACACAAAATATTCTTCTTTATTCTGAAATTCTTTTCAAATAAGTATTATAAACTGCAATAATAGACGCTAAGTTATTTTTTTTTAGTTCGTTGAAAAATTCTCGCTTTTTCTTAAAAAGGATGCATGCAGACATATAAATATTCATATACAGTGAAAGCTCTATTAACGAACAGCTGTCTTGAGTGAACATTTCCTTTAGTTTGCTTATCAAATCGTTCGCCTTCTTTTTTGTGGGCTTCGCCGGATAGAAAGCCTGATATCCAAGCTTTTCACGAAATATAGCTTTCACTGTATGCACTTTTATATATGTATATGGTAATTTAACCAACACCAACCTTAAACCAAAAAGCCACCTGATGCGAATTGTTGTTGTATTGTTGTGGTCACAGCGTTGTTTCCCATTACATTAATTTTATATTATTTTATAGTGGGTCACAGTTGACGTCAGGCAAAGGCCCGACGAAAGTGCAAGCGGCCATTAAGTGTCATTAAGTATCGCATAATGCCAACAATACAGTATCAATATCGTTCGTAAGTATATAATCATTATTCAAACGCATACATACGCGACCATTTGCACACACATATGTATGGGCGGGTGTATGTGTATATTGATTGTTTGTTTTGTTAAATTGTTACGTAAAAATTATATACGCAAGCAAAGTATTTTTTCATCAATCCAATTTCCATTTCGATTTAATTGCAAATGGCGGCCAAGCGGGTCAACGGTCAACGTGCCGCGTTACGCATACGTCGCGTGTGCCCAGTGAACACATGAGAAATCCAGCAGCATTTCATCCGTAGTGGTTATTATTTTAATTACGCATTTTAAGGCGTTAAATACGTTTGGCACGCGGTATTTTATTTGTGCGTGACGAGATTTTTCAGCGTGTACGCAGGATGTTTTTCATTTTTTTTTGTGTTTTTTGCGTTTTTTGTATTTAATTAAACAAAAAGTGCGAAAAGCAGCAGTAGCAGCAACAGCAAAAGCAGAGCATGAAAACAAAACATTTTAATAATTAATAAAAAAAAGAAGCAGCAAAATTTGTCGCTGTCATGCTGCACAGCAATGCTTTTATACCCTTGCAGAGGATATTCGAATTTTTCCACAAAATAAGCAACATAATATATACAAATATTCTTGATCAGTATTATTAGTCGTAGCCGGAGTAAACTAGATCGGACAACTATACTATGCAATTTACATAGGAATAATCAGTCAAAAATTGACTTTTTGTATGAAAATACAATTAAATAGAGAAATATATTGCCAATTCTCTATATGTCTGCAAGGGAATTCAATCTTCGGCGTACCGAACATCCATTTACTTTTTTGTTTTTCATTTTTGAGTCAGATTATGTACGAAGGGTATGTGACATTTACATGCTTAGCATGCGAATATTTAAAATATCACGCATACGCAGTGGCTGACAATGCAAATGTCTTTACAACGTTTATTGGCTGCTTTATGAGTTACACACACAATATGTATATTTTTGTAAAACTTTTTGTTCAGTATGCAAATAATATTTCCCAAAGCATGCTGCATGACTTTTTTAATGCGATATAAGAGGACTTAAACATTAAATAAATACGTTTTTTAATCAGATTGTAAATATGGATACCAAAAATAAATATAAAAATGTTCAACTTAAATTGAAAAAGTGTACAAATATGTGTTTATGTTATGCTATAAATCACGTGAAATTAGGCCCAAAAAAATGCCAACATAAATACTTAATTTAGAACAATTATCACAAATGATAAATATGTTATTTATAACACGCAATCTATATATGTATATGGGAACGTATTTATACTAGTCGGGCATATATCAAAGGAATTTACGAGCTGGATAGCATACATTGCATTCTGTTTATAAATCACAACTCTTTCTATCTAATGGCAATCATGAACTATGTTTTGCGGGCTTGTCTCTCGTCTCCATAAAACTTTACCACTTCATTTGCCTGACAAGCGCAATTCCCAGCGCTCTTATCATGCCGAAAAAAAAGAAAAACCAAAAAAAAAAATACTGAAAATTGTAGAAGAAGCAGCAGCTGAAAACTAAAGAGGTGGCACTATCTACGCCCCAAAACAGTTCAGTGCGGTTTAGATGGCGCCTTATCAGTGCCATCTTTATTGTGCCACGGCGCTCTAAGTGAATGTTCAGTACAAAAGCTGCGCAATTGAATAGAAAAATAACAGGAAGAGAGGAAGGGCAAAGGGGATGGGTATAGTGGCATAGCGTGGAAGAGGAAGCAGCAGCGTCAAAGCCGCAAAACTATGTCATACTTTAAATCAGGCACGTCGCAGGACTCAAAATGCGGTTCGAATGATGAAACAAGAGGGAATATATAGTTTCGAGTGGCCGAAGATTAAATACCCTAGCAGAAATATACAAAATTTAAGATATTTTCCTTGATATATATACGAGGATGTTTCTCATATTTAAGATGCATAATTGAGTTTCATTTCCTTTGCATCAAGCCAAAAAAAAATAAAAAATAAATACAGAGAATTTTTGTTTTTCATATAAACTCAGCTGTCAATACTGATCAAGAAAATATATACTTAATGGGCTCGCATAGTCAAAACTTATTTCGTGCATTACAGACTTTGTGAATAAGTTCGAATACTCTCTGCAAGGGCATAAAAAAAGCTAAAGGACGAGGCGAAGAAGCGGCAGCTTGTGCCAAGTGCCAAGCTAAGTTGACATACAAATTAACGGTTCAATAGAGAGCTGCACACCCACACACCCACACCCGCACACACATGTCGCTTTTACAAGCATCTCGAACGGGGTCTCTGCGGCACTTGTGCTACCCACAGCTCCACAGCTTAGACTCTGGGCCAGAAATGATGTCGTGCGTGCGCAAACTATGCGCTGTCATTAAATCTAACGAGTGTCTAGGGCCTGCGACTTGTCTTTACATTTTGGTAATGGGAGTGGGATTGGGATTGGAACTGGGATATGAACTGGTATTGGGATTGGGATTGAGACTGGGACTGTGTCTGGTATTGTGTCTACATTCTTGCAAATATTCAAGTGAAAGATAAGTAAATCGGGCGGATGTTTTGACAGGCTGCTTTGCTGCCAACGTGGTCTCAACTTAAGCTCAGGCATTAGGCATTAGCTTTGGCTTAATTACACATCTGTGTGTGCTTTTCCTTGCGCTTGGCTGAAGTAACCAAAACTAAGACAATTTCTAGGGGCCAACCCCCCATTATTTATGCCTTAATAATAGGCTGGCCAAATTACATACAGAGATTTATGGGCCAATTCAAAATGACAAACATTTAAATTGATTTAAGTTTAGCCATTAAATAGCGGGATTCAACAAAGAAATGGCTAATAAACTGCTGACTATGGAGGACTTAAAAAAATAATATAGCGAGAAAAGTTATCTACGGGTTGTTGCAAATAAAATACCCTCGCATATATAGATGTAAAGTATGTAGGGTAGAAGATTTCTCTTTCAATGCCTTACAATATTATAATTCCCTCTGCAAAGTCACCATGGCTTGGCAGCCACAATTTCTACTAACCGCTCTGTTACGGGTCGGGCACTTATCCCTTCCGCCCCCTTTCGCATTTCGCCTGAGAGTCAGGCAACGCGTCGTTTTCAATTGTGCTTAAAAGCTTAAAAGCCAATCGATTTCAAGCGACACACGCTGCATTTATTCGTTCCTCCCTCTCTAGGGGCAGCTTTAAAACAAGTGGCAGGCACTTTTATGCCCTCAAATGGTTTACTTTAAATTCATCACGGCAATATGTTAGAACATTTTTAAAGTAAGATATATTTATTTATTTATATTTAAGTATTTTAAACCATTTTATTTTGAAAACCAGTTAAAACATTATAGTTGAATGAAACCGACATCGCAATTCTCGTTGACAGTGTAATAACAACCAAAACATGTATCGAAGCGATAGTTGTACACATAAAAAACAATAATTAAAAACAAACTTTTTATCTGGGCCGGTTTTGAACCCAGGACCTGGTCCACAAAACCAACAATTGAACTGCGATTTAGACAGCAACGAAACTCAGATTAAGTTATCCAACAAAATGTGCAAACGGTTTGAAATTTTTCAAAAACGAAAAAGGAGGGTAAACATTTTTTTCTCACAACAAACATCAAAAAATTTAAATTTCAATGGTGAATATTTTTTAAATGGAGAATCAAACAAGATGACAATGACAACCCTCCCTCTAAAGAGCATTCAATATTCGGTTAGGTATTCTATTAGCTGGACCGTTTCTATGCATTAGCGTACATGTTGTTGATTGGCTGTACCTGATGCCATATCGACAACCAAAGCTCAGCCCATAACAGATGGCTGGAATCTATTAAAGCTGCGCATTACATGCAAAACAACTTAGAGAAACCGGTGGCCCGCCCACCTAAAAACAAAACGTGGAAAATATAAACCTCCATACGCGCAGTGCCAGGCGATAATTTGATTAGCAGGCGGAAGTTAAAGTCGCTGGCCAAGACCAAGACCAAAAACCTGGTCAAGAACCGAACGCATGGCCCACACGCAGTGTTCAATAGTTTACAAACAACTGGCGCATTGATTGACTGATTGAATGGCTGATAGATGATGTGAACTCTAATTGAAGTTTACGCAAGTGCGCAAATTGAAATGGCGTGGTTCACGGGGGAAGCGTGGGGAAGGGGGCTGACTAAGAAAAATTCCTAGCTACTCATCCAATTAACGACGATTGCGAAAAGTAGGAAGCGATAAAGCAAAGATAGTCTTCAAATCAAGTGGCCGATAACCTGGCGACCGATAAGAGAACAATGCTACACTCAGAGGAAAAAACCAAGTTGTTTTGTTAAAACCTTGTTTAAATTTAGACAAGATGTAAAATGTTTAAGCTCAAATTCTTATGTCAAGTAAACCGATTTGTTTTTTTTTTTTTTTTGTTAACAAGTTTCTTAATGTAATTAATAATGTTTATTCAATTGAGAACTTTCTACACTTTAAATACTTTTTATAAGTACTAAGCACGTTTAAGATTTTTTCAGACTTTTTACACATAAACGTCAAGTTTTAAAATAAGGAATAATTTAAAAATAACTGGAATATTCAGGAACTGAATATACTTCATATATATTAATAATAAAGCGATATAAATTCTTATCCAGTAAAAATAGAACATTAAGCAGCATTTTTTTTACGAGTAAACTCTATCATTCTCTTCCCACTCCTGCTGATAGCACATAAAATGTGAAAATAATGCACGTTCAAAAGATATTTGCTTTTGATTTGAAAACGGCCACTTATAAGGCTATTGGCCAAACAAATAGAGCTGGGAGCAAGGCACCTAGAAGAGCTCAAAGAGCTGGTTGAGAGAGAGTTGCAAATATTTGTGCGTTGACAGCACCTTCTGCACAGTTTGGAAAGCAGTCCACATACTCATAAATAACTCTGTAAATTGCGTGTGAGCAATACGATTGGCGGCTGTTTATAGCACTTGGAAGTGTATCGGGCAACAAAGGCGATAAGATATGCAGACTTAACTGATTTATATTTAGAACAGTTGCACGACATCAAAAGTTTCAAATTGAGATCAATCATGTATTGATCATATTCACATGTTAAAAAATAAAAACAGTTTGGGGTTCGAACCTTAAAGCCTTAACATAATAAAAAATTTAAAGATACTCAAAAGATACTCTATTTATAATATGAGTACACAGAAATTAATAGAACTATGTGCATTAATAGAATTAAACATCGTGACTGAGCTGCGGAATGTTGTGATAGCTAGAAGTGTGGTTTGACCAATCGCAGGGCAGCAGCCAAAACGCCGGATGACAACGCCCAAAGACTTCCGCCAGCAGTTGATATTTACGTCGATTTGACTGAAAGGCACCCTTTATTTTTCCAACTGCCGTCTTCTCGTCCAGTATGCTCCGCAGCTGATCTATAATAACGGCCCATACAAGCATTCCAAAGATCACCGACTCTAGCATCAAAATGATCGAGTGCATCATGCGCCACTCGAGATCAATTTCATTCTCAACGCATTCCTTGCAGGGCAATAGCCAAGAGCCGAGCAGCAGCACCAGAGTATACACGGAAAGGATGCCCACATAAAACAGAAACTGAACAAAATATTTTTGATTGCGCTCGCCTACACAGTTGTTTATCCACGGACAATGATGATCCATGCGGCGTATGCAGCGCTGGCATATGTCACAATGTTCGGCACAGAGTGGACAGTAGATTTTGCATTTGGTGCACATTATCCATTCGCTGTTGTGGTAAAGATTTTCTGGTCCCGAGAAGGTCATCAGATCACTGTCCAGCGGCACAATGCCCGGATCTGAGAAAGCTGCCTTCAGATGCGACAAGCCCAGCAGAAAGACAACCAAATTGAAGATCAGAATGTGAATGGGCGCCCAGATGCTCAGAGGCCACGATGCCAGTATGATCCAGCGGACAGCCACATAGTCTGCATAGATGATAACGATATAGGTCGTGATCAGGCCGACAATACCACAGAAATCGCGTATGAAAATCATTTTCAATTTAAGGGTCTTGTTTTTAATGTGTTTATATGAATTATAAATCGAAGTGCCTCAGCCTTAACTCCTGATTTGAGAGATTTTCACTCTTATTTGAGGGAATTTCGGGATACAAAATATCTTTATTCAAACTAGAAATACAACACTGGCAACTTAGTTTACATTATAATAAAAAGATTCACCTGACTTTCGTATGATGACAAAGAGAGACTCATTTAAGACACACTCACAAACAAAATTAGTTAATCAAAGAAGTTCTAAGGAATCAGCTAATGATTCATGAATGTTGACATGCTTTTGACTCTTTTTTGCTGCAATTAGAAAACCTCAACGGGGTGAACTTCAATGCAGGACTACGTTTTTAAGTTTCCCATTGACAACTACTTCAATCTCACGCTATTCTCATGCAGTTGCGTCTGTGTGCTATGTCATGACTTGCTCTACATGAGCCACATACACAAGGCACTCACAAAACACTCACGTTTCTCGAATGTGATTGGCAGTCATTTGGCGGGACACCCACATGCCGTTATGCAAAACAAACGTTCGGTTCCCAGCGGCCAGCTCAGAAATTGTATATATACACTTGAAAAAAAAAAAACGAAGTTCCAAATTCGAATATACACAAAGGACAATTTATACTATGTTTTTCTGTCTGTATTATAGTTTCCGAGATATGCCAAGAAAACCAAGTCTTAAAATCGATTTTTATTTATTTTTACAAAAAATGATAAGCTTGTACTGCGTATGGATTAGGAGAATCTATAGTCGTTTAGTTTAGGATTCTAGCTTTTGTAGTTCCCGAGATCGCTGCGTTCATACAGATGGCTAATGGCTAATTCAACTCAGTTCGTCGTGCTGATCAACAATATATATACTTTATGGGGTCGGAGATGCTTCCTTCTGCCTGTTACATACATTTGCACAAAACGATTATACCCTCTTTAACCATTTTCAAAGGGTTCAGGGTATAAAAAGATAAAAATTTCTTAATTGAAGTAAAATATTTCTTTGCTTAAGTACTGTCTGTTCAGTCTAATATTTTGGAATTTTGGGATTATAAAAATTCATGAAAACGGAAGTTTCTGTCCAAGTGTGAAAAGTTTAACATTTTTGGGGTTTTTACTAAATTGGTACTTAACTTAAATATTTCGCTGAGTGCACGTGTAATTCCAAATACACTTGACTCCGCTACACTCCTCCAAAAACCAAACAAATGCAACGCCCGCTGCACTTGGAATTGTTGCTGTCACTTGTTGCTGTTGTTGTTGTTTTATTGACTGAACCACAGGACCAGGCCAAGCAATTAGCTGGAGGTCGTTTGTTCAGCTAACATTTTGGCCCAACATTGTGTGTGTGCGGTGGTTCGATATTGAAATGGGTGCGGAACGATCCCGCATGCACATGGGCGACAGACAGTCGGACAGACAGTTGCTTTGACAATGTTTCGGCCACAATTTGTTAAACAAATTGTTATTAAATTGCGGCATGTTTGCCAATTGATTGGCCATTGTGTCGAGTTAATTGCAAATCAAAGCCCGAAACGAAGCTGACGAGCACCGCGGGCCACGTCCAAAGCCCACATGGATCCTCGGCCCTTTTTGGGCCATTGAAAAAAAAAAAAAAAAAAAAACGGGTTTTTTCTTTTTTCGCTTAGTTTTTCTTTGTTTTCAGTTTTTTAGACAGGCTGCCTGTCATTCAATTGTCAATATCTGTGCGGCTCGATCGTCACGACTTGCTGCTTTTGGCTGCCTTTTGCATTCGGAAATTGGCTTTGCATTGAACTTCAATTGAAATTGCACGTTTGAAGCTCGCAGCTAGCAACTGACTTGGCCACGGTCAGGGGCGTGGCAGCTGAGCCACGTGGCAACTGCGGGCATGCAGCGCTATGTATATATCAAAAGAAAGCTGAACTATATAGAAAAAGGTAAACTAATTAATTAAATGGAAATTGCATTTGAAATAGACTTTCAAAATTGTACAACATATATAGGGTATATATATATATATTTACTCTAGGTAAATAGTCATAATACCCTGTGAAAGGTTGGTTTTATTAATTGGAAATAGAAGAGATTTTTGAAATGGATCGCCATTTACAGAGTATATATATTTCCTCTATGTAATTTGTTATAAACAGGGTATACAATTAGTTTAATATTTTTAAAATTTAAATTGGAAGAGACTTTCAATATAATTCGCCATATGCAGGCTATATATATATCAGGAGGTACGCCATATGCAATATGTATACCCTTAGAGTATATATTACCTTCAGCTATATCAATAAATCTGAAATAGATATACATATATACAATTTTGCTTGTAGCTTTGTTTCAATTCCCACTCAAGCAAACACAGACTCAATTTCTATATAAAATTCGTAAGCTTTCCGAATTGCTTGTGAGAGCTCGAGAATAAGCGTGAAAAATGCTGGAAAGTTGCTTAAAATGTTTTAGCTTGAAAACGGGCACCTTTATAATAGCCGTGCTGACGACTTTTATTTATGGGTCATCAGTACTAGTTATGACACTCCTGCTAACCAACAATCTGCCAGGTAAGCGTTACGATTGACCTCTTCATAGTTATAGATCTTAAGCTGTTTATTGTATATAGTGGAGCTGACAAATCAATATTTGGGTCAAGATGTACAAACTCGTGTTCTTATAGGTTCTACAATTTTGCTGATAAGCGCTATCTTTTTGGCCTTTGGCGCATATAAGGTGAGTATCTATAGATCAGTATATGTATCAATATCATAATCTTTATCTGTATGTGCTCTAGGAAATTCCATTCTTTCGTACTTCCCTGGCTGCTATTCGCGTGCACGCACATCTTTGGTGAATTTATTACCCTAGTTCTAGTAATTAGCCACGATGGCCCTTTGTATTTTATTGGTTTGATGATTCTTGTATTGAGTGAGTAGCGCACTTGACTTGTTTTTAAACCCTTGCAGAGGGTATAGAAGTTTTGTTTTGAAATGTCTATCCGTCTGTCTGTCCTTACGATCCTATGATTCTATATGCCTTTCAGCTTTGAAACCATCTTAATGCAACTTTAAACAGGTCTGCCTCTTTGTTTTGGCAGTTCACATTTTGTAGTTGGCCGTCTGAGACTATATCATTTATGTAACTGCCAAAGAACCAATTGGTGGAAGGTTGAATTTTTGTATTACCATTATTTCTTTTTAAAGATGTTCTTAAGGAACACTGTAATTGTGAGCTTTCCCAATAAACGAGCAAAGTATATAATATAGCTCCCATAGAATAATCAATCAAAAATTTAATTCTTGTATGGTAAATGTTTTCAAATATGTATTTGAAAACCATCAATATTGATCTATGCTTGCAACAAAATCTCAAAATCAAGCTGTTGTTAGTTAACTATATAAAAAGTTGCCTTCTTCTCTGTCTGCAAGTGCATTTTCGACACGGCGATATCCTTTTCCGTTATATATATATATATATTTATGAGTACTCCTTCCACTCGCAGCTATATACGTTTACTTTTGGCTAGTTGTTTTTTCATATCTCATATGTATCCTCTACGCGTGATGTACTCGATGGCAGCTATTTTCAGTGCGTTCGATTTCACTCAACTATGCTCAGCATTTACAGTCAAAATTTTTAGTTAATGGAAAGAAAATAGATGTATTTAGATTTGCCTATGTTTATATAAACCTGATCATGATCTTTCGGCGCTGTTTCTTCTGTTTTCCCCTGCGCAATGGCTGCTTGACCATCGGCACTATCTTCATCTGTTTCTTCTTTGCCGAGATGGCTATCCATGGACAGTACTGCGTTTTTATATGTAAGTCTCGAATGGCAAATACCACTAGCTAATCCATCTATAATATATCTGAACACAACACTCCATATAGACTCAAAACCCCATGCCTGGGATTTCGTACAGGCGTTCATTTTGACCTTGGGTATTATAGCATCACTACTGATGACATATGGCGCGTATAAGGTAATGTATTTATTGAACTATATATTATTTATAACTGGACTAATTCGGTTTTATCTCTCGAATTTTTTTGGCAGAAAAAACGCAGTCTCTTATTTATCTGGTTGATAGCCTACCTGATCATATTTCTATTATATTTGGTAATGTTCATTTTAGATTTATCCGTTTATAAGTTTACAATCTATGGCCTGGTTTTTCAAGTAGTTGTCATAGGTGAGTGTCTTTCACCAGTTATCACGGTCATTTATCGAAAACTGCACTCTTCAACAGTTATTATAATTTACTCATTGATGATTGTGTATTCACACTATCAGGAGCTCGATGAATCCGCCATAGCGCCCGAACGGAATTTATAAATTCTGTATGTATTTATTTCTATTCTTTTTTTTTCCTAATTTATGGGCTAAATAGTCAAGAAGTCCGGCGCAGAAATGAATTCAAAAAAAAATATTTTTATTTTTTTTTTTTTTTTGGCTTGAGCAATCAAGTTGTCCTTTTGTAGAATGTTATTGTATTTCAGATTTGAGATCTATCATTTGAGAAAAAAAAATCAGCCCTACTGTGTAACGAGAACAAAAAAAAACTTGTTTTTCATTTATTTGTTGTATTTCCTACGTACATATCCAAATTACCCAAAGACAGAACACAGACCCAGTTCTCGAAAGCTATCCCAGCCACGATGGCTTGTCGCTGCAAGTACTTCATAAAGATATTGAATAAATGCTGCTTCTGCTTATCGCTGCGCACGGGCACACTGCTGCTGGGCTGCATATTCCTGACCTGGTTCGTTTACCTGTGCCTGGGTAGTGCCTTCATGATGGAGTGCATCTTCCCCAACGAGTATCAGCGGCAGGCGTTTGGACCGCCGAATGCCCCAAAAACAACAATGGTCTTCTCGTTCTTTGGCATCGTTGCAGCCGCAATGGTCTGCATTGGAGTGCATAATGTAAGTAGCTATAATATCTGAATATTATCTCCATTTGAATCCCCCTGTTCAACAGAATAACGAGCTGTTGTTTGTGCCTTTCCTGGTACTAACACCGTTCTACATACTTGCGCACATACTGGCCATGATAGTCTACGCCTTTGTCTGGGTCATCATTATTCTCTTTATCATTACCATAAGTAAGTAGGTTAAGTGAGAGAGTGCTCTCTTATTAACTATTTCAAACAAAACACACGCAGTTGTTTTACTCTATGCCTGGATCGTAATCTTCTCCTATTTCACCGAACTACGCTATGCCTACGATGATGAACAGCCCAATCAGCACACCTATATCTGAAAATCCAAATTGATTCCTTTTAAAAAGGTCTGAAAACGGTTTGTTTTCTCTTTCGTCTACTTTTAAATGCTCTGCTAAAATATAAATTGTACATGTGAAGAATGTCGCGTTTTAATCGCCCGCTCCTATATGAAATGGACATGCCAGTTCTTTTTGACGAAGGCTGTCATGCGTGATGCTTCATGCTTAGGGTTAGAGGGTTATCTATAAGGGTATCTGGTTTCGGGTTTCGTACTCACCTTTGGCAGCGAGGCGAGCACCTGCTGCTTCACATCCCAGACCAGTCGCTCCGACGGGAACTGCAGACACTTGTAGACGTTCAGCTCCGGCACATGGATGCGCACCAGGAGCCAACCATCGCGGGGCTCTGGCGGCGGCTCATCGTCAAACGCACCCGGCCCGGACGTGCTGTCCATATTGGCCGGGTTCTGTTTGACTTTGGGCGTGGGTGGGTGATACGTCGTAATTTTGACGGCTTTTCGTGCACGGCGATAGAAAAATAAATACAAATTACTTGGCTCAAGGCAAGTTCTTTTTGGTTTGTTCTCTTATTTGTTCGTTTTACTTTTTGTTTGTTCACCAGTTGGTAATTTTTTACTAGTATTTTCTGCTTGTCAATTGCGCATTTATTTGATTGAGCTGACTGTTGCCATTAGCTGAAGGGCATTACGCTTGGACATTTCGTTGAGGCTTTTCCGTTTAGTGGACAGCCTATCTGGTGTGTTCATCATGCTGTGAAGAAAGAGGAGGGAGAGTTGTTAAGGCCATGCTAATTATAAAGTAGTACACTGGAGAAAAACATAGAATTTTGTACACGAATTAAATACAATATCAAAATCATTAACATGTAAATGAAATTAGCATTTTAAGTTAGTTTAAAAGATTTCAGCTTTCTTTAAAACTTAAAATTTCCGTTCTTAGTTTTTAACACTAATTAATCAGTAATCAATTATACCTATTTGTATTAAATTTATGTTTAGTGTAAGATCAAAACAATATGAATTCCAATTTCAATTTCCTGTCGTACTAGCTTTTTCGCCGAGTGTGGTAATCCCTCTTGTTACCCCTCCTATTGCAGCCTTATCTTAATCTATGTGTGCTTAAGTAACCACGCAAGATGTCAAATAAATTGTCATAGCATTTGGTTAGCGCAAAAAAAAAAAAAACGGAAAACTTAATTTGTAAATTGGCTTACTTTTTTCCGCGACTGCCTCACCCCCGCTTTGGGCAGTCAGTTTGTCTGTCAATCGGTCGCTGTCATTGTGTCAGTCGCACAGACACTTCCCCATAAGCACCATTAATTGTCAAGACAGGCAAAAAGCAGACACATTCAGCTCTTGCTGTTGTTGCTGCTGCTGATTACTCTCTGATATTGACATTTCATAGCGGCAGCACAATCACTGCTGCTGCTGCAAATGCAGTTGGTGCAATTATGCACAAATTAAATTCACACGCTAACCTCAAAAGCGAAAAAAACTGGTAGGCGTTTTTTATGGCAGCCGCTTGGAAATGTGTGCCAAAGCAAGCTGCATGAAAGAAAGAGACCGCAGTGCGGAGTTGTGAGACGGTGCATTTTATAGCAGCCGTGTTGATTGCATTAATAGTTGGTTCAATATTTACCAGATAGTGCGTAATTAGAGTTGCGGGTGGCTAGGTCTTTAAATGAAACAAAAAGTGATCGTCGCGCGTAGAAAGTGGAAACGCTTCTGGGTCCGTAACTGATATTTGACTAAGTCAAGAAAAGTTGATTATCGTGTGCAGCTTAAATAATAAAGATCGCTTGCTTTCCTTGCAGACATATAGCAGGTGCATGATATATTTTCACACTTAGCGCACCACTCGATAATTGACCCGTTGTTCTTATAGAGACAGAGATATATATTATAGTAGTCCATTGTTAATGAGATTTATTAGAAAAAAGCAGAGTTTATATTTGAAATTGAAAACTTACATATCAAATGAATAAAAAAAATCAATGAGAAATACAAATAATACAATAATACAAGAAATACAATATTTCGAATATTTACAGCACAGCTCAGAGATTAGTTTAAAAACACTTCAAGTACCTCTGCTTTTGACTAGAATTCTTAAAAAAAATAAACAAGTACAACACTCCATTATCTCGCTCGTAAATCATATAATTGCGCTCAAATGAATCAGATAGTTGCAGCCTACTTAATTCTAAACTGGAAACAAATAACGTTGATGAACCTTCACGATTCCAAGAAGAAAGCTTTTGAAAGTAAGCTGAATTCTTTTTTTAAAGTAGGAAATGCAAACAAACACACATATTTACCTAATTTACCATATTGTAGTTCAGTGCCCTCAGGGAGACGCAGAAAAATAAATAAAAAGCGACAAATGAAAAGATGTCACGGTCAAGAAACTACGTACATTTTGCCGAAATACATAAATTAAATAAATTTAAACAAGTGGACTACAAAACTAAAAGCCGTTCACCTTGGCCGCCCACCTGTCAAACAAATATGCCATAAAAAAAAGAAAAGAAAACAAAACGAAAATAAAATAAAAGGCCAAGTGAAAATGATTAACAACAATTTGTTCGACAGATAAAAACATGGCCAAGGCATTGGCAATTGATATGGCTAATGAGCTGGCACTGAGGGGCAGCCACCACAGCCTGATAAGCTGATAAGAACTGGCTTTGGATTTTGGGGCGCTCAAGCAAGCACAATTTTTAATTAGCAGCAAGTGCCGCATCACGCATTACGCATACGCCACGTGGTCGTACGGCATTCAGAACTTAATTAAATGAAGCCAGCACAGTGGGCCGTATCTATGCCATAATCTTTTTATGCGGCGCAGGTTTATCGGGTGTTGGGCAGCAGCTGGAGAAGAATAGGAAGTTAGCGCCAGCAGCATTTTGTTACTCTCTGTTTGATGAGTACAAATAGGGTATTTCGATTTTGTGCAATGTCTGTCTGGCCGTATATTAAAGCTGGCGTCTTGAAAGTTAAAACTTATACTATATATATTTATGCCACAAAACGTGTCGAGATCTTTATGGGCATGCCCACCTCGTGTCTAAACTTGAGGCTTAGAGAAAAAATAAAAGAGTATTCCAGCTTCGGCACTCCAAAATGAATGTCATTCCTTCGCTTTTAATTGAATTGAATTTGCGGAGCGCTGAATCTTTGGGATTTTCGCTATGCACAAAAGTTTAACGCTGACATTTGCTGCGCTTTTTATGGCCAATCGCTTTTAATTGGAAAAGTTGCTAACCCGATGTTTGCTTTGTCATTGCTGCAGTTGAAAGCGACCCACCCTCAGCTTCTCTCTTTCTCTCCTTCTCCAACTCTTTCAATCTTCCCCATACAACAACTTGGCCTATACTTTTAATGGATATTTTAAGTGCACTGCGCTGTGGCATATGCTGCGTTGATTTATTAATAGCGCAAAGGCAACAACTCAATTATCACAATTATGGTGCGAGCTGCAACACCAACAACAACAACTGCTGCAACTTAAGCAACAACAATAGATTATAGCAATTTCCATGCCAACTAAGTGCTGTGATTTTTCACTTAATATAATTTTGCAAAATTCATTTGGGGCTTGGGGTTTTGCGCTCCCCCTTTCGCCTAGCTTTGATTGAAAAATTATGCTTGACCTTTCCGCTGACATGTGAGCAAATCAAAATTTATGTTTGCCCTGCCCCGTCCCTTGGCGTTTCCCTGCTGGTCATTTCGCCTCAATTGTTTTGCTTCTACCTGACAGCTGTCAGTTTGTTCTGTGTGTGTGTTTGTGCATGTGTATGGGTGTCTCAAAGCAGCAACAACAATTTCCTCCGGCAGGTGGCGTAATAACAATTCACTCGTTCGCCCTCAACCCCAGCTGACAGTTATTTGCTCTTCACGCCTGACAGCCAACATTCATTGCCGGGGGGTCTTTTATCCGACCAAATTCCGGAATTAGCTGCCAGATACACCTGATATACAGTGAAAAGGAAATCTCTAAAGTGCCTTAGTCGAGTGTGCCTGACTAACAGATACCCTGTACTTACCATCCAGTCAAACTTTTAGCTTTTTATATTAGTCCCATAATAGATCGGAAGAAAGAAATTTATTTGGCGTATATTATAGGATTTATATACATTCCAAAATTATAATCTTTAGCGCTTAAAGTCTTTGAAATCACCGCGTTTATATAGTGATATGAACGGACATGCCCTAATCGAGTCAGCGTTTTATCCTGTTCGAAATTATATGTGCAAGATGCCTTCTTCTATTTCCAAACAAAAATATGCTTTAGGGATCATTAAAGTTCAGCTATACCGTTTAGTTCAAGTCTTTGCTTTTCTTAAGGTTTACACTCATAATCTACGCTGTCAGCTAAGACTTTGCAACATAGTTGTTAAACTTACAGTCAGGTTGTTAAACACGAAAAGCTTTTAAATTTCGACAACCAAAACCCCACAAACGCCCACTTCAACTGAATCAAACCCACCTCCCAAACCCCTCCTGAGCTGTATGCACTCGAGTGCGACGCCTGTGTCGCACAGCTTCGCCTTAAGTATTTGTGACACTTTCTGACAGCCGTCGAAATTTGCCAAAAAGTATGAAGAATATTGCAGGGGGGCCAGAAGGTGTGACGAGTGCCCGCAGTGCCCTAGCCCAATAGCCCACTAAATGCAGCTGCGGCAAGTCTGGGTACACTTAAAGTCTAAAAATTATGCCACATCGAATGGATTTTAGTGGAAATTAGTTTCTGGACTGATGGACTGACTGCAGACCCAAGGGGCTTCAGCGTGATTTGTGGGTCAGTGTGCGCGCGCGCGCTTGATTGTGCAACTAAATGTCACTCATTCACTGCAGCACTCATGAGTGTTTTTGTGCATTCACAAGCGAGTACTCGCAGTCATGCATATTTTAAATTGCGTACAGCTTTAAAGCAAATTACTTTTGTCATTTTAATAGCTGCGCTTAAATCGTGGCACTGCGATTTCGGGGCTGCAGCAATTGCTGGATGGGGGTGGCACCGTGGTCCGGTGGTTTGGGTGGGTGGCTGTTTTGTGTGGAAGCAGCCAACAATCTTGTCGGATGCAGCGAGTTATTTGCCTTGGCAACGCGCAACACCAAATTGCCAACTACAAACTGCAACAAGGCGGACAGGCCACCAACTACCCCCGCCCAACCACCTACAACTTAATAAATATTTTTATTTCTATTTTTCTTGTGACAGTGGCACAGTGGAATAAAATCGAGAAATTAAAAGTTAATCAACTTTGAATTATATTTGAATATATTTTCATTAAACTCTCTGAGGAATTGTCTAGAATTCAAAAAATATATATTATATTTTGTCCCACTGTGAAGCAGGTATATAAAAAAACCGAACATCATTGCCTTAACCTGCAATCAAGTTGCTTTTATTTTTTTAGACACTGCATTTAAATAATATTTAACCCTTCAAGTCTATTCCAGAACTAATTGCCCTACTGTAGCTGGCAAATCGAATCGCCATTTTGTTTGCGCTTTGCTCAGCTCTTGGTGCAGTGTTGCGTGTACCGGAAACGGAAATGCGCACATAATTCTGTTAGAAAATGCTCCGCTCTTGCCTGCCATTCTTCATCTGGAATTCTAGAGACGCGCATTTTAATTAAATAATATTAAACACAATTATGCTTTGCGCCTTTCAAATTAAACCCGAACTCAAACTTGCAACTTGAGGTTGGGTCTGCTCGCTGGGATTTTGTGCAGTAAACAACGCGCAGCTCTGCAAAACATGTCGCTCAACTGATGGCAATGTCAAAGTTTCTTGGCTAATTTATTTCACTATTTTTGTGTTTCATTCAAGGCAACAGACAAGGGGAAGAGGAAAAAAACGAAAACGAAAATAAAGAACCAAAAACTTGTTTTCCAGTCACGTTCGTTTTCAATCAAGTGGCATCATTATATTCCAAACAAACTGCAAAGCACAGGAGAGAGAAGACTAATACAATAAGAAAATTAACTCTGACCCATGCGGCTGACCACACACATGTGGCCCCAATGGCTGCCCCAACGGTTGCCCTTAACCCTTTAGCGCCCAAAACGTGGCTCCCCCCTTCTGCCCTCCCTTGGTGAGCTGTCAGTCAGCCTCTTGGCTGAGTTCTTTGTCTAGCCGCCTGAATGGTTTCTGAAGTGAATACGATTCAGATGAAGGCAGGAACCACAGAAAATTACGCTAAAATCAAGCTTCAAACCACATTCAACTTCCTGTTCTGTCCAATCGAAACCTGGCAAATGCTATAAAACAAAAGAAAGCTACAACAACAAAAAAAAAAAAACAAAACAAAACTTTTGTCTGTCACTGACAATTTGGACATCTATTTGATTGAAATTGTTCGATTGTTGTTTGCTTTCTAGAAGATAGTCCAAAAAGTTTGGACATGGAAAATGAATAAAAGCCAACGAGCTGAAGAGCAAGTTAAATGCACTTCACTTCACTGAGGGCTAGTTAATATTAACACAATAAACTACAAAGTGAAAAAATTAGTTTACAAAAGAATATATATAATTTTTTATTATTTTTAAAAGTCAAGGAAACATAAGTTTAAATATTGAATTTTCTTTAGGTGGAAAACGGTTGTTAAATTCAAACCACTGTTTTCTTACTGTGTTTACGAAGTGCACACCATTTCCAATTGGACTACATGTGTAACCAATTGGATTTCACAATATGAAGTGAGTTTTATGGCCAATTCGCTTAGCTGACGACACACACACAAATTTCTTGCTAATTTTTTAGCAGCCGAATTACGTCATTGCGCACAAAATGCGCCATTAGGTCAGAGAAACAGCCATATATACACAGATATAAAAGCGTATATAGTTTGTCTCATATGTTAGCTTGTTGCTGCAATCAATGGAAATAAATTAAAACGCCGATTAAAAAAGAACAAAACTCTATGCAAATGTGGCGACTGCTGCGACCGGTTTAAGTGCAGCTCAGCTTAAAACAAACACAGAAACAACAACAAACGACAGACAGCAGATAAGTTAACACACACAAACACACACACGCTTACAGTAACAGAAAAATAAAAACACATATGTATATAATAAATGAAATCAAAAGCCATTTAAATGCAAAAAAAATTATATTAAAAATCTCATGTTAAATTTGCAAGCAACACGAATGTGTTTTACTTAAAAAGGCCCCCCGCAGCTGCTGCCTTACAGCGCAACTTACCCCGCGCCCTAAGCGTGGTCTAGTGCTGCTCAAACTGGGCAGCAGAAGCTGCTTTAAAAGGCAAAGAAAGAAAGAGAGGGCTGATTGCGAGTTTCTTAATTTCTATTTAACGTGCAAATATTTTTCCTGTCAATTTTCTCGATAAACGCAATTTATTTGGCCAGCAGCCGGAACAGCAACAACAACAACAACAACAACAACAACAGCCCTGGCAAACTTCAACAAGGCTAATTTCATATTTTGCGTCTGGTTGCGCTCCCCTCTCCCCTCCCCTGCACCCTAGTCTAACTCCAACTGGCTGCAGGGCCATCAATCATACGCCATGTGAACAGCAGACGCAGCAGCAAAAACGCAAACGAGAAGCAAATCAATGGACATACCAAGCCCCCCCCCCCCCCTCCCCCCTCAGCGCATAACATAGTGTTGTATAGCGTGCTGCGTAGACAGCTGTGGGTGGCTGCACACAAATACACACGCACACACTCACACAGCACAACACTCACACGTGCAACATTCAACAACGCCCACAGCCGCATGAAAATTGCATAGCAATTGGCAGCAACGGCTAACAAATTTTCGCGCTAGCTAGAAAAACAACAACAACAACAAGCTGGAGAAATAATAACAGAAAATGTCTTTACTTGCGGGCAAATTAACGTGCAGCCAATTGGAATACACTATCATTAATAGGGCACATCAATAATGTGACAAAAGCCAGCAATATAACTGTTTTTTACTGAATGATTGAATAACTACTGACTGATTGATGGATAATGCACAGAACAAACCGTAAGCTGAGTGTTTCACAGTATTGAGCTTTTAGAATATATGTGTACACTTAGTTAAAGTTTTGGGAAATTCCAGCCACAAAAGTGGAAATTTGTTGTAACACTGTTGTCAGAAACTTTTTTTTTTGTAATCAATCTCTTTGAAACTCATTTTTAAAGATATTTTTTAAAACTAATTTTTGCTTTATTTGCTTCGATTGATTTAATTTTAAAGCTCTACAAAAATATTAGGGGATACGCGTTTTTTCGAAAATACTTCGCACAGCCAAGGCCAATTAATATATTTTCTAGTATTAAATATATAATAAATAAAGCTGAAAAATTAATTTACTTCAATATAAATGAAATTGAATACAAAAATAACAAAAACCGAGCTACCTTTAAACTGTTTACATAAAGATCGCTTAACTCAAAGTTTAGACTGAAGTAAACAACATTTGAGCCCTGTTTAAACCAATCGAAACAACTTCCAGAGTATTTATAATTCGGCAAGCGTTTAAGCTGGCATTAGTTTTCTTATTTATAGACCCACTGGCGTTGTCAGCTTGTAATCAGCGTTGTTGTTGTTGTCTTTGACACCAAACAACTTTATAAAGAGACCTCGCTCAGTGCCATTTGAGCCCAGTTTGGGCCACAATCACTCAATTTGAAACGGGGGCGGGGGCTGGGAGTACGGCTCGTGTTATGTTACGTTATGTAAATCCCTGTTGAGTGTGGCATCTCTTTGGCTCCAAAAAGTGTTGGCCACAACTTGTGCGACAGCCACAGCCGCAGCCTCAACATAGATGATAATTAACAGCAATTTCAGCTAACGCACACACACACACATGTAATTAGGCTGCAATGACTGCCAAAAACGAGTTGGCAAAAAGCTCTAAACGCTTTTTTTTTGGGCAACTTTGGCTTTTTATGGCAACAGTGGCCCGAGTGCCAGCTCGCCTCACGGCTAACCAAAAGTGGGCAACAAATGATTTTTAATAACTTTGACACTCATTAAACTCAAATTACATGCATTTTGATTACGCAGGTTTTGCATTTGGGCTCAAGTTAAGCCGCTTATGTTTCTTCATCAACAACTCCGTCTGCCCAAATAGGTAGCTGCTATAGATGCTATATGGCCACATGACCGAAACGGCTAAAACTGTCGAGATCCTCACACACACATTATGGTCATTATAAATGAATTTCGATGGGGACCAGTTGTGGCCAAAGCTGGCCAAGACTTATGGTGGGCTTTGAGCTACCCCCTCTTTAAGAAAACACATTCAAAAACTCTGGCTGTAATAGTATTCGACTTAAGATTCTCACATTTTAAGTCAAACTTTGTATTATTTGGCACAGTCTGCATTTTACAAAGAGAGCCGAATTTAAACTTCGTTTCAAACGAAAACAAGTATGAACAGTTCTTTTTGGCGTGCCTACGATTGAATACCCTTAAATATCTTTAAAATTTATTACACACTATGTGACACAACTTGACCCTGACTTGTCTGGTCTGGTGATAAAACCCAATCAAATCATGTGTTTAATTAGTTTTTAATTGGTTCAAATCTGGTTCCCTTTAATGCCCCCTGCCCGATGGGCTCATTGAACTGTTTACATAAAAATTGAATCGCTTTTCGCGAGCAAAAACACAAAGAGGAAGAAACGAAACTCATTAAATCAACTTAAAATTCCCACAAAGGGGGCAAATCCAGCGATTCTCACCAGCTGTCAGCGACAAGTTATCACAGGTAAAGCTTGTAGGGGCAAAGGGGGATTGTGAGGAACTGGTAGATTAAGATGCAGTGCGTCGAATTAATTACGCATTTCATTGTTGCGTTTTTACTGTGTTGTTTGCCGCTGGGCACATTAACTTGGACTTGACCAAGTCGGCATTTAAAAGCATTTAACTACACGCCTCACCCTACCCGCCCCCCACACTCAAGCTCATTACGTGTGTGCCTTTGTCTTTGTTTTTGTTTACATTATTATTATTTTTTCCGTGGTTTTTTGCCCATAACCCTGAACTTGACATTTATGAACTCGCCACGATGGAACCTGCCATTTGGCAGCTGCTCTTTGCATTTATCGCTCGTGTCGCGACCAAGTGCTAAGTTCTTTTTAATTACCCTACTTCACTCCCCTCTCCGCTGTACACTCCTCTCCCCTTTTCGCTTTGCTTGACACATTAAGGTGTGCGACTCGTTCAGTTGTTGTAGTTTTTGTGCCGTCATAAACTTCTTTTTATGACCCATTGCGTTTTGGTACGTGCCCGCGGGCATGGAAATGCAATCCAGGTCCAGCTACGTCCGAGATTCTATTGGGCCCTCAAGACTTGTTTATGGATTTACTGTGGCTCACAATGGACATTCAGGGCCGAAACGGTAGCCTGGTGGCGAACGGCACGCTCTGCAATTCTTTCAAGCCGAATAGTTGGGTCTGGCAGTTGCTCTTCGAGCTATAGATACGTCACGAAGCAGCCAGATTTATGATCAGGTAGACTTATGCCCAAGAAAAGTTAACCACAGCAAAATCCTTCCAAGAATATTTCATACTAGTCGTGGTTTATTATATTTAAAATCTATTTTACTGACATTTTGAGACATTAGTTTGAATTATTTTTAAATTGTTTTTATACGACAAATATATTTGGAAATTAACTTAAAGCCAATAAATAAAAAATTAAAAAATTTAAAAAAGGAAAAATAAAAAATAACAATTTTCCACTTTTGCGGCGCGAGTTTACCAACACCTTGTTTTAATGTTAACTTACGTCATAAAATGTATGTACTGTCAAAAAAGCAACTACCCTAGAACTACGTTGATCATCAATCAGTCAATCAATCAGTAGGTCCAAGCAAATTGTTTCTATTGTTGCCTATGAAAATATTGGATATTTGTATATATATTTCACAGACTTTTATCTGATTCTACCCTCTAGACTCAGCTAACGACCTGATATATTTTTATGATTTGTATTCAATCGAGCATTTGATGTGTAGACGAGCTGTGGGTCATAAAATTCCATGTATCCATCACTCATCGGGCCTGCGCAAATGTTTATGAGCCAACCGCGTCTGAATTATGACCCGAGCGTACGACAAATTGTCAACTGCGATTATCGTCGTAGCTTTTCCATTACACGTGAATGGGAAATGGGAAATGTTGGATGGTAAATGCAAAATGCTGACACAAAGAAGCAGCTGTAAAATTGATGGGGCTTCTGCTGCTCGGGGCCTGACGAAGAACCGTTGCAATGGACCAACGCAAACTCCACTCAACTCAACTCAACCCAAGCACAAACACAAACACATGACGCCGAGAATTCGCAACACTTAAACCTGTCGACAAGTTGGCGGCCCAGCAAATAGAATTGAATAGAACTCAGCTGAAGAGACCTGAACAGTAGCTGGTTGCCTGATGAAGACTCTTGGCATAAATCTTGATATCGGTACATTATTAACGTCAATTAATTCTAACTGTTGGTATGCTGCCCGCTGGGGTGGCCATTAAACAGTAGCCCGGCAATCGCAGGGCGGGGCCCCAACACACCGGCGAAAGATGAACCGGGCAGTGGAGAGAGAGAGACGAGGGCCAGCAGCGAGAGTGAAGAGCTTTGATGGATATCTGCAGAGAAGAGAAGGCCAAGCGCTTTTAAGTACGCCAGAGATGGGGCGCACGCGTGAGTTGCAATCACGAGAACATTTAACTGTGCAGAGTTAGAGAACAGATAACAAGCATTCAAGTTTTGAGAAGACAAGGAAACTCAAGGAAACAACTCAACTTTAACTCACGCAGCTCACGACCATGTCGTGCCTGTCACGTGCTCATCTTTAGCGCTTAAATGTTGCAATTGTTTGTGGTATTCTGTTGCATTTGCTTTGGCTGCTCTTGTTGCTGTTGTTGTTGTTGTTTGTCAACCTGTTTGCCCGTCGCTTCCGCAGAAGGCACACCAAGTGCATCGGCATTTGTTCAAGTATTAGAATTGGCTTTCAAGTATTTGCTTTGGCGTCTGTGTTGGCATTTGCGCCACCGCCACCACGTTGAGCCGCCTCACGATTCAAAAGCCGATTAATATCAGCCTCACGTGAGTGCACGCTTTGTTGTAGCTCTTCCTCTTCTTCTTCGCCCCCCCCCCCCCCCCTGTCCTGCCTCTTACCCTTTGCTGTTGTTGTATTCGTTGCTTTTCGTTTTTACAGTTGTCTCTTCTTTGGAAAATTGCTTTGAACTTGAAAATTTCCCACGTGACAGCGACTGTCGCGACTGCATGTACACAGATACCCTCCAATCCACACAGCTCCCACCCCCCCTGTCACCCACCCATCCCCTCTCAATATCCCTCTCATCGCTCAGCATGTTTTGGTGCCACATGTGCGCCTTATTTTTTTTTTTTTGTTGCAAGCACCCGCTGCTGCTGCTGCTGCTGCTTCTGCTACTGTTACCACTTCCCCTACTTTGCTCTCTTTTGCCTCGAGCTGCACTTTGCATATCATCGCCTTCACTAACGGCCTGCCTTTTATTGCTGTTGTTGTTGCTGCCTTAAGGTTTCATATTTGCACAACGTTTTGTGGCAAGTGTCGACCGTGTTGCATTGGCCACATTTAATTGGATGGATTTCGTGTGTCGTATCTCTCTGGGACCATCGATTAGCAAATTGTAATTTCCAATAAATCGTGAGCAATTCATATATAAATTCATATATATTTATATTTTTATTGTAATTGTGGGAAAGCAATTGAAAACCGTTTGAGCATCATTCAGGTGCCGAGAGGCATACCTGTGCACCGACTATTAAATACTCTTCTTACAGTATTATAATAGCTTTAATATAAGTCAAAAGGCTTTGTGCCTCTTTAAAACCTATATGCCAAGTTAACAGTCTCTAGCTTCACTTTACACAATAAACCAATATACCTACTTTCTCTCTGTTAACAGAGCATAATAATTTATGAATAATTATAGAAGTATAAAAAACAGTTTTATTAAAGTTTTTCGCTGGTTTTTCAGGCGATTAACTTGCTAATTAAATGCATTTATGCATTTTCCCATTGGCATTAAAATGCTATTTGTACAATGACAACTCGGCCACTCGACTTTTCCACGACATGCACCACTTTCGCCCACTGTGCAGCACCACTTCCGTAACGTGAAAGCCCGCTCACAACAGGCCACTTGGCCACTTGGCTACTTGGCCTGGCCATATTTCGCTAAACTATAAAAACTCGAGCTTGAGTGGGTGGCCTGCTTTAAATACCTGCAAGATGAATAGACTCGACTGCCATAAATAATAAATTTGCCAGCAGCTTCATTGGCAGCTCCTGGGATAGTGTTTGTACTAGTACAGTGCCTGCCAGCAAGACACGCACGCACACACACAATTAAAACGAGCAGCATGTAAAAATAACTTGAGTTCGGAGGCTGCCGAAACTGCTCCCTAGCTAACTTTTATGGCAGCTCTCCCAAGCTCTCCCAAGCTCTTTCTGTCTTTTGCTTCCACTCCCTGACCTACCTCTGTCTTTTTCTCTGCCAGCTCTTTCATACATTTTTGAGCAATCACTAACCCAAATACACATTCCAGCACATATTTACAGTGATTGCTCGCAGCCAACAAAAGACACAGTGGAAAGGGGTTTTGTTCCAGAGCCTTTAAATGCCCCAAAACGTTCTTTGCCATTTCGGGCCAAAACCAACAGCTAACTGTTGTTCCGCATAACTGTACTCAAAGTTCTATCTATATGTAGTTTGCTATTTGGCGCGTCATTCTTGGCACCTGCTCGTAGCTCAACCGATTGAAAGTTGTTCGCGGGGGCGTCATCTGCCGACGGCATTCCACAACGCTAATTACATAAAGTTTACATTGAAAATGACGCAGCTGCAGTTGCAGTTAATGCGCCTGCCTTCTATGCCCTACAGCTAGCTGGAAGTTTGGGTATATTTCGGGTAATAATAACTGAATATTAATATTGTAAATATGCCAAATAAATAGATGAGATAAATTATTTTCTATTTAAATGTGTTTTAAAATCTTTGCAGATGCTGAGAAACTTGGCCAGATTTTCCACGAGTAAAGTTTCTTAAATTATTTTTAAATCAGCTTAAATTTGATTTATTAATACTAAAGGTTTGCCAACTTTTTAAACACTGCTCTCTCACTTTTAGCTCTCGCAGAGCATCGGGCTGTCGAGCACTCGCTCTGATTACAGCCCACAGCAGTTGGGTGCATCTGCAGCGAGTGAATCGAAGCGCCAGTCATCGTCTCGTCTCGTCTCGTCTCCTCTCATCTCGTCTTGTCTGCTAGCTTCCTACACGCATTCATTACACGCTGTTTTTTTCTGTTTTGGTTTTTTGTTGCTGTTCTTGTTCTATTTTGTATCTGGCCACTTGTATCTTGTATTGTAGTTATCTGCAAATGTAGCAGCAGCTACTCCGCTTTCACACACACACACACACACACACAGCTGCTGCCATGTGAAACTCAGTCATTAATTTGGACGCCGCTTTACTTGGTGGCAAAGAACGTGGCATGCAGCAAGCGCTTAGATTTTCTTCTGCTCATATTTTGCATGCTTCTCTGTTATTCTTCTCCTTTTTGCTGCTGCTGCTGCATTTCCATTTCCTTTTGTCTTGCACAATTATGCATTATCTGCTGAATCTGAAGACTTTGCTGTCGCGCTTGAAGCTTTGCATTTAATTACTGTGCACATTTCTCAAATTTCACTCGGGCTTCAACGACCCGCTGCTCCCCATCTCCACCCATGCCCGTTGCCCCACGCTTTGTCAATCCCCATGCTCTCAGGTGTCGCAGCACTTGCAGCCAGCCAGGCACACATTATCATTATCATCGGCAACGGCAACGGCAACGGCATCGTGCTGAGCACCAACATTATGCTCATTATATATTTCACTTTGCATGATATTCTCTCTCCTCGCTCCTCCCTCGCTCTCTCTCCTCCACATAACAGAATAAGCTCCACTCGGTCTCTTTCTCACTCTCTGTCTGTCTTGCAGCCTGGGAAAGTTCTGCAGCTGACATCGTTTTGTGATTTTTATGGCAAAGCTATTTAATGAGCGAGTGTGTGTGTGTGAAGGGAACGGGGTGTGTGAAATGGTCATTTTTCAATTACAGTGATCATCATTAATGTCACAGCTTAGCGTGAACAATCACAAACACATGAGTGCTTACAGAAGAAAATGGAAAGATCAATCAGAACTAGAATCTAAAACTGTGCATAAGAACTACTGTGAAAGTTATTTTAAAGGAAGACTATGAAACAAGAAGGGTGCTGTCCGTTATGAGAGCTTTCACTGTATATGAGCTGAATAGTTATAGTCACTAGTCCCATTCAACCATTTAATATCTAATTCATGGAATATATAAAACTATATATTTTATAAATTATATAGAAGATATTTTCGGTAACTGGTAAATTGCTAGCTTTAATAAGATCTGGCAGCTCGCAAACGAGCAAAGTGAGCACAAACCTGTATACTTGTTTTAAAGCTAGTAAAATCGATTGAACTAGTTGGCAAAATATTATGTTGAAGTCCGCTGAAAAGATAAATAAAACTTAACAAAGCTAGCAAATTAGCAGCGTGAATAACCCAGTAATACAAATTTCCGAAAAAACTTGTATACAATTTTTTTTCTTGATACTTTATGATCAAAAACTAGTTGTTAGCTAAGATTTAGCGGGCACTCACGAACTGGCCATTTCGCTAACTCGAATCGTAAACGGATTGGATGACACTTGGGCCGAATGGGGTTTGGCAACACGATGCGCTCGCTGATGGATGAATCTGCGCTGAGATCGAGCCAATTACAGGCCAGTTTTAAACTGTTTTTCCACTTTTAATTATGCGCGACTCGAGCAACTCGAATTGCAGCTGGCATCAAAGTGCAGGCGCTGCTGGTGGCAAAATGTCCACGTCAAGACAAAGACAGCGCTGAGTTGCAGGTGCAACAGCAGCAGCAGCAGCGGTAAAAAGCAATAAAGAGGCAACGCCAAAAGGGGCTGAGAAACTGGGCATGCAAAATGCCTTGGCAGGTTGCATTTTGTGTGTGCCTTAATTAATTTTGATTGCAGCCAAGAACAACAACAACAGCAACAACAACAACAACAGCAGCAACAACAACTAGTTAGATGCAAACTTCAGCGGAAATGTTCATCACACGCCGCACTCAGCAAAGCCTTAAAAAAAAGAATAAAAAGAAAAGAAGGAGGGGTATAGTAGGAAGTGCTCGTCTAGGAGTTACTCTGCAACAAGCTTTAATGTTTAAATAAAATAATGTCTTCTTCTGCCTGTTACAAAGATTTGCACAAAGTGCTTACACTCCAGCGTACTCATTGTCTATGGGTACAGGGTATAAAAATATATGTTAACCACTTTCTGCAGCTCAAGTAGCTAATTAATTGAATTAAATGAAAGGCCGCCAAAGCGCTGAGTGGGCATTGCATCGCATCGGATGCACTCTTCCACTATGCCATTAGGGGCCATTTGACGTTCTCCACTCGCATGCAAATGAGCCAAATGCTGGCAATTTGGCTTAAATGGCCGCAAATCACAGAGAATATGCCCAATAGAATTATTAACTACCAAATTGTAATTTATACATATATGCAATTGCTAAAGTGCCATCACGATTTAGGCAGCATTTGTCTATATTAATGGCTATAACTTTGTCCAGAACGTCACATCAAATTCGCATTATAACGCATTTGTAAGATATGACAAACGTCAAACATCCTCACCCCCCACAGCTCCAAAACCGCCATGGCTCCATTGCCCTAAGTTTATTTATGGGCATAAGCCGCAATTGGAATGCCAACAGTTGCCCAAAAACTTTGACAATGCCTCAAGCGAACGACGATGATGCCGATGCCGATGCCTGTCCATATCCATGGCGCTGGCAACGCATAATTCGTGTTTTGACCCACGCGACTGGGTAAACAACACTGCACAGTGGGAAGAAAACATCTGCCATTCTCTTTTAAATGCACTTTAAAGATTTCAAAATTTCATAACTTGATCATAACCTATCCGATTTTCATGATTGATGGCATTTTGCCCATGGTTTGCCCTCTAGATACTATATGCTGCATCTAAAATTGATATTTTTTTGAAAATATATATAGATATACATTTTCTTTTCATTTTTTCGAAAAAATATGTATTCTCCCTTATTTATTAAAATTTAGTTATTTGTAAAAATTGTTCAATGAATTGTGCCTACCTTGTTCCACTGTGCAGTGTTATACTATTGTTTGCCCTGCGATAGTGTCCCCGCCGCTAACTGCGCACCCCCTACATGAAAATGCTGAATTATCGCTAGCTGCAGCTCAAAACACCTTCTGCTTGTCCTGCCGCTGTAGTTCAAAGCGTGGGGCGGTTCATGGCGAGTTTTTCAAAAATGGGCGCTCATTTATTTACGTATTATTTAACCATTTCGAGGAGGTTGCTCTGCCCAACTCGCTGCCCGTGGAGGCTTAGTTTATAATTTAATTAGCTTTGTCGTCGCAGCCTTATCACCCAAATCCAGCTCGTTAATTAAAGTAGACCCGTTGCGGCCCGTTCCTAGGAGCGTTTACGTAACGAGTGCCAATGGGAAGGGAGCAGAGACGAGTTCCAGCTGAACTGAACTGAAGTAGTGCCTGCTGCAGGTGGGTCACAGGTCTACAGGTATCCTGGTCACAGTGGGGTTAATTGTCTGCCTTTTGCCAGTCACGAACTGAATTCGGCAATCAATTTCAATTTGACAGACGCTCCCAGAGCCAGAGCCTTTCTAACAGGAAATCCGTTGCGCTGTCAGTGGCCACAACATAATTTCTGTATTTTGGGGTTAACAGCGAAAATGACCCACTAATTTATATGAATAGATTTCATAGCAACAATTTCGCACCTATGTCAAGACTCAAGATGAGTCGTCAAATGTTTATGCAAATATTTTCAAAATAAGCTGAGCCAAACACAAAGCCCTCAATTCAAATAAAATTAAGTGGGGCAAAGCAGGGGGAAGGGGGCAATGGGGAAGTCAGCGCTTAATTAACAACCCAAATAAAAATTAAGCTGCAAATATATTCGCTTTGAGCGCGACTCGAACGTGGTCGTGATTTCAATAAACAAGCAACTAGACAAAGGCAACCCGACGACCTTGTCAAATTAGTGCCAAAAACGCCAAAAATGCCAAAAAAGCGCGTCGAAATGCGCGACAAAAGAAAAAAGCCAAAATTATGACTCGAAGATGGCTTTTGAAATGTCGCGTTTATAAAGCGTTTAACAGTTGACAAAAAAAGCGATCGTTTTATATGAAAAGCATAAAAAGTAGTTCAGAGTGTGCTAGAAATACTGGCAGTAAGAAAAAGTGAATCCACTTTTTGGTTTGTTGTGATTTGCAACTGGTTCTAATATCAGTTAAATGCTATAAATAGAAACTAAACAAGAAATTAGACACAGTAGCCGCAAATACATAAATTAGAAAGAGTTTTAAGATTTACAATTTGAATCCGAACAAAAGGTAATAAAAAGAAAAAGACATGAATATTTAAAAATTGTTATAGGCCAGTTCTAAAACAGTTTACCCACATTTTTCAATAGTGGAGTGGATTTTTGCAAAGTCTCTAGTGAATTTTTAAAAAATTATTTAACGCATTTTCCACATTTTTGTATGAAATCCTTTGTGTGCTTATATAACAAAGAAAATAAATTGCTGTACAAAATTCAACCTCATCAATCAGTCAATCAGGAGAAACAGTTTCAGATTAATAGATTTAAAAGCTTCTATTTTCAGAAATTTTTAAATTTATTTGTCCAACGCCTCACTTTACAATCGAGTGACACCTCCTAAGTGATCAAATAAATCAGTTACCCCGACTCATCAATATGCCGTGGGGACTACCGCTGAAGTTGTAGTTGCCAGCTTTGCTAATTGACAGCACTTAACTTTAAGAACACGAGCCAAACGAGTTCATTTTGGTCACTTTAAGCAACCATTAGAGCCACATTTAGTTCTGCGGGTCGGCCAAGCGTAAACTGAACAAATAGTTAATTGTGTTTGGCTGCGCGTCCCTTTCAAATTCCCAGAAGAACAAACAAAGAGACGGAATGCTAATTCTGGACATAAACACACACACACACACACACACACACAAATCAATGGCCAAAGAAAACCTTCAGTTTTCAGTGTTTGGCTGTGAACTTGTTGGAAATCTTCAGCAGCTGAATGCTAATTAAAACTGGTTAAAGAACTTGCCACCTAAAATGATCTATGACCTGTGCGAGAGTGCGAGTGTGGCCTAATCATCATGTCATTATTATGGAATATCTAGAGCAACATTACCGATTAACAACACGGCCATAATCTGTAAGCTATTAGCAATTAACTTTTAACTAGACCATATGCCAGCGGTTAATAGCTGACATTAGGCTGGCTTTTGCCAGTGAAAGTTACCAAATGGAGTTTATCACCTGAACTAATCAAGTTAATAACCGCTGTTCTACCAATACATCTCCTATAATACCTATCAGGCAACAAGTAGCTCATAGCTGTTGCATGTCTGGGCCATATTAGGCACAGGAAATGTTTCGGCCAAGAAAGTGTGGAAACACAGCGTCGGGATAGTTCTTTCTAAGCCTAATCTAAAGGTCATTAACTTTAGCCCGACAGTAATGACCGAATTGTGAGCGTATTGCATTCTATGGAGACATTAACAAATTGGACATCATAAAGTGCGGTCTCATGTTTCAAACGAACTAAACAAAACAGAAACCCCTGTACCCTTCCTCCGCCAATACCCTTGGCAATTTCTGCAAACAAAGGCAACATTTTTTCTTCTTTTTTTATGGAATTTGCTTTTAACTCGAACTTTTGTTTACCATTTGGCAACGTTTTTAACGCGTTCTGCGCATTTTAATAAATGAGCCTTATTTATTTTAGCCAGCCCACATTTTGGCTGGCTTATTCCGTGAAATTATTGACCGTTTAATTACCTGAAATAGACAGAAAATGTGGCAATTAGTAAAAGTAAAAGAGTCTCAAGTTATTTACAATAAATACAAAAAAAGTGCGAGAACTTGATTCGTTTGCTTATACTCAGAAGTGGAAGATGATAGTCAAGTATCAACAAAAAAAAAAAAAAACAAACTGGGCTTCAAAGAGAAACCAAGCAAAGCGTTGAAGTTCGGGTTTAATACGAAAACAACTTATATACTTCTCTTTAATTGAACTGAGCAGTTGTTGTCGGTGATTTCGACAGCTGTTATATTGAATTTGATTTGTGACTGATAAAGCTGCTAATGTGAAAACGATCAATTACCTCGCAATCGAACGATAAGCGTTCGAATTTAAACAAAAAATGGTTAATTCTTGAAAATCGTTATTTACAAAAAATTTAATTTTGATTTAAAATATATTTTCAGCTACTTCTTTGCTATTGAAAACCTTTTTAATTAGGGATCTTTATCGATAACTGTCGATTAATGCCCTTCACTTGGTAATTGTTAATGGAATTTCCATTTTTATCGCATCTACAGCTGCATTTCAAGTTAATCTCTTTTTTTTTTTTGCAAAAGGGTAAACAAAAACCGCATGACCAAACGTTAAGTAACCCAACTCTGACCCGCAGTCTTGAACCCTCTTCAAAGCTTTCAGAGCCGAGGCCCGTTCCATGGAGCTACCTAGAAATGGTTGCCACAGCACGTACAGCATAACACAGCAGAACAGAGCGGGGGCGACTCGCCAAATCCTCCTCAACAGCCGCAAAGGCCCCTCCCCGCACCGCCTTCCTCTGTGTTAATCCTTGGCTAGGCGACGGCGGCATCAGACACCCACAATTACAGGCTCGTTTCCATGGCGGGGTCGCTTGTCGAGCGACTGTTTACACAGGCGCTTTGCATTCTCATGCTCTATGTTCTATGCTAGATGCTTCACTGCCCCCTGCCGCTGCCCTCTTCTGCTTCACTCCCCCTTTGACCCTGCTAGGCTTTTGTCGCTTGTTTTTCCTGGCTGCCTGCCTGGTTGGCATCTCTTATTTATTTTTTTTTTTTTGCTGGGCATGTTAATGACCCTTTCTGCCTAGAGATTCGTATTTACATATGTGCATTGTGTGTGTGTGTGAATTTGTGATATGCATTTTTGTTCGTAGGCCGCTGCCAGTGCTTGTCAAACTGTGCCCCCTTGGCAGAACGCCTCGTTGGCTGCCGCCTCGCGTCGCTTTCAATTTAGGCGTCTGCGCATAAAATTGCATCGTTTGCCCGCATCAGCATCAACATCAGCATGAGCATCAGCAACAACAACAACAATTCCCCCTTTTTTATTTTTGCTAATTTATAAAAATAATTCTTGCAGTGTTTGCGCCCGCCTGCCCCCACCTTCCTCTGGGCCGCATCTTTGATGCACTCGTGTGAAACTGCATTAAGCA
This sequence comes from Drosophila colorata, assembly GCA_035041545.1. Classification (NCBI taxonomy): domain Eukaryota; kingdom Metazoa; phylum Arthropoda; class Insecta; order Diptera; family Drosophilidae; genus Drosophila; species Drosophila colorata. The sequence goes on from JAWNLD010000453.1 coordinate 750,189, forward strand.
TTAGCTCAGCTCTGTGGTTTTTTTTTTTTTTTTTGTCTGTGAACTTGACATAGCCATCAGTAATGGACGCGGCCAGTGGGTCGACCTCAAGTTGTTGGCCAACAAGCATCGAGCTATTCCAAATAACACGTATCTGAAGTGGCCCGTCGCGATTTCATAACCCAAACTCTGATCGAGCGATATATTGCGCCGAATAAGTGCTTCAAATACACCTCGTTTCGATGATGTTGTTGTTGTTGTTGTTGTTGCAATCACAGAAACCAACACAAGAGGGTGTGACTAAGACATACCCTGAACAATAGCATGTAACCGATATTTATCGAATTTATAAGGAGATTTATCAATCATTTAATTAAGTTGAAATTTTATTATATTGACTGGACAAGTTAAGCTGATCAAAAATAGAAATGGCCCCTGCTGCCAGTTACATACAAGAGCACAACTGCTGTATAGCCTATGATACCCATTTGCAATGAGTGCAGGGTACAACAATGTAGACCCGTGCAGCAAACAACATTTGCAATTGTCAGACTTCATGTCGACACTTCAGACTTTGGGCATCCGTTGGCTTATGGCACGGGGAGCCAACGCTGCACTGCGCTTGTTAATCTCGCTCTCGCTCTCGCTCTCTGTCTTTCTTTTGCTGGGGCACTTGGCGTGGGCGACGGTCTGACTGACTGAGTGGCGCAAAAACCAAGTGAGTTGTAAATGAGCCCACACATGGCTGAGCTTGAGCGAGTTTCATAGCTTTCATAGGCATCTGCAGCGCGCATTGCCCAACCAGGTTCAGATTTAGATTCAGATTTGGATTCGGTTTCAGTTCCAGATTCCGACTCCAACTCGGCTAAAAGCTTCACACGCAAATTTTAACAAGGCAACTTGTTAATTGGAAAGCGCATTTGGCTCTGACAATTATTAAGCCATATGTATATCGCCACTTCCCCCACTCTCTCTCTCGCTCTCTATCTTGACTCTGTTCAATTTGTTGATTGCTGATTGCTCGTTGAATTCGATGTTGGCTGACACAAACAGCACTCGAGCACTCACATTTGCATTCAAACGAATGACACTCGCACATTTTGTGAATGTTGTAATACCTCAAAACTGATTAAATGCCAAGTATTGCCGTATTGCTTTGACAGCTATTGTTATCCTCTACATTAACGACTACAAGCACAGCTTTGCCCTCAAGCTTTCACACACACACACACACAACTCACACACAGGTGAAGCTTTTTCAGCTTGCCTTTATTACTCTTATTACTCAATGACTTCATGCAAACCCACTCAAAGCTAACCAATAAACAGAACCCAAATAGCTATTTATTAGAATATATATATATGCACACTGAGAGAGAAAATCTAAGAATATCAAAATCCGACCAAATTGAAATCTCAGCATAAAAATAAACTTCCGTATTAAACAGCATTTTTAGGTCTTAAATTCAGTATTTAATTTAACATTAAACTTCCATTACTAAACCTAAAATAAATTCTAAACTATTTTGTACTTTACCCAAGTAGATTTTAAAATCAAGAATGATCCATACTAAATTTAGAAATATTCAAAAAAGAAATGTTCTTGAAATTTAAGAAACAAAACTAAACAAATTTTAAACCGCTCTTACTTCTATTAAGAAGTGGTTTTTCTCCGAGTGTAGTTTGTAGCTGTAGACACTGCACTCTGCCTGCAATCCAGTTCTTTCTCACGCCAGGTTAAAGGCCTTTCCCATTTCACGCATTTTAAAGAACCTGCCGGGCATTTAAGCCACTCGTATAATTATTTTCCAACTCTTTTTTTTTACCCATATTTCTTTTTTTCTTTTCTGTTTTACATTCATCAACGGCTGCACTTATGTTTTAGTGCCTTCACTTGGGGCAAGTTTTCAAAAAAATTAATAATAAAATAAAAATTAAATAAATAAATGTGCAGCTTTTTGCCCAACTTTGCTGCAGTAATTTCAAGCTTTCAAGCTGTGTGCAACATTTTTGGCCTGTCAATTTTAATTAATGCAAATTGAAACACACACGCACACACATGTGTGTGTAAATTTGCTTATCGACATAATTATGCAATTTCGACAATTGAATAAAGTCGCCCTGTCCGTTCGGGTTAATGTTAGTTTGTGTCCAAGTAGATATAGCTTATGGTATATATATGTATTTTATACCGTTGCATAATCATAATGCACATCAGCACTTTAAATGCAGCAGATGCTACTGCTGTTGCATTTGATTAATGCAATTTTAAACTTTATTAAATAAGCAAAAATCCTTTTTGCATGCCAATTTAATTTTGCAATTTAAGCACAAATTCCAAATGCGGCTATTGCATAAGATAAACCCAGGTAAGTCCCCCTTCCCGCTTCCCCACAATTGAACAACGAAATGTACAACAAATTTCAAGACAAACATAAAAAATAATAATAAAAATAAAAATGAAAACATCAACAAAAACCGGACTGAAAACACTTGAAAGCCTCTACTCAGGGCCGCCAATCAGCGTTCCATTTGTTGTTAAGGGTGGGGGTGGGGGTGGGGTGTGGACGGTGACACGAAAGAAAATGTGAGGAAAAAAGCGCAGCTTGAACATAAATAACTAAAATGAATTTCAATATAAAGCGAAATGTAAATGCTGAGCCATCAAAGCCACCAAAAGCGCCACCAGCTGAGCCGAAAACCAAAGGAAAAGAAGCAGATTCGGATTGAGATTCAAATTCAGCTTCAAATTCAAATTTTTAAATTGTGATGCGAACAATACTCGAGTAAAGCGAAAACGAAACCAAAACGAAATGAAAACGAAAGACTAGTGAGAAAAAATGTCGCTTTAAGCTGGAAAAACTGGGAAAGCAACAAAAATGTGCGCAATATGCAAAAGTTCCCAACACAAAAGAAACCAAACGAAACGCAGGTAAACAGGTGGGGGAGCAGAAGGGGAAGAGGTGAGATGCAACAGCCAGTAGCTGCAGCCAGCAAAGAACAAAGAAGGCCAAGCAGACAGGGGGGTGGCAGGGAGAATCAATAAAAGCTAAATAAAAAGCCACAATAAATCATAAAAAATGACTTGCGCCGCATGAGAAATGAGAATTTGGAATTGGGAATTTAAAAGAGATTTCTCACACAATGAAAGCGAACGATCGAAAAATTGAACGATCGAATAAGTTAGAACAGAGCCAAGTACCAGAAGTGCAGACGAAGAGAATGGGCCATAAAATAAATAATGAACACAAACAATGTGAGAGAATATACTAAGAGATAATGTGGCAATAAAGAGAGGCATTCTCCGTTTGCATGCCAGTAAATAAAAGTGGGAATTATAAACGAACTTTAAAGAATAATTAAAAATTGCTTTTACACAGGTAGCACCTGCTCTATATAAAAATAGATGTAAGTATTTTAAGACAGAATAAGGGAACAGAAGTCTGAGATCTCAAGATTCGGCAAAGGTAGTATAGGAAATATACAAAAATGTACAAAGTCTTAAAGAGTGCTTCCTAAACAACTTATAAAATTGGTCCCAAATTTATTTACAAATTATAATACCCTCCGCAAGGTTATTCTAAAACTATGCGAAGCTCTTTAATGTGTAAAGCACTTTGAATTTCAAATTCAAGCTTTAATCAAATGATTGATTGAATAGATAAGTCAACACTGTTTTTAATGCGTTTAAACACTAATTGTGAATCAATCAATTTGTGACTTTTGTTTTGAGCAAAATCAAATTCGTATTCGAATTCGACTTTACAAATTGGCAGCATTGATAATGTGAGGTCGTTAGCTAAAAATTATTATGTACATATACATATATACATATACATTGCGACAATCGGGCGACCTTTCTCTGGTTCGTTCAACTCGAGAGGCGCAGACAAATTGAATTTGGCTGCAGACGTTAGTCTGTGCATCAATTGGAACATTTGACGCACAATAAACACACACACAACAACACCAAACAGCACACACACACAGACAGGCACGTAACCCATCAGAAGGTGTTGTCATAAAATGTTGTGCTAACGGTACTCGGACATGTAAGCAAGGCGCTAAGCGTCAAACGGTTTTTCTAATGGCCCAAAAGAACACATTACGCACATTACGTCTAAAGATGAAGCAGTCAAAATTGATTTCGGTGGCCAAACAGAATGTTGCCCCACACGACAGACGCCAGATTCGTGCCAAAAAAAAACTAGGGAAACCGGTTACCGACCTTTAGGAAAGTTGTTTTTTTCAACTCAACTTCACGAGCTTGTTTTTTTTTCTTACAACTTTTACGCGTTAATTGTTTTGATTAAAGTTTCGTGGCAATCGCAATTTGAGCATTGAACTTGTTTTTTTTTTCTTCGAATGTTTCATAAATTCTGAGGGCAACAATGTTGCTGCCTAGCTGACGGAAAGCTGCCTGCTATGGACAGTCTTAATGCTACGTACATCATTTATGTCATCAATCAATTGTCAAATCATTTGTCATTCAATGTGTAGGAAATATCAAAAACAAATAATTACTTATCGGACATTAATTGTCGACATTATTGTTATGGTTTTTGGCCACAACAACAGCAACAACTCTGCCTATAAAGGGGAATGCACAAAAATGGAGGTACGAAAATTTGTGCAACGCCTACGAGCGGGCTACCAAAGAGAAATCAATAAAAGGCCAGGCCATGTCACATTTATGGCTCATATACGATTGATATATGTTTGTATATATGTACACCTGGAGAATAAACTAAGAATTTTATACTCAAATGAAGTACAAACATTGTCAAATTTAAGACAAGATTGAATTTCTTAAGCCAAGCAGAAAGTTCGTATTTTTAGAACTATTTTATGCCCACTGAAACACAGTGCAATATATAGTAAATGTTGAATAAAGGGAAATCAAACCCAATTCAAAAGTATTTTTAAAATATTTTTAAATGTATGCTCGAATATAATACAGCATTTTTTCTGCTAGTGCATTTATTTATTTATTTTGCAACTGGTTTTTGGTTTTGTGGGGCTCGTGTTTCGTTTTATTTTTGCATTTGTCAACTGAAATGAAATGCACAGCTTTTGTTTTTTTTAATGTTTATGTTTGGTTTTTGTGGTTGTTGTTGTTTTTTAATGCTTGCCTTTCAGTTTCGATGAAAACAGCTTTGCCGACATTTCTGGATCTGGGAAATTGAAGCCCAGCTCGGCGCCTGGTTGGAAAAACAAGGCACACATACACATGTATACGTATGTAAGTATGTGTATATGTATGTATGTGAACTCATCATTATTTGGTTGTCGAATAGACGACTCGTGCTGCTTTTCGATTTAATGTAGAAAACGGCAGCCATTTTGAAATATTGAGAGCCTCAAAGCGAGGGAACAACAACTAAAAGAATATATATGTATATATTTATATGTATATATGTGTGTACATATGTTGCATACAGAAACAACACACGTACGAGGGCCGCTTAAAAAATGCTCGTGCTTCGAATTCTTAAGCTAGGTAATTGTGCTCAAATTGTTTGGGATTTGTGAATGAACATATAGACATTATAGGGTCGAAAACGTCTTGTACAATGCATTACACATTTTTACACATACGTTACTCTATAGATGAGCTATTATTAAATGATAATAGATATAAATTCATACTTTTATCTTACTTTGTAGGAGCTTAAAATTAATTGAAATTCTGAATATTTCTGTTACTCTACAAACTGCCCTTCTATCTTACTCTCACCCAAAACTAAACCTAAGGTTTGTCTGATGCGTACCTTTTATTGTGGGCCACACCGCTTAGGCAAATATTTGAGGCCTGTTTCAACAATGATGCCGACAATGATGATGATGATAATGATGATGATGAGTCGACGCCACCAGCGTCATCTCTTTGGAACCCACTGTTCATTCATTTGCGCTTTTGTTTGATGATTTTGACGCACTTGTCGTTGGCTCTGAATGAGACAAATACAGGCACACATACACATACATACATGAACACAAATATGTACATACATATACATTTGTAAAGAAGAGTTTTCTCTTTGAAAAGAATTAAACAATTGTTTAAATTATTATTCATTTTTCATTTCATTCTTTTATCGCCACAATCGAAAGATGGATAGATAAATATGTGCTGCCATGTAACCGGATGTTCTGATAGATAAAGATACGCGCACAACAGCTCCTCGGAGGCAGCTCACACACACACACAGCTAATCAGACCAGTTGATGAAAGCTGAAGGCCTAAACAAGCAGCCTTGTTATGTAGTTAGAGCCTAAAAGAAAAATGCCAGCACACACACACAGCAACAACACCACACACACAACACATAATTATGTGCGCGTAAATGCCTAAAAGTATCTTTTTCTGTATTTGTATCTACGTGTGTGCATCTGTATCTGATTACTTATGTATGTTAGCTGCTAGCTGTTGGCTGTTCGTTGTTGGCCGGGCTCAAATTGCCAGGGCCCATAAGCAGCCAACGGCGTGATTTGCATTTTAATGCGAGTGTCTGCCCGTGTGTGTGTGTTGTGTGTGTAAATATGCCCCACGGTTCTGTTTTAGCCTGCTCTACGCCCAATCTCCCAGCGTCTTCTGGGCCTGTGGGGAATTCGCCCAACTGCCCTGCCGCAATACAGTGAGAGAAAGAAAGGTTTGTTTAAACTGAACTCCAAATGGTTTTCGATTAAAACCATTTACGCAGTTTTCACCATTTGACAAAGTTTTTTAACATTTTGAGTTAGAAGTTATAACCAAAATTGGCAAAGAATTGCATTACCCAGTACATTTTTCTTAATTGTTTAAAATTGGATTTGAATTTTATATGGAAACATCAGAAATTATAGCCAAGTGTAACAGTGTATCAATAGATACACAACACACACTTGTGCTTGACTTGTTCAATGCTATGTGGAATATTTGTTACAATATAAGCCCAAAAAAACAACCATAATAAATGTGGTTTTCATAATTTGCCACAAAATGCTGAAAACCACAAATGCAAACCCAAAACCTAAACCGAAACCCCAAGCCCCAATTTCGACTTCGACTTCAAGTTGATCTGGTTGAACGAAATTTTGTTAAATGAGCTGCAAAATAATTGGCAGGCCAAGGCACAGACTTGTTTACAGTTTGACGGGCACTGAACGCCTGCCTGGGGGAGTCTGTACGCCAAGCTACCCCTGCCCCTTGCTTGGCCCCCTCATTATGTTTATTATTATCATGCAGCTGCGAATTACGCAATTTGTTGTTTAATTTTGTGAAAATATTTATGCAGCGGTCCGGCGGCTCAGAAGTTGCCTTTTAATTAAACTCCAGGCTATGCTGCCTGCCTGTGTCCCTGTCCCTCCCAACCCCCTCATTAGGCGCACTGATTGATAACAGTTAGTTTGGCTAACTGTTGCCAGTTGCTGTTTGCATTTTCTTTTTTAACTGAGCAACGCCCAGACTCCGGCACCGCCCTTTTTGGGCTTCTAGAAGAGCCCGTTAATATTCTATTAACTTCTTTTTTTGTGTGTGTATGTTGTCTCTAAACGGGTTTTCTATTTCTATTTTGTGTTCTTTATTTCTCAAGCGTCTTCAATCTGGAGAGTTCTCGGTAAGTCGCACAATGCGGAAGCTCCCTAGCACTTATTAAATTTCATTCCTTCGCTTGGCTCTGGCCCATTATCTTTGGCCCATTGCGTCGGGCTCGTTTGCAGAGCTCTTGATTGTTACATTGATTGATTGATTGATTGATTGATTGTCGCTCAGTTTGTCGCAAAAGCTGCGCGGAAATGGGTTTAAGCCTTCGTTTACTGCTCTGTTGTTTTCTCCCTCTTTCAAGTGATTTTCTTTGGCACATTACACTAGAGAACAGCATCTACGGACCATGAACTCTGTATCTATTATATTCAATATTGATACATATATAAATTATATATTATATAGTAAACACAATGCATTGGTTAAATATCTAAAAGATTTCTACTCGTTCTATTCGCTTTTTACACTTTTGTTGGCCAGTGTTGGCCCCCTTACTCAATTTCTTGATCGCTCTTTGTGCCAAATAAATTTTTTTTTACAAATACCGCGCAGCTGGATTATAAAATATGTAAGCCAATTTTGTTGTTGAGGTGTCATTCCCCGAGCGGCTTTTGGTCGCGGTGTTCCATCAAAAATTCATTATGATTTGTTTGTTTTGCTTGGTTTTTGGTTTTGTTTTGTTTTTGTGGGGCAACATTTTTGTTGGCGTCATTAGCTTTAAGTGGGTTTTGTCGATCCCTTGATCCATCATCCATTTCGCAAGCGTCCTTCACATTGGCTGTCCATAAATCTTTATCTTTACTTGGAGCACCCTGCCATATGCAAAGCATATTACAATCTTCCCCTCTCTATATCTAGTCAAACGGGCCACGCCCTTAAACAAATCAAAATTCCAATGCATCGCGCTTCGCTTTCGTTTTGGCCATTGATTTTGTTTTCCTTTTCATTTAATTTCTTTGAGCTCTTCTTCTTGTTTATGTTTTGGCCATAAAAGTGCACGACGGCTTCAGTTTTTTTTATGTATATTTTTTTATTTTAATTTAGAGTCATTTATTGTTTGTGTTTTTATTTCGTGTCTGTTTTACTTTCTAAACAAAAAGAAAAAACTGAAAGCTTTTTGCCGGGAAAATTCATCACCACGTTTTATATAATTTATTAGGGTTTTTTTGTTTGTTTCGCTATTTTTTTTTTGTTCGCTTGATTTAGCCACATTTTGTTGCCATTTTCTTAAGTTGGCTTTCTTCTGGGCTTAATTCAAGCGCACTTTGTGCTCTTCAGCCAGCCAGGCAATTAGCGTAATTTAGTTGCACTTAGCCAGCGGAAATAAAAATATAACTTTTTCTCTGGCGTTTTGTTGAGTTGAAAAGGGGGAAACAACGGCGCAAGTTGCTTTGGAAATATTATTATAATCGTTGTTGCTGTTGTTGTTTTTCTTGTGGCTTGTGGTTGGGTTTTCTGTGTGGGTTTTTCTTTAATATAAGCACAGGGATATACAAAAATTTAATTTAATTATTTATTGCGTATATTTCCATTTATTTTTTGTTTGTTTTTTGATTAGCTTTATAAAAACTTGTTCGTTTCTTATATTAAATTGCTCATATTTGGCTGAAATCCAACTTTAATTGAATATCCAAGCTGTAAGTTGGCCCTAAACTAGTTTAGCTTCCGCCAAAGTTTTTGAGCTGCCGCCTAAACCTATTGGCCAATACCAGTTGGCCGACTTTGGCCTCCTATATTAACGCATTGCGTGCTTGAGATTATAAGAAACTCCTCTCCCCCACACACACTCTCCAGGCGCCTCATTTAGAACCAACTTTATTTTGGGCTCTTGCCACTAGTTTTTTTTTTTTGATTGGGCCAAAATTGCGTGCTGAACGCCGTTTGGATTTTCCTTCTTCGAGTCATGCAAATGAAAATGTTTACCCGACTGTTAATGAGCCAAATAAACACTAATGTTTGTTGCTTCTTCTTCGTCTTGTTGTTGTTGTAATTGCAATAATGCAAATTGGTTTGGCTCATAATTATTGTGACTAACAACATTTTGGCAGCTTAATAAATTCGCACTTCAATTTTATTATGAGCATCCGGACCCCGAAAAGAATCAAATTAAATAAACAAGCAAGTTACAAATATTCACAAAAACTGACCGCAAAATTGGATGAGAATTTTGCTGGATACTTTTTGATAAACCAACAACAATAAAAACCGCATCAAAAATTTGCGAGTGAATCAGCTCGTGTTATTTGTAACAACATCCACTTTCGAGACCCTGATACGCCCCCTGCTGGCAGAGAGGGGACTAAAAGGGAGATGCACGTGCAGCTAAGCGATTTATCAATAAGAACAGTACTCGAAGTACAACAATACTTATATATTTTTAACATACATTCCGTAATGCAAAAATAAAACGCAGCAAGATAAAGATTTCCTTGAATGTAAGAAGCAGATGCGGAGGCGGCTTATCGACTCCCACTGAATCATCCAGTGCAAACGATAGTCGGCCTACAGCTCTGGAAATCATGTCAGACGAGTGCTCAAAGACATTTGTGTAGAGAACTGTTTCTACCAAGGGAGAGTGCGCGACTTGCAGTTACCCTGTGATCGGGCTGAGAGTGAAACAATACATATATTCTAAATATGAATCTCTAACATTATGAAAATCGCATAGGAAGGATAATCACACATAGTTTATTGATCTTTGTATGTAAATTCAACACGTGTAAACAGATGACTAGACACAACAGCAATCTTATCCGCCTGTTACATACACTTACACTCAATTCAATCCAACCCCTTTGTCCATTTCCAGTGCAGGGTATCAATTACTGCCAACGCAGGCGGCCAACAACAAACGGCAACATTAATTACGTCTTTCGTCTTGCGTTTTATGGTTGTAATTGCTTGTAATCTAATAGCCGAAGCTTTTGTTGACTTTGGCATTAGATAAGCTAAGGCAAAAGACAGTTGGAAATACTAGATTGTTGAGAGCTCGCTTAACACAGCTGTAAATTGTGCTCTTAGCAATTGGTTAAATCATACGAATACGACAATTATGGAACTGGAACTGGAGTGTTAGCTGGAACTGGGTTCAATGCATCTGCGAAGGTCGTTTGTGGTTTTTCCCTTTGTGCAACATATGCAAGTTGTTGTTACAGTTTCTCTCATTTTTCTCAATCTCTCATTCATAATGCAAAAGACCCCATTGTGTGCATCATTTATGCGGTAAAACTTTCCACGCCCATGCACGCCACCCTCTCTCTATATTACGCCCACATGTCACATTTGCCGGCTGAGGACCTACTCTGCATATTATTATCCTTGTGCCAGATTGATTTTAATACTCTATACTTGTAGTTAAAAAGGGGTATGCTGCCTGTGCAGTAAATATGTAACTGAATGTATGTGGAAAACTGTGACTTTTTGTTTTTGAATCGATTCGTTTCAAACTTATTTGTAGAATTATTCTCAGGAAATACATTTGCCCGGATGAAAAATTGGATAGTAGTTTCATCCGATTGTACGGGCAAAGCCGGGTAATTATTGCTAGTACCATATATTTATAATATTAAATACCGATTAATTTGCTGAACAAACCAATCTCTACACTCAATACTCAATTCGCCTTACTCAAAGAATTGCCAAGGGGTATGTTATAGTCTAGCATAGCTCGCAATCTTAGTGCCTTTGTCCTGCTGTAGTTGTTGTTGGTGTTGTTGTTGATGTTCTTGTTGTTGCTGCACATTGTATTCGTTGTTTTTCACCTGCTTCCCTTATTGATTTTACTTTTTGCGTTCGCAAAGCGAACAAAACGCACAAAGAGAGGAAGCAAAAGAAAAACCAAAAAACAAAAGAAAATGTTTTTTAATTGCATTATGCAGCGTGCAGTGAAATTACACAGACATTTCCCCACAAAGGCAGCTAATAGCAGCGGTGGGGGGCAGGGGGAGGGGTAGGGGGTGCGGCACCGGCGACAAGTTAATTTCATTTGCTGCGCCGGACAGGATGCATGCGGACCATGTGGGGACCAGATGGAACGGCGGGGGGTTAGTCGGCTCTGCGGTTCTAGGGCTCCGCTTTGTGGACTTAATAGTTCGAACTTTGCTTTACACTGATTTTTACGCAGAGAGAGAGGGAGAGGGGCAAAGAGGGTGGAGGGGTAGAAACCTCATGTTCTTTTTACATTTCCGTACATTTTCATTTGTATTGTTTAAGGCCTTTACCTGCGTGTATTATAGTGTGTGTGTGTGTGTGTGTGTGTGTGTGTGTGTGTGTGTGTGTGTGTGTGTGTGTGTGGAGAAAGTGTAAAATTAGTTCAAGGATTTACCAACTTTTTGGGAATACAATATAACTGGCTTTTAACCAGCCACGAGAGCAAAGCCGGCTAAAAGCGAAGCCAAAATTTAAGGTTTAAATATTACAGTGCTTAAAACAGTCGAAAATTGTCTTAATTATTATTGTCATGTTTGTTGTTTATGGGGGCGGACGTAGATAGAGCTGAAATTTTTCGGCTCGATTTTCCAAACCCCCAGGGGGGCATATACAAAAAATGGTGCTATTTTTAGAGGGGGAGCGGAAAGAAAAATTCCGTTACAGGATATAAAAAAAGGATATACAAAATTAAGTTCTCCTTTAACATGTCCTTCAAACGGATTGCTATTTTTATCTCTTTGTTTTCTTATGCTCTTTAAGTTCGTCCCTTTTCTCGTGCAGCTCCATAAATCAGCTCATGTTTCTGCGCCGGCACCATCAATTCGGTGTGCTTAAGGGCTCGCAATGATGAGCTGGCCAGGTGGCCGGAGGGGTCAGGGATGCAAAGGGTGTGGAGCACCACCAACCACCCACAGCATAAAGCGTTCACGTGACGCGTGGCGTGTTCTTATCGTTATCGGTGCAGCAACTGGCAGCAGGCACTGTGCAAACGCAGAACTATTAACAAATGGAGAAGGCCAATAAACTAAATGCGCGACAGTTCAATTATCTGCCAGGCGGGAGAGGGGAGACGGGGTGGTAAAGGCGGCATTCGGCATGCAAAACTACTTAAAGGATTTCTTCTTTTCTTTTCTCTTCTGGAGTAGCGCACATAAAAATGCTAATCATCTGCTCATTAAATGCGCATCAGGCAGCTTGCGAACTCGTGTTAATGACGAGACACCAGTCGAGGGGCAACCACCAACATCCCCTCTCCGAACCCCCACACACGCCGAACCCCAGACCCGGTCCGGGCTCGGCTGTTGCCACAGCTGTTGGCTGAAAGTTGAGCAAATTTTTTGGCACAGAACAAAAAAGAAAGCGCTAAATGGGAAGAGAGGAGGGAAAAGGGCGGGGGCAGCAAGGACAACTGAGGGGCACAGGGCCCGACACACGCTTGGCGCCTCGCCCTGTGCAGACATCTTAACTGCCTGTGAAATACGCCCCCCAACCCCCCGTTCTTTCCCTTATCGCCCATCAACGGCAAACAGGAGCTGGCAAAAGATACAGGGATACAAGGATACACAACTGAGAGAGGCGCCGCCTGCTGTCAAATCATCTGTTTTAAATCGATTTTCCTTTTGTTTGTTGTTGTTTGCCAGGGCTCCTTGTGTGTGTGTGTGTGTGTTCGGGTATTGGTGTGTGTATGCGTTATGACTGTGCTCTGCTTCCTTCTTTTTTCATTTATGAGTGAAAACAAAAAAAAAACTTTTGACTGACAAACTTTTGTTTGTGTTTTCGTGATGAATGCACATTTGCCCGAGAATTTGCGCCTTAAAAAAAATGAAGTATGATTAGCCCCAAAGAAAAAGAAAAATAAAACAAGCGCAACTCAAAGTCGCGAAGAAAAGCGAAAAATAGCAGGGTAAAGTTCATAGTAAACTACTTCAATGGAAAACAGGAAAAAAAACAAACACAAGCAAACGATTATAAATCGTAAGTGCTTAAGAAATTAAAAAAGAAAATGAAGAAAAAAGAAATAAATATTGAGAATAATCGAATTAAACTTTAATTCAACTATTCAAAGGGTTTTTAATTTGCTTTAAAAAAGCATAAAATGCCGTTTCCAAAGAATTGAAAGAATCGGGTTCGATTATCTGGTTGTTTGTGATACAGCCATAAACACAGCCATCTAATTTTAATATTATGTTATGTTGATAGTTAATATATATATATATATAATATTTGTAATATTTGTATATAATATTGTAACAGTAATAATTATAATAATAAGAATAATAAAACTGCTTGAATACAAAATATGGCAATTTCCGAAATTTGAATTTTTTCGTGATGATAAAAACATTTTATCATTTGCGAGCGAGATTAGACTTAAGTATATAAAAAGTATTGATAAATACAAATAAATGTCCCTGAATAATATTTATATATTTAGCAAATAATTGTATATACCGTTAAACTGGTATATGAAAAAAGGAAAAACATATCAAATCAAGCTATTTCAACGACTTGCGTCTTCTAATTTAATTGACCCCAAAAAGCAGCGCCGAAAATTGCTTGAAACTTGTAAGGCACAAAAACAGCAGCAAAGAAAAAAACTCAAAATCTGACCACTGGCCAGCCAAACAAGCTTCGACTTAAACGCAGCCGCCTACGGCCGACAATTTTTGCTCATTAAATAAATCAAAAAATTCGCTGACCATAAAAGTCAATTTTTTCATCAGCTTTTGTGATTTTTATTATTGTTTCTTTTGTGTCTCCGCAATTTAAATAATCAGTTTATGCAAATTTGGTGAAATGATCAGAAATTATACTTTGATCAGAAGAAAAAATAATGTCGATTTGTGGGCCAAATAAATTTTGAGTGGCCAAAATAACATGTTTTTTAATATATATTTAAAAGTGAAAATAAATGCCACAGCTGAGCACAGACTGAGTCCAGACATTGTACTTGTTTAGAAGCTGATCTGATCAGATACGTGATTAGCCAGTGTTGAACAACAGACGAAAATAGCTTGGCAAAGCTGCGACGAGCGTTACGTGACCCGTAAAAATAATTAATGCCCATGTGATAAAACAAACAAATAATAATAATACACTAAAACTCAAATATGACGAGCTGGCACGCCAAATATGCCATAATTTAGTTATGCAAGCGAAATAAGTTAAAAAGAGAAGAAGCGCCAACTCACATCATAATAAAGTCTAAAAAAATAAATAAATAACAAAAAACCGCAATTCGAATAACTTGTATGTTTTTTTAACCTATCAATTTAAATGCTGATATGAGGACCAGCTTCTTTCGCTCGGCTGCTCTCGCAATAAACTTTTTTTATGCTGGCAAAAGCGAAGGTCGTTCCAAAAGAGCTGTAAAAAAGTTATTGTTGTGTAGGAGCGATAAGGCCAAGAATACCCGCTGAAGGCGCCTCACACTGCGATCGGCGGAATAAGAGTGAAAATGCAACTAACACATTTGTTTTCTTTATGTATAACTATTTACAGTGATGAATAAAATAATAGAAACCGTTTCTTCTTTACGTTAAAAGTTCAAATTCTTTTGTGAATTTAATTTAGATTCAAATATTCGAATTTTTATTACATTTATTACAGAATACCCATACCCAATAAAATAAATTTAATTTTTTGGGCATAGAAAAAAGTTGAAACAAGAGACTTAAATCAAAGAAAATTTGTTTTCTTCGAAATCTTTAATTGAAAGGTTAATTTTGATATTTGGTTGTGCTAACTCACTTTTATATTTATATTATATATATATATATATATATATATATATATATATATATATATATATTAATTTTTTTTTATATGTTTACAATATTATTTCGAGCACAACTCTATTCAAGGGTATTTTATAAATACTTTTCTTATACTCTATATCTATAAGATATATCCTAAGATTATTTTCAGATATTCTTATATTTTTATACTCATTTCTATTCACAAGTATTTTATAAGTACCAGGGATATCGTTTTATAAAAACCATCAGATCTTATAACTTTACTTGACATATAGACATACACACGTACATACATATATATGTAAAGGAACTTCGTTAAACAAATAAATCTTAAAAAGTCGTATACGTTTAATGGAAAACTGACCTTTTATTTAGTTGTTCCTGTTGTTCTTGTTCTTCTTTTTGTTGTTGCACAGCTCGCGGGGCGGCAATTTGTTTACTTTTTGCTTTGTGTTGCCTTCCGCTCTTGTTATTGTTGTCGTTGTTTTTATCGGCAGTCGTTAGATTTTTCGTCAAGTTTTCGTTCTCGCTCTCGCCTGGTTGGGTTTTTGGTACTTTTTTTGGCTCAAAAGGACGAAGCAGCGTTCGCTCTCTCACGCTCTCCCTTGATTTTCCGTTGGCCCGCGCACACTCAGCAAATTGATTTTCACTTTTGGCCAAGAGTGTCAAAAAAATAACACACACACGCAAACAAATACACTCGTAACGCAGGAATTTTCACTTGTGCCACTTTTTTTTTGCTTGTTTTGTTTTGGTGTTGGTATTGTTGTTTCTGTTTTTATTATTTTTGTTGTTGTTGGAACAGGTTTGCTTTGGCTGCACAAATTCTTCGCCTGGGCCAAAAACAAATCAGTAGCGGCCGCAGCAGAGCCGGCAGCGGCAGCGGCAACAACAAATTCCAACTGCCTTTTCTTTTGGGCAGAGAGCTGCTGCTGGACTCACACAAACAAACACACACACAGAGAGAGAAATGGACACACACACAGAGCAACAAAAATTCTTTCGTTGCCTTTGCCTTCCTTTGCTTTTGTTGTTGTTGTTGTTGCTGCTGCAGAGGCGAACCGGTTTTTTTTGTTTTTGCACTTCACTTTGTATTTGTTGGCCTCTGACAGCAATTAAAAATTGATAATTTTCGCACCGAGAATCAATTGCAATTTTTTAGCTTGCATTGCTAGCGATAAAAACGCGCTTTTGGCTGCACTCGGCGTTTTTGGCATGCGTATGCACCGTTATTCCGTTTTCGATGTGCTTCGCATTTGCACACCCACACACACAAAAACCACTGCCTTTTCTATTGCCGTTTCACTCGCACACACGATTTAACCGCTCACATAGCGCGCCGCGCGCTAACACCAACCGTATCAAGTCGAAGTCGTTTGCAGACTAAACGCAACTCTTATATCGGCATGGCAAAGTGCCGCTGCTATACTCAAAATGGCATACCTTAACGTAGGAGTAACAGTGTCGCTATTATGCTCTTATACGCGGCGCTCACAAATGTTAACATTTCTGCTACTCTCCTGTTATGTATGTAAATTAACTTACGAATTATGATGAGCGAGCGCTTGTACGTATGTATGTAATCACACTTTTCTCTCGTTCAAACCACTGTTGTTGCTGCTAAGCATGGCACCTGTTAGCTAACAGCGCCTAGCACATATTTTCATTTTAAAACTGTCGATATTGGCGCGACTTTTTAACCACAGCTCCCACGTTATATACATTTATTAAATACATATGTATTTTATTGCATTCATGCACTTAATGTTTAGCTTACATCTATTTCATATAAAAAGGCACGTTTTCGCAGTAACTTTTAAAAAACTGTCTCAATTTGCATCGAAATTATTCAGTTTTTTTGGGTTAAGCATATAATAAAATCATATATATGTACATGAACATACTTAAAATAGTTTATGCTAATATTCACAAGTTAATTAAAATTAACTTAACTAGCAATAATTGTAGTTTGTTTTCTTATTCAATTTGAAATGTTTACTAGAAATATTGTTTATTGCAGGCTTTCCATTAAGTTTCCTTGTTTTCTGTTTGACTATTAAACTTTGCTCAATTTTCTTAGCACAGAACAGCTTTTAAATAATGTTTGATTATCTTCCTTTGATTAAAATCCAAATCCACCAAATGCGGTGAAATCATGGAGCCGAAAACTGGTAATTCCCCCAGCCCTGCACTGTTTTCCCCCGTCCCGAATTCTTGGCATCTGCACAAATGGCGGCAGCCGCTGTTCATGAATGCCTCAGGTTTCCGGACGCCAGAACTAAGATCTGCAAAGGAGGAGTAATATATTACTATATAAGTGCATATATATAGATATAAAGAAAGCAGACTTTCTGTTTACATGTAAGGATCGCTTGCCCGCCTTGGGCTCTACGGCGCTCGTCGCGTGTGTTAAAGCTCCTGCGCAGCCGCCTCGGGCTGCAGAAAGGCGACGGGGATAAGGCGGAAGGCCTCGCCCTCGAGGGAAATGCGGCAGTAGCGCTCGCCGGGCACCGCCTTCGACTGCGGCGTCACCAGCTGCAGCACCGTCACCGGGCCCTCGGACACCAGCTCCGCGGGCGCCTTCCTCTTTATATCCCTCTCTCCGCCCTCTCGCTGCTGTTTCTTGGGCTCTGGCGCCGGCTCCTCTTCGCTGGCCGCTGCCGGCGTGTCAAAGTCCTCGTAGGCCAGCCCGGTGAGGTCGTGCTTCGAGATGTCCTCGTTGGGGTGCTTGTTGCCCATGTGCCGCTTGAGATGCGGCCGCGTCGCTGCTGCGTAGGCGCAGCATGGGCAGGGGAAGCGCTTCGAGCGCCAGTGCTCCCTGCCGTGCGTCTTCTCGTGCCGCTGCAGGTTGTAGAGACGCTTGCTCGTGTACGGGCACTTGGGCACCGGGCACTTGAATATGACTGAGAACTTTTTTTTCGTCTCCATGATTTTGTAGGGGTTTGTGCAAATGAATTTGCTTTGAAATTTATTTCTATTATGATGCTCCGTCGATGGGCGATAGACGATAATATCGTCCGCTGTGGTGGATATGCGATAATAGCGTCCGATAGGCATTTATTACGAAGCCAGCCGATAAGCCGTTTATCGTAAAATACCAGAAAAATACCAGAGCACACTGCATTTAAATGGTTAACAGCTACGCTCTCTTGGCATGCGTTCTCTCTTCTATTTTTGCTTTTACAAGTGTCAACTCTGCGTTAAAATGTTGTGTTCTACGCCGTTAACTTTTCATTCGCGCTGTTAATATACAGTCTCTGCAGATTGTCGCTGTTATTAGCTCTTATATGCTGTTATTAGTAAACAAAATTCTAGCCCAGCCTGCCTCCAAAGCGCGTACATGCCATGTTAATTAACAGTCCGTCAATGTTCGCCGCGCTTTTATTGGTGTGTTTTGTCACTGAGCAAAGCATATCAAAGCCTATACAATGCCCTTCACCCCCGCTGACCAATAGCCGCACTGGCCACAAGTTCTGGGTCACTTGGGCACACTTTGCCGGTACCTTTAGGGTTTTGTTGTTGTTGTAGGTAGGGTAGGATCGGTTGTCTTCAATTGCTTTCTAGACGACAAAAAACATTGAAAACAGTTGCTGCCGGCACAACTGTGGGGCTGTTGTTGTTGTTGCTGTTGTTGCTTTTCAGCCTTTTCTTGAGGCTTTTTTCGCTAAATACCTGAAAAAACCCTTACTTTTGCTTTTAATTGAAATTTTTAAGTTATAAACAAATTTGTTTTGCATTTTAATTCGATTAATTCATTTTTTTCATTCTTTTTCAATAATAATTTTAATAATTTTTTTAATTATAAAAAACAGCTACAAATTCTCTTGAATTGATAACAAATATTTTAAAATATTCTTCGTGTTAATGCAATAAATTCGACAAGAACTGTTTTGAAATAAATCCACTTAAGCTTTAAGCTTGCCTCATTTACCTGTTTTTGGCCAAATTTCATTTGGTTTTATGTAAATCATTTTTCGGCTTGGCAGGAAATGAAATTCTGCAGAAAACTAAACGTGAGCCGCCAGCTGAACCCGAAAGGTCAAACGCAAGCGGGGCGGGCTGGACACGATGCCCGGCTATGAAAATGGGCAACGTGGCATGCAATGGGTTTCATTAGATGCCCAACCACCACACCTAACTCCCCACCCACCCACCTAGCAGCTGAGCTGCAATTTGGCACACATGAATTTGCCACGCAAAGCTTTCAAATTTCACGCCCTATTAGATCACACAGCGGGTAGGAGTTGTATTCCCGCACCCCAACCCCTTCATTGAACAGGCTATTGCCGCTGATTAGAGGCCTCGCATTGTGAGTGCATTCACTTGCCCGACTCGATTCATCGGCCTTGCATTACCCTGCAGCAAAGGACGCTTTCGGTCCATTTCCGTTTCCGGTAGCTCCAAATTTTGCTGGGCAAAGCAAATTTATAATGCATTATATGCAGAATAATGCGGAAATTATTTGTTCATAACAATGCTGACAATTTAATACCCTTTAATTCATCTGATTTGCGATCTACGTGACCGCAAAGAGGTCCTTTCATACACAAATTCAAGAGTCATCCGATTGTTCCTATGGCAGATTTTGCTTAAATATTAGAAGCTTTTATTTGCTGAGTTTGGTTGGATAAACAACCAAAAATAACTTAAAAACCAAATTTATCAAATTCAATTTGGTTTTTAAGTTATTTTTGGTTGTTTATCCCAACCAAACTCAGCAAATAAAATGTATATATATTTTTTAATAATTATTTATACTAACCATTGTTCATATAAAAGCTATATGATATAGTGGTCCGATCCGGCCAATTCCTACATATGAACTGGCTGCTTTAAAAATACGTTTCAATGCCGAATTTTATGATATAAACTCAGATATGCAGACAGACGGACTTGGCTATAACTACTTTTGTTAGACAACTACAATACCCTTTGCAAGGGCATACAATTATCTAGACTGTACTAAAGATATAATTCTGATTTATACGACCTAAAGTTAATTTTTTTCTTATAGATAATACACAATGGGCTGAATTGAGCTGAATTATCTGAACTATCTATGAACCATTTGCACACTCTTCAATTTCGTGCACTCTGCTCAAATGGATGTGCTTTAAATATTTATTAACAGTCTGGTTTTTAAATAATAAACAAGACAGAAAAGCAAAATGATTGTAGACGGTTCAAAAGGCGCCGCCGACGCGTGTTATGATGTTGTACAATAATTTGTTGTTGCTGTTGTTGTGGCCGTTGTTGTTGCTAATCTGGTTGTTAAACAACCAAACAAAATGTGGCCAAGTGGTCGCAGCTCCCATAAAGTCAGCGCAAGGCTTCAACTTCAGCTCGACGCAGATGATCAGCTGAAGGGTTGGGGAGGCGGGGAGTGTGTGTGTGTGTGTGGGGGGGGGGGGGGGTGAGATGTGGGGCTTGGCAACCCAGTGAAGTGGAAGTAAGCTGCGTTTCGTTTTTCACAGAAGACGCGTCTCGGGAAAAAGGTTTAAATTAGCAGAACGCAGCTGAGGCAGCAGACACAGAGTGGAAGAGGGTGAGAGAGAGAGAGAGAGAGTGAGAGACAGACACAGACATGTAGACGGCAAATGTTGTTTATTTTTTTTTTTGGTATATGTTTGTTGTTCCAAGGAAAATGCCTCCGCTTTCGGCTACTACAACTGTTATTGCTGCTGCTGCTGCTGCTGTTGTTGTTGATGTTGTTGCTGGGGCAGGCTGGTCCTATCGTCTTTGTGAAATCAGCCACGTGAGGCGAGCAGCGCACTGTGGTAAATGCTGAAAACAAGCTTAGGGCGATCAATTATGTAATGACAATAGTTTAGAAAATATTTTACATACAAAATAAAATAGTATTTAAATTAATTATTATTTCATACTTGTATTCCAACCATTTTTCAACAAAAGATGTTTAACTTCTTTATTTTTTATAAGAAAATACTTTTTTTTTAAATTTAAAATTATTTAACAAATTTATTTAATTTATAAAATTACTTAAACCATCAAGTGCTAGTTAATAATATGTAAATGTGGTGTTATAATTTTCGGTCTCACAAGCTGCGTTTCTTGCCCACTGTGCGGGGGCACATAAATACAAATTTGACGCGGCGTTGAGGCAACAACAAGTAACGACAGCAACAACAGCTTCGAACTAACAGCAACAACAACAATCTAACTAACAACGCGCTCTAACTAGATGCAACTGACAATGTTTTTGCTGTTTCGTCTTCTTGGGTCGATGCTTATCCGAGCATATAAGCAGCCTCTTAACGGGCTCCAAACGGGCACAGTTTGGCAGGCACTGTTGAACTCATTATGCGATTTATGGGCCAACAGCAGCAGCTGCTGCAGGCAGACATTGCGTGAGTGAGTGAGTGAGTGTGTATATATATATATATATATATGCCACACACACACACACACCCCACCCCCTTCTCCCTTGTCAGCTTTCATAACGTCTAACCAGATTGACCAAAAGTAGCAGACGAACATACAATAAATAACAATCAGGTAGCTGCCAGTGGGTGGCAGGTGGGCGGAAGGGGGAGGTGGGTGGTGGTGCCGCAAAAGGCGCAGCTGCGGGCATACCAAATCGAGACAGCAAGTGGCGTTGGGGGCCACCCGCATCAACAACAAGAACAACAACAACACGAGGCAACATTTCGCGAAAACAGTTTGCGATGTGTCTGCGACTGGGCTTGGGATTGCAGCTGGGATTGACCACTGTGCAGCGACGTGGGTCAATTTTGATGCGCTGCGCACACAGTTGCAAGAGGCGCAGTGAAAGTCGCTGTGATGGCTGTCAAACTGTAAGGCAGCCACACGGCACGGCTCACTAACCTCGTGATTTACTATGCCAACCAAACGAAACAGAGCCAAAGCCGGGCCAGACCAGCCAGTGCACAGTGTGCGAAAATTAACAATCTGGCAAGGATAGCTAAGAAGCAAAAATTTGAAAAATATGCAATGTTCAATTTCATTTTTTTCGAAAAAATATAAAAACGATTGGGTACTTAATATATAAATTATAATATAAATAAAATATAAAAAATAGAGAATCTAGCGCATAGTGGGAGAAAATAAATTATATCCCAAATAAACAATATATTTGTTTGTATAAAAATGATTTGCAATATATTTTGAGAATACATTTTTCTTTAAGTTTCTTTTTTAGATAATTTAAATTAAATACATTTTGAAAAGTAACCATTTTGGAAAATTTTGTTTTTAACAGTGAAATGTTTAGCAAAACAAATTAACAAAAATTCCACAAAAAAAGCCTGCATTTAGATTGAACCAAAGCGATCATTATGGCCTACTGTGCGGTTGCCAGACAGTCGGCAAACGGCTAACGGCAATGAGTGACTGGCCAACTGACAATGCGCCGGAGAGGCAGGGGAAGGCGGCCAGGGGGGCGTGGCATGCGTTTTAACATAATGAAAATGTTTGGCAGCAACAGCAGCGCCAGAAGAAGAAGAAGATGAAACAACATTTGCATGGAAGGCATTTGCATTTTTTTTTTTGCACAACTGCAGGAAAGTGAAAATTGCATAAATAAAGCCAAAGTATCAGTAGTAATAACAACAACAACAACGACAACAGCAAAAATATTGAAGCAGGTCGCAGCTAAATGAGCGAAAGTGAACGCCCAAAGGAATGAAGCGAGGGGAGAGGGGGATGACGAGGCGTACGATAAAAACAGAATCAAGAAATCTGAACAGGAAATGCGGCAGCGTTTAGCAATTGGCAGCGCTTGTCAAACTATGATGCATGACCAATGAAAAAACCCAATTGTGGAACGACTGGACTGGAAAGTACACTGACTGGAAAATGTATTAACAGGCAAATGTCCCTTGAAATAAATTTTAAAAAATATGAAAGCTGATTTTAAGCTTATTTAAAAGCATTTTGCATATTTCATATTGATTTTAGGCTGATCAAAATTGCCATCGGCTGTAACCGGTTGCGCAATGCTCTATTTACAATTTGATAACAAGTTAAGACAGTCGAAAATGTTGCTTTTAAATTTTTTTAGCCTCAAGGCAGCGACCTTTAAATTATAATTTTAGAAATATCTTTCATTTTTTAAATTGTAAGACATTATATTATTTTTCAGTAGTCCTCGGTAGATGAGTTGTCTAAGTCTAAGTTTGGCCTGAAACTGAACAACGGGGATCCGGGTTCGAATCACAGGCTAGTGTATCTATTGTTCTAGTGTTCTATTTAAAAAATAGTTATGTTGATATTTTATAACTTTATACTTTAAATAATAATAGTAATAATTATTTTTCAATTTCTACCAAGTACCAAGCATTCATTCACTATTTACTTTATGTGACAAAGTTCACGGGAAATGTTATAAACGTACTAAAAAAAAACATTAATAATTTTTTAAATTATTTCGTATATCGTATATTATTTGAAAGGTAGACCGGAAAGTTAATAGTTTAGTGCTTCTCAAACTGATCAATTTTGTGAGGGAATATTTAATAAAATAGGCTAATTAAAATTATAGTACATGCCTTTTATATGTTATTATGACAGCTAGGTGACCAGTGCTCCAGTGCTTGTCTAACTGAAATTGGTAATGATAATATTATGCAAAACTGGGCGGCGGCTACCAACTAAGGCATTAAGCAATAAATTTATGTAAAATCCACGTTTCAAGCTGTAAACTGTCACGTCGTCAGCAGAAACAGCAGCAGCAACAACAACAACAACAACGACATGGTAGGCAACATACCTGATCCGCTGGCTGTGGCATGTGGCAAGAAGATGCTGTTGCGGGCTCAGCTTTTACACGAATTACGCGCTGCCGAGCACATTGTAATTCATATTATTCCGGGTGCGACAGGCGGCCGGGTCGGGCCGGGCCGGGCTGCTGCTCCATTTCAAATCCTTGGGGATTCTGCGGGCGAGCTGGGGCTGTGGCTCTGCCTGCGACTGTGAGTTGATTGTTATTTTTAGCACTTGGAAGGCTGCCTCAAGGTTGCCGCACTTTGCTTTTCTGGTGTCGCCAGCTTTTGTTGTTGTAGTTGTTGTTGCTGCTGCTTTGTCTCTGTCTCTGGCGGATTTTGCGCTTGTCAAACTTTTTGGCCAGCGGTCCCCGAATGGCTGAATCGGTGCAAAAATCCGGCTCTCATCTCTGGAGCAGAGCGAGCGCTGGGGACAGTTGGCTTAGAGATGGACGCGTGATTTGTTACTAAAAGAAATATTTTAAAAATTTATCAAATATTTTGAATTTTTTATAAATTGTAAATACATTACAAACATTTAGATTTATAGAAATATTTAAAAAAAATAATATTTTGAATACAATAAAATAAGCACAAAAATAAAAACCTTTTTATTTTTCTTATAATAGTTTAGAATTATTTCAAAATTACTTTGATTTATCTTCGATTTTCTTCAATATTTTCATTGCTGCCGCCAGCTTGTCAGCAGCAGAACTTTTCCAGCACCGCCCCCCTCAAAAAATTTGACAGCTGCTGACCGCCTTTTCTGACAACTTTTCCATTGTTTTCCGCCCAGCCCCCTCTTGTCAACTTTGGCTTATTTAGCACTTCGCGCTGTTGCTGCAAACGTCAGGAATGTTCCACTACGTCACATCACATGAAATATGAAATCAACGCGTAACGACGAGGAACTCGGAAAAACCAAAAACAAAATTTGAGAACAAATGAAGGATTTTCAAAGGACCTGGGCCGGTTGCGTTTGAGCATCACGTGACTGCGAGGTAGTGGCCAATTCCCGAAACGTTTTCTTTGCGTTTTCGATATCGATTTGATGTTTGTTTTCTTTTTCGCTTTCATTTCACGCTTCTCGCATTACGCTTTGCCTTGGTTAAATAATATGAGTAGAGAGCGTTTAAATCCTTGCCAAATCCTTTGCACAAATACTCATAAGTGCGCAGTCGAGATGGGCGGCGCGGTGTGCGGGGGAGGGGTGGGGCAACGGGGCGCCATTTAGGCGTCATTTGTTGACAGTACCCGAGGGAAGCGCTGATAGTTTGTTTTACAAATGTGGCAAGCAACCTCGCAACCTGCCACCCTCCCCCCTCCCCTCTGAAAGCGTAGCTTAATAAAATGCAAATGATGTGAAAATGCAGTGAAAAACGTGGGGAAAACCCCAAATGCCACTTGCATTTTTTCCCACAAACGTTGCAATTTCGTGAACTGTCCCACTCTGCCCCTCCGCCACGCTTCTTATCTATTTGTCCTGCTTTCTATGCATTGCGCTGTGTGGGTGTGAATGGACGTGGGTGGGGCTGGAGGATGTGCTCTCGATATTTTTCATACGCAAATAGGAGCATTCGCTGCCAGGCGACCATCTGATTATGCAACAATGATTGAGTATTTGCCCGGCTGGGAGGAGGAGATTGAGGGTATGGAAGTCAGAGAATGTGCCTGAAATGCCAGCGAGTGAGAGTGAGAGGGCAGATGTGGGAGTGGTGGCACTGGGGGCTGCGAGCGCTCTGGCATTCTTATCAGCAATTCACTTTCGCATACGGCGACGACGGCAAACAACGGAGCAGCATTTAAATTAGAGCTCAAATTTAATGTGAGAATTTGATTTTGGGCATAAACGTCGAGTTAGTTTTTAAAAAATATTGATATGCTAAAAATAATTAAATTTAGGCAATATCTAAATGTAAAAGCTCTCTTGTGTGGATACCAAATGTTAGAGTCGTTCTATCCTGATCTATCCTATTTAAGAGCAACAACAAATAAAGACTTTAAATGTCATCTACTACATTAATATAAAATGTATATTATAAATTGAATAAATACATTCAAAGCTTTCAAAAATTTTAAAATATTTCTTTGCGTGTTAATCGTAAAATTTAAGTTATGTTTAAAAAACACAATATGGGCTGCTTTAACTTATTGCAGCTATTTATTTTTTGAGTAAAATTTTGTTTAGAACTTTTTCCATTAAAAAATGTTTTTTTTTTAACTTCAATTACAACTACTTTCATTTCTATTGTCTTTGGTTGAATGCAAATCAAATAGTCTTTGTCCAAAAAAGTGAAATACTATATACACAAAAAGAATAATAAAATAAATAAAAATTTTAGCCTTTTTCAATTTCTCTTGCTTCTATTTAATTTTTTAATCCACCTTCTGTTTTTTTCAGTCTAAGAGGTTTTTATACGATCTACGAAAAGTTTATCTAAAAATAAATGGGTTGCTTTGTTGCAAAGCGTAGGGTAAAAGTTTGGAATTTAAAAAAATTGCCCAGCTTCAGGAGTTGCCCACCCGATAAAGCTGTCTGTTAAAAGAGCTAACACTAACTACTTTTTTTTTTAATAATTGATAAATTAATCTCTTAGGAAAAAGCTCTTAATTTAACCAACTATTGCCGCCACTTGATGCCCCACAAGAAATCAGCTTAAATGGAGTACGTCCTGCTGCCACAGCCGGGCTGATACGATGTCAAATACGTGGCCAAATACATATATCATGTGTCCGGCTGTGCCAAGTGCTTGAAAAACAGCAAGCTCACAAAAATTATGTTAAAAAATTAATTTGAAAATTGCGAACATGTCGAAGTCGAAATTTGACTTGAAGTTGCGAATCTGGTCGCAGTTGCCACCGGCTGGTGGGACAGCAACTGAACCCACTGCCACAACAAATTGGCGCAAATTAAACGCCCCGAACCGCAGGTGGTGAAGCAAATGGCAAAAATAGTAAAAGAAAAATTTAAATATGTATATGAAAAAAAGTGCAGCAGCCAGAAAAAATATATTTTAAAATCAAATTCGATTTGCGTTTGGCATTTTGTGTTACTTATGAGCCTGGGAATTGGTTCGCACAAGTTTTTTTTATTTTGTATTATTTTTTAATTGCGTAAGCTACAAATGTCTAACAAAAATCTTGAAGCTTTGGACAGGTATTTAAAGATAGTCATGATAAAATATGCTGCTCAAAAAGTTAATCAACTTTTGATTGCTGTATATTTATTATTCAATAATTAGCAATTTAAATTTATTTAAAATTTTTTAAAAGAAGTTAAAGGAAGAAATTTATTACGTTACAACTGTTGTATTTGTTTTCTTTAACTTTTTTTTATAAAAATTTTAACGTTAATTTTAAGTTTTAATTTTTGAAAGAAGTTTTAAATAAGAAAAAGTATAACAATTTCAAACTTCAGTAGAACTTTTTAGTTAATTTGAAATTTCTACTCCAAAAGATATTTAATTGTTGTTGAATGTTTTAAGCATTCTCCTTAAGTTGTACAATGTTTAACTGCTTTTTATTTAGACCACTTTTGCACTTGACTCATATTAATCTTTAGTCCTTGGTCTCAGCTCCTTCTTTGAGCCACTTGCTCCTAACACACTCAACTTGGCCGCGATACTAAAAACTGCCCTCAAAACTAATTTACGGATTTTCTGATCAAAGCTACAAGGGCAGCGACGTCGCCGCCGACTGCACAACAATAACTCCACATTGTGGTACTGTACACATTTGTAATTAAATATATCAGCCCACTTGCTTATAAAAATATATATACATATGTATATATGGATATGGTCGCATATGCATAATTATGTATACATTGGCGCACATGGCGCAGAGACTCAACAAAATGCTGTCCGCTGTCCGTGATCACTTTTGCTGATCAGTTCAAAAAATTGCTGGACTACAACAAGAACGAACTACAATAACAATAGCTATTGTTGTAGTTGCACTTGTTGTTGGTTTTTTTTTGTGCACTTTAATGAAACTTTAGCTTCGCCGCATGCAACAGCCGAAAGGGCAGCAGCGGCACACCCGACTGCAATATACCCTACTTATCAGAAGGCTGCAAATGGCTTGCAGCGAATATACCATTTATATTTAATATAATAAACTCGCATTTGATATAAATAGAAGTTTACAAAGTTTACAAATAGAAGTATATACATATATTTATATATATATCCCTCCTTCCATGCGTTACACATTCAGTGACAAAATTATAATACTCTCTGCAAGGGTAACAAAGCGCAGTGTCAGCTAAAAAATAAATTCTCCTAGCTGACTACAGTTTGGCAAGCACTGAGGCAGTACAGCGTGTGAAACGTAGCTTACGTAACGCCGTGGCTAAACGTTAAATGCATTTTTTTATAAGCTCGTTAAATTTCGATGCACGCATTTAAATTGTCAATTAGAAGTTAATTTTGTACTTCATTACCTGGAATTTGTGGCCTTGTGTAAGTTCTGATTGCGCTGCGGATTTCTCACGCTGCCGTCACGAATTCGCTTCCTGTGCTGACGCTGACGGCGACGACGACGCCGACAGTGACAGCGCAGCCAATGGGAGCCAAGCTAAAAGTAACTGAAAACTTCAGCGAGACGCGCAGGAATTTGCTCGAATTGCTTTATCTATGTACATTTATGCTTTATATACATACATTAAAATGGCACAATTTATATTCCCGCTTGTGCAGTGGACACACTATCCAAATACAAATTTCAAGGCCACAATTGGATATACAGTGAAAGCTCTATTAACGAACAGCTGCAGGCCAAACATGTTTTTAACTTTTTTGTTTCCATTAGGCGAACTCTTTTCTTACCAGATTCGTATCCTTTTTTGATACAACTGGATAATTTATATTGTACAAATTTAAAAATAAATGATTTTTATACACATTTCATTATTATGTTACTTAATGTTGTTGTATTTGTTAACAACGATTTTTCTTGTTATACTTCATTTTTTTTTTTTGAAATTTTTTTCAACTACTGTTCACTCAAAGAGCTTTCACTGTATCCACAGCGAATGCTGATCATTACAAAATTGTTGAATTATGAAAATATGTGTATATATTTAAGGATCAACATGTTCTATTTACACAACTCCTATAATAAAATAACTTATGGCATAGCTAGAGGATTTCAGAGTCCAAGTACATTTAAATGTAAACTTAAGAGTAGAAAACTGCGCGGGAGGATGATGCTTAGCAAAGCTAGCTGGCGCAGCTACTGCTCCACGTCCTTGGTCTGCGTTGGCGCCCCCATAACTACGCTTGTCGTCGTCGTCGCCTTGATCAGCTTGGAGTCCTTGATCGGCTGGGCGGTGACTGTCACAGTGGTTGGCTTCGAGACGGCGCCAATGTTGAGCACGCGACGCACTGCAGCGCCGCCAGGCGCAATGGCGGGTATAGCCACGGGCTTCAGGCCCGTTGCGGACTTGAAGTATATGTTGCGGAGCGGCTGTTTGGCCTCGCCCGGCAGTCCCACTGGACTGCTGATGACCTGAAACTGCGGATAGGTCTTATTGCCCAGGCGGAGTGCACCATGCGTCGCGCCAGCATTTAAAACGGGCGTGCCCGCAGTCGCCTTGAATGTCTGCAAATTGACCGTCTTCACATTGGCCGCGTCCAGCAGCACTTGGCTGCCCGTTGTGGGCGTGCCCACGGGCTTGGGACTATTCATAATGCGAATGGGCAGCGTTGGCAGCCGCGTTGCGCCCGCTGTTGCCGTTGCTGTTGTTGTTGCTGCTGTTCCCATGGGCTTCATGGCGCTGCGATTCAAATAGACCAGTTTATTGGCACCGCCCATCACAGCGCCCGCAGTTGTGCCCGACGTGAACAGCTGCTGAATGCCCTTGTTTATCACGATGCCCTTGGTATTGGTGACAATGCTGGTGGGCTTGAGGGGATTGCCGGCTTCCTTGATGATCTTCTGGCTGATAATCACCGGGTTGCCAGAGGCGCTGGCTGCAAGAGAGATTGTTAATTAGGAATAAAGTTAGAATAGCTTGGCTAAAGTTGCATTTTACCAGTTTTGATCGGCTGCTCCGTTTGCTGCTGCAGCTGCTGCTGCTGCTGCTGTTGCTGCTGCTCGGCATAGTTGCCTTCGTTGTCGGCAAACACAATGGGCATATCAATAATATTGGACAGATCCATGTTGTTCGCTATGGTTGTGGCCGTTGGCGCCGGCACGTTTTTGGTCATCTGCAGCATCGTTATGCCGCTGGCATTCTTGACCACCGTATACTTTTGCTGTGCCGCCGATGGTGTGGATGTGGCGGATGTTGTGGCGGCGGCTGCGGCAGTTACAAACTGTGTCGTTTGACCCGAGGGCGTTTTAAGCGTAAAGATTTGCTGGCCACTGGACGCGGGCAATGTCTTGACAATGCTCCCAATGCTCGTGCCGCCTGCCGCTGTGGGGCTGCCGCTGCTCTTGCTGATGGTGTAATTGACGAGCTTGGTCTGCGCTGGCAGCGACTTGAGCTGCACAAACTGGCTGGAGGGTATCATCTTGATCTTGGTGCCCGCCGTCAGCGAAACTGTTGTGGGTGGCGGTACTGGCTTGACGACACTCGTTGGCGTTGGCTTTGGTGCAACGGGAGCAGACGCCACGGGGAGTTGGCTATCATCATATTCGAGGGTTTCCTCCAGCATGGACTCAATGGACATGTTCATCTCCTCGTTGCTCAGCGCATGCTTCTCGGCAATGCCTGCTTTCGCCGCAGCGGGCAGCGGACGCGTCCGTGGCCGCCCAACTGTGGAGATGCGAACTGTTAGTCGATGAAACGGAAGGATGATCAGCATTTTAAGACAGGGACCGTAAATATAAAATATGATCGAAACGAAAATTTTTAAAATTAAATATATAAAAAAGCGAATGCCATGCAGAATGATTAGTTTGGTGAATACGAAAGGTGAATATAAGTACAGTGAAAGCGCTCTTGAACGGACACCAGCTAAGGTAGACGAAGAGCGAAAGAGACGTGGTAAAGTTGATCCAATAAAAAAAAAAATAAATTTAAAAAAAATAAATAAAATGTATATACCATAAAATATATATAAGTAAAAGTATATATATATATATATACATATAAAATATAATATATAATAATATATATATATATATATAATAATATATATATATATATATATACATATAAAATATAAAATATAATATATATATATATAATATATAATATTAAATAAAATATACTTTTTATATAGTTTTATGTATGTTAATTATAAGTAAATATTAAAAAATATTCTAGTTTGGTGTTTTCCCAATTTTTAATTGCATTTTTATCTTCAGTCAATTTTTGTTGAATTATTTTGCAAGAAAAGTTGTTTGCCTGCTTCACGGAAAAGCTTTGCACAAAAAACAGTTAAATACCTTTGCAGACATACACAAGATGGGGGGATATTTTAACTTCTAATCGGTTGTATCTATAGAAGGCTATATTATATAGTGAATCGATGTTGATTAGATTTTGTCTGTCTATGCGTTACTCTAAGGCAAATAAAGGGGATATATGGTATCCCAAGGCAGCTGTCCGTTAGCAGAGCTGTAGATCACTGTAGTCATATATTTAATATATATATATATATACATATTAGCACGCGATGTCTCATAACCGATACGGTCCCTGATTTGCATTGGACTAGCCCAGCTATACAAAATAAAAAAAAACGTTCTCGCATTTAAATTTACCCTTTCGCTTGACCGCAAACGGATCAATGAGACGCGGCGGCTTTGGTTTGGGCAATTTGGGCGCGCGCGCTTCTGTTTGATTAGTGGAATTAGTGGATTGGTGCAAATTGGATTTGAGGGAGGCAGAACGTGCAACGTGCGGCAACATGCAAAGGAGAACGGATGGTCGGATAAGTGCATAAAATGATAACGATGAAATGATTGTTAGTGCAATAAGATCCTCGATTGTTACTCACTGTGCGGCACAGATTTCGTTTTTGTGGGCAACACGCCGCCCTCCTCCTGGCCCTCGAAGGCCTTGCGCTTGCGCGCGGGCACCAGCTGCGCCTTGTTGAGATTGCCATCGGCCTGGATGTGCTGCTGTTGTTTGGGCTGTCGCTGGTACGCGTTGCTGCCTAGCAGCGAGGTGGGCATGCGTGGACCCGGCGGATTGCTCAGCGTCTTGTCGACAAACTCGTAGACCTCATCCTGCAAGGAATTGGGGAGTTAAGTTTTAAGGGTGGCATTCAAATCGTATTTATGTGTGGGGACCTACCACCACCATGGCGTCGACCATGGCCTGGGTGACGCCTTCGATGCGTCGCTTGCTTTTGGGCACACGCAGTGCATCATCCGCACTGCCGACGACGACTAGCGAGGATTCGGATTGCATGCGCTCGCGCAGCCCCTCCATTTCCTCCTGGCTGCTGCGTGCCGAATTCTGACCGATGACGAACAAAATCGGCGCCTTTATGTCCAGCAGGCGATCGTCGGGCGCACCGCGCGGTCCGCGCAGCGTGTTGTACGCAAAGCCCATGCAAATGACACACGCAACGCTCTCCGACATGGCCACCTGCAGGGCCAGCACCGAGCCGGCATTGAAGCCGACCAGAATGATGCCGCGATGGGGATTCTCGGTGCGCAGCTCGTGAATGCGCACGCGTGTCAGCGAGACAATCGTCTCGGCCACTTGGTCCAGATTCTGGCGACCAACGCGATCATCTATTGAAGGGGAAATATCAAATTAAATATATAAAACAAGTAAAAACGTTTCAGTCGGGTGAAACCGACAGCGCAATACTTGTTCACAGCCAAAACATATTGCAACACCCCCCGGTTATACATGAGTATATATTCCAAGTTTTAAGACTCAGACGGATGGACAGCAAGTCGGACATTGCACAAGCCAAATATGCTCTTTTCACTTCGTGACCGAGTATAATTAATAATATACAAACTATGAGCTACTCACTCGTATTGGGCAGCGTGATCTGTACAACTTGTGTTATGCTAGCCAAAGCCTGGTACCAGTTCTGCATGCGCTCCGGCACAGGGCCGCTGGTGGGCATATTGGGCACGGCAACCATGATGGCATTGTGCGCCAGATGCCGCGACCTGGCCAGTATTTCCGGTTGCCAGCGCTTCTTCATAACGGGTGCGAGCAGCTCTTGGCTGTTGTTGAGCGGCCGGCTGAAGAGCATTTTGTCAATGAGCGTGGGCAGTTTGCTTTTGAGCGTCTGCATGATATCCAGATAGGAGGCCATATACGAGGGCGGCAGCTGCTCCATGAGCAGCGCGTGCAGCCATTGGGTGGTGCGCGGCTCCCAGGCGATGCTGGCCAGAGCGCGACGCATGCGCGAACTTGACTTGTCGACTGCCACACGACGATGCACCGCCTCGTGCTGGCGCTTATCGTTGGCCAGACGCGCCAATTGATCCTGATCCAAAATGTTGGACACCTTATCGAATAAAGTTTCCTGCATGTATGTCCAGCCAATGCTGAGCGAAAGAAGATTGAATATTTCACCAAATTGGGAATGTATTATATAGATTTAAATCACCCACCGATTAATGCGCGCCTGCCAATCCTGCTCGTCGGAGTTGATGTTTCGCACGTATTTGGCGATGCGTGCGCACTCGTTCATTAGCTCCTTGGCGGCAATCTCGTCGTAGGGCGGTATATGCGCCGCCTGCTGCGAGTCAGTGGACTCTTCGTGGGCGGGATACGTGTGGCAGGTGGGGCACTGCGGCGCATGACGCACCAGGATGGTGCGTGCTGGCGCCAAGCCATTGTTGATGGTGTTGTCCGGGCGCGGAGCGTCGCGCATATAGGTGTGCTCCATGGAGGCTTCGCTGGGTGCCGAAATTGTGCTAGACTGCATTGAGAGAAAGGCAGAGAGAGGAGGTTAGACAATAAAACAGAGCAAGTGCAGGAGGAGATGGGTGCTGTTTGGGATGTGTGTGAGAGACTCATGCAGGACAGATTAGTGCGCTTTTGAATCTGGAATAAGGAGGAATGGCTATGACGTATTTATTACACTCTCTGTTGAAATCGGTGCGGAGGCAGTTGAAGCTGCTGCCGCCGCTGCTTTGGGCGGCGAATTCAGTATGGACGCTGCGCTGCCCAGCTGGCCAGCCTTGACCACATAGTAGGAGGTGTTTGTGGCGGCGGCTGCCGCTGCAACTGTTGTTGGCATTTTTGCCGTTGTTGTTGTTGTTGTCATTGCTGCCGTTGGCGCCGCCGCTCGGGTTATGTGTGTGTGTGCGTGTATGTGTGCTTGTATTTTTGTGTATGGCGTGCCAGCCCTGGCAATGAATTTGCTCGGGCTATATGTAATAATCGAGGAGCTGCTGCTGGCGGCCGACTGCATCTTTGGTTTCTTCTCTAGCACCACAATTTCGTTCTTGTTTTTCGTTTGTTTCATTTGCAACATTTTGTGTGTAGTTTTTTTATTATTTGTTTTATTTGGTTACTCGCTGGCTGCAGGTTTTTCTGCTTCTTCTTGGTCTGCGTTGCAGCGCTCTCGGCGGTGTTTTTTCGTTATTCGCAATCTGTTCGCACTTGTCTATTTGAAATGCACTTTTAATCGACGACAAATTATTGTGAGATTTTCTTTATATTTTAATTTCGTATATTCCCGATGTTTTCCAGGTTTTCCTTAAAAAATCACTGCCTGCGTCTTCGCAATTAAAACATGGCGTGTGCTTTGGGCGTTGCCACACCGACTGACTTTATGTGTCGCTATGCGCAGGTCTGGCAACGCCAAACGTTGCCATCGGTGTCCCAAAAATATGTAATTTCGCCACCATTTTATTAAACACGCACAAACCGCGCTTTAAAATGACATTGCAGTTGATTATATAAAATGCCTTCACTTACCGTATCGCTGGGCGCTGGCGTTGCTGGCGGCATATTGGCATTATTCGGCTGATGCTGTTCGCTATCGTCGAGGGCCACATTCTGCGCAATGTGCCCGCCGCTCTGCACGAAATTGTTAAAGCACTCGAAAAACGAAGACATTTTCGAAGCGTACGATCAACAATGTCTCACTTGAACTCAAACGTACGGTTGTAAACTTATAAACAAAATACAAAACATTAAAAAGCGAGCGTAGCTTGCTCAAAATATGTCAAGATTGCAAAAGTGTTGCCACCCTATGCACCAACGGCGTTTTACAGTACTTCCACCAAAACAGATGTTTTCGTGGCGCTCGGGATGGGCGCGTGTCGTCGCGTGAGGCCAAACACCAAACAAAATACGAGGCTGTCCAGCACGCGGCCATCATTAGTTAGCGTGTTCGTTTTGTTTGATTTTTTTCCAAACGTTTTGTGCCGATTTTGTTGAATTATTGACGCAGTTCTTGCGTTAATTTTGCAAAATGGACGAGCTGCAACAGCTGGAGTACCTGTCGCTGGTGTCGAAAATCTGCACAGAACTCGACAACCACCTGGGCATCAACGACAAGGACCTGGCCGAGTTCATCATCGATTTGGAGCAGAAGCATCGCGACTACGAGGCCTTTCGCAAGGCGCTGCTGGAAAATGGTGCCGAATTTCCCGATTCGCTTGTCCAGAATCTGCAGCGCATCATCAACTTGATGCGGCCCAGTCACGCCGGCAGCGATGCCAAGACAGAGCTGGGCGCGGTGAGCGGCAAAGGCGACAAAAAGTCGCAGCTAATGAAAATGTTTCCCGGCCTAGCGCTGCCGAACGACAAATACAGCAGCAAAGGGGAGGAGGGGCAGAGTGGGGAAGCCAAGCAAAAAGTGGATGTTAAGAAGAGCGAGATGAGCGACGTGGACGCGGCCATGCTGGAACTGGAGGCGCTGGCGCCGGGCGAGGGCAATGAGGAGCTGAAAGAGAGCAAGCGACGGCCACGCTCCAGTTCCAGAGAGCGGCATAAGCGCAAGGAGCGCAGTCGCAGTCGTGATCGGGAGCGAGAGAAAGAGAGGGACAGACCAAGAGAGAGGAATAGGGAGAAGGACAGAG
Source organism: Drosophila colorata (assembly GCA_035041545.1). Classification (NCBI taxonomy): domain Eukaryota; kingdom Metazoa; phylum Arthropoda; class Insecta; order Diptera; family Drosophilidae; genus Drosophila; species Drosophila colorata. Next base: position 786,086 of record JAWNLD010000453.1, read on the forward strand.
ACAGAGAGCGGGATCGGGAGAGGGATAGGGATCGGGAGAGGGACAGAGACAGAGAACGGGATAAGGAACATCGCCGACGTCGCAGTCGCTCCCGCGAGGATCGTGATCGCGGTCGCAGACGTCGCTCCGGCTCACGTGAACGCCACGACAGACACGAGCAGCGTCGACGACGGTCCCGTTCCCGTTCCAGATCCCGCGACCGCAGCAGTCGTCATTCTCATTCGCAGCAGCTGGAGAAGATGCCGCCGCCGGCGGCTGTGCTGAGCGACGATCCCGAGCTGGGCAACATCTACTCGGGCAAGGTGGCCAACATAGTGCCATTTGGCTGCTTCGTGCAGCTGTTTGGCGTGCGCAAGCGCTGGGAGGGATTGGTGCACATCTCGCAGCTGCGCGCCGAGGGCCGGGTGACCGACGTCACCGAGGTGGTTGCGCGCAACCAGACGGTCAAAGTAAAAGTCATGTCGCTAACCGGCCAGAAGGTGTCGCTCTCGATGAAGGAGGTGGACCAGGAGAGCGGGCGCGACCTCAATCCGCTGTCGCACGCGCCTGAGGAGGACGAGATATCGCTGCGAGACCGCAATCCCGACGGGCCTTTCAGCAGCAGCACCTCCTCCATACTGAATCTGCAGGGCAACAACATCGACGGGGATGAGCACGAGTCCCGCAAGCGCGTGACGCGCATCTCCAGTCCGGAGCGCTGGGAGATCAAGCAGATGATCAGCTCCGGCGTCCTGGATCGCAGCGAGATGCCAGACTTCGACGAGGAGACTGGCCTGCTGCCTAAGGACGAGGACGACGAGGCGGACATTGAGATCGAAATTGTGGAGGAGGAGCCACCATTCCTCTCCGGCCATGGACGCGCCCTGCACGACCTGTCGCCGGTGCGCATAGTCAAGAATCCGGATGGATCGCTGGCGCAGGCGGCCATGATGCAGTCGGCGCTGTCCAAGGAGCGGCGCGAACAGAAAATGCTGCAGCGAGAACAGGAGATGGAGGCATTGCCCAGCAATCTCAATAAGAACTGGATCGATCCGTTGCCCGAGGAGGACACTACACGCCACCTGGCGGCCAACATGCGCGGCATGGGCGCGACGCCCCAAGAGGTGCCCGAGTGGAAGAAGCACGTGATCGGCGGCAAGAAGTCCTCGTTCGGCAAGAAGACCGACCTCACGCTCGTCGAGCAGCGCCAATCGCTGCCCATCTACAAGCTGCGGGACGACCTCATCAAGGCCGTCACGGACAACCAGATACTGATCGTCATCGGTGAAACCGGCTCCGGCAAAACGACACAGATCACCCAATACCTGGGCGAGTGCGGCTTCACGGCCCGGGGCAAGATTGGCTGCACGCAGCCGAGGCGAGTGGCGGCCATGTCCGTGGCGAAGCGTGTGGCCGAGGAGTACGGCTGCCGGCTGGGCCAGGAGGTGGGCTACACGATCCGCTTCGAGGACTGCACCAGTCCGGAGACGGCCATCAAGTACATGACGGACGGCATGCTGCTGCGCGAGTGCCTCATGGAGGCGGAGCTCAAGGGCTACTCGGTGATCATGCTGGACGAGGCGCACGAGCGCACCATCCACACGGACGTGCTCTTCGGCCTGCTGAAGACCGCCGTGCAGAAGCGGCCAGAACTGAAGCTGATTGTCACCTCGGCCACGTTGGATGCGGTCAAGTTCTCGCAGTACTTCTTCGAGGCGCCCATCTTTACGATACCGGGACGCACGTTTCCCGTCGAGGTGCTGTACACCAAGGAGCCGGAGACAGATTATCTGGACGCATCGCTGATAACCGTAATGCAGATCCATCTGCGCGAGCCGCCTGGCGACATACTGCTCTTCCTGACTGGCCAGGAAGAGATCGACACCGCCTGCGAGATACTCTACGAGCGCATGAAGAGCCTAGGTCCGGACGTGCCCGAGCTGATCATCTTGCCCGTGTACTCGGCCCTGCCCTCCGAGATGCAGACGCGCATCTTCGATCCGGCGCCCGCGGGCAGCCGTAAAGTGGTCATTGCGACGAATATTGCGGAGACTTCGCTCACAATCGACGGCATCTTCTACGTGGTGGATCCCGGCTTTGTCAAGCAGAAGGTCTACAACTCCAAGACCGGCATGGACTCGCTGGTGGTCACGCCCATCTCGCAGGCGGCGGCCAAGCAGCGAGCAGGCCGTGCCGGACGCACGGGACCCGGCAAATGCTATCGCCTCTACACGGAGCGCGCGTATCGAGACGAGATGCTGCCGACGCCAGTGCCCGAGATACAGCGCACCAATCTGGCCACCACAGTGCTGCAGCTGAAGACCATGGGCATCAACGATCTGCTGCACTTCGACTTTATGGATGCGCCGCCCGTGGAATCGCTAGTGATGGCCCTGGAGCAGCTGCATTCGCTCTCCGCCTTGGATGATGAGGGCCTGCTGACGCGCCTGGGCCGCCGCATGGCCGAGTTTCCGCTGGAGCCGAATCTATCGAAAATGCTGATCATGTCCGTGGCACTCCAATGCTCCGATGAGATCCTGACGATCGTCTCCATGCTGAGCGTGCAGAACGTCTTCTACAGGCCGAAGGACAAGCAGGCGCTGGCCGACCAAAAGAAGGCCAAGTTCAACCAAGCGGAAGGTGAGTCTGAACTAACCCGGATTACATATAAACACAAGCTAATTGGAGTTATCTATCGCCAGGTGACCATCTGACGCTGCTGGCCGTCTTCAACAGCTGGAAGAACAACAAGTTCTCCAACGCCTGGTGCTACGAGAACTTTGTGCAAATCCGCACGCTGAAGCGTTCGCAGGATGTGCGCAAACAGCTACTGGGCATCATGGATCGTCACAAGCTGGACGTCGTGTCCGCGGGCAAGAACTCGGTGCGCATCCAGAAGGCCATCTGTTCGGGCTTCTTTCGCAATGCGGCCAAGAAGGATCCGCAGGAGGGCTACCGCACCCTGGTCGACTCCCAGGTGGTCTACATACATCCCTCGAGCGCGCTGTTCAACCGACAGCCGGAATGGGTCATCTACCACGAGCTGGTGCAGACGACCAAGGAGTACATGCGCGAGGTAACCACCATCGATCCCAAGTGGCTGGTGGAGTTTGCGCCATCCTTCTTCCGCTTCTCGGATCCCACCAAACTCAGCAAGTTCAAGAAGAACCAACGACTGGAGCCGCTCTACAACAAATATGAGGAGCCGAACGCATGGCGCATTTCCCGCGTACGCCGACGCCGCAATTAAGCTACACTTCCCCTCTATTTCGCTTCGTATTTGTATTTAGTAAACGCTAAGTAACAATTAAAATAAGTTCGCTGCCACTGTGCCGGGTGCCTCAATAGCCCTTGTGTCCGCGAAAGCGCTGTCGATTGTCCAGCTGGAATGAGGGGAATTGTGACTGTGACTGTGTCCAACTGGCTGCTGTGGCTACTCACCAGCGAGCGCTTGCACTCGTAGAAGGTGTTCCGCAGCACCTGGCACTCCGGCGGCACACTGTTGTCCTGCAGACACTGGCGCGGCGTCTTCCGGTCCAGGCGACAGCACTCGCTCTCCAGCAGGCACATTTTCAGATCCGCACGCACGCCAGCACAGGCTGTCTCATCCGCCAGCTTTTCGTTGCCCTCGTAGCGCATCATTTTGTACGAATTGTAATTATTAACAGTGTTTTAATTCCTTCTTTTATTCAAACGAATTTGTTATAACATCTGCCAAAGCAGCTGTTGATTGCGGCTGTTTGCAGCGTTGCCAGACATCGTACATATGTACAATTACCAATAATTTAGACAACACTTTAGATTTTGATTTGATTGATTGTTTTGATTTGATTGTTTTGTTTTAATGTAGCAGCAATTGGTTTAGATTTTTTAACAGGCAGCTGAGAGTTTTAATTAGTTGTACTGTGTTCTTATGCAAATGCTCAAATTCAAATAAATTTTCTATTGCCGCTACAAGAAACGAAATAAGCAATTTATCGATATTTTTTTGTACAACACTGTTTGAATGTTTTTCTGCAAGCAACAGCGACTCCGGCAATTTGTTTAAATGTAACTAAAATTGTTCGTTGACTTCGGCAGAATACAATGGGCTATGATGAACGCAGTGATGGCAGCAGCTCCAGCGATGCGCAGGAATGTTTTCAGCGCAGCATGTCAACGAAATTGGGTACACAGCAGGTGACAATGCCCAAGCATATTCCCTTTCCGGAGCACGCGACCACGTCCGAGTGGCTAAGCGAGCTCATCATGTGCGCCTTCACCTTGGTCGCGGCAATTGTGCAGTTCATTAATATATATCGCACCAACTGGTGGCTGCCACAGTTCCAGACGCGTCCCATGGTCGTACGTATTTACAGTTTCCGAAGTCCCATTTTATTTCCACCTGCTTGCAGAACATTGAGCTGATCGATCCATATTTGCGCTATATCATACTGATACTGAGCACGCGCCGGTTTCTGTACTGCCTGCTGCTGGCCAAGTGGAGGAGCACCGAGCGCCGTCTGTTGCGCCTGAGCATCAAGTACGGCTTCGGCGGCCTAGTGCAGCTGGCCCTGTGCTATTGCGCCTTCCGACTCTATCAGCAGCACACCTACATACTGCTCTTCTTCCTGAGTTATCCGTAAGACTCAATGGGATTCTGCCTATTTCCACTATATATCATTGCCAGTTCTAGTGTGGTCGTGTATTTAATAATCTTTGGCTTTCAACTGGAGCCATTCCTGCGCACCCGATTCGAGATACCCGGCATCTACATAAACGACATGCCCGTACACAGCTGCACCACGAATGCGGCCCAAATACGCGACGAGATTGAGACGCTGCGTCACGATTTTAACAAGCGCTTCAAGCAGCTGATCTTCACCTGCATGCTGAGTGCCTATCTGGTGCTCGTGCCGTGTTTCCTCGCGGTGACCGTCCACTATAATGTGATGCGTGCTGCCCAGCATTGCATTATTGTGTGCCTGGGCGCTTTCAGCTTATCCGCCGTGTTCCTCTACCCGGCCAAATACAGCGACACACTGCATCGAGCCACCCTGCACCTGGGCAGTTGGCAGCGCATGGATCGCGATACGCAGGCGGCGCCCTCGCAGCTAATTGTGGCGGCCAATGCGCAGACTTGGTCCAAATATACGGTCTACGGACATGGCACCGTGGTCAAGCACAATGGATCGCTGTATCGCAGCCACGGGCTAGTCACAGTGGCTTCGCCGGGCAATGCCAGTCATCTGCGGTTCTATGTAAGTTGAAGAATCGCCAGTCAATTGAATTGGCAACTCATTGTCCGCTTTGCCTTTGCAGAAACTGTTTCAAAATCCCACTGTCATCTACTCCACGCTGGCCACCCTGCAGGCAGCCGTGCTGCTGGTGGAGATCGCGTCATTGAACGCGGCCAGCATTGAATGGCATTTTGTGCTGTCCATCAGCTTTGTGGCCTTCACCAGCATGATCGCCTTCTTCATGCTGGTGCGGGATTATCTAATCACCAAGCATCTGTACAAGGCCGAGTGCTCCTCCATTTACAACTAAGTCATCTGCAACCAGCCAAGGGAAACTGCATTCCCAGCAAAAGTGTCATGCCAAAGAGCCATTTAAAACTCAATTCAATGAGAAATAAATCGAATAGATGGGACTTTACTAAATATTTAAATTTTTATGTACGACAACAACTAAATCGTTGCCTCCGGCTACATCGCTCAAAATTAACTTATTTATCCACTTCTCGCGCTCTTCTGCTCGTTGTAGACCCAGGTGCTGCCCTGCTTGTGGTCGCGCACATTGATGCCATGTCGGTGGAGCAGCGCACGCAGCTTATCGCACACGCTCAGCAGCTCCACATTCTTGACGTCGCCACCAACTGCTTGATCCCGCAGCTGGCAGCGCACGGCCAGCACATCGGCAATCAGCGCACTGACGTCCACGCGACCTATGGTATCTTGGAGCTGCTGTTGGGTCGCTGTCGCGGCCAGCGGACTGATGCCAAAGTTCATCATGGCTATGCTGATAAAGTTGCCAGCTGCCAGCAGCAGGTCCAGACAGTGTCCCGGCTCCTGTTCGGCGTTCGCTTGCTGCTCGTTGATGCAGCGGCTGATGCTGCTCATCTGATCGATCAGAACGGTAACGGCACGCGCCGTGTCAAAGTCATCGCGCAGGCTGTCATCGAACTGTTGCACCATATGCTTCAGCTGGGCGCGCAACGCGCCTTCGTCCAGATATTTCAGTGGCTTCTGGAACTGCATGTAGGCGCTGAGATCGGCGTGGAAGTTCTTAAACTTGCGCAGTGTTTGTCGGGCCGTCAACATCAGCTGATCGCTGTACGGCATCGCATTGTGATAGTTGGACAGCAGGCAGGCCATGCGGAACTCATCCGCCGTGTAGCTCTGCAGCAGATCCGTCACGGTTATGGTGTTGCCCAGCGACTTGGACATCTTTTGCCGGTCACCGGCCAAATGCAGCTGGCCGGTGTGCAGCCAGTAATTGACCCATTGATTGGTCTGGAAGTGTGCACAACATTGGGCCTCCTCGTTCTCGTGATGGGGAAAGATTAAATCGAGTCCGCCTGCATGGAAATCCAGTTTTTGGCCAAAGAACATGCCGGCGATGGCGCTGCATTCAATATGCCAACCAGGTCGTCCTTCACCACCCCAGGACGACTCCCAGCTGGGCTCGTTCTTATCCTTTTTCGCCTTCCACAGCGCAAAATCAGCCGCATTACGCTTCCCCCCTCTTTTATCGTACTGTCACTGCTGCCCGCGCTCACCCTCTGCAGTTTGCCATAGTTCACACACTTGGATACGTCGAAATATACAGAATTATCCTTTGTCACATAGGCCTGCCGATTGGCCAACAGTTGCTCGATGAAGCGCTGGATGGCGGGTATATTGGCCGACACAAGCGCACGTAAGTTGGGAGGCTTCACGTTCAAACGCAACATGTCCCGCTTGAATTCGTCATCGTAGCTTTTCGCAAGCTCTATCCAGTTGCGTCCGGTTTCCCTGCTCCGTTTGATGATTTTGTCATCCACATCAGTAATGTTCATGGCCGTAACCAGATTGTATTTGAAATGGTCTCGCAAGATGCGCTGTATAATGTCCACTTTGACGTAGGTGCTCGCATGGCCCACGTGCGTCCTGTCATAGACTGTCGGACCACAGGTGTACCAGCTGATCATCTGGGGATTGCGCAGCACCAGCGGCACCTTCTCCCGCACACTGCGATTGTAGATGCGGATACCCGTGTCCTCGCCACACGGCCTTTCCCATGTGCTGGCCACCGAGAGCTCATCCGCTCTCGGACCCGACTCGACGCCGATGCCGAACTTGCGTCGGATCCATTGCGAATTTCGCAGTTGCCTGCATTCCTCTAGACGGCAGCTAATCAACAGGAATTCATTATCTATCAGCGACTTGCATCTATCCGTATTTCTACTTACAGTTTAAACATCATTTCTGTTACGCTACAATAATTTTGAAATATAAGTAAACGACCTACAGTATATAAAGTTGTTTGTTTGAATTTATCAACAGCTGACTGACGACTAACGATTATTGAGCAGCAACAGAAAACTCGATTACACCAGAGAAACCTGATGCTGTCACTTTTGCCCGCGGTAACTTTCTTGCAGTCCCTGGTTTTCAAAAGTTTTATAATAATAATGTGAGCAAAATGGAGTTATGTGTTTTTTACAAAAATAACTAACAATATTTTAATATAACTGTAGATCTTTAGATAAAGATTAGCTACAAAATGTAGAATTCTTCAAGCATACATATACCTTTTTATGCACATATGTATGGAGATATATATCCGCTTGATAATTAAGACACAAACCAGTCATAAAAGCTGCAATAGTTGCCCGTTTGTGTTGAGCTTTTCTATGCGCGAGTTTAACCTTAACATTGTGCGGCTTATGTCCTTATCGGGTTTCCAAGACCCAAGTACATACCAAAAAATAAAATTTGCATAACTTTCCCAAATTTGATGATATTTTGATCATAGTTTGTCGCTAAATTTATTCTACATCTAAAATGTATGCCTTAATATAGTGAAATTTTTTGTTTAATTTTACAAAAAAAATAACATTCAGATTTTTGAAAAAGAAATGATGAAAATTTAGAATCCTAAATTTTGGGTTTTAATTGATTGCTGGTGTCAAAAACATTCAAAAAATAAAACTTCAACTGCTAAATTTAATGCATTTTTGTAAATGTACTTTTTGGTTTTACCCCATATTGTTTTGAAAAACTTTTTTTAAAATTTAGAATTCTGATTTATGGTTTTTAATCAATTGTGGGTTTTAGAAGTAATACTTAAAGCTCAAAAAAATGTGACTGAAATTTACCACAAAATTGACAAACATTTACTTTATTTATTTTTATTTAGTGCTCAAAATCGTTAGTTAATACCCCTACTAAACCTTGTACTCTAATAACTGTGCTGAACCAGTTTTCATGCTTCAACAACAACAACAAGTTGAATTATTCCAGTACAGTTCTATAGGATGTGCTAAATCAATATAAGAAACCATTGTTTGGCAAAAATCATACGCACCGTTTGCTTGTTGGTCCAAACCTTTGCCAAAGCGTCAATGCGTAAGCAAACACAACAACGAATATTGGGGTCAAGGATATTAGGCACAAGTAGGTGGGAAATTCAGTTGGCAGTCGAAAAACAAACCGGATTTTTTTTGGTAACTAAATTAAATGTGAGTTAGGCATTTGCTTTGACCAGCGTGGAAAAAGAGGTTAAATTAAATTGCAAACAAATTAAAAGGGAGTTATAGGGCAGCCTGGAATTCCCATTGAGTAAGTGCTAAAAGAAAATATACATACATATATATAAAATGTGCGCAATGTGCAATTCCAATTTGAATTTCACAGATTTACCACATGGGCTTGGTCTTTTGTTCGCTTATGAGCAATTGATATTAATTTATTGGCCATGGCTTAAATCGCCGAATCGCCGCCCACAGACATCGCGTGAAAACATTTGTGCGCCCAGAAATTAGCATGAACAGCTATCAGCTTGTTGCTAACGTGGGCCCCACCTAGTGCAAGGTGCAGTTGCTCAAATCATAGAAATTAGATTGAAAGCCTGGCCAGGCCGGGCCTGACGAAGTACGACCAAGTATGCAATGGGTTTGGTGCCACTGATTAAGGTCAGCACAGCGAATACACTCAGCGTGTGTGTGTGGTTCGGGCAAGGAAACCCAGCCTAAAAACGCTTTTAAGCCCTAACGAGCGCCCAAAAGCTGAAGCTGATTTTTTGGGCTTGGAAATCCCAACAATTATTTCGATTTCAGAGCAAACACTCAAAACAAAAACCCAGTTTAAACTACAAAAAACTACATTTGAAAGGGATTGCACTAGAATTAATTCCGCTTTGTTCCTTAATTTTCAAGTAATCTTAAATCCTCAACAATTTAGTATGAATTCTCTGTTTTAAACAAATTTTAAAAATAAATTAAAGTCGAGCTGTAATACATAGTTATATTATAAAAATTTAATACTTGAAATAAGACTAAAATGTTCTTACTGAAAGAGGAAAAAACGCTGTCCACGTAAGGGCATTCTTAAATTTAGTAAAAAAAAAAACAAAAAACGCCCACATACAACAATTGGTATAATTAAAATAAGGAATTGTATCGCTTCTTAGATAAGCTGCTGTATTTGAATCTGCTTAGGAATCTTGGGATTATAAAAAAATTCTTGAAATAAGAATTTTCAAGTTTCTCCCTAGGACTGATTTTGACAACTCTTGTACTTAATTAAAATTCCATATTCTTGGCTGTTTCTCTAAGTGAGCCCGACGCATTTGTTTAAAGATATTCACGCAGAATATTGTTTTCTTGAGTGGAAAATTGAGAGACACGCAGTCAATAGAAAAGCCGAAAAGGGAACCAAAACTAAATTCAGATCTACAGCCATAGAATGTCAGTCTAACAACAACAACAACAGCAACAAGAACAACAACAACAACAATTTGTGCCGCACCGCCAGTGGCAAGTGTTTCATGTCCAAGGCGTATTTATGTCAACCGGAAGTAGGTTTACTGACCCACGTATACGTTTCAGCGGCGGGCAGCCGACTCACCAAGGCGACGACGACTCCGTGGCCACTTCGGGCGCCTAATAGCGTTGCCAACAAACGGCTGGACACAGCAGAAACCGCCGCTGCCGTGGCTTAGCTGGCCAGGACGACGACGGCAACAGTAACAGCAACAACAACAACAACAACAACGCCACTATGTAGTATAAGAAGGCATTTTCTTTCAGCGGTTTAGTTTTCCAACGAACGGCGAGTGCATCGGATCGATGCAAAAGCGCGTTGTGCCGACTCTTAATACGATTTAAATAATTGTATGTACACACAAACCTGCCACATTTCAAATAAGCATTCTACATTTAAGTGTAGCCTAAGGTCCAAAAAGAAGAAAAAGCAAAATTGAAGTGACCAGGCTAAACCGCCTATATGTACCTGTGTGCTAACTTAAGAGGTCACGTCTGCATATATCAAGCGGTCAATAAATTCGGGAGCAAAGTTTCAACAACAATTTGTTATATATTCCATTTTTTTAAACGGGATCAAGTAAAAACAACATGTGAAAATATAATTTTGATTACCTAAAACCACGAATTTTATAATTTGTAAAGCCAAAGTAAATTGCATACCTTTTTTATTTAAGATAAAAACTTAACAAAAAATGAAGTTAATGTTCAAATCCAACATTGCTCAACATTAACAGAAATATCAAAAACAAACATTTTTAAGCCAATAACAATAAATAATTCATAATTAATTTTTTAAACCTTTTGCCTTTAAAGAAAGACAAATAAAGATAAACATTACAAAATACGACTTATTTGAAACGAGTGTTGAAAACTAAAAATAAAAAATGAATTTTCATATAAAAACATAATAAATATATAAAACCAATTGTTTAATATAGTTAAAGTAAAAGTCCATTTAAAGTTAAAATCAGGCTGATAAGCCAACATTAAAAGCTTCATCCGAAACACAAAAATTTTAAGCCGAAATAAATTTTGAATATTAAAAACCTAAGCCGAATTACCAAATTTTGCCGAAAGCAAAAGTAAATCACGTAATTTTAAACTTAAACCAAGCTTTGAATCCAATATTGAATACTTCAATCAAAATGCCTGACTTTTCAATTCTTAAAGCAAAGTTTTAAGCTGAATGGAAATTTGCTATCACGACACTAACCAAGGATTTTACCCCAGCACCTTGCGGAAAGCCACTGTAGGACTGTGTGTTGCACATTAACAGACGTTGTTGTTGCTGCCGCTGTTGATGTTGTTGTTTCTAGCACAAGTGTGCTGCTGCCATGTTGCAACAGTGCGCCGTGGCATGGCAAGTCGTTGGTCATTCAAGTGCTGGCGGCTGGTTGTTGACTTGTCGGCGCGCCGCACAAGGCGAATGTGTAAAATTGTTGCTATTTTGACCCCCCTTGGCCAAAGCCAAGGAGAAAGGCAACCGAAGGTGGTCCCACTCGAGTGCGCGCGAGTGTAAAGTACACACACACACACAGACACACGAGTGTGCCTATGTATGCGTGTATTCGAAATAGATTTCACGTCACTTTTAAGCCGAAAGTTTCCATGTGCGTTAAGGCTTCTAAAATGGGTTAATCAAATAGTTTCAGGCTTATAACCCATGCAAAAATGTAACAGCAACTGTGCTCCACATATACATACACACACAAATATATATGTATGTACGTACACATCGCGTGCCACAGCAATACCAACAGGTGCCTGCAGAAATCAAGTGAACAAACACAAACAAACACAGACGCTATTCAAGCGAAACTTGCAGGCGGCTCTGCTCTCGCTCGCATTTGCGGCGAATATCGACGGCGAATTCAAGTTAGCTGCTTGCCAAAGTAAATTTGCCAACTTTTGAGTGTCATTCCAAAGCAATTACAACTTCTGATTCGATTTAGCCTTGGGAGCTGTTGACACTTTTGCCAATTCTGCTTGGATTTAAATTTATGATCTTAAGTGATTTTCTGTTGGTGTGTGGCAAATGCAGTATTCGAATAATTCAGAGAGTTTTGTGGCAAAATATCTCCTTGCAGATGATATTGTACTTTTGGCACGAAATGTGCAAAGCAGAGAAGGAGACGTCTTCGAACCAAAAAAAAAATAAATATAATGCAAAATATATATATATATTATACAATTTTTGATTTAGTTAATTTTTTATATTTTATTCAGTATCAACAGCAGTTCAACCGTTTTCATAGTCATGTCCATGTTTTACCCAAAACACTTTCACTAATTAATATAAAACTTGCTCAAAAGTTGAAAGAAGTGTTTGCAACAACAGTTAAAGTCATTGCATATTTACTGGCAATGGTATTTGGTGCAGCTTTAAAGTGCAACATAAATCAGCAATTTGCAACATGCAACAATGCATAGCCATAATCTAGACACGCACAAGTTATGCTCTCGTTAGCGAACATCATTTGAAGGCAAACAAATAAAAACGAAAACTAGCAGAGCTCACGACATTGAAATACCCTGTAAACATGCAACAGTTGAAATTGGAGCTGGTGAGAAAGGATTAAGCACAACAACAAAAAATAAAATCAGAAAAAAACACGTAAATACGCTGCAGTCGGGTGAAACCGACAGCGCAATACTCGTTCACAGTGTAATAAGAACCAAACCATGTTTCCTAGCAATATTTGTTCACATAAAAAAAAATATTTTTGTGAGTGCCTGCACCACCTACACCCAATGCAACTCTAGTACAGGGTATAAACACTCGCTGAACTGTTAACTGTGGCTTCGGGGTACATTGAGCTGTCTTCAATTTTATCAGCTCAAGCAACGCTCAATGGCAATGGCAGTGAAATACTAGATATTAGAAAATCCACTAGATATACATATAATAGATTGTAGTAAATAATAATTACTATTTTCGCAACTATTTTTTGTTTTTTGCATTTGTTTTACTTCGTATATCGGCTTTTCCGTTGCACATTGGCCGGGTTTGGCTCTGTATTCAGTCGGCCTGCGGAGCTTCGCGTGTTTGGTGCACTGACATTGCATTGGCCAGAAGGTCTAACTGACAGTCTATGGCTGTAAAATTGGATATGTAAGTGCGCCCATATCATTTTTAGCTGCTTCGTGTCACTTACTTTACTTGAACTACCGAAGGACTTGAGTATTTTCGTTAGGCTTTCATCGGAAGCATTATAAATAAACATCGAAAATGTGTGCACAGTGAAAGAGCTTGGTTTATAATTAAAAATGGTTTTCATGTTTATATAAAATTATCCAAATTGTAAATAACGATTTTTTTTTTGTATTGAATCTAGTAATAGTAATAAGTTATTGGAATAAAAGTTTAAAATTTAAGTGATTTCATTTTACCAAGAATCAAGTACATTTTTTAATTAATAATTTATTTTACATAGGTTTAATTTATTTTAGTTTTACATTTATTGAAATTAATTTTGATAGAAATTGTAAAATTAAATTTCCTAACAAAATGGATCTAAATTGAAAATTGAAATAATGCAATTCAACCAATAATATAATAACAATTTAAAGTTTTTTCCATATTTTCCTTGCAGACCTAAAAACTATGGCACATCTTCCAGGGTACAACAATTGCGACTCACATTGAAACGAACCCGTGCTTCCTGTGCTCCAGCGCTTTTTCCCCCCAAGGAGTTTTTCGTTTAGCATCGGGTGGAGAGAGAGCAGCACAAATGAAAAATCATGCAGCAGACATTATCCTTTTCATCATCATCGCCATCACCAACACTCATCTCGACAATAGCCCAGCCCATAAGGTCGCCCACGGACACATCCACAGTTGCAGCCACCGCCGCGCCAGCCATAATATCTGTCGACTATAGCTACGATCCGAATCGCATTATGTCCCCGTCTGCACACAGCAATGGCAACTATACACGCAGCTCCGACGGCCTGGTCTCAGAGACTCTGTACATGGAGAAGACGTCAGCGAGTAATCAGCCCTACAGCAGCCTGTTTGGTGATCCTGTGCCCCCACCGCAACCGGAGGATTACTTTGGCACTGCAGCCTTTGAGACCATACGTGCCGGCAGCATGGACATGCCCAGTTCCGAGGAGGATACGCTTGTCGCTGCCGTTGCCCTCAACACCCTGATGGGCAACGAGGGTCGACGCAGGCTCTTCTCCAATGTGCCCTACAGCAATCTGAGCCAAAGCCGAGCTCCGAATCAGAGCATTCCGCGCCTGCAACCGCCCGACATACAGATACTGCCCAATTCGAGTGGGGGCTCCAGCTCCGAGCAGCTGGACTCGCCCAACTTTATGCTGCTCGCACCGCAGGACATAGTCAATAAGCCGGACGTTTATGAATGTGAGTACGAGCAGGCGACACAGGCCACGGATCAAATATTCGAGGAGCAGGAACAGCAGCCTGGGCACAGGTAAGGCTGCGACAGTTGAAGGTAGAGTGAGGCAATTGACCTAATCTCCAATTTGTAGGCCCATCTCGGGCTCATATGCGAGCAATGGCTTGGACTGGTACCGTCCGACGGCGGAGCATTTCGCAGAGTTCAGTCGCATCCCAAAGCTGCGGCCCAGCTCAAAAATGGTGATGTCCATGAAGCACGACGAGATGCCGCTTTCCCCGCTGGCCACCATGCTGCAGGACTCGAACGGCTCGAGCAGCGGTGGCGAGGAGCAGTTACTGAATGCTGAAGTGCAGCAGGGGCCCGAGCGTTCGCCGGTGACTAGCATGCACAGCGCCAAATCGACACCGAGGCTAGACAGGAATCTGGTACTCTCGCCAAAGCAATATCTGCAGCAACAGCAAAGGGAGCTGTTGCTCCATGAGCGACAGCTGCTGGAGAGCATGCGTTCGTTTGGCCTGGAGACACCTCGATCGCCCAGTCTGCGGCACAGTCAGCTGCCGGAGTCGAGCGTTGACATGAACCTGACATCGCCCGAGGAGCAGACGCAATCCCAGACGCTGTCGCAGGCCATGTCGCCAGTGGTTCTCAAGGATTCTATCGCAACGGGCGGTGATTATCGGTAGGATTTTAGTTAAACAGCTCCTGCTGCTGGCTTCTAATTCTCTTCCACTTTCCACAGCGTGGGCGACACTCGCCTGCACAAGAAGTCCTCGTTCACTATAATCTCGGTGCGCTCGCCCAAGTCCTCGCTTGGCCACAGTCCCAGTGCTACGCCTGTGGCGCAGCGCAGGACGCGTGTGCCCGCCGCCCGGCATCCCTCCATTCAGTCCACCACTACCTCGTCCACCCCAGCCCTGCCCCAGGTGCGGCCAAGGCGCAAGTCAATGACCGGATCACGTTTACCGCAACTGCCGCCAGCCGTCGCACACGCGCTCAGCGGCCAGCTGCCAGGCAACGATGACTCGCCACGCCCGTCCGTGCAATTCAATATGAGTGGGCGTTACAGTCCCAGCAAGTTGGCCAAGCCCACGAAGGGCATACTCCAGCAGCGGGATTCGCTGACCTCGTCGGTGGACACGTACACGCCTCGAGTCGACCGTCGTGGTTCCATTAACATGGGCTCATCGCCGTTCGGCCAGAGAATCAAGAGCCTCGAGACACTGCCCCTGATAACGGATCCGTACCGCAGCGCCATACCGCGATTGCACCGCTCGAGCATGGAGCTGGATAAGGAAACTTCGATTATACCACCGGGCACACTGCCGCGTCCTCTGAAGCCAAACCCGAATCCGACACGCAAGCAGCGTGGCCTGCTTGGAGTCCTAAACAAGGACGAGGACGTCTCTCGCAGGGCGCCGCGCTCGAATTGGTTGAGCCTGGATGACCTGACGCTTGGCACGCGTCTTGCGAAGTCCGCGTTCGATCCGATGCGCATCCAGGCGCGTCGTCGTTCCAGCTCCACCTCGCCAGAGCGTCGTAGCTCAACGCAAACCGCTTCGGATCGACGAAGCTCCAATCTGAGCAGCATTACCACCTCCGATTTTAGTTTCCGCCGACCCTCGCTCTCCACACTGCCAGCGACAACACAACGCCGCAAGTCCATCTATCAACCGGCAGCCAAGCTGAAGAGTCCCCGGCGCCAGCCCTTCTCTGGCAAGGAATTGAAGCGCGCCAAGATTGCCAAACCGACCACGCTGTCGCCTATCATTGGTACGCCAAACAAGGATAGCGGCAAGGACAGTCCATTGCATGGGGATGCCTATGAGGCTGCTCATCGGGACACACCTTCAGAGCTGTCCATGCGTCGTGATTCCATTTCACGGATTCCAGTGCGCAGTCGCCAGGATTCGTATCCGAACAGTCGCTCCAATTCGCCTCTTAAAGACTTTGCCAATTTGTCCAGTCTATCCGGCCGTAACTCTCAGGCAAGCAACAGCCGTTCACCATCTCAGGCCACGATCCGCAGCAGCATTGACAACCAGGGCGCGGGTCTGGCTGACAATAGATTGACGCCAACCCGCTTTAGTATCAGTCGACCAGTGTCCAGAGGCCCACCTTCAAGACCTAGCTCACGCATAGCGCAAGCTCAGGACGGCTCTCGAGCCAATTCCCGGTCGAACTCCCGAGCGAACTCTCAGGCGAACTCCCGGGCGGACTCTCGGATGAGCTCCCGGGCGAACTCCCGGGCGGACTCTCAGGCAGACTCCCGTGCGAACTCCCGTGCGAACTCCCGGGCAGACTCCCGTGCGAACTCCCGTGCGAACTCCCGGGCAGACTCCCGTGCAAACTCCCGATTGAGCGTGCGTTCATCTTTGCGTTCAACAAGCATTTCACCAGGCACCCCATCACGGAATAGTCGTCGTACCGACATCACGCCCAACCGCAGAAAATCCATATCCACAAGTCCCAAGCCCAGTCAATCCGCAAGAGGAATGCTTGCGCGCAAAATGTCGCTGAGTCCAGCAGCCAAGCAGGTGAAATCTACGCCCAAGCGAGAGGGTAAGGCGACGCCCCAAAGTAGTCAACGTCGCAGTTCCCGCTCCCGCATACCGACAAGTACGAGTGCTAGTCGAAGTGTGTCCAAGACCAGTTCTCCGTCCAAGCAACAGGCGGGCAGCGCCAAGGCGTCCGATAAATCAAAAACAGCCAAGGGCAAGAAGCCAGCACAAGTACTGTCCAGTACAAGTCCCAGGGCTAAGTCAATTAAAGCTGAAAGTGCCAAAAAGAAGACTCCGTCAGGAATCAAACCCGAGTTGGGTGTCAAGCGAAACGGGAGCAAAATCCTGGCAAAAGCCACACCGAAAAACCAAGCAACCAAGCCAAAAACACCAGCAAAGCCGCCGAAGCCGGAACCGGGTCAAAGGGCCGGCAAAACAGAGAAACCAGCAGCCAAAACCAACGGAGCCAGCGCATTACCCAAGCCCCTGACCCGCATGGGATCGCAGCAGAATATCAAGAAACCCAACGAAAGTCCACCAGCAAAAACGAAGCACAAGGAATCGCCCGAAAAAGTGGATGCTGCTCCTAAGGAGATAGCAGCGGACAGCATGAAGCCGCTGGCGATGCATGTGGGAAACGCAGTGAACGCGGCGGCCGAAGCTCTGCCCGCGGTGCGCAACGAAGTGCACGCGACCCCAGCCAAAGGCGGCGCTGTCAAGCGACAAGGCTCCAACATGTCCACACTGATCCGCATGAGCTCACGGCTCAGCTTGATGAGCAACAAAAAGCGAGTTGATTCCGCACAGAATCGCAAAGTGGCAACGGTGCCAGAGCTGAGCCAGGAAGCCGAGGGTAGGTTCAGGGTCAGCTTTTTGATACAAGAATACTATATATTAAACTCCTTTATCACCCACAGCAGCCAATGGCCAAACTGCTGCAGTTTCCGGCAATACTGGCTTGGACACGACTGCGGCAAGTTCGCATAGTTTGGAGGGCACACAGAAATCCAACGCCGAGGCCACCTCTGAGGCGCACAAAACGGTTATTGAACATTTAGTTGACGCCAAAAGCCACGACAACGAATCAGGACTTGCCCCAGAAGCAGGCGTCTCGCCCACGCCCAGCGGTGTCACCATACTGGCCAAGCCCCACGACGCCGCCTCGCGGCTGGACACAGCTGATGGCGGCAATGCCCTGCACAGCTCGCCCTCGGAGATGCAAAAGTCACCTCTGCCACCAACGCAGCCCATTGAAGCAGCCATCTCGGTGCTGAATGCAGCCGACGCGGATGCGGTCAGTGCACACGCCGTCTCGGCCATGCCGGAGGCTGACTGTGAACGGGCCAACGCACAAGAGGAGCACGCTGGGAACCTAGAACACACAACTCCTACGGCCGGTCTGGAGGATGATTTTCAAGTGGACGATAAAAGACTTTCACCCGATGGACAGGGCGGCTCCACAGCGGGCAGCGGGGGTCTTGCCAAGTAAGTAATTAGTAGCTAATAACGTAAACAATTAAATGCTAATGTAAAATTAGTCTTCCGTAGGGAGAGATTTAGGGACAGTTTTTAGATATTTATTAAGATACATAATACATATTTCAGTGATTTTGTCAATCGCAAAGTTTGGGTCCACAAAAAAGTTTTTCATACAAAAACTAATTTATAATTTAAAAAAAATAATAATTTCTTTAACAAAATTGTATAACCCTCTGCAAGGATATTATTGTAATACTCGCTTCTATGGAATACATAATACTTAATATTCATCAAATTTAAAATACATGTAAAGAAAGATAAGAAACTAAATAAGCCCACTGTCCACAGGACCTTAGAGGCATATCTTTGTGCCGGACAGTCCCAACAATGCCGATATAAAAACAAACGCCAATTTGCCACATTTTTTTAGAGGTCTACTAACTTTTTGCCACGTTCTTAAACTCTCCAAGTAAAAACAATTGCCAGCAATATACTCCTTGGCTAGTAAATTTACATAGCCGGAAACTCCACGAGCAACAAAAAGAACTAACCGTAGGGCTAAAACTTTAGACCGCCAAACCACGTAGCTGCAAACACACACATATATATATATTTACATATATATAAAAATGAATATGTATGTATATAGTGTATGTATATAAAGTTGACTATGCGGTGGCTGATGGGCCGCCAAGCCACTCATAAATGCGTCAATAAATTTACGAGCTTCTTGGCCAGGGGTTTGGGCTGTAGGGCGACCATACGAAACGCCTTTAAGGATATCCGTTCGCTGGCTTGTCGTGAGCGTCCTTCACCGTGTGTATGTACAAGCAGACGTTTGTGTATTGCAGGTATGACCAAACCAGACCCAGTCGACCTAGTCGGAGAGAGGTGTGCACACACATAACAACCTGCCTGCTTACTTAGTTTTCGTGGCATGTCCAAAGTTTCATGCCGCAATAACAAATCAGTTTCAGCCGGACAATCGCGCCAAGCGCAGCACAAAACTAACTCCTAAGATTGAATTAAATCCAATTGAATAAAAACAATTGATGACAATTACGGGATTAAACGTGTGCTTCCGATCAAAGACAACGATAAAGTATTGAACAACAAAATAATGTTGACCAAAAAGAAAAAGAACTCGGTCATCTTTAGCATAGATCTGCCGCAGAACTCTTTAATTGATGCGGACAAATATCTATTTAGGTAAAACGAAATATACATACAATAGCAATCATCTATTTATTTAAATGGAAATCAAAGTTTAATTAATTTCAATATGTGTTTCATCAAAAAATATAGTAGAATTCGTTGATTGAGGCCGATAAATATGTATTTGAAAGTACACCAAAAATTCCGTAATAAAACCCAATCAAATTAACTCTATTATATGGTTTAACCTTTATAATCATGATAGAGTTCCTTGACGCGGACAAAAATATCTTTCGAGGTTAGCCATGGAGTTTTCCACTCAAATCAAAGTTTGTTTATTTTCCATTATATACGACGATAATTAAGTAGTTAATGCGACAAACTTGAGAAAGTAAAAAACTTGAATTTTCCCTTATTTCACTGGCGTCAAGTTCTCGACCTCCAAAATAAGTTCGGCCGCTGGCTCGTGCGGTCGTTGAAATCATATTTATTGGCGTGTCGGTTTTCCTTTGGCACGTGGTCGAGTGGCAAATTGTGTAAGTGTGGGCCAATTGGTTGTGTTCAGTTAACGTACTTTACTGGGCTGCTGCTGTTGCCCAACTCAGAAGCTAACCTTGAACTTAGCCCGGGATTATTAACCCAGGCAGTGCGTGTGCGTAACAATCTCCAACAGTTCCATGAATGAAATTTCGAATAAACCGAGCAGTTTACTGTACTTACTTAGGGACAACTTTTGACCTATTAGCTGCACTATGTGTGCATACATATGCTAATGTAGGTGCTCTCGTGCAGATCATCCTTATCGTATCAAATACAGAAAGTCATTAAAAATGCTAATGGATATAATGGAAATGCACCACAGCCGCAGAACACGAAATCGATTTGCATAATAAAAATGCCTCATGCCCCATGCAAATTATATGTGCAAATTATATCCATGATATTACAAGAAAGGACAAGGTCTGTGGTTATTACCAACGGTGATTATTCACTGAGAAATAGTCAGGCTGTTTCCGATAGATAAAACACATTGCCAAAGACAATTTATGCCTCTTAATGCAGCGTATGGGGAATGGAAAGCGGGTCTATCATAGCGAAAATAAAAAGAAATGTATTTTTCTTTTACTTTTAAAAACGAGAAAGCACAGTTGTCTTTATGGTGTCCAAGATGAAATACCCTTGGATAAATATAGAAGATATTAGCTGTGTTTTCACACAAAAACATAATTTTTATCGATTGTTTCTACAGAAGGCTATATTTTATATATATAGTCGATATAGCTCGATATTTTGACGCTCTCAATTGCCAAGTTTGGTTAGGATATCATCATAAACTTATCTACTCATAAGATCTTTATTACCATACGCTAATAACCGTTTAATCTGCTTGTAAGAAATAGCAGTCAGGAGTTTCTCAAGGACGATGTGGGCAAAGGTGGCTGCTGCCGCTGCTGCACCTCGCTCTGTATGCGTTTCCGGCGTTCCCGCTGCATGCGCTGCTGCGGCCTGCGCAAGGAGCGTCTGCACGACTCCGCCGAGGAGCAGCCTGTGCTCTCGAGTGCCAGAAGCAGTGCCTCAACCCAGCTGGAGGTGATCGATGAGACGAAAGCCACTAAGAAGAAATCGCGTTGTTGGCCAGCCTCAAATTGCTGCAGAAGCTGCCGCAAAAAGCCCAAGCCAAAGCCAAGCGAAGATTCAGCAGAGAAAGAGACCAAAATGAGCGCGGAACCAATGCAGCATGCCCATCCCATGCGACCCAAGCAGCAGCAGCAGGGCAAATGTGGCCTGTGCCTGAGAAAGATCTTCTGCTGTCGCTCGGTTAACAAAGTCGATCCCGTAACGGGCGATGAGACGGAGCTGAGGAAATGCTGCTTTTGCATACCCTGTCGACGCAGGCGAGCGGCCGTTGCAGCCGCTACAGAACCCAAAGTGGCCTGGCGGGATCAGGATCCCGAGCTGGGCATAACGGCCACAGATGCCGCTGTGCTCGAGGGCTCCTCGATAGCACCGTCAGCAGCGACAGCAGCAGAGGACATGACCAAAATGTAAGTCGAATCGAGTATTTACAGTGTATAATAGGGTATATTAACTGTTTTTTCTAGGAGTTGCTGCAAGCGATTTTGGCTCATGCTGTTCTGCTGCCGCAAGAAACCACGTCGTGCCTCGGACGCACGCCGACAAAGTATTAAAGCACCACCAACCAGTGAGGTAGGTCACCTAATATCTATTCTACATATGAAACTATTTCGGATTGATTGACTGACTGATTTTAAGAAAACTACTTTTGCACATTGTGAATATTACAAAAATTGATTCTGTTGAAATTAGGGCTCAATATGGAAATAGGGACTTAAAAACGTACGATTAAAAATTAATGCTTTCATGGACGGTAAATGGGTAGCAAAGAGAAAGAAATACACTTAGATCGGGCAAAGCCGGTTAATTTCTTCCTACATATACTAAAACGACAATGTTGTATGTTTTTTTTTTTAGGAAACGCGTCGCAAGCTGCACAATGATCTGGTGGAGTATACGTCCAAGATGAAGGGGGCCATACCCGTGCTGCCGCTTTACCTCGCCTGGTTTTGCGCCTTTTGCAATGTCATCTTTCCTGGTTTAGGTGGGTTAACATCAAGCCTTATATTATATTGTGGACAATACACTTTTAATGCTCCATTTCTGCAGGCACCTTGCTCTCTGGCCTGTTCTGCTTGTGCGTGGGCATTCCGCGTTTCTCGCAGTTCGACAGTGCTCGGGCCCGGATCGGATCGTTTATCATCAATATTATTGTGGCTGTGGCACAATTCTTCTGTGTGCTCTTCTGCTTTGTGGGCTGGGGCTGGTCCATCTGGTGGGGCACCATAATGCTAAGGTGTGCAAGTAAGTTCTACCTGTAATTGCAATATATAAATAGATTCCATTGACATTGCCACTTCGCAGGGAAACTAAGCAAAATCAAAAAAGTGGAACGACTCGAGTTGGAAGAGGAACAGCGCCAGGCGGATTTGGCCGCTGCAGGCGGGGTGCGGGCCGATAATGAGACGTCAAAGACTTAATGGCCTAAAAAAAAACGTTAAAGCAAAATATCTCCCTTTGGGGAATAAATTAAGAAAATGAAGCTTCCACATACTGCATACACTTCCAATGTAACTTCCTAGAGAAAATGAAATGAAAGCGAATTATCCATTTGGAACTAACTAAAATCGTCAAACTTCCAGTGAAAAATGGCGTCAAGTACGGGGAGATCAACAAAATTCACTTCCACATGTACATATATACATATATGTATAAATAAGTATTTATAAAAACTTTTGCAAATAAGTGAACTTGATAGTTAAAAACGAAAACCCAACAACAAATTGGGACTAATAAAAAATAACTTTTATTTAATTAAAAATATATTTTTTGATTACTTTTATTTGAAATAACATGTGGAATTATTTGTGGGAAAACAAACATAGAAACCGGTAGATGCGTTCAACATGGCTGGAGTGCCAAGATGAATCTTAGCTGTGGCAGATTTCCGGCGCAATAAGTACCGTTGTTGTGCAGCACTTTTTATTCTTCATATTTACTTCAACACTTGGTCACTTGCACACAATCAATGGCACAAACAATTATCTATGATATTAGCTTATTATTCACACAATATTGCACTTAACTGCATTGCAAAATATAAAAAAAATTTTTAAAAAAATTTCGCCACAAGTAACGGCAGTTTTTCCAATGTATTGCTCGCTGTTAATAACAGCTGACTAAAATGGTAGCCGTACCAGGGCTACCTAACATTATAAACAAAATCGATACCAAGTGCGTTTGTTCATTTGAGTCAGTCATTCGATTAAACTCGTTCCCTTCCACTCTAGAGAGAAAACAACTCGCCACGCGAATATAAATTCGTTTAGTTTTTCGCACATAAATTATAAATCTACGACTCAAAATCGTAAATAATTCAATATGGCACACTTGGTGAAGATGGAAAATGGCCAAAGCCAGACCATACAGGAAATGCTGGGCTGCATTGAGCGGTAAGTTTTTCCAGCAACAACAAAGCCAAAAATACACAAACAAACATAACCTATATTCGATTCGGGCAGCTACAATCCGGATCATTTGAAAATATTGGAATCGTACGTGCAGGATCAGGCCAAGAACAACACTTACGACCTGGAGGCGAACCTGGCCGTACTCAAGCTGTATCAGTTCAATCCGCACATGCTCAACTTTGACATCACGTACACGATCCTGCTGAAGTGCCTGACGAACTTGCCGCACCCGGATTTCGTGATGGCCAAGTGCCTGTTGCTGCCGCAGCAGATGAAGGATGAGAATGTGCAGACCATCATCGATTTGGCCGACATACTGGAGCGGGCCGACTTCACTTTGTTTTGGCAACGAGCCGAGGTGAATCGCGTCATGTTCCGGCATATAACTGGCTTCCATGATTCCATCCGGAAGTTTGTGTCGCACGTAGTGGGCACCACGTTCCAAACCATCAAGAAAGATCTGCTAAAGGAGATGTTGGGCGGCATCGAGGACTCCACACTGGAGAACTGGATCAAGCGGAACGGCTGGAAGCATCAGGGGCACGACCTGGTCGTTGTTGCCTTGCAGGACGACAAAATCAAGACCAAGAACATTACGGAGAAGATCGAGTTCGAGAATGTGGGCGCGCTAATGGCGCAGTGTATCTAAGCTAAATAGGGTTTACATTTCATACGATTAGGAGCTGTCATATGCCAATAAATCCGGGGCACAGATTAAATATATATACTATATACAACTAGATACAGTTTTATTTGGCGCAACCAATTCAGTTGCTCCCACACACACACACAGACACAAACACATACACACCTTAGCCTAACGTGAATTACAATTAGTCAACTTTAAGAGTTAATAAGACTATATGCTAAGCTTGGTTGGGGTAGCCAGAAATTTCCTATGACTGCTTCTTGAACTTCTTCAATATGGGAAATATCTTGTCGAAGGCATCGTAGATCTCCTGTCGAACCTTGGCGCCGGTCAGCACCACCTTGCCGGAAACAAAGATGAGCAGCACAATACGCGGACGCACCATACGATAGATGAGACCCGGAAACAGCTCCGGCTCGTAGCTGCTGAAGTTGCAATGCGTTAGCACCAGGCCCTCCAGTCGTATGGGGAACTTAACATCGCACGAGCCGACCATATTTTGTATCTTAAAGTCCAGGAACTTTGCCTGCAAATAAAATAGGTCTGAGTATTTCCTTTTGCGAGTGCCTACTCCGTAATCATTGCACTTACCGGAAATCCCAGTTTCTGTATGATGCGTGCGTACTTTCGAGCCGCCAGCCGCGAGTCGTCCTCGCTTTTGGCTCCGGTGCACACCATTTTGCCGGAGCTGAAGATTAGCGCAGTAGTGCGGGGCTCACGAATGCGCATAATTACGGCCGCAAAACGCTTTGGATTGTACTCGGCGTTGCGCGCATGAAGGGCTATCTTCTTTAAATCCAGTTTACAGCATAAATTCACGGTGGACACAATGTTCTGCAGTTGAGGGACAATGCCGGGATCTGCTGAGCCCGGTGTGGCGGGCGTCATGGGGGTTGAGGGACCCATTGTCTGGTGTATATTGCTCATAGAGGAATCCCCCGCGCCACCGACACTGCCCAAAGCGGGCGCACTCCGCTCTGTCATGGGCATCATGTGCGACATCATGCTCTGCGGCGTCTGTGGCTGCATTAGAGATTGTGGCGTGCTGCCGCCCGTGTTGCCGCTCTGCGTCTGCTGCTGGTAAGAGGCAGACGGCTGATAGCTCTGCATTTGCTTGTGGGCCAAGGGCAGCGTGGGCTCGTGGCCAAACAGGCCACTGCCCACGCCGCCGCCATCCACAACGTTCGCTGCACTGTTCGCGTCCGGCTGCTGTACGGCCGAGGACGCTGTGGCCGTTGGCTCCGGAGCGGCCGGGTGGTACACCTGATGTGGTAGGGCTTCGATTTGTTGATCGGCGTCGAGGCTGTGATGCAGCGGCGTCGGCGCGTGCCCAATGCTGGGTATGGAGAAGTTCGGGCTCAGCATGTCATCCATCGCGACGTTTGTTGTTGGTTTCTGCAATCGGCTAATTGGTATTTATGTAAATATAATGCAATTTTAACAAATAGTTATTGCTCGACTCGTAAATGGAAAGCCGCGTCGTTCCCCAGGGTTGCGTTAATACACAAAGTGTAAGTGGCTGTGCGTATCAAATAACACGAAATAAGTTCCATGTCACCAACTGAGCGAACGATTTTCGTTCATTTTATTATTTATTACTCGCTCACTCTCGTGCTCCGTTGGTCATTTGGCATAGGGCTGACTAAAACTATCGAAATTAAAATATTTACATTGTTGCATTGACATATTTATTGCGCAGATATCTGTTTTTCTCAAAGTTATCAATACCAGGTTTTGTGCGCCATTATCTGTAAATGTCGATATTTTCGAGAGTGGAAAGAATATAATTATTGCTCTCAATTGTGCACATATTAAATGCAAAATTATAAAATTAAAAGCTTTTAAATAATAGCAAAATTCATTCCTAACAATTTTGCATTTAAATTTATTTAATGTATTGCTTAAAAACATAAATAAACGCAAAATAAAAGTGTGGTTCCGGCTCCGGAGCAAACTTCCAAATAAAACAAAACGTTATAGGACCGATGCTAATAAGTGACCGCTCTGCACAGTTCCATCTCTAATCGCTACACAAGTCAGCTGTGCAACAACAACTGCAGTAGATTAAGATTTAGTAAAAGTTGTTATTTTTAGACATATACATGCAATCAAATGTCACAATTATGTTAACCATTTAGTTGAACCCCAAGTGCGAAATAGTTTCCCAAATCCAACAATATACACACACCCTCAACAATGTCTTGCTACTATCGCCAGTACGAAGACACAACGGTGACAATCCCAAAGTATGCCGTCGAAAGCTCAGCGGGAATCACGTATTATGACATCAAGGTACTAATACTGTCACCTATAATAACAAGTTTTTCACACACTATACAAATAAATCTATCTTTGAATAGGTACGCGTCGCAAATGTTGAATGGTTTGTGGAGCGACGCTATCGTGATTTCGCCCAGCTCCACGAGAAGCTCGTCGAGGAGGTTTCAATCAGCAAAAAGCTGTTGCCGCCAAAGAAGGTACGCCCACCAAAAAAAAGGAATGACAGTTTAGCCCCGTTTAACCAAAATATGTTTACACGTTGCAGCTAGTGGGCAACAAGCAGCCCGCATTTTTGGAGCAGCGACGCGAACAACTGGAAGCGTATTTGCAGGAGCTGCTCATCTATTTCCGGAATGAGCTGCCACGTTTACTGGCCGAATTTCTGGATTTCAATAAGTATGACATTATCTATCTGCTGCAGGACCTGGCCAGGCTATTCCACGAAAGTGGCGATGCCCTCCTGAGTGCCAAAAAGGAGTACAGCTTGTCGGCACTGGAGGTAAGCTCCTCCGAGAACAAGTAAGATTACTCCATCGGGAAAGCCCGACGAGGAGATACCCGAAACTATTGACAATTTCAAATAAACTTTAACTTAAAAAGTCGAAGTTCAGCCCTCTAGCTCTTGTAGTCTGTGATATCGACGCGGCCATACAGACAGACGGACGGACATGGCTAAGTCGGCTAGTGATGGTCACCAACAATATACATAGTTAATGGGGACGGAGATGCCTCTTTCTGCCGGTCACATGCATGGCATAAAACCATTAAACTCCTTTTACCAATTCTAAATGGGTTCAGGGTTTAAAAATTCCCCTTTGTCAAAGCATTTTATGTATGTTAAGTGTTGAAAATTCAATTGTGTAAGTTAGCATTTATTTATGTAATTTTGTTGAGCACGCGAACCATGTCCAAATTATTAGTGTTCGCCCTGACCACGGTCAGCGGCCAATTGTCCCACTGTCGCGGCATCAAGTACTCGCTCGGTGTTCTGCACATGCCCCCAACCAGTTTCTCTGCCGAACTGCAGCAAACGCTCCATTCGGAGCGTAGCTTTGCGGACATTAACAAGCACGCGAAGCTTGTCAAACGGCACAGCCGGTGGCATTGCCGACACGATCCGAGCAAGCGCCTCTTCTTCAATTACTTGCTGTTAGACCCACGCATCACCAACGGACTGAGGACGCGTGCCAGGTGCATGCACCAGCTCGACATTTGGTTGACCTTCTTGCGCGCCATCTTCTATGTGGGCAAGGGCAAGTCTGCTCGTCCCTATGTGCACTTGCGGCAGGCCCGTAAGCTGCTGCGCTCGAACAATCCACTTGTGCTGGCCAAGGATCCAAAGCTGGCGCTAATTGTGCACCTTTGGCAGCAGCAGCGCGGTGTCCTGCTGCTAAGTGGCTTTGAGGGCATCTCCTCAAATGATGCACACACGCGCGAGGCGGCCATGATCGATGCCCTGGGCATGAGTCATTTGACCAATAGACGAATAGGTGTCTACTTCGGCGTGGCACGCAGAAACTTTACAACTGAGCAGCGTAAGCTACTCGGAGTCGTTTTGCTCTACAGGCTGCTGGCGGTTTACTTGAAGAACGAGGAGCGCGAGCTACAGCCCGAACATATCCCTAAATATTTGAAAAGTGAACAGGCAAATTAAGCTTTTATTTTGACAATAAATTTTATCGTTAGTGAAAAGGAAACCAATTAATTATTATTAAATAGTAAACACCGGTTAGCGGCCTAGATTGGGATCGAAAAACGAACTGATTCACATTTACAAACTTGACTTATTTTCCAGGTATATGCCATCAGTGAGCGACTGGCCCTGCCCTGTCCGCCCAGCACAGAGCAAGGCGGCAAATTTGACTTCTCGCACGTGCTGGACTTTAGCACACAGCTGGCCGCGCTGGTGGTGACGCCTGTGAAGGACAATGCCAGCTTTGCCCAGGACTACAATACGGTAGATGTGCCTATTGGACGCAGCAATATCATTCCGAATCGCCTGAGCTTCAACTTGAACGCATTCCGCAATCTCAAAACTCTCAAATTTTCAGCGCTCTCCACAGAGATTATTGTGGACATCGAGCTGCTAAAGCCGACACTGCAAACAATTTGTGTACACAACACCACAATTACGCACATCAATCAGGTGCTGCTCTGCGACAATCTGCACAAGGCGTGCGATGTGCCCAGCCTGCTGCCAGAGACGCCAGCCAGCAATGGCGACGATGCGCTGCTCAGCACGGATGCGTGGAACGAGTTGAACGAACTAGATTTGACGGGCAACCTGCTAACCCAAATCGATGGCAGCATACGAACTGCGCCCAAACTGCGTCGCCTGATCCTCGAACAGAATCGCATACGCGCGGTTCAGAATCTGGCGGAACTGCCACATCTGCAGCTGCTTTCGCTGTCGGGCAATTTGATAGCCGAGTGTGTGGACTGGCACCTGACCATGGGTAATCTTGTCACCCTGAAACTGGCACAGAACAAGATCAAGTCGCTGAGCGGACTGCGCAAGTTGCTCTCGCTGGTCAACTTGGATTTGAGCTGCAATCTGATTGAACAGCTGGAAGAGGTTGATTTCGTTGCCAATCTGCCGCTCCTGGAGACGCTGCGACTCACTGGCAATCCCCTCGCAGGCAGTGTCGGTAAGTGTGCTCACAGCTTAAAGAGTTTATAACACACTATAATTGCTTGACAATTTTTAGACTATCGCCCGCGCGTTTTGTCCCGTTTTCATGGGCGGTCTGCTGAAATCTCGCTGGACAACGAGCCAGGCACACAGCAGGAGCTGGATACAGCGCTGGTGCTGTCTGCGCTGCTGCAATCCAAGCAACGACAGCAGCAAAAATGACCAAGAACTCCAACAGCAACAATCCGACAATTCCAAACATACAAAAATCTCGCCCAACAAAAGTATTCAACAGAAATCAAGAGTTTATGTTCAGTTGGTTTGATTACGGGGCGTGTCTATTAATAGCTGATCATAATTGTTCTGAATCGCAATCTAAAGCTATGAAAACTTTTCAGGGTTTTACAATAATTAAATATCTCAAAAGTTTTTTAGTTAGGAAATTGAAACATTGCAGAAAGCATTTTAAAATTTAGAACAGATATTTTGAGCAGTTTACTTGAAAGTGTACGTTACGAATGATCAAAAAAGATGTTTCCTCTGCCTAAGGAAATTGTTTAAATAGCTGTTGGCATTAATAGACACAAACTGTGGTTACTAATATATTTTTATTATTTTTATGTTTTTGTTTATTGCATGTGGACAGTTACAGTTGTATGTTTCAAATGTTTTACAAATTTCCATTAATATTTACTGTGCAATATTTCGATGCTCATCTACAAAATTGTAGTGTATGTAATTTAATACAATTTATACTCATAATATACATGAATGCGTTTTGTAAATCGGGGAAGTGTTAGTAGTTCTGCCAAGGCAGCGTATAATCGCGTGCTTTCAGCTTGCCCATCGCTTTATATCATTGGGGATGATGATGGTGATGCTGCTGATGCTGCTGCTGTTGCTGCTGGGCGTGATAGTGTTGCTGCTCGGCAGCGGCAACTGCATCGAACATGGGCGTGTGCACCTCACCGAGAAACTGCGGCGTTGGCGGCGCATTGGGTTCGGCCAGCTCACCAATGAGCGGCATGTCAATGTCTGTGGAGAGCGCGCTCTGGCCGTAGCCAGTCATTCCATATGGCTGCTGTTGGTGTTGTTGGTGGTGGTGGTGGTGATGGTGCTGCTGTTGCTGCTGTTGTTGTTGTTGTTGATGCTGCACCACAGCTACCTGTACAAAGTCGGCGGCTTGAATCCGCGGATCCAGCATGACAGGCGCCGCTTCCATTTCGCCAAATTGTATGGGCGTGGACTGCTGCTCCTGCTGCTCGGCCAGTATTGGTATCGGTTCTGGCTCGGGCTGTGGATCAATATAATTTTGTTGCTGCTGTGCATCCGTTTGCATTTCCACTTGCGGATCCTGTGGCGACTCCTGGGGATGTTGCAGCTGCTCCTGTTGATCCTCCTGCTGCTGCGGCTGCGACTGCTGCTGGCCTTCTTCGGGCGGCTGTGGTAGCTCATTATTGTCGTCCATGGGCTCATCCACCGCATCGGCCATGTCTGTGCCCTCGCCAGACGTTTCGCCATCACGACGAACCAGTCCCAGCATATCCAGCATATTCCGCTTGACGGCATTCTCGTTGGCCTCCTCTAAGCTGGAGTAGCAGGTGCTCAGGCCACAGTTGGCCAAATGCTGCGCCATCTTGTTGCCATTGCTGGTGGCAAAGCCGCAGATACAGTGCATCTCCTGCGGCATATTAACTTCCATTGCGTCCACGAAGTTGCCATTACAGTCGACGCCATGACGAAACTGTGCGCGCTCGCAACATGTTTGGAAATTGCATTTGACGCAATGCAGCCAACCGCTGGGAAGGATTGAAAATGCCCGCTTAGACCCACAACAGATATTATATCTTGTTATTGCTACTTACGTGTAGTGCGTCTCCTCATTGGCAATATCTGTGTTGCACTCAGCGCACGTTTTGCCCTCCAAGAAGGCAAAGAAAACGGGTCGTTTGTAAGTGGAAAACGGAGGCGGTTCGCGATGATGGGTGCGCACCTTGGGCGGCGGAATCAGCAGCGAGTTGTTGAGCAGCAGACGAACAGGCTTATTCGTCTTGGTCATGCTGATATGATGCAGTACCGTGTGCTGCTTGAGGTCGCCCTTCTCCAAGAAGCTCAGCGAGCATTTCTGGCAACGCAATGATGGATCCCGCTTGTTCACGTGATCGTCCAGATGCATAAAGTAGTGCTCCACACGCAGCTGATTAACCTTGCCCTTGTGTGTGAAGTAAAAGATCTGCAAAAGGCAGCCAAAGATCAGTCTTGTGAATAAGAGCTTAAATTGTAGAGTGGGACTTACATCGAGACAGTAGGGACACTGCAAAAAGTTTTGATTCTTGTGATCGTCGTAGAAGTGCCGTACCAGATCGCGATGCGAGGAGGAGCGATAGCCACAGGATTGGCACCAGTACGGCAGCTCGAGTGTGCTGTGGACCTTCTGCAGATGGGCGGTAAGCAGGTGCAGAGAATTGTGTCGCTGCTGGCAAATCAGGCAATAATAGGATGGAGAGCCATCTGTCTTGGTTTCGGTGGGATGCATGATTTGATTGTGCTTGGCCAACACCGATTCGGTTGCGTGCTTCTCCAGGCAGAACAAACACTGGAATTGATGTTGTTTGCCCTCGGGCGAGATGTGCGACACCAGATGCGTTTGGAGCTTCTCGTTGGAGTCGTAGGTATCGCCGTTCAGGCAGATAGGACACTCCACTGTTCTGGTTAGGTCCGCTGGATTGGATCGCGGCGAGCTGTAGGGGAAATGTTCATAGAACTCCTCTGTACCATCGCTAATGCCATAATAAAGCTCCTCAAGGCCCTTGAGTTCGTCCTCCTCCTTTTTGATAACCACGGGCACCTTCTCTTTCTCCTCCTTTGGCTCCTTGGGCTTTTTGGGCACCGCCTTGGCCGCCGCTACAGCGGGCACGTTCGGTTTTGAGGGCGCTGTTTTGGCAATCAACTTGGAGCTCCCAGCTGCCTTGCCAGGGCCTTTAGAGACTGCGGCCGGTGGGGGCGTGCTGATGTTGCCACGACGCTTGGTGCCCGCGGGCAAAACATCCTTATCCTTCTCACGGTCCTTTTCTTTCTTCACCTTGGTGCCATAATCCTTGCTAGCATTCACATAGTCCGAATCATTGATGGCTACAAAACGAAAAGATTTTGTTTTTAAATATCCAACAAGGAAGCTTTGTGTTGCATGCAGATCGGATTAGGATATTTTACGCAGCGCCGTCATCTGTCTTAAGGTTCAATTTCTGGGAAATGCGTTAAGGTGAAAACATCATGACCCGGCTACACAGTTGCTAGTTAATATCGAATGTTTGCCTTTTTACGTTATATCACTCCAAAAATCATAATGAATGCAAATAAAAAGTACCAGTTTTACATAGTTTTGTATAGAGTTTCAATTTTTTAGTTTGTTTTTTATTTCGTTTGTTGTTTTTTTAGAACAAGTTAACACATTTTAAGAATGCCAAAAGTAAAATTATATGTAAATCAGATTTTAAATGCTGACTCATTTAAAAATATCACGAATAAAATTAAATTTACATACACATGGTAAAAAAATGAAAAAAGGAAAGAAAAATTCATGAACATTGGATGTCAATGGATTGAAAAACTTGAACATTTCAACTGAGCGAAAATATGTGAAGCTCAGATTAGTGAAGACGTTGTAAATTACATTTGTTTTGGAGTGACAAAACGTACAGGCATTACAATATAATTCGGGTTTGGCATTTCTTGCAGCTGACACTGCTCTCCTATGACTAAATTAGACTATTAAGACTAATCACGGCCTACATACTAACTAGCGATGATTTACTAACGTTTCTTGAGGCGTTTGGGCGTGGCGTTGGCCGGCGTCTCCTTGTAATTTGCAGGCAACACGCTCCAGTCCTTGAACGGATTCGTTGCGACCTGCAAATCCGAGCAATATTAATAGAACCGATTTAGAATTCGCATTTGTGTTTATTTAAACGATACCCACCTGATACAAACGCTGAGTGATGGTCTCATTGGTGGTTACGCGCGTTTGCTCGGCAATGTGTATGATAATATTGTTGAACGCTTGCAGGGCGTACGTGCCAAAGGATTCGCGCCACACCAGCTCGTCGAGGAACTGCTGTATCATCTGGCGCGAGAGCAGCGACAGCGTGTTCTGGAACATGCGCGGCACAATGCGACGCAGGTATTCCATGACCGCTGAATTGTTGTGCTTCGCAGCGTTGTCGGTGGCCGCCGCCTGTACAATGTTCTTGAAGCCCATGCTAAAGAGTGTTATCTTGTCAACAGTCAGATCTATGCAAATGGTGCTGTCCTTGTGGACCCAGCGAGACAGCGGCTCCAAAATGGCCTGCAAATATGAAAAGTATGCAACATACAATTATATTAAAACGTAATCATATTGGTTGATATATCAATAAATTTATACCTGAAAACGCTTTTTGTAATTGCGATCGCCATCGGTAATCGGTTCTACGGCCCGCAGCCGTATGGATTTATCCGCATAGTCGAAGACGCCAAGCACCTCCACCTTCACCTGACGCTGTGCACCATCCTGCGACGTGGTGCCCAGCGAGATGACGCCCACCTGCAACCCCACAAAAAAAAATGTAAACAGATTAATGAATACGCTCGATGATGACCGATCTTACCTCCACAAACTTGCCCGGGCCGCCCAGCTTTTTACACTTTTGATGCACCGCTAGGGTGCAAATGGCGCGTAGCCACGTGTAGATGCCTTTGATGTACACGCTGTCCACCTTCACCCACTGCACTACGTTCTGGATGCTGGTCTGGCAGGCCCAATGGTAGATGAGCTTTAGCAAAAATGTCGGCGGATGCTGGGCGCCCTCAAATATGGAATTATTAAACACCGAAACGAAGCGATACGGACAGCATTCGCTGATCCACACGTAGCCGCCGGTGTACGGAAACTTGCTGATGTCCGAGTAAACGCCTGGGAGAATCACAAGGAATATAAGTTAGAAATTGTTCTGATTGTCATGGGACAACAACAAAGCAATAGGTTTTTTGACTATTGGCATTGGAAAGAACTTCGATCAGAATCTGTACTTTGCATATTGATACTAACCTAGCTTGAGTTCGTTGTTGCGATGATTGATGCAGTGCTGCTGGGCACGCAGCAAGCCCTCCTGCAGCAGCCACTCGCAGAATTTGTTGGGAGTCAGCATGAGCACCAGCTTGACCTTGGAGTCCAGTTTGCTGCGCGTGGCTGCCATGTCTTTGATCTTGAGGAACGGCTTGGCCAGCACGACCAGCGACGGATATGTTTTGCCCTGCATTTTCGTATCCTTGCCATCCTTGGAGTCCTTACCATCCTTGCCGCTTTCATCGTTGCTGCCCACCACCAGACCACCCACAGAGTTAACCTCAGCCGGGCGAAAGTTCTTGGGCGGCGCTTCACCAGAGCCAAATAGTTTGCCGCTGGACCCGGCGGAGCCCTTGCCACCTTTGGGCTGTGGCGATGCCTTGCCCGTGGGCGAAACTGCAGCAGCTGCCGCGGCACTCTTCCTACCCGCTTTCGGGGTGACGGAAGCTGGAGCGGCTGCAGCGACAGCCTTCTTGCCCACTGAGAGGGCGAGACGTTTGGCCAACGGCACATCGTCGTCCCCCTCGTCCGACGACTCCAAGTACGCAATGTTTGAGGCAAGACGTGGTCGGCCGCGTCCTCGCCCCGTGCCACCACCTCCGCCTCCAGACGCAGCAGCGGGGGTTGGGGGCGCCGGATCGGCCGTTTTTGGCGGCTTCTTTGGCAACGTGGCCTCCTTCAGTTCCTGCAGCACTTTGCCCTTGAAGGAGTATGCCTGAAACACCTGACCATTAAACAACTCCTTGCCCTCGTTGGCGCTGACGGCCGTTTTGAGCGCGTTTTTCACGGCGTTGTGCTCGCTCGTAATTTTCTCGTAGTATGCTAGCTGCGCTGGCGACAGCTCCTCCACCCAGCACTCC
This sequence comes from Drosophila colorata, assembly GCA_035041545.1. Taxonomy (NCBI): domain Eukaryota; kingdom Metazoa; phylum Arthropoda; class Insecta; order Diptera; family Drosophilidae; genus Drosophila; species Drosophila colorata. The sequence continues at coordinate 821,144 of JAWNLD010000453.1, forward strand.
ATGTCGAGCGATATGTCACTTCTGGTTATCCGCGTCATCTTTCCCAACGCACTGGGCTACCTTTTGCGGCGTTATTTAGTTAAAATTATGCTTCAAATTAATTGAACAATTCACTTTTTTTTCGCCGAGGCTGTACCCTGAATGTACCTGCGTGTTTAGTGTGACCAGATTTGCGAAGGAATTCAAATCTTGAAAAAATATACCAACACAATTACTGGCTTGTTTTAAAAGCAATAGAGTGACCATGTTACGTGGCCAATAGATGAAAAATATTTAAAATATGACTTTTTTTTACATGAGTAAAAATAATAGTTGCACCAGCAAATTCTGATTGGCCACTGCCGGTAATTGTGAATTTTATTGCCACTAATATTGTTAGCCAGTTTACAGACCCTACACAGCTGAAATAATATATTGTTTAAATCAAACAACATTTATTGCGTCACATCAATTGTGTGTTTACTTTAAATTTAAATACACTCGTAAAAAGAGTATATTGGGTTTGTGCAAAATCCCTCTCCCTGTCCGTCTATCCGATGGACGCTAGAGACCTTACACTTTCCTGAAGTCCTGAGGGCAAAATGTTTAATGTTACGTAAATTTCCTTATAAGTTTTGACACATATTGCGATAAATGTTACCCCCAGGTAAGCCTTATACTGTTATCAATTAATAATCAGAATAGATTTACCACCAGTCAGATGGCAAAAATAACTAAAAATATTTTTAAACGTGAAGCCAGCAAAGATTGATAAACGTGCAACAATAAAGCATTCAGGGGGACAATCGTGTGCTGGGTGTTTATTATTGAAAATTACGCAGATATAATGTCGTCAAGAACCGTATCATAAAGTATTTCTTTGATATTCAGGCCCCAAAGGAAGTCCAAATGATTCCACTTTGCCTCGGGCAGGCGGTAGGCGCGTTTGAGGGAAGCCGGGTTCATGGTCATACGCAGCTTGTCCACATCTATGAGACTGGCGAAATAGTCATTGTCGCTATAGTACAGATAAATGGGTACATCCATGCCCTCAACGTCGTAATTTGGCGGATCCTTGCTGCCATAATCGTTCTTGTTCCTGATCGAGCCGTAGTCGAACTGGCGGAAGTAGCCGGAGTTGTATTCCTGTAGGTAGTGGAAGATTTGGTTGATCGAGCAGCCAGCTGGAGTCGTGGCCATAATATCGGGAATCATCGATTCATTCAAATAGGGCGAGTTCCAACCTCCCATCAGGAAGAGCGCATTGGTGCAGATCACCTGCGAAATAGCCTGATCGCTGCATAGAAGTGCACCCATCAGCTCCATCGCCTTCGTGTTGGGCAAGAATTCTGCGCTGCCAAAAAGCTCGACAAAGGCGTTCGGCTGTCCAAGCAGGGGTCCAGCAACCTTGGCCAGCGGACTCTCCATGTGCTCCATCCAGGCGACCGGTGCCAGCAAATGGGCCGAGCGAATGCGACTCTTGAATCGCTTAACCACGGAGTTGAGCACAAAGAAGGCGGTCGTGCCCTGCGAGTGGCCGACATACTGCAATTGCTCCTGGCCCGTCTGATACAAGACGTAGTCCATCATTGCGGGCAAATCGTAGATGCCAATGTCGTGCCACTCAAAGTTCCAGAACGGCTGGAAAAACGGCGACTTGTTCGCATGCTTCCTGGAGTAGGTGTTGCCGCGCGCATTGCCCATCCAGACATCATAGCCGGCGTCGGACAGAATGAAGGCCAAGCCGTCAGATGGGCCGCTTAAAACCCAGTCAGATGAGGAGCAGAGCAGCCCATGCATGAGGAACATGACTGGACGACGGCCAGTGTTACCCGTGTTCTTGGAGTAAGGTATGCGATGCATTGTCAGGAGATATCCATCGGAGGTTTGCACTTCATGTTCCTCAATTGGATAGCCATATTTCTTAACAATGGACACCTGATTGATTGTCAAAAATAATACATATAATGCGAATGCGAAGTTGAGAGAGTGCGTATTTAATTTTTACCGTTGTTACGGAACTACTCCGCCCGACATCGGGGGGTAAGGCCGTGACAATAACTGCCAGAACTAGCTGAGCTACCAGAAATTGAAATAGCCACATGCTGAACACAAATAACTACGAATATTGACCGCTGCAATTGAATTGCGAACCTACGAAGTTCACCTGGCATTTATATACCCCCAAGGCTGCTTAATCAGCCAATATATAATGCATAAGCTGCGATCATATTTTATAAAAATCAAAATATTCGATAACCGGTTGACGATTCAGACATCTGATTTATTGCAATCAGAATTGATAGATTTGGCGGAAAAATGGATTGGTCTATGAATAGAAATTGTACCTAAAGTTTGATAAGATTTTTTGCGCGCAAAATTTTATTATTTGGTTTGAATTTTTTGTTGTCGATAAGCTATTGCGTTACCATACTGTTAAGAAATCCCCTCTTTAACAGTTCACTCCGAAAATCCCACAGTCTTGAGAATACAGAATTACTCCTCGCTTAACAGGATTTACTTCCCAGCACAGATCTAATGCATATTTTAAATTTGTGACTTTTTACTTTAGGCTCTAATTAATTTTTTTACCAAGCCAATGTTTTTAAGCCAGGTTTTTCGTTATTTAGTTCAAGATAATCTTGTCATATCCAATAGCAAATATCGTCAGTTTTGCCAGTAATGTTTTGCTACTGTTAACAGTCGTTGCCGCTGTTATGTTAAACAACATTTAATTTGGCATTTTTCTCCCTAAGGAACAAGGTTGTGTGTGTGGCCATATAAATTAGCCGCAAGAAAACATAAGTAAATGATGCGTGAAAGACGCGAAAGAGAACGAGATCGCGATCGCGACCGGGAGCGGGATAGGGACAGAGACCGGGAACGAGACAGAAACCGTGACAGGGATAGAGAACGTGAGCGTTACCGCTCCAAATCCAAATCTCCGTCGCGCAGCAGCCGGAACAGATCCAAATCAAAGAAGAAAAAATCGAAGAAGTCGAAAAAGTATTATCGACGCAGCCGCAGCAGCAGCCGAAGCTCATCTCGCAGCACAACCCCACAGAGTTCCCGCAGCAGTTCGAGGGGCTCCAGAAGGCAGAGCAAAAACCGCGACGGCGATGCTCGAAAATCGAAATCCAGGTCCACATCACAGCGCACGACCAGAGCGCCTAGTTCCGAGAGCACTGCGTGTCTGGCCAGCGGGTCAGCCGTTCCACCCGTCAAAGCCATCGATCTGCTGGACGCCAAAGTGCTGAAAGCGCTCGAAACCATTGACGAGGACGCATTCAAGCCGTCAGCGTTCTTCAGCACCCGTGACCGCGAAGCACCGGAGAAAGATAAAGTAATCATTGACTTAAATAAGGAAACGGTCATCATGCCAAAGCCAGCCGAAATCAAACAGCCACAAGAAGACGAAATATTTCATCCTAACGTGAGTTTTAGTTATATTTCCGTAATGCAACAAATTTAATTAACAAACTTGTTTCTTGCAGTTTCTGGGTGATTCAGAGCTAAAGGCAGAGAAATGGCTGCGTAAGCTTTACAATTACCGTCAGAAATACATACAGCAATAGCAGCCCACACTTATTTAATAACAAAATAAACCTTAAGAGCATGTCTAGAAAATATCACTGCCCGTTTTGCGCGCACGCAGCAGCGCTGTCTCCGGGGTCAGCTGCTCGTTGGGAGACGGCTCCTTGGCACTGCCATCGGCCGCCAGCTTGCCGGCCTTGAAGTCCTCAATAATCTTCTGCGAGTAGACGGCGTTGAACAAGTCCAAGCTCGTGAATTCCGATTGTATGACATCGGGCGCCTTGTAGGACACATATGGCTTCAGCTTGCAGCCGGCCAAGTCTGGCACTATGATGTCGGGTATTTTTTCCGGTATCTCAACAAATTGGCCATTGACCGTGATGCCCGTATCACGCACCCCTCGCTTGTGTATGGCCACCGGCGGATTTGCAAGCGTCCGTTGCGCCTCCTTCACAACACGTGTGCCCCGCTTGCCGTACACGTTGAATTTGCGAAAGTTGCGCTTGCCGGCCGTTGGCGCTGTTGTGCTAATGGCCCGCTGACTGCACTTCAGTGCCAGCGGCAGAAATTTAACACAGTTTTGCATTGTTTTTTGTTTAAATTGGCTGGTTAAATAACAAATTGACCAAGCAGCAGCTGACAGCTGTGCAATATGAGCCTGCCAACCTGCTGACAAATCTTTCAGAACAGAGTCTAGCAGCGCTCAGCAGCCAGTCATCGATGCTTCTTGAAGAAATATTTTGAGCGGGCATATTGAGAAATAAAAACATTCACTATCAACGCTATTAACATATATAGACCAATTGGAATAAGTAATCATTTCCGAGCGAAAAACAGAAGCTACCATTAAAAATATAAATAACTGCAGTCTAAAGCTTGTGTTTTGATGTAGTCGATATACAGTACATTTCTTATCGATAGCTTTAGCTACAATTTAATGTGCTGATAATCGATACCTTCACACAAACAGCTTTTGTCTAAACATATTGTGAAATATAAAGCTTTTTATAGATTTCATATAATTTAAAATAATGCCTCGCCTATATAAACACAAGCCAGCGGCTCTTTGTATAAATCAAACTCTCGCGCCGGATAAGAAACTAGTAAAAGCATTCTATAAAAAAGATGACAACTGAAGGTAACTTGAGGAAGCACTCGCAAAACAATTTAATATAAATTACATATTCGACTGCAGAATATAATTTTGACGATGAATTTGAAAGATATTTGCATCGCATGTTTTACATCAAGCCAACTGCGGAGACAACTAAATGTGATCCCTCCATCGTGGAGTATTTTGGAGTACTAAGTCTCAAAGATGTGCGGGCACCTGAGCGCAAATTGTGGTATATTTACTACTGCACACAGCCAGAAGTTGACGATACCCTGGACCGCATATTCCACAAATATGGCAAAAAGAATATGTGTGAAATATTTCGGAAACCAATATTCAGTGGCGTTGGCATGCGTTCCCGAGTAAAGACCCATTTCGCCGATAAGAAATGGTACGTGAAAGGCAACCTACTGGAGGCCCCTCCAAAAAGCCCCTTCAACGACGAACGTATGGCCAGACACATCACAGACTTGTACAACGAGGAGCGAAAAATGCTTTACAATTATATTTGTATGAAGCATAATGCGTTCAGTAGATATAACTTTTAGGTAGTTGTATGTTTAATTAAATGTTTAAGTTTACAACCTTTGTGATTCATTAGCATATGTATTATGCGTGTGTGTACCGAAAGTCAGATCTATGATTGTACTTATATTGATGAATTAAAATGTGAGCTTTGCAGCTTTAACTGAAATTGGCGCTGGTGTTGTGTTGAATTTAATTTTGTTAAAAGCTTTTACAAATTTCACCATGGCTAGAATCAGGTTAGAATGATATAGCCATGAGTGCTCGGCCTGAAGTTACCCTGTAGCCAGGGCTGAAAGCGTATACATATTGTATATCATAAAAGTACAAATACAAAAATTGTACAATTACAATGTCTTACAATATTCGGTATCAATAATTAATATTATAATTAAATTAAATTTATTTGTATCAAGTTGGTCAAATGCATGGGTTAAAACAAACTTTTAACTTCTTTAATCGTAAGTGAGAATTCTTCGTATTTTTAAAAAATAGTTGTATATTGGTATTTTATTTAGTATCGATAGCCCTATAGCATGTTTTTCGTTGAACTGTCATAGGAAAACATTTATTTTGTTTTGATTTAAAGGCAAGCAGTCTTCGGCACCACAAAAAAAAAAACGAAAGAAAAATAAAATAAAATAAATAAAAATGTAAGAAACAATTTAGATGGTTTGTAATTTATTCACATGCAACATGAATTATCCAGCCGGCAAAAAACTAAGAAACTGACCTATTCCCATTAAAGGTCGGGCTTTAAAAAATATGGAAATTATCACAATGACCACTCAAAATCCGTTGGAATTCGTCGTTACCGGACCGGCGATTCCGGCTGTCCACCTCCACGGACTCGGGAACAGACTCGAACCAGACGTCTGCCACGCGTAAGAAGCAGCAACTGGAAGAAAACATGATTAATTCCTTAAAATTATAACTAATAATCTGGCCTATTTCAGCATGAGCCGCAGCCAAGTCGCTGCATTGGCATATTTGGCTTGAGCACCGTGACAACGCAGGATAAGTTGCTCGACCTGTTCGTCAAGTTCGGACCCATTGAACGCATCCAAATGGTGAACTTTACTCGGGTAAGTCAGATCTATATAAAAAAAAATAAAGAATTACCATATAGATGCACTTGACATTCATATAAATACATTCTTCATTCTGCATTCTTTATTAACTATCTTACAGACTTATGTTTCGCGTGGTTTTTGCTTCATTTACTTCGAGAGCCTCCGCGATGCCCAAGTGGCCAAAAACGAGTGCGCTGGCATGGAGGTTGATGGTCGTCCCATCCGTGTTGTCTACTCCATGACCAAGCGACCACATCCGCCCACACCTGGCGTGTATATGGGGCGGCCTTCACGGTTTGTATTTCAAAATATTAATTTTTTTATCCTTCGTTACGAAGTGAAAAGAGTATATTGGGTTTGTGCAATGTCGGTCTTGCTGTCTATTCCCAAAAATTACAAATATCGATGTTTCTCTTAAAAACCAAGAATATTTAAGATTGTTTTTGATTGTTTTTAGCTGATATAATTAATTTAATTAAATTTGTAATTAATTACATGTGCTAGGGCTTTCTGACCCGGAGTACGGGGTATCAACTACCAGCTAAATCAGTATAGTTTATTTTTCACAGGCGATTCAGAAGTCCCTCGCAGGAACGAAATATTGGCAGCCGCAGCCGGTCACATTCCGGGCGACGCCACAAAGACAACTCTTCATCGGGGCCATACTATTCCTAAATAACGGAGGGGAAAAGAATGAAGTATTTTACTACAGCGAAACCAAAATGGTATATTATCATGTTATGCACATACTTAATAACGTGAAATGCATAAATAAAATTTATATTAAACGTTATTACAATATATATATAGTTGTGTAGACACTCTGATTTCAAAATTTCGAAATAAATCCGTTGCTATACAAAATATAATAGCTGTGTCGCGAATATCGATAGTTGGGACCATCGAATCGTAGCCATAAAAAAATACTATAATTCTGTCGCAGAAATCGATAGCTTGGTTAATAAAGTCTTAAAAACATCGATGCCGATGGCTTTGTAGCCCTGAAGATGTCTGCGTGTTTTACACTTTGTCAGTAATTTAAAAGCACAAAAACTAACATTTAAATTAAATTAATTCGGCTGTAAGCATTCATTTGATACCCTTTAACATGGTAAGTAAAGATGCGTCATTGCAGCGATTGGAATCGCATGGAAAGAGAGTCTAACACGGATATGCTTCTTGTACACAGTCCACAGGGCTCGCCAACGGGAGGTCAAAGGAATATTTACATTTTCATCGCACTGATAAGGACAAATGTAGCCACAGGTATACATGAACTGGTTTAACATGTAGTTTAACATCGTTCACACTTCAAACATTGCGCAAACATTACAGCTTTGCCAGTTCGTCCTCTTTGTCAGCGGCGTCCTCGGAGAGTTCTCGTTCCCGTCAGCGTCGGTGAGTATCGAAAGTGGAATCGAGTATCAACTGAAGATTGACAGCCATCTCAGCAGGCCAAATATTTTGGTTGTCGTTAAACTGTCATCAGGAATGCCTCATTTGGTTTAGCTTTTCAAGCGAGCAGGTTCTATTCTCCAGTTTTGCCAAAAATATTTAACTAGAAAAATGTAAGAAAAAAACATTTTACTTTTCAGAGCACATTTATAATTGAAGAGCAAGGCAAATTTGTTTCTGAAATGCAATAATGTGAATGCAAAACAAATTTTGTAGCAGTTCAATTCAATTCAATTCAAGTGTCAAAAGTCCACATTTTAACCATCAAGAAGCTCAGCCAGCAAACCAACTGAAAATCTAACCTATTCCCATTCAAGGTCGGACGGGGATGTCTATGGCAGCCGTCATCACAATTACAACTCCAAGTCCAGCTCGCTACATCGCCCGCGACGCTCGCGCTCCGGGTCAGATTCGCCGCCGGCGCGCCATTATTCAGGGCGCACGTCGCGCGATCGCCAGCGCATGCGTCAGGCACGCGTAAGTTGTGGCCAGTTGCAAAGCCAGTTTCACTATTCAACTGTCCTGTCGCAGGATCATCCACAGGCTAGCCGATGCATCGGAGTCTTTGGCCTAAACACCAACACCACACAGCAAAAAGTGCGCGAGTTGTTTAATAAATTCGGACCCATCGAACGCATCCAAATGGTTATTGATGCCCATGTAAGTGCCATTAAGTCCGTTTTCTAATCAATCATGCCATCAGTTTGCCGGCAAGCAGCTGGGACTCGAGCCTGGTCCGAATTGCATGTCGGCTTTTGGCCACAGCATATTCAAATGCGGCAATAATGAGTGCTTGCTATGCGAGTAACTAGCAATCCACTAAAGGCTTGCTGCAACATTTATAACTACCTTAACATCATTTATTTATAATTATTCCGACTCGGTTTTAGTTCCTTATATCGAATGCTAACTTTAGTTATCCCTGAATATTCGCTGTGAATAATCCAATTGTAATCGTTGCAGACTCATCGCTCGCGCGGTTTTTGCTTCATTTACTTTGAGAGTCTGAGTGATGCACGAGTGGCTAAGGATGCCTGCACTGGCATGGAGGTGGATGGCCGGCGCATTCGCGTCGATTATTCCATAACACAGCGCGCGCACACTCCCACGCCTGGTGTGTACATGGGACGCCCATCACGGTTTGCAGTTTTTTCTAATATTCACTTGAACACGTTCATTAGCTAAACGATTGTGTTGCAGTCCTCCGGGAAGACGCTCTCGCGAGCGTGAATACGGCTTGCGAGATGGCTCCCGCTCGCGTCGCCGCCACCGTGACGACTCGCCGTCCGTATCGCCATACGAATCGAACCGTCGCAAATATCGCAGCCGTCATCGCTACGAACGCAGCCGCAGTCGCACTCGCAGCTATTCCCGTTCACGCTCGCCGCGCAAGCGTAAGTGGCCAGACATATATTTGCAAAACTATTATTGATCTTTGCTTGTTTTCCTTTCCAGCCGCTCGCATTGCATCGCGTTATTAGCACGCCGGCAGTCATATGATAATGCAAAGGCTGAGCACGAGGGTATAGACTGAATTGTTTTGTTCTACAATCCCTGCCCTTCAAATATTTCATTTGGCAGCGCCTGTATAATCATCATATAGTTTTCATCACGTCTATAAGTAATTAAGTAATAATTCGCCAATCGTTTCTGTTGCGCCCTCGTTGTACGTTTTGTAAAATGTAGTGTAACCACCAAAAAAGCATCCGTGTAGATGACGCGTCTCATTCTCTCCTCCCTCCTTCAAGGCGCGCAACACACTTTGTGATATGTATTTTAAAAGCAGCAGCGTAAATCGATAACAATAAACTAACAAAACTAACCCAGTTGTACGTTTTAGTATAAACTTAATAACATCTTAATTGTGCATCGCGTGCACTCTGTATTTAAATGCAGTTGTAGGCCAACACAAGCAAATACTATGTATAAATATTTTGTATAGTTATTGTACAATAAATAAAACTGCATTTCGGACAAACTCAGTTCCTGTACTCCTAAACATAGTGGGTAATTTAAGACTTAATTGGGATTGTTCGCTGCTGCAGCTGCTGATGTTGATGCTACTGCTGCCGTCGATGCAGCTCCTGCCGTCACCTGTGTTGCCCGCGACGTCTTATAGGCCAACTCCAGGCTCTGCTGTATAACTTCCATGTCGCCTTCGATGCTGCGCGCCCAGTTCTCCACATCGCCAAGTTCCTTGAGAGCGCTGCTGAAGTTGTCGATGAGCTGCAGCCATTGGTGCGTCTGTTTGGCAAAGTTTGTGGCACCCACATGCAATTGCTTGGCCTCTGCATCCAAGCGCTTTTGATTTAAATATGCTTGCGCCACGCTAATTTGCAATTTATAGAGTATTTATGATATGCATAGACAAGTGCAAAAATGTCTTACCCCACGTTTAGATGGTCAACTAGCGATTGAGTTAGTTCATTGGAGGCTTCAATGGCTTCTTTGCGTCGCCCTTCTTGCTCTTGCTTGCGCTTTGACTGCTTGGCATGGTGCTCCTTAACCATTGATGTCAGCATTTTACGCTTTGTTTTGCTGTGCAGAAAGAAATCAATTTACAAACAAATTTATGGCAAGCCAGCTGATAGTTAGGGATGAGCAGAATAAGCATATAATATCGATAGAACATGCGTCACAGCGTAAAGTATCGATACATGGCCTTAAAATGTAGCCGTTATCAATTTATTTTAACAAAATTATTAAATAATTAGCATAGTTTCGTTAACAATTCAAAGGCGCCTGTGCCGTTGCGTACAGGCAGGCCTACCATCAAGCGACTTGACGGCGAATTCAGCTCATCGAGTCGTCCAAAACCAGCCGCGTTGCGCAAGAACTGCAAACTGGACTCAAAGGACATTTGCTGCAGCGGCGACGAGGAGTGCTCCATGCCCTTGCGCGAGAGCGGCTGGAAGGTGCCGTCAAAGGTCATGTAGTCGGCAATCAGCGACAAGTGGCGCCGATCCACGGTAATGCCATACACCTTGAACACATTGCTCACTTCCTTGACGATGACCTGGGTCGCCGCCTCGATGCCATAGGTGCGCGCTATGGCGTGTATATCGTTGGAGTACAAGCGATTCAGATCCAAGATCTTGTTGTGCTGGAACATTTCGCCAATATTGATGCCATCCGTTTTCAGCAGCTGCTCGTCGTCGTTCCCCTTGTAGATGATGGCGCGCTTAATGTGCGGCACCTGGTGCACAACGCTCTTGGCGGCCAGTTCGCGTATGATCGATGTCAGATCGGGCTTCTGGTAGCGCACACTCAGAATGAGTTTGACGCGGCACCAAAGATGATGCTCCTTGTCGTAGGTGTAATCCTGGACCATTTGGTTGCTGAGTAGCTTCTCAACCGACTTATCCTCTATTTCGGCATTTTCGTCGTTGGCCTTTTCATTGCCATCCCCGTCCTCTTCCTCGTGCTCGTCTTCGTCATCTGCAAATGCCGGAAATTAGGAGTTTGTCTACTTTAACATTAGTGGGCACAAATACCATTGGCATCGAAGATTTCCTCAACATCTTCCGGATCGTCATAGTCATTTTCATCGGTTTTGCGCTGCTTCAGCTTGATCCCAGTCGCATCATCGTCACCCTATAGTAGATAAATGTCTTAGAACTAGATTTCACTTCTGTTTGCTATGAACTTACTCCCTCATCTGAGGAGTCGTCGTCAATGTTGGGTGCCTTTTGGGCGTCCAAATCGTCGGCAGCATCCAACTCCATATCATTGTCCTCATCATTCCTGTTGCCAGCCTCCTTTTTCTCATCGACCACAACGCTGCCGAATTAGATGAGATTAGTATTGAGTTGGGAGAATATCAAATATGTGAGTTTACATTTTGGAAGTCTTTTTAGCATTGGACACCTTCACGATGGCGCGAATGAGCTGCTTGAAGTAGGTCTGATGCATGTACTTGATTATGCGCTTGGGCCGCACACTGAAATCCTCTTTGTAGATATCGCGTGGCAGGAACTTGAAGTGCAGGTCATAGACATAAGCACGCTCCGGCTCCAGCGTCAAGCTGGTGTTAATGTGTACGGCTATGTGGGCGAAGGGACAGCGATTATACAAAGCCAGTTTTATATTAGGATTACTTACATTCCAGCAGACTGGCCAGCGTCACACAGTTAAGGGAGATGCGCAGCTTTTCCGCATTGTGCTGCTGACCCGACTTGATGGGTATATCCATTGATGGCGTCTTGATGTTCGAGGAGGCCAACATGAGAATTTCACGCAGACGCGGAATACCGAGAGTGACGTTCATTTCACCACGACCAGCGAAATGGAAGGTATTCAGTGTCATCTGCGTGGACGGTTCACCAATCGACTGGGCTGCAATTAAGCCCACTGGCTCGCCGGGCGCGGCCAGCGCCTTGATGCTCTTCATGTGCATTATGTCCGCAATGATGTGCTTCTGCGAGGGCTGCTTCAGCGCATAGTCGTCGATCAGTTGGCGCGTGCGTTCGGACACGGCGCCATAGAAATTGTCCTGCTTGTAGACGGCAACGGTGGGATCGGGACAGCGTGCGTATTTCTTGCGGTACAGCGCTTTGTCCTCGGCATCCGCCTTCTTCCATAGCTTCAGCAGGCCTTCGTCGAAGCGTCGGCGTCCCGTCTTGGCATTGATTTCATTGGGTCGCTTGACCTCCACCTCGTTGCGCAGCTCCTCCGAGAAGTGGGTGAATGCGGCGCGCAGCTTGGCCGGCTGTTTCTTTTGCCAGCTGCGTATGTGCTTCTCATGGCGCTGCACCTTGGCGAGGCACTCCTCGTCCTTCATTAACTTCAGCTGGTTGGGCTGCAGAACGGCCTTAGCGTTTTGTGCAAGGAAATCAGCGCAGAACTTGCCGTCGAAAAACTTGGACTTGAGTATGTCCAGGCCATCCTCGCCGTAAAGGAACTGCACCACGCTGTTATCGCTGTCGCGCACGGTCAGGTCATAGTGCACGCTCAATCCCTCCAGGTGCTTGATAAGGCATCGCTGCAGGTAGCCGGAACGGGATGTCTTTACAGCTGTATCGATGAGACCCTGTCATGAAGTGGAAGTAGATTTTAAGTAATTGACAATTTTTCTTGCCCAAGGCTTCCAAGGCTTACTTCACGACCAGCCATGCAGTGAAAGAAAAAGTCCTGCGGCTGTATGCCCGTCATGAAGCGTCCATCAATGAAGCCGCCCGACTTGGGCGACGTCTCGAACGAGGTGAAACTGGGCAGAGATTTGCCAGATATCATCAGCGGCGGTCGCTTGCCCTCCAGCTCAATTTGCCCCAGCAGGCAAGAGATTTGCATGGTGTTCACCATGGAACCCTTGGCGCCAGACAGCACCATTAGCTGGAGATTGTTCGATGGAAACTTGCTAATTAGCCCGCCGGGCAGGCACGTCCTATAAAGAAGAGGCGCAGCTGCAATCTCAATCCCGTTTTTGGTTGGCATTCAACTCACTTGTTAATATCATTTGTGTAGCCATCCAGCAATGACTTGTACTTGCGATCGAGCAGGACTCGAAACTTGGTGTCCTTTACGTAGGCAGCCTCCATTTGTTCGGCCAGTACATCGTGCGGCGGAACATCCTCCAGCTCCAGGGCTGCGGCAACGGCGCTGTTGCCCACATCGCGACACTCGTGGATGATTTTGCGACGCCTGCGATCCGCCTCATCGCTGACCAGAATATCCTTGACGCCCAACGTGAAGCCCTCGAGCTGCAGGAAGAAGGTGAACACCTTGGTAAAGGCGGTCAGCAGGCGAGTGGACACATCGCCGCCGTACAGCTCATACATGCAATGGATCAGGCCGAAAGTGGTGGCGCCATATTGCTGCTTGTCCAGCACGCCTACCAGCAGTTCGCCTTTTCGTATCTGCACCTGGCTCTCGCTCAACTCCTGCTCCAGGGGCTTCGACCCACACAAGGGGGTGCGTGGCTTGGCCACATTCCAATTCTGCAAGGAGGCAATGGGTTTTTAGCTTGATGAAAGATTATATGCGAATGTCTCTACTTGCCTTGCCGCCTATTTTGGCAAAGGAATCGAGGTTGATGGGCTCGTAGCCATCGGGTATCAGATTGATGATTATGGTGGAGAGCACCTGCTTGCCGGACCACAAGGTGGTTGGTTTAACTATGGCCGGTGGCAGCAGCTTGACATTGCCTTTGAGATGCGACAGGCCCTGGAAGACCAGCTGCTGGTAATCCTCGCGATTGAAGAAGCGACCGCGTATGGACAGCTTGACGCCCGAAATGACCTGGTCCTGGATCAGCCCGCCAAGCGGAGTGCCGTCCTTGGGCACCAGATAATTACTGGCCACGTTGACAAGATTATAGGCCTCGGCACGGGCCACCTCGCTCTGCGGATAGTGCGCGTTCATCTCGTCGCCATCGAAATCGGCGTTGTACGCCTTGCAGTTGGAGTAGTGCAGCCGAAAGGTTTTTTCACCGTGCAGAATGCGCGCCTTGTGCGCCATTATGGAGGGCTTGTGCAGCGAGGGCTGGCGATTGAGCAGCAGGACATCACCATTCAACACATGGCGATGCACAATCTTGACGCCGTCCTTGGGATTGGTCAGCAGCAGCTTGGCCATGCTGGCACGCTTGGCCGCGTTGTCGGCGGGTATGATGGTGGTCAGGCCTTTGCTGTCCTGAATGTAGTTGGCGCCCGGATGCACGTCCGGTCCGTTCTTAACCATTTTGCGCAGCTCGACGACATTCCACTCGGTCACGGGCACCGGGTAGGAGAGCTTGCGCGCAAATATGTCCGGTATGCCGATCTCATCCACATCTATGTTCGGATCAGGCGTGATGACTGTGCGCGCCGCGTAGTTCACACGCTTGCCCATCATGTGCTTGCGGATGAGTCCGTCCTTCTTCTCGAGTACCTGTTTCAGGCCTTCGGCAGACTTGATGTCGCGCGACATATTCACGTCGAGCAGCACGTCCACGGAGCTCTGCAGCGCCAGCCAGGCATTGTAGAGCTTCTCGTGGCTGCTGCTGCCGCGCATGTTTTGGTAGGCGGCCCTCGCCTGATCGCTAAGCTTCTCCTGCTGACCCTTCATGAACTTGAGCACCACATTCAGTACATGGTTGTTCTCAATGATGTTCACATAGATATCCGTCTGCGGATTACCCTTCATCATGTCGTTGATCACGTTCATGGGACGGGCACGCGGCGGCGTCACGGGTATCGTGTCCATAAAGAACATATCCACCGGCGAGTAGTCGCCTTTGCCGCTGGACTCGCTGTTGATGCTCAGCACAGGCACCAGCAGCCGGAGCAGCTGGGGATAGTTCTCGTAGATCTTGCGCAAGTAGCCACGACACTCGTCCGCAAATATGACCTTGTTCTGGCCGCTGCTCTCGGGCACATCACCTAGCCTGGAAGATAAATGATTGTGTTAGCAAAATGTCTTAATCGCGGATGCAATCAAACACACCGTTCCTTCAAATCGGCAATGGTCACATAGTAGACAAGGCGGCGATGCAAGTAGCGCACGAAGCGCATGGACTTGTTGCAGTGCCGGCACTTCTTGCTGGAGGCGCGCTGCAGTGCCGCATGCGTGATGGCCGTGCGCAGGGAGCAGGTGGTCTTGGTCACGTTGCTGGCATTGCGCACGTTCTTGGCCAGCAGCTCGTTGACGGCCGCGATGCGCGGATGGACGGCGTCGCCGTTGTCCAGCTTGACCAGCTCCTCTGTGTTCTGGCAGACGATCTCCGACTTGAACAGCTCCAGCTCCTGCGCCTCGATGATGTAGCCGGCGTCGATCAGACGCAGCTGCAGCATGACAATCTCGCTCTCGTGATCTGTTGTTAATCAATAATCAGCGATAATGACATGCAATTGTATATCGACTACCACGTACCCTTCATTTGCAGCTTGTGGCAGTGCAGACAGAAGATGCACAGCAGGCGCTGCACCAACTTGATGAAGAACGGATTGTAGACCAGCGAGCCCAGCTCGATGTGGCCCATGTGGCCGGGACAATCCTGCATCTTGAGGCACGTCCCACACGGATCCATGCAGCGCCCGTAGGAGCCCAGCCGTATGTCGTACAGACCACCGGGAATTGGGTGTCCCAGTGCGTCGAATGTGAGGCCTGTTATTATTTTGACCACACTCAGTTTGTGTATCTCCTCGGGTGTGAACACGGCGAACTCCAGGTCCGAGGGGAACATATGCACGTCCGGCGGTCTTCTTGAGCCCATTTTAAGGCAATTTTATTCAGATTTTCAATAAAATAAGCGCTCTGAAGCAACAGCGTGCAGCACGTGTATTTGAAGAGAACTGCGAAAGTATCGAGCGTATCGATAGATGTGCTCAATTCTCGATATATCGAAACTTATCGTAGTATGCAAGCAGCAAGCAGGGTTGTTTTACGCAACAAATGGCGCGAAATTTTTAATTTGTAAAGGCAACTATTAGAGATTTTCATTCTAACATTTAAGAAAGGTATATACATAATTTATAAATTATAATTTGTAAAATCAACAATTCGAGTTCTTTATTCGAACATTGCAGAAAAGAAAATACGTAATTTGTAAATTGTAATTGGTTAAAGCCACAATTTGGGATCTTTAATCCAACAATGAAAAAAAGTTATTATGTATTTAAAATTTACAACTTCAAATAGATACTTTGGTTATGCTTAGAACTTATCACAAGTCAACTGGTATTGCCAGTTCTTAAAAGCCATATTCTGCTCGTATTTATTGCGGACAGTGTCCAGGAGTTCCGCAACAGTTGTCTCATCTCCAGTTGCCGTTGCTCCATCACCGCCGCCATCTCGTGCTCCAGCTCCAGCTCCGGCTCCTCGGCCAGCGTTTGCAATCTTGTTGCCCTGGCTGACTGGCTCCTCATTGTACGGCTGCAGTTGCCTTGGACGTCGCATGCGACTGCTTGGTGCTGGCTCCCGTTCCCGTTTCGCTGTTCGACCACCTTTGCGCCAGGACTCGACATTGGCCACGCCCGTGTCGGCCCCAAACTTCGGCTTGCCTCCAAAGATGGTCGTCCAACGAAACCACTTTTGTCATAAGCCATACGCCGGCTCCGCCGATGCACTGCGCCTGCTGTGCGGCAGCTCGCGTCGCAGCAGATAGACGCACAAGCCCAGGCAGGCCAGCAGCAGGCAGACGAGGCCGAGCATGGCATAAAAGCCCTGTCGATAGCGTGCTGCATCCGCACTGGCCTCCATCAGTTTCACTCGCTGCCCTAAGGCGCCGCCGCGGCCGTCACGTGGCTCCGCATCCTGTGCCGTGGGCAGCAGCACCTGCCAGAATCCGTAAACGCGTCGCAGGTGATTGCCATAGCCGGAGTCCAGCTGATTGCTGGCCACGTACGAATTGCCACTGCCCTGGCGATAGCTGTCATGTCGGTTAGTCCGGGACAGGCTGCGATCCGTGCCGATCTCCGCCTGCTGCTTGCCACTCAGCAGCTGTTCCACCAGCGCCTCATCCATGCTCGCTGGCGGCTCCACGCTCTTGGCCAGCTCACCCAGGCTGTAGATGAAGCCACGTTGCGATGTGTACGGCAGCCAGGCATCATAAATGCGTCCCGGCGTCGGATTGCCGCTTTTCACGAAGCCGGCGAACGCGCTGCGCAGCTTGCGGCACAGCTGCTCCTCCTCGGCGCTGAAGCGACGACGCGCAATCTGCTGAAACAAACTGGGACCCAGCAGCAGCGGCAGGTCGGCACTGTGCGAGGCGCCGCCGAACAGGTTCTGCCTGCCGCGCATGTCCATCGCATGGGCGTGCGACTGGTCGAAGACGTAGGCATAGCTGACGCCGCTGCTGACGTTGAGCAGCTGCAGCAGGCGCAGGAAGGGCGTCTCGTACAGCGACTCGGACAGCAGGCGCTGCATGCCCCACAGCAGCTGGCCGAGCGACGCCCCGTCGCTGAAGTAGCGCCAGCGTATGGCCGCCAATTGGGCGTCGCTGGCAGTCGCCTCCAGCTGCATGGAGCGCAGCACGTTCGGCAGCAGCGTGCTGTTGATGTAGCCGCGCAGGGCCAGCTGGCCGTCGCGCGCCACGTCCAGCCAGTAATCCTGCATGAAGGCGCCCTCGTTGGAGCCAATGCCCAGCAGCATCGGCGGAAGGGACGCATTGGCCAGACGCTGCTGCAGCGCTGCCGAGCCGGGCAGCTGCACGCCCAGCTGCATGCTGGCGTTGCCGTGATTGTAGACGCTTTCGTAGGCGCGCAGCAGGTCCTCGGCGCTCTTGCGGCGCAGGCAGCTCAACAGCTGGCGATGCTGGGCCTCCTCAAACTGACAGCCCAGCTTGCGCACGAGCTCCCGGCCCGTGGCCACAATGCGCTGCTGGTGGCCAGCACCCAGGGCGTAGTGCACGGGGCCCGGCGACATCAGTATCAACTGCTTGAACAGCGGCGCGCTGTCGGCCGGCTGCAGGGCGGCGGTCAGGGCCAGAATGGCGCCGCTTCCATGACCCAGCAGCGTCAACTGATCCGCGTTGCCACCGAAGCTGGGCGCATTGCGCTGCAGCCAGCGCAGGGCCAGCTGAACATCGCTTAGTCCATAGTTGCCCGGCAGCTGGCGATGATCCTGGCCGAGGCCCAGCCAGCCGTAGATGTTGCTGCGATACTGCACGCTGACCACAACGACGCTCTCGGCAGCGGCAAAGTCCAGGCCATTGATACGATTGCGCGGCCAGTCGTAGGCGAAATCCTCGCCGCTGACAATCACCAGCATGGGCAGCTGGCCATAGCGCAGGCCCGTCTCCGGCGTCCAGATGTTCAGATACAGACAGTCCTCGCTGCTGGGCGCAGCACGGGACATGCTCCCGTCGGCGCCCTCATCGTAAACGGTATTCGACAGCTGCGGGCAAACGGGCTGCATGGCCGTCGCTTGGAGCGTGCGGTTCCAGCCGCTGTGCTGCTTGGCGGCCTGGAAGGAGCACAAGAGAGACAGGGTTTCAGATGAAAAGCGATTTTTATGTTAGCTGTTCAACATTCTTTGTTAGCAAAGGAGAAGAGTTATTTCACAATATCCTCG
Organism: Drosophila colorata; assembly: GCA_035041545.1. Lineage (NCBI taxonomy): Eukaryota > Metazoa > Arthropoda > Insecta > Diptera > Drosophilidae > Drosophila > Drosophila colorata. The sequence goes on from JAWNLD010000453.1 coordinate 839,813, forward strand.
GCCGGGTCCAAAGGCATTTTTATTTTTAACTGTTATAGAAAATATTTCATATAAATTGCACAACAAGAAAAGGATGCGGGCTTAAATTCCAGGTCAGGTAAAAGGCCGTATACTGATAAAAATAAAATCAATAATCACAAATTATAATAATATAAATAATAACAACCCACTGTGTACGACTATTACAATATAAAACGTTCTAGCTTGTTTATTGTTATTATTAATCAGTGGGCGTAGTTAAACAATTGTATATAGAAGGTCATCAGTAATCTGTCTGCAATTATTAATTATTAAAAAATGTGCATTCATACCAAAGGACAAACCCAATATACTCTTTTTATTTCGTAAACAAGTATAAAAATAGTTGAACATTTTTTAAAATTTGCAATCAATTGGCTTTCTTAGTTTTCAGCAGCATAGTAATATATACAAGTTTTCTGCTTTTTTTTTAGATATCTTAGCTTAAAAAATTGTAAGCAATCCGAAAAATGTCTACGAAATTTGTTTAAATGAAAACTTTGTGCCATCAAGATCAAAGTATTTTTTCGCACATGGTTAACTTACCGCAAATCGCAGTGGTCCCAAGGGCGGCTGAGCATAGGGAACTCCCAGGAAGGCGTAGACTGCGCTGCGTGCTCCATCCGGAAAGACCTTAAGCTGAAAGCGCAGAAACAGCCTAAATAATTTTCACTTATTCACGGACCCGATGCTACTTACACCAATTAGATCGCCCTGTTCCAGTTTGATGTGTGTTTGCTGGGCCCAGCAGCCTTGGATGCTAAGCCAAATGAATAAACCTAGTCGGTTAAAAATTGATATTTGCATCTTTTGGTAGCCCTTTGCTGTCTAAAACATATTAAGCAGCATTTATTTGGGTGCTTTGTTTTTAATAAAAATTTTTTGTTGCTTTTTCCGCTGCAAACGTTCACATAGACTCCTTGAAGCTAAAATGAAAACTGAAAAAATGTACCCATTGATGGAAAAGTTGGCTAAAAGTTTCTGCTAGAATTATTTCAATTGTTACTGGTGTTATTACTGTATGTTGTTAATGCTGTTGTTTTGTGCTGTGTGCGCGCAGGAATCATTCATGCATTCATTAGATCAAAACGCCAGCGACACCAAAACACCAAACAACAGGTAGGTTCACAGGGTTGATTGTTGTTTGTGGTGCACATACGTTATATCTATACATATATATGCATATACATCACTACATATATATACACATTATATATGTATGTAGTTATAGGTATGTACATACGTTGTGACGCAGAGACTGGACCCAAAACCCATAACTTTGAACCCGAAACAGCGTCAATTGTTACATGCTCTTATTTTGGAGTACGTTATAGAAAATCTATTGCAGAGGGTTACATCAAAAGTTTGGGAATTATTGATAAAAGCCATCAAAAGTCAAACAAATTTGATAAGATTCAAATGTAAATCGCATAAATAAATATAAATTAAAAATGGTTTAAGCATAGAATAATAAATTTATGACCTGTTTTTTAATTTTTTTTTTTGTTATCTATTATTATAATATTTTGTACTATTTATTTAAAATTTTTTTATTTAATACATTTTGGGTTTTTTATAATTTGTTTAACTCAGATATAAGGTAGTAGCCTCATAGTACTGGTTTACAAAAAAATATAATATAGATGTTCAATTTAGCAAAGTTTTACGTTTATTATTTGAAAATTATTTATTATTTTGAAATGCTTTTACATGTATCTATGGTTACAAAAATAGTATGTCAACGAACATAGCAAAATATAATAAAAAAAATTATAGGTCTCTCTTTTAGAGCAACAAGAAGATTTTTATTTTTCTGTTAACTAAAATAAATAACTGCAAAGCAATGAAAAATTCATACAAATGTTAACACAAAAATAATTCCACATTCGGCCCAACAAATATAAGCTTTATGGTATTATCATAGTTAAAATTAAGAAAATAAAATAAATTAGCCAATGTTTTACTTCTGTTCACCAAAAGAGTTCTTGCAACTGCAATAATCAACTCTTGTTATTTCCCTCGTTCTTTTTGTTTTGTTTTTAAATTTTTTTTATTGAGTTTTGATTCTGCCGCTGCTGCTGCTGTGGAGAATGTAAATATTCCTACGCTTCACAGCCTGCGACGGACAGTCTGCCGTGCACCTCGCTCCGCCGACAGCTCGCGTCGCCGCTGTTAAATGGAGCTAACGCAGGTTTCGGCGTGCAACAGATAATGTACCATAATGTTGGTTTAATTCCAGGCCAATGTGGACAGCAGCTGCCCTGGTGGTTGTTTCTGCCGGCTCTGCTAGGCGAAGCGCAGTTCCGGTCAGCGCCCCCTGCCGGCGACTGCCGGAGCCGGAGATCAGCGCTGGCAACAGTGCCCATAATTTACATCTATGTTGTCATAGATACTCGCGCTTCTATTGGCGCACGCACATTTATGCATTTTAATTAGTTTTGGGAGTAATTTTCCGTTGCTCTGGCAGATTCTGCGTGAAATTCGCCAACAACGGAGGGGGAGGCCTCGCTTTATTTTCTGTTAATTATGAGGCTACAAAATACATATTTAAATTGCCATTTGGCTGAAATGCTCTTCTATTGTCTCTGTCTCTCCATGTATTTTGTCTCTCTCTCTCTCGTTTGTTCGTTCTGTTTGCCAACTTAATCTTATTATGCCTGTTCAAAGTAGGCGTGGGTTCGAAGTTGGGCTTCGATTATTGTAAATTGCAAGGGCGGCCTAGTTTGATCAATGGGTCAATCTCTGTACGCACTCGTGTGTGTGTGTAAGCAATTTATGTTTGCTCTCTGACTGTAAATAAAGTCAGAGAAGAGGTTTTATACAATACACTTACCGTTTGGCTACGGCTTAAGCCTTGAACTCTATTGATTTATGGAACAACAGAAGGCATTCAAATCAGCAATATTTTGACTTAAAGATACGCACGCCAGCTTATATTTAACTTTCTCAAAAGACTGCATTCTTTCCCCCGTCGGCAAGTAGGCGGAAAGCAATTTAAGCTGTCAACTTGTTCATTTCGTTGTTGGCCATTTAGTTGTCAGGTAAAGCTGTTGAGCGTTGTTGCACATTGTTTTGACATTTGGCTTTGGTCCCGCAAAAATTTCAATAAATTTGTCCCAAAAACGTTTGACACAAAGTTGGCCAAACACTTAAAGCGCTTATTGCAGTTAGAAATCTATTAAACTGAAAATGTCGGCCAAAAACCAATGCAAATATTCCAAGCTGCAATTGAACAATTTTGGCAGCTGCACTGCAATACCAACAGCAATACCTACAACAACTACAACAATAATAATAACAAACAACTAATATGACAACAGAAATCAACTTTGAGTAAAAACAACAGTTGTTGTGGAAGCTTGAAACAGAAAACTTTTGGCTGATGAAAATATCTTTGATTTTTGACGGAGTTTATTGTTTACATATGGCCGGAGCATATTGAAAACTTCTTTATAAAATTGCAGTCCAATAAAAGCCATTTGTTGGCTCTTATTATTGCTGCTGTAGACATTGTTGCTATTCCGATTATGCGCTGTGACTATCAAATGCCTGAAAGTTTTCCTTTTCCTTGCCCAGGCCCTATTTGTTTGCCAAGGGCGCAGGCGGAATGGGGGAGTGGGGGGCTGGATGGTTGCCTGGATGACTGAGCTCTTGTATACTCGTTATTCAATTTTGATTCATATTTTCCAACAATGCATGGAATTATTTTTGTTCTTGTTTCAACTTTTTTTTTTTTTTTGTTCTGCATACTTGCAACGCACTAAAGTGAAAAAATATTCTGCAATTTCAGATTTTGCACAGGCATATTCTTATTTTTGGCTTTGCCAACAATTTGTCAACACTTCAAAACAATTTAAGTTGTGGTTGCCGTTCATGAAAGTTTGAAATTCAATGCGACAGGCTATGGGCGTGGCCTGTGTGTATTTGCATGTAAAACACAATTAAAAAGCAAGTAAGAACATTGCAGTCGGCTCGAATAATAACAGCTTTAAACGACCAAAAACGGGCTTATTTATCATTGTTATTTTAGAAAATATAGATTTTTCTTACCTTTTTCACTTCGTGAACGAGTATATTTATGGAAATTCGTTCGTTCAACATTGAAACTAAACAGATTTCTTAATGGTATGTTTTGTTAGCTATTCAAATTTAAATATCTTTATTTTTGACACCTACTTTTTTAATTTGAAAATCATTTTTTTCGTTTTTCTATATTATTACACATGCAGAAATTAAGCAACATAATTGTAATATTCCCAAAAAGATATTTTGTTAGCTTTATTGAAACTTTCATCAAAACTTAATTGTATTTAATGCATATTCCCGAAATTATTTAGTAATACCCCCCGAGCTAATCAGTGCAAATTTGTTCTTATTAGAAAACGCCTAACGCACCCCCAGTTGTAATAACAATAGCAACAAGCGGCAGTATTCGCCAACAACAATAAAATGGAATAACTGCATGCAAAAAGTTCGTGCAACAACGGCGCATAATATAATTATGTAATTAGTCAGAGCAACAACAGTGCCCGCATTTTGTGCAAAAATATTTAACAAAACAATGTGTAAAGTTTTAGTTGTGCTTTTGCTGCAGCTGTTAGTGTTGTTGTTGTTGTTGCTGTTGTTGGTGTTGTTATTGTTGTTGCTTTAAGCCTAATTTAACGGCGTGTTAGACAAACAATGTAGCAAACATTTTGTTTATGCAACAAAACGCCCGACTTGCTCTTGCACCATCTTCTTGACTGCAAGGGCGGCGTGTGGCGGGGCGTGGCTTGGGGTATATTTCGTGTTTTACACGCGCTCTCTCTAATTAATGCTAAAAATTTCAGTTGAAAAAGAACTGAAAGCATAAACGACGCATTGCCCTCTTTTAGGCCCGCATTCCGGTCGGTCTAGCTGAGGAGCTAAGGAGGGCTGGGGTTGTACTGTGTTTGTGTAAATCAGTTTTTCAGCGCTTTTGTTGGCCAGCTGCGTGCAACGGTTCTTTCTCTGTGACCGACAAAAAAGCAGCACGAACTAAACATATGCCCAACTGCAGCTGCCGCGCGTCCTTGACAATGTCAACAGCATGCAGCCAGGCGCACAGAAGTGACCGCCAGAGGTCGCCCCAAATGTAGCACACATCACAAAAAAAAAAGATTTCACCAAATACTTAACTATAAATATAAAATAATAATTATATACTTAAATCACTTGTATTTCTTAAAATCTAGCTAATCTTAACTTAAGATCCAAATTCTTATTTCAAAGGGAGTTTTTCATGCTCCTAAAATGTTTTAAATATGAGACTCAGATACAGTACTTAATCCAAGAAACGATTTACTTTCGTTAAGTACTTTTTAAGTTTTTAATCATCCATTCATTAAATTCTTTTATTAAGGTTTTTGTGCTAAAATTCAAAATCTTTGTGATAATTTATGCAACGTTAACGATTTATAGAATTTTATAAAAGAAATGTTTTTAAAGTTTTTTAGAACTCGTAATTGGATTAGACCTGAGTTTTTATATTGAAAATTATAGATATTTTTTTTTATTATTATCATAATTTTAATGAGTTATTTTGATTAGCAGTTGATGCAACTTCATACCAGCATCACCCAAGTATTATGTTCTTCGTCTTATACAAAACTTTTTTAAGTCGTTTTTATGTTCCTTTTGTGCGTAATTGACACAGCAATAAAGAAAGAAATTTTAAATCAGGAGGAATTAACATAATTCCTCCAGTAAGCATTCCCACATCATATACAACATGTGCTAAGTAAGTATAAAGGTGGAGCTATTTACATTTTTATTTTATTAATTTAATTATTAATTTTATAGTTACAGCACTGCGTTCCCTATTTTAAAGGGCATGCGGGCTCAGCTCAAATTACGAGTTACGTTTATTTTAGGATTTTACCAACCCTGAATCATAATAACCTAGCATATGCGTAATGTCGTATTGCCATTGCCTATATAAGTGCAAGACGGTAAATAATCGGGCAATAGTTGTATTTGCGCAAAATGAAAGCAACGCTCGTGTTTTTGGCGCTACTCGGGATCGTGGTCTGCGCCCAGGCTGGGGCCACCTTCAGCAGCGTGCAGGCCGCCGAGTGGGACTCCTTTAAAATGGAGTACGACAAGATCTACGACGACGAGTCGGAGGAGCGCCTGCGCAGGCTGATCTTCCACGACAATAAGCAGATCATTGACGCACACAACGAACGCTGGGCCGCAGGCGAGGAGAGCTACGAGATGGGTGTTAACCAGTTCACCGATTTGTTGGCCAAGGAGTTCGACCAGCTTATTGCTGGGAACGACGGCAGCCCCAATGCTGATGACTATGCCGATGATGGGGAAGAAGACTCCGAGCTGGACGCGGACAGCGCCGCAGTGATTGACAGCGATCCCGACCACGCGTGGCGTGGATATGACGTCGACTGGCGGACAGTGGGTGCAGTCACGCCTGTGAGCCACCAGGGACACTTCAACAACTCGTGGGCGTTCGCGGCAGCCGGAGCTGTGGAGAGCAGAAAGTTCATCTCCTCTGGCAGACTGGTGGCACTATCCAAGCAGAACCTGGTCGACTGCTGCCGCACCAAGCACAGGCGGACAATGAACGCGCTCAAGTGTATTAGGAAGAAGCGGGGCATTGACACCGAGGCAGCCTATCCCTACCGAGGGCCAGCTGGGCGCTGTCATTTCACCAGAAAACTGATCGGAGCCAGCATTCGCAAGTACCACCAGAGCGCTCCGGGCAACGAGCTGTCACTGGCCCACAATGTCGCCGCCGGTCCGGTTGCAGCTGTGATCTCCCGGGATGCGCTTCAGTTCTACAAAGGCGGCGTTTATCACAACAGTAGATGCCGCAAGTCCCCCGATTATGCTGTGCTCATTGTGGGCTACGGACATAGCCAAAACTATGGCGACTATTGGCTGCTGAAAGTATCCCTGGGCACTTCTTGGGGCGAGAAGGGTTATCTGCGGCTGGCACGTAATCGCAAGAATATCTGCGGCATTGCGAACAGGGCCTACTTTCCCGTTATTTAAAAAGAATCTTATATTTAAAAACATTTAATATAAAATGGAAAAATTTTCTATTTCTATCTATTTGTGGCATTCAAAAAATGAATTGTTACATAAAGAAATAATAAAAGATTCGTTCAAAATATACACAAATATTTCTATGTATCGTTTTATTAAATACTGTATGAAAATGTTTTTTATAATGCATGTATGTTCAACATCTTAATTGAAAATAAACAAAAAGAAAATTAAATCTTTTCTATAACTAAAATATATATTTTATATTTTGGTACATAAATATTGATGTGAAAAACGAAGTTCACGAATCGAAGCTAAGGGCGAGATATTCGTTCGATCCCTGAACTGAAACACTTACAATTTTGGTTGGGAAATATACATTTAAATATTATTATAAATTTTACAGAGATTTAAAAATTTGTGAAATGTTTCTATGCCTAATCACACTGTGTCTAATATGAAATTTCCAACAGATTGTTGCTATATAGCTATATGATACAGTGGTAGACGTTGATAATTTTCTTTATGTGACAGCAGTTAAGCTCGTACTGGCCAAATTTAAGTATGATTGAAAAACGGCAGAGGTGTTTGTCTGTCTGTATATATCGAATTCATCGAATTGCCACGCCCTTAATACCTCATTTGCCGCGGATAGATACGAGTATATTGGAATATATATTCCAAGTTAGAAGCCTCTAGCGTCATCTTCAGCTTGTTTGTACTTTTTTTTGATCGTGGAACAATAAAGGAACATTTTATTTATACCACAAAAAGTACAATATAATTATAATCCAAAGTGTGAATAACTTTTTTCCAGAAATTGGCTGAAATTGCCATTTTTGTGGTGAATTTTAATACTTCTTCCAACGGTCGCCCGCATTGGAGCTCGCATAAGGGCTGCGGTTCGAGCCTATTTTAGATGTATGTGAAATCTGAATAATTTTAATGCGTGCACTCAGTGCTGGGTATAAAAGCGGATGCAGTTCAACATGTAGTCAATAGTCGTAGCAGGTCCATAGAGCAGTGGAACTTGAGGAACAAAATGAAGGCAACGTTCGTGATTGTGACCCTTCTCGGGTTGGCTGCCTGCACGTTGGGCAGGGCAACCTACAGCGATCAGGCTGACTTGGAGTGGGACTCCTATAAGTTTGAGTTCGGCAAGATCTATGACGACGAGTCGGAGGAGCGCCTGCGCATGCTGATCTTCCAGGATAATAAGCAGATCATTGACGCGCACAACGAACGCTGGGCCGCAGGCGAGGAGAGCTACGAGATGGGTGTTAATCAGTTCACCGATATGTTGCCCGAGGAGATTAGCAAGGCCGTTGGTGGAAATGATGACGGGGACGATCTTGGAGATGTGGAACTGGAGGCCAATGAATATTTGAACGATAACTGGGACTTCGATCTTGAGTTGCCTGCGAAAGTCAACTGGACTCAGATGGGTGCTGTCACCCCTGTCATGAATCAGGGACATTTCAACAACTCCTGGGCCTTTGCTGCGGCTGGTGTAATGGAGAGTCGCAAGTTCCTCAAATCTGGCAAGTTGGCTGCCCTTTCCAAACAGGATTTGATTGACTGCTGCCGGCTAAGGACCAAGCGCACAGCATCAGCTCTGGTGTGCATTAAGAAGAAGAACGGCATCGACACTGAGGCGTCTTATCCGTACCGCGGAGTAGTAGGAAAATGCCAACACAAACGGAAGTTTGTTGGCGCAAAAATCAAAAAGATTTTCCAAGTGCGGCCCGGCAATGAAAATGGACTGGCCTTTAGCGTAGCTAAGGGTCCGGTGGCAGCTGTCATTTCGCAAGCGGCGATCAGGGGCTATAAGAGCGGCGTGTTCAACCATCCTCACTGTGGCCAGAGTCCAGATTTTGCAGTGCTTATTGTGGGCTTTGGCACCTGCAAGAATTTCGGCGACTATTGGATAATCAAAACCTCACTGGGAACTCAATGGGGAGAGAAGGGCTACATGAAATTGGCACGCAACAGGAAAAACCTTTGCGGCATTACCAACAGGGCCTTCTACCCTGAGATTAACTAGAAAGTGTTTCTAGATACTTTGCACTTTATAAAAGCGCTAAAAGCTTTAAAATTTTCATCAATTGTTAAAATTAATTAATTATTATAATATGAATCAGTAACTACATTTTTTTTAAATTTAAAATTCGATTTATTTTGGAATAAAATCCTCTCTCTATTCACAATAAATAAACCAAAAAAAAACTTTAGTTTTTATGTAAATTTGTTCCTTATTATTTTCCTATTACTTTAGTTTGCATTATAGGCAGATTTCAATGCCTATATAGAAAATCGGAGCATGACAGCGATATTTGAAGACAAGGAAACTAAAGAAAAGTAAATTTCTTTCTTTCTTTCTAGCTGTTAAGAAAGGGCCTCAACACCGAACTAGGCCCTTTGAGGACAACATTTAGGATCTATCCGAAATGTATCCTAAATAATAGTTCCTATCCATTGCACTAAAAACTTAGCTCCGCATATAAAAATGTACATTCTTATTGGAAAGCAGTATTAAATGGAGCCTAATTAGATGTTGGTAATGACACACACCTACCGTTCAGCTCCGTTGGGGGCCAGCACTCCTCCACTTAAACCATTTGAGTATCAGGAGTGCGCAATAACCGCGAAATTTCATTGCGAGCCTTTAGGCGGGCCTTTGACAAGCGTCGCAGCCGCAGCAATGCAATTTATTAATTTGCAAGTGCAGAAATTGCTGGGTAAAAGTTTCAGATGTTTATTTTTGTATATGCATATGTGTGTGTGAATGTGTGTACATATACAAATGTGTACTTACGTATGGGCTGGGCTCACTTGCTTGGAAAACTATTTTCAGAGAGGACAGCAACATGTGCCAAGTTCCTTGCTAAAAACTTTGCTAATTCGTTGCGCAAACTTTTCCCAAGGTGTTGAGTGTACCGGCGACTTGTTGTTGTTGTTGCTGTTTTTGGGATGTTAATAGAAACTACATTAGCTGGCTAATGGGGAGTTGCTGAAGTTGTGCCTCAATGAAAAGCATCTCGAGTATCATTTCATTTAATTTTTATTCAAAAATCACATTTGTTGTTTTTGTTTTCGTTTGCTGTTTCGGCGCGAGCTGCTGTTCAATAATATAATAATTGTTATGTTATATTTATATGTTATGCTTACTAGATTGGAGTTTGCGTTTATGTAATTTACAGATTGTTTATGTTTATGTGTTTTTTGCTAGTATGGGCTCTTTCTTATCTCTCTCTGTGTTGCCTTAAGCTTTAACAATTTTTACTATGCAATAGATTAAGCACATTCACGTTAATTATCATTTTGTAGCAGCTGAACATATTACAAGTATTTCGAGTGTCTATTTATGTACAAAAGTTGTAGTGTTAAAAAATCAAAAGTATTGCATACACGAGGGCGCATTTTCCAATGGGGTTCTGCGTAATTTGACACCTGAAATTCCAGATGCATTCATGTCAATATAAAATTACAAAAATGTAATTAAATCAATTTTTATAAGTGACACAAACATTTTATTTGCGCAAAAACTCATTTGGAAGTACACTAAATGGCCACGTGAATAGGTTCGACTGTGCAGCATAGCGGAATAATTGCTGCCAAGTAGCTACAAATCAGCAGAAAATAACCAAGCGTTATAAAAGATTTCGTTTTGTTAAGTATTTCTTTGATTATTTCTGGAATACAGGCGGAAGAGGGGCTTTTCTAATTTAATAGATTGAAATGACTACAAGCTCAGGCTTGATCTACCTGTTCAAGTTATTGTCTGCAGTAAAGCCTCTCTTTCTCTCTCTCTCTCATGTAATATAATAATAGTTGATTCTTTAATATTTTAATATTAAATTATTAAATATGGAATTTTGAATTTTATTCTTTTATATATAACTTTTAAACTGTACTAAGTGAACCTATTCACACGTTCATTAATGTATAGATATTTATTTTTAAATGGCTTTTTATTTCTTTCTTTCCTTTAACGCAGGCGCTGATTCAATTTAAATGCGCATATGAAGAGTGAAAAAAAGGAAAGTAATAAAAAATTGAACTGCTTTTTGCAGTCGCGTGGCCCTCATCTGTTAAATGTGGCAAAATAATTGATTATGCTCAATTATCTTTAAAATGCAAATGCAATAAATTGAAAAACTCCTGCTGAATGAAAACGGAACACATGTACACTTTACAAATATATACGTCGAGTATGCTATATACTATTTTGTTGTTGTTGGTAGTTAGTTTTTACTATGTCAATCGTATCACAACATTTATATTTTGCATTAAATTTAGTTTTTGGTAATGGTATGCAATGTTATTGATTAACGTTTTTTTTTTGAAGCTGCGTATGTAATATTCTTTTATTATTATTAATTATTTGTTGAGGGACAAATGTGTTGCTCATAGTTTATGTTTTTATTTTTTTGTTTTATTGCTTTTTGGCTTGTCAATATCAATTCATTCATTTGGTGTGTATTGTTGTTGGGTGTTGTGTACATGTAAGATTGTAGATTTGGTTTTTGTTGGTCAATTGTTTGTCTTTGTTTTTGTTTTTTAAACATTATTTTTTGTTGTTAGTTAAATATGTATAAAAAGTGACATAGTCTGTTTTTTGTTTGTGTCAAATACAAATGCACAAAATACGAGTATAATACAAATATTTTACACACAGATACAAAAAGTAAACGCACTGTACAAAAATTTCTTGGTTAGTTTCTGAATAAAGTTATGTTATTTTCTATGTATTACTTGTTCCAGTTTTACTTGTATTGGTATGATGTGTTATGTGTGAGAATTTCTCGGTGTGTGTGCATGTCCTCAGCCTGGAATTTTTGATTATTATTTAGTCGTAAACGCAGAAAATATTTGAAATATTTGATTTATGTGCATGCTGATGCCTGATAGGGCACATTCATTGCATTCGTGTCTGTCCGTCTTCCTGTCTCTCTCTCTCTCTCTGTCAGACATTTGCAATTTACATACAAATTTAGCATATTGCATTCGTGTTTGTAATTCTATTTGTATTCGTATATGTATTGCTGATAAGCATTTCCAATGATAAATGCTAAACAATTTGCTTGGCAGTCCGGGTTTTGAGGCAACGTTCCACACAGATGCACAGCTGGGAAGTGTGTTTTCTCCGCTCAGCTATTTTGATTTCTTGGTGAGCAACGTTGCCAGCAAACTCATTTTGATATGTTCAGGCTAAACATTATTGCATTTTTGCTACATTTTACGTATGTAGTTTCGTGTTTTCTACTCTTATTGCCCTATGCACATGATAACGAACAAAAATGCTCATAAATTAAAAACCAAATAAAAATCATAACGTATTTCCATGAAAATTAAACAAATTCTTTGAAGTTAATTTTTTTATGTTTCGTGTATATTTTTGTAAAAATATGTATATTTATGTATGTGTAAAAAATATTGTTTTTCGTTTTTATATTTTTATACACATATCTATTGTAAATTAAACTAAATGTAAAAAAGTAAGAAAATTCTCATATGTATGCATTTGATATGCGAGCGTATAGCTAATAGAATTGCATATTCATAATATTTATATAATTGATAATCGATTGCTACAATACATATACATATGTATGTTTATTAAATGGCCGCATTAAAAGCTAAAGCTAAAGCCAATTTACACTCTTTAAAATATTCATGAAGCACAAATCTTGAACTATAAAATGGAAATTGCACATTTAATATAATAGTCTAGGAAAAGAAATCGAAAATAAGAAATAATTAAGAATACAAAAATACGAATGAAATGAAGACATTTACTATACATAATTTTTATATCTTATACCCTTGCAGAAAATATTTACCAGTTGAAAAAGACATTGATCAAAACAACGAGCTGAGGCGAGATATATATATATAGTATATATAAATGGTTTTCAAATCTTGATCAAGAAATATTTTGATGTTAGATTAGTATTTGCATATTTTTTTAAAGTTTGCTATGCTTTGATTGTTATTTAATGGATATACATATATTGATATAACTGCAAGAGTATTGAATATTCGGTAGACCGAACTAACAATTAACTGTTCTTTCTGGTTTGTTTGTGCACATTGAACCATAGCTGTTGAGTTCCTTCACTTGTAGCTGTATTGCTGATGTTATTGTTTTTGTTGTTGTTATTGCGAAATAATGGCCACAGTTTTCTTTTTTAATAATAATAGTTAAGGAATATCTTTGCAAGCTTAAGTCTAATTATTTGCCATTGATAATTCAACATAAAAAATAGCTACAGACACACATCAATAATAATAACACTAACTAACTTTACAAATACACACACATATAGATATACATACATATATTCTTACATATCATATCGTTTCAAATATCATATTATAAAGTTACAACAGTTACAGTTACAGTTACATACATACAAAACATTTACACATACAAAAATCAAACGCGTCGCTTTTACACAGTACAAAATCGGCTACTTACGTATATATATATGGTATGTATATGCAAATATGTATATATATATAGCGTATGTGTATATATATATATAAAGAAAATATGCAGCGCTAATTTGAAATTAGCAAAAAATGGCATTTCGCTCGCTCACTGCTCCCACGGGAGGGAGGATAACTTAACTAAGCCTAATCAGAGTTCTTCTATTTACATATACAAATCTGTGGTGTGTGTACAATATGCATTAGAAATATATAACTACTTTTACATATATAAATATATATATATATATATATAATTGCAACGCTGAATGCTATTTAGTTACATACATACATGTACATATATATATATACGCTTCATAAATCCTAACTAATTTTTTGCTACTAATAATAATTAACATAGTTTTCGGCGCTTCGCTGCGTCAATAAACAGCAGTTTATGAAGTCTGTATTGTGTGTGTGTGTGTGTGTGTGTGTGGGTGTATGACTGATGCCTGTGTGTAGGTGTATGTGTGTGGCGTGTGTGCGGGAAGGGGATCTCAGTACTCTTAACGCTTGTAGCTATTGCCGATTTGCACATTTCGCTAGCTGCCAACCAACTCAATTTGGCGATACTTTTTGCGCAAATTGGAGACCGGATCGCGATACAACATGGGATCCATCCGCAAATTGGAACGTATGAGCGGCATATAGCTGTAAGCATATTGAAAACAAAATAATGTGGAAATCAATTAGAATATTTGAAAGTGATTGAAAGACATTCAAGCAATATTTTTGAATAAAAATATTTTTTTTTTTAGAAATTGTATATTTGTATAATTTACTATATATGTCTAGCAAATTCTATTGATCGATACAAAAACAGAAACATAATAATAAATGTTTCTGTTACATTAAAAAAGTATAAACCCTAGAATGGAGGGATCCCAACTTCTAAATGTGTCTTTGCCGGTCTAAAAACGGATCAGGATTCCCAAGTCTAAAATCCCTCTTCGATTATTATTGTTGTATCATCTATTTACGTACCCAAAGACAGCTGCGAATGTGTTGAGGCAGCTCTGTCGCTGTATAAAATGATCGGGATCATTCCACGGCGAGCGGCCCGTCTCCCGATCCTTGTAACCCTTGCGCTGCGTCACTTTGATCGGCGGTTTTCTGGTCACGTGCGAGACCAGCAGGTTCATTAGGATATCCTCGCAGTTGGAGGACTGCTGTACAGTCTTTAATAACAGCAACGACAGCCAATTGGTGTACAAGTAGTTGTAGTAGCGGTGATAGAACGCCGCACCCGTCAGTACAATCGAATAGTAGTTTGTCCACTTGGACGTGTAGCCCCAGGCATTCTGTAAAATTAAATCAGCTGCGTCAGCAAACAATTCTAACGGTAGGGCCTGTCTGTCCGCTACTCACTTTGGAGTCATCCCAAAAATGCGCTCGCGCCGGATAGCCCACAATGCGTTCCGGAAAGTCACGCCAGACCGTGTAGGCAAAGTCCAGCTCATCCGTATTGAGTATGGCATCCTCATCGAGCGAGAGCACAGCGTCCGTCTGAATCTCCTCGTAGGGCAGGAATCGCTGTGATATGCTGGACCGCGCCTCCGGGCCCGTTTGCCCAGTGGGCGTTGCTGCCGCCCGATTGCCGCCCCCCAAGGTAATCACATGCAGCGGTATGTGATAGGTGGGCGGCCAGCGTTTTTTCAGTGGCAGTGGTCGATCGGCGGCCCACAGGACGAGTATCTGCAGCAGACAACGAGAGAAAGTTAATCAATGAAAGTTAATTAATTTATTGAAGATTAATTTATTTTAATTAAATCTTGTATTAGATAAAGTGTAAATAAAGGTACTATTAAATTAGAAATACATTTTTACTTCAAGCTATTGAGTTTTCTGATTTCTATAAAATAAAATTCTAGTAAAAGTGTAAACAAATCGATTTATCGACTTCCTTGCATATTCTTTGCGTTTTTCCGTCTCTATAAATTTATAGTCGAGTTGAAATATATATAAGAATAGAGCTATGAGCTGCTACAAAGAGTACTACATATACATATATTGATTAATTTCGAAAGTTTAAAAGTTTATCAATCTCTACAAATTGCACTCGAATCTCCCTTGGAACTATCTGTCAAATTGCGTGTTAGATGGACAAGTCCAGTGTCGGTACTTACTCTATCCACAAATTGGCTCTTCGTTATGGTCCTGACTAGTTTGTAGAGCGCCGCATTGGGGCCGAGGGCGGCGCCAATTTGCACATAGATAACGGCCGTGTAGTTGTGACGCGGCTCCACACCCATCGCGTTGAGTAGAAAGGGCATAAATCTGAAACGGGCAAGGCAATTAGGTTAATGGCAAAACACTTCGATGCGCCCCAAAATGGCTGTGAATGTAAATTTAATTAGCCAACTTGCCGTGGCCCCCCTCTCAAATGGCAGTGTTTATTGGCCACCGTCAAGTGCCCGAAACTTACCTAGAACTATCGGCAAATGTGGGCAGTGTGAGGAGGGCGCCCGGCGCCGAGTTCCAGATGAGGCTGCTGCGCTCCGGATAATCGGGAAGTCGTTCGCGAATGATCTGTAAAGGACATAGGAAAAAAAGCAAGCGAGAAAATCAAACGGCTGTTTAATGGCTAAAAAGAACTCGAGTGGCACGCCGATTGCCAATTGATTGCTTAATGACCGGTTCTGCACTCCAATTGGCGGCTAAATTGCGTTTTCAATGGCACTCGACGCCAGCCGCTTAAACTGTCAGTCAGTCTGTCTGTCCGTCCGTCTGTCTGTCTGTCCGTCTGTCAGTCCTTCAGTGGGATTTTGTGTGCATTAATTCAAAGGCCGCCAAGCTGTTGCCTAATTTTCCGCTTGACGCAGCTGCCTGGCAAACTCCCCGAGGAACCGCTGGCCGCAGCTTCCTCTGCGCAGGGGAAGCACCACAGGAAGTCGTTCCCCTTCCCTCTTCAACTCTCTCTCTCTCTCTCGTTAAACAAGTGATAGACAAAGCTGCTGGGTATTGGCTGTAAGTGTGGGTGTCTGTGTGTGTGTCTGTGTCTGTGTGTGTGTGTGTGTGTGTGCGTTGGGAGCACCCTAGTAGCAGCGCGTGTCATTAACGCCCATTAATTTGTCGCTCAAAGTGAGAATTATGTATGTATGTATACAACGCCTAAAAGTATGCCATGCAAAATTAGTCATACACATCAAAAGGAGGAGAGAGCGCGAGTTGGTGGGCAAGAGCGAATCCTGCCCAGCTGTGTGTGCTTAGTCAGGTTGGGCGCTTGCCATTATAATTGCTAGTCCTGACTCGGACTAACTGCGAGTTACGAGTGCGACGTGCGCGCCACGACGAGCTGCAGCTGCGGCAAAACAAAATGCAGTTGGAAATGCTGTTGGCTCAACTCATCGCGTTTCTCTGGCACGCGCTTTTCTGGGTGCCCCGGGAAAAAACGGTGGATAAAACGTTTCAACGGAAGAAATGTTGCATTTAAATGTTGAGCATTTGAAGTGCAATAGAAATAACACCTGCATTGATATATACAAAACATCTACATGTACATTCATTGAATATATATACAATATATATTAGAATATATATCATTACATTTCTATTTGCACATGGTTCACAATTCTTTGATTGTTTTGAGGTTAATTAGAGCAATCGTTCCAACTTTATGAAATTTTAAAATTAATATTATTTATTTATATATCGCTGACTATTTGGAGCGATAGAAAATTTTTAAATAGCGATAGACTGTAGGGTTTGATACACATACATCTAAAAGATGTCAACAGTATAAAAAACCGTTAGCACACAGCTTCATGCAATTAGTTGGAAAAATCCGAAGAAAATTGTATACCGTTCATAAAGGGTTTTTTTCTAAAGGTTCGTCTATACAATGAATAGTAATAGTATTCCTGCTTATAATAAATATGTAATATAATAAAAACCACAAAAAATAAAAAAAAGACACATGAATTCAATTTTGTTTTCAAAGTGTAGATTTTTTCTGCCACGCCCAATGCGCTTTAATCTAGAATCAGCTTCCACCTCCTCTCCTACAAGTTTAGCGTCACAATTTAAAAGACACTGCCTTAAAGCCAAAAATTTCAATAAATATTGAGATGTTAAAATTATCTGTTGTCCAATTTGTATATGTACGGTAAGGTACGTATACATAAAAGTAATTTCTGAAGCAATTAAAAGTGTCCTGGGAATTTAAGACAATTATTAACATTCACTGTACCATTAATGGTTATTCTAATTATGTTTTTCCTCTTCATGGCAATATTCCCTGTGCCATTGACATCTTCAGCTTTGTGAACTGTCATTTGTAGTTTTAGCCCGTTCATTAAGCCGTGTTCCCAGCTGCCTCCTCTCATGTCGCAAACGTGCATTGAAGTTGTCGCCGGTTTTTCTGCTCCTGCTCCTGTTCCTGCTGCTGCTGCTGCTCCTCCTGCACACGCGTCTCAAGTGCCTGCTTTATTTAGTAATTATAATTTCTACACTATTCTATTTTTTTGCTTTCATATTTTCTCTCTATTTTTTTTTTTAAATTCTATCTCGTTGCCTGGCATAATCAACGCCGAGGGTGAGGAGTCTGCAAGGCGCGTGTTTATTTACCTTTTCGAGTCGAGTGTGTGTGTGTGCGTGTGTGTTTGGCTGACATAATTAAGTCAATCTTGCTGCTGTTGACGTTGCAGCATAATTGAGAGCGACTGAGAGCGACTGAGAGCAAGCAAACAGGTAACAAAGAGCGAGCGAGCGAGGGAGCCAGCGAGTGCCTAACTCGACCCAACTCGACTTGACTCAACTCAACTCGTCTCGACTCGTTTTGTCTATGATTCAATTATGCAACGTGCATACATGCGCAGGCTTAGGCCCCTGCCTGGGCCAGGTCAGAGGGCCCAGCAAATGTTGGCGTGCCATTTTAATTGGCTAACAAAGTGCTTTAATTGGCTTTAAGCTCGCCGAGTTTGGGCGGCTCAACAAATTTTCGTTGCCTACTTTGCATCTCCGGCAAAGCGAACAAATAGAAAACCAGTTAGCAGAGTTCCGTTTCCCGTTTACCGTTCACCGTTCACCGTTCACCATCTCCCGTTGCCTGCTCTCCACTTCAGAGTTGGCTCCTTACACATGTCATTCGACCTGGCAGCAGCTGCCCCCCCTCCCGCTCCCCCGTTCCCCACCCGCGGGCGCTGCAACTTGGCAACGTTTGCTCAAGTGGCAGCGAGTTGGAATCTATTTTTCAGGACTTTTTCTGAAACTACTTAAGCTACTGAGCGACAGTTTGGCCAACAGGCACTCCCCTTTTGCCCCCGTCAGACTGATTAAGCCGGTGCAGCTGGAGTGTGGGGCCAGGTGGTGAAGGGGGTGGGGGCGGGGTTGGGTGTGCCAGTGGGAATTGGTTAAGAGCTGCAGCTGCAACCTGGGCGCAAAAACTCAATAGAGCGCATAATGTGTGCAAATAAAACAGGTGAGTGCATTTTTGGCATGGGCGTGAGTGTGGGCGTGGGCGTGGCAGCTGCTTATGTAAATGCAAGCAACTGGGATATGGATATACATATTTATATGTGCATGTTCACATACTTATGAGGCTGGCTTAAAGTAGCTGTTGCCAAAAGTCAGCCCACAACTCATGCTCATCCTTTTAGACGGGTAAATTGCATTTGGGCCCGCCTAAAAGCTGGCTACACAAATTACTGTGCATGCACGCAGAACTAAAAGGAAATTTACTCAAATTAATTGCATACATAGTTCAAGCTGCTTGGCCTAAAAGTTCGTTGCGATTTAACATTTTGGCCAGTTTATGCGTAGCAACAGCTTCTGCTTTAAGTCAAGTATTTATTTGATCCTTTTATCACCTAGAGTGCGTAGTCAGCTTGTGTTTTTAATACCCTGTACCCATAAAAAAAATGGTGAAAATGTATTCTGTGCTATTTTAACTGTTTTTGCAACCAAATTCTGTAAAAAGAAAATTAAGCAGCTTATGTAGCTTGCAAATAACTCGTGTGTTTACACATGCATAATACAAGATATAAATGAGCGCTTCATAGTAATTTATACAACATTTTGGAACGTTTTGCTTTTAACTTTACTCTCTTGCGTAGTCTTCATTTTTGTTTTGGTTTGTGTGAGATTCTGATTTCGGATGCATTCTGCTTTCTTTTCTATTTGCTTATTTTATTTTATTATTTTCTTTTTGTTTATTTCTTGGGGTTTTTTTCGTTCCCAAACAGCAGCAAGCTTCTGGTATCTGTTCGGCTTAAGTGGCACGCATAAACGCAAATCGCATTCACATTCGCGCTTGCGTTCGCATTTCAATTCGCATAAACAAGCACAAAAAGCGTATTTACTGATGTTTTGCAGCATAGTTTCTGGGGCGCAAAAGTTCAGTTCAAAGCGTCGACAGCTGCATACATAAAATGTAAAATGTGCTGCATGCAGCACACATAAAATTTGCTGTTGCACTGGCAAAAGTTGCAGTCACCGACACCAAACAACGAACCAAATGCTGAAGTTGCACAAGTCGCTGATGTTGCCCCGTTGGCTGCTGTCTTTTCAGTTGTCTCACACACACACACACACACACACACACAAACACACACACACACAAACACACACACACACACACACACACACTCACGCACACATATAAAGCAACAACAAGATCTCAGCACAAGACAAACGCTAAATTAACTTATGCTGAGTAGCTTGAAGAACGAAGAAAAATGTAAATGCTGTCAACTTTAACCAGCTGCCGATGCAGTTGCACAAAGAATAGCAAAATAGTAAAAAACTTGCATCCGCTTTGCTGCAAAATTAACAGAATTCGAAGTCGCAGCAGAAAGTTAATGCCAACAACATGGCGTATACGTAGTAAGCTGCCCTTTAGGCAATTTGCATTCACAAACCAAGCAGGACGAAAACAACAAAAATGTCCAGTAAATAATTCTCAGTCCTCGAACTGGCACTGTTTTAATTATAAAATAAATACCGAACTGAATAAATACAAATAGTAAATATTTTAAATGTGTCGGTGTGTGTATTTGTGTTCAAAATTTGCATGTAATTTGCGAGCTTTAAAATTCAACGTGCAATATTAACACGTATCAAGTGATTTTCAATAGCGCATTTTATACCCTTCAACAATAAAACGCTAATGGGGTATGATATTATTAAGGCTAAGGTGATTCAATTTAAAAAGATAAATTTTAATACAAACTCTGATATTATTAAATTATATAAATTAATATATAAAACTTATCATATCAACATTAATTTAAAGTAAATTTGAAAATGTGCAGTTTTTCTCAACGTATTTTGTATAGCTTATTTTTTGTTTACAAATGGGCATTACGTAGTCGTACATATTTTATCGCACCAGTTAGGTGTTTGTTTTATTTTTTTTATTTATTTGCAGTGCGGTTTTTGGTATGTGACACAAACATTCATACAAAACACGAAAAAAATATTACAAACCAAAATGCCAAACGTTATTCGAGCGCAATTGCTTTTATATTGTTTATTGCATCTCTTTTTATACCCTTGCAAAGAGTATCCCAAATTTATATTGAAGTTTATAATACAATGAACATGTTATTTATAAAATATAAACATTTTATTAATATCAAAAGATGGTTTTACATATTTTTTAAACGAAATACGTAAAGTATTTAATTATTAATATCGACAAAATTGATCAATTTATAATTTTTCGGTTTCCTTATTTAATGTTTTTTATTTCATTTATGACAATTTTTTAATAAAGGGTATTTAACTTTGAGCTTTGTTTATTTTAGTTTAGTTTTGAGTTTAGAAGTTTTGTGCAAATATTTATCGATTTGGACGCAAATTAATTAACTAAGACTCTCAAAATGTTTGGGACAGCTATATCTGCATAACGATGTGTAAATGGGTTTTCGTTTGGTCATAGATAGTTCGACACTTTGCAGTATTAAGTTACATTATCTTTCAGTTTTATATATTTTGTTTTTCACCGTTTTTCTACTGCCATTCACTTCATTCTGGCTTATAACGTCATTTGCCATGACTTCAAAACTTTAAGCTTGCGATGATGTCATTATTGTTGGCCGAAAGTCGCGCCCGGCAAACTTCACTGATGTTGGCCTTAACAACAACAACAACTACACCAACAACAAGAGCTGAAGTTATGGAAGCTGCTTTGACAAATTCGTTTAAAAACGACAAACAAGTTTTGAGCGACAAACTGACAAACTGGGAGATTGAGAGAATGAAAGTCAAAACGAGCGCTTGAAATTTGTTTGTATATTAGTACGTATACTGAAGTTGGATAAGATATTTTTATATTTTTTATACTAAAAGAGTATATGGCTTTGTGCAATGTCCGTCTTGCTGTCCGCAAGTCTGGCCGACTGTTTAAGCTGGAGTATTGCAACTTGGAATATACATCTAATCAAGTATACCCGCGTCAGATAAAGTACTAAGATTATTATTGACAGATTAAAATTGACAACATTCTTTACACATAAAGCTCTCGGATCCATAGCTCCCTAATTTCAAAGTCGTATAACTTTGGCAAAACTTAAACGTTTTCATGTTTGATTCATTTTTTTTTATGGTATAATATAACAAAATATTTAAAAATTGCATAGTTAAAACAAACGAGTATTGCGATGTTGGTTACACCCGACTGCAACGTTCTTGTTTTTATTGGCTATTGATAGGCAGGCAAATAAAAAATTCAATATACATAAATCATCAGCATAACAAAGGACAAAGTATACAAATTTATGCATAAATATTTGAAAAATTGTACTGAATTTGATTTCACAATTACTCCATAAAAAATGTTATGTGAATCATTGGAAAACTTGTTTAGAAAATATTTATTTCATATGTAAAATATTTACTGAAAAAACCAGCTAAAATATTTTAAAAATCATAACACGGTGAATAAAATATCTTGTTTCAATAATGTTTAAATTAACACTTAATTTTAAATTGAAAAGAATTGAATCCATACATTCGGATCAATTAAAACCAAGGTTAATAAGAGCTTTTTCAGTTTGTGGGGTTGAAAAAATAAAACTTATAGACAAAAACGGGTGTCTTTCCCGTGCTCAAGTTTTTTTTTTATTATAATTTTTCAATTTATATTTTATTGCTGTTTTAAACAATTTGAATGAGTTCAGTTTACCAAATTAATTCAAAACGAGTTCTATATTCAAATGCCTGTTATGCTATGCAAATTGATCTTTCAATCTTTTTGCTCGTTTTGATATGATAAAAATATTCAAATTCTAAATCTCAAACTAAATAGACAGACATGGCCGAAATTAAAAGTAAATGCACACATTTGCAACCCGTTAGCCGATCGTTTAATGTACATAATATATTATATGTACATAAGTAAACTTTGTGTTTAATAAAAACAAAAAACAAAAGTCTTATCAATTTATGGTCTTAATGCTTACAATTAATCAAGCCACGCGACAAATTGACGTCGCACCTCGTCAGAAAAAGGCCTGCCAACTCTGGAAAAAAAAACGTAGAAAGAAAGACAACAAACTAAGCAAAAGCTGCAAACAAATGATAAGCACAAAGCAAAATAAACAAGAGCGTTTCAACTAAAGCGGCAAAAAAAAGTAAAAAGTCAATTCCAACAACAATTTAACACCGGTTTTGCTTAACGTTAATTAAACCTAATTAGCTGAACTCTACCCGCATTGAGCACACTTGAACAGAATAATTATTTGGCATGAAGTAACATAAAATATGTTGATATTCCCGAAGTTCTCAGAGCAGAGCCAACGACGATGCCATAATTAAAAATAATTTGATGACGTCACATCGAACGTGCGAGCGAGACAATCGGCGAAGCGTTCAACAACAGCGACCGCGACATCGACATCGACGCCGACATCGACGTCGGCGTCATATTTAAATTGGAGGTCTGCTGCTTCATACGCTTCTTTAGCTTTAAGCCCGTGACGTCATAGGCGTGCATATAACTGATAAGCCCTTCTGCTGCACTCAAGCTAACAGCTGGCTTTAGCTGTTGGCAACAAAAACAATAAGAATAGAGAGCGAACTGGCACAACAATGGCAATGCCAAATTGTGAATGCCAAGAGCGTGAGAGAGGCATTCTATTCGACATGCATACACACACACACACACACACATGCAGATGCATACTTATGGGTCTGTGTGTGACAGGTAGTCTGTGGGCATGTAGATTGCGTGCAAAAAAGTTTGCCGGCTAAAAACATATTGCGGCCGCTAAAAACAACAGATACCGCAAAGAGCAATTGCACAGAGAGGAAGAGAAAGAGATAGGGAGAGAGAGAGAGAGAGAGCGCGATGTAGAAATAGAGTGAGTAGTGAGTATTTCTTCAAAGCATGCAATAACTGTTATTGTTGTTCTTGCTGTTATTTATTGTTATTGCTGCTGGCGTTCCTAACCCTAACCAAAAACTATGCCAGCCAGCCAGTCAGCCAGCATGCCAATAAATATTTCATTTATGACAAGTTGACATTGCGCTAAGCAGTTTCGGTCTAACGTCTGCCCGGTGGGCGGGCAATTGACTGACTTTGCTATGTGGTTGGCCATATCAGAAATTTGGAAACTAATTGAGCTGCCGCTTCGGTCAATAATCGAGCGCAATGAAAGGAAACAGGTTCTGTGAAACTGTTGTTGATTAGTGTAAATATAACAGCAATGGAAAATATACAAAAACAAAATATTTATAAGTGAGATTGTATCGATAGCTGCATCGATTTGCCCTACTGTATGCAATTTGCATTTTCCTTCTTTCACACCTTGTGGAGTGCGTTCATTAACCCAAACTCCGCTGCGTACGAAAACTTTCAAAACGCATGTGTGTCTGTTTAGTGAACGAGTTTTGTGCTTCGGCATTGATTGCTTTGGCTTTGGCTTTGCTTTGTGTTTTCTATTTGTGGCTCTCGCTGGCCAACAACTAAAACACAGTTCTGAGCAAAATTCGACAAACACAAACAACGAAAAAGAAAGCAGCAGCAACAATAACAACTAACCAGGCGGCAGCGCTGCCGTCAGTTGGACATGTGAGCGGAATATGCGCTCCGTGCCAGTGTGAGTGTGAGCGTGAGCAAAAGAATGAGAGAGAGAGAGCCAAGACTTGGGTAACAAGCTTTCATGTTGTTGTTGCATTTGTTGCTTTTATGGCCGCCGACGGCGACTACTAATTTTGTCGATGATGATGACGTGCGGCGGTTTCGTGCGAGCGCCCAGCACGCCGCAACTTACAGTAATTTTTCAACAGTCAAAGCAATCGGACGTGCGAAGGCAGCAACCTGGGAAATAGCCGTACAAAGCACAACGCACAATAAACTGAAATTTTAAGCATAAGCAAAGCTACTTGCGTACTTAAAACGTTCCTCAATTCAAATTTCGTTTGAAAATATATAAAGCTCGCAAAGAGAGAAAGAAGCAGAAATGTCAGCACGCCGCGTTACAGTTAACACACGCGTCTCGCGCGCGTCCACGTCGACGCCCGTGGGTGGAGCGTCGACGTCGTCGGGACGCTTGGGTGGCGCCACCAGCCCCACCAGCCCCACGCGCACCACACGCATCCAGGAGAAGGAGGAGCTGCAGCATCTGAATGACCGTCTCGCCTGCTACATCGATCGGATGCGCCACCTGGAGAACGAGAACGGACGCCTCACACAGGAGCTGCATTTGGCGCAGGATACCGTTAATCGCGAGACCTCCAACCTGAAGGCGGTCTACGAGAAGGAGCTGTCCGCCGCACGCAAGCTGCTCGACGAGACGGCCAAGGAGAAGGCCAAGCTCGAGATCGATATTAAGCGTTTGTGGGAGGAGAATGATGATTTGAAGCAGAGGTAACAAATAATAACAACAAAAAAAACTAGAAAAACAAACTCAAAGTTGACTTATCAGCTCTCGCAGTGATGTCATATCTGTGTGCGAGAGAGAGAGAGAGAGAGAGAGAGCTGTGCATGCTTGTGTGCGTGTGTGTGCAAGGTTGCTGATGTCATGCGGCAGTTGACAGCGCACATGGCAGAGACGCTCTCACGCTCACTCACACACACACATACAGAAAGTCAGTGTGTGTTCGCTCTCTTGCGGCTGCTTTTGTTTATTTTTTGCATTTGCGTTTCGAAAAAACCTCCAAAGCGATACAAAAATAACAACGAAAGCAAAGACAGAAAAAAGTTAGCAGCAACAACAACAAAAATGTGGAAGCACATTTTTCAAATTTCATACAAATTTTAATCTTTCTTACGCGCTTTCCGCTAATAGCCAAAGCAAATGCCATTAACTCCAAGAGCGAACTACGTATACGTAATGCCTAAGCCCTACCAAGGTTGCAATGAAAACAAAAGCGAATAAATTTGGTTCATATAGACACACATATATACAAATAGTATATATTTGTATACTATATGATGTCATTCCAAACCAAAAATAATGCGCAACGCTTTGTTTTCATTTATTATTTTTTTTTTTGTTGATTTTTTTTTTTTTTGTGTTTGCTTGTAATACAGGGAGCTCTACTTGTAATACCAGTTTTGGAGTTGGGCTCACCTTCTTTCTTCGCCATGATGTCAACAAATTGTGAATGTTGCGTATTTCAATCTTTCGTTTCTGTTATCAACGGTAATATTTATTTTGGGCATTCGTTGCCTGGGGTATTATTAACTAAGGCATGGGAAATGTACGGGCTTCATTTGTTTGTATATTCGTGCTTTAAGCAAGCCCGGGCTCAATTACTTTTTAGTCATAATGACCAAATGTTCATATCAAATTTAATTTTTTTTGGAATGTTTGAAAACGGTTTTTGATGGTGTTTGTTGAAATCTTGAGCAATGTAAATGGGGTTTTTGGGGTACAGTTTCAGTTGGGCACAACATTAGAGCGAAGACCAATTGCTTAATAATTATGTAATTTATTTAATTAACACCCTGATGCCTTTAATAAATATTCTATGCTCTGCGCTATTCCTTATACTGAACCCATAATTTCAAAAGCTGCTTTGGCGCAATTATCGCACATCTTCCTTTTACTGGGTCAATTCAAACAGTTAGTTCCACTTGCCTGATGTCAGAACTCACAACAAATAACAAAAAAATATGCACTTTAATAAATTAGGTCGCTTGGTAGCATTTTTATTTATGTTGCCCTGTCATGGCATCAAAAGAAAGACACGAGGGGGCACGATGTGCGGCTTTTTGTGGACCCGCACGCATGCCACAGAACGGAAAATAACCTTGGGATATCGGCTATTTCTGTACGACGTCGTTGATTAGCTACACAAATTGTTTATTTACTTGTATATTTTGTAATGGAGCGACATTAAAAAAGCTCCAATGGCTACATATTACATTTGGTTGCGGGCAATTAACTGCACAAAAGACGAGGGGGAGGCACATTAAAACTATAAAAACAAGTTGCCTTAGAAGGTGCCGGCGCCTTGTTGTAGACACTTATAAGGTCAACAAGCACCAAATAACGTATACTAATGTTTGTTTTATTTATTTAAATAATTTACTTTAAATTCCGATTGCAAAGGCTTTATTATAATTAAATGCCGAACTTTTTTTTATTGTTGCTAAATTTAGCAAGAAAAAAAAAAGAAAAAACGTGCAGGCCACGAGAGCCGTTGACGACGACATTTTTATATAGATTGTGGAATTTTTGTTGGGCAAATAAACAAGTTTGTTATTGGCCAAATTGAAAATAAAACATTCGAAATAGCTCTCCTCTGCGTGAGCAAGAGAGAGAAAGGTAGATCATATACTGGGCAGAAAATAGCATAGCTACTTTATGCTAATGGCATCTGAAGATTTCAAGGCAGCAACCAAAAGAAACTCAAGCGATGAATAATAAATTAGACAGAAAAGACAGCGGACAGAACTAGCTATGCATGAGAAATTCTTGAGAGAGTGAGAGAGAGAGAGAGAGCGCGATGCGTGTGATTCAGTTATATAGCAGAGTGTTGATTGTTTATGACGTCATCAGCCGGTGCGCACATGTCTACGATAAGCGTGAATTGCATTAGTAATCCCTTGCAACGTGCCACACATCATCTTTTTTTTATTTGCAGACTCGACAAGAAAACTAAAGAGGCCACCGTGGCAGAGAACAATGCTCGCCTCTATGAATCTCGTTACAGCGAAGTCAACGGCAAATACAATCAGGCTCTGGCCGATCGCAAAAAGGCCGAGGATCAGGCTAAGGAATTGGGTGCGGAGAACGAACGTCTGCGCCGCCAATTGGAAGATCTGCGCAAGCAGCTCGAGGCCGAAACTCTGGCCCGCGTCGATCTGGAGAACCAGAACCAGAGCCTGCGCGAGGAGCTGGCCTTCAAGGATCAGGTGCACTCGCAGGAGCTGACCGAGACGCGTTCGCGTCGCCAGATCGAGATCAGCGAGATCGACGGTCGCCTCACGCGCCAATACGAGGCCAAGCTGCAGCAGTCGCTGCAGGAGCTGCGCGACCAGTACGAGGGCCAGATGCGCGTCAATCGCGAGGAGATCGAGCTGCTGTACGACAACGAGATACAGAATCTCAAGGCGGCAGCCAATCGTGCCGCTCAGGGCTCTCTGCACGCCACCGAGGAGGTGCGTCTCATGCGCACCAAGATCGATGGCCTCCACAACAAACTGCAGGAGCTGGAAAGCACCAATGCCGGACTAAATGTGAGTAGCAATTACCTCACTCCAAAGGACGTCCAACTGATTTTTGCTTTCTTTCAAATTGCTAGGCACGCATTCGCGAGCTGGAAAACCTCTTGGACACGGAGCGTCAGCGCCACAATCAGTACATTGCCTCGCTGGAGGCGGATCTGCAGCGCATGCGCGACGAGATGGCCCAGCAGCTGCAGGAGTACCAGGATCTGATGGACATTAAGGTGTCGCTGGACCTGGAGCTGGCCGCCTATGACAAACTGTTATGCGGCGAAGAGCGTCGCCTAAACATCCCCTCGCCCGGCCGCCCCGGCACCGATTCGGGCATCTCCAGCAATGGCACCCATTTGAGCGCCAGCGGTGGATCCCGTTCGGGTCGAGTGACGCCCAGCGGACGTCGTTCCGCCACGCCCGGCATATCCGGTTCGAGTGCTGTGAAGCGTCGTCGCACGGTTATCGATGAGAGCGAGGATCGCACGCTGTCCGAGTATTCGGTGAATGCGGCCGCCAAGGGCGATCTGGAGATCATTGAGGCAGACACCGAGGGTCGCTTCATCAAGCTGCACAACAAGGGCACCGAGGAGATCCACCTGACCGGGTGGCAATTGACGCGCATCGCGGGCGACGAGGAGCTCGCCTTCAAATTCTCGCGCGGCTCAAAGGTGGTCGGCGGGGCCAGCGTGACCATTTGGTCGGTGGATGCGGGCGCTGCCCACGATCCGCCAAACAATTTGGTCATGAAGAAGAAGTGGCCGGTGGCCAACTCGATGCGCTCGGTGCTGGCCAACGCCGACAAAGAGGTGAGAGTCTTGTCGATATACAACACGTGCGGCACTTGTGACATCTGCCGCCACTGCAAGCATCTCGAGTTTGTGCTCGACCAGTACGCAATAATACCCAAATATCGCCCCCAAAGCCGATTAATCTATATTGTTTCCACCCCTCCCTTACAGGATGTTGCCAGCTACGACCGTGTCCGTGCTAACGTTTCCAGCCACGTCTCGAGGCATCGCAGCAGCGGGGCGCCCAGTACCGGCTTTACCATCGGTTCCGGAACTGGCTCAACTGGCGTAAGAAGCCTCTTCTCGCTGCTCTTCTAAGAAAACAACAACAACAACACTACTCACACAACACACCCACACACATACGAACACACTCACACACACAAGACTCACCCACTCATAGAGACTCACAAGATAGAAGATGTAGAATAGGAGTAGCAGCTGGAGGAAACTGCAACACGTGCAACATTCACACATCAAATCGGCGCTTTTGATGCATATCAAACTTAAATGCAAGTTATCTAATGTACAACAACAAACAACAATCACAATATCGGCTGGCTCTATATGTTAAATGTGCTTAAGACGTTCAAATCCCTTTATTTGTAATTTATAAATGGCAAAAATGCATTTGGTAAAAATAAAATACATGTTAAAAACAAAAAACAAAAACAAAAAACGGTGAAAACAAATAAGCTAAACTCACTTAAAATAAATACCTGGCGCCCGGACATGTCCGGAATTCAATTAATGGCTCAGCTAGCATTTGGCCAAGCAGTTTCCAAGTTTGCAAACTTTGCCAGCGCCCCAGAAAATCAGCTTACCGCGCTTTTGCCAAGATTTGCAGAAACTTCTTCAGCTCAGCTGCGACAGCAGTCGCGGCATTTACCCCTCTCCGCCAGCCGTTCAAGGAAAATGGACAGTAAGCAGGTGAAATTAACTACAACAAGCAGCTAAAGAGAGGCGACGGGAGAGAGATTCGACCAAGGCGATAGTGGGTGGCTTGCACCGTGCGAAAAGCGCCAGAAGAATTGGGTCAAGAAGCTTAAGCCAACGGAATTTTCCGTTGATAAACTGTAAATGGTTTTGTACTACGATAACGCATGAATATTAAGAGCCAACAGCAAAATCAATATATGGAATATATTAGCCAAGCTTAATATAACTTAAAATAAATAAAAGAATTACAAAGAATATTATAAAACAAATTGGAAATGTTTTTGTATATGAAATAAGTGTGGAATCTTTCAAAAGGTTTAGTTGGATTTGATTACAAGTTAAAACATAATCAAATAAAAAAAAATTAATATATATTTATACTTATGTATATATATGTATATATATGTATATATACGTATAAATACATATTCCTTTAATTATTACTTACTTATTTTCAAAATATGTAATAGGGTGTGAAATTATTTTTGATGTTTTGCCAACTTTTTATGATTTTTGATTTTAAACTACATATATATTTATTTTGATTATTATGCAAAATATAAATTTTAAATTTAATTTTAATATTGACGTCAAGTTTCAGTTTAATTTGTTGTTAAGGCTAATAATTCTATTATTAATTGACAATGCTTTCACAGCAATCTTTAATACAATTTTAATAAATATTTTTATTATTATTATTTTTATAAATGAATTTTTGTTTTAAGAACATTTTAGTTGTATATAAATTTGCATGTTGATTCAAATGCTCGCAAAAATCAACTCATTAAATATTTTAAAGCATAAATAAATATCATATGAATTGAAATGTTTCTTGACGATTATTAAGGCAAGACATTTATTTTCAAATGGGGTATGAATTTATTATAATGTCACTCAAGAAATAATTATATGCTAGCTGCCTTTGTTAGTGTAATAGCCGAATTTGAAAGCATTACTTATTTAACGGGAGCATTAACTATATTAGTTTCAAGCCAAACTCTCTCCAAAAGTTGCACGCACCTCGCACCTAGATGCTTATCTTACAGTGTAGCGGCAACAGCGGTAGCTACCAAGGCAACGCTTGAGCGAGCGCACGATTCAATAGAATGAATGGACAGACAGGTGGACAAACAGACCGAACGCGAAGAGAGATGGGGAATGAGATAGGAAAAGTAGGTGGATAGTGACAGCCACTGAGGCGTTCAACTTCAAAGTAGTTGCAGGCAAAGTTCCAGCTTGTCGCACGTTTGCATGCGCATAATAGGATTAGTCAAAGTAATAAGTTGCTGTCGCTGTGTGCAGGTGGACATACACATATACATGTATGTATGTGCATGCATACATATATATATGTGTATGTATATATTAGTGTACCCCGCAGAAGGGGCGTGACAGCGCCTACGATGCTTTGAAATGCAAATCTCGGTGACACATAAAAGTTGAGCCTGTGAGTGGAAGTAGAAAAACGAGGCGATACACAAAATCCCATGCATGAACTTTTTCGACAGCTGCCTACAAGTATGCAACATATTTTGTGCAAACTAACTTAACCCGTAGCTGGACCGTGCACTGGGCGTTGGCCATAAACAAAATAGCAACTACAACTACAAAAGCAACAGCAACAACAACGGAAATAGCAAATAGCAAAAGCAACAACAGTAACCAGTTCCAGTTCCAGTCAAGAGTTCGTATCAGGAGATGTCTGAAGTGGGGAGTAATCTTTGGCTTATTGTGGTTTTCGGGCCAGTTTCGAACTTTAGCATTTGGCCGCGTCCCACTGGCCTGGTGACTGTGCAACTTAAGTGCACACAACACGCTTATCGGTTACATACACACACAACAATACCAACACAAACACTGCCACATACACCCACACACACACACACACACATGCTGAGACAACCTCTAACACACGCACACTCCAACTCAATAGCGACTTTTAGGCTTAGGCAAAGATTTTGGGTATGAAGTTGGCTAACTAAGTTGGTAAGTGGACTTTGAGTGACCTCTTTGTGGTGGCCACAACTGGGCAACGTTGTGGGTTGTATGGCTGCGTATGTGTACTCATGTGTGTGAGGTTATTGTGTGTATTCAGCTTTTTCAACGGCCAAAGTTCAACACACAATAAAATTATGCAAATCTACAGATCAGCCGAACAAAACGGAACCAACGGAACGGACCGTATTTTCAAGGCAATTGCACAAAAGTTTCGTTGCGGTTTTTTAACCCTCAAGCATTTGTCACATTTTAATATAAGTTGATATGTTAATTATAAGCATTAATTGAATGAACATAAGCTCGATTTGAAATGCAAATTAACGAAACTTTTGATATAGTCTCATAAAAATTGTTTTTATTGAGCTTTACGAAAATTAAATTAAAAATCTCATTTAAACTTATTTTAAATATTTAAAATAATTATATTTTCATTTTTAGATTCTGTTGTCTGTTCTCCAAATTTAATTTAATTAGTTGTTCTACTTTTCCCACTCGAAATTATTAATGGTCAATGAGGTAAATTTAATGTTGATTATTGGTATTTACATTATTATTACAAAAATTATTACTTTCTTTAAAATATTTTATTTCAAATACCTTTCAGAACCATTATCTATCTAGGTTTATAATATATACCTAAAATAGGTGTGTCGATTGATTTCTTCCAATTACTATCGTACCAACAATATTTCAAATTAGGCCCATACAATTTTAATTCCGCAAAAGCAAAACAGAAAACTTTGTTGTGAACTATGCAAAACACACATATTTCAAGAGCAATCAAGAAATAACTTAATTATCGCCGGTTTAATGAAAAAAAATACGCCAGCTCATTCGCTATTATCAGTGGGTCTTTAATGAACGACGCCTTAATTCCCAAAACCAAATGACAAGGATAACTGGCTAAGGGTGTATAACCCTATGGATTTTTGTGTAGATGTGTGAGTGTGCTTGTGAGTGAGGCTAAGACAAGCTAGCGACCAAAACCCCAAATAACTGCTTAATTTGTTTTTCGTCCAGATGTTGGGCTCCCACTCAAAGCGACCCAAGCGTTCTACGACCCTTTCCGACCACCTTTTCCGTTCTGTTTGTTGTTGTTGTTGCCGCTGCTGTTTGCATAGCCAACAGCCTCAGCTGTTGTTGTTTTTGCACTAGTTGTTGTTAGTTTGTTGACTTAAATGTAGAGTGAGAGCTGTGAAAACTGGTCCCACGTCCAACAACAGACACCAATCCGGCTGCCAACAGCTGCGCTCCAACGCCCACAAAAGAGTTAAACACTCGGATTTCGATATGGATTCGGACACTGATTGGGAATAGGGAAGAAAAGGGATACAAAAAAAAAAATATGAAATTCAGACAGCAAACATTATTTGCCACTCTCATATTTTTGGGCTCGCAGCTTGTTTATGCCTAAATCAATTTGCTGCATGAATGGGTCTTAAGCGTAAAGGATTTTGCGTGGTATCCACAGCCGGTCACACTCTGTTCTAATCCCCCAGACAGCGTGTGTTTGGGTTAAGCCATTAGACTAAAAGGTTATTAGGCGGGGCCGCCTGTCTGCCGTCTGTCGACGTGATTTGCCTGTCAAAAGCGGCTAACAGGAAAACGAAAACGATGCGAGATGCGCGTCGATGAGGACGCCTTTAGGGGTAAAAAGTTGCGGAGTGAATTTTACACTTTGATATGCGTTTTATTAATAAAACAAATTGCCAGCCATATGACTATAATTTTAGCGCACAGCCTGCCCTATGCATAAATTGAGTTTATGTTCATTTGGTTGACGCTGCTGAGGGGCGCTGCGGAGATGAACCGACGTGACTCTCGCCACAAGGATAGTCTGGGCAGGCTGCCAAGCCATAGGCATCAGGCAGCCGGCAGCACACGTCAACTATTTTTCAGCAAATATGCGCAAAACTTTTTTCATATTAAAGCCACAGAAGTAACCGAAGGACGGGCGAACGAAGGGAATAAAGTGGGTGTATGCGAAGCTGACCATAAGCTGACACAGGCTGCATTTTTGGCATATGCAAAAGACGGCTGGGCATTACGTGCCGCACGTGCCACACACCCACACTGACACACAACTTACATGCAACAACAAAATGATGGGTGGGGCGTGACCATTTTCCTTGTCGAAAATGCCACAATTCATTTTTTAATCGCGACGCATAAATCAAAGGTGCACGCGGGGTGAGGCGGGTGTGCAAACAAAAAGTGTTGCATGCTTTCAGGCGAGTTGCATTAGCAGTAGGGTGCTGCTGCTGCAATTGCAATTGACATAATGGCCCCACCGAACATTCGCCAAGAAAAATGTGTGCGTAAAAAGCACAGAAATTTATGTAATAGCTCCCAACAACGAGTGCTTTGGGATTCCTGTTTCACTCTATTTTTCAAAACTTTCATTTCAAGATATTGTACATATACAACCAAATTTTGAATAGGACAAACTAGTTATGTACCGGGCCACAGGGTTAAAATCGCTGTACTCAAGATACATATATTATAATTACCACAAAATCTAAAGGAACGAGATCTTGTAATAATATATGTCAAATTTATTTCCTTATTTAATCATAAAATTTAAAACATAATCTTTTTAGAAATAAACAACACAAGCACTCTTAGAAATCCCTTTGCAATTCTGCAATATTGGCATAGACAATTTCATTTTTCATTTATGAAACCAGTGTTAATCAAAAAGATATTTAATTAATTAACTAAATTTCATCAACTTAAAGCAAGGTAAACAATATATGTTTTTTTTTCCAAATTCAAGGCTCTATTGCAATGTAAGCTACAATAAAAGCACTTTAGCAAAAGCCAATTAACGCATAGTTGATAAAAGGCCAAGCAATAAAAATAATGGAGTGAAAATTAGTTGGCCATAAATCAGAGCTTAGGCCACCTGCAAGCCAGTGCTTGCGCCAGCTGCCAATTAAAGAGATGACCTGACCGCAAGCAGGATCAGGAGCTTCAAAAGCACCAGCTGTTGCTGTGTTGACATGTTAACAATATGCTTATGCCCAGTACGGTGCGTGTTCTGGTAAATTTTTTGGGGTTATCCAATCGTTGTTGCGGCTGCCCAACTTTGAGATGGTCACGTTACATGGCAAATATTTGCTTTTCATTTGGTTAACACATAAACTCACGTGTAACTATAAATTGATTATTGCTAGCCAAAGTCGACAATGATAGAGAGAGAGAGAGAGAGAGAGAGAGAGAGAGGAAGAGGAATAGAGGGAGACAGAGCGAATGGGAGAAAGATGAGAATTGTGGAACTCAAACCACAAAAGCTACACAACGCATACTTGCAGCATCCAGTCTCTCACTCTGCTGCGGTTTTGTGAGCGCGCAGCACAAGTTTTGGGTAACGTTGGCAACTGGCAACCACATCCAGCCGTGTCGTCGACTGTTAATGTGTCTGTCAGCGCAAAAAGATTCGCCACCTCGCGACCTACGTACAGTGCACACCAGCCCCCATTCCTGCTCTGTCTCTTCAGCCACCCAGCTAGAGCTTCAGTTTCTGTGTTCCCGGCATGATGATTGCACAAAATTGAATGCTCCATACACTCACATTGGCTGTAAATGTTTGTGTGTGCGTCTCTGCGTGCGTGTGTGTGTGTGTGTGTGTGTGTGTGTGTGTGTGTATGTGTCAATTTGAGTGTTGAAAAGTGGTCTCCAGTGTCGGCGGTTTGGTGGGGTTTTGTTTGCTTCTCGGCTTCATCATCAACGTCGTCGCATGTCGCGTTTGCTGCTTGCCATTTCATTGTATACAAACAACCTTTGTCCCTGTGTGTGTGCGAGATTGTGTGTGTGAAATGCGTATGTATTATTTATACGAGTCGTCGTCGACGATCGTCATCATCTGTTTGGTTTTACTGTTGCCTGCAACGCCACGGCATCCAGGCAAAGCCCTCTAAATCCCTTCTTTTTTGTCGATATCGTGCACTGGGCGCAGCCGTGGCGTTGCCTAACGTGCCACATTCAAATTCAATAGCCGACAACTGCTGCTACTTAGAAAATAGCTAACAGATACATTTGCTTTGCCCCGGCACACATACACACACAGAGATAAGCAGACGACCAAAGCTGCCTTCTGCACTCTTCCACAAAGGAAGCCAAAGTGAATGTCTGGGTTCGGTGCCATGAATACGGTTCATATCCTACACAACGTACGAAGTAAAAGTTTAGGGAATAGAGATGCCGATTAAAAACGAAAACGTAATATACTAAAAACAACATTTTCAATTCACCAATAGATGTTGCCTAAACATCTTTTGATTACCAAATTTATGTTTAAATTGCAAACCATTAAACAGGTATGAAATCAGAATAATATTTTCATGTTCATGGTAAAATTAACCTTCAGTTTAGAAAATACTTAAAGTAAACTACATTGTAGCTTGATTTCAGGCTATTAATCTAATTAAACAATAAATGACAGCACTGAATATTTCTAATGGAAAAAAAAAATGAATTGTCATTTTAACATGATTTTCAAAAATTTTCAAATCCACCCCGTCAACTTTTGTATATGACGCTGTCAACTTATTGACATAAAGCTGCCATAATTCTATTGACAAGAGAATAATTTAACTCCTGGCCAAGCTGCTATAATTCCATTGACAAGAGACTGAGATAACGAAAAGAGATCTAAAAACACATACTATTTATGTATATTAAGTTAACCAGAGAAGAAGAAAATTAAACGTTATTTAACTCCAGGTTAAATCAGAGGATAGAAAGTAACTGACAATAAACATGTGCATTTTGTCATCTTTTCGAAGAGCAAAAGTGTTGTCATTTTAGCAAGAAACTTCTTATATTTGTAGAACTGTGCAGCTGACAACCACCGAAAGTTGGCCAATATTCGCGACAAACTTGGACTGCCTGGTTAACTATATAGTACATAGTACAGTTCGCTACAATTCAACATGTGCATATTCCTCTTCTTGAAGAGTTTGTGGATGGTTTTCTTGTGTCTTTTCGGTTGAGGAGCGCACAACTTGTTCTCCGGCTGTTGTCGTTTTTGGGAGTAGAGAGTAGTCAAAGTTGTGTTCGGATGTGTGGGCGTGTCAGCTTATGAAATAAGCAGCAGCAGCTGCACACAACAAGCAAATAAAGTCTGTGAACTCACCTCGAATGTTGTGAAGACGATTTTCTCAATTGAGCCAAAATAGCGCTCCCACAGGACCTGCGTCTGTTGGCGCAGGGCAAAGATGCGTTCCGCTGAAATGGAGCGAACAATGTCGGGCACCTGCAATGTGAAAAAGAGATGGATGTAGTACATTATGTTTGCCAACGCTGCGTATGTGGAATATCAGCTTAACAACTGCAGCAGCAGGAGCCGCAGCAAATCCCAGGCACAATGCATTAATTACAACGGCCCAAAAACAACTTGACTGCCGGCTGATGCAGCTGCAAGCAGTGCTGGTAATTAGTTAGGAATTGGCCCGCAGGATATACATCATAATTATGCATTGCATAGCGCACAAACACACATATATAAAAAAACATACACACATATACACACACGCAAGCACATACACCCAAGTAGAATTCAATAAATGCAGCAGCAGCAAATTGAAACAATTTAAAGAGTACAGCACGAGTACGTCTAGTGCTCAAGTTTCCTGCTCAAGTTAACTTAATTAATTGCATTTCCTGCCAATAAACTACAATAGCAAACATCCCAACGATAAAGTCGAAGGGCGGACATTGAAGAGTGGACCGGGACCGGAGGGAGACAATGCAATTGGCAAACAATGCGACAAGACTTTGTCGCGAATGAAGACGAACAGAAACCAGGAACAGCAGCAGCAGACGGACCCGGAGCTGAGTAGAATTTGCAGTAGGTCGACATTGGGTGCAAACAAATGCCAAGGAGCGCGCACAAGGCACACACACTGCGAGGCAGACAGATGCACAGACAGACGGGCAAAAAAGTGTTTTATGTTTTTGTAGCCAGGTGAGCATCTGGACAGTACACAGCGTACTGGCAAAGGACATGCCGTAGAGCCAATTTCTGCGCACTAACGATTCATTTTTCATGCATCACTGCAAATGGCAGGCAATTTTTGTGAGCAATACTCAGGATCGAACTGCCAATAGAACCAATCATTATTATTATTGAGCCTTTCACAAACTTTCTCTTAAATTTAGCCATGCATTCAGCTTACTATATTGACATTTTTTTGTGTGTATCACATTAATAGTTTATGTGGACGTCTGCCGATCAGATTAATATATTGCTGCTATAGCCATTAAAACTTTGGTCAATATTTAAGTTCTTCTAAAACCACATCATAATTTTTATACAATTTTTAAATAAACTCAACAGTTACCAACTTTATTATGCGCTTTGTCGGTAGTGGTTAACTATATTAAAAAGCTTCTATAAGAGCAAATGCGAATTAGAAAAAAAACCAACAAATATCACAAATAGTTATTTCAATGAAAAAATTGATTAATTTGTGATTTAAAAAAAAAATTATATATATTTGTATGTGTATATACAATGTGTGGAACTCAAAATTTTCCAAACACAACTCAGTTGCCTGTAGCAATTTCCCTTGCAGAAATTGCTGAAAAAAATTATTATGCAACACTTTTTGTGCAGCTTTCATGGACATTAAATCGTCAATAAATGGCAATGTTCAACTGACAGCAGCTCACCGTAGGCCACCGCTGGCAGAAACAGATAGCAGAGGATAGGACAGGACAGCGCCCAGGATCCCCATTGCGGATGTAGGTTAGTCGGGAAAATAACAAAACTTTCAGACGGACAAAACGGGTCACATTTTAAAAAACTCACAATGTGTTTTCATATTTTATGACAGCACACAAAAAACGTATGTGCCAATCCATTCAATAGCAAACCATATATAGTGCAAGATATATGCATGCATCTATATATTTAACGCATTTGGCCAACTCACCTGCAGCAGTAGCCGTTCATCGGCCCAAATGGCGGCCTGTTTCCAATCGATTTTCGATTCAAATGGCAATACCCAGGCATTGGACAATAACACCGGAATGCAACCCGCCTGCAATGCTTCGAGAAATCTACAAAAATGAATAAAAAACAATCAAGATGAATAAAAAAATCACGAGGTATGTATATATATATATATATATAAATACATATATACATATATATGTATGAGAGAAAATGAAATGGGCATGAGCTGTAAAATGAAATTTTTTTCTCTGTTGTTCTTACCTGAAGGAGCCCAAGCGACGTCCGCGCGGTACCAAACAAAAC
Organism: Drosophila colorata; assembly: GCA_035041545.1. Taxonomy (NCBI): domain Eukaryota; kingdom Metazoa; phylum Arthropoda; class Insecta; order Diptera; family Drosophilidae; genus Drosophila; species Drosophila colorata. The sequence goes on from JAWNLD010000453.1 coordinate 878,946, forward strand.
GTTGAATTTTGCAGCAGCGTCTCGTAGTCGTATCTGGGGTGAAAAAAGGCGAGAAAAGGGTCAGTAAGACATGGAGTGAGTAGAAGAAGCAGAGAATGTAAATTACTAAGAGCCGTGGAATTGTATAATGGCATTGTGAAGCAATTAATTGAACAATGGGCTGTGATGGGGATTGACAATACGAAGTTTGGTGCTGGGGGCCTGTCAATAAATTGCTTTAACCATTTAAATGGTCAAAAGGGCATTTAGTTTGCTTTTAGAATCACATCCTAACATTAAAGAGAACAGCTTTCTTTTGGATACCCATCTTAATATCTCTGCAAACACATTGATTAAATTGATCTTACTGAAGTTATACAGTAAAGTTTAATTATTTTCCAATGTTGTTGCTATGTATACTATTGAGTATATTGTCAATTGAACTGTTTAACGTAAATCTAAAACTAACCCCAGTTAAAGTTAATGATACATCATGGCTCATTGCATGTGACAATACCTGATTCCAAACTAACCATCAATAAAGTCCAATAAAGTTGGTTATATAAAACGATTTAGGTCAGCAATAGAAGTACATATTAATTGCATTTTCCCTTTCACAGCACTCGTATTTATTTGTCATTTGAATAAGCTCCCTCACACTGATTCTGCTCTTTAACATTATGCTAATGATGTAATTCCATCTTAATAGCTAACAGCGAACAGTAATCTCTCAACCCCATGGTCAATGCGGCGTATACTCATTCAAATAACTCATATACGCATTATAGCCATACACACAGACAGACACACAGACAGACACACATAAGCAGTTCAACAATTTAACCATCAAATTCAAATGCGCACTGCTGCAATTCGTGCTTGTTGCTGATTTAAGCTTTAATGGCAAATCAGAACAAAGCCGCATATTAAGCATTCGCCATGTAGCTCAAACATTTGTACACAGTGCGGCAGGTATGTGTGTGGGCTACCGCAGTTGTTGCTCACCCTTTGTTCCCGTCAACCCCCCCACCCCACCCTACCCGCCCCCTCACACACGTTAACAAGTTAAGTTGCGCGTAAAATTACATGTAGTGAGGCATGTTGCCACGCCCACTGTGGCCTTCTGGCCAACGATTGAAAGCAGTCCAACTGGTCAGCAATTTGAGCTTTGCCGTTGCCGTTGCCACTGCCACTGCTGCCTTTTTAAAGCAAATTCAGCAGAAAATTTATTTAGAAAACTGCAGGCGCAGCTTATTCGTATTGCATTGACAACGGCAAACATTACGAGCACTGCAGGGGTCGGTCCCTGCAAGGGAGGAAGCAATCAGCAGGGTTTGTGCTTCGGGGGGGATGTTACAAAGCCTGCGCCCTGGGCACGGCTTATGAATAATCTTAAGTAAACAACATAAATTGCATGTTGGCTGAGTTTTCCGCTGAAAAATTACACAGCCAAATGCATAGGCAGCCGCCAGCCGCCAGCCGCCAGTGGCCAAAAGTCATTTGTAAGCAACAGACATTGGCTACAGCAACAGGAATGAAAAGCCAACTGGGGAATACCGAAAATGAAATGCCCTTGCAAATGAATTTAGTAGAGAGTACACAAATACACTGTATTTTTATGCAAACTGCAAATATGAAGAACTTACAAGGAAAACATTGCAAAGTAAAAATATTTTAACAGTTTTAAAATTCTTAAAATAATTGAAGATAAATTTTATATTAAAATTTGAAAGCTAGAAAATTGTTTGGTAATAATCTTTGCATCTGAGTGTAATAATCTTGCATTATGAGACAACTGTCTGGTCTGGTCTGACTTACTGACCGATTAGTAATTAAATCACGGCCCTAACCGAAATCGCGAGGCAATTCTTTGTAAAAGGGCACCCCAATTTGATCGCCTTAAACGTATTTTCGACGTTCAGTTTAAAAAATTAATAAATACATAATTCAAAGATTTTGGAAAATTCGCAAGAATTTAAAGAAGCTTAAATTTTTAATAGCTTACGTTTCGTTTATCTTCATTGACTTGCCCACTGAAAGAGTATATAGCGCATGTTCCTTTTCCTAATTAAGTTTTACCCTCGCCTTTTCTCGTGCCTTTATTCGGGGAATAATATTTCATCTGGTTGCGTTGGATTAGGGATCATTTGAGGAAATTGCTTGCATTCGTTTCGCCAGCTTGAAAAAAATTTAAGATACTTTTGCCAGGGTACGCGTTGCAGTCGAATTTGCGAAATGTTCTTAATTTTTCTTTTGCTAAGGAAGTGAATTATTTTTACACTTGGTATTCATCACGTGTCTGTGAATTTGTGTTGGGCTGGACCACGCCCAGACCTGCCCCGTTAATTAGTGAGTGATATGCCGCCTCCGTCTATATGCATTTAGCGAGCACAGGTCAGTGCACCTGCCACCCATGGCATAGTCCCTCATCTCCTGCCCATCCTGTTTAGCTGTGCACTTGTTAGCTACTTGTTTAAGCAATTAAGTGCCGCTAACATTGCATCAGGTTGTTGTTGTTTGTTGTTTTTCGTTGCTTCTCGTACTGAACTTTAATTAAATGATTTTTAGCTTTGCCAAGTTTGGCGAATAGTTTAGTTTGGTTCAGTTCTGTTCTGTTCAGCTTATTTCTGTCCATACCGGACGCCATATGAGCAAAACTTTTGCTATTTACACGCATTGTTGTTGTGGCCAAAGTTCGCTGCCCGTTTAGTTGGCCCCAGTGTGTCGGGCACTTCATTAGTCGTCGAGGCGCCAAGGCGTCTGTAAAGGGCGCCCGGACTTAAATTCGCTTCAGTTCCTTGAGCTCTAGCTGGTGCACTCGTAGAACAGAAGAGTACACTTTGAGTACTCTTACTTATACCCTACACTCAGGAAATGTTTTAAAAAGAGTATGAAAATGTTCTTGTATGTTGAATTCACCCGACAGATTATAAGGGATGGCGACACGAAGTTTTTTAGTTCGTTTAAATCTTAATAACCTCAACCCATTCCTGCTCATATCAAAATAAAAGTTTTAAAGTCACGATGCTAAATATATAATATATAATCTATTTCATCCTACTCCTATATCTTAATATCTAATATAAATATGTTCAATATGAAGCACAGGAAGCAATTTAAAGCGTAACACAACAACACTGTTGCTGCGTAAATAAGAGAGATTAAAGGCTGTGTGTGTGTGTGTGTGTGTGCTTTTATGAGTAAATATGCATATACAAATGCGAGCTGGCATATAAAGCTATGCATACTACAGGAATACAAATTTATTTATATTTATGCATGATAATTCTTGTATGTATTTGTACATCTTGACATATGTGAGTAAAATTCAAATAAAAATTAAACTTTATATTTTATTCGTACATTGTTAGAAATATATATATATGTTTCTTTTAAATTTAAATATGGCTTTTCTCACAATGAACTATAAAGTATGCAAAGTTGAATTCCCAAAAAACCATTTTAGTCTAGATTGTGAATAATCTTAGAGAAACAGGTTCGGAATAATTTTAATAGATTTGCTGTATAATAAAAAAAACTATGTTCTTTTATTTTTGGCTTTTTTTAATGATAGTTATAAAATTCTTATTTCTTGATTAAAAGTATATGTTTGCATGTTGGTATTTTTACTAAGCTTTAATCAGATTAAACAAAAATCTTTATTACCCGGAAGTTGTCAAGAATATTAAGATTGTCTGAATTATGTCTACCAGTATGTGGTAAGTAAATATATTGGGACTTTTATTACTTTTCCTACATTCTTCCATTGACGTCAAATCAAATAAATGTTCTCACTTGTTGCCTTGGCCCGCATACTCACACACATATGCACATTTATACTCTCCCACACACACTCACACGCATAAACCAGTAATTAATTTTCCAACACTTTACATAGTATTTCAAGTTAAATCCAGCATTAGCCACAAACACCCACAGCTCAACATACCCACACACACACACACACACACACACACACACACACACACACACACACACACACACACACACACACACACACACACACACACACACACACACACACACACACACACACACACACACATACACATACACATAAAGCTCGACTTTGGGGGCTCAGTCACTTTGTGTCAATTGCTTTAACCTGCTCCTGTCAAGGCCAACAAAATTAACATAACAAGTGGCAAGGACCAGAAGCAGCAGGCAGCAGCAGCTCCCCGAGTTCTTAGTATAGTTTGCTCTGGCATCCACACAGCGGGCACATAATTTGAGTGGTTTCAAGCTGTCAAAGGTAGCTCTAGTCAGCACCAGGTAGATAATTTTCAATATTTTTTTGTTTTGTTTGATAAAACGACCGAGTAGCCTAACGGGCGACTTGACGTTTTGATTTTAGCACTGGAAAATGTTCAAGTTCTTTTGACAGCTTAGCCGATCGAATCTTGCTATCAAAAAAAGGAGGAACAAATCAAAACCTGCAAACTAAAAATCCTAAATATCGTAGAAACGGGCATTGCACGAATACCAGACATACTACATACATTTGAAGTATTAATAGAATAAAAATTATTTTAAATAAAATTCTGGCAATTTATTTCAAAGAAATAAAAGTGTCATATATTTTTTGAGAGCAAGAGCAAGTTTAACTGAACTTTTTAAAGAGCTGTTCGAATCTATACCTTCAGCTATTTGTCAAACATGGCATTGTCAATCTGACTGCTATGATAGTATTTTTTTCTTTTTCGTTGTTATTCTGTTTTCTGCGTGCAGCTATGGGCAAAGTCGTATCGCATTTTGCTTTGTCATCGCCCGGCTTTGTGCGTCCTCACACACAAATTGCTTGTCATACTGGGCATATGGCGTATACCTCTTCGATTGCCGCGCCATTTGTTAATTGCAAACGCGAGCTGCGCTGTTGCTGCTCCAGCTTAAGGCAGATTGCTTGTCAGATGCAGCCAGCACGAATGCAAAATTAATTAAAACAAAAAAAGTTAAGCCCTCGACAAGCCCAACCTAAGTTTAGAGGAATTTGAAACTCAGTTGGTTAAAATTGTGCCCACTTTAAGTGATGAAAAATAAGTGAGTTGCAAGGAGGACAATTGAGCGAAAGGAAACTGCGATGAATTTCAATGAAAATTGCATTTTAAAAAACAGCATTTGAAATAAAGACAATTTTGTCGTGCACTGGGTGCGTGGCTGCTCGGGGAGGTAGCGGGTAAACATAAAAACAAACAGAGAAACAAACAAACAGCCGAGACAAAAACTCAAACACAATGGCGCAAGGCATGGTGAAGAAGGAGAGCAGTGAGCACAGTCTCCTAGGGGGTACCGCAGCAAAAAGCAGCTGTAAAAGTTGCCTTCGCTATTGTTTGTGCAAGGAGCAGCGTCAGCAGCAGGACAAGCGCTGGCATTAAATATGGCGCATTAGTTCCAAGTGCAAAGCGCATTGAGGCAGCTCCCTCTCTCTTCCCATCTGCATTGCGCCGCCGTTTTCTCTTTTCGCCAGCTTGTGATAATGGCTCATAATGAATACAGCAGACCGCACCAAGACGTTTTTTGGAGCAAGCCGCAGCTAAAGCTAAAACTAAAGACCAAGTCAAGCCATTAAAATGCACCGCACAGTGCGTATGAGCAATACGGGCAAGCTTGACCAGAGAACGTAAATTCCAAGAATACTTTACACTTGCGTAATAGCCAGTGCGAAATTTCTAGTCAAGATTTGAAGGGTATATAGTCCTCATGTGAAGCATGTTGCTCGCTGAACCCTATCATAAGTGTATTTTCTTTTTAAATCTTAAATGCCTCCTTATACAAGTCACATATATTTCTATTTAATATTAAACCATTTTTTTTGTTTTGTTTATTCGGGTACAAGGTATTAAAACACCCACCATTTTAAAGTTACATCAAGATCACTAATAATATGCACATAAATTATTACTAAGGCAAAAACTTTCTTTGCTTTTCTTATAAATTTACTTGGCATGTTTATTTCAAAATGTTGTTCTTAAAACGTTGCTTTGATTCTGACAACGAATTCCGCGAAAACGCCGTTAAGCTAAAATTGCTCTCTGTCCGAAAGTGGACATTTAGCCAATGACCACCAATTTCCAGGAACATTTAAGGTTGCACACAAACACAAATACGCGACACCCAAAGGCTGTTCAGTATACATAGTTCCGAGCGAAAATAGCGGCAAAACGGAGACTGTAAAAAATGGAATTGGCACTCAAAGAAATTGCAACGGGCCACCAGCCCGGCGCTACCTGTGCTCCTACCTGGGTTGCCTGCCCAGTAAGTGTGTCGCCTTTAAAGTGATTTATGTGGAAATCTGAGATTAACGTGGAAAGTGTTGGGGAGAAGCAGGAAGCTGGAGCAGTTAAGGCGCAGATGCAAAGGCAACTGGCACCAAAGTTTGCCAGGCCAGGCCTCTGGTCTGCTCCCTGTTGATAATGATGATAGTGTTGCGTATAAAAATTTATTACTTTGGAAATTGCATTATGAAAAATGCATAAAATACCAGACAGCCAGGCTTGGCTGGCAGTTGTAATTATGTGGGACGCACATTTTTAAATTAAATTAAATTAAAATCAAGGGCTTTGTGATTCTAGCAATTTTGACATTTGGCATAAATCATATAATAAAATTGTCCATTGTCAAACGGAAAATATAAATTTATGACAACTTTTGAGGAATTTTCAAATTAAACTGCATGAATAAATATTTATCCCTTTCTATAAAATATGTTTGCATAAAATATTGTGAAATTAAATGAAAATTTTTAGCTCTTGGTAGGTTGATTTGTCGACAGAGTCATTACGGCAAGTAAGGATGAGGGTTAGGTAAGAATTTTGGTGATTACATTTACTTTATAAATGCATAAAGATGAATACAGAAACAGAAGTTTTTAAGGTAAGTGAGCGATTAATTTTAGTTTAAGTGTTACTGGTTTTAGTTGTAATTACATTGTGAACGAGTATTGCACAGTTGGTTACACCTGACTACAACGATCTTACTTGTCAGAGTTTGTGTAATGCAAGTATGATTTGATATATAATGAAATGTTTGTTCAGTTATTATTATTTTATGTGCAGGGTCTGGGTCATCTAATTAATGAGTTTTGATGCAGAGGCTTGTCAGCTTCAAAGCCAATTATTCTATCTTAAAAAAAAACAGAAACAGTTAGTATTAAGACTTTTATTTTAGGCTGGCATTTAGTATGTAAGTAAAAAAACAGAAACGAGTTCGAACATTCCGTTAAATAGTTATATTACGATAAAAAAAAATGGTTAACGAGTATTTATTGACACCCTACAAAAGGGACGGGGTACGAAAACATGCAGTACAAAAGAATGTTGAAAACTGCCCTGAAATCTGCAAAATTAAAAAGTTGGCAAATTGTTGGTTCAAATTAAAGACGCGCAAAACAAATGGAAAACTTTCTGTATATGGCCTTGTCGCAGCTGTGTTCTTAGGGGTTTTGGAAGGGTGTGCGGCGTGGTTGCATAAATACACACACACACACGTCTTGGGCGCTGCAACACGTTGCCTTCTGCTTGTCATGCGACTGTGGCAGCGACAACATGTCGTATACGTAATGGCTGCGGAAACGTTTCATCGTTGCGACTCGTCGCGTTGCATCGCGCCGCGTAACGCCTGCTGTCAAATTGTGTGCGAAAATAAAATGAGGCAAAAGAGCAAGAGTAGAGCTCAACTTTTGTCAAGGACATGCCGTAGTGTCTCATTATTTTTCATATTTCCTTTAACGGCCAACCAAAATAACACGCTGAGGCACTCGCCCAAAACTCGAATAAGAATGTGCACACACACTGAACGCGCTGCAGAAACATAGCTGTTGTCAGTCACGCCCCGTTCCGAACGATACACGCCTTTCGCATATCAGTTGCCAAAAGGCAAAACCACAAAATTTCACCACTTCCAATTCTGCTGTCGCTGTCGCTGATTTTGGTGTCGTCAGCAGCTCCATCATCATCATCTCCGTCATCATTATCAGCATCAGCATTCAGGCAAGCTAGCCAACCAGGCCAACAAACCCAATCCCATACCAAAACAACAGATACCAACTGCATCGATGGCAACAGTGGGCTCTTAAAAGCATGCCACACTTTTATGCCACCGCAGCCACAGGCAAATGCATTGATTGTTGTAGTTGCTTTTGCGGTTGCCTGACTGTTGTTGGCTTTATGTTGCCATATGTTGCACGACAACAAAAGCAGCATTTACCATTGACGCCTTAGGCTCATTATAGCAAAAACGGCTGATGCGACATCAACCAAAATAAAAGGAAGAAAATTTCATTAAAAGCAGCTCAAGGTTTGCGAATGCAGTTGTAAAAGTTTTTCGTTTATTTTTTTCGTTGGCAGCGGCGGTAGCGTAAAAACTTTTTAATGGATTTAACGAAAATATAGAAACACAGAACTTAAAATTTGTTGAAAGCTTTAACGAAGTTTAAATGCACTTTAAATTTTTTTTTAAACGTTTTTAATAGTCTCTGTATAATTGAATTTTAATTTCAAATATTAAATTGAAGATTGCAGTCGGGTGTTACCGACTGCGCAATACTCGTTGGCAGTTAAACACCTAAAAAATGTTTAACTCTTATTTTAGAAAAATATAAATTTTTGTTATTTGCCAAAAATTATTTTAACCGTTGTTGAATATTTATAACACAAAATTGATTTGAACTTGTGTCGTATTGTGAATTTCTAAAGAGACTAAAATATTTAAGGCCTAAATTATGAAATAAAACATTTTATTTTAAACCCACAATCAATTTTAACTGACGAATATTTTATACAATAAATAGAACAAATTATGATTCTTTCGAAGTTATGCTTAAATAAAAAATGTATTTTAATTCCAAATACCCATCATTTTAATATAAGCCTCGAATCTGTGCATTCGCTCTGTTACACATACATATATGATTGTAAATCAAATAAATATAAAATATGAATGCTTTTAGTGTTGTCAATAAACAAATAAATACATTCATTTTTCATTATAATTCCATTTACTTGTCTAGCAAGTAAATAAATTGCAATGCAACACCTTGCACTAAGCTGTATAATAAATTCATGATTGTTGCTTGGAAAGAGCATAAATGCATCATAGTTGCCCTAATGCTGGTCTGAACGCTGCTTGCCAATAATCTGCCACTTGGCAGCCTCTGATCAGCGCCTGATCCTGAAAACTGCATAAATTGCAAAAAACAAAAGCAAAAACCAAAAAAAAACTTTCTGCACTTTAATGTCATTGTCATATTGAACAGCATTACTTTTTCAGCTCATACTCAGGATTTAAATAGGACGCGGAGCTAACAATGCACTGTCAGTCATCAACAAGTATAAACGTAATATTTGTTCACTGTGTAATAACAATTAAACCCCCTAGCAATATATATACACATACAAATTAATAATTAAATCAAAATTTTGTTCCATTGTTCGTTTTGTCCATCTTTTTCCAAAATATGGTCTGTTTAGTTTTTAAACTGAGGGAGATATATAGATTTTCGCCGATTGTCGGCAAAACGGACATTGCACAAGCCCAATATACTCTTTTCATATCGTGAACAAGTATAAAAAGCAGATGCAACAGCAGCTCAGCTGCAGATTCAGAAGCATCGTAAAATATGCAAAAAATCTTTGAAGCCAGCTAAGGTATTATGCAATTTTCTCGACATTTATAAATATGCGCCATATTTGACAGGTGCATTAACGAAGTTTTAGACACGGCCCCAGACAGAGGGCGCTCAGATAAAAAATGATGTGAGTAGGAAAGCAATTTGCTTGATTATGTATAATAATGGCCGGGGGGTGGTTAGTATAGAGACAGCCACCTTTTCCCGCCAGGCGGGTTCAGCGTGGTTGAGTGTGAATTGGGTGAGCCATGGGAACAGGCGGAATGGAACAATCTAAGAGGAGAACGGGCTGCGTAAATCGCTGACGCTTGACGCCAAAGCAGTTCTGTCGCATAAGTCATGTCAAATTACGAACATCATGCAAATGAGGGCAAAGGGCAAGAACAGTAATATGTGGCACTTCAGTAAGCTGCAAGAGCAAAGGTAAAATAAAAATGCATGAAAAATTACCTTCAATTAAAGCTAAAAGATTGACATTTTCAGCACTTTGAGCACAAACAATAAATTGATGAATAACAATTCGGTAGTGTTTGACGACGACCTACTGCCAATACAAATAAATGAATTTAAATATATCACACGTTTGTGGTAAGCTCAAGAAAATAAGTTGGCAGTTATTTAGCAACAATTTCAAAGATAAAGAAAAAATAAAAATAAATGTAATAGTTTTTTTTGCTTTTCCAAACGTAAATTTAATGACATTCAGCATAAAGTTAACGGATGAAAATAAATAATACTAAAAGAATAATGACAGGAAGCATAATTTTTTTTTAAATAAAAGCTTCTAGTACCGCTTCCATGTCTAATTTTATATATTATATAAATTGATTTTAAATAATTTGGCTTCAGTTTTAAATTGATGTTTCGACTTAAAGAGCTCACTACTCAAATTGCCAAACATTAGGAATCACTTTGAAGGCGATCACCGTGATTGAAAACTTTTCGGTGTGTGTAGGCCTAAAAGTTAAAGGAAGTGGACAGATGCTAAAAGGAAAACGTTGGCGTTCTGAATGTCTCATCCGCAGTGTCGTGCCATTTAAATGAGCTTGTCAAGTTGGATTTTTGAACATTAATCACATGACCCAACAGGACAGACAGGGAAAGACTGTAACTGTGGCTAATGGCGGTCGATGGGCTTGGCAGGCGTGGCCGTTGCTATTAGCACGAAGCGGATAAACAAATTACATTTGGACTTAATGACAGCTAGAAACAATTTTTGGTTTACCATCATCGTCATCATCATTATTGCCATCATCGTTTTATGTTGATTCTCGTGAAAGCGTTTAAATGATGATCAGACTTACCTGTCATACTCGCGGTTATCCTCATCGCAGCGATTATCCTGCAGCTCGCGCCAGCTCTTGCCATGCCGGCATGTGGTCACCATAACCATATCGCGTCCATTATGCAAATGGAAGAGCGAATTGCGCGTTTCCGAGCCAATGCCATGAACGTAGCTGCAATGGAATAAGAGTTCAAGTTGAATAAAACAGCTCGCCAGAGAGAAGGAATTTTAGTATATATGTGGACCATAGATAAAAGCATATCTTAAACTTATCGATGTGGCACATGTACACAATGCTTAGGTCATATTAAGCTGGCAGATTGCAGAGCACATAAAAAGCGGTGTCAAAATCAATTGCAATAAAGCAGCTTCAATGGGGGGTGGGGCATAACAGAGGGTCCGCTGGGAGCAGCTACGGTAAAGATGGCAACGGCGACCAGAGTTGAGCTCAAATCTGCGCTGGGCCGCAAGCAAAGCAATTGAAACAAAAGATACTTACAACAATGGACAAACGCACACAAACACACACACACACACGCACACACACACACGAGTGTATGGCCCAAAACAAAATGGCAGCTGCTGGAAGAACCAAATAACAACAACAACAACGACAGCCGCAGCAGCAGTCGAGCAGAAAAAATGTTAAGGCAATGCCAGTCGCCTTAGAAATACTCACACATACATGCACACATACATATACATATGAATGTGTCTATGCATATGTATGTGTGAGCAATTTCCTTCTGCTTGGCTTGCAGTTGAGCAAATTTCATAGACAATGAAGTACGCGCCACAGCAGCAACGAACTGGCCACAGATTGGGCAACGCTGATTTCCGGCGCTGACTGCTGACCAGCAGCAGGACCAGAACCAGGAGCAAAACCAGGCGGGCACACGGAGAGTTCACTTTAGTTTGCTGACTGCATCCTTTTGGGGCTTTAAGTGAGCCAAAGCCATAAGTTATTTGATTTAATCAGCGTGTCATTGAGGTTAGCTATGGATTTGAAATGATACAAATGTGCTTTGCTTATAGAAATAGAAATACGGAAAGGTAGAAAAGCATGTGGCTTTCGTTCCGATCTCGAAACATATTCCTTCCTTTGGTATTTTTATGGCACATGTTCATTCTGCGGCTAGCTATGGGTGCGAAATGAAAATGTTTACTTTTAGTCATGCGAAATCTAACCAAAAACCAAGAACCTTTGGTTACTGTAGCCGCAAAAGTAAGTTTTGATCTCTTGAAATTAGGTCATAGATGTTTGTAGTAATAATAAACAGTTGAATTCGGTAGGGAATGAAATGGACTATAATACTCACGTATAAATTAAGCCTAAATAAAGCACATCGCAGTAAGAATATTTGGTTACTCTAACCGCGAAGACATGAAGTAAATGAAATTTGTGAAATTTGAAATTTATTGGTAAAAGAAACCAAAAACCACTTAATCTGTATCCTTAATCTGTATCCTTAAGTGAAGCTTTCGATGTCTTGCAAATGTGTAATTGAGAAAGAAATAAAAGAGCTAAAAAAGGAACAAAACAGAATAGAAGCTAAATACCTTTTGCTTTAGACACATCATTTCAATAATTGTCAAGCCATAAAACTTTGCAAAGCGCAACGAAGAAAACCAATAAAAAATGAGGCTAATAACACAATCAAATTGTCAATTTATTCTGTCAATTCATTTGCATAGACAAACTGATTGAATTCTCATAAAACGAAGCTCAACAGCTCATCATAATCATACTCAATTGGGTGCTGGTTGCCAGCGTAAGCCCCAGTTTAATGGCATAACATTTTATTAGGCATCTGGGATTTCGCGCAGTGTAAATTAATTTGGGCCACACCAACAAATAGCGCAGATGAGGCAGGAGAGCATTTACAGTGAAGGGAGACGGTGAAGGGGAAATTGGTGGGACAGCGCACTGACGATGACAACATTAATATAAATTAAAGGCATAGGCTGACATTACAAGGACTTCACCCGGACACAATGTGGATAAATAACGAATGCTTTTAGCAGCAACAAGAAGCCAGCATTGGCTGCTTAAATGTTATTTATGCCCCACCCGCCACTAAATGGGTCAATTAAACATTGATTGAACCACCGTCGCTCGCCCAAGCAAATGAAATAAAAAACTAAAAGCCAGAACTGTCCTCGCCTGTCGTCTCCATTGTTCAGCGGGCACACAAAGTGCAATAACCAGGCGTACATTGAACCAGCTTTCGGGTCGCATTCACTAGCGGGCTCAGCTACACTCACTGACCACTAATCCAAACATAATCTAAAATAATTGAGTATTGCCCAGCGAGGAGCCTTAGCGGGACGACTATGCGGCGCTTTTTCAGCGCCACTCCGAATAATTTATGCGCGCATTAAATGCGCTTTAAATGTGTGAGCGTGTGCGCGTGCGTGTGTGTGTGAGAAGGAGAGCACAGTATAATATGGTTTGAGGGTTGAGGATTGCGAATTGGGCTTCCTGCGTGCCAGGGCTGCCAAACATCAAATTGAGTTTAAATAGTTTACATAAGGGAATGCTGGAAAAAAAACATTGAACAAATTGTAAATGAACTTAAAGTTGAATAAAAACGTCAATAAACTGGGTATGTCAAATCAAAATAATAACTTATAAATTTAATAACAATTTTAATTAAATATATTTATGTGAATACGTCAAGAACGTAATTATATTTTTATTATTATAAAATTATGCTTTGAGTATAAGTTTTGAACTTGATTAATAGTCGAAGAGCACTTGATTATATTTTACTCCTTAAGGATGGGGAATTTTTTACACAAAGTCAGGTAAAAATACAATATTTTTTAAAAATATTTTGTAAAACATCAAAACTAATTTGGTGATTCTGTAAAAAAACAGGTTACGACCAAAAGTATCTCTATTGAATTTTAAATAATATTTCTAAGCCCACGCTGCGTCAAACAGAAAGAAGAAACAAGCTTTTATTTTTAAATAATAAAAGAAATAGCATCGCGTGAATAAAGACTTAAGATCAAAGTTCTGATGAAGCTAGAGGAATACATGTTTTGATTAAAGTTACAATCATTTACACAAATAGATATTTATTTATTATTATTTGATCGCTTATAAGGACATAATGAAACCCTGGCTTATTTATATGTACTATGTATGGCTTTGTATTTTGTGTGTATGTGGGGCGTTGGATTTGGTCGGCTTACCAGCGAATATGCCATGAATTTTGTTGCTATGACCCAGCATCTTGGCGTCTTGGGATTCTTATGACATCAGTTTATATGTTGCTCCATGCAATGCCTTTTAATGTTGCGCATTGTCCAATAGGCGGCCATTAGCCTCAAGTTATGCAGCAACTGCAGCGGCAATAGCGTGGCAACAACGAGAGAACAGCTCTGCCCAGCTTATCTATGCAACTTCAAAGCTTTTGTGATGGCGCCAACATGACGGACATGGACATGAAGCTGCAACGCGGCGTATGCGCAATATCTTTGCTTTTATATCTTTTGTGTACGTATGCGTGTATGTGTGTGTGTCAAAAGCATAAAGCAAAAATTGTGTCGTCAACGGTCGCACAATGCAACAGCTACAGCCAAAGCAACAGCAGTGCTCCAGGCATTAAATCAGTAAGAACAACAACAGCAACAACAGCATCAGTTGCCCAGACATCAAGCTGCTGAGTTACTCTGTGAAACAGGTAGTACTTTTTTACTTTACAAAACATACATAAGTAAATATATTTTAAGTGCAGCACAACAATGGTAACAACGGCAGCAACAAAATGGTCTGTAAAATGCGCAAATAAAAAACTATATTAAAAGCAAACAAAAGCAAGAAAGAGCAGCAAACTTTCGGGTTGCAGAAGATTAAATACCCTTGCGAACACATGTTCCGTTGTGGCACATGCCACACGGATGATATTATAATCTGATATTAGCAAAACAACGGATAGTTGCATAAATTAAACTCAATATTGATTGTCTGTATTGTGACATAAAGAGTTTTTGCCAAACCGAAAAATGTATAGCTTGCTTGCTTTATTGACATGACCGCTAAGTTGATCAATAATATCAATATTTTACCTTTGCAAGATTGTACATAAAGCCATCACTAAGAGAGAATTGAACAAATTATGCAAATAGAGCATTGCATATAACAAAGACTTCCTGTCAAAAGAAACATATGTGGCAAAAAACAAATTCTGGAATTTGTGAGTGAACGTGCAGTAAAAGTGAGAATAATTTATTCATTTATTTGTGAAGTGAATATTTAATGTTTATATAAAAAGGAATAAGACAATAGAATATATAATGTCCTTGCCTTAATTTCAAAACTGATTTATAAAAAGAATCTCATTGCACAAACATAAAAAAAAACACCCGTGTATAAGAGAACAGAGTATAAGTACGAAAATGTATAATATATTTAAGAATGTTGTCCCTTTTCATGCAACAATTATAATTGTAATTATAATATACAGCTTGTACTTTAACTTTTCACATAATTTATAATATTTAATTCTGTTATTGATAACGAATTCAAGGAAAACGGTATTTAGACAAAACTAACCAAACAGCCCTCGCACAAAACATAATCGTTAATCGAGAGCAGTCAAAGTGAATGGAGTTAAACTGCAACCAGATATTTAGTGACCATTGCTGCTACTTTTTTCGAATGGTCAACAGTTGGTGCATTAACTCCAAGCCCTATATACGATGCCTAAATGCAATCCCAACTGCAGCTACATCGATACGCATCAATAGCGGTGCATGTCGCCTGCCAATATTGTCAATGTTATTGTATCTAATGCTTAGCCTGTGTGCTGTTGTGTGCTACGACTGGTAAGTGAGTTAGTTGTGCAAACTCTAAGCCTGAATTGCGATGTTATCAACGTTTTAGATACAATTTGCAGCGCTCTGTTGCGGCTGCCGATGCTATTTTGTAAGTGCTGTTGTTGTTCCTGTTGTTGCTGTTCTGGGTCGACATCTCTTTGGTTCTTGGCTTACAGGCAAATTTGAGCTCATACAATTTGCAGTTAGCCGCCTGCTGCCAGCCAGCAGCCAACAGCCAACAGCCGAATGCCGCCTTACGGTTGACTAACTGCCTGACTTGACTGCCTGCGCCTGTGCCTGGGCCCCTGCCTCTGATACTGCTGATGCCCCTACCCCCGACTGGGCCCCCTGGAGGGCCACTGGGGAGCTTGCCTTTCCTGCAAGCAACTTGTAACTTGGCGCCCTCTGACTGTGTAGCTGCTGTAGCTCATTGTTGTTGCGGCTTGTTTGGTTTTATTGTGTTTATATTTGGCTTAAGGCATCAATTTGCTTTTACTTATATACATATCGAGCGCGACGACTCTCAGTGCTGAGCTGAATGCCAATGTTGAAGCAATGACAACAACAACTGCGTATCGTTATCAGCAAGCCATGCTTGGCAGCAATAATACAAATATGCATTTAGTATATATATACACACACACACACACACCAATGGAATACAGACGGACGAACCGCAAACCGGCAAAGAGCAAATCCAATGGCAAATGCATCGATTACATAATCCATTTACACAAATGGCATTTTAAATACATTATATTGACAACACAGCGGAATTGACTGCAACGACGTGGCGTATGCGCAATATTTGTATCCTCACACAAATGGTATACTTGTTGTTCGAGGCCCTTCTCAAGTACGCACACGAACACAAACACAAGCTCTCGTGTGCTAAAGTGCATTTGCGTGCAAATTAGTTTTCATTGTGTTCTACTTAAACGCTGTTTAATCAGTGCGTCAAGGAAATTTAAAGCCACGGCAGAGATTAAGAGATTAAAGACTTTTTCAAGGAATTTGTGTTAAGGAAGTTTGGTTCACCTAACCAAATACTTTATATTCAACTTAAGTGTAAGATTTATATTCTTCCTTATACCGAAATGGATCCTTTGTTCAATTAAATAATTACACAATTAATAATAATTACACACGCACGTTTTTTTATGACGAATGCGATACATTGTTAGCTCGAGACTTTTTTTTTCCAATATTTTTATTATGTACATATTTGCATATAAGTCAAATGAAATCATGAAAATTTTTATTCCACATGAACCAATAGTAAATTCATTAAAATTAATTTATATATTTTTATTAATTATATTGATTTTAACGCACTGAAGTACTCTAGATGACAAACACAGACTATTTGACTGGTATTCAAAAAATAAATAACAACAAAATTATGCGAGTCGCTGGACTAACAAAAGGTTCTATGTGCACGCCATGCACATATTATACAACGCTTGTGACAAAGAGATCCCATTATGTCATTTATATAGATGTCAATGGCAAACGTTCTTAACGAGCCAGTCTAACGCATTTGTCAAGTGTCGCTACCTGTCGCATTTGCAACCCAAACAATTATCAAGTGGTTGCACAAAGTGCAAACACAAAAACCGGAGCGCATCAACATCGCTGCCATCATGCCATCATAATCATTACAAACGTCATCAGCATCGACGTCATCATGAGCATTGATTGCTATCTACAAACGCATGCCACAAAGTCATTTGCTGAAAGCCTCTGACCAAACTCATTCGCTGAGTGGCCAGTGCACGTTTCGCTCGCCAGATGGCGCTGCCCATCAATTTTATGATACAATTGCCGATGAGCCGTTAATTAATAAAATGCAACCAAAAACGAAGAAGAAGAAAAAACGCATAATAAAAAAGCCCCTCATTAATAAATATTAACTCATAATTAAGCACGAATCAGTATTGAAACTGCTGCAGCTGCTGACTTCTGCCTCGAATACGGCGCAATTTAACAAAATTTAATAAAAATTTTAGCAATATTTAAAACCTGCACGCCAAGGCAGGTGCAAAAAATCAGCCAGCAAGAAAATGAAATGCATACGGAAACTACAAACTAAAGGAAGGAAGAGGCAATAACACAACAAAAAAATATAAAAAAATGAAAGAAAAAAAACTATTCGCAGCCACAAAACCAGCCAGAAACTAATGGAACTAATTGTTCGACGAAAGGCGGCCACAATAAATATGAGCAGGGGGCAGCGGTGGTTGGGAGGGCGTTGAGCAAAACGGCGCCGAAACCATTGTTCGGCTGAAAGTGAAATGCCAATGCCGAGCGTAAGCATAAGCCCAAGCGCATGCCGCAACTGCGCTCAATAATTGGAGCAACTGCAGCCAGCGGCTTGGCTCCAGCCACATTCCCAGCGATCGTGCGAAGTGTATAAAATCATGTGCTTGGCGCGCAGGCGCCGGCAGTCAAAAGTGGCAATCGACAAGCAACTGACGGATAGACACCAGCCAAAGCTGCATACAGCTCTTTTTGGGAATACTCGAGCACTTGCATAGCTAACCAGAAAACACTAGCCAAAACATGAGGAAGCATTGCGTAAGTAAGCCCGAAATTAAATCAATGCAAATGCCATTCAAACATGGCTCTGGCACACAGTTTTCGGGAAGCTGCTTTTGGCCGCTTTTTGTGGCAACATTGCTGCTCCTGCTGCAACTAGTGAGTGGCGAGCAACAGTCGGAAGATCACAGGTAAGTGAAAAGTGTTGAAAGTTAAAAAACAAAAAGCTGAAAGGATGTGAAAACAGATTTGAAACTATTTCGGACTATACAATATAGTTATTATTGATGACAAAATGATTGTTCCAATTGAATAGTAAATGTTTAGTGATTGTTCCATTTTAATCACAAATGCTTAGTGACTACTAACTTTTTAGTGTGACTTAAAGTGACTTATAATTTTAAGCTGTTCTAAGCAAGGTATAAAAGATTTTTCATTCAAAAGCGAATTATTTTCCATAGAAATTGCTGAATGATGTAATTTATATTCCGGCCGATTTCAATGCTAAACACAATTTCAAAGTTTTAAACAGTAAGTTCAGTTGGCAATGCCTCCCCATTTCAGAAAAATTGGAATAAGTTTATAATATGAAAGTTATATATTTGTAAAGAGTGGATCATTTCAAGTTTTTGCATTTAGCTACGTTTGGAGTGTTTAAATGGTCTATGTATACTTTGTGGGTCATTACAATATTCATTTCTCTAAGAATATTTGTATTCTAGTTGCACATTTAAGTTAATATCAAAACTTTGTACTTTTTAAACTAAGTATACATTTTAGAAACCATTGCGATAAAAAAACTACTTGAAAGTTTAATAAATGGAATTTATCTATCCAATTTTATCAACTTTTATGTAAGCTCATATTGTGACTCACGAGATATTTCTGATGATTAAAACTAATAAACACTTTTTGAATTTGTGAAATTTTACCTTTTCATATCTTTCAATGCGCAGCTAAGTGTACTATTCGATTATTCAATTCACATAATTGTATACAATTGAATACAAGATTCAGCCAAGCTAAACGAAAATTCTCATCTATTTTTAATAGAATTCAACGCCGTTTCATGTGGCAGCAATTGGACAACTCTGTGATGGGCGGGCTCATGGGGCGGATGTTCGGTGCTCGGGCAATGAGGTCCATGTTCGGTGACTTTTTGCCCAGCACTGTGGGCTATGCCAAGACCATGATGGACTTTATGCCCACGGAGACGACGCGCGTTAAGTACATCATCAGAGATCCGCACACGAACAAGCCCGTGAAGATAATCAAGATGCGCGGCTCCCAGAAGAAGGTGGTCAAGCTGATAAGGCCACTGCCAAAGCCAGTGGTGACGGAGCCCACGAAGCTACAGTATGAGAATCGCATGCGGCAGCTGGAGAAAGAGCAGGAGCTAATTGTGGAGGGCAAATCACCCGTTAGCAGCGACGAGGCGCTCATGGACAAATACTTCAAGCAGAAACCGCGTCCTGGCAGCAATGAGATTGTCACCGGCAAGATTATGGAATACCAGAGCTGGAAGCCCGTCTACAAGTCCGGTGAGCAGCCCACCTCCTATGTGACACTGCGTCCTCAGGCGCTCACGCAGCTGCACACACAAATCACCTCTAGTCACGACAGTCACGACAGTCACGATATTCGCGGCAATCACGAGCTGCTGCCAAAGCCAGAGAAGCTGGTGGGACATCGGCCAGAACTAGAGGAGGAGGATGACGATTTTGAACAGGTCGAGGATGAGAACGAGCTGTCTAAGCAAATGGGCCACCAATACGAGGTCACCGAGCACACGGGCGAGGCAAGCGGCGAGGTGGAGTCCCTGGCGCCCATGGAAGGCGGCTTTGTGCCATCCAAGCTGTACCACAGCAACCCCAGCAGCCAACACAGCAGCAGCCAACACAGCAGCAGCCAACACAGCAGCAGCCACCAGAGCGAACCCAAAAGTCATCTCGGCGATCCCAGAAGCCACTTCAACGACGCTAGCAGTCACCACAGCAGCAGCAGACACCTTAGTGAGCCCAACAGCAGCCACCAGCACCACCATCACAGCAGCAGCAGCCACCATAGCGAGCCCAGTAGCCACCACAGCGGCAGCAGACACCTTAGCGAACCCAGCAACAGCCAAGAGCACCAACATTACAGCAGCAGCAGCCACCATAGCCAGCCCAGCGGCGGCCACCAGCACCAGCACCACCACCACAGCAGCAACAGCCAAGGGTCGCGTCCACGCAGTCGTAGCGCCAGCAGCTCCAGCACAACTAGCACCACAACCGAGGCGCCCAATTATCCGCCCGCCTTTCTCAAAAAATATCGCGAACGCGAAGCCGAGGCCAATGCGAAACCAAGCAGCAAGTCCAGACCCAAGCAACACAAGGAGCTGATCTATACGGACAACAGTCCCGCCTCCAATGTCAGCTTCGCAATGAGCAGCCTGCGCGCACGCCTCCAGGAGCAGCAGCGCCAAAGTAAGCAGCAGGAGCACGACGCGGAAATGGAGGCGGCTTTGGTGGAGGCCATGCACGGCGACAAGTGGCCAGAGGAGGTGGAGCATAGCAGCAGCTATCTGACCAGTCCCATTGGACCCAGCGCCGTGGCCTTCGAGCAGCCGCTGAAGCTGCCCCGCACCGAGTACAAAAGACAGCGGGCCAATGTGCGACAGCGCGGATCCGTCAAGTTTAGCGATAATCCCGACGAGGAGGTGTAGCCCGGCGCGGCACGAATCGGAGCAGTAACCAAAGCATAGCCAAAGCGTCAGTTAAGCGTTTTAATTGCCTAGTTGTTAACATAGTCTTAAAAGCCTAAGTAAAAGCAAGAGTTTAACTTTTTCCATACATACTTTATGCATTTTCAAAAACACATTTTCTTTTCCATTTTGTGGCGCGCAGTGGAGCAGTGTGGGGAGGGGGTTGGGGACGAAGTCACTGTACTGCAAGCACGCAATGGAACTTCATCATTGTCTTCGTTATGGCAAATGCATTTTAATTATTGTAAAATGCGTTTCCCAAGTCGTTGGCACTTATCGCATTTGCTCATTGCATTTGACAACCAATTTAAAACTTTGAACTGCCTTCAAGTTGACCCCAAAAACCGAGCACATTACACTAAATAAAAAAAAGGCAGCGAAAGTGGGTTAAACCCGCTATAAATTCCAGTGACAAACCAGAACAAAAGACAGCCATAAGACATTGTAAGCTTAAACAGTCGCAGAGACGGCCACAAGGGCGCTTCCTCCCTTCGCATAAACAGAAAGCAGCTAAAAAGAAATGCAACAAATGCGATTTTTAATTAAGTACCTAAAGCAACTGCGACAACAACTGAATTAACAGGCAAGCTCGGCAACAGAATGGCAATAGCGAATATATAGTTAGAAAATGAATGAAAAAGAAAATAGCGAGAACAAACGGATGCAAAAGGT
Source organism: Drosophila colorata (assembly GCA_035041545.1). Classification (NCBI taxonomy): domain Eukaryota; kingdom Metazoa; phylum Arthropoda; class Insecta; order Diptera; family Drosophilidae; genus Drosophila; species Drosophila colorata. The sequence continues at coordinate 900,633 of JAWNLD010000453.1, forward strand.
TGACATTTTCAATCTACCTGAAAACAACTTTAGTAAAACCGTCAAATACTTCAAGCATGCTTGGCAGGAATTTAAGTGAATTTAGATTAATTAATCAACTTTTCGTTTGCGTTCAAATACACTCACGAATATCAATGATTTCTTTTCTATTGATAGTTTTTACAAATCCTCGAACAAATTAAATTATTTGCGCACCTAATTCACAGATTCCAGATCTTTTGCAAATTTAAAATTTTTTTCTACACCACAAAAAGATTCTTTGAACGTTACATTTTAAATGATAAATCACGAGATCTGTTCTTAAGTTTTAGAGTTCCTGTTCTATATCAAGTTATGTCTATAAATTGCATACTTAATTAAAATTCACAATAAACAAACAATTTAAAAGCTCTTTTAAATTTATTGCAAAATCAGTAATTTGCTTTCCAATTACAATTGAAGCATTTGTTGCATTGCAACTGTTCACACAATCTGCCCTTTAGCAATAACGGTTGTTATTTCCTACACAGTCGAGATAGCGCATTTTCATGCAGGTTCGAAAAAGCTGGTTGTAAAACCACATTTCGTTAATGGCTCTGTGATTACAAGCATTAAAGCGCCTATGGCCAGGATCACTGCCGCCGGCGCCAATCTGTGTCACAGGACAATCTGTGGGACTGGGCGTACGTGGCAGCGACAGGCTAAGATCAAAAGGAATTTAAATTTAATGGTAGTCGTAGAACTCTCCTCTATTCAAACTGATGACCAAACAAGATATATAGCGCGCTTTTATAGAACATGAATAAAATGTTAACATTAACCACAAATGACACGTTTTTTCTGATAACAAAAGATGGCGCCAACAACTTTTGTTAAACATAAAATGTATTTATTTTTTAATAAAGTTGGAGTTTTATCACGTACAAAACCATTAACAATTATTTTTCTTTCAATGTATGAATGGTTATTGAAAATTGGCTTTAAGCACTGGGTACCAATGAATGTGGTCCAAAAGTTGTATTAAAATTGTGCAAATGTATATATATATGTATATGTATAAGCATAGCAGGTTCTAAAAGACCCCAAAAACGCGAGACGCAAAAGTAAATGAAAAATCATCTACTTTTGTTTGGCTCACAACGATGTTAAATGGATTTACTTTTATTATAACAACATTAAATTCTTGTTGTGCATTTAAATTTATTATTATTAAAGTCCGTAAACCGTAATTTTTCTTAACTAGTGTGCATTTATATTAATAACAATTATATTTTAATCAAGTAAAGCAAATCAAGTATATTGTTCAGTCCAAATTATTATCTAAATTATCTTAATTTGTTTAAATTTATTTGTATTACATTGTTCAATCCAAATTATTATTTAAATTATCTTAATTAGTATAAAATTATTTATAATACTAACAAGCAGTTTAGATCGAATTTAGTTTACCGTGCTAATCTAAATTATTGATTTATTGCCAATTTATAATTATTGTGGCTTGTGTTTTTGTAATAGAAATAAAAATAAATAAATGCATTATTGGGCTAAAAATCTAGATGTACTATGCTGCATTAGGATAAACCCCGACACTTCACAAGCAAACTGTTTTAGTCAATCAAATATAAATGATTTTTAATCGTTGTTTTGGTAATGAAGTAATGACACTCTGCTTAGGTCCTGCGGCCTTGCTGTAACTGTGTTCAATGTTACCATTTTCACACCGAGGACATCTCCTCTTCAACTGGAGTCATTAAAAGCACCAATTTACTGTAGCGAGCACTTGGCTATGCAAAGCGTCACCAAAAACGCGATTAAGATTGCAGCACCTAACTAAGGCAGCAATAACAAATCGCTGGGACACGCCCCAAAACTTTCAAGGACATTATTGGGCACGTGGCTAGATCTGGGGCTGTGGCTGGGGCTACAGCTAACACAATCCTAGTACCTGTTCAAGTGCCCGCTGGCAGGAAGCGTGCTCACCATGTCCCCAGGTTCTCCTGTCCTCGACTCTCATTGTCGAGTGCGGCAAATACAAATTAGAATTTAAATGAACAATGCAACCAGAGCGGAAGTGTGTGTGGAGGTGTACATCTGTGTGTGTATGTGTGAGTCAGTGTGTGTGTGTGTGGCTGTGTGAGTGGGTGAGTGGGTGACATTGCACGTACTGCGCGTTGGACAGCAACAACAACAACAACAATAACAACAGCAACTGACTGGCAATAATGTCATGCAGTTTGGCGCGTACTTTTTCAGCTATTTTTTTCGACTTGTTTCTTCTTCTTCTTTCTCGCACTTTGGGGTTATTTTGAAAAAAAAAAAAAAAAAGTTTGGAGATATTTACGCTGCTTAACAAACTAGGTCGCTAACTCGACTGCAAAATGTCAAAGGGATAATGGAATTTCGCATAGAAAATGTGTTAAAGTACGTTCGAGTACAAGAAATATTCGTATTAAATAGTTAAGAGTAATTCATCGAAACTGGGCTGCATGTAGTTTAAAATATATTGTAGAGCTACTATATTTAAAAACAATATAATACAAATACTGTATAATAAAATCAAATTCTCCATATATAGAGTATTATAGATAACATTTGTGGAGTTATGTTGAATAAAACCAAATTTAATCAGATAACTATTTGTTATGCAAAACATTCTTTTATAAACGGATTTTTAGAATTGCTGTGTCATTTATAGGTTCGACGTGTATGCATAACATTTTTTAAACGAATTTTTACTAGTTTGGTAGACAATAAGTGTATCTCAACGATCCATGTGCTACCCATTACTACCATTTTTAATGGGTACAAAATATTGTTAGCTATTGAAACAATGTTCTGACCTTACATCAAATGCTTACCTTACTAGCTTAATGACTAAATGTATATGATCCATTATACTGTAGTATAAAAATGCAATTTCAATGCACAACACGAAATGGTTGACGTTGTTTACGTTTTCCATGGAACTCCGATGCCCGCCCAACGGAATGGCTATTTTGTGTGTGGCGGAAATATTTGGGTCTTAGGTATGCTGCTTTATGGCGACTCAATTAAATATTTACAGGCAGGTAATTGTTGCGTGGTAAATGCCGGCCGCCTTATGCTTGCCGCTGTCAAAGTGAAATTTATGAACGTGAAATTCTTTAATTAAAAACGTCAGCCTGCCAAATGACAGTTGAAAAATGGTGCCTGGTGGCAGATAGGCGATTGGGGATCCCAACCCCAACCAATGTCTACCCACGTTGTGCCAAAAATGATATTAATTATGGCTTGGGGGGTACAAAGCGTAATAACAAACCAAATTTCAAAGACGACATCTGAAGGGACAATTTGGATTTTTTTTTGTTTTTTTTTTGTTAAAAGTTTGTGCCGTGCATTGAACTCGCAATCAGCAAGATGGAAAAGGACGGCGCTGCCCATTTAGCATAGAAAACATTTTGTTTGCTTAAAAAAACACACACACATACTACAAACACGCACATAAACCTGAAGTGGAGAACCGAGCATTGGTCGGAGAAGGCGGGAATGCTGGCAACGACAACTTTTAGCGTCAGTTAAGAAGTGCGAACTGTTCGCTGCATGCTAAAAAAATTAAATATTCAAATAGAGAAGCAGCAACAGCAGAAATAGCGACAGTGAAGAGAAGGCAGGGCAATGCTTTACAGAGAAAGAAAAAACCGAAGCACTCGAACTAAAGAGAAACTCTTTGAAATTTTTAAAAATGCATATGCACAGCGGCACAGGCGACAAAAATTAAATATTTAGTTGTTGAAAGAAAACATTTAACGATCAATATTTTAAGTAAAAGATATAATTGCTAAACATAACAATGTTTCTAAATCATTAAAAAAGGTCAATGATATTTAAACACTTTTAAAATCTAAATGAAGCTAAAAAACTATTTACAAAATTCTTAATTTACATCTCAATTGTTTATCTGAATATTGTTTATATTACATGCAAATAGACTTGATTTGTTTACGAATACTCGAATCATATTAAATTTTTCGGCATTTGCTAAAAAAAACCAACGAGAGAGATCAGGTTAATAAATCCTTCATTATTAATCTTTATGAAATAAACATAAAAATAGCAATGAATTTTATGCGTCATTACTTAGAATTTCCAACCGATTCAGATTATTTAGGTTATTTACGAGGTACCTTTTTTTATGCGTTGAATGATTAAATGTATAAAGTATTGCACATTTTCATATTTTTATTAAGTTATTAATTTTGTTCATTATTTAAGATGAATCTTAAAGGGATATCGTCAAAATGGTCGGTTGGCTGGATAACACAAGCAGGACCATATGTATATGTATATATGTATGCAAGTATTTGTGGGAGTTGCTGAATGTAGAACACTTAAAAGCCCAGCGGTCCCATTGCCCGAGTCAGGCCGCATAAGCCAGAGCCAGAGCCAGAGCCAAAGCCAAATCCGAAGCTGATGCTAAAACAGAATCTAAGGCTGAAGCTGGCTGGGATATGTTCGGTGTATAAATGTGTGTGCGCTGCTTTGAAGGCAGCACAAGTTGTTGGTCGTTCATCTGCGTCTGTGTGTGGCGGCTGTTGAAGTGTAATCAGCGGCACGGCGGCAATTACTGCAGCATATGCATGGAGTACTCACAGTTTGTAGTTTGCACTTGGGCTGCGCCATGTCTGCTGAGCTCGTGTAAATGTGTGTGAGTGTGTGTGGGAGTGTGTGCGTGTGCGGGAATCTGTGTAAGCACAAAAGTTGGTAAAACGCAGCGCAATTTGCAGCACTGAGCGGATTTCGAAAATGCTAAATGCAGCAGCTGCAACAGCAACAGCTCAGCTGCAGTGCATCATCAGTGGATTGCGGCCCAGTGCCGCTGCGGCAGCCCAGGCGGTTGCAGCTGCGGCTTGGGTTGACTTTGATGCACTTGTACCGGGAGTCGGGCAACATCATTTTAATGAATATTACGTTTAACGCTTTTAAATTGAATTTGTTTGGCGAGCAGCGCTTAAAAGAGAGAGACAGGGTGGGGAATATGCAAAAGACTAAAACAAGTTGCCAGCCCACACACCACAAGGACACGCTTGATAGAAAGATTATAAATAAGCTTTAAACACACATATGTTGGAGCATCACAAGGTTAATCATCTAAATATTAATTCACACTTTGCGTTGAATACAAAAAAAAGGCAAAAAATAATCGTAAAATAACAACGATAAAATATGCGTGAAATATTATTTTATTCTGATTTAATAAGCAAAAGGAAATTACACCTATTTTCATTGCACAATCACAACATTTTTCAAGATAAATTAAAAACAAACCTAGTTAAATAAACTATATCTCTATATCGTATAAGAAACCCTATGCACAAAATTCGAAGTATTGAACCCAGGTCCTTAACACAAGCAACAGTATCGATAGTGTGCGTAAGCCAAATGGATATATCGAAGAGCTACTGGTATTTATTAGCTTTTTCTAGCTTTTGATGTTTTTCCATTCTAACATATGCATCATCGTATTTTTTACAAAATATCTATTGGATAATATTTTGTTTGCTATTTCTCAGTTTGATTAGATTTGTGCTATGTGTGAACATGATTTCGATTTCGTATATATATGTATTTTTAAAAGTGGTTGATACAAGTGTTTGGCTGCAGACTCTCCCTTTTGGCCAGCCATGGTTACAAACTCAAAAAGAAAAAACATTTTGCAAAAAGCTGCTCAATTTTTATTTTATTGAATAACTTCATGCATGCCAAATGTTTAGTTCGAGCAGCAGCAGCAGCAGTAAACGCACACGAGCACTTCAGCTGCTCGACAAGGACGACCTGTCGCCTCATCCTGCAGCAACTGCTCTGTCAATAGCAGCAGCAGCAACCAAGCGATTTTTATAGATTCGCCGGGGCAGCAAATCGCATATTATCGCATCATGTTGCACTGGTCTGGGCGAACGGCTGTGCTGATCATTAATCTTTACAAGCTGCCAATGTGTGCGCCTTTTTCGGACTTAAATTGCCGCTGCACGAACATTGCCCGTGCAGGATGCTACCTACTTCAGTTTATTCCACATGTGTGTATGTGGCAGCTAGAGGGAGAGCGAGAGAAACACAGTGTGTGGGGGATGCATTAAATAGCGGATGGAGTCCATTAGAAAACCATTGAAGCACATTCTGTCGATTGCAGCCAGTTCATATCCTGGCCAAACGAATGTGCAGCTGCCAATATTATGTTAAAGTCATTTCTACTTTAAAACACAAAACCTCAAAACTAACCTCAATATTTCTGGCCATTTTTTAACTAACTAAGCTGGGGCTGCACATTTTATTTTTATTTTTTTATTCACTCTCAACAGCATATTAACTGCTTTGAGTATTAAACAAAATGGAAATAATATAATGAAAAGAATTATTATTCAGCGCGCTTTTCTTTATACCAGAGTTTCGCCCCTTTTGCGTTGGTATTTTGTTTAATTATCCACATGAAAAGCCCCGAACAAAAAAGTACGAATTCTTGGCATCAGACGCCAGAAGACTTGACCCAACACACCACAACCAACAGCAGCAACTACAACAACAATGAAAACAACAACAAACGGAATCAAATTAACAGTAAAATTAAAGCAAAAATGCCTTAGAAATGTTCTTGGGTCCGAAGACCGAAAAGTGCCAAGTGCAAAAATGAAGCCAACTTTCAAGAGATAGCACAAGGGAAAAAAGTAAAATAAACTAAAAGCAAACTCGGGTATTTGAAGTGTCATTGCAAAGTTGCAGTCAATTTTTCAGTTGAAGAGTTCTGAAAGGGGCGAGCATCCCTAAACTCTAAACAGCTTTGTGTTACATTTATAAGTTTTAAATCTATTATCCGCTACATTTTAATAAACGTTTTGTTACTCTCAATAAACACTTTTCACTTAAATAAAAATATATTGAAGAAATAAATATTATTATTTTAATGTAAAGCATTGGAAAATTGAGTTTGTTAATTAAAGAACTACATTTGTGGTCAATATAAAAAACGAAGCAGTATCAAACCAAAGCATTGAGCGTCCTTTCTGAACTGCCCTTTCGATAAATAAATACTGCCGGAAAGGCCGCAAAGTTTGAAATTTAAACTACACAAAAAAAAGTAAACGCCACAGCTTTTTTATGCGCTTTTTTTCTTGCTTGTCTGCTATATTGACAGATATATATAATTTTAGATTTTTTTTATGCTTTTTGCTTTTTCGCTTTTTACAGTTCATTTGCTAAGCGAGCAATCCAACAAAAGCAAATAAGGGGAAAATTTAATTAAATCGACTTTCGTATGTCTGCTTTGCACTTGCATATATAAAAGTACTTATTTATGTAATTATTTATGTACTTAACAAAGTGTGTTGAGTTCGTTTTTAATTTGATTACAGAATCCTTTGGCATATGGTTTTTGTTGTTTTGTTTGTTGTTGTTGTTTTTGTTGATTCTAATGTTGCCTCCAGCCCAAGAAAAAAAAAAATGTTAATGAGACCAAGGAACGCAAAGAGAAAATTCAATTAAAAAGCGCTTCTCAAATATTCATCAAGTCAGATCTAATGTTGTCCCTGTTTTTTTGCTTGTTATTGTCGTTGTTCTTGTCGTAGCTTGAAGTGTGTGCTGTTAATTAGCGCACAGAAATCGGTTGTGGTTTTTTTGTCTTATGAGGGAAATTTTGTAAGCGGCTTTTATGAGTTTCGTATGCATAATAATAATCATATCCAGGAGCCCAAACAAGAATAAAACTTGGCAAAAGCCACAGCAGTTGTCGCAAGTGCCACAAGAGCTCAGTTAGAGATGTAGATAGAGCGATAGAGAGGGTCTGAGAATGGCGTAGAGCGAGACGGAAACAATGCCAAAGTTGTGCCATGTTTTATGAGCAAAGTTGTTGCTCAAAAACCACTTGAAACAGCTCACAAATTGTGGTTATAGTTGTTTTTGTTGTAGTTGCTGCTGCTGCTGGTGCTGCCTTTTGTGGCATGATGAATTGTCATGAAATTTAATCAATTTATTTGAAACGTGCGACGGCACGAGACGTTTTAGCTCATAAATAACGCCGTCTAAACTAAAAATGTGACAATGCCAAAGTGCCAAAGTAAATAACAAACAATGAAAATACAATAACAACAATAGCATCACGAGAGCACAAACACCCTTAAATAAAAAAAAGATCACCGAATAAAGTTTCATTGTTTGGCAACGGCAACCGCACACACACGCGATTTCTTTGCACACATCACACACATCCTGCGAATAATGCGAAACCATTTTGTTACTTACTTTACAGTGTATTATTTTTGAAAATTTAGACCAGAAACCATTGTTAAGATGCACACTTCCGCATACTCTATCCATGAAATACAATGTTATTTATGGGTATTAAGCTCTTTGTTTAACTGGAACTTGGTTTTACTATTTAAATCAGTTTCAATTTCAACATATAAATATAGTTCTATTAATAATTATTATATACTAATGTTCTTATTTAAGAAATTTGCCTAATAAAAATTAAAATTTTTATTAAACATCGCAAGCTCCTCAAAGGTTCTATAAAACCATAGATTGACTTTTCGATAGTTGTTTGAGCGCACTTAGAGTGCTACAATATATTGTTTGTATTGCAATCTATCGTTTCCACTTTTGTTTCACAAACAAAAACTAATAAAAAAAACATCTAAAATTATTTTTGTTGTGCTCCCAAATTAACATATAAGTAACTATATTTAAAAATAGAAAACTTTCGCTAGTTGAATAACAAATATTTATGAAATATAACTATTTTATTTAAAATTTGAAGTAAAACAAACATGGGTTATGTACTACAAAATTAAGTTGCTCGCAACATGGTATGCTATGATACCCAAGCGAAAGCGTATACAAGGCATTTGTAACCCATACGCAAAAGTCGCAACAGAGCGTTTGAAATTCTTTACAAACTGCGTTGCTACGCACGTACAGAGCCAACGCATTGCCCCACTCTCTACCCCTCTCTGTTAACTCTGTTACCCCCCCCCCCTTTTGACGCTGGCATTTGTCAGGCTCCCCCGCCAGGCCGTGCTTCCCCTTCCCTGTCCAGAGGCAACGTTTTGCGCCATTATTGTTGGCAACTCAGAGGCAAAGCGTTTATAAATTTATTGTTTTCTACGCGTGTACTCAAGTGTTGCTGCGTGTTTCTGGCAACAAATTGGCCAACAAGAGGCGCAACAAACGTCAGAGGTGGTACATGGTACGGGGTAGGAGTAGGGTGTAGGGGGCAGGCAACACAACAGCAGGAAATGTTAGCTTTCATTTTGGCTTTTGGCCACTCAACTCGTTGCGGTGACGCATTTTATCATAATTATATTAACACGCCGAGAGCGTCTATAGTTTATGTTCATGGTCTTCGGGGCGCATAAATTTTAAAGCCAGTGCCCCCAAAAAGTAGGCAACATTTTGCGGTTGGGCTTTAACTTGCGGCTAGCAAAGGCAAAAGGAGCCTCAAATTATATGGAAATTTGTGCTAATTACGGGTTAGCTTGACTAACTCATGTTCTGCAAGGGTAGATTAGTGTGAAATAATTTAAAGTTTAAAAATGATAAAAGCTATCCTTACTTAAATAAATTTCATCAAATCTTTTAAATATCCTTTATGTCTTTATATAAGACCTACATAAGCAGCCATAATTGAAGTATACCTCTTCTTGAGTACAGAGTATAAAAAATGTATGCATAGCAGCAGCTGGAGGAGCTAGCAACAACTGCGAGGGGGTTGGCGGGTGGATAGGTTCAAAAGTGCACACATGACATATTATTATTTCAGATGTGTATGTGTGTTTGTTCGTGTGAGTGTGTGTGTGTGTGTATAAATCGTTGTTGTTCTTTTTTACTGTGTAAAATTCATTTCGCGCCATATGCGCATTTAGCACGGACACAGACCACAACAGCAGAGGGAAACAGCTGAAAAATCAGAGTGGGTGGTGTGGGTGTGCTGAAACAGCAGTTGGCAGCCAAGTGAAAGAACCGACATACCAACAAACGCTACACATAGGCATAATTAAAAAAAATTATTTTGTACTCTGGCATTACAACAAATACCAGCTGAAATCTCTATGCGGGTTGGGCTGGCACTTGGCGAACCAGCTCATATTTAGGCCAAAATTGCGAGGGGAAATGGGCAGGCTAACACTCCCCGTCCCTAGACGCATGCCCGCAATATAAAATTAAATTACCATTAAATTAATTTTATTTTATTATTGTGCTTCCTCCCGCCTCATTCTGCAGAACTTGGTCCAATCTGGGACCAAGCATTATGTGGAAACATAATCACAAAATGAAATGTGAAATATTTCGAGGTGGTTGTGGCCGAGTGGTTCGGGCGGTTTCTGCGGACTGGCCGCACCACTCAATTAAGCACAATTGAATTATAATTTGTTTGCTGTTGCATTCTAAGAACTTGTGGTCAAACTCGTTGAGAGCCAAAACTAAGTGGATAAAGTATTTGGCTTTTCAAATTGTGCTATAGGAAGGAACACTAATTAGCTTGGATAGGCTGCAAATGAAATGAATGGACGCATGAGGATTTCCCAGAAATGTACAAAACTTTCTGATTGCCTAATATGTTATGAAAAGCAAAACTAGAAAGGGACATGGATAACTGTATACACATACATATATTCATATAAACAAGTGCAATTTCCACACCGGTAGAAAAAATAAACAAAGAATTTCTTTATTGTACTTTCAATACAAATTTAAGTTGTTTGCCATCGGTAGAGAAAATTTCATAGGATACAAAATATTTCGATATTGAAATTTGTTACTGTTCAAATAAATTTTAAAAAGTAAATTCAATCGGGAGTAACAGGCTGTGAAATACACTGTTCACAGCGTCTTAACAAGTTGAAACAGTCGAAAACAGTCTTATTGATAATTGTAATCTAATATAATATAGCAGAGGCATAAAAAAAAAATATTAAAATTTTTGTAAGCATTAAAAGTCTGATGATCTCAACACTTTATCTAACTCGGGTATTCAAGATTATATTTTTCAAGTTTCAAAGTTACTAGTTTCAATAGCGGACGGACAGCAAGACGGACATTGCACAAAATCAGTATACTCTTTTCACTATGCGAACAGAGTATAGAAATGGGCTGATTTTTTCTTTAGCAAGTATTTGTATATACATTTATAGTGCTTCCATCAGAATGGTTTCGCATATACAAGCACATGTACTGCCTGCTAAAAAAAAAAGGCAATTTGATGAAGAAAGTTGTAATAAAAGCTTATAATTTTTTAAGCACTTAAAGAGCGAGCCTAAAACTTTTCGAGGCCATAAAAAAAGTTGCACATTTCACATAACACAACCTTTTTCAGCAACAGCATCGGATCTGACGCAAAAATTTTGAATGCTGCCATTTAAAGCATTTTCCATAGAATAAATGTATGTAGTTGAATCCAGTTACAAGCACAAACAACCCGATACTTTTATTGGCAAAGTGGAGGCGCTTTACGCTTTATGCTTTAAGATATGCACAATGCCCATGCCTGAAATTGATTATGGGCTACACATTGAGTGTTTGGATGCCAATAACCAGAAAAGTGGCAGGCAGTAACCTTATCTGCCCCGACCATTCTGGGGCAAGCTGCCAACCCGCCCCAAGAACAACAATAACTACAGCCGAGTTGGCACTTTTACTTATGACGTGTAAGCGGCTCAAACAGTTTATGCGATTTATTTCCTTATTGGCGGCACGTGCCGCTACTCGCAACCACCAGAAACCACTAGAAAGTGAGCCACATTTTAAAGCGGCTCAGTGCACGGCTTCACGTTGGCGTCTTCTCCCTTCGACGCGTGTGAAATATTGCTACTTACTACAACGCCCTTCCCAAGAATCTCAAATAAAATGTATAAAAAAACTCATTACGCGCCCGACGACTTATCGGTGTCTGGAATGTGGGTTTATCTAACGATGCGACGTCCCATTTGATGGACATTCAAGCAGTCAGCGAACTGGACAGCCGCCAGCAATTTAAAACTCTTGCTAAATTGTCTTAAATTTCAGCTGCTGTCGTCGGGGCCATTGTCTGAATGACATTAACACGCATTTTTGCTTCTTTCTCAGTGTATTCTTATGCAGATTTAGCGCCCAAAGTGACAACTTTTGGGTGTAGCCGGGCGATGGGGGTGGGGTTTTGGGGGCGGGTGTTGTTAGCGTTGCCAAAATAAAAATCAACTTGAAGAGCATAAATAATTTTTTATGTTCTATGTGCTTGGCAATGGAGAAGAGATATCCAAAAGTTTATTAGACCAAAAAACGATAGATGACAATTCAAGGCGATTAATAGAAGGATGGCACATTATTACAAGAAGCAGGGTGCTTTATTATTACTCGATTTGGACTTTCTTATAATACAGGACACATTTGAAACTGGGTGTGTATTCAATTTAAAGCTATAAAAATAGGTAATTGTCGTTTATACTTAAATCTATACTTCAATTAATAACCATAAATATTCTTGAAACAAATTCAGCAATAAACCATTTTAAAAATATTTGAAATTGTAAACATATATAGCTTGAAGCACATTTTGATTACCCGTATTCCACGGTCTGAAGTAAAAGATACCGGCAAATATTTGGCTACTGCCACGCCCTCTTTCAGCGAAATTGCTAAAATAAATTAAGTCAATAGCTGAAAAGGGAAATGGGTAGATGAGGTTTTCGGTAACCAAAGCTGATTTTAGAAACTACAACGAAATGCGACCGCATCGAATTGATTTGAGCGATTTGAAAGAGCGCAAAAATGTGCGCTGCAAAATGCAATTGGCATTGGAGGCTCCCGTACAACAACGCACCAGACTCAATAGAAAGCCCAACCATCACACAAGCCAACTACCCAACGGTCCATTTAACCACCACCCTGCCAGGAGCCACCGACATGAGCTGCATGCGAAATGCCAGTAAGCCCAAAAGCAATATACAACTCGGAGCTAGCAAATATTCGAGTATATTGTAGATTTTTTTTGGGACCGCTGGAAAACATTTTTCGGCTGCCTCCAGTCAATCAAATCGCTCAACGAATTTGAAATTCCCCCCATAGCCCATTCTTCAACTCTTGCTCCATCGCCTCGCTTTGTTGTGGAAAAAAGTAATGAATTTCTATTTCAGCGAAGTTGCTTTTAATGAGCAGCAAGAATTTTACTTACAGCAGCCATAATAACGGGCAGGGAAATTTGTAATAGAGTGTATTCCACGTTAAGATACTACGCAAGCAATTTTCTAATGAAAGTTAGCTAATATTGGTTAATTATAAAAATTATAAATTAACATTCTTGACATCATTTCGGAAAAATATTTTTTTTTGCAAAATATCCAAAAATGTTTAACAATATTACTAATTCCAGTTCGGTATTTAAAAAAAGTTTTTGGCCGATTAGTTAGAGTTAATTACAACCAAAGATACCTAGCATGCTAAAAGCTATAGAAAGCATCGAAGGAGCCAACTAGATACTAACGAGTTTATAGATTGATACCTCTATCGATTGCTTTGCAGCACTATTGGGTTATAATGTGTATATACAATAACAAATATCCGCACAAATTACGAGTAAATAACACGCAAAACTTAGAAAATAGCGAAAAACAGTGTGAGTCCTAATTGCAAAAAACAACTATACTAACTGGGCCAATAGAAAAACTCAGTTGCAAGTTGTCGTCGCGGCCTTTTGGTTGGGTTGGGATTTTGTAAACGCCAGAAATAGCGACAAAAAGGTTGCGCCGTTGTTGCTGGTGGCAAATAGCTGCTGTAATATGTTTGTATATATCGAGCATATGAAATTCAGACATCATAAACTCAGATATGAAAAGTTAATAAGAAGCCGGTAACGTGACAGGAAACATTTGGCCAACTGTGGCAAGCATTCACTTTCAAGTCGTGCCCCACAGTTCGGTTTAAGGTGTGAAAGTTTAGTTTGCTCTCTCCCCGTGCGCCGGGGGATAAAAGTAAACTCAAATGTCAGGGGAATAAAAGAAAATTGCTGGCAAATTGATTTCCATTGGCTGTAAGTCACTTGCAAGCAATAAAATAACAGGGAACAGATGTCAATGTTATAAATTTGTGAATAAGCTAATCAGTTAAAAGTTTTAAATTGTGAAAATTCGTTTATAAACATATATAAATAGAATAAATGTAGCCAGTGCGTAGAGGAGTAGTTTCTTTAATATACTTTGCTTCTGAGCTAAGTTAATCTAACTGTCTTAAGAGTTTAGAAAATGTTATTCTATTTTTTTCAATTGACAAGAAACATATGCAAGATATCCGATTTCGAGGGAAATACTAAATATACACACTTTGGCCCTAATATTACTGCCTGCAGGAGAGAGACGAATCTGTACCAAGATTTAATAGCATTTCCTTGGATAGGGCCACTTAAACAGGGACATTCGTAATATTTACAAATTTTTTAAGTTGAAAGTTTCTACTAGAAACACAAACAAAAATATATGTGTATATCATTAAGTAATAAGGTCAATACTAAATACACAAATGTTTGCTCAAAATACAAGTTCAATAAGGAACAGCTGGAAAGAGGGACGTGCTTATATCAATAAACTATATACATTTGATGAGTACGAAAATGCCATTATAAAGATACACAACGTTTCGCACATCGAAATATGAAATAAATTCTGTTTGTAGTGGTAAGATAAAACAAGCCCTGTTTACCAATTAAAACTTGTATTATATTACATTAGCAACTTGTTATCAATAAACTGTTGTCTTAATAAGCTGCTACTTACGTTAATGAAATGTTACACACGAGCTGATAGCTGATAGCCAGTCATTTTTAGCGTGATTATCAGCGCAGTAAGCTCTAGGGATCAGCATATTGAGGGTCTGCACATGCCAAGCTGACAAGTGCCAAATGCAGCTTCCCAACCGCAGATTAACTTTCACCACACAAAATTCCCTAACTGATACAAGAAAAGAGAACAGCTGAGAGAGAGAGAGAGAGAGAGAGAGAGAGATGGAGCAGCCATTAGAGTGAAGGGCAGCTATGGCTAGCAATTAAATGCAAAAGAAAAACTTTTCATCGTTGCGTAGAAAAGCAAATGCGCAAAGGTCGCCAAGGCAGCTAGGAAAATTTGTGTGTAGTTGTTTGGGTGTGTTAGTGACTATAAGAGAATTGAAGTAGGAAAGTGTGTAAAAAAAACTGTATACTCTATGCTGATGCTGGTTTTGTGTTAACCCGATACCATAAAACTGGTGAAGATTTGCAGAAAACAATTAAGATCTACAATATACACACATAAGTGAAAAAATAAATAAAAAATTGTATACCTATATAGATGCTTAGACGAGGTTTTGGGAATTTCCGCCTTAAATAATAAAATATACAAGAGTTTTCTGCTAAGACAATACATCCAAACACTAGCCTAGATTGCGAATCCTCATTGTCTAGCTACAAGATCTGAACACTGATCACTGAGATAACTTGTCTCGCGAGAGTTTTCCCAATATCGCTAAATCCAAGCTGTAATTTTTCACAGTTGGAAAATAAATGAAAAGATTGAGTAAAATAAAAGAGAGCTGCTTCGATAATCTAGTTATTTATTTACACTTATTGTAGCGTATAGGTGAGTCGAGCAGCTTGGTTTCTTGGGTTATTGGGTTTGGGTGGCTCTCATAATTGTAAAGTGGCTCGGCATGCGTTGCTGCTTTCGCTTTTAATTTACCAAGTGTCCAGATCCGATGCCCGCGCAGGACTCATCCACGACTCTGTGAATGTGTGTGTGTGTGTGTGTGTGTGTGTGGAGTATGGATGTGTGTATGTGGGAGTGTGTAAGTGTGTGTGTGTGTGAGTGTTAACAACTTTAACATCACTTTGGTGTGCCCTCAAACGTGTTCCAGCTGCTGTTTGGCATTGTTGTTGCACTTGTTGTTGGTGTTGGTAATCTTATGGCAAAATGTCGCCTGAACGCGATGCCTCCCACCACAACCGTGTTTAAGTTAAGTGCGCGCACACACACGCGCGCACTCACACACACAAACACCATTTGCATGATGATGGCTTAATTTTAAACGGTCTGAATTATATGAGAGCTGCCTGAACGATGACGGCGTATTTCCATTGTCCTTTTCACATAAATTTATTAATTGCCGCCACTCGCTGTATATTTATTGTGTGTGTTCCGCCACTTCAATTAATAAAGTCCTTTAAGAATTGTGCGCGACATCGACTCCATGGGGAGTCCCCAATGCCCAGTAATATATAAAATATTTTAAGCTTTGCAAGAAAGTTGTATATGTGTGTGCGTGTGTGTGTGTGTTCTGTACAACAGCAAAAATCAATTTTAAATTAGAGCACAATGAGCTCATGTAGAAGAACCTAGGACCAAAGCAAACCCACTGCAGACCAGTGTTGTCGTCGCCAGGCGCAGGAGTTGACTCCCACATGACGCCAACAACACCAACAATGTCAGCGACAAATAACAAGCCAGAGGTCATACACAGAAAAAAATTGTAATTAGCATAAATTAAGTTTTGACTTACTTATTTTCGCACAAGTTGTTTTTTAATTTTTATTTTTTTTATATACTAGATTTATCGTGAAAAGTATATTGAGAGAAATTTCAACACTTAATTTTAGGTATATTTTGTAGTAGTTTTTAAAAAAGTAATTAAAGAATATATAAAAGTCAAAAATAATATAAAAATGTCTGCTTAGTAGAAAAGATTATTATGTTATCATGAAAATTATAATTAAAAGTTATTTTTTATGTGTCAATTTTATATTTGTATACTTTATTCCGATCTTAAGCGGGTATTTGTTAATAAATTTAATAGAAAGAAAACTGCGTCAGAGAACAGCGCACATATATGTGTCGAATAAAGTTAAGGGTGGTTCGATTCACGGTTTTTTTTTCGCAGTGTATGAGTTTTACCTTGTCCTGGCGCCCAGTGTCCTGTCGGCTGTTCTTGCAGCCTGAGGCACTGTTATTGAATCGAGTTACATGTCAAAAGAAGCGCCTGTGGCAAAAGTGGGGGCTACAAGCGAGTAGACAACAATAAAGCGAAGACAAACAAAAGCGCAACAAAAGCTGGGCACCAGGCGACAGATGAGGACGAGGACGAGTACGATAAAGGAGCACAGGACATGATGAATGGGACGCGTTGCTAGACAATTTTTCAATTTGAATGGCACCAAAAATTGGGCATGGGCAGTTCTCTGGTATTGCAATCGATCGCTGCAACCTGCAATTTGCCGCCTGACTAAGCCTAACAAGGACAAAAAATCAACAAACAAAATGGAATGAAGTTGTTAGGGTCAGTGCCTGGTCACAGAGAACTGTAACCAAAGGACACGCATCGATGAATATTCGAGTTGCAAATGCATTACAAAGTAACTAGTTTAGAGTCAAATTGCCTCAGACTTAAAGATAACAGAAATAGAAAGAGATAAATAGCAAAGTTGTGTATTTATATAATTATGAAAAGTGACAATTGTCTTGTTATCTTATCGAGCTCACCTATTAGATACCCCGTACATTTTGTAGTAAGATTATAAATAGATAAATATGGGTTTTTTCCACAAAATATATTTTTTTTATATAGTTTATGTGGCAACCTATTTATAAAAAATCACACACACAAATACACTTTGCAAGCCAACTAAATACACTATAAAAAATGCATTCTTCTTTTGTATAAACCAAAGCGCAAGACTTTACCTCTTAAATTGCGTTTAATCCAAAATATAATAGAACCACATTATTTCTATCTCTATCTCTTTTCCTGACTTCTCCCTATTAAATACTAAATATAATTCATATAATTATTTTTGTTTTTCGATATAGCTTTAGATTTAAGAATATATATTTATATTATTAAAGCCTTTCTATTTAGCTGTAGTTTCTAATAACGTCACTGAAAGCAATAAATGAAAAACCGAACTGATAACGGATAATAGTTTTCTATATAAAAGTTTTCCGCTTAAAAAGGTCACAAAAAAGCATTCGAAAATATTTTATTATAGATTTTTAACAAGTATATGAGTATCTGCACCTATAAACATACGTATGTATGCATATTATTAAAAAAAATCGTGAAGTTTAATATGTGCACATAGGTAATAGGTAAATAATAATTTATAGAGGTATAAAATAGAGATATAATATCAGCATCACGACTAACAGATGTACCCGGCTAAAAGAGGTCCAGATAAATCCATGCTGAACTGCTTTTTCTTTAGGCTTTTAGCATTTACATACGTATTTGTAACGTGTTATTTAAATTTTCAATTTAAATAAACACATAAATTTGCCATACTTCTAATTTGAAGTGTTAGATAGAGCATCTACCTCTGTGTAAGCCACTTGAATTCGGGCTTAAACGTTGATTACTTTCGTGTTTCACTTACCGTTTGCCTTTAAATGCCAGCAGATACTTTTTGTTGGCGGGAAAATTGTTGGCGTGCACGGAGCCGGTGGCGCCGGCGCGGAGTGGGAACTGCTTATGGAAGAGCGGAATGCTGACGTCGAAGCCGTGCCGCATTTGGAGCACGCTCATGCTGGCCTTGGCCAGAATGGCCGCCCCGGCATCGAAGCCGAGCGAGTGCTCCGCGTAGTCCGGCCAGGTGCCCGAGTACAGGTTGAAGATGATGTGATTGCGGCCGTTGTTCCAGTGCGGCAGCCGTGCCAGACGCGACGGCACATTGCGCACATAGTCCTCGGAGAGGGAGTCGCGGTCCAGCGTATCGATGCCCAGCACAAAGAGGCAGGCGGCGGCGGGATCGCTGGTGTGATACCGCGACTCCTGTATGGCAGTGAGGATCTTCTGATAGTTGGCCGAACTGGGCGGGGCGGCGCCCAGCGAGTTTAGCGGCTCCGGCGGATAAACGTAGACCAGAAACCGATCGTAGCACTTGGTAAAATCGAAGCACGTCTCCATGCGGCAGGCGGCCAACGGCGGCGGCGCTTTGGCAGCGGGAACAGCTGTCGACAGGTTGGACAGCGGCTTGCGCTGATCGTAGCCCATAAAGCTGGGCAGCTGGGCGTACGGTTGGACGCCCCCATCCTTGGCCGACTCGTGTTGGGCGCGACGCGGCCGATGCGGCGCCTTTTTCAGCCGGTAGCCGGCAAAATAACAGTAAGCCAGAAATGCGCACGAGACAAACACCAGAATGTACCGTTTTTTCGCCTGCATGCTGGCGCTAGTCCAGCTGGGTCTGCTGTTTCCTGCTGGGTTTTGTGTTTTTATCCAAGAAGTTGGATTTGGTGAGTCGCTTGCTTTGCGGGTGGGGGAGGTGGGTGCGGGTGCGGGTGCGGGAGTGCTGCTGCTTCAGTTTTCCCCTGCCTAGTCTGAACGCATTTTGCTCTGCTGCTTCCTCTTATTTGTTATTGTTGCAGCGCCTCTCTCCCTCTCTCTCGCTCTCGCTCTCTGGTTTAATTGTTGTTGCTGCGATGTCTTTGCGCGCAACTTTTCCATACACATTTCACTCACATAAACTTTGCACACACATGCACACGTGTATTTCGTACGTTTTTTGCTTAATTTTATACAATTTTTGATAATTTATTGGTACATTTTTGTGTACGCATATTTTGTTGTATTTGGTGGCGTCGACTGGGCAGCTAGCAATTCTCGTGCTCTCTCACGCCTTTGCGCAGCGCGTGCGGCTGCATTTCACAATTTCAGCCACTTTACCACTTAAACTAATAATAAATATAATTAATTTGTTTTATAAACAATGCGAACGCGACACAACGCAACACGAATCATTTTCAGCAGCGGAGAGCCACTGACTGAATCGAGAGAGAGCGCGTGAGAGCGAGCGTCAAGCAACTGTCAAAACATTGACAGAGTTGCCAAGCGCTGCTAACAACCAGGCGGACGTTAACTTTTAAACATCATATACAAAGAAAACTATTATTAACAAATTCATTTATATGTTTTTTATAGTTACTAGCAATGAATGCTTGTATCGCTTGTTTTTAGCACACTAATTGTCAGTTTATTGCACGCTGCATTGTGCTTAGCTCCGCGCGTATTGCACTGAAGAAATAATGTATGTATAAATTTTCGCCGCCCGTTTAATGTGCGCTATTCTTGGATGCGTTTTGAAGGCTCGGCGTGTACTACCACTGACATGCTAGTGTCTTTGGCCAACGAGCCTTGCTTGGAAAAGCATTTATTTAACTCCTGGAAAGCAACGACATGCGCACAACGCACGCAACATTATGCGCACGCAACTAGGTGGCAACGCCGTGCAGACCATCTGATCAGCTGTTTATCCGATTCAACAATTCACAACTTTTGATTATTTGTGGGCATGCGAGAGTGTGAGTGTGTGTGTGTGTGTGGGTATGTAGGTGTGTATGAGGGCGGCGACAGGCGCAAAATGATTTCCCTCGAGCGTAATGTATTTGTCAAGTGTAATTATACAACAACAACAACAAACAACAACAGCTGCACAATAATAATTGTTGAGTTAAATTGATTGCATTACCAAATACACGATTTAAGCAACAACTTATATACTTATGCACACATACATACATATGTATGTACATACAAACATACATGTATGTATATGAATATTTAATTACACCCCAGGGCACATTTTTTGTTTTATGTTTTAAATTATTACTGCCAATGTAATTAGCACTAAAGTAATTACACACACAAACACAAACGCGCCGCCATCTGCAGAAAACGCAAAAACAAAAATTTTTGGACATTGCCTGCCGCATTTGCATCCGCATCCGGCTCCGGCTCCGGCTCGAGCGTCGGGCAGCGCAATTTCCCGTCTGAAACGCGTTTAGGCTGGAATTTCAATTATGCACAGGAATGCCGTCCACGACCGAGCGCAGCCCACCACGCCCGCAATTATGAGGTGCCCACATAGGCAGCAACCCCAACTAAATATGCCAAGCAGCTGCCGCTCCTGCTCCGGGTTCTGCCACTGCTCCCCAGCCTTTATGGCTTTATAAGTTGGCTCTGTTCGGGTTGACTTGCATGCAAATCAAATCAGCGAAGGGCTAATAAAAAATAGATCCTGCAGCAGGAACACTTGAAGCATTCCGGCATCATATAAAGAACTCAGACGAGACGGCTGCCAACTCAAAACAAATTGCAATCCCGGCAGCAGCCGCACTCAACTTTTGTGTAGAATTTAATTTTGTCGTCACAGCCTGCTTGCTGCACTTGCATTTGTTGATGTGGGTGGGCGTATGATGTGTATGTGTGTGTGGGAGGGGGGGGGGGCGGTGGAACAGCAACAGCTGCTTCTAGAGATGTGTATCATCAGTTGGATATATGAATAGCTTCAACAATAAACTGACTCAGCAAAAACTTAATTTAAAAATGTTTACATTTTTATTTTTTATGATTTATTTCTAAAGTGATTCATGCCTACACAAGGTCTCTTTGACTTTGAAAGTAATTCTAGTCTGCGTAAAACTAAACTCTTGAAATCCCTTTATTCTATATTAAAACTGAAAGTTAGTAAGTGTAATAATTTTATTTTAAAATCTTAAATTTTTAAAATAAATTCTAACCAAGGCTAATAATCGATTTTAAATCAATCCAATCATAAGTCGAACCTTTAACCAAACCAGTTTCCCAAAACATTATCCGAACATTTTTCCAAACCGAATCATATATTTTTAAAAATGCTTTAGTTTAATTTTAGTAGTTCTGTAAATGACAAAAATGGATGACCAAAAGCAGGTTCACGAAACGAACTAAAAGACGATACATTTGTTCGAACTACCCACAATTATTTTTTGGGTTTCCAACCATGTTCTCTACAATAGCAATTTTAATTTTTTTCTGATATCTTCTGAACCTTGAAGTTTACAAATTTTCTTATTTGTATATAATAAAAATAATTTTATATTGTTTTTTTTATTAATTAAACATTCATGGTTTTTTTTGTAAATATCTTTCTTTCTTTATCATTCATCCATTTATCGTCAAACCATGCAAAGTGTAAAAAGTAACACGTACCAAGTTTAATTAAATTTTTTAAAATATATATTATTCACTAGAAGCTCACTCATTTCTAGAATATATTTTTCACTCATGTTGAGGTCGACCAGTTTTTCCATCTCCAGCAGGAGTTGCATATGACTAGCCGCCCCTTTGCCATGGTCATGCATTCCGTTTCCTTTTCCGGCAGTTCTAATTAAGTGTCAGACTTCCTGGTCGTCAGCGTCCACGTCGCCTGCTGCTGCTTGCGCTTCCCTTTTGCATTTTTTAATACCCTATATTCATAAAAAAGATAAAAGCACCGTTTTTGTTTTGAACAAAGTTGTGCAAATATATGTAAGAGACAGGAGTTTTTGGAGGAATATTGCGATACATTAATATAAACGTAACTATGAAAAAATAGACAACTGCCGAGTCAATCCAGGAAGTCCTTTTGTATCCTTAAATCATCATCAAAACAAAAGAACTTTTTTTTTTCAATACATTTTCCACCAAATTTATATTATTGAGTACAAGTTAGAATTCGGGCAACAGTACAGGGTGTCTTCAAGTCGAGCGCTCGCAACCAGATGCCACTTTTCAGATAGTTTGTGGACTTACTTCTTGTGCATTTGTCCGTTTCTTGCTAAATTACAGGATAACGCCCACGAAAGTTAATCAATCATGCACACTCGGGACATTTTTATATAATCATAGCATACTTTTAGGTGTTTTGCAGCTGCTGCTGTTGCGAATGCGCGTTCTGTGGGCAGAACTTTGATGAATTGAGCGCTGTAGCGCTGCATGCTAATGAAAGAATTCGATTTATTCAGGCCACGCCCACGGAAATCCGTTTTATTTTATTTTTTTGGCAACTTTGTGACTGCTCTTTGGCATAAGGACGAGGCTTAATGCTGCGAAGAGCAGCGTGCTTCCAGCTGCCCACCCTCCCCATCATTTCTCAAGGCGCACGGATGCCGGGCGCTCGAACAGACCACATAACAATCATGGCTGTTGGTTAAAGTTTGCTGGAGCCGCAGCAGGAGCAGCAGCGGCAGCAACAACAACATAAATTCATTAGTTGCTAGACAACGGATTGCAGCAAAGGAGCAGCGCAGGACTCTGATTCAGCACGTTGTGCACTTGCCCCCAGACACCCCCCCGCCCCGTTCACCCCCGTTCCTCTGTTAAGTAGCTACAAAATTTATGACGTCACTTTTAGTTGGTCGACGACTTTATTTCATGGCACACTCGTATAAAGTAGAGGAAGAAGACGTTGCCGGAATGCTGTAAGAATGGAGTATTCAACTTATGGCTTGTTTTGCACTCCTTCTTCAGCATTAGTAATCGGCTTTGCAAGGAAGAATGGACTAACCCGGGAGGTTTTTCGCAACCCAACGGGAAACTGGCTAAGCGGCAGCCATGACGTCACATTTCTGCAGAAGTAAATGTAGACTCTATAGATCATTTATGCGGGTCGAGGCATGCTCTTTGTCTGCAAGGAAAATTCCTATCTAAAATGCACATTTTTCTTAACCCTAGTCAGAATATACTATAAGGCACATAATAATTGATAACGGAATAAGAAAATAGGGGAAAGTATTCAGTACCAAAATAAAGTAATAATAAGCTTACATCTATATTTTAAAACAAAAAATCAAATGTTTTATTATGATTTATTATTATTTTATATTATTAATCTTACTTACTTGTTAAATAAGACTAATTAATATATATGTCCTTCGGTATAAGCAAAAGTACTTCCATAAACCTTCCTAGGGTTTGTGTCCGCAACCTCGATGCACAATTGCCTTACTTTCAAACTAATCAGTTGGATGAATTTTCTACATTTTTTTGTATATTTTTATATATTGCCAAACAATTTACCAAATGTGCTGGCAATAGTAGAAAGACTTCCTCAAAAAATTAAGCTTTGCAATAATTGCAGGAACTTAGTTTTTCTTCTTTCTCAAGAGCTGTTTCTTAATTCATTTAATTTTGTACACAGATCCAAATGTAGTATTTTGCAAATAGCTCGATCAGACTTACGCATCCATCTGGCCATTGCTAACCCTACACTTAAACATTTTTTATTTATTCCATAGTATTCCATATATTCGAAATTGACAATTTCCTTGCCCGTTACTCGGTTGCCTGATGCACATGGTAACCTTTTGAATTTTACTGTTGTGACACGCACCCACATGCCAACAATATCCTCTGGCCGCTCCTGTGGTTTTATGTGCACCACATGGACACGCCGTACACAACACTCTCTTTGGGTAATATAAAATGGTCGTGTTATGCTCTGATTTTGTCTTTTATGACCTGGATGTGAACGATTATGGTTGCAAATGGTGGAACTGGGTAGCTGAGGAGCTAAGGAGCTGAGTAGAGATTGCGAAAAAGGGGCGTCGGAGGCAAGGTGTTAAAAGAACGTCATGTACAATCTCTACTTATGCAGTTTCCTATAACCGTGCGCACATCTACTGTCAGCTGCCACAACATGTCAGATTTGCTTTGCATGACAGGCGACGCGCAGACGTGCCAAGGATAACGCCAAACATAGAGTGTCACACAAAACTTTGTGTGACTTTGCGAGGGGGAGAGGTGGGGATGGGGGGCGGGGGAAGATGTGTTAGAGGGCGTGACAGCTCCTGCTGCTGCTTTAAATACAAATGATTATTATATGCAGACGGTCAGTGGACAGCGCGAAATCCAATCAACGCTGCGTATACTTGATGGGGCAGAAACTTTGCATGCTGTTGCAGGAGGGTGTGCGGCATCTTTGGACGTGATTTCTGTACTGCGCTAAATTCGATTTCCAAAGATCAAAGCTAAAAGAAAAGAGCCACTTGAAGCACGCAACAGAAGCAAACCAAAAAATAAACTAGGTAAACCACAGGAGAAAATGCTGTGCTTAAAAATACCCTGCTCACATAAAAACAATTAATTCAGTATAATAGCGTCCAAAATCGAAGTCGTCTTTGCCCTTTTAAGTATCAGTGGCATACATTTTCACACAACACAATATTAAAAAAAAATGTGAATGTGTATACATATATAACACACATATCATTCAAGTTTATTACTACAGGGTATCCTAATAAAACTGGCTGCTAAACCTACGCACCAGGCACGTGGCATGGCCAACAAACACTCAGATTACAAGTATGTGTTTGATGTGCGTGTGTGTGTGTGTGTCTGTCTGTGTGCGTGTGTGCGTGCGTGTAATTCAATTTGTGCGCCAAACCAAACGCATAATAAGAAACATAAAACAGTCCACTGTTTCGTTTGCTGATTCGCCTGCAAGCAAAAACAAACGAAAAAAAATAAAATAAACAAAAAAAAGTTGTAGTTTCCGCTTAAATTTTATGCATAATCCTTGAAGCCGCACATCCTGCTGCCAGACTGTTGCTGCTGTTTGCTCAGCCAGAAAATATGTTATTTTATGCGCAATGTGATTTCAAGACAATTTCGTCAAATGTTTTCTTGTTGTTGCAGCAGCCACTCCTGAATTGCAATTTAGCCAGCCTTCTTTAAGCAGTTCTTGTCTTTAAGCCCAATGATTTTACCATAATTTCCACTCTACGCGAAGTAATCGATGTGGTTAGGGCATGCAACAAGAGCAATATCAAGCTCAATTGAAAGTCCTGTACAAAATCAACAGGATATTCAATTTGCAATATGCCATTGGTTTTTAGAGTCTACAATTTGGCTTTAAGTTTGCTTTTTGCTTATGCAGCAGCAACAAAGACGCAGCTCTCGAAAGCTATGTAAATAAAATTGAATATTCTTTCCACACACATATAAGTATATATACATATATATATATATATATATATTAATACTTATATACAGACGTAGGCAACACTTGAAATCGCGACAGGGAGCAGTTTTTAGCCTCTAGGCGAATTTTTACCATTGCCACTGCTACAAAAATGTTTGTTGTCGACTCGCTGGAGTGTGGTGAGCTTTGCTGTGGATATGGCAGAGGTAACGGTGGCGTATTGCCAGATACGTCTGCCTCTTAAATGCTATAAATAAACGATTTATGTTAAATATTTTAACGATCAAAAGAGGCGCAGACAATTCAAAAGCCTTCGAGCGGGATTAACAAGATTTAAACTGTAAAATTGTAAGTCCATAATGCGCTGTGAGTGTTTGCTTTGTGAGTCATTACCATGTCAGGTGTGGCCCCATATCACTTAAAGTAATGATAAGACAAGCATTAAACACGGTAGATTAAAACATTTCAGTTAAGCTCAAACAACTTGTTGACACACAGAAATAAAATGTGAAATATCATATTCAAAATAAATCTGATTTAAAATAATTGTGCTTACAAAAATGTATAAATAAAATTATATAACAATAAATAAATAAAATTATATAAAGTTTATATCACGAGTGTTAATATGCATAATAATAATTTCTTAAATAATAATTTGGCTGTGATTTACAAATAAATAAATTTCCAAAATAAATTTAATAATTTATTTATTTATTTTTTGGCTTTAGCACATTCTATATTGTCTATATTGCAATAAATGCGCTATTGCTTTTTTTATGTAACCAGCTCATGTGTCCCCTTTTTGGATTTTGCAAGCAAAACATTTAAGTGTTCGCTTTACACACATTTATTTCGAAATGTTTTAATTTCACAGATTGATTAGCTTACAAAAAATAAAAAGTGATACTTTCATATAAAAAAACAAAAAATGTTTCCACTTTATGTTCGTTGATTAGCTGTATTAATAGCTGATTGGCGAGTTGACCAATCAAATGGATTAACGTTTTACAAAAATTAGTGCTCACAGTCATCAGAGACTTAATTTAATTTTTTCATCAGTTAAACTGATAGCTCTGTAAACGTGGGTAGCCCTAAAACCAATTTTTAATTTAAAAAAAATTTATGTTTTAAGATACATAAATCAATCATTTGTTAATAGATACAAAAGCAAAGGAATGTTTCGTTTTAAGTTCCAATTATATAACACAGATACTTGAATAAGCTTTGGTTAGGCCACACATTTGTCAATTTAATTAAATTTTCAAATTAAATGAAATATGCTGCATTAGCCTCCTCTCAGCGAGTCTGTAATAAATTACAGGTCCAGATCATCAGCAAAGTCAACAATCAGAATTGAACAGCCACCCCACCCAAAGGACGTTTCAATGCCATTTGCCTGGCTCAGCACGCAGCGCCGAGCAATTGGAGTTCATGGGACAGGCAGGGCCTTCAAATTGTCAATGTTTATACTGTGGCCATATAAACATTTGCCTTATGCGCATTGCGTCCAACAGCAGCAGCAGCAGGAGCAAAATTAATAGCAAGCCTTTTGTCTCTAGTCTCTGTGAGTGAAGGCAGAAAGGAGAAAGGACTTGCAGTCAGAGTTGCTGCAACATATTGCATTTTAATGGGAATTTCATTTTCATTGTCAACACTGTTTGAATTATGAGCCTGAGATGCCGGCGCCAGTACCAGGACACATGCCCACCACTCAGTCGTAAATTTCTGGCTTAGATTAACACCAGACGAGCAGCTCTGCCGCTCTGCAGTTCGCATTCAATTGAATTTAAGCTGCTGGGCACTTGAGTTCATAGTCAAGTGTGTGTGTGTGTGCGTGTGTGTGTGTGTGTCGTTGTGACTGGGCATTTGACACTTTTCAGGTTTAATGATGCAACCAGACTGGGCAAGGAGACTGAGCACTGTAATCTCGAGTCTTGGCCCATTGTCTTTGGGCTTCCTGTCCTGTCCTGTCCTGTCCTGTCCTGCCGCACATTTGCGGACGACGTGTGTCAACGCATTGTGCGGTGTAAATTGCTTGTCCTACTCATTGCACCATCCACCTGTCCCCGACCCCAGAACACCCTCTCTGGGGCTAACCAATGCAGTGTCTACGACAACCATCCACCATCTTCACTCTGCGTTCGCCATCCACGCAGCTGCCTTGCCTTGCCTTGTCTTGCCCCGACCTGTATGACAAGTTGTGTGCATAAATTGCAAGCTGTCTCGACTGCATCTGTATACAAAACACGTGAAGGATGCAACTGGGTCTGCTGTTGACGCTGATGCTGATGCTGATGCGACTGCTGACTATGTATGAAGCATATCCTTGATGTTTTGGATTGTGTTTGATGCTTAATAAAGGCATAAACCAGAGCGACTGCAACAGCCACAACAAGCGCATCAAGTTTCAATGCTGGCCTAGCCCACCTGCCCTTCTCCGTCTTCCACTCGGTCCTCACTGCAAGCCCATTCCAAGCACGCCACTTGTGCACACTTGCTTCCGGTTGCCGATGATGCGCCATGCAGCAGCAGCAGCAGCACAGCAGCAGCTTAAATTGCTGCCACAATTACACATGTCGCTGTCTGCAGCAGCTGCAGGGTCAATGCTGCCAGCCAGCACAGCTTAAATTTGATTTAAAGACGTCGAACTATTCGTAATTTATACTCATACATATGTATACATCTTTTTTATCTGATTTTTTTTTTTTGGGTAATTTAGAGATAAGTGCGTGAGAGCAATGCGAAATGAAATACTTAAAAATAGTCAATTAAAGGAAGAAAATAATTAATGAA
Source organism: Drosophila colorata (assembly GCA_035041545.1). Taxonomy (NCBI): domain Eukaryota; kingdom Metazoa; phylum Arthropoda; class Insecta; order Diptera; family Drosophilidae; genus Drosophila; species Drosophila colorata. The sequence continues at coordinate 929,137 of JAWNLD010000453.1, forward strand.
AAATAATAATGAAATGCATTATAAATAGCTCGAATTGAATACCTTAAACTGCGCAAAATATTAATTTAAATTTAACAACAATATACGCACTTAACTTTAAAAGATTCTCATTAAAATTGCAAATTATTTTCATAAGAAATTTCGGATTTCTGTTGTTACGAAATTCTGAAGAAGAAAAACTTTGCATTTGGAATAACAGTTTCGAAGAGGAAAAAGAGCAGTCTCAAACTATATGGAAGTGGGGTGCACAACGTATTTTAAGGGCTTTAAAACATTTTGACTTTTATGTGTGGAAAAAGAGTAGTAAAAATATTAAGATTCTAGCTTTAATAAAACATGGAAGTTAAATTCTTTAGGTGATTATCAGTTTAAATTTAACTATGTAAATTTGGTTAGAGATTTTCAAATTCTTAAAGTGTTGTCTCTAAATTATCTCACTCTGTCTCTTTCTCTCTCTCTCTCAAAAAAAAAAAATGTATATTCAAAGTTAAATTTTTAAGGTTTCACAGTCTTTAATTCTGCTTTTATAACTGTCATTTGTTTGGAAATTTCAGCTCGTATAATAAATAAAATAAAGATTACTTTCCTAACTGAACCACTTATATTGAAATGTTGTTACTGGAGATTTGTCATCTCTATTTTAGAAAACTTATATAAATATAAACATTTTTTTTGCTTGACAATAGACGATTCTTAACAAAGATGTGCATATTCCATTCAAAAGTTCATTATTTATCTGCGGTATGAGATAATTGGATTAGTCAGACAATTTGTTAACGCACACCCTTTCAATTTTTTCGCTTTTCTTGTCGCTTTCACAGCTGGCAGTGACCAGCTTTAGAGCTGACCTACCTCAAGGCTTATAAAAGCACTTAACCTAGAAAGTTGACAAAAATAAAAAAAATATATAAAAACAAAGTAGTAGTAAACCTCAGCTGTGGCTGTGGCTCGGGCTGTGGCTCAGTCTGTGGCTTATGTGCATGCCAGCTGATAAGCTCTATAATGGCTTCATATGCTAACGGGGTGCAACAACAATGGGCAAACGAGCACAGAACTAAAGCCGCGGCAACCAACATAAGTTATCAAAAGTAATTATCAAACCAACAGCGAAAACAACAACAACAACGACAGCCACTAGAACAACAACAATAAACACAAAGGCAACTTTGGTTCCAAAACAATGCCAATAAGCGGCTTTTGTGCGAGTGCGAGTGCGAGTGCAAATGCGAGTGTGATTGCGAGTCGGCGAGTGCAAAGGCTTTTCGGGGCGTGGTCGCACAACATGAGTAAGTCAGCGTTAATTAAGTCAGGCAACAAACGGCCAACGCGACCGCCCGAAAGTGTACTCAAAAAACTAAAATCTGGAATCTGAAATGTGGAATTCGCATTGGTATAACAAGGAAAGGGAACCGGGTATGTTAGAAGCGCGTATAGGGATTTCTTTTAAAACAAGTCAAGGTAGCAGCTTGTTAAGGAAGTGTCAGTTTAATAATTGTAAAAAACAAAAAAACAAATATGACTGTTCGAGGCGGGAGACTCAAAGATAACCAGTTTACAGCTAAACACACGTTCCCAAGCCAGAAATCTTAACGCAATCCCAAACTGTTAAGATGACAAACACAGTTTAAGCACAGCTGTTGCAAGCAAATTGTACAGCGTCAGATAAAGTGTTATGCTTTTTATTGACACCTCTCGGACCCATTGTTCCCATGTTTCAAACTCCCATAACTTTGTCAGGACTTAGCCACTTTTCATATTTGATGACATTTTGGTCACGAATTGTTCTTTATATTCATTCTGCATTTAAAATATATGCAAAAAATCATGTACTCCCCCTTACTTATTTTCGAATAATTTTTTTTTTTCAAAATTTAGATTTGCAATTTAATAATTTTTATTGATTGTGGTTGTCGTCAACCTGTTTTGAAAGTTTTCACTAAATATTCTGTATGTATGTGCTTAAGATGAAATACACAATTTGATCTATTGCAAAACCTAAGCTTATAAGAGGCTTAAATAACGAAAATATTTGATTTTTCACACATGACTTCTGTCATCAATTTTCCTACTAATGAAATATTCGTTATTAAGTTCACACCTCGTGGGCACACGACACGATTTATTATATATTTTATTTTATTAGCTTGCGCGAAACCAAACTTGAATCGGTCAATAAAATATGCGTACAGGCCGCTATTATAGATTTATATGCAAACGCATAAATTTTCAGCTCAGTTGCCACTTAAATTGCTGTCCGCACACTTGGCAACAGAAGCGGCCGACTATGCCGATGACTGCGACGATGACAGTATGAGCCCGTTTCAAGGACAACGCGGCATATGTGTAACCCAAGTCGGCGACTGCGTAGGACATCGACTAGCTGAAACTTGAGACCGCGTGCGTGCGAAAGGAATGCAATAAAATAAGCACCACATTATGCACAGACACACATTTGCATATAAAAAGGGCAGCGATTTTCACTCTTTTCCCCAAGCTGCTTGCCATTTTCCCGCAACTGTCGCATAAACTGTGAAAACTTGCGAATGGGCTCCGTAGATAGTATAGTTAGTGCGTTGGTTGCCTGCCAAATGGAGTGCGCAAATATTTGCTCAAACATTTGCGCAAATTAAATGTGGAGTACCGAACAGAAGGGCAGAAATACTGAACTGAACTACCTAAGCAGAGCATAAACATATTCCCAACAGGTATTATTTTATGGGAGAAATGACATCCGTAGAATATCGAAGATTGAATACCCTTGATTTTTTAGTGACTGAAATGCATAATACCTATTCAGTTCTAATATAATATAATGTATATATAAGAAAATGAGCACCTTCTCCGTGGCACATAGTTTAAAAACCATTTATAACTTATTAATAACAGTGATTAATATATTTATTATATTTTAAATTTTTGCAGGGCCCTTTGCTTTTTAAAAATAGTTTGGTCGTTTGTTTGTAATATAATAATAATATACTTTTACACTTATTTGAAATCTTTGGTTGTCATTTTGTTCAGCGTTTGCCTTACAAAATAACTCTTTTTTTTATAAAAATTACATATTTTCAAAAGTAATTTGTAAATATTTTTAATTTTCAAAATTATTAAAGCTTTAATTTTTGTCCCTATATGTGATTTTTGAACACGAATTCGTCGTGTTGAGTCATCCGTGTTCGGGCAAGAAAACACGACTCGCGCTCAACTCTACTCTGGTCTAAAGCGCACTTGTTCATCCACTTCAGTTGTTGTTGAACAGATCGGATTTCTTTAACCACACAATTAATGCAAAACATGCACGCTTATTACCAATCATTATATCATTATATCATTTGGCCGTGTGATACACAAAGTCGAAGAAATGCAAATGAAAAGGTCAATGTAAGGCGGAGTGCCCATCAAAAACAGGCTAATCCGCTGAATGAGTAACTATGGCTATTAAATTTGTATAACTATAAATAATTTAATATTTTTGTTGAAAATGTCAAATGGCTTCAACCCTGAGCTAAAAAAAAAAACCACTGCATAGTGCAAAGAGAAACAAAAGAGGCGCTAAAAAAAAAAAAAAAACAGAAGAAAAAATTTGCATAAAAGCGGCGATAAAAGAGCGAAGCGGCTAATTTGTCAATGTAACACCAGAGACTTGAAAGCCAGTCCCAGGTTGAGTACCAGGCAACAATCCTGCCCCTGCCCCCTGCCCCACCAGGCTGCAGATGCGCCCAACATATGCAAATTAGCGTGCTAATTTGTGAAGGCAGCCTCAAAATAGAGCCATAAATTTATCAGAGTATGCGTTGGCGTATATTAGCATGTGTTTGTGTGTGTGTGTGTGTGTCTTATGAATGGGGGGGCTAGACGTGGCAAAAGTAATTAATCAAAGCGCTTAGCTCGCCGTTATATTGGCCATCATTGAGCCAAAAATTATAATTATAAAATTATCAGTAAAATGCCAACAGAAATTTTAATGATGATTATGAGGATGGCGATGACGATGACGATGACGATGCCGGTGTGGGGCGTTGCGTGTACGACAACTTGGTGCGGTCTCTCACCTTGAGCGCTTTATATTGATTTCAACAACGGCAACAACATCTAAAGTAAAAAAAAAAAAATAAAAAAAAAACTTGTCTTTATGGGTTTTTTGTCTTCTGTCTTATTTATTTTTGAATTTTTTTTTTTAGAGACGCCTTGATATCAAACGAATTCATACCAGTGCAGCGGATTTAAAATCAAAAAGAAAAACAAAGTAAGATAAACAGAAAATTACTAAACTCCTATTAGTTACATATGAAGACTCATGCTTCATTGCGAGCAGCGAACATACATTTGAAAAACCAAACATTGCAGCCCACAAAGCGCCAGCACATGGAAAGCCAAGTGAATGGGGAAAGAGCCGCGAAACGAAAGTGGAACGAACGGATGTACCACAAACAGTGGAACGAGCTATGCCCAAAACGGGGACCAAATGCTATGAACATGCCCGGCATACTAAATGCAATAAAAACAATTTAGATATGTAAAATTAATAAGAATATTCTAATGGAAAACGCAGGCACGTTTTGGCTTTCCCAGACATTTCTTGATTTCACAATTCTATTTTTGAGCTTTAAATACTGTTACTTTCTATTCCAACAATATTATACATGAATCATAAAAAAAAAAAATAAAATTAATTAATGTTTGACAATTTTTATTGAAAATAAAATTATAAATATTCAAAGCGAACATATTCAGCGGGTGTTTAACATAGTTGTCCATATTCGTTTATTGTTAAAATTATGTAGCACATGATCAGAATACTCTACTTAATATGCCCTATGTTGAGTATATTTGTAGAATATTGTAGTTACTACATTGAATTTAAGCTATCTTGCAAAGCGGATAATTAATTTAATTGAAATCATTAAGCTCTACATACAAGCTGCTACATACAATTTGGCATACATAAAAAAAAATTAAATTATTGCTTTTGTATTTTTCAATGCTGATATAAGCTAATTGCGAATTTAAGCAATATATACCAAAGAAACTATATAATCTTAAGTTTTCTTACTTTTATTACCTCGTCCAACCAGAACTCGACCCTGTCAAAACCACTTAAGCTATGAATTCGAATTGGAGCCAAGTCTGAAATCGTCTTCTTCTTGCGAAAACTCGTTCGGCTCACTGTGCGTGGCAGGCACTTGAAAAATTGCACTGCCCGAGTCTCCCGGCACCGCCTCTTTGCCCCCGTTTCGGAACCCGCCCCAGTCTCGGCTGTTGTTGAGTTGTTATGGCGTCGCATTTTCAAAAGGGTGCCCCACAGACAACGTAATACTCCGCTTACTTCCTCGTAAGCGAAAATAAAAAAAAATTAAATTCAAGCAAAGGCAGCCACAACAATAACAACTACCAATACATAAGGCACACACAATCGAAGCTTTCAATTTGCACAAAAACTTCACATAAATTACATAAGATGACCAAAAAAATAAAAAATAAACAATAAAAGTAAAGACCAACTTACAGAAAAAACGGGCAGAGTCCCAGCTCTTAAGGGAGCAGCCGAAACTGGTTCATTTTTGTTTTGTATTGGTTCGTTTCGGCCAACACATCGCAACGCAACTGACCAACTGACCTTGAGCCAAGCTTATGCAATGCAATCTTCCATCTTCAATCTTCTCACAGCTGGTAGGGCTCACCTGTACGACGACAAATTGCAGCCGCTGTGTGAGATTGCAAAATGTACAAATTTGAAATACAGAAAGCCTAGATCGCATCTTAAATGCACAAGCGACAGCAACAACAACAACAACAATAACATGTCCCATAACCAAAAAGCCAGATCCAAAAACCCGAAGCAACGCGTTGTCTGCGCCGCCGTCGCTGCCACATTTTCTGCCAGAGTGTGCAGTGTGTGTGTGTGTGTGTGTGTGTGTGTGCTCAAGTGTGTTATAAAAGCAACTCAACCTGGCTGCCAACGAGCCATAGTATAAAGTCCACTTGCAGTGTGCAGAGCTCGCGAATAAGCGTCCAATAACCCATCCACAACTTAAACCTAAACAGAAAAACAAATAAAACAAAAAGAAAATGTTCAAATTCGTGTTGATTGCCAGCCTGCTGGTCAGCGCCGCCCTAGCCGCACCCGTGAGTGAAAAAAAAACAAAGCAATATAATACAACTTGGGATTTTAATGATATATGACAAACAAGCCAACTTGCTGCCAAATGAGGCTTCGTGCTACTTGTTCAGCCGAAGAGTTAGGAGCGCACGCACTTGGGTCGCTTGGTGCTGCGATCTGACTCGCATTTCTCGAAGCTGCCGCACTTGACATTGCCACAGTAGCTGCCCGTGGAGCCAGCTGCAATAAAAAGCGTTGCAGTCGACAGTTCACAGCTCAGAGTTCAGAGTTCACTCCTTGTACTCACAGTTCTTGCTGCTAAAGGGGGAGGTATCGGCGCCCGAGTTGCCCAGCACATTCGGCGATGCGCAGCTGCGTCCGTTGCACAGATTCGGGCAGCACTTGCCGCCGATGGCGCTGCACTCGCTGTCATGCAGGCACTTGGGCGTACAGTTCGTCACCTTGGTCGACGAGGGGCAGTCTGCAACGACACCAAAGTTGGCCTCAGGCAGGTCAATGCATTATGGCCATGACTTACCGCCGGCCGCTCGCGTGACAGCCAAACAGGCGCCAACCACCAACAACAACAGCAAGAAACCAGGCTTGGCTGCAACAGTTGCAAAGAGAGAGAGTTAGTGATTGTGATTGCCTTCTGGAAGCCTCTAACTGCCGATATACGGACCCATCTTATTCGAATATCAGTTGAACGTCCGCTTCGTTGCTTTATTCAGCAGCGACTGGCGCAGTTCGGCTTTATACTACTCTGCCCAGACCGGGCCGATCCGCCTACTACTCGAACCTGTTTCAGGTCGTTGTCGATTTTTTCGCTTTATCTCGTGAGGAAACACACAGAAACAAAGCAAAATCAAAAAAAAAACAACGGCACAATCTGACTGTCAAATACTAGATGACTCTAGATGAGACTAGAGACACCCGTGGGAGCCCTACAATATTAAGAATTCATCAGATATGAAATCTAGCACAACTTAGCCCATTTAACTGTAAGGAATTTCCAACTGAAATTTACTGAGGGGTTAAACTCACCAGATAAATTCCTCAGAGTCAAAAGCTAACAACATTTGCTCTCAATTTTAAAAAACTTAACTCAATCAAAATTTCCATTTATAACCAATAATATTAAACAAATATTTAAGGTTTGAGTCCTTAAAGTTTAGTATACATTTTAAAATCTCTTCGGCTATTTATATATTTTTCTTGTTTTCAAAAATCAAGATAAATGCTGAATGATTATTGAAGGCTCATCATTCTTAAAACTGGGCAGTAGTTGGAGGTGTGATCAACGATATCCGATAGTTTGACAGTGACAATATTGCTAAAACAATACTATTATTACACAATCAACAAGTTTAAAATTTGTTTAAGTGTAGCTCATGTTGTTGACTTTATAAACCAATCTGAACTGAACAGCTTCGACATATATTTCAATTAACATTTCCGCTGAAGCATTTAAGTGTTCTGCTCTGAACGACACAAGTTTAATTAAAACCGCTAAAAAGATACCCTGTAAAATGTCATGACTCTGGCTCATTTAAGTTTAGAAATGTGTTTAAATATTTATATTTTAAAATTGGTAAAAGCTATCGAAAATTTCGAAACATTGTTTCTTTTTATATATTTTTTTAAAAACAAACGGACATACTAAGATCATCATTCTGATCAAACATTTCGGAACTTTTTTACATATTTTCTGGGTGAATTTTGAATTTGTAGACTCGTTGTTTATTTATATATATTTTTTTAAAAACAAACGGACTTACTAAGATCATCATTCTGATCAAACATTTATCAATGCTATATCATATTTACAAAAATTTATTATACCCCTATTTACGTAAAGAGCAGTAACATTTTCCGGCGAAACGTTTGAAAAAAAAAATGCAAAACAGCCAAATCACAACGAACTCGTTTATGCAACCTTTACTCGAGAGACCCTCACTGGGAGGTCTATTGAAACTGAGACTGACTCACAGAGCCGCTGTCAAAGTCATATTTCAAATCTTAAACATTATCGACAGCTACGAATACGAAAAATGTAATAGACGTTGTTAATAGACAGCTGTCTGTGCGAGTAGATAAAAAGCTATTCGTTAGAATCGGAATTACTTCATATGGGCAATTTGATTAGAGGGAAAGTCCATTTCTATTCTAAATGCTAACTGCAAGTCCTTTATTATGTTTCTCACACAGATCGATAGGGACGAAGATGCCGAGGAAATAAGACTAATGGAGCAAAAGCAGAATGAAAATGCCCATTATGATTTTCAGTCATCGATCAATGACGGCATTAACGATGGATCCTCCAAACGCACAGAGAGCCGCGATGGTACAAAGGTGACCGGCTCCTACAGCTACACGGATGGCTTCGTGATGCGAACTGTGCACTATGAGGCCGATGAGAACGGTTACCGTGTGGTCAAGGATGAGATGGAGAATATCGGAGATGGTCCCGTTTTTAATGAAAATGGCCAGGCTGATGTGGAAAGCTCAATGATTGGCAAATACTCGATCATGCTGGACAAGACCGAGGAGGACAAGCATTATAAGGGTGTTCTCCCCAGTAACTAGGCAATCGTTCAGTATGTCAAAGGATGGTTTCTAACATTTAGAAATGAACTGAATACAATGTAAAGTAAACATCAGAACAGGTCTTAACTAAACTATTGTTATTGTATTAAAAGTCAAGTAAATCGAAAGTTTTAAAAAAAAAAATGTATGTTACAATGTGTTTGATCTATTAATCTAACAAATACCTAAAAAAAATTCCCCACCTTGAATGAGAACTCCTAAATCTTTATTTCATGTCATGGCATGTCAGATCTAATACAGTTCATATATTATTTATCGGCAGACATAACAGACAGACAGACGGACATAGCTACAGCTACAACTAAGCTTGTCAAGATCAAGATGACTTCTTCAACCTGCCACATGCAACGGACACACGATATAAAAGCGGCATCTAGAATTATTGAATAGCTGGACAAAACCAGTTAGTATTTTGACAACAGCATTTGAAATAAGACGTAGCTTACCCTGATTTTGTTATTAGTACTACATGTATATACGAAAGAATATGTGATTTTTGATTTTGATATCGAGATTTTCATTATCTCGTTTTTATACCCTTGCAGAGGGTATGATAATTATGTTACGAAATGTGTATCGCATTGAAGAAGACATATTCAACCCCACGACGTATGTATATTTTTGATGAGGACATCGAACTAAGTCGACATCGTTTTGTCTGCAGATCAGATCTGACCATTATAAAATAACAGATTTTTTTTTTTAAATGCAGTTATGTATAGAAATACAGCGCACATTAGCCGTAGGTCTATATGTAAGTTTATTTACTCTTTGGCGCCCATTAGATAATTTTCCCCATTAGTTATTATGTGACTTAGCCGCACCCGTGAGTGAAAAACAAAGCAATATAATACAAATTGGGATTTTAATGATATATGACAAACAAGCCAACTTGCCAATTGAGGCTTCGTGCTACTTGTTCAGCCGAAGAGTTAGGAGCGCACGCACTTGGGTCGCTTGGTGCTGCGATCTGACTCGCATTTCTCGAAGCTGCCGCACTTGACATTGCCACAGTAGCTGCCCGTGGAGCCAGCTGCAATAGAAAGCGTTGCAGTCGACAGTTCACAGTTCAGAGTTCAGAGTTCACTCCTTGTACTCACAGTTCTTGCTGCTAAAGGGGGAGGTATCGGCGCCCGAGTTGCCCAGCACATTCGGCGATGCGCAGCTGCGTCCGTTGCACAGATTCGGGCAGCACTTGCCGCCGATGGCGCTGCACTCGCTGTCATGCAGGCACTTGGGCGTACAGTTCGTCACCTTGGTCGACGAGGGGCAGTCTGCAACGACACCAAAGTTGGCCTCAGGCAGGTCAATGCATTATGGCCATGACTTACCGCCGGCCGCTCGCGTGACAGCCAAACAGGCGCCAACCACCAACAACAACAGCAAGAAACCAGGCTTGGCTGCAACAGTTGCAAAGAGAGAGAGTTAGTGATTGTGATTGCCTTCTGGAAGCCTCTAACTGCCGATATACGGACCCATCTTATTCGAATATCAGTTGAACGTCCGCTTCGTTGCTTTATTCAGCAGCGACTGGCGCAGTTCGGCTTTATACTACTCTGCCCAGACCGGGCCGATCCGCCTACTACTCGAACCTGTGTCAGGTCGTTGTATATTTTTGTTGATATGTCGCACAGCAGAAGAAAAAAAAACAAGTAAAAACGGTCCAGTCGAGTGTAACCGACAGCGCTATACTCTTTCACAGTGTAATAACAACAAAAACATGTGTCCTAGCATTATGCATACACATACAAACAATTTTAAATATTTATAATAATTATAATTATAATGTAAACTGCGTGTTAGACTTCAATTTAGTCATTTTCCTGTGTGTTACATTTTTCCAATAAGAATAAACATACTTGAGCTTACTGGTATATATTCCAAGAACAAATGAGAATAGTGTAGCCAAATACTAGATGCGACTACGGACACCCGCGCAGAGTGCCGCAAGTTTAAGAATTAATTGAATATAAAACATAGCAAAACTTGGTTTGCACAAGACCAGTTGGTCTTCAGCCAAAACATAAGGAATATCCAACAGAAAATCACTGAGAAGTTTTTGCCAAACGATGTTAGTATAAAAGTACTACATTTGTTCAACAAATCGAATTCTATCCAATATCAATCCATATTTAATTTTGATACCATTTAAATATGTTTGAATTCTTAAAGGCTAACTTATTTTTCTGGTTTTCAAAATTAAAGAGAGCTGTTTACTAAAGTCTTTTCAGTGAAATGCCATACTTGCTCTTATATTTCGATTTTAAGGCTACCTCCTGTTCATATTTAGGCAGCATTTTGAATATTAGGTTAGAATTAACATCTTTGCCAAGTGCAAAGGCAGACGTATAGTTATAATAATCGAAATAAAAATAATTTTGCTAAAAACAAAAATACTACTAGTTTTCAATCTTAAATTTGGTTAGGTGTAGCTCATTTCGTTGACTTTATAAACTGATCTGAAGTGAACAGCTTCCACATATCTTTCAATTAGCATTTCCGCTGAAGTATTTAAGTGTTCTCTGCATGTGTTCTATTCTGTATGTACTAAAACTGATTAAAACATATTGAAAGATACCCTTTAAAAAGTATAAAGTATATATCATGGGCATCATTTGCCAAGTCGATCCATGCCATGTTCCTTCCGCCTGTTTATGGGAGACTACAAAAGTCTTAAAAGCCTCGAAGGTTTTCGTATAGCATAATTAATTTTAGTTGGTTGTTTCCTCCTGTTCTGAACAAATTAAAAAAATATATTTCTATATTTTTTTAATATATTTTATAGCTTATATATATGCTTTTGTAAGTGCCATATTTAAGCTCTTAATGTTTTAATTTTATTTCTTCTAACATTAAGAAACTGTTAAAATCGGGGTCTACCATATTGCAGTAGATCACTCAAATGCTGCCTTTCCAATATTGGGACAAACAAACTCTCTGGGAAGTTATTTTTCCTTTTGAAGTTCAGAATCTCGTTAAAAGCTAGGTTTTATTAAAAAGCATATTGTTCGACAATTTGGAACCAAAAAGCATATAAACAAACACACATATCGCAGAATGAATACGTATATAGCACATAGAAAACGATCGACGACTAAACATCTTCCTGCACGCACTCCATTGAGTTGTTCGCCGACTGCGTGATGATCAAAGCCTTCTCCGAATCGGTCAGATTGATAAACTTGTGCTTGGACTTGAGCTCCTGCTGAATGGACGAGAGTAAGTCCGGCGAGCCGCGACCCGGCTTCAATATGAGACTGTCCCGATTTCGGTTGCCTGCCAGCTGGACCACCTCAGCGCAGCCGGCCACGTCCAGCGTTGGCTCCACAATCGTCTCCATTTGCAGCGACTGTCGCTGGCGGCGCACGCGCTTGGAGCCGCGTGTAATCAGCACCACGGCGGGTGATTCGTACGGCAGCGCCTGGATAACAGTTTGCAGCAGCTTGGGCGGCGTTTCGGGCGTTTTCGGATTGCCGATGACAACATCGGCCTGCAGAGCGCTGCGGGCACGCTCGCGTTCCTCCTCCTCCTTCTCGCGGGCCGCATTCTTGCGCATTAGCTGGCGCGCGCGCTTCTTGAGAATTGCCTGGGCCGTTGGATAGTAGGCAATCACCTCGTTCAGATCCGACTTGGAGAGCACAAACAGATTCGAGTAGCCCTTTGAGCGCACATCGGCCGTGCGGCGATCGGCGCCGTTGATGCCCAGCAGACTGATCTCTCCAAATACGGAGCCCTCGGTGAGCGTAGCCAGCACAACATCGCTGCCGGGTCCGCCCATAACTTGCACCTGGCCGAGCTTAACAATGTACATCTCACGACCCACTTCACCCTTGCGGCACACAAAATCGCCCGGCAAGAAGGTCACGGCGCGTAGCTTCAGCACCAGATCCCTCAGCAGCGCCTCCTCACAATCCGCGAAGAGCTGCACCTTGGACAGGGTTTGGATGTGCACCGAGATGGCAATGTCCGTCTTTAGATTGATGGGCAGTGCATCCAGTATGTTGGACTCATCTGGAGAGACAAAAAATATTAGAGCAAATTTGAATCTTAATCTTAATAGTCAGATTTACCCAACGTGCGTTGCTGCTCCCAGGTAAACTGGAACCACATCTTCACACGCGACTGCACCTCCTGCGAGAGATTGAGGCGCCTCATATACTCAAGCGTCTCATCCTCCAGCTGGCGATACTCGTGCCTGTTCCGCGTGGCCGTTGAAATGATGTCCCGTATCTGGCCAATGAGCAGGGCAAACACGAACACGCCCATCAGCCAGGCGACCGTCATGAAAACATATTCGCCCTGTCGTTCCGGCTTTGGGTTCTTGCCAATCGATGTCGCCGTTTTGGTGGCAAACGCAAAGCATCTCACATACGGATGACCCTTGCCGCTAAAGACCCAACGATTCTGGCCCAAACCCTGATAGTCACTGTAGGCGTAATACAGAGCGGCCGTTATATGAATCATATAGAGCATATACGTGAGCGTCTTAGCCACGCGCACCTGCGGAAGATTGAGCATAAGGATAACTGTCAACAGTTGACTGCGGCCCGGGAAACTTACGAAATGTGGCGAGGAGATGACACGATCCAGGAGACGAAATACCTCCCAAAAGCTTTGTATCTTAAAGAAACGGGGAAAGCGTAACCAAACTGCGCCGGTGCCATACCTCAGATAGAATAGCTCAAGGGGAAGCAAAGCGAGGAGATCCAACTGTTGAATGAGCCATTGGTTAAATTAGAGAAAGTTCAAAAATGTTAAGGGCTAACTTAAGGAAAGTAAAAATAGAAATAATTATTATTAAAAGATAGGTTAAAATTATATTTGCTCTTGTTATCTATTTGACACAACGTTATCTGAAGTTAGCAGAGTTTCAGCTCGTTAATTTAGTTTAGGGTCTAAAACTTCTTTTTTTTTTCAACACAACTCGAATACGAAAATATTTTAAAATATCAACACGTTCCAGCACGACACGCACGACTACTTTCGATATTTTAAACTCTAAACATGACTGGATTTTTATAAAATATTCGTGTTAAATTATTTGTAAAAGCTTTTTTAGTTATTGCATTAAAATAATTTGTTTTTTTATATTTTTAGTAAAATAGAGTCGTGCGTGTTCGTGTCGCCAATGAGAAAACATGGCACGCGCGCAGCTCTAAGTGCGAGATAACCATGATTATAAACTGGAAACAGATCGTGTTGAAACGGTCAAGACGGCTCGACAAGCCGAGCTCAGTTAAGAATAGAATCTATATATATAAAAAAAAAGTTTAAAGCAATTAAATGCGATTGACAAAATTGTCTCAACTAAGAAAAAAGCAAAAAAAAAAAATAAAGCTACTTTAATAGCCATTCCATAACAATTTGTTCAGTTGCTCACCTTGAACTGCAGCTTTCTCATGTAGTTCTTACGCGTTAGATTCTTGTTCTTGACCCAAAAGCCCTCGAAGAGATACATGACCCGATGCTTGAAGAAGACCACGTCCAGCAGATAAATGATATCCGCACAGAAATCGCAGGCGAGCCAAATATTCGTGTTCTCCTTGGTCTGGAAGGGAAACGAGGCGCGCAGCGGAATGACCCAGGCATTGTACAGAAAGGACAGGGATACCACACACAGCCAGGATATGTAGATCTTGCCCTGCGGATCCAGCGTGCGCTCATCATTGTTGGCGCCGCACAAGCTCGAGCAGAGCCAGACATTCGAGCGCGGCGTGTCCGCCTCAAAGAGGCGTCCGCGATGCGGCGACTGTCCAGCGGGCACCAGTCGCACCTTATGCCCCGGCGACGGATGCAGGCTCTTGGTGCTCGCGTGCAGTGCCGATGCCGTTGCCGTTGCCGCCGGCGGTGTCGGCGAACTGGCGCTGCTCGACGAGGGCGTCGGCGGCAGCTCAATGCGCGACTTGACCTTGTTGGCGCGGGCCGTAAAGCGGCGCACCAAATGGCGCACCTGGTCGCGCAGGAACTGCTGGCCCTGCGAGTCCAGGCTGCCGGCGCTGCTGGGCCGTTGCTGCTCCAGCTGCGCATTTGTGTCCACCTCGACGACGGCCACAATTTCGCTCTCGTTGAGCGAGGACGAGCGCGTTGTGCGCACATTGCGATCATTGTTCTGCTGCTCCGGCGATTCGTTGTAACAGATCTGCACGTCCTGTTCGTCCTCGTCCTCGTCCTCCATGGGCTGTGAGCTGTTGTCGCATTGATCCGGCTGCAGCTGCTGTGGCGTCGGCTCCAGCAGCACCTGTCCGGTTGCGCTGCGCAATTCGGCCGCCCGCTGCGCCGCCACGGGATCGAGCTCGGGCTGCCGCTCCTCCACGGCGCCCGGCAGCGGTGTCAGCTCCACGTACTGTGGCTGCAGCACGCGACGCACGCTGTCCGGACTGACCAGCGGCTTCTCGTGCTTCAGTATGTGCTTGACCAGCGCATGGGTGCTCTCAATGTTGCTGATCTGGCCCGAGCGCTCCGCATCCACGCAGCCAATGCGCCCGTTGCGAAAATACAGACGCGAGTGATAGAATCGCGGACTGTGCGGCCGCTGGCGACGCGGCGGCGCCTTATAGGCATTGATCTTGTAGCTAATGCGCTTGGCCGGACTGGGCGTCTTGTTCTCCTTGTCGCGTCTGCGCTGAGTCGGGGGTATCTGTTCAGCCAGGGCCAGGCGCTCCTGTTCCCGTTCGCGCTGCATCAGCTGCTCCGTGGCGCTGACGAACTGCTCGATCTCCTTGATATCCTTGGAGATCTCTTCCAGGCTGCGACGCACATGCGCCTCCTTCTCGCCGGGTGTCGAATAGCGACGCTGCGGCTCCGGCCGCGTATTAATCACATTTCGCATGAAAGCATGCCGTTCCAGCGTCTCACAGAAGCGCGGCGATGGCGGCCTCTTCACCTGTCCCGGAATCGTGGCCATGCGCTTCAGCTGGGCAGGTGCCTGCGCCTGGAACTCGTCGTAGGCAAAGTTCTCCAGTATGTTGGGCGATGACTTCAACAGCGCTGCAGTCGCCTCCGTGTCGAGCTCCGCGCTGCGCTGGCTCAACTGTGAATGAAACAAACTTGAGTCGCTTGTTCGCTCTGGCAAGGCAAACCACCGAAGCGTCGGCCAGCACGCAAATGCAATAAAAACAAATTTAAAAATACAGCAAAAAAAAAAAAAAAATAAACAGCAAAAAAATCACCCACTCTGCCTTGCATGCTAATTGCCTTGAGACGCCCGCACAATCACTTTGAATCGATTTAATCGAGCGCCGCATCCATCAGACAACAGACATCGGGCATTTCTATAGCTAAAGCTATAGCTTTGGCTATGGCTGTCGGCCTCAGGTGAAGCGTGTGGCGCGTTTTGGTCAGCGAAGGACGTTCAACCAGCTCCTCTGGCGATAGGGTCGAATAACTATACAAAAGACAATGCTCTAGAGATTGTAACTACATGGTAAGATTTTCAGAAAAATTTACTTTTTATACCCTAAAAAGGGCATTATGGTTTTGCATGTAACAGACAGAAAAAAGCATCTCCGAACCCCATTAAGTATATGCTTGATCAGGACGACGAGCTGAAACGATTTAGCCATGTCCGTCTGTCCGTCCGTCCGTGTGTATATGTGTGACCTTGTTAATGTGTGTATGAATGCAAAGCTGTTTAAATGTATGTATATATATCAGGGTATTTTCTAGTCGGGCACACCTGACTAGAGCCAACTTACTTGTATTTATTTAGATATTAATCATGAATTTTACCGACTTCAATTCAGCTGCACTAAAGCAAACCCGACTTAACACGGATAAGTCGAAGTTAAATAAACTCACGCCACGCAGTAATTGACTTTATATACACCCGCGCACGCAAAGGACACGACCGATCAACAGCGCAGACGCACACTGACTAAATCGTCTAATTACTGTCGCTCGTATGCCAAGCCGGCATACGCACTAATACAACCGCAGCTAAGAGTTGCGCGCAATTAACATAGCTCCCCTTGCTCACACCACCCACAATGGCCGCTCTTGGCATGAGCGCTCACGGCTGAATGCATGCCTAAGAATTACGTCTCCCGCTCACACTATTAACAGTGGGCGCTCTCTCTGGAAGTTGCAGCCTGCAGTGCACGCCAAGCATAAGAGGATCAAAATTAATTGTCTTCCATTGAGTATTAGGAATTCATCTCTTTGTTCTTATAACTCAATGGCTGACACCGTTCACAATTTTAACTTTCGCTCTCTCTCTCTCTCTGTCAGTATGTTGATTTCTACCATTGCTTTTCATGCAGCCAAAACACACACAACAAATCATATACATATAAAGTATACATATTCTTGATCAGAATCAACAGCCGAGTCGATCTAGCCATGCCCGTCGGTCTGTCCGTCTGTCTGTCCGTCCGTCTGTCCGTCCGTCCGTGTGTGTATGTGTGACCTTGCGAATGTGTGTATGAGTGCAAAGAGGTTTAAATGTATGTAACGTCAGCTCGCCGCTGAGCCATCTTACTTGTTATTATTTGATTTCTTGGTGCAATAACAGCCCCAAATATCAAACATGATTTTGACCGACCTTTATTCAGCTGTGCTAACGCAAACCCGACTTAACACGGATAAATCGAAATTAAATAAACACACACGCCACGCTTTTATATAAACACGCGCACACGAAGGACACGACCGATCAACAGCGCAGACGCACAGAGACTAAATCGTCTAATTACTGTCGCTCGTATGCCAAGCCGGCATACGCACTAATAGAATCGCAGCTAAGAGCCGCACGCAATTAACATAGCTGCCCTTGCTCACACCACCCACAATGGCCGCTCTTGGCATGAGCGCTCGCGCTCATGCCTAAGAATTACGTCTCCCGCTCACACTATTAACAGTGGGCGCTCTCTCTGGAAGTTGCAGCCTGCAGTGCACGCACACACATAAGAGGATCAAAATTAATTGTCTTCCATTGAGTATTAGGAATTTATCTCTTTGTTCTTATTACTCAATGGCTGACACCGTTCACAATTTTAACTTTCGCTCTCTCTCGCTCTCTCTGTGTCAGTATTTTGATTTCTGCCATTGCATTTCATGCAGCCAAAACACACACAATATTGAACCGAAAAAGCCCCCTATTTCAAATTTTAAATACCATATAATATATAAAAACGTTGTCGCGCACATCATATTATTTTGTGAATAGACATATCGAAGTTGGCTTTGAATTCAACATAAATTTATCTCTGTCTGTAAATTTTATTCGACTACGAACCTTTATAAAAACGTTTGTTACGTAAAAAAAAATAATAAAATAAAATAATAAATAATACAAATAATATCGTCGATATGGCTGGCTACCGTTTTATTCAAGAGCTGTATAAGAAGAAGCAGAGTGATGTTATGCGCTACTTGCTTCGCATTCGTGTATGGCAGTATCGCAATTTGCCAAAACTGCATCGCTTGTCTAAGCCCACTCGGCCGGACAAGGCTCGTCGCCTGGGATATCGCGCCAAGCAGGGCTTTGTCATTTATAGGATTCGAGTTCGCCGTGGTGGTCGCAAGCGGCCCGTGCCTAAGGGTTGCACATACGGAAAGCCGAAAGGTCAAGGTGTTAACCAACTAAAGCCATATCGTGGATTGCAGGCTATTGCAGAAGAGCGTGTTGGGCGTCGACTTGGTGGCTTGCGTGTTCTGAATTCATACTGGGTGGCACAGGACGCTACCAACAAATACTTTGAAGTTATTTTAGTGGATATTCATCACAGTGCCATTGGTCGTGACCCCAAAGTGAACTGGCTATGTAGCCGTGTGCACAAGCACCGTGAACTCCGTGGACTGACCTCTGCCAGCAAGAAGTCCCGTGGCATTGGAAAGGGCTATAGATATTCGCAGGCCATCGGTGGATCGAGACGTGCTGCCTGGAAGCGAAAGAATCGCGAGCAAATGCAGAAGAAACGCTAATTGCAAATATGTTGATGCTATGATACATCCCAAATAAATGCTTCAGTAATTTAATAACGAAAATTATGATGCAAAAAAAGTTTCTTAAAGCAGACATTACATATCGTTTGTCAAAAATCAGTTCTAAAAGTACCTATTAAAAATATTTATGACAGCCATATATTTTATAATTATCACGCTTGCCGTATAAATAACTGCTTAAGCTTTTGGATAAATAATCAAACCTCAACTTTTATATCAAAAATGTCATTGCAAGAAATTTACTTTACGTATTATTATCTCCACCTAATACAAATTACTAACCTTTGGTTGTAAATTATTATTATTATTATAAATAATATTTTTTGAAGTTTTCCATTCGAGGAATTTTTTTTTAATAGAAATTCGTTCAGCCTTGCAAAGTTCGGTGCACCGAAAATAAAATGAGTTTCTTTGTTGTTTTTTTACCTTACGACAGCGGCCTTTGCTGGCCATAATGTTGCTGTTGTTGTTGGTCTTTCTGCTTTTTACTGTTTACTTCCGTGCGAGTTCACTGCCAGTTCAAAGTTCAGGGTCGTGTCGCTTAGTTTGCCACTCGTCTGCAATTAAAGTGAAATTGTTGCGTGGTACACGCGGCGTATGATTAATGCAAAATATCATTGCGTCGTGTCTAATCAGTCTTATCAGCAGCCCCTCGCAGGCATATGCTTTATATTATTGATTTTTCACAAAGCTGCAGTTTGGCCAACACCGCAGCTCCCGTTTGCTCACTTTTCGTGTGCGTTTCGCACTTGCAACTGCCGCAGCTCAACAGGTGTGCGCCTCGAAAGAGTTGCTCAAGTTCAATTTCACTTAACGCCTTTCCGTGCTAACTACTTAAATTAAATTGTAGTGCATTGTTTGAGGTATTCACTGCACTTTTCCACTCGTTATAACTGCATTTGGTTGCACATACAAAAACAACGCAGGAAACTAGACAACAAACGTGACAGAATTTAGAACTCACCTCCTTAGCAGCTGGCAGACAACCAACAACCTCAGCGAAAATAATAAACTGGACAACGACAATGGCAGCAGCTGACTTGGCCCAAAAGGATTGCGCACGCGCAGGCACCGTGGTATAAAATTAAATATTGAATATATTTTAAACATTTCTTGCCAACTTTAAGGAAGACAATTAAATTTTACGAATCAGATTAGTTAGGTTATTAATTTGCCTATTAAATTGCCAGTCATTTATCTGAATTTGCATAAAATTCTATTAAAAAGTATTTAAATGGCAGCTCTCGCTGGTTAACATTGCCTAATCAAATTTAAATAATAACCGACTGTTAACATAAATGTTCACTGTTAATTAAAAGCTTGCGTATGCAGAGCTTTATTGCACCAGCTTTGGCCAGCTTGGTACATATTATATATATATATATATATATTTTTTTTTTTTTAATAAGAAACATACAACATATACACATACACATATACAATTATAAAAAAATTACTATGCAATAAAAAACAGTATATATCCAGAAACGTATGCCCCAAATGCTCGTTAATTAAACACAATTTGAAAGTTTTGTAATTTTTTTTTGTATTTATATATTTTTAAATAATATTCCGTTCAGCTCTACATTTACAATTACATATTTGTAATATTTGTTGGTTTTTGTTTTTGTTTTTCTTTTTTAAATTACATAATCATACATATATATATAAGTATATATATATATATACCTATGTATATATTAAAATGTATATATAACTTGTTGGATTGTTGATTTAAACTTTATAAATTGTATGTAATTTAAGTGAGAACGTCTGCTAAAACGACAAATAAAGGAATCGTTGGACGCAGACATCCAAGAACTTGATTCTAAGAAGTCTGCGCATCATAAAATGACTTTACCCAGCGATTTCTCTACAAACTGTGGAACGCTATGCATAAACATGTACATTAGATGCCGCGACAAAAAAAAAAAAATAATTATAACCTCATATTGCTGATGCAGAAATGTGGGTCCAGTAGACATTGCTAAAAGCTCAACTTGGCGAATGAGGAATTTAAGAAACGCGCTTGAATGACATAGTAGTAGATACATACATACATACGTACAAACCTATAAAGAAACAGTTGCTAGTTTTTGTATTTTGTTTGTTTTTGTTTTGTTTTTTTTTTCTTTTGTTTTTTTTTGTGTTTGACTGGAAATTAATTTGTAACTTATATTATGGTTGTTGGTGTGGTTGTTTGTTTTAAGTGCATATTTAAAGGTTTAAGGTTCTTTTTTTTTTAGATTTTTCTTAAATTTTTTTCATTTGTTTTATGTCACTTAAAAAATTACATTAGTAAAATGTATTTTAAAACTGATGCGAACGTTGCCATTGCATTCGCTATAGCATATTACTCGCTCTCATCCTCTTCGTCCTCCTCGGAGGACTCTTTCTTCTTGGCCTTCTTTGCGGGCTTTGCGGCCACCTTCTTTCGCTTCTTGGGCGCACCGGAATCGGTGCCACCATTCGCCTCGTACT
This sequence comes from Drosophila colorata, assembly GCA_035041545.1. Taxonomy (NCBI): domain Eukaryota; kingdom Metazoa; phylum Arthropoda; class Insecta; order Diptera; family Drosophilidae; genus Drosophila; species Drosophila colorata. Next base: position 950,267 of record JAWNLD010000453.1, read on the forward strand.
CCTTTACCGCCTTATTGTAATCCTCCTTCATTTTGATGGCTTTCTGTTCCCATTCCTAATCGAATAAAAATAAGTATATATAAAATAACCAAAAAATTAGCATTCAATTAGTGAAGTGTTAATAGAGCAATTACTTACGGTCTTGTCTTTCAAGCCGCGCCACAGTTCCCCGCCTCGCTTGGCAATATCTGTGACTTTGCTGCCGGGATTTTCCTTTTTGATCTGTTCGCGGGTCTCATTGAGCCACAGCATATACGCTGACAGGGGACGCTTCGGACGCTCGCCGCTCATGTTTGCTTTTATTTTGTGGATTTGCGGTGGTTTAATTCAAATGTTGTATTTGCTCTCAGAGTTTTTGTGTTCTGTAAACGAATGAAAGAAAATGCTTAGTCGAGCAGTCAAAACAAATATATACTTAAATGAGGCTGTTCCTCAAAGTAGGCTATGAAAAGTTGTAAAGCGAACATTTTTGACAGCAATATCAAAGTCTATTTAAATTTAAAAAAAAAAACACAAAAAATAAATTCCTTCAAGTATTGTTTTAGTTGCACAGTTCGAGAAATAAAACCATAATTTTCCACTTAATAGAGGTAAAATTAAAATTAAATGGTTTGCGCAATTTTTCTGTCAATAAACAGGCCGCTACCGGAAAGCCTCTTAAATATGCAATAATTGCATATCGGAATATATAAACGTTCATCAAATATTTGTGCATATTGTGAAGGCAACTGTACCCTGCCACACAAACACACACACACACACACACATATATATGTATATAGGCAGCACACATATGCAGGCTGCAACCTTTTTTATATGCACATAAGCTCGATTATTATATGCACATGCCTATGTATTTGGTATATAATTTACTCAATTATGCAATTGTGTGGGGCTGATTGGAATTCACTTTTGGTGGCAATGGACCAATCCACCGAAGTACATACCACACCTGTACATATGTGAAAACAGGGCAATGCACTTTAAAATATCTGTAAATAGCTGTCCAGTTCTACATATGTTATAGTATGTGTGTATATATTTTTCGCATATGCCTGTGTGTATATATAGAGGCCAAAATCATAGCAATCATATTATTTGATGGCTGCTGACTTTGATTTTCAAGTCGTAAAATAAATAATTACACATTTCCAATCCGAATTTTTTATTATTACCATAATCGGATTAACCCTTAAGATACCATATGGGAGAGCAAACAAGCAGCTCGTAATGCATGTTTAGTCTGAGGCACAACCCCAAAAACTGCGCATACGTTATGCAAATTCCGTTGTCGGAAGGAGCAGCATCGTCATCAACATCATCGTTGTCGTCATCATAATCATCATCATCATCATCGGCAGGCAGCGTCAGACAATCGCCTCCATGCACTTGACCCAAATACTGAGAAATACTGACAAATAACGCAACGCGCACGAGACAGCGACAGCGACAACGACAACGAGAACAACGACGATGACGACGACGATGACAACGACGACGACGACGACGACGACGACGACGACGATGACAGCGACGACGACGCTGCTGACGGGGTGCTCTGGCAATTGGGTTAACAAACCACAGAACTGAGGACTTGCACAGCGCACAGTTGGAGCACAGCACAATAAATCAACGACGCCACGGCTGCTGCCTGCTGGCTGGTGGCAGGTGGCAGGAGGCAGGCAGTAGGTGGCAAGGCCTGCAGTCCTATCAATCACAAAGACAAATCCAGGCGCTGGTCAGCCAGCAACAACTGCGCATATTAGCTGAATGCAATAAAAACAACAACAACAACGACGACACCCACATTCGCTGTCCGAGTGTGTGCGTGTGTGTCTGAGTGCTGGATACTGCAGCAACAGGGCAATGGTGGCAAAATTGTTGTTAGTTTCACGCGCGCAACTGTGTCGCCCGCAGACTTGCCCCATCCTTGCCCCAGCGCGCCACATAACATAAGCATTTCTCCAGGACTGCTTTCCTGCACAGACACCCACGCAATGACGTTGTCAATGCTGCCACACGAGGCAGCAACACGTGATGCACAACAGCAGCAGGGAGCAACCTCCTGGGTTATGCATAGACATTCCTGGTAACGGGGCGTGGGTAACACCAAAAGATTCCTGTCGGATATACACGTTATGCACACATACGAGCATCTATATATATATTATATATAATATGTATATACCAGTATGGGAAGCCACCTACAAAATCGAAAGCGAAATACGTTTTGTCTGGCGAAGAATATGCGTGTGCATGTGTGTGCGTGAGTGTGCGTAGGAGATGTCAGCAATAGATAGGTGTAGAAGTAGGTAACTAGGCAGTTGCTATGTTATTTATGCGTATGCGTAGAGAGCGAAACTTTAATATTAGTATATGGACGACAGGTCACAGTAATCCAGTTCACAGAAATGTTGTGCGTGAACGGATTAGGAGTTGTCAAAAAAGGACAATATGTCAAGCGCAAAAAGGTAGGCAATAGTTTTATTTATAACCAAATTATTTTTAAATAAATAAAACTAATTTTTTTTTTTTGTAAACTCAATTTTTAACATTTATCTTAACTTTTGAAATATGTATGAATATTTAAAAATAATGCTTGAAATATATAGTTTTGAAAATTTAAATTTATACATTTTTAAATTGTATCTGTTAAGTGTCTTTATAAAAATAGTGTATCAAAAACTGTTATTAATAAAAAAATTTTTAATACATTTTTTTTCATTCCAACCATTTCAAGCACTGAAAACTGGTGGAAATATCCAGTTTCCGCAAATGGTTACTTTCGGCAAAAAACTGTATGTAAATTACATTTTATATTAATACTCAAAAAATACGATCAAAGATTGCACTCAAACTTTTAGAAACAATATTTTTGTGGCAATAAGGAAAGAGTTAAAAAGTTGCTCAACCATGTACTCTTTGTATTATTATCATGAATGTAATTATACTACCATAGATACCGGACAACTGTCCAATTGATTAGCAGGCTTTAGTCAAGTGCACAGTTTCTAATTAATATATAAATTCAACAGCACCATAGAAATGATTGACAATCTTTTATTAGTCATATCAGCAGACACAAAGTGTGCGTACGAGTCCGAGCTGAACTAAAAACATGACAAAAGCTGTGGACGTTACGCATACGCAGCGTGGTACGACTTCCCACACAGCCATGCATAATAGATAGCTGGCTGGGGACAACGAACACGAATGAAAAGCAAGGAAAGGACAACAAATGATATTAAATAGCATACAAAATGAGGTAGGGTCGACATTATAGCGTTGATCTAAAATTGAAAAGCACCCAACGCCAACGCCAACGCTGACGCTGCCGCTGCCGCTGCTGACGTAGCTGCCGACGTCACTGCTGCCGTCGCAGTCAAAGTCAAATGGATGAAATGTGAAATTGTTGAAAGGAATACAGTATACGGTCTACGGTATACAAATACAAATACAAATACACACAGGCATAAAATTACCGCTGCCTCGGCGGCGTCGGCTTGCGCTTATCTATCCTATGGGCGGGCATTGTGTGTGTTTATGGCATTTTTAATACCGACAACGCAGCTGCTGACGGCGACTGCGCTGCTGCGCCAGTTGGGACGCTAAGTGGTTGTTGTCTGCACAGCACAGCATAGCACACAGCATAGCAGTGTAACCACCCAAACCACCCGAACCACCCAAAAACAACGAACCCAAACTGTAAAATTGTTGCCAGAATGCGACTTTCAGTTCGAGCTTGTGCGCAGTGACAGCATTTTAGGGTAGATACTTTTACAGGGATTTGCGCAGTGGATGTCGACAGGGCAAACAACCGTTATATGTGACTATATGTATGTGCTTATAAATGTCTGTATTGCGTGTGTGTGTGTGTTTGTGTGTGTGTTTGTGTATCTATGTGAGTGTCGCTTACCGTTAGAGAGCGTACAGTGGTGACTTTTTATAGCTTTGCCACAACGTTTGGCTGACTGATATAATTTGCTAAAAGTTTTCAACTCAACTTTTTCGATAAGTGTAGCTTACATGAGCTGTACAGTCGTGGCACAGATTATGAGCATACCACTTTTTTGTGCTGATATAACAGCAAAAACTTAGCTTTGAAGCTAGAAATATTGATCGTTAGTTTACTATTCAAATAAATGTGATTAATTATTCAAAAATAATAGTTTTACAAATTTTTACAATACGCGAGACTTTAAAACTCATATTCCTGACTATTGCTATTGAGAAAATGTTAATATTGCTTGTAAAAGCATTTTTATTGCTTTATTGCAGTGCCCTCTTTCAACGCAATGGAAATCTCACAAATGGAAATTGTAAAAGCTCAAAGCAGAATGCCTACATATGCTTAAAATCTCGTGTTCTGTTGCTGTTTGATTCAAAGCCAAAAACAATTCTGATAAGAAATACTCATCTGAAAGCGGTGTTTGTGATTAGCTAACAAAAGTCGAGGGTAAGCAAAGAGAAAGAGAGAGAGAACTAAAGATTTGAAAAAAAAAAAAACAACAAGTGCATGCACACACACACACACACACAGACATAAATCATTTGATAGGCGATGATCGGCATGCGACAGCGGCTACAACAACAAGCGACAACTGAACAATAACAAGGGCAACAAACACACTAACAAAGTCGACGTCGACGCGAGCTTTTGACGTGAGCAGCAGCGCTCGCGAACGCTTTCAGTTGGCTTGGAAGACAGATCTGTGACGGGGTGTTGGCAATTCGCCTGCAAATCTGGGCAATTAGACGATTAGACCGCCATAAGGCGACAAAGTTCGTTTTGAGGAACTAGAAAATGGCGCGGAAAGAGCTTTATAACCATAAATTGCGGCACGCTGCTAGTTGAATAGTATTGTTACCCTCTCTTTCGGTCTGCCGCTCTCTTTCGGCAGGTAGGGTGTCAAACTGTTGGCGCCATTTTTAGTTTGCGTTCGAGTGTTCGCGATACGAGTGCATAAGCAAATCGCGCGCGCGAAATGCAAAAAAAAAAAACATAAATAAACAATGGGAAACAAAAATAACATGCGGAAGCTTAGCCAAAAAAGCAACACCTACAGTTATTAGAAGTATAACAAAGTGAAAGAATAAAATAAAGCTAAACTTGGATTTATCATCTAAGGTCACTGATTAATAATAAAAAAAATATATGTACACGGATATATAACAACATAAAGCACGTGCGAATCTTCATTTTCCTGATAACAAACACATATAATATCTTGAATTTTCATCATTTTTAACTAAGCAAATTTAAATATTTTACATTTAGGAAAAAACTATTTTTTTTAAATAAAAATTGTATTGTTTTTTGTTTCCCAAGTTTCCCCTAAAGTTAAAAATATAAGAATGGAACTTTTACTTCTAAAACTTGGCTTAATAAATTATGTTGACTTGGTTTTTTCTATTTAGATATCGTTAATAAATATATATAATTTAGTTTCAGTAAAGGAAGCTTATTATTATATTTAATGAATATTGGATGCAATAATAATTAAATCGCTGCAATTACAAGTACTGATGAAGACTGCCTGCACTTGAGGATCATGATAAATAATTTAAAGTTATCTGGTTTTAGTTGTTTACATATCTTGCTTAATTATAGCCTTCAGCTGAATTTAATAATACTTTTATTGCGAAAAGAAATTGCATTTATTCTAACCCCCCCCAGTTTTGAAAGTTGTTATGGAGAATTCACTTGCCCGTTAACCAACAAACTCAATTACCAACCACATTTCACGGTCAAACATCATATACAAGAACAGAATTCAGTCCGCTGTGCAATTTTGCGCACGCAGCTGAAAAATGCAACCTAAGCAAAATAAACATGGGAAAATAGCAATAGGGACTGGTAGCGGGAATGGGAAACGTGACCACCGACAGCCGGCGAGACTTGGCGACAATGGCAGCCCTGTGATAACGTAGAAGACGCATCGCAATGAAATGTAAAAACAACTGATGCCTGATCAGACAATGCACTGGAGGATTAGACGGAAAGTCCACAGCACACATGCTACATATGCCTCAAGTATGCGCCCAGGGAGCACCACTTAGAGCCAGACCCAGCGAAGCCGTCGACAGGTGGGTGGGCAGCAACGGGCGCCACACACAACCGCTAACCAACTCCAAGCCAGGCCTGCAACAATAACTGAAATCGAAAACGAAATGCAAAGCAGACACACGGTGTTGCTCCAAAACACCGTGGACGTTGGGCCGTTGAATATAACTACAGTCGCGGGCTATAATATTGTGCAAACATTTGACATTATTCAAATCTTTACTATACGATTTATGTGCTCTAAAATACAATTGGATTAAAGAGCCAATCTTATAAATTAAAACTTAGAAATTGTATTTATTAAATATTTGTTATTTATGTTTACAAACTTTTATTGATTTACCCCTCAAAATAAATTGTCTACTAAATTATTTGCATTATTTAATATTACTTTAATTATGAACTCATAAATGATGACCTATTGTGAAAATACAATAACTGATAAATGTTTTTGAAAAATCAAATTTATAATTGTAAATCCAATATGCTAGGCACTGCTGAGCAATTCAACTGTTAATCAATTAAATTGATGATAACATCGACTAACAATTTCACAAAACTAAACAACAACAGCCCACCAATTCAGAGGTCGTACAACTAATTTGACGCACACTGTAAATGGACGCCCCATGGGCCAAACACTAAACGCCAGTGTAAAAATTATTACCCACCGACGACTAATGAAAAATACTCGTATTTCTGATATCTACGTACTTTGCTTTGGCTGTCGCTGTTGTTGCTCTGCGTTCACTTCACTCTTGGCCCAGCTCGGTCTAGAAATTTTTGCTTCGGACTGGCACTGGCACTGGCACTGGCTCTGGTACTGAACAACACTCTGAACGAACGCTGAACAAAATGTACTGCGAGTGTCTATAGAAAACTGAACTGAAATTTAACTGAAGCAGCTGTACCAAGCAAAGGCAAAGCAAAGCAAAGCAAGGCGAGGCGAAGCGAACCAAGGCAGGCAAACGCAGGCAGGCAGGCAGGCGGCAGCAGCAGCAGAACAGAAGCAGAGGCGAAACATACACACGCAGAGGCGAACCGAACGAACGAGTGAACAGCGAGACCATCAAATAATACACAGAGCCAGAGCCCCAGTGAGCGCAGTACAAAAGTATCTGTATCTGAGAGTCAAACAGCCAGCCAGGCAGCCAACCAACATACAGCGTCGACGACGGCGACGGCGACGACGACGACGACAACAGCGACAGCGACGACGATGATGATGGCAGCGGGCGGGCGGCGAGCGGAGCGAACGCAGGCAGACGGGCCAGTGTATGTAGTTGCCGACAGTGGTGGCAATTTACGTGCGCACAGCTGTCGCTTGTTCTGTGCGTGTGTGTGAGAAAAAATAATTTGCGTTTTTGCGGTGGCCGCAACAGTAGCGTACCTTCAAAACGAACTGACGCTGACAGTGGAATTTGTACCGCGCATGCACAGTCCCGTCCCTGAATATTGGAAGTGTAGTGGAAATAATAATAATCGGAGCGTAGGGAATAATCACAGGGCGTGTAATTACATAAATAATAAAGGAAGGCAGAAAATTTATAAGATATTTTTTGTAGTTGTAGAAATATTTGAATTTTGTTTTAGTTTTCTTTGGTTTTTCTTTCCTGAATATCGATACATTGAATTTAATTTAAATATCAACTTGGAAAATATTTATAAATTTTGCAGCAGTTAAAAAAATATTTGTTTATTTTGAAGAACTTTTAAGAAAGAAAAAAAAAATTTTTGAAAAAAATTCTGAAACTTTTTTGATGTTTGTATGCTAGAGCTATGCTCACACCCCAACCCAGTGTTACCTCACACTCTTTAGCCCTTGTGCCACATATAGGCACGCGCATGTTCGACTATTTTTGACGCGACTGTACGCGTTGGCTGCTTATTGCTTCAGCCATATAAAAAGCGTGGAGCGAACAAGCTTTGTGCGAACGAAATGCCAGTAGCATTTTGCCGCGGCAGCAGCGGCGCCGCTGCCACTCGCCTACCCCTCGCTCCCCTACCATCATTACACCTTTATTTTCCCTCCTATCTGCCGTCATGTCATGAACGTAGTCGTCGTCACATATAACCAAATATGCCACCCACCAGCCCCCTCCCCCTCCCCCCCTCGGCCAGTCCACTATCCTCCTGCCGCCAACACTCACGCGCTCAAATCTACAATAAATACCTGCCTTCTGATGCCCCTTAACGGCCCCGCCCCCCAATTCAAAAGCCTCTTTTTAACTATTATTGTCTCTTAATAACAAATAAATTTTTACAAATTTTACAACACTAAAAAAATGTGCTTAATTTTTATCAAACTGCAGCCAGAAACTAACAGCTATTAATGCGTAAAGATCAGTAGTATACTCCACTTTCGTTTTAATTAGTTGTTGCACTGCTAAATTTATTAGTAATTTGCTATTGAATACTCAGCTGGCGATTTGGCAGCGAATTTTCAAAAAATAACCGTCAATTTTACGCGCGCGCCATTCAAAATTTAAATTCAATACCAACAACAATAAGCAGAAGAAGAACAGCGACGACAACGACAACTGCACGGAACCGAACCGAACAGAAGAGAATTCTGGGAATAGCTACAATATGATTTTAGTAGATGGGTCTTTGATTTTGGGAACTACCAGGCCATTGGCAGGTTATGCGAGACCAGGCCAGGCCAAACCGGAGCCACCTTTTGCGCTTTTGGTATAGCACACATGCCAGAAATTGGGTCGTTAAGTTTATTTTGCAAAATTTTATATAATAAATGGCCACAATGGCGGCGCATTTTGGTCAATTTGTATAGTAAAAACAATGAGAAATCAATCATAGTGAGATAGTTTTCACTCACCCGTACGAAAATGTCGCGTAATTTGCGTTTTAATTTCAGGCCTCGTCGATACACTCGTGGTTATATTTTGTGCACTGGCGTTTTGCTGTTGTTTGTTCACTTTATAAATTTTCTTCTACTAAAAACTCAAGTCAGTTGTGTTGGCTGTGCTCTCGGTCGCTGTATCGGTCTCGGTTTGTTCAGCGTAGTACGTACAGCTTTTGCCTTCAGTGGAATATCAAATACACAGAATGAATGCCAGGCAGCCAGCCAGTCAGCCAGCCAGCAAGCCAGAGGCAGAGACCAAGCACCAAGCACCAGTACGAGTACGACGCAAACGCAGGCAGTGAGAAATGTATCTGTATCTGTACATTTTGTATGCGTGTCTCTGTACGTGAGCGTGTGTGTTTGCGCCTGTATGCGTGCGTATCTGTGTGTGTGTGTGTGTGTGCGCCGTTCATTCGCTCGCTCGGTACGTTTCGTTTGGCTTGTTCGCTCTACTATGTGCGCAAAGCAGAGGCAACGCGGCTACACACAGTACGGCACACATACAGGCGCAAGAGCACACGCACACACAGTTACAGATACACGCCAGAGGCACATGTACGTGTGTATCTGGCCTGGCCCCGCTTTCAATGTATGTGTTGCTGAACAAAAATTTTCGTTCGTTATATGAACACACGGCAGCAGCAGCGGCAATAGCAACAGCAACAGCAACAGCAGCAGCAACAACAGCAGCTACAGCACATGGATGGCAGAGGGGAATGTAGGGAGTTAGGCGGTGTGGAGGGCCAACGGCAACCGGCAATGGCAACAGCACTGAATATGGCTGCCTGCCTGCTGATTGTGGCTGGTTTGCCCTGGCTTGCCCTGCGCCAAAAGGCTTACTTCACAGTCCTAACTAGTTGACTCAAAATTTTGGATGGTAGTCCTCCATGGAGAAAATATGTTTAATTTTTGATTTTTATGCAAATCTTAAAAAACTTGACAAAGTGCCTAGAAATTAAAAAAAAACATAAATAGCAAATTGTTTAAGCCCTTTAAATACATAATTACAATGGGTAAAAAAAAAAAAAAAATACTTTAAATCAATTTAGTAAAAAAATTGTAGCATCAAAATTTAACTAATTTAATTTAAGAATTTCTTTCACTATCAAAAATGAAAATTTATATAATATGTGCTGTTATATTAAATAGTAGAATTATAACATCTAAGATTATTTATTTAAAATTTAAAAAAGTTTTTAAAATGCCAAATTTCAAGAAAAACATTTGAATATTTTATAATATATATATATATATATTTTTTCTTTTTGATATTGATTTTAACCAGGCTAGTAATATGCTTAGATAGTGCACATTGGACAAAAAAAAAATGTAATTTATTAAGATAAGTAGTGTATATTAATCTGTTGATATTTATACATAGCTAAAAAAATTTTAGATCAATGAAATAATTTTTAAATCAGATCTTTAAGGCATATAACTATGTGTTAGTCATATAACTAAGAGTTAAGTTTAATTATTTTAATTTCAGTTATATATGTATATATTAATACACGAAAATCTTTGCTACATTATCTTCATCAATTGCATATGGAAACCATAAAAGCTCATTTAGTGTAGCGCACGCTACATTTCGACCAGTTTGAAGCATTTCGCTTGTATGGCGCTGACTACAGTACGAGTATCTCGCTCTGGTGAGCCCACAGCCGCAGTCAGAGTACAGCCAGTAGCAGAGGCCCGCAACGAAAGTACGTACGAAGCAAGCGAGCCAACGAGCAAACGAGTGAAATAGGCAGCGGCAAATGCAGAAGCAGAGCCAGCAACAGAGGGGAGCTGGGTGGCCGGAGAGGGGAGTGGCGGCAACGGCAACGCCGATGACGGCGACTGCGATGTGTCTGAACGTATCGTTGATGTTGCCATTGCCGTTGCCGTTGTGGTGTGTGTATCTGTATCTATGCGAGCAAACAGCAAACAGCTCACAGCCCCAAAACGGGCCCCCAGCGACTTCGCTGGCACACTGTAAAAATCAATGGGCCCCATTCGGTGTAGGGTACAACACGTCCAGGCAGTGGGCCAGGCGCTATGGCAAACACGATGCATTTAGGACGCGTATATGTCGTGAATATCTAAGAGTCCTGCTAAAACTCTTGTTAATTTGATCAGAGTTCCGGGTTAGCTACAAGGGTAAACAAGGTCTTCCAATTAAGAGATTAATGACACTTTATCGTATTTTGGATTCTTATATAGAATTTATTTTATAAGCTTTAAAGACGACTTTTATATTAATTGAATATTGTATATTTGAGAATTTATATATTTTTAAGGCTGAATCTGTGTGATCATAGAAATATAATTTAAGAAACTATTTGCATAGACATAAAAATCAAATTAAAATTTTGAATTTAAAAAAAAAATTGAAGCTCGACTTGAAACTTGGAATAAATATGCTCGCATCATATAATGTGTTAAGAGTTTTTGACTACGCCAATTGGGAGCGGGGCTAATCGATTTAATCTATATACCTCTCAGTTTTGAAGATAAATTAAATTTTGAAAAGGTCGCACAAACCATTTTTCGAATACGCCCACTGCGGGCATGGGAAATCGATCAAATCTATATATCTCCATCAGTTTTAAAGCTAGAGCCACCAAATTTTGAAGAGAGTTTTCTGATGACCTCCTCTAAAGGTCGAAGCAAAAATTGCCGGCCACGCCGACTCCTGACTTCACAAACTACAAAAATGATATTTTACCACATTAATTATAATTAAGACTATTTTCGACTGTTTTAAGCTGTTATTAATTTGTGAACAAATAATTTAATTTAGCTCTTAACAAAATTTTTTTTTTTTTTTTGTAAATTTAAGTAAAATTAGGAAACAAAATTTCAACTGATGTTAGAGCCCTAAGTCCTTTAAAAGAATTATGGATCGAGAAAAAACTTCCAAAAGAAATGTCATGCGTAGAATAAAACAGCCCTCAAATCACTGTAGCCTGGTACTAGGCAACACAATAATCTGTTGAATATATGTACTGCAAATTTACAAAACTGTCGATTAGGTTGATGTTCGCATGGAGCTCGGCCCACAGTGCAGTGGGTCGATGTCGATTATTCCGGCTGTTTGTCGTCTCAATGCAGCTATATATACGCATATATATATACGCGTATACCCCCGCATCAGTGTTCGTGTCTGTGTAACAGAACCCCGCACCGGAGCCAACGGGCCGTTGACATCGGGTGGGTTGGGGGTGTAGACTCGGCCCGCTCTGGCTGCGCTGCTGCTGTTGCCGTTGCCGTTGCTCTGAGGCAAGAGACGCGCCTGATGGCTGCAGTCGCTTCGGTGGTGGCAATTGTCGGCTGTATCAACGGGAATACATGCTCGGGCTGTATGCAAACCAGGCGGCAGCGGCAGCAATGGAAGCAAAAGCATTGGCCGAGCCAACAGCAGCAGCAGCAGCAAACGAAGGAGCGAACGAACTAACGAACCGAACGCACACTCGACAGGATGTAGATATAACAAGCCTGTGTGTGTGCGTCTGTGTGTATGTGTGTGCGTCGGTGTGTGCGCGTGTGTGTCCTTTCCTATGCTGCGTGTGCAAGAGCATCGAAGCAAAGTGCAAACTGGTGGGCACATAGTATAGGGCGCGAGTAGAGCATTAAAGCACTCGAAGAGCATATACCCTCTTTCCAGAAAGGTTTCATTTAATAAGTATATTAAATGCATAATTACATATTAAATGAGCTGATGAAAATAAATAGTAATTACTGATATAATTAAATTATGCATAATTAGAAAATGTCGCCCTATTTATGAAATTATATATTGATATGGATAAAAGTGGAAAGTAACAATTATCACATTTTCTACAAGTCCTAAAAGTACATTTTATTAAATGATGGGTAGAAACAGGGCGTTCCCTTACTCAAAGAGCTAAATGCCGGCTTAAAGCCGAACCGGTTCGAGCCGTGAATTCCAACTTTTTTGTATGGCTTATTTCATAATAGTTTTGTGCATTATAAGTTTATTATATTTTTATATTATTTAAAAAAAGTGATGATTGAAACCAAAACCACAATTATCAAAATTAATTAAGCTTTACGAACCGAATCTAAATGCAAGGCAACGCTTTGAGCCCAAATAGAAATACAACAAATTTAAAATAAATATATATTAAATAAAATGATTAATCTCAAAGAGAAAATGTTTAAATATCAGAAGGAATTGGTATATTTACGAATTTAATTCAACAACAATTTATATACTAGTGTTCTTGCTGATTTTAAAGAGTTTTTTTTATTTGAAATAAACAATTTGCAAGTATTCAAGTATCAATTGCCACTATCTTTTTATCGAAACAAAAATTTCGAAAATTAAAAAAAAAATACTAAAACGACGAATTTTAGCCTATAGCTTGCCTTCACAACAGTTAGCTTTAGGTTTTAATTTTAAGCTAGCATTATATAGTTAAACAAAATAAATAACTTCAGCCTCAAACTTTCTAAAAATTAAAAAAAAAAAATTCTTGATAGTAATGAATTTCCCAAAAATGTAGGGTAATTTTCCTAAAAACTTAAAACAGTTTGTTTTTTGAGTGTAGTCTGGACCAGTTTAGTTCAAGTGTTTGATTATATTATAGAGAATTGAAATTCGTGTTGGTCGCTCGCCTTGCTATATTGCATCCGATTGCCTCTGCCCTCTGTTTGGCACATGAACAGGCAACGATGAGGATGGCATAGTTTGTCAGCTTAGTTGCATTTGTGCGTGATTCTTGGGTTTCGCATATGTCGCTGTGTGTGCTGCCGTTGGTCCCTTACAGAACTGGCTGCCTTGGGCAGAATCTTGCAGTTTTCATGCACACTCAAACACACACACACACATAAATATACTTTAGTTGGGTGCTCACAGCAGGATGGCTTGGCCTGGCAAGGAGATGGTCAGAGTAGAGTGGCAGGCACTTGTTGTCGTTGCTATTGCTGTTGCATGTTGTTGTTGCTTTTGGTTTTTTGGTCCACTGGCGTCTTCTTGTCGTCGCCTACTTGAGCCAATATGCTTGCCATATGGATGCAATGTATCTTTAACGTTTACCGTTACGTTATGCTTGCGCAATGCATACTTAATATCCATATTCACAAAGCCAGGACAATAAAATTGTGATATTATGCAAAGTTTCAAATAGTTTCCCACTCCATTTGCATATTGGAAAACTTTGCAGTCTCTAATTGGTCATTTTTTTGGTCGCATTGTTTGGTCGCATGAATAGAATCGGTGCTTTATTGAAGATTTGAGTGATTCAACTTGAATCATGAGTTACCAAAGAGATTTGATTTGATCAAAAGTCCATGTATATCTTATTGAAATTGAGATAAATTAAAAATTGTGCTTAAAAATTTAGAAAGCAGATGTTACTGTTAGGATTTATTTATGGTCAAGTTAGAATACGATTTTTAATCTTGGTTTTTTTCTTGAGAACTGCATACAAATTTCAATATTTTTAGAAAATTAAAAAGCTCTAAATTTATTCAATTTATGCACATCATCTTAATATCGAATACCGGATATGATCAACCCGCGAGCTATAAATAGCTCACTAAATCGAGAAAGGTACGAATTTAATTACTCTGAACCCAAATCGTGCTATATAGTATTTACCAGCACAGGTAAAGTTCGACCACCTGAAGCTGTGGCATGTGAAATTGTTTTCTTTGCTGCGTAATGGGTTCCCTACTGGTACCGATTCTGGTCGCTGCGGTTGTTTTTGGCCTCGCTATATTGGCGCTCGGTTCGCACGAACAGCTGATGATGCATATAAACGCTGAGTGGGAGAAGTGAGTGCTCGCAAATATGCGGATGGGCTGCTGTTTGGAGGGCGATGGCATGTGCACGCTTTGCTGTGACGCTGCTCGGCTGTAGTTCGGGGCCGGTTGGCCCCAAACAGCCAGACAGCTGGGCAGACGGGCGGACGGTCAGGCCGACTGGGCCCATACGAGGGCGCGAGAGAGATAGATAGCCGGAGAGCCCCACAGAGTCTTTCAAAGGCCAAGTTCAGTATCTTAAACACATTTCATGTGGTACCTATTGTTATGGCCGAGTGTGGCTGGCGATGCCGTCGCGCGATTTGAAAACAACAACAACAACAGCGGCAGGACTCGCACTCCAACTCCAGCTCCAACTTCGACTCGAACTGCGCTGTCTGCTCTGATTCTGGGCCATGCAGCCGCCTCCACCGCTGGCATGTGACCCAATTTCGTTGGCAAAGTGCGAAAGTGAAGCTCTGAACTTTATGGAGTTGCCGTTGTCGATGCATTTCCATATCAAACCGTGTCCATGGGCGTTGGAGGATGAAAATTTACCAGATATGGACAATGATCTCTAGAAAGCTTGGGAATTTATGATAAAGACAATTAAGTTTAAAGTATCTACACATACTTTTATTATTAAACTAAAAACTATTTAGTTTTTTATGGGTCACATATTCGGATAAAAAGAGAGAATAGTTTGTTAAATGAAAGAAATATTTCATTTGCAAGTTGGTTTTTCGGGTGTCATTCCAAAGCGACTTGTTGAACCTAACTGGCACAGTGTAGGGCATTTTGTTGTTGCAATGCTCAGCGCCGTCCAGAGAGCCGATAAGCATGTGCTTTGCTCGTAAATACAACACAAATGAAAACAACAAACAACCGCAACAACAATCACAGTCAGCAGTTCGTTGTCGCTGTCGTCGTCGTTGTTTTCGTCCGGTTTTCGCAGTTTCTCTTGACGAGTCTGAGTATTGAACGACGATTTCAACACATACGTAAGCATCTACTTATATACATAAATATATATGTATGTATATTTATTATATAAGATATACATATGTTTATATAAATGCATATGTATTTATGTATGCTGCAAACATGTAATCCAACTTCGCTGTTGTCGCTAATGCCAACGGATGCATGTGAGTGTGCGCGTGTAGGGTGTCTGTGATTCATGCTGGCCGCCTTTGCCAATATGCCAATATGCCAAAAAGACAGCTAGTTTGCCCCATAATTTACAATTTTATGTTATAGCGCGCAAATACGACGATACGGCACAGCCTACACTCACCCACACAATGACACGCAGCCACATTCACGCACCGCTCGCTCACTCAGCGTCTCTCTTCAGTTGCTCAGTTGCGCGCTCGCTCGCTTTGCTTTGCTTTGCCTGTTTGTTCGCTGCTCTTAGCTGCCGTGCGCTAGCAAGCGAAATATGTGGTACAGTACGGTTTGCCTTCATTGCTGTCTCTGTTTCGGTTTGCTTTTGCTTTTGCTTTTGCTTTTAGATGTACACTTGCCTTGTGCTTTGGCATTTGCTTGCTTTGTTTATGTGGCTATGCGATGTTTTATGCTTTTGTCAGTGGATATTGGCCCGATTTTTGTTTGGTATCAAGCAAATTTCAACATTTGCATTCCTAATTACACATCGAGTCAATATACAGAGTCACATAAAAGTATTGGCACATCTTGCATTTTTGACTTTACTGCTATTTTGCAATGCTTTGGTAATCATTTATTTCCCTGAAACAGTTTTTTGTATACACCCTAACAAATTACCAAACTAACTACCAAATTTGATATTAAAGAATTTTTATTTTAATTAATTTTAATAAAAGCCCCCTTTCACTGCTCATAAGCTATCGTTCTTAAATTAGCTAAAATAATACTTCATACACCTACATAACTCCCAGAGTTAGGGTTACTTTTCTAATTAAACTCCAATTGCTTATAGATAGATTGCAATTAATTTGTAATAAATCACAAATAAACTCTTATATACACTATAATATACAGTTATAGTTTCCAGTTTCCTGTAAGCCCTTAAGTACACATATATGTTTATATATAGTTTGCGGAGCTATCTTATTTATACCCGGAACCTTTACGCTGTACCTTTAACACGATTATTAGAATAAACCAACCCATTTCCGTGCACAGTTTAGAGAAACAAGTTTGGATCTGTCGTGTCCCCGCCGATCCTGCGACGCTCCATGGACAGCATATACTGAATTTTGGACTGCATAATCATCGCATTCGAGAGGGGCATGCTGCGCAGTTGGGCAGCGACGCTGAGTCCGAAGAACGTGAACTCATCATCGCCCATGGCTTGCAGCGCCCGCGTTCGCTCCACCAACGAAGTGGTTGTGGGTGGCAGCGAGGTCACTTCGAGTATTTGTGGTGCTTGGACCGGGGAGGACGGCTGGGCTGGCGGCGTGATCAAACGCAATGGGGGTGGGGGTGTCAGCGCGGGCATTAGGGGTAGCGCCGTTGTGGGTATGATCACCTGTTGATCTGGTTCCAGTTCCACTTCCATTTTAATTTCGGGCTTGTCTTCGCACTCTAATGGAAGCAGTTTAATCGGCTTCAGGCGTGGCAATTTGATCTGCAGTCGCTTCAGCGGTGGCGACGGAACCAGCACCAAATCGTTATCCGATTTCTGTTGACGGAAAACATTTGAACCGAAAAAAATGCTGATGGCAGTGAAATTGTTTTTACCTTGTCCAGAAACTCAGCCAGAAACTTGTGCAGCGGCGCGAACCAGGGAATTTTGGGCTTGTACTTTGGATTGGCCCTGATCTTCTTGAGCTCCTGATGGTACCCGGTGCGCATATTCTTGATCTTCATTTTGACGCCCTGCAGTGTTAGCGGGATTTCGTTTGGCTCCGCCTCGGCGTTGATGCCGAGCTGAATGCGCTTATAGGCGGCGTTCCGAGCACCCCACAAATAGGGCCGACGGTTCCATAGGCACGGCTCGCGGCTGTAAAGCTCCACGAACTTTATCTGGCGCTCGTCGGTGAAGCGAAATGTTAGCCGGCCATCGGTCGTCATGACCACACAGGTCTCGAGCGGGGCGTTCAGGTGGTGGGGAAAATGCAAAAACCGTTAGGCAACCGCGCGCTCGAAATGCTTGCTGAGAACTGCCGCCAGCCGATTGTCGCTTTTGCTGCCAGCAGCTTTCTGTTTTTGGCGTTCGGCTCGCGTCGTGCTCGTTCCTGAAGCTTTCGCTTTGCTTTGCCTTTGTTTTGTTTCGTTTTGTTTTGCTGCCAACTCGTGTGTCTGCTTCTCTCGCCATTCTTCGTGCGCTTGCACGCGCTGAGGAACGGCAAGCGAACAACTTGAATAGCAATTATCGATAGCTGCTGGCAGCCGATTAACGATTAAATGAATTGTTTGGAATTGAATGCTTTGCGAACTTTGCCTGCTTTGGCAAGTGTAAAGCATCAACAAGTAAGTACAGTGCAGTCGGGTGTAACCGACTGCGCAATACTTGTTCACATTGCATTAACGGCTGAAAACAATCGAAGACGTTCGTAATTATTATTGTTTTTTTTTGGAAAAATAGCGATATTTGTAATTTGTGGGGGCAAATTTGGTGTCCTAGCTATAAAATTGTGGAAGATAGGGATTTTCGCGGTTAACCAATCTTCCAATACATATAGATTAAATCGAATTGACACGCCCACAAACAAATTTGAGCACTTTCGAGTCACTCGCTTCAATAGCGGCTAACAAAATTACGTTCACACGCACACTGCACAAACCCAATATACTCTTTTCACTTCTTGAACCAGCATAAAACTGCATCTCTATTTTACTTCAAATTAGCAAGTTCAATCAGACTTCAGGAAATTAATCTAAGTCCATGTTGTTGGCTGTCAAATCCGGTACATAGAATAAAGGTGCTGCTAAATTGCAGTAACTAATATTAGTTTATATTATTTATATTAGATGTATTTAGGCAACTAATAAAGGAGGATCCGGGTTCGAATCCCAGGCGGAGTATGGATATTGTATTTGTATTTGTCTTTAACGAAGGCCATAACAGCCAGTACTTTTTTTTTTAATAATTCGCTTGATAGTTCATAGCTATATGTTATACTTTAAACAATAATAACAAGATTTTAGAAAATTGTATGCAGCTTATTTGAGAAATTTCTGATCATTGCACAGAGAAGCGAATGCAATTCTCCCTACTGCATTGTTATGGCATTACCTACTCTGAGGGTCCTACCCTAAGTAATTTCATGTGAACTCTAAGATTTCAGCCTAAAAAAAGGAGATGCTGAAAATGCAGCTAAGAAATGAATCGCACGCAGCCTGCGAAGCGAGTCCTTTTGCTCTGCCTGTCAGCTTCAGCTTCAGCCTGCCTGCCTGCCTGCTTTACATCTCCTGCTCGTCCTTTCGTGCTATCCTTGTTGCATTGTGAACTTCAAACGGCGCGTGACATCGTTATCCTTTGTACGGCCCGGCAACCGTTACTGCCTCTGCTGGAGATTTACACGCAAACAGCATCAACTGCAACGCCATTTTTCCTCTAGGTTTTTTTTTAGTTTTTGCCAGCGCTCTTCTCTCTTATGGCGGGAAATTGCTCCGCAGCCTCTCCCTCATAATATGGGTGGTAACTGGCCGCCAAATCTCTGCAACGTTTAACCCTAAACCGGACATGCAGCAGACGTAACGAGCAACCGTTACAGTTTTTAAAACTTCCCTTGTGCTCTTATTGATTGCAACGGGGATCATAAGATTTTACACAAAGTACGGAAGGTTCGCATTCTGAATGGATTGTGATTTATGAGAATTAATGTTGTCATTTCTTATCTGATCCAAATCTAAATCTAAAAATAAATATCTTAACATAACCACATGTTAATATTGTTTTTATAATATTTTTAACGGATCCCCGTTTGATCTGTTACCTAAACAATTAGACAACTCATCTACCGAGAACTGCTATGATATCATATTTTCAACTATTTCAATATTTATATCCATTAATATTCGAAATCAATGTAGACCTCTTCTTTTACGTCAAATGGGGCTTTAACTTATATGCCTGAAATCGTACAGCTCAGGCGAAATATACATTTAGCTATTGAATTTGCTACTGTAAACAACACAAGCCAATTTTAAAAAAATTTATATTTGTATTAAAGTACATATATTTGTTGTATCTCATGGAGTATCTTCAGTTGTGACGTCAGCGTGCAGTTTCAACCTTGTTTTTGTGGTGCACACAACAGAAAGCTCGTTGCTATAGTCCAATTTGAAAGCATTACACACCAATCGAAGGCCGAAACAGGCGGGAACTGAACGCAAGAAGCATAAAATATCAATTTTAATATATTTAACAGTTATTTAGTGATTTGATATACAACTGCATTTGCGGGTGAGTATTGATTTCATATTCGTGTGAAGTTCATCTCTCAGCGATAAAGAGAATCGAGAAGAAAGATTATCTCAATTGCTCGAAGCAAAGCAACGAATATGTGAAATTCATACATAAATACATACCTACATATGTATATTTTAATGAACATGCACGAGCGATGCTCCTGTTTTGCGTGTAAAATGTGTTTTCACATTCGTTCCTTACTATAATTTTATATTTTTGGCGCCATTTTTAAGTGATGCCTCAGTCAGAGCTCTTTTTGTATGTACCAGTGAGAGAGCCATGGGCTGTGCTCGCTTATGACGTGAGTGTATGGGAACTCCAGTTATACCAAAAATATATGGGGCATATTGAACAAATTAAAGGTGGTTCATATTAGTTGGTTGGCTAATTTGTATTTGTTTTTATTGCAAATGCGCTTTGTGGCCGCCATTTATTCCATTTACATTTCAAACACAGTTTTATTCACGTTATTTTTGTTTTTACATGGCTTTTATCAGTGATTCTGCTTTAGTAGCATGCTTCTTACTTATCTCACCGAGTTTCTCAGATAATTTGCCGGCTGGTTTTTTCTCTCGCTCTCTTGCGAACACTCTTATAGATATGTTTGCGTGTCGTGAGACGACAACTCACAACCAACACGAAACAAAAATACCAAATTCTTAAGTTATTAAAGTTTAGGAATAAAACGTACGGCTAATTAAATGCTTACTAATTTTTATTTTAAATAAACAAAACTAAACATGCACATAGAAAAGTTGAAAAAAGGCATCGAGTCGTGAATTTCTCATGTGCACGTTGTGTCACGCACTCATCTTAGTTTCTCGTGTTGCCTGCGTCGACTGCGGCGCTCTCACCATTTCACCAGCTGGCAGCTGCTCGCTTTCGTTATGACGGTAGATGCCAAGTCCGTACAGTTGAAGTTGAGCAGCACACGAGAAAGGTTGGTTGAGTTCTTAAATGAATTTGTGATAAATATAAAAAAATACATTAAGTGGAATAAAAAGTGAACGCACAAGACAATTGTATATTTAACAAAAAGTGCAGTGAGCGAACATTTGCTAAGACAATTAGAGAAAACAAGCATTTAGAGTATATTCAGCTGCCGTCTAGTGAGCACGCTTCAGTTCGTAGCTGCGAAAAGTGCGACGCTGCTGTACCAAGAGACCAAAGCGTTGCCATTTCGGATTTTTTTTGCTCGCTGTGAGCGACGCCAAGTCAAAATGGCTGCCTAGGTCGTTCATTTAATTAATTTGGCATAATTTTGCTTAAAACTTGCATTAATCTCTTGGCAAATTTTTATATTTTGTTTTTTGTTTATTGACGCGCGCGTTTCACGAAATGCGCGCCTTTTTAGCTTATTCACATATTTTACTTTGTTTCCGTATTTGTATTTGTTTTTACCCTACATTTAACCGCGTTTCCTCTTTGCTTCGCACATTTGTGCGCTCTCTCAAACACTCTCTCCCGCTCTCAGACAAAATGCCCAGCCGGCAATTTATCTGCTGCCAACGTCGCTGCCGCGCTGCGTGACCAACGTTTGCTGGTTTACGTTTCCTTGCCTTTCTGCTTGCTTCACTCAGTACAGTTGAAGTCGGCAAAGAAACGTGAAAGGTTGGTAAACGCAAGCAACGTTGTTACTTAAGAAAAATTTGTGTAAGACAAACTAATTATAAAGTGTGACAAATAGTTAGCGATTTCTTGAATTAAATTGCCAACAAGAATATTAATAGATTCATTTAATATAAAAAGCAGGCTGCCTAGTTTTGAAAGTTAAAATTTAGATTTTTTTAATTGCGAGCAATTGACATTTCTTTTAAAACATCCAATTGCGGTTTCATCAGCTATTTAGGCATATTAAGCACACTTTTCTGTGCATTTTCGCCTGCTGTTTGCTTTTCCCCAGTCAAATTTGCTCTTTGTGTAGTACATTTCTCATACAAAACGTCGCTTGGCCTTTTGCTTGTGCAAAAGAGCGCGTCGCATACACGACGCTGCTTGCTGTACCACACTGGCAGGCAGGCAGACGGGCCAGTCTGAGGCAGTACATACAGAAAAAAGTGTTGCCATTTCGGTCTTTCGGCACTCGCTACTGAGGGAGCATGGAAAGAAAATGGCTGCTTTGGTTGTTAATGTTGCAATTTGACATTTAAGCGCTTAATTTTTCGTTCATTATTATTGCAATTAATTTTGATATGTGAATATTGTTAGCTGCGCGCACTCTGCTCCCGCTTCAACTAGAAAGACGCGCGCGCGCGCGCTTTTCTCAACCGTTGACGCTGTCAGTGTGTGCGTGTGTGTAGTATTGCCATCTCTTTTGAGGCGCGCGGCCATTGCTGCATTTGTGTTGGTTGCTCGCTCACTCGTTCGCCTGTTGGTGGTGGCTTCTCTGAGCGGCGGTTTTTATGGTTGTTCTGTGTACATGGCGTGAATTTCTCCTGCAACGGATACTAATGCATACATTTCCTTTTATCCATTTTTATTGCAGCTCATAGCAAATTAATTTAGTAACTTACTACTTACACAAAGACAGAAAAAAAAAATGGCCGACAAACCAAAACGTCCTCTATCTGCGTACATGCTGTGGCTGAACAGCGCTCGCGAGTCAATCAAACGGGAGAATCCCGGCATCAAAGTCACCGAAGTGGCCAAGCGCGGCGGTGAATTATGGAGGGCAATGAAGGACAAGTCGGTAAGTAAAAAAAAAAACCTAAATGTGCAATTACTTATTTATTTATTTAAATTTGAATAATATAAATTCTTATTTTCTAATTTTTAACAGGAGTGGGAGGCCAAGGCAGCTAAGGCCAAGGATGATTACGATCGCGCCGTCAAAGATTTTGAGGCCAACGGCGGCAGCAGTGCTGCCAATGGCGGTGCCAAGAAACGTTCGAAGCCTGCGAAAAAACCAGCGAAAAAAAGCAAAAAAGACGAGTCTGACGACGACGATGATGATGAGAGCGAGTAAGGATCATCGCACAAAAAAGCACCACAAGAACACCATCAGTGGACCTGTCAGTCAGTCAATCGCATTTCGTCTAAACTCCACCTACTCCACCAACCCACACTCCACGTGCACCAAACATACCCATAAAAAACAAATAAATTTAAAAAAACAAAAAACAAATAGTATAGAAATACAAAGAGACCCCCCAATATCAAAAGAAATCGTTGAACAGGAGGAAAGTTGCCGTCAGTACAACACGCGACTAAAGAGAAAACCAACAACACGAACATATGCAAAATTGTATTTATACATAAGAATTTAAGTTTATAGTAGGCGTTTCTTTTAGTATACACATTTACGAGAAGACAAAAACAGTTTTTAAGTCGAGCTCAAGGCATGGCATTCATCATGCCGAAAGAAAACACAAAGAGAAAGAAAGAAAACGGCGAAAACGTTGATGATTTTGTATATCTTGCATAAAAATTTGTAAATTAAACGATAACGTAATTCCATTATAAATAAAAACTACAAAAAATCGAAAACTACAATTGTTCTGAAAACATCCTGTACGTGTGCATACACATACAACACACACACACACCAACACCACACGATGACATTGCTAGGGTCTGCCAGGAGAAACGCGGCTTTTGCACAGTCTATTATATAGATCGATATATACCAATAGCTCTAATGCATAATGTTAAAAGTTATCGAAATGAGGAAAAAGAGTGTACAAACAAGAAAATAAGAAAAGGCGTTGAGAGCGCCTTTTTCACGACGTTCAAAAAACGAACGAAATTTCGCTCAGGTTTTTCGTAATTATTGAACTTTAGAAAGACATCTTTGTTAATCCCTAAAGATGTTGCAGAATAAATCGGAGGATGTATTGCATTTAATCTGTAGTCTTAATTAATACCTATATAATTTAATTCCAATATGAAACAAATAAAAAATAAAATACATTTTTAAATGCGTTAAAAAAGATATTGCGAGTCTATTTATTTAGTTGTATTCTTGACTTGAACTAATATTGATATTTAATTAATATTGGTTTTGCTGTGAATATAAAGGGAACTATGGGATCGCATCCCATCAAATATATATTAGAAGACAGATTTGAATATTCTTCTATTTAATTAACTAATGTCTATATAATGATGCTCGAAGAGATACTTATGATCAGATATATAATCGTTGATGAGGGTCTTATCTCTAATATATTAAAAACACTTAAATAAAGAAAAAAACACATAAAAAAGTTTTTCTTATTTATTGCTTTAAATATCATAATAATTCAATCGATCACTAAATACTAAATGATTTCATCTGCTGCTGTTGGATTTGTTACATTCACAAACGTATCCATAAAAATTCATTAAATATGGGTTAATGTAATTATTTTATCTATGTTGTCGTATGGGACTTTTGCATACAAATACCGTTGTTAGTTATTTTTAAGTTGTTGGGATCATAGATGACTCCGTGGGACTATGAATAACAATGTTAAAGCTAAAAACTAACATTCAACAAAAGCACACAGAAATTCAGATCAACTTTGAATTGGGATTTTATAAAATTATGCGCTATTAGTTTAAGTCATAGGTATACACAAATGTATATATACATAAATATATATATATAAAACAATATTTCAGTGCCGTGCTTTGGATTGGTTCAGGAGCGATACACACACAAATGTTGAAGCTTACATTTTAGACAGTTGTTCACAAAAATAAATTCATGGACTGCTTATAAGAACCAGCAGGAAAACTTAGTTCGATTTTAGAAATTGACAAATATTAAAAGTGGTGCTTAGTTTTTGGTTTCCGCGACGGACAAACAAATCGAAGTTGTGCTTATTTAATTACAGAACTTATAACGAATATGGCAAAAAAAAAAAAACAAAGAATCTCTCTCAGAGCCATTCACAAAACAAAAGATGAGAAAAAACATGGAAATCTGATGTTTTCCCGGCTAGCGTTGCGTGTGTGTATGCAGCAAGGAAACAGACGAAGAAAAAGCACCATCAGGTTGAATCCTGATCTCTTGCGCCACATAAATCTAGCTTAGCGATTCAGCCAAAAGATGGTCTTCAGCACAAAGTACGCGAGGCCGAGGCAGTAGACAATCTTCTCCCGCTGCATGCGCTGCTCGTTGCTGATCTCAATGTCGAGCACGCGCCGATTCAGTTTGGCCAGATGCCGGCGCAGATACAGGATCTCCTCGTGCGGCGTCAACTCGCCCATGGGCGTGCCCTCACGGTGGGCCAGCATCGAGGCATCCAGATTGTTCTGCTGTTGCTGCTGCTGCTGCTGATGCATTAGCTGAGAGCGTTTGCTTGCGCTGCCCGTGGTGAGCTATGGATAGAAAGCAGAGATGTGCGATCATTAGAACTGGGTTTGCAATTTGGCCATAGATCCTAACTCACAGAAAAGTTTTGATAGACCATTGCGTTAAAAAATATATAAATACAGTTGACTATAATAAAGTTTTCTATTTTCTAAAATTTGACAAATCTATAAAAGGGCACATAGTATGTATACAGGTACAATTTAAATATAACGAATATTTTACTTTTAGGGTGTAACCATCATAAACAACAAGGAATTATTATATTATCTACACATTAACTGATTGGGCTAGAAAGCTGAAATTTGAACAGATTCTTCATTTTGGGTCAAAACGAAAAATTTTGAAAAATCGTCCTCCAAGTGGGAGAAAAACGTATATAGAAGTTTGTACAACAACCTTTAACAAATACTCTGGCATAAAAGCAAAATTCAAATATTCAGAAAAAAAAGTACATAAATGATAATTTCAAGGGTTTGACCTAAAAAAAAAAATGTTTTTTTTAATTTACTTAAATTTGCAGTCTATCTTTTGACAATAACAAAATCAATTAACTCAACCAAAATTGGTTGAGTTCCAGTAAAGTCAAACAATATATTTTTACTAAGTTCATTTTAGGTAAAAAAAAAATAATGACAAAATATTTAGACAATTTAAAAGGAATCGTAGCACTCCTCATCCATCAGTCATCCAAAATTATATAGTCACATTTTATTTTTCAAGAAATTCAGTTGACAAAATTTTTAAGTGTACAGAAAAGTTGGTCAAAAACAACATGTCACAGGCGAATTTTTCCGACGATGATGACCTGCCCAAGCCAGAGTCAATCAACAATGCGCTCAAGTGCGAGCAGTCGGGCCACATTATGGAGGCGATACTGCTCTACGAAGAGAGCATTTTCAAGCTGAATCAACTGTCGAACTCGGACCCCAGCAAGCAGCAGATGTACCTCAAGAGCCTCAAGCTGTACGAGGCGCGTGCCAAGCACCTGCGCGACCAGGTCAAAACGCATCTGCAGGCCAGCAAAATGCTAGAGCACATTACGATTGAGCGAGATGCGCGGGGCCGGGGATATCAGCGTCTGCTGGGAGCCTATCTGAATGACAGCGTGAAGGAGGCGCACCTGAACGAGCCGCATCTCAGCGAGCAGCATCAGTTCAAGAATCTGGTCAACTTTTTTGAGGTGCTGGTCAAAAACTGTCGATACCTGAAGTACATACGGCTGACGACGCGGCCGGATCCGGCGTCGCCCAAGAATCAGCTGCACATATTGCAGCGTATTCGCGCCGATCTGGCGACGGGCAACATTCATATGAACTTCCAGCTGGACGAAACGCTGCACGACCGGAAGATCGTGCTCAGCTCGGGCGTTGTCATCAAGATCGGACGCGGCCTGCACTACTTTGAGCCCACCGAGCACATGTACACGCTGGGCCTGTGCGACTACGACTTCCGCAAGTGCCTGGCCACCGAGGTGGACGTCTGGAAATGTCGTGCCTTCGCCAAGCCACCCAAGGAGCAATTGGAGCGATCGGCGTACAAGCAATCGTCCAGCAATCCCGAGAATCGTGGCCAAGGCATGGCCAACATCTACTCGAGTGAATAGTTGTGATTAGTTATAATATATGAAATTTGGTCGGATATTGGTAGAACAAAAAGTGGTAATTCAAGATAAAATATAAATTATATATGCCAAACAGAAAATGGAATTTGTTTCAAAGGTTTTTAATTCAGCATGTTTCGAATAAAGTAACGTAAGCTAATATATTGGACAAATTTGATATTGAAAATAAAAAAAATTACAAAAAATTATAATTTAAGATTAAATATCAATTATATATGCTAAACAGCAAATGGAATTAGTTTTGAATGCTTTTAATTCAGCATGTTCTGAATAATGAAATAGGAAAATTTGAAATTGAAGCTAAATAAATGTAAATTTTTGTTTCAAGTGCAAAGTACGCGCCAATCGGGGGCTAATAAATGGAATTTTATGACTTTAAAACCCAAAAAAAAATTATCAGTGGTTCAGTTTACGGATCAAGCTAGTGTAACGTGCTTAGTTTCCATTAAACTCATGCCCTACTAAACACATTGAGAGAACGAACTGCAGGCCAGAAATACCAGATGATTTACTTGTCGTCGTCGGCAGTTTATTATTCTCAAAACAAATAATTAAAATGTGGTTGCGATTGGGTTTACGGGGCGCGTCGTGGGGAAACTGTTGCCAATGGGCTGCATGAGCACATGCTCTGATAATGGAAGTGGACTCTTAAAAGATTACGCGGATCGAAATTGAATCGAGTGTCGATGTGAAATGTGTCGCGATCGTCACGAAATTGATGCACAATAAAATGTGACGTAACTTGCGCATAGGGATTCCACAGACTGACCCCCCCCCCCCCCCCCCCCTCTCCTCTCTACTACAAAATAAGTATGAACTTAGCAGTGTAACCGGCTGTACAATACTCGTTCATAGCAGAATAACAGCTTAAAATTATAAATTATTTTGCCAAGATTTTTCCATTTTTGTAGTGTATTTCGAGAACATCAGAAAACTGTCTGCCAAAATTGGTGATTCTAGTTCTAAAATTGTGGGAGATGAATTTTCGCGGTTTATATATTGGTGGATTTTATCGAATACCCCAAAAAAAAAAAACACTACAAGTATATATTCCAAATTTCAAGTCTTTAAACATTAGAACATTGCACAAACCCAATATACTCTTTTCACTTGCTGAACGAGTATAAAAATCGACTGCTCACCTGCGAATCCGACTCCACGGAGTTGGCATCGTTGCTGTTGTGGAAACCCATGCGCACGTTGCCATTGGAGCGCACATACTGCGTGGCACGCTGCTCCTCCTCGTCATCGTCCACATCGCCGTCCAGGTCGTGTCCATAGAGATTACCGTTGGGCTTCATTGGCGAGTTCTCCTCCGAGGCCGATGGGAAGTGATGGTCGGTGAGTGTGATGACGCGCGGCGGCGTTTGCACGCGCAGATAGCCCATCGACGGATTCTTGGGCAGTATAGAGTTCTCCAGCTGGATTTCGCGTGGCGCCGAGCGCGTCTCCAGGTGCTGATTGTGGCCCAGCACCACGATGCGATCGGGCACGTTCATGTCAATCTTGTCGTGGTAGTTCCACGAGCTGATCATGCCGTTCTGGTTGGACAGCAACAGATCCTCATCGGAGAACTCGCCGGTGGCCTTGATGCGCTTCGGCACACGCATCTTGTCGTTGATCTCGTGCGCGAACTTCGCATCGTTGTACAAATCGTCATCCAGCCCGTTGAACATTGGCGTAGGCGATTGCGGTGTGACCATATTACGACTGGCTGAAGTGAAGTTCCTACGTTCTATCCGTCGATGGCGGCGCTGATGTTGGGCACGGGCCAGATATTTTGGGTGGCGTTAGGAGAGAGACGTTTTCATAACTGTTATAAATCACTGGTAATTTAACTGGAGGTTGCACAACATTTTTGCTGTTTGTTGCGTCGAGGAATTATGTGTTATTTATATGCTACTTACATTTTTCGAACTGACAGCAAAGCTTTTGTAAATTTCCTATAACGTTTTTTTCTTTATGCTCGCTTTCTTGGCTTTTGTTGCCTTGTTCTTGTTTGTCGAATTATATGTGTGCGAAAAGGCAGCATAAGAATGTGCTAAAAATGGCCGCAAACGCGCTAAAAATGCATAGCGAACAGGGCTGTGCAGCAGTGCAATAAAAAATTTAACTAGCTAACAGAGCTATTGTTATAAAGTAAATTTAAATAATGCATTGTTATTAAATTATAAAATTAATTTGTAAGTTATGTTTTATTACTTTTATAGGTTGTCAGTTATTTGGCGACCCCGTTGGCAACTCTGCCGTGCGCAGTCATTCACCACGAAACGCATTCATTCACATCCACACGCACACATAACGCGTTGCCGCGCTCATTTACAACAAAATTTCAGCAGCATTCGGACGAAACGGCGAGCGTCCTTTTTAATAAACGCTTAGATAAGCAATTTAAATGTGCCACAAATCTTTATAAATTAACTAAGAAAAAGATAGAACATTTACAAAGCACATTGGCTGCCGTTTAATTGTAAGTGCATAACAGACAGACAACAGTGCTCGCTGCTGCCGTCGCTGGCTGCGCTGCCGACGTCGCCGGGTACAGTACGCGCCGTTTTTTGTGTGCCAGCTGAAAAGTGTAATTGTTGTGGCCGCGCAGGGCGGGAAAGTGTGCATACAAATAGTTGGCAGTGTGCGCCTGACTATAAATAAAATTTAGCGCTTTTCAATAATAATTTATTTTATAAATACATTTCGTGTGTGTGTGTGTACTTGCAGCACAATCGTGTGCATTCGAATACATCAACTGCCATGGATCGACGCCTGAGACGCCCGCGTCGCACGGAGGAATTCGCTCCGGTTGCCGCTCCTCCGGCCACGCCCGGCACACAGACCAGACGTGCCGGCTCCACCACAGCACCCCCTCCCCTCGGCATCGTAACGCGCACACGTGCTTCACCCGCGCTCAACAAGGTCGCGCCCGAGACACCCACCGTAGAGCTGGGCCGTACTCGCCGCTCCAGCAGACCACGCTCCGCTGCCGGGCAGCCCACACCAGCAGCAGCCTCAGTCAAGGCCACGATCAAAACACCCATCAAGGAAGTCAACGAGGTAGGTGCAGGTTCTTTGCTCTCTACTAATATATATATATATATATATATATATAGATATATATATATATATATATCTGAGTGTGTGTGTGTGTGCTAACCGGTTTGCTCGTCGAGTTTGTCTTTATTGTGGCTACCAACTTGTTATCTTGTGTATTTAATCAGCGTCCGTGCTGAGCCCTTATCAAGTTGGGTTAGCTTTATATATACGTATGTATATACATATACATAAATATGTACACCCAAAGCTTTTAATGAGTTGGGCAAAAACTATAAACATTAGAAGGTGAATTGAGTTCATAATAGAAAAACACCACTCGTCAGTTGACTAGATACACTAGCTAAAAGAATGCGGCATACACATACGTACATATGCACATATCAAATAAATCAAAAATTATAAAAACTCTACACGAGGTAACAATCTAGTGGCGAAACCATATTCCAGCACCAACAAAATGTATTTTTTTTTTAAAAGTTTTATGCAGCAATCAGCCTGCAGAAAATCCTTTAATCTGTATTTATGCTAATTTATGGCACTATTAATACATATATAATTATTAACTTAACCCAACATTTCTGATATTAAATTTTGTGATCAAGAATTTTTAAAAAATTCAAAATTCAAAACGCAAAAAGCTTCAGTTGCTTTTTACTTTATTATAAAAAACTATTTTTATAATTTATAACAATTTACCATAATATATATCAATAACTTAATATCCCCTGTAAATTGAGAAAAAAAGTAAGATTGCTCTAGTCGGGAGTGACCGACTTGGAGATACCCTGAACCCAGGAGCGAGCTGTCGTTTCGTACAAGTAAATTTCCTTACATTCATACATGCATACACAAAATCACACATATACACACACACAAGCACACACAAGCTGCGCACTTTACTCAGCGGCTGCACTTGGCCCTCACTATGGAAAACGATTTCTTGAATAACTTCTAAACTAGGCATATGATCTTTATCAGATTTTAAGGACTTAACACCATTTGCAGATAACCATTAAATCCATTACCCACTTTCAATGCGTTCGGGGTATAAATATATGATATACTAAACTTATTTAGAAGATAACTCAGTTTATAGAATACACAGATTGAGTAAAAACCTAAAAGAAAATAACTTGCCCCGCATATACCCTGTTAATACAAGCTAGTTATATAAATAACACAGACTTTCAAATATTTTATTATATATATTTACTGCTTTTTAGGTACAATCTCCCGAGCGCAGCTCGAACAGCAGCTTCCCGATTACATTGACCACGAACACATCGTCACGGGCGCCCAATGCAGCGATGCTCACCTCCTCGGTGAACAGTCCGGATAGCAGCCGCACCTTCAGCAGCAGCACAACAACAACGCAGCGCATCGAGATCCGCTCGGAAGGCGGCAGCGGCGATGACGTGGACACCGACTCCATACGCAAACGTCTAACGGATCGGCTGCGACGTTCGCTATCGAAGACCATCTCGAATGTGGCGGGCACGCCCACGACCAATACAGAGGATGCGGGCAGTCGCTACAGCCGGTCCGTTTCGCGTTCCGTCTACGACGACGAGAAGAGCTCCAAGCGCAGTTACTCCACCGGCGAAGAGGACATCGACGAGCAGGACGAACAGCTCGAGGAAGAGGACGAGCAATTCCGCAGCTTCAATGCCACGCGACAATCGGTGACGCCCGTGCTGGGCAACGTCTGCCGGCCGCTGCAAGTGCCGCGCGAATTTGGTGGCTGGCCGGGCGCACTGCTGCTGCTGGTGCTGGTGCCCGGACTGGTGTACTATCTCACCTGGAGCTGCACGGCCCGCAACGGCTGCCAGTTCAAGCGCGCCAATCTGACGGCCCTGTTCGACTGGAACTATCTGACGCGTCAGGTCTTTCAGGCGCACGTCGTCGGCGCCTTCTCGGCGTATCAGTTTATCGTCTTTCTGCTGGTGGCGCTGCTGCCAGGACGACGTGTGCATCTCACGCGCGAAACCTACAAGTTCAACGGTCTGGGCGTGTGCATCACCCTGTTGCTCGCTGGTGGCATCGTCGAGTACCTCAAGTATCCGATTGTGAGCTTCGTGCTACGCCATTATCTGCGCTTTTGCATCTATGGGCTGGTGAGCGCCTTTGTCGCCGCCTCCTGGAGCTACTGGCGCGTGGACACCACCAAATACAATGTGCTGCGCCAGACGCTGGCCAACGATTACGGACGCAGCGGCAACTTCCTTGTAGACTTTGCCCTGGGCCGTCAGCTAAATCCCAAATGGCTGGGACGCATCGACTGGAAGCAGTACTACTATCGCCTCTCCCTGGTCAGCACCCTGTTGTACGCCGCCTGCTACATCTACCAGACGCTGCAGTGGCCCCAGTATCCGCAGGCCCAGGAGGGCTATGTCTATCTGGTGCGCTACTATTGGAGCAATGTCAACTATGATGCAGGCGCCCTGCTGGCGGCCAGTTCGCTGCTCATCTATGTGCTAGATGCGCTGCTCTTCGAGCACCATCTGAGCTGCTCCTTCGAGCTGCAGCACGAGGGCTACGGCTGCCTGCTGCTGCTGCGCTACGCAGCCACGCCCTATTTGCTCACATCGGTCAGCAAATACTTCTACGAGCAGCGTGTGCCCATTAGCTGCTGCTGGGCGCCATATGCGACGCTCGTGCTCCTGTTCCTGGGCCTGTGCATCAAGCGCTACAGCTGCGCCTTCAAGTACAAGTATCGCCTGAACTCGCAGAATCCGATCTTCGCCAGCGTCGAGACCATACACACCTACCAGGGCAGTCGGCTGCTGTTGGGCGGCCTCTGGGGCCGTTTGCGCCAGCCCAACTATTTGGGCGACATACTCGCTCTGTGCGCACTGGGGGCGCCGATGTTCTTGCGTCCCGCCTGGCCGCCGTTGCTGTCGCTGCTGCTGCTGGTGCTCGTTCTCTTGCATCGCGCCACGCGCACCAATGCCCGCAATCAGGGACGCTATCACTCGTCCTGGCACCGCTATTGCACCCAGGTGCGCTACTATGTAATCCCCAAAATCTACTGAGCACTCGTCGCTCCTCAATTGCTTTTAATGATTATTATTTCGTTGTTCGCGCCGTTTATGAGTTCAATTTATACAATTTTAGTTTTTTTAGCTTGTAGTTTCATTCGAATTTTTTTGTATATATTCAGTACAATAACGCGTATTTCATTCACATTTTGTCCCATTTTGATTTTATATGATTTTAGTACAAAATTTTTTTAACTTCGCAACACAAAAATAAGAGAATATTTTGACTAAGGCCTAATTATAATAGCTATAGCCATAAAATTACTTACTACTTATACAATTAGACATTTTCTATGGCCTAATCATAAATTGCTATAGCCATACAAATAATATACTCTACTATAGTTTAACATTTTCTAAGACTTAGAATATATAATTTAACTGCTCATAATGATATAGCTTATACAAATTTATATATACATGTACCATGTAAATATCGCAATTACTTTATCTTAATAAACAAAATACTTTCGTTTCTAAAATCAGAGAAGCGCACAAAAAAAAATTAATAAGTTTGGTTTAAATATTTGACAGCATTTCTAATTTTAAAATAATTTTCCTGTACTTAGCGAAGAAGTTCAAAAGTTAACAGTTACACTGCTTGCAAACAGGACTTTTTAGTGCATGTAAACTGCTTGTTTTCAGTGGCAAGCAGGAAACGCGGAACGAAATTGTTACTACCTGTTGGTAGATGGCGCCCACAAGGGCAACGCATAATTTGTTACTCAATTCAAATATTTTTTAACTGTTTACTTCGAAATAATAAAAACTTTATAGAAAAATGTAATATTTTTAAAAATATGTATTACTTATTTAATTGGTATGCTGTTTATGACAACAGTCAGCAAAAAATTATTTTAATATAATATCGGCTTAAGATGAGTGACTTTTTATCATTACAAATTACCCAATAATTTAGGATATCTTTTTCTTATATTTTAAATATAAAGAAATTAGTCTGATCCTGTATTATATTTAAATTTTTGCCTAGTGCTGGGAATGGACTTGGCCTTAAAAACTCCAAAAGGGAGCAGCAGGTCCTAAATAAGCTCCTAAATAAGACCTACTGCAAACACTGCGAAGCGTTATGGGCAACTACATATGTTTTCCAATGGAAAATACGCAGAATTTGGTAATTGTGGGGCCTTTTACTTACTTACTTACCTGTTTATGCAGATGTTCAAATCTTTTATTTTCTAACTATCTGATTCTAAATTTAATCAAACTGAATTCATTTATTTATTGCAAAATTATTTACTTAAGTCAGTTGTGAAAAATTATTATGAATTAAGGAATTGTTATTTTTGTTACATAATTAAGGCTCAATGTAGAGATCATATTGGTAACACATGGAAATAATTGGAAGCCATGAATCCAGAATCCAACCACATTCGTAGTAATTTTAAATGAAAATTTAACTTTATTACTTTTAACAACAACTTTCGATTTGTTGTTGTTTGTTTTCAATAAGGCATTAAAAAAATTTGATATATCCAAAATTGTTTGTTGTACCGAAATGAAACCAAACCATTTAACAAAAAAATATACTTCGGTTCGGGTTACGTTTTTTTTCGGTTCGGGGTTCCAGGTTTGTTTTACGATTTAAAAAAAATAAAATTGCGGTTCGAATCGGCTAAGTTAAAGCCCTTTTGCGTTTTATGCATTTTTGAATATTAAGTTTTAAAAAGTTGTAATTGATTTAAATGAAATTACTATTAAACTATTTTACTGTCCTTTAGTTATGGAAGTAGGAAAACTACAAACAAAAAGCACAAATCAAATCTTCTGCACTCATTGAATCTGCGCAATCTGAGGTCCTCAATTGGAGCGCTCATTTAAGTCTAAACGGAACTGCCCAAGAGCTCGCTGGGAAGTTCCTTGGACGGAGCGACAAGCAAACAATTTGCTAATGTTGACGCCGTTATTGTATAATTTTCGTTGAGTGGGCGGGGCCGTTGGGATACGGGAACCAAGGGGGGGGGAAGGGGGCGCGGGGAGTACAGTTTCATTATCAACGCCGACGGTCATTTGTAAAGCAAACCGCAAACGGCGGCGCTGGCTGCGGTTTTCATTTTTTTGTTTTTTGTATTTTTTGACAGTTTCCGCGTCATTTTTCTATTGCATGTTGCGTTGGGGTTTGGGGCTGGGTTTTGTTGAGCGGTCGAAGCGGAACGCTGTGGTGACTGGGTCCAGCCAGTCAGCCAACCATCGTCATTATTTTGGCATTATGTGCGGCGGCGGCGGCAATGTGGAAGCTCGAGAATGTTGGGGCGACGCTCGCAAACATTCGTAAATGTCATTAACAGTTGTAACGGCTTTGGGGCACGCCTACAACCATAGCGCTCTGTCGGCAAGGTTAGAGGGGGCGGCGGGACGTGGTTGCTTTTTACACAAAATTACTTCTTTTGTGCGGCGCTGACATTCATCATCATCAACATTTTGTGTGTGTTTGCTGTGCTCGGTTGCCGTGTAAACGCCATGAAATATGCTATATAATATTTTATTTTTTTGATTCAATTTTTGCCACACAGCTCGGGCAGCTCTGCCGAGTGGCGTCTCTTAAAGCTGCCAGCACAAACATTGTTTTAATTACGCACAACAAGCGACGAAAAGAAATAAACTAGTTTCTACACTTGCCCACACAAATAGGGGATAAGTGTAAGATTTTGGATTTATAAAAGGGTCACGTTTTGTTATTCAAAATCGAGTTTTAAATCTATTTAAAAAAAATTAAAATAGCTTTGTATTAAAAAATTCAACATTTTAGACGTCTTTAATTTTATTCTTGCTAGAACAATATATTACTGTTTAATTTAATTTCCTTAATTTATTAAATTTTGGATTAATCGCAAAACTAAAATACATTTTATGTTACGAAAAAGGCATTAAATTGATTAGGTTTTATCACTTAAATAATTTGAATATTAGCTGTTGGCTAGCTCCTATAGGATAATTAAAAAATTAATGTTTTTTCTCTCAGTGTAAATGACCGGCTTCCGTTTGCTTTGTGTCCAAATGGAAGTGCACAAAATGTTACTGGTCCTTTTGTGTTGCTTTGTGTGTTTGTTTCTTGGCCACAAAATTACAGTTAACAAATTTGCAGCAACATTTAGAAAACTTCTGCTCCGAGCACTGCCAACTCAGATTCAATCCCTACAACACCCACTCTTTGCCCCTACAGCTGGTCTCCACTTCAAGAGCTGTGGTGAAAACTTAATTGCAACTGTGTTTTAAAATGTTCAATTTTGCAGAAGAAGCTTTAACGTTGATTAGATTACACTGATCTGTGGAAATTTAAGAATTTAATAAGAGTTGCGAATTTATTAAGAGTGGAACAAGCCTAGAATATAATATAATAAATAAGATTTAATTGTGCAATGTAGTATATATAAATTTCTATGCAGTTTCAAGTCGCAATCCGCGCTAAGTGGGCTGCCCACTCGGCACACGCCTGGAGAATTTATCGCCAGCTTCTTGGCACCTGGAAGTCGGACTGCCCACAGAAACTTGGCCTGGTTGATTTAATGGGAATTTAGAAAAATCTACACACGCATTAAATGCGCTGTAAATCACGCCTTTTGTCAGCATCAGATAACGTTTGGCATAAATTTAGTTTTAATTGACTTAATGCTTGTACTTTTATCAAATAATTAATTACAGCTCAAGCTGACTTGACTAACTGATTAACTAACTGACTAACTGACGACGCGGCGAGCTGTTAATGTCGCGTATTCACTTCAAGTTTTTCACCCAAACTGATTTACGCGAATTTAATAATATTTCTAGTAGGTACAACCGAGGATGTGCGTGTGTGTGTGTGTGTGCGTGTGTGTGTGTGTGTGCGTGTGTGTGTATTTGTGAGCTGGCTGCCTGTCTAGGCTCGGGCGCCACATTTGGTGTCACTCAAACTGGCGAAGCGTCATAAACACAAATGGCAACAAATCAAACTGACGGCATCAGGAGTTGCCCAACATGTTGACATAATGTTTAGGGCTGGATATATGTACAAGTACTATTTTAAAGGGCCGAATCGTGTGAATAGTTTTGAATTAAAAGACATATTTGCCTAAGTTCGTGTCCATTTTAACTGCAAGTTAAGCTATAATATTAAGTATTTTAAAAATTTAACAGGACCTAATCAGAAGCTTCGATAAATGTATAGTATATTTTTATATTTATATATTATATTTAAATATATTATAAAAACTTTTCTTTACTTCTCAAATTGCCCAGCCAATTAGCTGCTGAGCTGATTTCTTTCGACTTGGCTAAAAACTTACAGCTAAGATAGTTTATTAACAAGAACGTGAGAAAACACAACACATATTAACTTCTTGTCAAAGTTGTCAGCAAGATCATTGTGGAGCATGAGAAAACGATTTTAAAAAGTTGGTATACAAAAAAAAAATTAATAAATTAACGTTTTTGCAACTAACATAACATAACATAACATAACTTTGAATAAAAGCCAGTTTATCAATAAGGATATTCTTGACAAATTAAGCATGAGAAAAAGCTGACAAAAGGAAAAATTTAAATAAACACAAATTAACTATTTGTCAAATTTTACGCACGAAGTTTTCCTTAGTTAACCTTAAGTGAAACACGGCAATTAATTCCAATCTATTGTTCATAATGCGACCTTGCAAAACAATATTAAACATTTAAAAAAAATAAATAAAAAATGTAACCTACTGTTAATTTAGCATAGCTTTGAAAAAAGTAAGATCAAAATCTTATGGTATTTCTCTTTTATTTTGCTCAATCCCTGGTTGCCGTTCAATGTCAACGGGGCAAACAAACCGTTCCTCGAACCGTTCCCTTCTTCCTCTCGTTGACTTGCGTGGCTCGCTGTGGGCAATGGCTGGAGCTGGTGACAGGTCTGGGGCTGGTTCTTAGACGCTAAGCTACTCTACGAGCTACGAGACTCGTAGTTCGAGTTCGAGTTCGAGTTGGCGGGCTTGCGTGGGTGCCGCTGTGTCTGTGGAGCCTGTTGGGTCTTTGCCTCGGTTTCCTTGCAGCGGCGCTAATTGTGAACTTTTCTATACATTTTGCTTGCCGCCGGTGGCAGTTGTCGATGCATTTTGTTGCTTTTGTAATTGCTGCATGTCAACAGCAATAACAACAACGCATTGAGATCAATATCAATATCGGGCGGCAGTTTAGCTGTCTTTGTTGTTGGGCCAATAAAATTGTATTGAGCGTAATTAGCTTGGTAAGTGAGTTATTTATGTAGCCGAATGGCCCCATTTGTTGTTTATGTACTGCAGTCCAATGCATTTTATTTGTCCCACCACGAAGTGGAAGTTTTGATTGATTGATGAACCGAGTGTGGCCTCTGGAAATTGAAAGTTGTTTTCGATCGTAATTGATATTGACTATTTTGAGGTTTGCCCGGCACAGCCCGGCTATAAAACTTCAATTTGCGACTATTTATGTGACATTGTGTAATTGGGAATATTTCCAATGTTTTGTTATAACTTAAGCCTGGGTTAATTAAAGGCAGAATTTGTCAGCAACGATGCTCTAGGGTATACTGTGTATTACTATGTCAAAATTTACCGACGGAACCTTCTTAAAACTGTACAAACATTTCAGTACAAAATCATTTTGTTACAAAAAAAAAAAAAAAATTATAAGTGCACAAAGTGCTTTTTGTATTTATATTGTATTTTTTGAATTCGTGGAAAACTTGCCACTCTCAACAATAATTGCATAATTTCCTTTCTTCCATTTTAAGCGTGAAATTGACAACAAATAAATTGCATGTAATTTTCGTGATGGCTTAATTAACACATTTCCTTTTTTGTTGGCAATGAGACGCCCTAAAGTTTCATTGGGATCCGCCCAACAGAAGTCCGATTGCAGCAGTTTCTCGCTATTCCGCGCGCTCTCTTTCTCTCTCTCTCCCTCTCTCTCGTTGGTCCCTGTCTCACCTTGTGACTCGTTCATTCATATTCATTTGCCGTGGAGCCACTTTTGATTTACATTCAATTGGCAGCACTCAATGCTGGTCCAAAAAGCTCAACTCTGTGAACTTTGGCGCTTTGTCTTTTGTTCATTATTCGTTCTTTTGATTTAATGAAATGATAATGCTGCCAAAGCAGCAGCAGCAACCAATAACAAAAGGAATAGTATAAATTTTATTGTCATTACGTTCGGTGACATTTTCCCGACATTTGCCATTTACGTGGCCGTTCGTTCGTTCGTTCGCTCGTCCTGGCTCTCCTTGTTGCCTGGCAATCAATTGCGCGCTCAGTAGCGGAGCTTTCTCTGCCCGCCGGCGTCTCTGATGTGTGGCGCCTCTGCTTTGCTCGGTTTAGCTGCGCTCGCCGCTTTATCTTTTGCTTTTAGTCGCATCCTTCATGCCCAGCACGTTTGTTATCTTTTGTGTAGTTGATTGTTTCCGTTTTGCGTAATAAGTTGTTTCCGCCTTTCTCGCTCTCTATCTCTCACTCTCTCGCCCGCGCTCTCTGTTTGCCATCTCTTTTCAATCTGTCTTTGTGTTTGTGCACATTTTGGTTTTTCGCTTGTATTTTTTTGTTCTTTTCCTGAGTTTTCGTTTTCATTTGCGTTAATTACCAATTTAAATGCAAACTTGGCCCAGTTTCGTGACGAAGATGAATGTGCAGCGTTCGGTGACAGGCGGCAAGTCCTTTTGTTCTCCCAGTTGACAAAGTTGTCAAGTCCTTTGAGTTGCTGAATACTTTGCTGATCTGTGCGTGTCGGCGTTCCTCAAGGTCTCAAATTGGCTTAGCACTTGTGCGTTTGTGTGTGTAGATGTTGCCAGAATTGCCATTGATGACAAATGTCTTCTTGATGTCCTTTCTGCACATTGTACACATCATTGCTTCGGTCACAACGACACCGAAGTTGATGTAGTCACAGGAAGTCAGTTGATGGCCCAGCCTATCGAATGTTCTGTTCTGAATACTTTCTTGGCAGCATTACAATTATGCTTGAGGTTTATTTTTAAAATTATGCAACATTCAAAAACATTTTTTTCATAATTCTTTAAGACCTTATTATTAAATATAAAATGTAAATTTTTTATACAATATATAAAAAAAAACCTTATAAACAATGCGTTAAACCTGTTGTCTAAAATATTTTAAATTTAAATACATTTCATGTTTATTTTAAATTATGTTATATTTAGCAAATCTTTTACAATTTGTTCAAACTATTTTAAGTATTTCAAACGTATACAAGTTATCCGATGTCTTCAATTTTACTTACATGTATTGTATGTAATATTTTATTTGTTGTATGTATTAAAGCTATTGTTTAAGGTCTTTTAAATGCAAATACTTTCCGGTTTATTTTTAAATTTGTGTAACATTTAAAAACATTTTTTTTTACATATTTTTAAAGTATTTGTTTTTTTTTAATTATTTCAAACGAATAAAAGTTTTCCCATATCATCGATTTTACATGCATATATTATATATTGTAAAATCGCAAAAACAATACCATATAAAAAATGCATTTAAACTGTTGATTAAAAATATCTGACTGTTATCATTAACATATATTAATAAATAAATGTTTTCAAATAAATATAACTTTTAATTTAATCCTTTGCCTTAAATATGTACCAAAATGACTCCTCATTCGGAACATCTTTGATGTGACTTTACGGCTTAAATATTCTTCAATCCAACAATTACGTAAACTGCCATTAACCCACAAGAATGGCCAGCCAATCCGTGCCACAAATTAAAATGTCAAAGCCATGGCTAAGCATTCAAGTACTTGGTCCTCGCTCATTGCCCTCTGAGTGTCCAGTTTGCATTCACTTATGCGTTAAGTACTCTCGGAGTTGGGGTCGGTTGGCGAATGGACAAAGGGCGGGCAGATAGTTAATAGCATTATTGCGATTATGAATGCATTTAATTTATGCCACCTTGGAAATGGAATTTTAAATGAGATGCGTTTGCTTTCAATTTCAATGCTATGCTGTTTGGCAGGAGCAATGCACATAGAGAAAAAACCATGTGAGTTTGGAAAAATTATGTATTGGATTTTAAAGATGCTAAAAATGGAAAAATACTGACAGTCATTATTATAATTAATTAATTTCAAGTCTATATAAACAGAGAAACATATATTTTTCACGACCAACTCAAGTTTTGCTTTTCACATATATTTCGCTGAGTGCATTCATTTCAAGGTCTCGCCAATATATCACAAGTCAATTTCCCAAATCCATAAATCAATGGGCCAGTTGGCAGTTCAGTTTGCGTGGACCAACCGGGAAGCAGATGCATTCCGTAGCAGATGCATCCATACTATCTATATGTAAGAATACCATATCTATCCATTTGTCTGGCAAGTTTCCGTTTGACAATTATAAATTGTAAGCTGGCCTGCTGCTGTGACATAATCGCGATGATTCCTGAACCGACTTGGCGCAAGTGCGATTCATATTTTGTCCGGTGTCTGGCGCCCTTGGACATGATGAATGATGTCCTCTGATGCAGCTGCAATGCGCCACTGATTGAGTTATTGGCAAGAGCAGGCCAGCGACGGGCTGAGCGTGAGAGAGAGAGAGGAACATGACATGCAAATATGATAACAACACCTACAACATGCCACAGACTTGTTCGCGCTGCCTGGCCAAGCATGCAAGACTGCATCCCAGCACCTTTAGGTACAGTTTATTGTGTTGGCACTAAACAAGGACGGGTCCTAGTTATCCCTGTCCGTGCATGTTGTAGTCCGGCCTATTGTTTGTCCAGACTTGGCCATGTTTGTTAAGTGGAACTGGAGTGCAGCAAGCAGCAAGCAGCATGCAGCAGGCAATGGAAGTCAGACAGAACACGACTCGTTGCTCAGTAATTACCAGGAGATGCAGATGGCAAGGACATACCAAGGATGCGAGCGTCTGTCGACGAAGTAAATAAAACTGTGCAGACAATTAAGTTTGTTTTTGCTGGGCATATTTTCTTTACCATCCAACCCGAGTAATTTGACGTTACGTTTATGGTCCGAGTAGGTGTTGCAATCAGCCTCGAACCCCATTTCGGGGCCTGCTCCGGACTGATTGAGGTTTCATTCAGGTTTGGCCAAGAAATTGCACTAATTGATGTTAAAAGGTTCTTGCTGGTCAAGTTTTCGTTTTATTTGCATGGCTTTTCCGGTGAGAAAATTCAATTTTAAGTCCATAGAGCGTTGTTTAATTAGAAACAAATGTGAGCTAAGCTAAACAAATTCTTTATTGAAAATTGTACAAGTGAACAAGTTAATAGAATTTGATGGATAAACTAAAGTGCATCATAATATAAACTTATTTGGAGTTTTTGCAATATAGTATATTATAGACTATTATGCCACACATCAAATCTTAAAGCTAATGCCATTAAGTCCACTATTCTTCGTATCCCAGAATAGGGCATATTAAAGAAGCCTGAGCTATGTATCTATATATAATAATAACAATTCTCAAGTGTGCATTAAAAAAGAGTATCGCATTTTAAATGTGTAATTATTAATTATTTGAAAAGTTTTTCCACATGCATTTACTATTTTCATGGCCTCTAATTAAAAAAAGGCGCTTTAACTTTGCAGACATTTTCATTATTTCCATACTTAATATGAATTTGAGTCCAGCTCAGCCCGGCTTAACATTAACCATTCTCAACACTTCCTTAACTATAAAAAGTAAGACGGCTCTAGTCGGGTGTGGCCGACTAGGAGATACCCTGAACCCAGCGGCGAGCTGTCGTTACACTATGGAAAATGAATTCTTGAATAACTTCTAAACTAAGAGTATTGAAATTTTCAGTGCTTAATAAGAGCATCCAAGCACATAAGAAACTAAATTAAATGGCTCTAGCTTTTATATAGTCTCCGAGATATGCCAAGAAAAATAAGTAAAAATCGATTTTTATCGATAATAATAAAACGAAGCAAGATACCGAAAGATGGATTAGGAGAATCTATAGTCGTTTAGTTTAGGTTTCTAGCTTCTGTAGTTTCCGAGATCGCTGCGTTCATACAGACGGACAGACGGACGGACGGACAGATGGACGGACGGATAGACGGACATGACTAATTCAACTCAGTTCGTCCTCCTGATCAAGAATATATATACTTTATGGGGTCGGAGATGCTTCCTTCTGCCTGTTACATACATATGCACAAAACCATTATACCCCTTTTACCCATTTTCAATGGGTTCAGAGTATAAAAACTTTGGCCGAAAGCACTTAAATTCATTTTAATTCAAGCGAAATGCAAACTCTTCTTCATCTTATATGTATATGTGCATATGTATATAAATATTTGCTTAAATGTACCTGCATATACATATATCATGCAGGAAACAGCAGCCCTTTCCTTTATGCCATAAAATAATTTCATACATTTTTGGTTGCTGATTCTTTATCTTCTTCTATGTTTCTCAGTGGTGTTTCTTTTTTATTTGTTTCTTTTTTTCGCTTCTGTCTAGCGCATCTCAAAGGGTTTCGCACTTTGTGTGCGACGTGTGTGTGCTTTATGTGTTGTGTGTGCCCAACCAAAGGCTGCATATGAAAATATTTGTTAAGCCTTTTGCGAAATAGCAACAATTTATTCACGTGGCGTGTGTGAGTATGTGTGGGTGTGTGTGTGTGGGCGTGTGGGGCCACTTTGGGAACGAGTTGTAGATATTTTAAACTCATTTTGGTATATTTTAATTTGATTGCATTTTACAACTTTGCTGCATTAGAGAACTGCTCTGAGATATAAATAAAGGGCCGTTTAAACCGGCCAAAGAGCAAAGTCTACTATGATTTGAAACCTTTGTAATATGGAAATAAAAGCATAAATAATTAATAATAAAAAAAGATAAATACTTATTTGATATCAGGAATACTTTAAATATTATGTAACAAATATTTTTGCCATTTTCGTCATCAGTAATTGAGTGAAAGCAAAATATCACATAGTCCTGCATTTTCCTTGCCAAAACTTCGTAATTGTCATTTGAGCCAGTAGGTAAAAAAAATGTACCATTAAAAAAAAGTACTCTTTTTTATAAATGCATGGGGATAAAGTTTGAAATATAAATGAAACAAGCATATTTATATCTAGTTTTTTATGTCTTATAATAAAATTTAAAATTTGAAATAGTATATATAAAACAAATATGTAGTTATACACAACCTTAATTCGTTTTTCTTTGTTGGAATAAATTCATTTTCAGCATGGAAGTAAAAATGTGCAATTTTTGGTACAATCGTAACATATGTGGCATCCTTAAATGCAATATGTTTTATTGAAAAAAAAACCATTCATAGCAATGTCCGCCTTTGTCTCCCATTTGTGTTGTATTTGCACCAGTGTAGCCTTGTCATGCCCAGCATTTGGCCGGCACTTGGGCTGCTGTTTATTAAGAATGCGCTTCCAAAGAGCAATCATAATCAGGCGAGGCTGTGGCGACAGCTGAGTGGGGCTGCCCACGCGCACAGATGACGAGAGT
Source organism: Drosophila colorata (assembly GCA_035041545.1). NCBI lineage: Eukaryota > Metazoa > Arthropoda > Insecta > Diptera > Drosophilidae > Drosophila > Drosophila colorata. The sequence goes on from JAWNLD010000453.1 coordinate 994,819, forward strand.
GCAAGAGCGCAGGAGCGACCTCAAGACCCAGCAAAGGAGTCGCCTCAAAAGGTACAGGCATTGAAAACTTTTAATATTCAGTCTTGTTGCTGCATAAATTAAGGCACTCGAAAGGCTCAATGCAGGCAATGGGGATGTGGGGGTATGGGGCCAGAGGTGGCTACAAAATGCAAAAGCGAAACACCAGCAACAACAACAACAACAACAACAACAAGAACGAAAGTCTAAGGGCAGCAGCAGATAAAAGGGTCTGCGTAACAGCGAAACCAATGAAAGGCACTCAAGTGAAGAGGCCGCCAGGCCAAAAAGTGACTCACAGCGGGCCAAAATGCAAAAGGGATGCACGGCAATGGAGAGATTGACTACAACTTGTGGCGCCTTTGTAGCAGACCTGGTTGTTAACTTTGTTGTTGCTATTGCTATTGGTGTTGTTCTTGTTGCTTCTGCTGCTGCTGCTGCTGCTGCTGTTGTGGCTGTTTGTTATTGCACTTTTGCGTGGCAGAGTCCAAAGTGTGCCCAGGCTTTGCCTTTGCGCGAAGCCAGCACTCAGCTCACTTCAATGAATACTTTATGGGTTAATAATCGTAAAACCATTCAACGGCAACAGCGGCGGGAGCAGCAGCAGCAGCAATGCCGGCAAAGGCGGCAGCGTCGCTTGGACCAACTTTTGTGCGCGAAAATTCATAAACAATGTGCATAAAGCGCAAAATGTAGCGCTTCTGCGGGCTGACCCCAAGGGAGGAGTCTTTATAGCTATGTACTATGTGTGATGTGGCTGGTGTGTGTGTGTGGGTCTGTGTGTGGGTGTGTGGGGGTGCTTGTGCGGATTCTTCGATTGCTTGTCGCACTGCACTAAGGCAAATTGTTCGCCAGCTGTTGTTGTTATTGTTGTTCTGCTGTCAAGAGCGGAGTTTGGCAACAATAGCAAAAGGCAGCTGTTGTTTTGAATGCCGGACAGTTGAATGCGGCGGGCGAGGTGGGGACAGCTCAATGGGACTTCCAGTTGAGCAACGCTTAGCGACTAGTTTGGCGTTGATTTTGTGTTGGAGGTGTTGTCATTGTTGGTTTTATTTGCTGCTACAGAGCAGATTATAAAGCAGAAGTGGGCTTTAATGGCCAAAGCGGATTTTATACGAAAGAGATACTTATGTCTGTGTACAAAAAATGTTTAAATCTTTACAACAAGAAGGTGTAGTTTTTTTCCGTTAGCCTAATAGATTATTATAACTGTCTTAATAAATATTTATCAATAAATTTGATAAATTTGCAAGTAATGAGTAATTACAAATTAATTACAAGTAATGAGTAATAACAAAAATTTAAAAATAAAAAATATTTTTTGTAATAAAAAATTAACAATTTTTATTTTTATTAATGAATATATTTTAATGTCTAGAGGATAAAACATGACCAAAATACCATCAAACATGAAAATCGGTTTAGTTTTGACAAAGTTATGGGATTTTCACGAATTTCCACACCCTTAGTGGTTGTATGCAATATACAATTAAATAATAATAATTCTAAGCTACTCGAAATGATATCTATTCCTGTATCCCGTAAAGCCCTTCTCCATTTAGAACTGACACCGCCCACATTAAATAGATGGTCATTTTTGACCAGTTAGCCAGCTCTAGCTCAATACTCCTGTCCTTGTTACCTAAGAGTACTGCACATCGAAGCGTAAAAACTGATTCGATACACTTAAAATTTGACCTAGGAACAACATCAGCAAAAATGCTCCGGCTGAATAAAAATTGCACACAAATCTTCCATCGTTTTACGTAAATAAAATTTATCAAATTTAATTTCACGCTTCATGCGCTCATTTCTATTTAACTTTGAGTGGCGCCTGTCGCATGGAAAAAAAAGAAAATATAAAAAAAGGCCAATGAATGTCAAAAAATGTGACCATAAATGACATGCCCCCCCTTGGGCAAGTGTCGCCGGCAATGAGCACAATAAATCTAAGGGCAGAGATGAAGATAGAGGCAGCAGTAAAAAAAAAAAAAGACAGAAGAAGATCGAGGAAGGAAGTGTCTGGCATAGAATAATAGTGAAATCTGTGATTATAGAGAAGAAAAAAATCAAATGATAAAGGTTGCAATTGAAATCAGAATTGGAATTGAGATTGGGGTACTGTTAAGCCAAGCTAAAGTTATGAAATGCTTCAGTGCAGCTTTGAAATGGGCTGTGCAAATATTTGGGCACATGTGCCAATGCTCTGCCTGCCCATATCACGGGACAAACTTGGGCCTTGCATAACATAAGCCCAACTCATATTTTGCATATGCCTACCCTGCTGTAAAAACATGTCAAGAGGCAGATACAAACAGCAACAGCAACAGCAACAACAACAACAACACGAAAAGAAAACACAAAATTTGTGTCAAGTGTTGTTGGGAAGCTGTTTTTCAGCTTGACTTGCTTTTTGACTAGGGTTACCCAGCTCCGTAACGGCCTAGTCTCCTCGCCTCGGCCCCCTCCCAGCTATAATCATAATCAAAAATGTATTTAATTTGCTTTTATTTTCTTTGCTCGGTTTTGTTCCGTTCTGTTTAAACTTTTGGCGGTTCGCACATAAATTTTTGATATATGTGTCATGCATAGTGATATGGTGTGGAAAATTACTTTGTATTTTAATGAGTTGTCTGCGATTTTTGGTAGCTTGCAAAGTTGGTCCTGTAGCTTCTGTGTGGGCATCAACTTCATGATAAAGTGTGCTGGGAAGTGTGTGGGAGACGTGTACTTAAGCGGGTGAGGGAGATAGAGGGGACAACCTAATGGGTTGTGGCTTGATGTAATGGCACGATAAGAAGCCAAGTGAAACTATCAAAATGACAATAGATTAACAGCTGTAACCATAAATAACATTGAAAGGCAGCTTAGTGGTGGGGTTGATATTCACGTTGACATGCCCAAAACATAAGACTATTCTAGGCTTTCTCATCATATTCCTGGCTTGATTTTATGCTGATGTCCAAACACTTCCCCAGTCGGACACCCCAGAGCGTTGTGCAATAAACTTAAATTAAAACATTTACACATTCTGTAAACTGAAGATCTCAATTCGCCTGCGGGCCGAAAACAATAGATTAACCATTTATCCACGGTTATGATCTTCAGTAGCCAGCATCGGCGCATTAGATATGTGCATCGCATTTAATATGCCAGTGTTTATTACAATCATTGCAACTTGTAGGCCGGCATTTTTTCTGCAGCTGACCGAATTGGCAACGAATTGGCAACACGTTCAGCCAAACCTTGCGCCCGGCCGGGGCCAGTGCCAGTGCCAAGTGCAGCGAGGCGTAGCTTTTTTAATAGAGCCATAACTTGGCTTCAACTAATGGGCTCGCAGCGAAACCGAATGGCCCGCCAGACTTTGCTTAGTAATAACATAAAGTCCTCGTTTTGCCGCTGTCTCTCCCTCGATTCTCTCCTCACACTTCTAGGCTGCCTTTTTTGTGGGCACGACTTTGGTTACAATTCAATTTGCAGCGGACGCTTTTCCTTGGCCGTTTTTTTAGTGGTCTGCGGCCTTAAAATTTGTGCCCTGTTCGTTATACCAACTGGCACCTGGGTGGACTGTTGTAAATGTGTGGAAATTGTGGGGTGTTATGCCTTCCAGATACGTGTACAACGGGCGGTCCCTGCTGCAGTGTGTGGCATGTGGCCAGCTCTAGGCTGGTGCTGGGGACCCGTTGTTTTATTATCTGGACCTCGGCAGGGTTCTCGCATAATTGTCTTGGGCAAATGTTCGTGTAAAATTTTAATTGCTTTTTAGTGCAAACACTTGGAAAATTTGTAGTTTTCGTTGTTTAACAAGATTTGAGCAACAGGCCAAATGTCAAACATGTTAGCTGACACTGATTGGAAATCGTAGAACATGAGGAAAACAAGCTAGAACCGTTATCTTTGGTGTGTCGCAGATTTAATACCCTTGCACATGCCAGAAAGCTTTATGATAAAACAAAATAATGAGGGAATTTTAAGGGGAAAATTACATTTTTAACTAATTTAAACTTAATAATCTTTGTTTTGCGGCATTGGAATTTTGCTTAGTTATGTCGATTTAACTCATTAACTAAAATTTATTAATTAACTAAAAATGTATTCATTTGACGGGATCTATTAAGGAAATTGTTGTGCATAACTCCAGTTAAAACAGGTCACTTTGCAGTCGGGTACAACTGTGTGCGTAATACTCTACTCGAATTTTAGTAACATAAGTTCAAAACTATTCTACTAAAACTACTACTACAAATAAATATATTTATAACATAAAAGTTAACACTTGTGGCGCAGCTGAGAAACTTTTGGTTTTGTTCTTTTCATCCAGACCGTATCCCATCTCACTTGCACTTTAATTAAAGCGTCATAGCTCACGGAGAGCCACAAAAGTAGTCGCTCCATCAACTATTAACAAAACAAAACTTCACTTACCCAGCCCCTGGAATGGCGACCCTGATGCGACCGAACCGCAACCACAACGACGACCACGCCCTGTTAAGACAGGCGACAAGTTCACCTTTTAATGAGGCAAAAAGAGTTGATGCCACATAACGAGGCCATTATATGCCATTGTGTGGGCGGGGCTTTGGGTCTGCAGGCGCTGGGCGCGAGTAACAGGCTACAGGACGTGCGACAGGACTCGTGGCTTAGCAAGTGCTAAGCAACCGGTAAAGATAATAGCAAAGGCAAAGCTTTATTGTTATTTTAATTAGAAAACTTAATGTCAGTTGGGGCCAACTTTCAGTGGGGGACATCAATTGGTGCTTTAATTGATTTAAGGCCGTGCAGCTGCAAACCTTGCACCACATTCACAACAGCATCGAGTATCAAGGACGTTATGATATATTGGATGAGCTTTCACAAAAAAAAAATATTGTTATATAACTGTTGCAAAAAACAAAACAAAATTCCGACGGACCACAGAAATTTGTTCGTTGTGAGCAAAACATGTATGTAACATGAAAAAAACCTGAAACTCCCAAAAGTATGCAACACTCACATACATTCGCACCACCACAAGAACAACCGGACACACACACACACACCCTAGCCAGGTGTTGGTTCAGGCGCAGACTAAAGACGGACGTGATGCGAACTAGGGAAGGGAGGCAAACCGCAAGCTTGGGCAGCTCGTTGCAAAAGTAGCATTTTATTTTTTCAAAGCTTGAGTTGGGTGGAGTTGGCCGTGCCGCCCTATATGCGAAATTGTTTTATAGTTGCCCAGGAACGGTCAGTCAGTGCGACAGCAACAACAACAACAACCAGAAAAAAATTTAAGGAATACAACGAAACTTGCGTACCCTGTATTTGGAACATTAAACGATATTAAAAACTATTTGCAAGAATCTTAAAAAGCGTAGTGAGGAAACTCCATTTTAAATGAAAAGGTTAAAAAATGATTACATGTAATTTTAAGAAGAAAAAGTTACCAAAACCATATGTAAAAAAACCATTACCAAAAATTTTTAAAAATCTTCAACGTACATAAATATTTTCAAGAATTATAAATCAGATTTATGTTTCCATGGCTCCTTTAAAAAAGATTAAAAAAAATCTTAAGAATATCGTCGTAATTCGGATGGAATTCGATAATTGTGTTTTTAAATTTTGGTCAGATTTTGACAATGATTGTACTTAATTTATTACATGATTTTATTTAACATTCGAAATAAAAATAAGGGACTTCGGCAAAGTTGATGACAAAGTTAAAATACCCTTGAAAAGTGGACTAAATCGGTGCTGAGTTTGTTTATGGCCAGCTCGTTGGACTGAAACGGATGTGCCTTTAAGTTGTATATCCGTTGGCACAAACTGTGAATGTGTGTGCGCGCGTGTGTGTGTGTGTGTGTGTGTGTGTGCTTTCTATGCGAAGTTTTTGAGCATGCAGTTTCATGCTGAAGCGTTTAACAAAGCATCGTAAATTGCATCAGGCGGGCGGTTGGAAAGCCCAAAAAACATTAAACCATACTCTTTACGTATATGTTGCAACATGAGCCCGAAGTGAGCCAGGACCGGCATTTTATTGGGGTTTTCTAGGTTCGTTTTTCCTTTACTTTGTAGGAGGCAGAACAACTTTTATTGCTCATCTATGGCCTGGCCTATGGTTTTAACCTGCTGTGAAATTAGATTACTTTGGGTTCTAGTATTTCGATAGCTGTAAATATGACAAAAGAATGGAACATACTTGCGGTTGATGATGCTATTTGGATGAGTAAAGTGCGGTCTGCAGACTTGGAAATTAAATGCGGCTAGGCTATGTGAAAATGTGATCAACATGGAAAATAAAAAATTCGAATATCAAAGATAAATTTTCAAATTTGCTGCCTCCTTTAGAAAAATCCTATCTGACCGAATAATCTTGCTTAGTTGATCAGAGCGTCACCTAACTCACCAACAGCCCGTACAGTAAGTAAGTTATTATAAACGCAATGCAAACATTAAATTCGATGGGCAGACACTAGACGGACATTTTAGTTTGATAGAGTCATCAGACCGCTGCAGGTTTCCAGCGGCATCTCTTGGCTAGTTGGAGCGCATGCGCAGCAAACTTTAATTAAAGTCACGAGGGGCAACTTTTTAATTACAATTCAGGCTGGGAAATGCATTTGATTGCGCGATAGGCGTTGCTGTGTAAATAGCCTCGCGGTGGCTGCAACTAGCCATGGATGGTTTATCAGCTGGCACGCCTACCCAACAGTGGGCGTGTGTGGTAATTTTTTGCGCCAAGTGCAATTTGCAATTGGCTCGCGCGCTCTCTGTGCAAATAAGCAATTATTTGGCTTAATAAGTCAATGGGCTGGCAACCGGTTGGCATTTCTCATCGTCTTGACGCCTGACCGTTGATTGGCGCCTGGCTAATAGAATTTTTTCCACACCTCCCCTCCTCACCCACCCTCTCCTCCATTCCAGGCCAGGCAGCCCGGCAACTTTGCTAAATAGTCCGCATAAAAGTTGGGCGCAACAAAGTTGAAGGCCCAAAGTAAATGAAGCCGCCTGCGCTGCCGCAGCCTCAATTTAAAATTAAGCTCATGAAAAGTAGTTAACCTCACGCGGGCTGCGGCCAAAGCCACCCTAAAAGCCAGAACCAAAGCCAAAGCCGTTAACTACAGCACAAAGTCAACGACGGCAACGCTGAGCACTGACGGAGCTGGCGAGGCTGGCGAGGTTTGGCCCTTGTTCGCATTAAAGTAAGCATGAAATTAAAGCTAACCCCAAAGGCGACTTGCAAATAAACTGCAGCCTCCACGGCTAAGGAACGCGGCGTGCTGTGTGGCAGGGCAGAGGGCCAGAGCGAGCGAGGGTGCAGAGCGGGGTGGGGAGGGGGTGGGTCTGCAATGTTGTTGCATCAAATTAGCAGCCATGTTGAGTAAAAAGAAGCGCGAATTTTTGTTGTGTTTTGGCAACAGCAAGCGGAAATAAAAGAGAAGGAAACAACAATGAAGGAGTTTTGGCTCGTACACTGGCAGCAATTTATGAGTGCAAATCAATTAAAGTAATGCGCATTGTGTTTCTTGTTGCCGCTTCAAGCAAATTGCAACATAACAATTAATTTTCGAAGGCGAAATAATTTAAAATCATTCTTAAATTCGATTTCTTGTATGTGCAAAGAAAAAATTGCCTGCGGAATGTTTTCACTTAGTTTTTTTCCATTTATTTAGAAAAGTTACATAAATGAATATATATTTGGTAATACTTTGGTTATGTGCAAATGTATGTAACAGGCAGAAGGAGGCATCTCCCACACCATAAAGTATATCTATTCTTGGTCAGTAATCAGAGTTAGCTACCTCTTTTTCTCCGCACCGTTGGTCCAAAATGTATATTGTGCTTCGTTCTCTTTAAGCTAAAGCATTACCTAAAAATCTTGGCACAGCTGCACTTATTTGTTTTGTCTTTAATTTTTTTTTTGCTACATTTCACAACCCTCACAAAAAAAAGACTTTTGTTTCCGTTTCCTACTTCGTGCAATTCATTTTCTTAAGATCTTTTGCGCTTGTGTTTTCTTCATTTTTTTTTTGCAAGAGCTCCAATATTATACAACACCCAAAGGTGTAATTGAATCAAATGAGCAAAATTTCAGATTACTTGAAAATGTTGAGCGCCAGGCACCAAACGCAAGACACGAACTCATTACGCAGGGGCAATCAGCGGCAGACGGCGGCAGCAATCCAGGACGAAGGGAAGAGGGGCGAATTGGAGGTGTTTAAATGCAGTCGGATGTTAAGCGTAAGTCACTTTAGAGGGTTAGTTGTTGTATTGTATGTGCCCGACACTTTCCATAAAATCAAGCGAAATGGCATGCCACGTTTGAGTAGAGTATCTAACAGACTGGACACAATTAAAAATGAAATTAAATAATGTAAAATTACGAAATAAACTTAAAGCTATTTTGAACTAATTTTGGGTCGAGTACATAAAAAAAAGACGATTCAACTAAAATCGAACTCTCTTTTGCAAGCATAGCTTCAACAGATGGTGCGGGTATATCATAGTCGGGAACTCATTTCAGACATTCCCTGATGTCGAATGTTTTATTGCAACTTTAAGGTAACGTCAAAAGTCTGGCAACTTAAAGGGCAACTGCATTGATGGTAATAATTGAAATTGCAAATGAGCTACAAGTGTGAATATATGAATATGGCAAGTGCAATCAGTGAAAGTGCTCACCACAGGCGCCTGCCACATCCGGTGCGCTGCGGAAGCGGAAGTGCAGAGCGCCAAATAAGTATATTGAGATAGAGACAACAGAGAATACTTTCACGCACATATGCACAAAATAATGCGCAAAACAAATATTTCGAGACAGAATTATGAATGGCAACGACAGCAGCGCGACTTTGAAGAGAGCCAAAAAAAAAATGGAAGTCTACAAAAATTTGGTACAAAATGCCATTTAAGCTGCTTTTGCCGAGGGTTCAGGGTGAAATTGGGTGGGCGGGGGCAGGGGCAGGGGTAGGTAGCATCAGTCTCGTGATTTATGTGCACTGTTGAAGGTTCAAATAAGCGTTAAGTTTTCATTTCCGCTGGCGCCGCTGCGAGAGGACCAAGAACAGTTACAGCTCCAACAGGACTAAAGTGAAATATCTGCACAAAAATGAAACTGAAAAGAAATATTGTTTTTGTTTTTTACATTTTTCTCCGACTTTTCTGGGTCTGTGTACGGGTGGCAAGTAGCCAACAAAGCGCCACATTATTACAAAACAAATTAAGAGAAATGTAAAAAACAAAGAACATGGAGCTAAGTTGAAGTTCAAGTGGATTTCGTTGTGAGAGCTCCCGCATTCGGCAACTAGAAAACAAATTACTAAAATATTTCTTGAAACAGGTAAAAGAAATCGATGGAAATGCCCAGGAAGTAAGCTGTGCAGTCATATGGTTCAATGGCGCGGAAATATTAAAGTAAAAAAGTGCTAGACTTGAAAGTGTTTAATAATAATAATCCCCTTCTCCATTATTGCGTAGAGCAGCATTTTAGCGCTGCCATTAACAATTTCGAGGAGTAACAAAAGCAATGTAATAAATTAAAAGCAAAAATTTCTCATTAAAATATTTCCTCAACTGCAAAATTACTTGCCATCTTAGTGCAAATGCCCCAAGCCTCAGCTACAACCCCTTAGCCCGGCTCAAATAGAAACCTTTTAAAACGTTAATCAATGTTGATATGCACAAAATTTGTATTCAAGACAGACAAACACACGCACAAATTTACTTCACTTACATTTATTTATTGCATTTACAAACATTTTTTGGCTGCTTTGCTGCTGATTCTAGAGTTACTGAAGGAAGCGCCACGCACAACGCAGCGTATGCGCAATTTATCAAACATAACAACGGCAATTAATTTGTGCACTGCGTTCAAGCTTGTTAAAAATAAACTTTTATAAATCAAACGTAACGAGCGTGTAACCTAACGGACAGGTATGAGCATAACAGACCAAATAAGGGATGCTTTTCATTAGGTGGTGGCATTTTTACAGCTTTTCCCTCCCGTCCGCTCGGCAACTTTTCAAATAAAACTCAATGGAAAAATATTTACAATTGGGTGCCGCATTTTTGTTTGACAGCCGTGACTTGGCTTTGTTTCACTGTGTTGGGGTCCACGTGGCGTATGAGTTATTTATTTTTGAGTTATTGGCATTTGAAACTTGGATACGAAACGGTGAATGGAACTGAAACCCGGGTGTTAATGCCTGTTTAAGCCTTGTCTGAGACTTTGCAATGGCTGTCTGGGCATCAGCGTGATATCAGGTGGGAGATGTGTTCGATGGAATGGGGAGAGGTGAAGAGAACGGCTGTGCTTAGATGGTTTGTTTTATATATAACAGCAATAAGAACCCGGCGTTGCCGGGCTGATTTTTTAAGTTTTACAAAATTGAAAAATAGAATCAATTTAGTTTATTGTATTCACATATTTGTTTTATCGAAATTATTATCTTTTTATTTGCTATAAATGCAATAACAAATGTTGAAATATTAACACTTCAAATATTTTAGGGCTCGGTTTTTTCATTAAAACAAAATGAGATTCCTGGTACAAACCGAGTTATATAACTTTGTTGTTTTGTATATCGTATTGTATCAGGAGCAGTGAGTATGATATCAAAGCGGAGACCATTACTAATAAATTACCACGATCCAAATAATAAAGACCCATGACGGATAGCTTCTGCGGATTGTGTATTAGCTGCAGTTTAAAGCTCTCAAACTGAAAGCAGTTCGATGTAGATTGGCTATTAATAAAGATTACAACTGTGTTATCTAATGTAACTTACTGCAATCACCAGGCGCACATCCAGACCCAGCGCAAATGTTGAATATTGCGAAACGAGCTCGCCCATTTCCGCATACATATCCTGCACATAGTTTGTAATAGAGTAAGTGACGTGCGAGTCCGCAATGTAGCTAATTATGCCGCCGAGGATCAGCAGCTTATGTCGGCTGGTCACGTTGATTTCCATCATGCCGGGTGTAAAGGCAGAGAAGCTGTAGTAAACACCTGAAATCATGGTTATCTCAAATGTGATGCACATGCAAATGATCTGCAGTCCGAAGATTTGCGACGTGCGCTGCACGAGGCTCTGCAGCTGGGCCTGTAAACGGGCCAAGCTGTCCAGGCGATCGGCCAGCGCACAGCTCCTGATCTGGCACAAGTTCTTGCGCCGATCCAGCCCCAACAAGCGTGTCTCGGTCACTATCGAGCGCAGCTCCCGATTGATGAGGAGGTAGTGTCCGTGCACATTTAGCAAGGTGAAATAAAATTGGGCTACGATTAGATTGAGCAAGCCAATCAGAACGTAAATAATGAAAATGCTCAGTGCCAGAGTGGGTGTGAGGCTATCTCGCAGTCCGAGCAAGCCCAATGCCATGTGAATGAGCTCTGTGAGCATGCCGGTGATGGCCTTGGTTATAACGCCACGTTGCCATAATTGCATCACCTGCGGCTGCTGCAGCACCAGTCGACGATAGCTGCGCAGTAGGTGCACGAAGTGCTGGCGCTGCCACCAGCGGCTCAGCATAGTCACGAATACGCAGCTGACCCGCAGGATCATCGCCACCAGGAACACGTACTCATGCAGGCGATTCGCGTTCAGCAGGAAGATTTGCCAAACCCGAGTTGTGATCAGCAGCGGCAACATGGCGAAGATCAACATATTGACCAGGGCCGCATAGAGAGTCGCTTTTCTGCTCAGGCTCGGTCGACCCGTCTGTAGGTCGATCTCAAAGTTGAGCACTCCAATGAGGCGTCCATAGTAGTAGTTCAAGCGAAACAGAAACTTGACCAGGCCAGACATTACAAAGAACTGAATTAGTTCCCCTCGTGCACTGTTCCGGTAGTTAATGAAAGTGCTCGTGCTTCGATCAGATATGTAGATAAAGAGATAGCTCATAATGAGCTGATAGCAACGGTTTTATTACCTAGAAGAAGTCACTTTATTTTTGGACGTCGTTGGCGACGGATGACAAATCAATGGAAAACCAACATTTGTGATTTATCTCGTAGCCATTTCTGATGATTAAATTATTATTTTTTAAGTCAACTGCTTAAATTATCATTAAATTACTTTATATATATATATATATATATTTATTAGTTTAAAAAATACAGAGCATTCTCTGCAGTCAAGTTGGATCATATTGGACTCTGAAGTTGTAGTGGGATGTATCCGACTCCACAATTCCTTGTACACAGTTTTATTACTATCTTGATTGAATATGTTAACATTAGAAAGTGACTGTGGTTGGAAGAGTGTGTGGATATCATCACTAATCTAAATTCAAATTAAATAAAACTTAAATTAAATTTTAACATTTTTATGCAAATTTAAATTCTCTTTCTAGTACATTCAGATGCTCATTGCAGAATAATAATATAAATTTTTTTACGAAGTGAACAGAGTATAAAAGCCATTCAATAAAACAACCATCCTCATTGAATTATGAATCGTGTGGCAGTATATTCCATCAATATATAAAGGAGAGTACCCTACACTTAAACAAATTCAGTAATGGGTATAATAAATTAATGAAAATTGATGAAGGCAGAAAAATACTCGGCGATTACTATTGATTGCCTGGTAAATCTAGTTATGACTGTCAGTTTGTCAGCCCGTCCGGATAGATATGTATAGAAATATATAGTAAATATGTAAATAATATATAAAGTATTTAGTTGAATAGCATTTAAGTACCCTCTGAAGTACGATGAAGAAAATTTTTTGAAATGTTATAATTGTATTAATGGCTCTAAAAATGAGTAAAAAGGCAGATTAAAGGGTCTTCTGCACCCTAAGTGATGACTAAATAAATAATAATAATAAAAAAAAAAAATAAATGTTATAAAAATTGGAACCGGAGAAAAGGGTTTTTTTGAGTAGACTTTTGACCCGAGGTTTCGTTTCCATTCAACGCACAACAAAAATAACGAAAAGTCAATAAGAAATAATTTTCATATATCGAATTTGACATAATGCAAACATAAGCAAATTAGTGAAACAAAATGCATATGTTTTGTATGACGAGGCGTTTTGGCCAGCGATTTATTCGTTTATTGCGCCAAATATAATACTGGCAGCTTTGGTTTTAGAGTTCCCGCTTTGCATTTAAGTGGACCGAACCGAAAAAAAACACAGTCGAGTTGGCCAAACAAAGGCATTCAATTAAAATTTGCACTGTTTGCTGCCCATAGCAAAACATTTAATACAATTTACGCAATTAATTTCACTGCAGAATGCAAACAGCAGCAAATCATTCAGAGATGAACGCAAAATAGCGATATTTTAAAATGCTTGTACAAAATGCACAAAACTGCTGACATACATAAAAGGAGATAGAAGGAGAGAGAGAGAGAGAGAGAGAGAGAGAGAGAGAGTGGGACGGAAAGCAGTCGATTTACATATATGCAATATATTATAGTCTATACGCAATTTAAGTGCAACAAAAATGCAATATTAATGGCTGGTAAAAATGGCTGACATATAAACGCACTCAGCTATCTGAAACTGCAGCTCTGTTAGCCGTCAGTGCAAATATTTTGTGTAAAAACAATTTGCGCAAATGGCAAAACCGAATATCGGCCAAAAACACAAAACCAATTTGTCGTATTGTTTGTCAATGGCCATAGAACTCGAAATGAATGCTGAGCCCTGGCAATGAATGATGTTGGGCCATTCATCTTTCTCAATGGGTCGCTGCTGTATATTTGGGTCAACGCAAATAATAAAAACGAATGTATTGGAAAAATGTATGACATTTTTTAAGGTGCTCTCTACACAACAAAATAATTAAAAAATTAAGTTAGATGAGAAGGAACACGGGATGACGATGCCTAACAAAATATGTCTGTGTATCCATTTTTTTTATTTAAGAGTTTAATCATTCATATAACAGCTTAATAGTCGACCGATAGTTGGTACATACTGCCCGTAATAAATATACTTAACAGTACGGATAATGTTAACAGGACGGATAATGTTGAATATGATTTCCAAAAGAAATCATATCATAAGAAACTTAGATTAATTAAAATGTAAAAGCCATTATATTATGTTGAAATATGTTTTCAACTAAGAAACAAAATTAAATTAGTGCATCGTGAGTTGGTCTTATATTATACATAAAAGATAACAGAAATAAAAAAAAAATATATTTCTTTTTTACCTTCAAAAAAAGTATATACAAATTTTGTCAAATGTTTTACGCAGTTATTTAAATACTTAAAACTACATTATATTTTATATTTTATAACTTAATCTTAGGATATATTTTGGAATTGTGAAATTGATTTTCAAAGCAGTGAACCATTCTTATGATATAAGCTGAAATTCATAATCAAATTAAAGAAATGGTGAATAAACACTAGATATTCATCAGCAACATAATTGGCAAGAAGTTGTGCTGCTAACCCATGCTATTCCCATCGCAAACACAGCACTTGAATATGGCAACGCTAAATGATCTTCTGATCTTGTATGCGATGGCTATCTTTATAGAGCGCTAACAGCCTGTTGCCACTTGAGTATGCGTCCGGCCACCTGCCGCTGCTCACCTTGAAACAGTCGCTGGTGTCGGCGAGAGCCTGCGGCATGCACGCCATCGAGCCATCGAGCCATCAATCAATCGATGCCCAGTCGAATGTATAAATTTGTAGAAGATGCTTTAATTAAAGCCACCAAAGCTGAAGCCGCATTATGCATTGCAATTGGCGAATAAATCTTTTCGCGCCTTGACACGAGACGCATTTAAAATGCTAAATTAGTAAAATGTCACTTTCGCTTTTAAGTTGGCCTCCGTCTCGAGGCGAGAGAATTTCTGCAGGGCAGAGAGTGTTGTTGTTGGTGTTGTCGCTTGTGATCAAAGCGAAGCGCCGACAGAGGCGGCAACCACATAAATTATCGCTGGCTAAGCAGGCACAGACAGGCGCGGGGGCAAAGTGAAGCTGCCGCAGTGGCTGCCTGTTGCGAAATGTTGCACATGTGGCAAGCAAAGCATTGACATACTTCAAAGTGTTTGCTGACTGCATTGTTGCTCAGCGCATGCACCGTCTGCTATTTAATTTTGGCTTTTATTCAGGTCTCCGATATGGCATGTTATAAATATTTGCAACGCTTTGACAAAGTTGAAATGAATCCGCAGCGGCAGCGGCAACTGCATCTGCATCAGCATCAGCAACAGCATCTGCATCCGCAGTTGCATTGCCATTCTATTTAGTTGGCCAAAGGCGCCAGTGCGCATAAAATTAAATTCCTTATCGCCGGCGCCATGCAAACTGTTCTCTCCCAGTTTTTGCCACTCTTTAGTTGCTGTCTGGCAATTTGCTTTTTGCGACAGAGCCAACAACAGCAACTGTTGCTCCTGACCAGCCTCAACTGTGGCTCGCTGTGGCTTCCACGGACACCGCATGGATTTAAGTTTTAAAATTGAATTTTTTATGCTTTGCCTGGAATTTAATTTAAATTTTTCTTGTTATACGGAAGTCAGCACTTCCTGAGTGCTGGAGAGATTTACCACTAGGATCATTATATTACTTACAAATTGTTCAAAATGAGAAAGAACGAGTGAGATTCGAAATGTTGTCGGGTAAACCTGGACAGATTGAATTGTACTAGGTTAGTTCCTGTCCAACTTCATCATAGTTGAGAAGAAACAAAATTTTGAAAGAATTCCTTGTTCAACTGGGTTTAAGTCCGATTAAAATGTTTTTGCTGGCTTTAGGTAATTTGAATTTTAATTATCAATTGCAAGATACCCTGTACCCATTTATGTATAGCAAGGATATAATGAAGTTTTGAAATGATATTTAACCCCATAGTTTAAAGAATATATATATATTTTTTTATATTTATTAATATTGTATTATAGTATATATATTCTTGTCGAGGATGGCCAGTTGAGGTGATGTTTGTATGTCAGTCCGGCTGTCCGATTTTAGAGAGCATAAGAGTTAGAATCTTCATTTGAAAGGGATAAGTAATTTACCATTATACATATAGAAGTGCAATTCACACCTTTTAAACTCCCCATAAAGATAGATATATACTTGTTGAGGCCAGTTGAGGTGATGTTTGTATGTCAGTCCGCCTGTCCGATTTTAGAGAGCATAAGAG
This sequence comes from Drosophila colorata, assembly GCA_035041545.1. Classification (NCBI taxonomy): domain Eukaryota; kingdom Metazoa; phylum Arthropoda; class Insecta; order Diptera; family Drosophilidae; genus Drosophila; species Drosophila colorata. Next base: position 1,010,934 of record JAWNLD010000453.1, read on the forward strand.
TTAGAATCTTCATTTGAAAGGGATAAGTAATTTACCATTATACATATATCATATACATATATCACACCTTTTAAACTCCCCATAAAGATAGATATATAGTTGTATCTATGTTACTGCAAGTGTATGCGCTTTGCCGCAGTCACATATCCCAATGGCGCACCCACAAGGCAATGCCAAACTAATTTATATTCAATTAATTAACTGCACACTCGCTGCGAATACGAATCTCGAACTTAAGCCCAATTCGCATTCGAATCCGCATCCGCATCCATTGGCGGTTGGCCAAAATACAAGAGCATTTGCCGTTTACCCCGGAGGCGATCTGCGATTCCAGCAGCTGCCTGGCCGGGCTGAGATTTAAGCGATAAACGAGTGGACCAAACTACCAATTGGAGCAGCGAATTCATATCGAAAATCATTCGCGCACTTGGCACACATTTTCGAACCGTCTGTGGCCACTTGGCAGACATTTCTGCCAATTGTATCGATAAATGTTGCAGCTGGCCCCTGCGGGCTTGGACTCTCTCCCTGGTTAACTGCATTGGCCGCGCTAATAAAACGTTTGCATGCATAAATCTCGAGCTGTTTATTGGGCGAAACGAAATGTATCAGTCTCTATACATATCTGGTGCTTCCAGCTATAACTGTATATTATTTGTTCGATTGCTTCCTATTGAATTGTGTGCTAATGTTTGGCAATTTATTTATCATATGTGGAGAGAAAGTGCCGAAATTGACAAGATATTAGCGAATGAGAATTGATGATAAATAACTGATAATATTAATAGCATATTTATTTAGATTATTTACGATAACAAACATAAGTTATGTAAAATATGATATAAATGATATATTGCACAATTTTATCGAAAGGCATGTCTAAGAAACTATTTGTTCAATGTACTTGGAATATTATGAAAAACTCGAAAGTTGAACCGATAAAATAAATATAATATGCATATAAAATAATTCAAAAGAATCAAAAAGAAACGATGAAGCAAAAACCAGATTCCACATAAATACGTATAAACATAAAAATAAGTATTGTAAAACTCAGCATTCTTGTGATTTTACTGATTTTTTTGTAATAGCTAAGAAAGCAAAAAATAAGGCGAAACTGTGAGATAATAATTACAAGCAAGCCGCGCAGAATAGGCAAAAATCATTCAGCGGGCAGCCGCAGCATATCAAAAACTTTTGCGTAAAACCCATTTAAACTTTTCAACAAGTCATGGCGAGCACTGCATGGATGCAGTGCAGCAGCAGCAGCAGCTGGAGTAGGAGTAGGAGCAGGAGTAGGGGACCAGCAGCAGCAGCTGGCAGGGGCAAAAGCAATCTGCGCCTGACAACCAAACGTTTATTAAAACGCTCAAGACGACCCCCAAATGGATGGGAGTAGCTCGTTGAGCAGGCGACATGATGTACATGACGATGATGTTGGACGTTGGCCAGTTGAGTGACCAGCCGACGTAAGGCGAAACTTTTCCACGACACACTTGATGCTTGATTAAAGCTTCGCAATGTCTTCCTCTTGGCAGCTACCCACTTAACTGGATATTTCTATGTACTGCAAAAAGAAAAAAAAAACCAAATAAAAAAAACGTAGCCTGGCATTCGCCTGCGTCTCCATTTAAATGTTCATTTGTTATGCTGTCGTCGGCCAAGAAGAGGATGATGATCATCTGCAACTGCTTCTGCAACGCGAGCCTGTGGCGCGACTTTGTCCATGTTGTGTTGTCTCTGTGGCTGGCACAGCTACTGCCTTGGCACTGGCAAGTAGCCAACAAGTGTCTTCAAACACTTCCACTCTGCAGCTGGCAGAGGCGCCGCCGGCGTTGTCTTCAAGTGTGAGCGGCCAACAAGCCGCTGGGGCAGTCGAAGTGGCTGCCGGTTCTGCGCATGCAAATTACTTTGGCCACAATGTTTTGATTTTATTCGCATTTGATTATTTTTCGCAATTTCATCGCATCGCCTGGCGCTCTACTACTTAAAGACTTCTTACGACCGACTTGAAGTACTATGGGGCAGTCTGCCAAGCAGCTGTGCGTGGGATTAGGCCTAAAAGTTGCCGTCGCGTGGGCTTTCGAGTAGTTCGAGTCGAGAGTGCGTGACATGTGTTCGAAAGTGCCGGCGACATACGGAGTAACAACTTTTTCTACTCAGTGGCAATTTGAATAAATTGGAGCAAAATGTGCGTTGGACGCTTGGTGGACAACAAAAGTGTGCCAGACGTGCCGGGCTGTTCTGTGTGTTGTTGTAGACATTTCATTTCAAAAATACTAAATAAAAGTCAACATTTCGCTATTTAATTCCACTCTCACGCAACCAATTCTACTTCAGCAAACTCAAGTCTCAACTAAATCTCTGACAGCGACAACTTGCATTTTATAAAACTGCCTTTCAGAATCTGCCTTTCCCGGCCATGCACATCCGCCCAATTAATCCGATGCGTAACGACAACTTAGGAAAGGCAGAAAAAAGAGTGTATATGTATGTGCACAATCTGCGCCTACCGTTTTGTAATTTTCCGCGCGAATTCCAGCCGAGTAGCTCTTCAAATGGCTGAAAGGCGGCCTGTTGGGCTGCATGCTGCACGCTGCCAGTTTCCCAGCCAGGCAGGCAAACGCATGATCAAATGTCACAATCAATTTCAATTTGGCGCTCGAATTGAGCTTCGTTAGCGGCAGCTGGCAAGGAAAAGGAGCTGCCTGCCATGTTGATTTGCCGTCTGCATCGTGTGCTCATGATGATGCCAAGAGAATTCAAAGCCAAAAGCCAGTGCCAAAGCTGTGGCCAAAGCCAACTTGACTGCCACTTTTTCTAATCAACCAAAAACCTGCGCGAGAAGCGCCTGTAATTTAACTAATTTGTATCTGCGTGTGCGTGTGCCGCGTGTGCAGATGCATTTTACCTGCGGCAATTGTCTCACGTTGCAACGCACAACGGGCCAACAAAATATAAAGTTGAAGTTTATTAATGCTTCATGATTTACGTTAAAACAAAGGAGTCTTCTTAATATAATATGTAGTATTTTTTAAAAATTATCTAAGTTATTGTGAAAACATGATGCAGGTTTTTAGGTAAATAAGATAATCATAGCTGTCCTTATTATAAATAGGTTATTTAAATAAATTGGAAAGTTTTTTTTTTTTAAATAGCACATGATATGGGCTTTCATCATCTATACCCTAAGCATGGATAAGACTTTTTATACTCATAAGCATCAAATATATATTTTTTTAATTTTAAATTTCAACAATAAATCATAACATAAGCGAAAACTGTTTTTTCACAACATTACACGCATATTGATTAAGTCGTGTTGCTCTGTGGAATTATATTACCATTCTCGACCAATTTGGGTTTGCTACGAGAAAATGCTAACATCGATAGTGGAATAGTTATGAGGGTGCATTATATTGGGCTACGCCTTTTAAGGCACACAATCAAGTGTCAATTATGTAGATTTTATGCAGCTAGCATTGAAAATACCGAAAACTTTTTGCCAGCACTTTTGCTTTTTGTCCTGGCACTGTTCTATAGAATCTTTTGTTCGTTGTTTACCAACGTCTAGACGTTTATTGTGATTTGACGTGGGCTTCCTTAACGCATTGTTTGGGAGTTGGTCCAAAAAGCAGTTGATAAAAGTGGTAAACTGGTTTTGGCAAAAGATTCGCTGGACCAATTTCGAATATCGGTAGGTAACAGAACAATGCTACAAGTTTATAATTGTTGGCTACATTAACAGACTTTTCGGTTTAAGATATGAAGTGTGATGATGCGAAAGTTTATAATGCTTACTTTGCTGTACTTTGATTTTGAAGAAGAGATTTAAAATTGAATGAGCTTGGGCTAACTTATGAATTGGCGCCGGCTAAAGTTTTTATAAAAGACGCTGATTATGTGCATTTCTGAACAAAAAATAATTGTTTTAAAATTAATAAAATTTTATAGCAAAAATGCATTTCTTTGGCAGTACATAAAAACAAAATGAATTAATATTTTGAACTCTATAAAAACACCTTATTAGAATATTCAATAGGTAATATTACTTATACATTTTCCAGCACCAAAAACCCAACTTTTGTAGTATTGGCAACAATTTTCACGACCCAGCATTTGCCATATGCCACCTTTTCGAAGCTGTTTGTGGAATCTGACTTGATGAAACTGACATTTATTAACATTTCAGGCAGCTCTTCTTATTTGACTGTACTTTTCGCTTTATTTACATTTCCCCCCAGCGGCTTAGGAAAACCAATCTAAATGAGGCACCTGTGCCAAAAACTACCTACCTACTACTCGCATTCACTGAGTTATCACATAAGAAAACCACTTCTCAGAACTATGCAAATAACTTGAGGGTTACCTTCTGCTCGAGACGACAAGCGATGCCTTCGCATTTATCTGGCTGGCTTAGCAGGCGGCTGCCGCTAAGAAATCCCCACATGAATAATTACAGCGCAGCCAGTTCATTTAATTTCACTTTCTGTCTAATGGAATCCTTGAGCTAAACCCTTTTGGGGTGTGCAAGCGGCACATGAATGAAAATATTTAATGAAGAAATTTATAACAAACTTTCACAAATGGAGGCACAGGCAGCCGCGGCCACAGCAGCAGATTGTCTGTGCATTTTAAAAATTATGAACATTAAATGCAAATTAAGCTAATCAATTAAGCCGTAACGAAATGTGCCCCAGCATTTGCAGAGCCTGCAAGTAGGCAATTGTAGAGTTCAAAGTATCCGGCATATTTCTGGGCCATTTGACTTCGTGCAATTAGCCAAGAAAAGAGTGGATGAAAGTCGATAGTCAACGCCGTCGACAGTCTTCAGAGCTGCCTCCCTCAGCTGCCATGGCCAGCAACCCTTTCGAATGACCGATATTAATGATTGGGCTGGGCGCGGGGGGTTTCCCGCACCCTTTGTCAGTTGCGTTGTTAGTGGCATGCAATGCCAACCCTTTTGCTGTCGTCGTTGCTGCTGGGTGCGTGTTCCTCTGGAATTTGTGAGACTTGGACGCGGACAGGATGGGAACATCCACTCACTTATTATAGGTCAGTGTTGCGCCAGGAATTGCGTTAGTTTGCATAGTTGACTTAATGATTGGATATTAATTTGGCAGGCTGTGTAAGCCTCAATTGCAGCTACTTCAGACAAATTGTTGTCGATTAGCCGTTAGGCTACATAAAGCTATTGTTTAGCAAACAATGCCAAGTATATAAATGGTTGAATCCAAAGGTGCTTTAACTGAAGCTTGGCTCGTTATAAGCGGACTTAACTGCTTGTCATTAGTTCAATAGGCAAATGACTGCGTGGGCTGACATGTTATGTATAGATACAGTTTGCAACTGAGCTGGCTCGGCAAAGAAGGATGTGTTCGATTTCCTATCCATCTGTTTAAATATTAAGCTATCTTATCAGTCTACAAAAGCGAGAACTTGGCGGGTAGTGTTAGTTGAATCTGGCATAAAAGTTGAAAAAATTCGCTTAAAGATTTTACTATAAATCAAAATTGCAATTACAACAAATTAGGTGAAACATTAAATTTAATCTTACAGCTGAAATTGGAATTGAAATTGATCAAGAAATGTTTTGCATCTAAACCAAAATTCAACAAAAGGTGAATTATTTTTTTATTTTACTTGTTTTGAAAATAAAATGTTACTCAAATTTCAATGGATATCGGAAATAAGTAGATAATGTAAATATATTTCACATTTATTGATCTATTGGAAATGTTTAAGCTCCAAATTAATTTAACTTGTTTGTCCCAGATCTAGCTAACCAAATAACCATATAATCTTTTTGACAATCCATTACGTAAACGGCTTTATGGCGCCATTGAAATTGCCAACAACTTTACCCCAACGCCATTTTAAGTTTAATTGGCCAAATAATAGTTATCGTCCTGAATTGAAGCCAAAAATGGCATCATGAAATTTTAATGGCAGCCTCAAACGAACTGAAAAATCAACAAAATCAACAATGAGACAATAAAAATACGCCGCCCTCGGCGCTCCGCCCTGACGCCCATCAGCTGAATGGGCCTAATCAAATTAAGTACTAATCCTTGGGAAAAACCGCGAACAGTTTAAAATGATTGTAAGTAAATTTCCCAAAACAATTAAAGGCCACAACTCAGAATTTCCGACAATGAAACAGCTGACTCAGAGAGAAGGAAAAATAGAGACAAATAGAATGAAAAGAAGAGAGAGATTTTGATGGAGTCTGCGCAATCGCATGGGAAATGAGAGAACAATAAAAGGCGAAAGTACGGTTTTATAGCATGCGATAAATGCGCTTGTAGCATGCGTTTGGTTTTAATTACTTGGCCAAGACATTTGCATATGTGAGTATGTAGAAGTTGAGTTACTTAGAAGATGGCCATAAAACCAGACAAGAAGTCATAATGACCAGGTGAAGCTAAAAACCTGGTCAGGTCTACCTCAAAAAGTGGATGAGCAACTAAGCACCTAACCAAGGATAATCCATTTGGAGTGCAATATTGTTGCACACCAAGGATCTGCGATTGCGGCGAGTGGCGATGGGGGCAAACAACTTTTGTAGACAACAACAAGGTTGCATATGTGCTGAGAAATTGTTTTATTACCCAGCGTTGAGAGCGTGTTGACTGAAAACAAAGGTGCGCACAATAAATTACATTGCTACACGGAACATGGCAGCGTCTGCAACGGGCACCAGGATGCGGCAGGCGACGGACATGGGGCAGGAAGTTAGCAACAAGCGTCACGTTAATGAAAAGGATTTTCTACCATATGTCTGCAGTTAGTTTACAACTAAACCCCACCGCCACTCCTTGCATTATTTTCCGTGTGCACTTCAAATGACTTTGCCCCGGGGTTGTTTAATATTTAAAGACCCGGCCATTGAAGATTTCGCTTGGCTCTAGAATTTCTAAATGCACTTTGATGTTTTGGCCATTAGTTAGCGTTCAGACTTTGCATTAATATGTAAACGCCTGCTTCATTAGAAAGTGTCGCTTTAGAAACCAACTGCTCCCCGGGTCGCCACTTGCCGGAGTGCTGTTAGTTTTGCGGTTAGTTTTTGGGTGGTGTTGATATGTTTGAGCTGTGGCTGTGCTTTGAGTAAAGTGAAAGTGTCATAAGTCGTCTGGGAAATGAGAGACTCACAGGGCTCCCTGAAGGACCACACAGTTAGAAGAAGATGTCTGCTATCGGTCTGTGATGGGGATGATACGATAGCTAAGATAGCAGTTGAGCTTTAGAATAATCTTATTTTATACGTTCTTACTTGTTTTTATTTGCGTCTGTTTATAGTTTTTCTTTTTGATAATTTCAGCTCTTTAATCAGTCTTTTATATTTTTTATCTAGTTGTATTTGTTTTAGGCTTCATGAAACATGAAATTTTGCGATCACAGCAATCAAAGTTGGATGGCATTTCATCTGCAATATGTTTAGAAATACCTAGAAATTACGACTCAAAATTTAATATTTCTCAATTCTAAACGATTATAACCATAGCTTGAACCCATTCACTGGTTCTTCATATCACATTTCGATAAATGGGAACTGTTGTGAGTTCTATGCAGAAACCGATGATGTATGTCAATATGGAGAGTCCGCAGGCGCAGTTCGTTCGTCAGACGATAAGCAATAATAAAGTCGTGATCTTTAGCAAGACCTATTGTCCCTACTGCAGCATGGCCAAGGAGCAGTTTCGCAAGCTGAATGTAGATATGACTGTGATTGAGCTGGACTTGCGTGGCGATGCCGATGAAATCCAGGCGGTGCTTGGCGAGTTGACCGGAGCACGGACAGTGCCACGTTGTTTCATCAATGGAAAATTCGTGGGCGGTGGCACCGACGTGAAGCGCATGTACGACCAAGGCGTACTGCAGAGATATTTCCATTGATATAACCTTCCGGAAAGGCACTTGGCGGTTAAACCAGCATTTAAAGTTATGTTTGATTTGCGTTTGATTGGGAAATAAAAACATTTTGATTGAATAAGGACTATATTTATGTTTGGCTTTTCCGCAGGGTACCGGAGCTAACTACATTGAAGTAGAAGTTTTGGGAAATGTTTATATACGCAATGTGTATTTTATAAATCTTATACTGGTTTTCATCTGACATACCAAAAGAATCGTAAATGATTCGGGTGTACCGTAATAAAAGCTAATCCCAGTTATTAAAATAGAAAAAGGGTATTATTTTTGTTATTGAAATATCCATTTTGGTTATTTTTCCAGCGACACAATACAATTGGACAATATTCTAAGCCGTTACACTAAAAAAGTCAGTTGCTTTTTTCCGATTTTTTAAATGCTGACAAAACACATTTATTCTCAGTTACGTCACGTATCCCAATTTGTTTGATAATATTGATCCAAAAAATCAAAACTTTAAAATTCCACCTAAGGTGTTGTTTTTCCGAAGCGTGTGTTAAATTTTTTAACAATTCAGAATGCAAACGTATAGGAACTTCGAAGGAATACTTAAAAACAATGTCAATCTGTCAGGGCAAATCGATAAGCCAAATTACGCATACGACACGTGTGCATATTGTAATGTGTAAAGCAAGGTTCTTATTTATATTTTTGTTTTATTTTAACGCTACACCTGCAACTAAGCAAACACGAAATTGAACGATTTAATGTGACAGTCAACTAAATTTAACATTGTGCAGGCAATTTGAAAACAATTTACGAAATGTCAACAAATTACAGCAATTTGCTAGCGCAAATTCAATCAATTATTTGGTTGGCACAGCGTTTTAAAGTTGGCGCAAACAAATGGCTTTTGACTTCCACAACGGTCTAGACAAACGGCGGAAAAAAAAACTTGGGTGCAGTCGAGACAACGCGACGTATGCGTGATATGAAGTGCTGTCTTTAAATGGATTTTTTGATGGCTACATGCAAGTTTAATGCCAGTCTGGACTGTCAGCCGGGCCTTGACCGCCTGACGTTGACCCTGAGCTGCTGCTGCCCCTGCTGCCGATGTGTCGCATGCAAATGTGCTGCGAGTATTTTAACGGAGACACTGTGACACAAAGATGCCAAGCTTTATTGTTTGTCAGCTGACAGACGCGGGCGGCTCCTTTCCAGGATAATAACAACGGCCGGGCTACATTTAACATGCACAAAAAGGCATCGCATCCTGCACGCAGATGAGCAGCAACAGAACAACTACCTCCATATTTACCTTTCCTTGCTGTAATTGTTTTGCAGATCCTTACAATCACAACCCTTCCGTCAATTCTCAGGAAGCAACAACTTAAGCGTCATATTGAGCAGATAAAGGCAGCGTTGCACCTTTGTTGTTGCCACTGATGCATTATTGTTGCACAGCTTTTGTGTCGCATAAATAAAGCCGTTCGGCATTTTCAGTTTGCCTCAATTCAGGTTTTTATTATAGCGTCAGGCTGGAGCAATTGCTGGATATACCGGGCGTTGCCTTTCAATTATTTCTGTCTTTGGAATAAGAAGCGAACCGAAGTTTTATATAAATTACATGTCTTCATATTAATATATAAGAAAACTCTTAAAACTCTTTTCAGAGCAACCATTTCAAAAAATGCACTTCAAACAAAATAAAGTTATAATGTTCTATTCAAGGCTGCTCATCTAAAAGATACTCTGTGGACATTCGTGAATTGTTGTTGTACAAAGATTATGCCGGAAAAAAATTGTATAAAAAAAGCAATGTCTTTAAAATGCTTTTATAATTTTGGGGCAAGTGAGCTTTAAATAAAAAAATTAACTTGATCTGAATTTTAATCATTATAATGTTGTGTTTTTTTTAAATAAAATGAGACATATTCGAATAGATAATGATCTAGACTAAATATACTTAATGTAGTCGAATATGTCTACTGTTATTTAATACATCAATTTGAAGAACTAAGTATACCCTTCTATGTCACCACTGTGGATACAGGATATAAAGACGTGTAATTGCAGCCCTTGGCTGTTGGAATTTGTAATCAAAAATGGTCCAAAAGCCAACAGAGGCGAAAACTAATAATAAACGCTTAATAAATCGTCTATCAAAAGGCGGTTGCCAGAGTTGCCGCTGCACTGCGCACAATGCAGGCTACATATATGATATATGGTCTAGCCAATGTCTGGCTGGCTTCAAATCCAACTTCAACTCCAACTCCCATCAGCCGTGCGGTAGTTGGCCAAACTGAAAAACTTGTGCCGAAAAAATGCCAGAGAACAAAAGCTATGCGTCGTTTTATTAAAACCACAATTCATTCAACCGTATGAAAAATCGACAAATAAAAATTTAGGGGCGTTTAAAATGGACTTAATGCAATGTTAATTGCGGGCGTGGCTGGGCAATGAGTGAGTTTGGTCAAAGCGCCAGCATAAATCATAATTTGTTATCACATTGTTTGACAAACAAAATTAGTTATTTCGCTGAACTGAACAATTGAAGGCGGTGAAATACCCTGTAAATAGCTTTTCGTTTTTATGTGCACTCAAATGGGAATATTAAATGGCATTTTTGGTATTGTCTTTGGATAGCATTGAATTATATATTGTTTTTGAGACGACAGACTCAGAAATAACACCAAATGTGTTAGACATTATAATACAAACTCTAGGCGTACATACACCCTCCTATATAAGCACACACGCTTAATGATATTGGCTATAAAAATGATAATGATATGTTTGGGAGCCAACTGGAAAAGATTGGCCATTAGCATGGCCATGAAGCCAGGCGACAAAGTTGCATCAAAATTTCATAGAGCTGCTAATTGAAGTGAGGCAGATAGTCAGACAGATAGATCTAATGTCCCAATCAAAATGTAAAATGCATTTTTATTGAGTTTGTCAAACATCAGTGCCAAAGCAAATTAAAACAGAGTTACCGCCGGCAGCTGAAAGAATTTATGCACAAGCAAAACGCTTGGGCCGCATAACAAAGTTTCAGGCAAAAATAAAAAACAAAGGGATTGCAAAAATAAAATTGTGGCCAAGCGTTGGATCATAAAAAATTTCCATTGCAGTTGTAAATGCTGCTTGCTGGTAGCAAGTACAAAAATATTTATGGCTATAACGAGTTTTACGCTTGATAAGTCAGACAAAACAAAGAAAGCAGGGGAACTCATGAAGCAACATTGTGGTCGTAATGCTTGAAGGGGTCTCCGATAGGGGGCTTCAGATTAAGCTTTGCTTGGCACTTAGTTGCATGTAAAGTGATAGCTGTTAGGAGAAATTTTAAAAGAAAGAACTGAAGGTTAGAACAGTGTATCTTTTGGCTGCTATCTATTTCTGTCGATTTTATTAACAGGCGTAAATTCTGAATATTATTGATCAGTGAAAACAGCTAAGATATCTTTAGCAAAATTTATACTTATTTATGGATTTTTTATATACTATATCACTTTGCTAACTGCCATATCGGCAGTCTTAAGATGACTTTTTATTCTTGAGATAATATTCATTACGCACACAACGGACACACAACGGACGCCAATTGCTATGTTCAATCCCGCCCATCTTGAAATATACACAAGCTATTCATGTCCAGACGAAGCTCGGCCAGTGCTTTCTACCTTAACCATGCAATTGTATATAACTATGTTGGAATATATATATATAGGTATATTTATACAGGTGTAGTGTATCCTGTTGCTTTCGTGTTAACAACAACAGCAACAACGGGAAGAACATAGCCTGTAAAGGAGGGTGCAACACAGGGACCAACAACCCAGGCAAGTTACAATGTCACGCACACATATTTCCTGTCATTCTAGCGTTTATTTCCTCACTATGCTATATTTTTTTTATCGCATCCTTGTTAACACGTGCGTTTCTCTACTATTTTTGTTATTATTATTATTGCTGTTGTTGTTGTTGCTGTTGCTGTTGCTGTGTGTGCATGTGACTGTGCCCCGGGGTATTCAAGTTTATCAACGCAACGATCTTTGTTATATGGCCAAAAGGGCGGACTGGGCGAGGTCTCGCTGCACGGCTCGGGTTACCTATTGAAGTCCATTGGCTGCAAATGGAAAAGTCTGGTGTAAAACAAAGAAGCACAACAATAATATAATTATATGTTAGCATGACATGTTACGTGCAAGTGTCGTTTTGAAAAATTTTAACACATTTCTGACAGACTGACGGGCACAAGCTTTTGGAATGTTGCCTGCCTTCAGATTGCTCCGGTAACGCAAGGAAGCTGTTGACGTGTGAACGGGAAACGATAAAAGAATTTAAGTTCTTTCGAAAAGTACAAGTATGAGATTATTTTCATTTCTGCAATTCAATATTATTTATTTCGTAACTGCTTATTTATTATGTAAATGTTATTATGTTTGTAAAGCGATTAGCCAAAATAAGAGTTCATATACCGAAAGAAATCCCATTTGAATGAGGGCAGCATAATCATTTTGGCTGTAACTTTTAAGCCACACAATTAAAACGCACAATTGCGGCGCTGTCTAAAGCTAACCAACAATTTTCTTGGAAATTCCCAGGCGTACCACAAGATAAGTATGCTATTTTTGACCCACCTCCCACAATCTCGTCGAAGGGGGGGAGAAGCATCATGAGTCATTTGATACCTTGCGATAGCTTTCTGGCAAAACTTTTGACTTTGAGGCCATTAATCAATTAATTAAGCATTTTATGAATATTTCAGCCAGAAAGCAGGAAATTGGCATTATAATCGCCGGGGAGCTAGCTAGATTCCGTTCGAGGTCCACGAGGAGTTACCTTTCGCGGGCCACTTAGCAATGCACATGAATATTTTACGCAAATGGCGAATATCTAAAAGTTATGTGAATTTGGGGTTGGGTTCGTCTATCGCTGGTGACCCGAGATGTTGAGAATAGGAAGCCTGAAGTTGTCCGTGCTCAGAGCCGGTCCTGGCATAATCGAGCGCATGATGACGAGCTGCCGTTGACGCGGGATAATAAGCAGAAGCTGAGCACAGAAAGGGATAATGACTCGGGCCCCCTCTAAGAAGTTGATGAAAGCGCCGAGCGAAGGCGAGCTTCCAACTTTCTTAGGAAGAACAAAACTTTATGACTAATTAATTAAATGCGCTATAAAAATGTTCGTTGTTGCCGCCCATGGCAAAGTTTATGCATTTCCGAACCGTGAAAAATGAGCGCCATGAAATTTTCCACCACCCACAAAAATAATTATTTAAACAAAGAGCGAAAAAAAAGGAAATTAACGGAGCAGAGAGCGACACACCGTTTGAGTTATGTGCAAAACAAGTTCGCCAGCATCGCTGACAAAGTGTTGGCCAAATATGCAGGTGTGTGAACTGGGGAATGTGTATGGCAGTTCGCTTTTTGCTGTTTTCTTTTTATTTTTTTTTATGCTCACCCTGGAAAAAGTTTTTAATGAGTTTGCCAAATGCTGCAAAATGCGCAGCCAACTTGACGTCAATTGGTTGAGAGTCTTTATTTTTTTTAAGTTATGTTAATACCTTTTTTTGAGAGAATTTTAAATCTTTTTAGAAGCAATGCCATCGAATGAATTAGAAAGCTCAAGCAACTGTACAAATAGGATGGGAGTTAAAGTCAGGTTCGTGTATGAAATATGGTTAAGTCCTAGAGTACTGAAGGCTATATAAGTTCTGTTTTCTTTCACTGCATTTAATGAACATTAGAGAAATAGCTTGGTCTTAAGTTGTTAGCATGGACTTTGCCCTGCAATTGACTGCTGCACCTGCCCCGTCACAGTCTCTTGTATGTCAACATCAGTCACAATAGCTGTCAGTGGCAATGCAGTAGAGAAATCGGGGCATTCGCCATGTTATTCAATACGTTGACAGATGCATGTATATAATCGTAAATACCCAGCCTCAAAGTGACCCAAACATAAACTCACACACACACACACACACACACACATGCACGCCTACCAAGGCGCACCCATTAATGGTCAATTTCATTTCGATTTGATTGTGTGGACGATTCTGGTCAGGGGCATTCAACGTCTGGGCTGGACTCGCAATTACGGCAGCCTCCTGTGGCGCACGTTAAGTGCGCGTTTGTACGAGGGCCGCCCATTCGAATAGCGTACGAGTTGTATTCACGCATCCGTGAATAGTATTTGTAAGCCAAAGGACCGCATGTGGGTTTGCCAAATTAGCGCATCGTTTGTTTGGCCAGGCCGAAAGCTCAAGACTCGGCTTGACTGCATGAAAATTGTTAATTTTTGAGTCAAGTTTCCGCTGGCCATTTCTTGCCACCGACTTGAAGTGACTCACATCAACACGCAGCGGGCCCCCGGCCGCAAATTGAAATGAGTTTTGCCAGCCATGCAAATTTCGACTCACACACAACTTGTTTCCATGGCAGCTTATCACAAATTCATTAATTTCTCAAACCATACCGAATACGATTGGCATGCAAATTAAACAATTAACATTAATGTGCGGCACATGCAAATACATCCAATGGTCAAAGGCTGGAGGCTATGAACTACCCATACGTATAGTGTTGGCTTGGCTCAACTGTGCGAACTGAAGATGAGATAGGTATATGTTGTTGTTATTATTGTTATTGTTATTGAGATAGATATATGTTATGTTATTTTATTATTATTTTTATTATGATTATTATTATTATTATTATTATTATTATTATTATTATTATTATTATTATTATTATTATTATTATTATTATTATATATTATTATTATTATTATTATTATTATTATTATTATTATTATTATTATTATTATTATTATAATTATAATTATTATTATTATTATTATTATTATTATTATTATTATTATTATTATTATTATTATTATTATTATTATTATTATTATTATTATTATCTATTATTATTCTTATTATTAATATTATTATTATTATTAATATTATTATTATTCGTATTATTATTGATATTAATAGTTCAGGATAGTTGTAGTCTATCAACGCAAATTTTTGATTCTAGGTACGTAATTTCTAATTTCTACATCAGCTGAAGAACTTATTTAATCTTATATAGAATTTTGAAAAATGTTTGGCTCGTGCTTTGTATCAATAAATTTCACGCCCGGAAACCGGAAGCAGGCCATCGAGAACAGTGCGAAACGATTGCACTTGTCGTTTGTCATTGCGCTTCTGGTCTATCGCAAATCAAGTGGAGTAGAGTCTATTTACAGAAGATGCCCGAAACCAATGAGCCCTGCAGTGGCTGCCACTATTCCAGTCCCAGTCCCAGTCCCAGTTCTAGTCCCAGTCGCTGTCGCAGACCCAGGCCCATGGCCGATACCAATTCTGAGCCCAGCAGCAGTTCTGTTTCTGATTCGGGCGGGGTAAACAAGTCAAAGTAGTAACCGCCGACATTTTGCCGTTCGACAGGCGCAGAGTGGCCAGAGTTGGCCACATCCACCCAGCCAGGGCCAACCACAGACGCGTCCCTTGTTTGCTTTAACTCATTGTTGTTGTTGTTGTTTAAATGTGAGTGTTTGTGTGTGCGTGTGTGTAGTCTGGGTTAGCTGTTTGCCATTGTGGCTGCAGATTTGCTCGTTGAGGCACTAAACTTTTATTTCTTAAATCCGAAATCGTTTGTGCCCCTCGCACAAAGTCAATATGCGGGCACATTCCGGGTGAGGGGCCCGAGGGGGCTGCCCCATAAGGGTGCTGGGTTGCATGTCTGTCAACGGCAATGTAGCTGCTGTTGCTTCCTGTTTCTGAAAATCGGTTTTTGTTGATTTGCGCGCCAGTTGTTTAGTCGCCGAAAACATGGAACGCCGCCAGTCAGACCAAACGACATCCATATCCAACATCCAACAACCACTGTCCACCAACTGGCAACTGAAGTGGAGTTTTGTTTGTTGTCCGTTTGTCAATTACAAACTTTTATTGCAATTTACTTTTGTTTCAGGCTCGCAGCAGTCATTCGCTTCCATGTGGACACACTTTGAGGTCGTTTCAACGTTTGGGAACGGGAACGGGAAGGGGAAGGGAAAGGGGACTGGGATTGCCACTGCTCCTGTTTACATGTCTGTGCCAGTGTCAGTGTCTGGGCCTGATCCTGTGCCTGACGCTGCCGGCCATTGTGGTACGTCCATGTTTTACGTTCAAGTATTTAATATTGTTTTCGATGAAGTAATATCCATTTGTTGTTTGATGAATTGTAACGGTTGGTTGTGCCATCAAATAACGATTGCCCTATTGGAATTTCATTGATGTTTGAGCGGCGGACATTTGGCAACGGGCATCGCCATCATCATCATTTGCCTGCTGTTTGATTGCTCTTCGCCAAAAATTGTTTTGTTGTCAATGTTAACATGCAAAGCCTTCGGGACCGGCTCTTAGTGTGAAGCTGAAGTGTTGGATATTTGCATTGCGTCTATTTTGAGGTAACATCATGTGGCACGTTTCTATAACATTTATGAATCTTTTATTCTTTTTAGCAATGTTTTCGGTTGTAACTTAAAAATCTATTTTATACCAGAATTTCGATAAAAAGCACAATTATTAAATATTATTGGTTAGAAAATAATGTTTTATTTGCCAACTCCTAAAACTCGGATAATGTGACTGAGATCATTAGATTCGCAACTGTTGTAAGACACATAGTTCACCACTGGAGCAATATTGAATAGTTAGGGAATTTAGCGCTTTTATTTTTACTAAAAACTTAGTTATAAATTATAAATTTTAACTTTAAAGACTGTAGATTTTTTTCTCAATTTATTTTCTCTACATTTATAAACATCAGCCTTGGGTTTAATTCATTTGCGTGCTCTTAGTAAGATTATTTACTGCGATTATTTTATTTACTTGGTGTAAGCTTGTGGTATAAATATTTTCACTTTTTCGCTCCCACACAAGATGTTATGAAAGCGCAATTTAAAACAATTTGTCAACGACACTACAGCTGGACACACACACGCCAAAAGAAGGAAATGTGAAAATGAAAATAATAATGAAAGAGAAAAAGAAAATGAATTATGAAGTATGCGCTGAGAACTTGGGACTGAAACGGATGTTGCGCCCTCGATCTGTGCAGCGGCAACTGCGTACGTGAGGGGCAAGCAAATGGCATAACAATTGTTGTGGGTGCGTGTGTGTGTCTGTATGTCAAGTTTGGCACGCTCCACGCCTACAATAAACCGCAAATGTGTCGCCCGTCTGGACAGAAATGTATGCAACATATTTCACAGTTCGAGCCTGGGCACAGGACAAAACAGACCCAAGGGAGAGAGTAGCTGAGCAACTGTGAAACTTTAACGCCTACACTTAATGCGTGGCAGTTACTGGCAGTAAGCCACCGCTGCCCTCAACAAACACACTCCACACCCCACCCGTTGTCAGAGTGAAATTTTGACTTATGTGCGCTCTGGGGGTAAGTTATACTTTACTACAGGCGACAAAAGTTCGCGCTCTGCGTCATGTTTATTGCGATTTCATGTACCATTAAACCAAGTCAAACCAGAGAAGGAACAGTGAGGATAGCCCGAAAGAAAGCGAGAGAGACCGAGAGAAAGTCATATAAATATGGAGAACTGGTTGATTGAGTGGTAAGGAATCATGTCTGGAACAGCCTGCTAATCTGTTGATAAATAAACAAAGTGCACAACTTGATAGCTTCATTCAAAAAACGCAAAAACTGTAAGCGGCGTTGATAAATGCCAAACATTTTTACCTGTGGCAATGGCGACACTTTTTCAACATTCTCCACGCAGTCTCTCGCTCCAAATATTTCCCTCACTTCTTCTGCTCAACATGCGACTCACGTCGCGACACGCAAATGTGACCAGGAGCAAGTGTTGTTTTTGTTGCTGTTTAAGTTGTTGTTGTTGTTGTTGTCATTCATCACAGCCATGAATTCCAGAGAGCAGGATGTCAGCTATATGTAAATAAAGAATTGTCACTTTGACACGTTTGATGCGTGCCAAATGGTTGGCAATTTTTACTTTCTCATCCTCTTGGAGACAACTGAATACACATACAAAAAACGTTACAACAATTCGTACTGTTGGCGTACTTAAGTAATAAAAGTAATGCAAGTCAATTTTAAATTTTAAGCAACTCACTCGATTTGCAGATACCCTGTATGCTTATCCGAAGTACGTAAAACTCACTTTTGTATCACTAATATACATTTTTACAAATTCAATTAAGTTTGATTTGCACACGAGAAAAGAATTTCTTCTGCCTGTTAGGCACATATACTTAGCTTTATTACAGGGTATAAAATGAAGTATACATAATTTTTTTTGGTTAATTTTAAAATATTAGAATATAATAAAGAATATTTTTAATGATGTGTTTTACACTTTAAGACTATCAAACAAAAAAGTTTTTATGGGGTTTCCTTGATATTAAATACTTGCTTATAATTATACGTACACCTACCTACCTACTAACTTTCTGCTGGCACATTTTAGTTTGTGCATGAGGTCAATCACAACCGCGTGCCTGGTCATGCAAATTCATTTATAATTTTATGCAAATTATTTTGTGATTATGCTGTCAGCCACAGTAGAAGTGTAACAACATTTTATTATAATGCCATTCAGTTTATGCTGTTATTATGTTTAATCTTTTCAATTTTAGGAGCATGCAAATGAATTGTTTGTACAATTGCATGTTAGTCATTTGAGTTGGGGCATTTGCAAAGCGGGAGAGGAAACTAATTTATTGGTTGCACTAAGCAACATAAAACAAAACAACTCAACTCAATAAAAAAAAATATATATATAAAAACAAATAAACACAGGGGAATACAATTTTTTAATGCAAAAATAAGGTTTATAGTAGAAAATTGTTGTAAGCCTAACGGAATGTTGTAATTATATGATTATGCTACTTTACAGATGCTAAAATGCAACTTAGAATTATGAAAGTGCAGGTTGCGATGGTAAAATCATGAAAGTTCTAATTATATCACACTAATATGTGATTTAACCCCTCACTAAATATTGTCCAAATTGAAATATCGTTCAATTTAAATGCAGTAATTCAATTGCACTGTGGAACTTAAAATTAAATCTCGCCATGGTCGTCATTATCAGACATTGGCAACTGGCAGGCATGCCGCATCCGGCAAATACACAAATGCGGGTAACAACAGAAAAAGCCAGAAGGATGGGAGACGGGGAGTGTTGCTGTTGGCATACCCCGAAAATATCTAACACATGGCAGTTGGAAGACAATGCAAAAGCAGCCGCCAAATCAACGCAGCTGGCAACGGAGGCCAAAATGTTTATGCGCATAATGAACAAGCGCCATGTGCGAGCGTATTGAAGGGGGTGCGGGTGCCAAGGAATCGCAGGAATGGAAGAATGGATGCCTCGTTGTCCCACTGCCCCCCTGAACGATTTGCGGCGCATGCAATGAAATCTGCAGGATGCCAGCCACAGGCACAAGCACAGGCTCTGGCTTGGCCCCAAATGGAATTGCTGTCAGAAATTCGACGGAATTATGCACGAGAATTATGTGTGTGAAAGCGAAAATTTCGGCAATTGCAAATTGCAATTGACATACACACACAGCGCAAACAAATAGATAAACAGTTGGCCAAACTGGTGGCCCTGTACATAAATATTACGCATACGCAATGTGTCCTCTGCTGGACATATTTAAATGGCAATTGACAGCATCAATTTATTCAGCTTTATGAAAGCTCGAAGGCTGCAAAGAGTGCAAAGAGTCTTTCTTAAAACAAATAATTTTAAATTATATAAAATAAAGAAGAGTTAAATAATTTGAAAGTCTACAAAAAATTATGCAAGAATCACCGGTATTTTCAAGTCTCTAGATTCAAAAGACAAACTCGGACGGTCAACTGGGCGGACAATGCACAAGCCCAACATGCTCTTATCACTTCGTAAACAATTATGAAAATATTTGGATTTTTTGTAAATATCCAATTGAATATTGTCTCATTTAGATTGCTTTCATAATGTACACGTAACTTCTTGAATAAAGGGGAATCGTGACATTAGCTTTGATTAATTTTGCAAAGCTAGCGTCTAAGTAGATAATTTACAACGCGCACTAACCCAATTTGGAAGTTGCATTAAAATATCATTCAGACTTTCATTTGTATGCATTTCCCCTGTGTGCGTTTTCTCAATCATTTATCAAGTGAGTTTTCATAAAATGTCACGCACTGCAAAAATGTTCCCCGTTGGCAGCTTATAAAAATAATGCTCCTGTTCCTGCTCCTGCCCAGCTCATAAGTCAGCACGACAACGAAAAATATTGCAACTCTGTAAGTCCTCTTCCTGAACGTACAGCTAAAATGTGTGTGTGTGTGTACGTGTGTGTATGTCATGACGAAAACCCATTGCACAGAAAAAAAAGATGTGAGCAATGACTAAGAGCATCAAACAAAAGGATTTTACAGGCGATGTCGGCAACTTAAAGCTGATTTCGTATACTAACTCATATTTGACAATATTACTTTGTAGCATAAGACAGCAGATGGAGCATACACAGCCACACACACACATGCTCACACATGTGTGCCTTACAGCCAAAAGGTTGACAGCAGCCGTTGCCATTGCAGCAAAATCCTGTCGCGGCAATTTTATATGTGTGAGTGTTTGTGTGTGTAAGTGGAAGTGTGTGTAAGTATGTGTGTGCTCTGCAGTTACGACTTAAAGCTTTTAATAAAAATGTCAACTGCATTGAAGTGAAATAAAAGTTCAAATAAAGAAATGTGTTGAGCAAAAAGTAGAAAAAATGAAATGTAACTGCCATATGCAAAAGGTAACTAAGCAGCAGAAAGTTAAAGTAGTTATATACTTGCACTTAAATATTATGTGACTCTCACTTTTGCATCACATTTGCGAACAATTTATTTAAAACACATATAGAAGAGACGACATACGTATTAATATCTATTTCCTTAATTTTGAGGAATTCATTGACGTTGAAATTATATTCACAATGTTGACTTTTAGGTACGTATGAATTAATTTTGAGGAACAATAGTAAGTTCTAATATTTTGTTCTACTCTTTACAATTACAGCGAATAAGATTGGATGATCTGTAATTAAACAGTGGCTTATACTATTGTTAACAAATAGTGAATGGTATTTAAATAGTTTGCACTACCAGAACATGAAGCAAATTCATTATTTTCATAAGTTTATTGAATACCCTCAAGCAGAACTCAAGCAAATAACTGTTTATTACTGATCACTTATTCTGCTGATGTGTTTTCTGTAAAGAGTGCACGTTAGGTCATGTAGTATTCATGTATTACAAACAAAATAAACATTTTTACAGCCAAACGTCTAGTTTACAAAATTATTTTCTTACCCTGTTACTTTCATTAGGCCAGGAAACTTGGCTTTTACCTATGCAACTCTTACATGAGCCCTTGTAAATAACATATTTATGAATGTTTGGCCTTAAAGCGAGTCTCGTGCCATGTCAAATAAATGCCAGACAGGCAGAGTCGATGGGATACCTCATAAGTTTTCGCCGCATTTGTTTCACACGACTTGCGCTCACTGTCCATCTAAGTTACACCGAAACGCCCCTCGGTCCTAACGGTTTGTGGGTCAGAAACAAACGTCAAAGTCAGTCAGCTAGAAAAAGGTATGCAAACGTGTTTGCAGATTCTACCCTATTCACCATCGCCTTTCACCTACCTTGCAACTGCAACTTGGTTGACAATTTTATTGACAGCTTGACATTTAGATTGATTGCAGTTGGCACAACTGTTTTTCAATTTTTTCATTCTGTTCGATAACAATGCGTCGTGGGTTTTTGTTTTTTGTCCTTTATTCAATAGATCCTTAATTAAAAGTTTTACTAAAATTGTTGAGTTTGGCAAAAGAACAACACAGCAAACAATAAAAAAATATATATATGTATATATATCTTTATATGTATATATATCTATATGTGTATTTTTGTGTATAGATCTTGCTGCTTTACAATTTACTTTTTCTTTTTGCTTTGCATTGCATTTTGGCAGGCAATTCTCTGAAACTATTTCAATTTTGGCAACATTGAGTCTTGGTTTTTATTATGCAAACTTTCCTTATCAAGTTTGGCGACTGAACTGAAGTTGGATTGAAATCTTGGTCTACTTGCTTGAATTATTTTATATTTCTATCTGTCTGAGCATCTCCTAATTTAAAATGATGTTTCAGATTTTTTTCCAAGCTACTAATGCTTCTATATTTTATAATAAGAAATTTTCATTGAAAACAAACTCTTACTAAAAATCTTTACAATTTATCAGACGACTATATGTTCCAAGATTCAGTCTTTAGTAACTTTTTCAAATTTTTTTTAAGGTTACATTCAAAATTAAAATGAATATCATCTCTATTAAATTAGCTAAATTGACTAATAAATTAAATCAAGCCTCCATTGAATAAACAATGTCTTAAAGATTCCGCACAAAAGCATAAACAATATCAGCTGTCAATCACAACGAAGGTACAAAGCAAACACAAAACTCTGGACACTGGATACGCACATATAGCAATATGCCATAAAGATACATATACATATGTAAGTGAAGCCTCTTCACAATTGGAAATAGAGTCTGTTTGTCAGCATCCAATCCTGGGGAATCACAGCATGTCCGTAAATTATGCATACAAATTAGAGACGGGCATTGTGTATAGGAGATGACGTGAACATAGAAATGTGGAATAATAACATTAATGAAAACACGTTGAGGACATGGTTGAAACGAACAGATACTGGGACGTACGGGCAAACAGCTGCAGGATACGGCGGCAAGCACAAAATTAAACAGAACAAAGCAAAAGCGAAACAGATGGCGACAGGATAAACACACACATACACACACACACACATCTACACACGGAAACACAGCAGCGATGACAACAATTACAGTTAGCGCTAAAACAAAACAACAAGACAAGAACAGCAACAATAACAACAACAAAAGCAACACACATGCTGTCGGCATTATAAATTTGCAGAAGCTTAGCAGCTTCACATCAAAAAGGACAAAATCCTGACAGAAGCTTTTGATATGCTTGTGCCTGTGCAGGGACGGGTAAGTAATAAGTATTTGCCTGACGGAGTAAAAAATAAATAACTGGCAGCACACAAAAATCTGCATCTGCTCTGCCTCAAATGTTTTTAAATGTGAGACAATGACGATTATAACCGGTAAGAATACTCTAGTTGAAAAAACTTGACTAGCAAGTACTCTATGTCTGAAGTATGTGAGACAATGACGATTATAACCGGTCAGAATACTCTAGTCGAAAAGCTCGACTAGCAAGTACTCTATGTCTGAAGTATGTCATGTTTATTTTAATACCATCAAGTATTTTCTTCAAACTCTTTGGAAAATTATTGTATATCAATTTTTTCAACCAAAGTTTCCCCACATGATACCTTGTTAGTCATAAGCAAAAGGTACAGGGTACCAAAGAGAGAGACGAGACTGTTGGAAAACAAACTGCCAAGCAAATGCTCATTTCTATATAGACATAAATAGGTACATAAATTTGTGTCTTTACTAATTTCATTTATTGCTCTTATGCTACGCTTTGCTAAAGATACGTTTGAAATATATATTTTGCTTTTTATGCAAGGCATACAATCTGTCTGTGTTTTTTTTCAAATAGCGATGGAAGAAGTAAGATGGCTCTAGTCGGGTGTGCCCGACTAGGAGATACCCTGAACCCAGCGGCGAGCTGTTACATACATTTCAAGTTCTTTGCATGCATACACACATTCACAAAGTCACACCCACACACATACACAAAGCTGCGCACTTTACACATCGGCTACGTTTGGCCACACTTTGGAAAATGAATTCTTGAATAACTTCTAAACTAGGTGTAGCTCTTATAGTCTACGAGATATGCCAAGAAAACCAAGTCTTAAAATCGATTTTTATCGATAATATTGAAATGGAGCAAGATATCGAAAAAAATGATAAACTTGTACTGCGTATGGATTAGGAGAATCTACAGTCGTTTAGTTTAGGTTTTTAGCTTTAGTTTCCGAGATCACTGCGTTCATACAGACGGACGGACGGACAGACGGACAGACGGACATGGCTAAATCGACTTTATGGGGTCGGGGAGGCTTCCTTCTGCCTGTTACACACATTTGCACAAAACCATTATACCCTTTTTACCCATTTTCAATGGGCTCTGGGTATAAAAATAATGGAAAGCAATACAAAGAGGGAGAGACTTATAAAAGGTAAGTTACATTATGAGGCAGGCTAAATCGAGCTAAGAGAGTTTAATAAAATTAAAGAGAAACCAACGAAATTGAGTGTACATGGAAATGAGGTCAGAAGTCAAACAAAAAAGACTTAGATATTTTATTTGCAAATGTAAATGAAGCCAGATAATATTTCAGGCTTACATAGGTTATGTGCAAATTTTACTTCGGTTAGGATAACTAACCGCGTGACCTTTCACCACTTAAATGTAAATCAGCTAGTACTCGTTATTTTCAAAAGACGTTGGGAGATAGAAGCAGGAACACGATGTGAGTTTTATTAATACTTTTATTACTATAACACTGCTTTGGCCACAAGTAAAACTTACCTTTTGGTCTGCTACAGTTCCACAGCGAAAAGAAAACCAAAAAGGTAAAATTACCATCTCATTGCCACCGCACATCTTTTAATTTCCATTTGACTTTGGCATGACTTTTAGCTGTATACCGTACACAAACATGAAATGACCAAATTTTTGCCAGCTTTCATATTAGGCTGCGGCGGTGCGGTTCTTTTTGGCTTAAAGGTGAGTTGGCATTTTCGTGGCAGCTTTGAAAAGTTTTTAATTAATTAAGGCAGACGGACTAAAAAGTTGCGACAATTAAATGAAAGTTAAAGTTGCAAAGGCGAAAGGAAAATGCGCAAGATTTGGATAGACTGGGGCCGGGTGAGCGCAATGATCAGGGCCAAATGCCAACCACATCTAAAACAAATTTCATGAATTATGTTGCCGAAAAAATTTAATAAATCCTCGAAAAGGGGGCAGAGAGAATGGAACGCACTTCTCTGACGCAGTCACGTGCCGCTCACGAGTGCTGCATGCTGCGGCACATCTGCACACAGATAAGCACATTCCTCCTCATATAGATACACAGATGTATGTGTATTTGTATAAAGACAGTATTCTTACACTTGTTTTACAAATATGCGCCTAATAATGCGCAGCTTTGTACTCACCCCTCCTTAACGGAGCTCGTGTTGCCATAAAGGCTTAAAATATTTGCACGTAAAATGTTCAACGGCAAATCTCAACGGAAATACACGCACACACAAGCACACGCACATACATAGACGGTCACACATTCGTTTGCCATGCCACAGCTGTTGCGCCTTTATACGCGGCGTATGCGTAATATGCCTTCAAAACGCCATCAGCATGTGCCTTTAATGACATCATTTTGCCGTCTTGCCGCCTTGCAAACGGCTGCAAAGTGTCAAAAGTTGATGTTTTCATTGTTTTATATTTGTATTTTATAAAAATTAAAATGCAAATGCGATTTTCAAAGTGCTGTTAAAGCCGAATTCTTGTTTAAAATTTTAATGCTATAAGAATTATTTTCAAATGTAGCTTAAAGTACTTATGGGAATTTAATGCATGGCTTTTAGTTAATAAAATAAAATTAATAAGTATTTATTATATAATTTTCTTAAAACGTATGTCTGTCAAATTGTTATACCAAAATCATTTGTATTTTTTTTTTTTGCTACTATAGAATTTTTTTTCGACAAAGTTTTCTCAACTAAAATGACTTAATAATGGAGGCCTATTTATGACGATATGTCGATAATTTAATTATATAACCGTTTTGTACAAATGTATGTAACATACAGAATCTTGGTCAGTATCAAGTGGCAAAAACTAGACTACAATCAAATTAACCAACACAGCACACATTGATTATAAATCATTAAATCTATTACATATAAGTAATAGTATATAATATAAGTAAGTATATAAACAAATTACAAGAATAAATGAAATATAGTAAAAATTTTAAAATTGATTACACATAATTTACATTTACTCAAATATGTTTGTTGATTTTTTAAAAATACTTATTAACTCGAGGCATTTGGTATGTCCAAGCAAACAGGCAATAAACCAGGGCGAAAAACAGCTACATGGTCCCGTTCCTAAATGTATCCGACATCATTCCGCACATCTTTATCTTTATGTTGATTGTCGTCGTCTGCTGCTCAACCCGGTGGCAGTTCCCAGCCAGCGCTCATTAGTATGCAACATTGCGGTGGCTTACATTAATTGGGCGTTGCAACTGATTTGAATACGAGGCAACCAGAAAACCAGAAACTTGGGCGTAAAAAAGAGGAACAGAAATATTTGCAATAGCACCCAAACCAAAGTGGCATTTAGCATTGGTTGCAGTCTGTCCAAGTCGGACTCTGTCCCAGTCAGTTTGTCCGCTGTCCATGACGTACATTGGCTTTAATTGCTAAGCCAGTTGGCTTGAAGGCAACGGCGGGGCTGTTGACTTATGGAAATTGGCGTCTATATCGGTTAATGCCCAAACACATGCGCCGCATAATAATGAAAGCTGCAGAGCAACGTCAAGCTCTCTTGCCAAGCATAATTTGCGGTCCTTTGAAGGACATGTAACTAGTCAATCTGGCAGATAGCTGCTGGCTGCTTGGCAGCGTATGTGACTATTTATTTTAATTAAGTGCAGGTAAAGCTAGCCGCCTGTTTGCACTTGGGGCGTGTTTTGTTTTGCGGCATAATTAAAATGCGACACTTTGTTTTCCTCTGTTGTTTTTTGTTTTTTTTTTTTAACAGGGCAGCGAAAGTTGTGCCTGACAACAACTATGACAACAACAACAACAGTAAAAATAAACAAACTGCCTGCACTAACGAATCACTAATTAATAAATAAGGTAAGGTAAGGTAAGGTAAGCTAAGGCAGCTAACGTAGCTCGGAGACTGCGAGTCTGGTTGCCTTGCCAGCATAATTATGCTGATTAATTTAGTAAAGCTCTTAGGAGCACACACGCAAAGCAAATTTGCCCACTGTCCTTGTGGGCGTTAGCCACATTTGTCAGCCCACGAAGTTATTATTGTTACGCACAATACGAGGCTGTGGCAGTCAGTATGAGCCACTTGAGGTTCATATATGTTTATTACGTTGCAGTTGCTAAGCTATCACGGCTTTGGCTTGCTCTTTAAGCCTAACTTTGTCACTCTATTCGTTGCCAAAGAAACATCTAGGCTTTAGTTTCTAAAATGTCTTGTGACTAAATGTTCATTGAAATATGTCATGTTTCAGGGTACTTAAGTTAAATGCAATTTAAAATGCATTAAAAACAATAAATAATAATAAATACCCATATTTTATTGGGCAAAATAATGTTATATAAACGTAATAATAAACGCATTCAAATTTTGATATTTTGCTGCAGAAAATGGGTAAAATTGTGAAATGTTTACAAACCTCTTAATAATAAGTATTTTGTTCAACTTATAAATTTGTTTCTGTTTTTATTTTTAATTTTGTATTTTTGTGTGTATTATTATGTATGTATTTCTTTTAAATGACCAATTCCAAAATCTTTTCTGTATGTAAAAAATTTATTGAGCTTATACACAACATAATTATAATAATAGTAATAATAATAATAAATAAAGTGCTGACTAGATCAGCTTCGTTATTCTTGGCAAGCTTTTAAAGTCTTTTCCAATGAGGCTGCTAATTTGACATAAAATCCAAAGCATTTAAGTAATGTCAAGTTTTGTATAATTAGGTATAACTTGCCTGCAGGCAGACACACACGCAGAGCTTGGTAAGCTGCATAAATTGTTGTCACAAATGATAAAGTAATGTCATTTAATATTACGCATACGCCATAGTGGCTGCAGCAGCATTCGCTGGTCGTAGCTCAATTACAAAAACTTTTCACTCGCAGGCAAAAAGATATAAAGCACAGATCTGGGCTCACGCACAGCAGTGCATATACCAGATTTACACAAACTCACACATACTAATGCAACTTAAAGATGGCGCCGCCGGAAATAACAGAGCGAACTTATCCCACCCTCTAATAGTTATAACGCATATACGTAAGTGTATAAGTATATGTAGTGCCAAGTAAGTTTTTCTGAGTCCAAAAGGAAGCGGGCAAAGAGATTATGCCATGTTAAGAAACATGAGAACATGTGAAGTAATTCGAAGGGGGGTAGAATGGGCCAGTGAACCCGACACCCACCCCACACACGACATGACAAACAAAAGATTAGTGAGGGTTGCAATCGCTTTCGAGTGTCTTACATTTGTCGAAATTAAACAATGTAAACTTTCGGTTTGCTCAACAAGCCAGCCAAGCCAAAAAGAAGCAAACTTTGTCCCCATGTTTGAGTACAACTTGGAGCTAGCTTTTGGCGTGGGTGTGCGCGTGTGAGTGTGTGTGTGTGTGCCTCTTTCTTGACAGATGAATGCGAGTACAAATACGAGTACAAGTATGTAACTCAATTAGTTTTTACCCCAAAAACTTTATGTGTAATACATAGTTGTAGCTTTCGGTTTGGCGCCAGTCCGATCCACGTTCTTGGCCGCTTCTCTCGAGCATTTCAATTATGGTTACGTTCGTGGTGAGTGGTTTGACTTGAAGCACGACCACTTCAGGAGCCGAGTCACATATAAATTTCAAGTAATTGCTCAGCAAGTCAAAGTCCTTCTGCTGCTGCTGCCTGGTTGTTCCCCTTCAACAAAAGTCATCACAAAGTCGACCACGTCCTGCGAGTCCTGCAAGTTGTTGTAAGTAATTGCCGTCTAATTGCTTATTGAGATTATTCCCCTTCTTTTGCTCTGACTGGTGGTAATCGAAGCCCTGCCTCAGGGGCTCTTGTGACTCTGAATGTAATCGCATGGAAAAAATGAAAAGTGCTCAGGGTCGTCAGAGTTAAGCGTGTGACACTTTGACATGAATATGGAAATTGATTTGTATAATTGGCTGCGGAAAGAATAATGTGCTGTATACAATTATGTTGTACATATTTGCATATATTTATATTACCAAACGAATAATTCACAGGTAAGTAAGAGGAAAAACCTTGAATAAGTCAGTTTTCAGATTTTATTTTCGTTTATATGGTTTGTATATGGCATTGAGAAAATTGTTCAACTGCTTTGCGTGGTTGCCATAACTCGTTGGCGTCCGTAGCTTGACAAATGTTGGCCTTTTAATTTTATTAAAAAGGGTTAGGGACAAAAAACGACATTCGAAGCTGCGCACACTTCAAGTTATTGATGAGCTCCCCAGCATCCAATAGATTGATTTCATTGATTTTTCAGGCTTAAAGCGAGCATTGAATATAAAGAAGATCCCCAGCTAAAACATTTTTAAAACTCTCACAGCCAAGAGGCAAGAGAGATTGATGGTCTCGCTGGCGACACTTAATGTTCAGTTTCTGGCGCCAATGGGGGAGGGCCTCTGCCCTGCACCATTGAAGCGGAAATCACACAAAGATTTGCCCATATAAATGTCTACAGACTTGGGCTTTTTCTTTATTATTTGTTGCTGTTACAGCTGACCACATTAACCGGAAGCGCCTGGTAGCAAACTTATGCAAACCAAGCGGCAGATAGCGGCGAAAAACTTGGTCATAGAATGGCAACTAAGAGGCCAGATCCCAGGACGATGTCCAAGTTTTTATGCCAGCGGCTGGCCAAAGAAGAAAAGGCGTTGAAAATGTGCAAAGCTTCTATCCTCTGGCGCCTTATTGTGCAAAGTGTTGACTTTATATCCTTCATTTAGTGGACGTAAAAAGGATATTATTAAAAGCTTAGAAAAGTAGCCATTTCCTTGGAAGTCAACGATGTCCTCATCGCCTCCTCTCACTTGCTTTTTATCATTGCTGGCGCACAAAATACATAAAATATTAGATGCCTTCAAAAGGAATACAATACAAACTGATTTCACTCAGTAGACCCTCTTTCTTTTTTCTCTGGCCCCCTCCTGGCACGCCCACAATGCAAACGCCCAGTTGACCAAAGTCATGTAGACAATGAGCCGAAGTCGGTTACAGTTTTCCATTCTCGTCACTTCCCTTCCCTTCCCTTCCCCTTATCTTTGTTCGTTTTTTTTTACGTTTTGTTGTTTGGGCCGCTTTTGGTTGCGGCTCATTTGTCTTTTATGATGTTGGCTCTTTTCTGTTATTAGAACAAAAAAAAGTAAAATAAAATAAAATGTTGGCGAAAAAGCATTGGGGCGACATTGTGAAAGCGCAGCGCAAAATTGTCCATATGAAAATATTCGTAAAAAGCCCATTATAATTATAAATGAGTTGAGCACCCATAATACATTATATATTTTTTTGTACTCTCTATTTTTTGTGTTATTATCCATGCTGCGGATGCCTCCATAGGGGAGTTTATTACAAGGCTTTGTCAAATTGACTGCCACATTTTAATGAGCAGTAAAAATGTGGGGCAGTCGTGAAAAAAGTAGTCCACCGAGAGGAGATTGGAAATATTAAATTTTGGCATAGAAATCAAATTTTATGTACTTATTTCTTTCTTTTGTCAAATATTTGTTTTGCCTTTGACTTTTGTTATTTCGGGCACATATTAAAAGCAATAAAATGGTGATATAATTATAGGTGAATATTATCATACCCTGTGTGCATTAGGGCGATAATAAAATTGTGCAATGTTTTTTTTAACAGACAAAAGGAGTCATCTCATACATACATATATAAATATTATAATTATATATACATTTTTGTTTTGTTTAAGTATGTCCTTTTATCCTAACGTATCTAAGTAACCAAAATTGGCAATGATACCAAAATGTTGTATGTGATTTTTAATAAACCCTACTTGGATTTTGTTTAGTCTTTATATCTTGTACGCTTTAAAAATTGTTAAAAAAGTATATAATGATTTGTGCAAATGTCTGCAACAGGCAGAAGGAAACAGAGCCGAGCCTTCAAGGCAAATAAAGTAAATAGAGCATATTACGGACATCCTTTAGTCATGCCCTTTAACAATATCTATCTTAATTGCAACGTTCTTACTTGTTTTTTGTTTGTTTTTCTCTTATGGTGTGGATTTTGGTGTTGTTTTTGCCGGTGCACAGCTGTCTGTTATCGTGGCGTTGGTGCTGGGGCAGCAATGCGTGTATAATTGCTCAGACAATGAGCAATTGTTTTTCACTTTTGTTTTATATATATATATTCATTTTTCGCATTTTTGCGTTCATTTTGTTGGCTGTTTTTGATGGAGCGGTCGTTGCTGCTGTTTTTGTTTTTGAGCGAACATTTTTCACATTGTTTGCATACATTTTGCAGTGTATATTTGTTATGCAAAGAGGCCTCAAAGCGTTGTTTTCGATATGTGCGCCCCGTTCAAGCAAATTAGTTTACAAAGGACTGTCGTTGTTGGCTGCGCGGGACCTTACCTCGTCGAACCTGTGCCACGCCCCGTGTGTTCGGCACACAAATTGAAAATGCATTTTAAATCAGCTGTCGTCCCGTAAAACACCGCGGGCTAGAGATTATTTTATATACATGCGTATGTATATATGTGTACATATATTCGCTTTGTTGTGGCAGACATTTGGAGGCGTGGCAAACCAGCGGAAGTGGACAGGATATTGCACACACACATCACACGCATACATACACACACACACACACACACACACGCACACACGGTGTGTTTGGTCAGCCTCAAAAGTTTGTTTGCCTTTTCATAATTAAGCGCGAAAATTGTGTTCGCTTGCGGTGTGGCAGATGAGTAGCCACCGTGAACGTATCTGAAATTCGCATTCTCTCTTCTGTTTCGCTGGCCACCCACGAGCGCCTGCAATTAGTTGGCCATGCATAAACCCATAAGGCCATTAAAACAGCTCACAGATAAACTACAGTTGCCGCCTGTATCTCTCAAATTAGTTGCAGTCTCCATAGACGCCCACGTAGCGCTCCAATCAAGCGCCGTTTTATGACTCAATAGGAGTGCGTCTTTATGAACTTCAGACTTGAGCGGGCGAGGCGCTGAGGGGTAGCTGAAAGCATGGAGCACTCGCTGAATGGTCTAATACAGCTCTGCACTAATTTCGCAGCCATAAAAATTCAGTTGCATGCCATAAATGTCAACGGCAGGCGACAAAGTCGACGGCCGAGTTGCGTGTTTCATTAGTTGCGAAATATGAGTAGCTCGTCAAAGTGCCAGTGGCCATATACTGGTTGTCGCCCCGAAGTATCCACAGTCTGTGCGCATTGTGACAAATTTGGTTTTATTTCTGTGCGGCAGACAGACACAATAAAACATACAAATGAGGCGCAGTCCCAGTCTCAGAAGTGAGAAGGTGGCACATTTCGACTAGCCAAATGGGTGTGGCAAGTTTAATCATGTTTGCGTTTTGTATTCCACTGCACATTAATTCTTTTCCGTGTTTTGCCAGCACTGGGCCAAGGAACTATGCGTTGAATACTGGCTTAAAGTACATAAGATATTTGAGTGTGGCTATAATTGTTGGTAGAATTGGACTATGAAGAAAGCGTAATTTGTTATTGAAGATATTTGTTGATTTTGGTTACTTCTTATATGGCTTTATAAAATATTAAAACGAATAGTTTTTAAATATAAAGAAATTATTTTCATTTTAATTCCAGTCTCTTTTCTTTGTTAAGAATACTAGCTATGCGCACCTATTCAAAATAGTTTAGTTTGTCTTCTAAATATGTTTGTATCCATTTCTCCAAGGACAAATTTTTTACAGTTTCCTTTCTATTGTGTATAATTTGAATTTATTTGTATAATTCTATTTCATTTTTATATTTAAATCCATAAAATTTCCTTTCAGTGCATATATTGCACATTCCCCTCCTCTGCAAAGTGCAACAAAGTCGACGTCATGCCCCATGCTTTGGCAAATCTCCGAGTCTTAGATGATGCTCCTGCATCATCAACACAAAATTGTTTCTCATGTTGCTGCGAGTCTCTTCAGTTCATGTCATCGCCGTCTGCGTCTTCACGAGCATATCAAATGCGACAGCCTCGAAAGAAGTCATAGCAATAGACTTAAGACCTAGACATACCGTGCGTATATTTTTGAAGACTTGAGCATACACACAATCAAATAGAATAAACTAGGAGTACGAGCGGAGACGAGTCCAAATATTTCTTGCGTTCAGGTTGCATTTACTTGGGATTCTGTCTGCGCGCCCCGACATGACAGCCCGCTGCCCCTTCTGCCGCCTGTCTTTCAGCTGTTTAAAATGACGACAACTATATCCAGAGCGACTTTGCTTTTGTCTGCCTAGATCCCTCGGCCTCTCGCTCTTCAGCCAGCTGCCGCATATGCGGGCTGCAAGAGCAACAATTTGACTTGATGTTGATGTTTCTTTGTTAATTTCCATGCCATGTCATTTTCTTTTTTCTCTCTTTTTTTTCTTCCGTGTCTTGCGTAAATGTTTAGTACGTGTGACAAATGTTGAACTTGTACAATTGTCTCTACAGCCAGCATTTAGCAAAAGTTTTTGTGTTTTATTCACTTTTTTTCATGGCACATGGGGGCAAAGATTTGTGTTAGCTTTGAAGGTATAAGGCATAAGGCAAGGGAAAAGGAGACACAGGGGAGCAGAGTGCAAGCGACTTTTCGAGAAACGTTTATCTTTTAGTTACACGACATTTGCTGTCTACAATTAATTTGAAAAGGCTCTGGAGCCTGTTTTTGCTGGTTTCTCTTGAATTGCCTGATATGTTAGTGTTATGGCAATGTTGAGAGCTCACGTTTGGGTGGATTATATTGGCAACTCTTCAGCTGCAAATTTCGAATTTTTTGTCTAAGACTATAGAAGACATAGATTTCTACTTTTTTAAAAGTGATTTTCGCAGGCATGACAAATACTTTAAGTGCCCTTCTTACCAATTAAAATAAATAATTTCATATATATAGTCATAATAGGAGAATGCCAAATAAAAACGAAAGTGGCAAATTTTCCTTTTCACATTTTGAAGGCTACAACCCTTAGGTCCAGCACGTGCTAACCTTCGAACTGGCTTAGATTTGAAGTCTCTGCAAAGATTTTCTCTAACTTTTGCCAAATGTCACGGCTGATTCATTGTTATAATTAGAAGTTCTATGCCCCAAGGTCCGTTGATCATTTCGCTTTATAACCTGCAGCGAATATTTCAAAAACTTGGAAATCAAATTCGATTCTCACCACCCGCCGGCACCTCGAATGCTCCATAAGGCGCAGCACGCCCCGCACTTAATTACACAGCTACACGGGTGGGAAACAGATATAAGAGATGGCTGACTGTGGAGGAAGGGAGGTCACATGTTTTTTCGATTACAAAGTTTGAGCGCGTCGCAAACGTAAACGCAAAAGTGAGAAATGAAGACTCCAAAGGCTAAATGCGAAATGTGAGCGGCGGCGGCGGCGGCGGTGGCGATTGTCAGACATCCACTTAACTTGACGCCAGGATTTCCAACGAAAATTTTACGACAGATTAACGAACGATTAACGGTGTAACGTGGTGCGCTCTCGGTGCGTGCTTACGTGCCGCATCCCCAATCCCAATCCCAATCCCTATTCCCCAATCCTCAATCCCGATTTTCGGTCGAGTCGGAGGCGAGCAGATGTCGCTCGCTGCCAGAAATTTATATTTTGCAGGTGATTTGTCGCATAAAATTCAAATAATTCATAAGGCAAGTGCCGGGAGCGAAAATAACAAGCAGCCCACAATCCCCGCAGTGCTCCCGTTCCCACCGCCGTGCCAAACGCCAAAAAGTATGCAGCAAAATGTGGTGAAGGCTACGCGGCGTATGCGTGCTAAAAACTTTTTTGTCAGCTCAAAGTTGCCGAGTTGGCTTACAATGGGCCAACGTTTTGGAATAGAACACCCCGTCGCCCCAACCTCGGCCTAGAAAGTTTGTCATTTTCAAACGTTTGTTGTTTTGTGAGTCACGCCTACACCGACTCCCCCCCCCGCCATTTTCCTCTGATCCATACATATTTTTGTCACATTCCGCCAGCCTCTGACAATGCGAAAATTGTGTCTTAAGGGCGTGAATCTTGCCGAATCTGAATCTGCTGGATTTGTATCCGTTCTGTGGTTACCATTGGGCCCATTTTCAGTTTCTTTGCAAGGTTTGTCTAATCTGTAATGTGTGATGGGATTGGGATAAAAAAGGTTTCTAGTGTCAGTTGTGTTTCTCGATTGTCCTTTTTGAACGGATATTCCCCTAAACGAAGATAGGAGGCGTTAAGTTTTAGATCAAATTGATTGCAAGTTTGGTTATAGCAGTAAAGGTATTCCCTATTTATTGATGCTCTACGTTATGTCTAGTGCTGAAAGCTATCCAATATTCGCACTTTATATTCTCAAGAGGTGTTGGTTAGCTTTTTAATAGGGGTATTTTATTGGTTTTGTGCAGGTCCGTCTTTCCCTGCTTACTTCACAGACTTCACAGTGAAATAATAAATTAAATAGTTGAAAACGGTCCTAATTGATAATTGCATTCTTAAAACTGTAATTTTTGGATAATGTCGATTAAAAATAATAATAATAATAATACAAATAATCGTAATAATAATATATATATTTATAATGAAAATAATGGAAAAGCAACAACAAAAATGATTTATTACGAAGCCAGTTTAAGTTCCTTGATCTATGCAGGGCATGTACAAAGCCATTCGAAAATCTGTACAAATTTAAGTTTGTGTTTGCCCGTTTTATCTGAATTTTCATGTTGTGCCTTCATTTTGTCACCGTCGGTTTTGAAGCATTTTTCTGGCTCTTCGCCTGGCTTCTGACCCGCAATTAAGATTGTTCGCTCATACTCGTATATCCCGAGGTCGCCGCAAGATATGCGTGCTGAATTTGTTGCGGTTGTCGCTGGCAGCGCTGCTGCCGGCGCTGACGCCGTTTCATTTGCATGCTTATCAGGGGCCGCTGCCACGTTTAATGTCGCATGCTGCCAGCATGAAAGTTTTTCTCGCGTTTTTTTGCCCCGATTTTAGAAAATTCTTCTTGTGTTTATCTTTTGGCACATGTGTCTGGTTGTGTAGGTGGGCGTTGGGCGGTAGGCGTTTGGGTGAGGAATTTTTTTATTTTTTTATTTCTCGTTTTGCAGCTGTTGATTTTTGATATATGGGTCCCAATGGTGTTGTTTGCCGCTTGGAGTCTGCCTGTGACTGCTGCTCTTTGCTGGTTGTCGCGTTTCAATGCGTTTGACTTTTTGCGCGGTTTGATAAGTGCGCTTAACTGTGTCAAGTGGTTGAATAAAGTGCTGGCGAGGGGCAGAGCACACAAAGTAGAGTTCGCTGTGCAATCAGAAGCGGGCAGGAAATGTGCGTAGCTCGGCGAGTTATGTTGCCACAGGCAAAAGTCAAAGTACAAACGAAATTGCTCAGCTCTGTGAAGTGCTGACATTTGAAAAGTGTCGCAGAAATACTTGTAAATGATATGCTAGAGAAATGATTGTCGCTTGATTTTGTTTTTATTTTTTTAGCTGGAAGGTAACTGATGGATGCCCAAGGCCTGAGACAAATCTGTTTAATTTATCTTTTGAATAAGCATTATATATGTAACTGTATTTGTTAAGTCTTTACATTTTTCAGTATGCCTATTAAACATGCTACACATTATACTCTTCACCTATTATATTATATATATATATTATTACACAACATCAACAGCTTTACACCTGTTAGTTACCTGCAATCCCTTTATCCATCCAATTAACATATTAGTGCACACACACTCACACATTAACCCACTTACGTTGTAACTTTTCATGAAAGAATCTGTTCAAAAACTGCTGCCACAGCCTTCCATAT
Source organism: Drosophila colorata (assembly GCA_035041545.1). Lineage (NCBI taxonomy): Eukaryota > Metazoa > Arthropoda > Insecta > Diptera > Drosophilidae > Drosophila > Drosophila colorata. The sequence continues at coordinate 1,047,688 of JAWNLD010000453.1, forward strand.
TTGTAAGCTGCATAAAATTAATTGTAATTAAAAATTAAAATGAATTTAACATTTTTAATTATGCAATTCGCTTTCATAATAATTAAAACAAATGTTTGGCTGACTGCCTGGCAAACAGAGTCGGGCACACAAATGAGCCAACAATATCCCTGTTCCTCGCGGCTGCTCCCTACTCGCTATTTGCTTTACTCTTTTTCGGTATATTCATGTGTCGCGCCAACCATGAAAATGATAACAAGCCAAATGTGCGCCAAACTGTGTTAGGGGCTTGCTTTGGTGTTGGGGTTGATTGTCTGCCGCATTCAATTTGGCTAAAGATGCCACCAAATGTTGCCCAATTTGTGCGGGCCTCGTTACGGTCGCCGGTTGTCCCGGGGCTTGCCAATTTGAACCAGTGTCGCTGTCGTTTAATGAGTTTACTCGCAATTAGCTGCGTTTAAAATGCAAATGCTTTGAATATGTGTGACAACAACAAGAAAACAACAACAACAACAACGACAACACTAATGAAGCTATTTAAAGCTTGTCAGGCGAGCATTCGGTTCCGAATTGTTACCCAAACCAGCCAGTCTTTCAAAAACCTATCATACCATCAATGCAAATGAATTGTTTATACTCGTATAACGTATGCTTCAGATAATTAATGTTCCTAACACCTACATTATGAATACCATTTATTTGCTTTTCATAGTTAAAGCAATTATACCCGGCACGAATATTGGACACGTATTGTGGTTCAAAGAACGAACAGGCGTTAAAGTTGGGCACATGTAGATATATGGGAGCTACTTTGGAAAATATATCTAACTTTTTATTTGTGTATTATTCCAAAGGGTAATAAATTTACTTGCAGCATACATAGTTAATGCTTTAAGAAGTTTATTTGGGACAGGCTGTAAATAAGTCCTAGGCAGCGGGATCTGAATATTGTTTTTAGATTAGTCGAACAACAGAAATACAAATATTTGTTTAATAGATCTATAGGTTTTTATATAAAATAAGTGAAACTATAAAATAAGTAGAACTTGCATTTCAGTTTTCCTCATAAATATTATCTGAGCACATTTGGACTCCACTCTTGTCCTCAGTTATCCCCGAGCCTGCAACAATACAGCGACTACTCTAGAATATTGCCAGCACCGAGCTCAACATGCAACATGCAACATGCGACTTGCATAACAATCGCAATTTGCATTTGCTGGCATAACAAAAGCTGCTGACAATCTCTTAAGAGCTAGCAAATAAAATTTAAACCATATTTACACACATAAAAATGACTTTAAAAACTGTCATAAAAGCAATAACAATACAAGTAACAATGCTCTGGTCAAATGTGCTCGACTTTGAGATACGCTGCAATCAGGTCAACACTAGTTATAAATGCACAAAATGCACAAATAGCACTTTGCACATTTGAATAAAAATAATTTATTTTTTTTAATCAAGCAATATTAGGTATTTAACTAATTCCTGGATATCGGTAATAAGAACAGGAAATTTTCAAATGTAAAATTCCATGTTTTGTAATTTGTGTATACCCCTTGTTGGATATGAAAACAGAGCACAAAAGTAACAATAATAGGAATCTGGACAACGGTAGGTCCATTGAAGTGCAAGGCAAATGCATTGGCCATATGGGAAACTTTCAGATATATATATACTTACATATATAAGGTACGCCTGAGAGTGTGTGTGTGTGTGTGTCTGTGCGATTTTCTTAAACGCTGCACTTTGGTCAACAATTTCATTTGTCGTCGCTGTCGGGTTGGCAAGGACACTTCGATTGCATTCGTTGGCCTGCAGTCCAGCAGTCCAAATGTGTGTCAATGTGTGCTCCTCTGTGTCGTTTTAGTGAAATTGCAGAAAATTGTTTTCCGTTTCGTTTCATTTCGTCGTCGATGTTGTTGCTTCTTCATTGGAAATGTGCATTTAAAATTTATTGCAGGCAAGGCACAAAATTAACTGCATACAGAATGTTGGCAGGCCAGTGCCACGCCCTCCGAGCCTCTGCATTGCCGTTGACAATTGAAATAACAATTTGCTGCATTCCGCCCGCCTGTATGCACTTTGCCTAGCTTCCTTCCCATGTAACCATTTCGCAAATGCAGCCGAAGCAAGCGGCCCAGCAAGTAGCCAATGAGCTGCAGGACCTAGCTTTAAATCAATTGCACGTAACTCCACGTTAGACCTAATGAAATGTTTAACAGTTGTGTAGCTTTTCGCTTGCTTAAGTACACAGTAACGGGAGCAGTTGTATTGTGTACTTGATTTTCAAATCGAAATTTCTAAGGCAGGTGTATACTTATTTATTAAGGTGCGTTGACTTAGTGACACATGCTTTTAATCCCATGCCAGTGTGTTTTATATACGTATAGTCCTTTTACATTTACTTACTTTTACTTATCCTCACTTCACTTTTACTTCTTTAGCATTTCTGAGGAGTTCTCAGAGCATTTTCGTTAACAATTGTGCGCCCTTCGCTTTAATCATTTTCCAGGCACATTTATCTTGTTCGGCCGTTTGTCACTGATTACACAACTCGTTTAAGAGTGCTGTCAGGCAGCTGACCTAGTTCATCAATATGCACAAAACCAATTCGTCAGACAACCCCTCGCTCGAGTCCATAACCCTTTTAACCTGGCCTAGAATTAATACCACAAAGCAGCAAGACAACAATTTAAATGGGTTTCTACTTAACACTTTCGAGGCAGTCAAAGCAGAACATAAACCAACAGGACTAAGGATTCCAGCAATTGATGGATTGCGCCAAGGAGTATCAAAATTGCAAAAAAGCAACTTTCCGAAAATTTAATTAACATAAGCAGCTTATGCAGGCCGCTGTCGGGCAGAAGAGCTGAGATAGATTTGTGGTTCGAGGCAAGATTTTCACTTTGCACTTGCTGACGATTAATAAATGAATCAAGTTATGCATCGCCGTGTCGAGGTGTTGGCTCGTAAGCAAACGCCAGCTGGGCAACAGTTTGACATGGTTATACAATGTCCAATGTCCCGACTCCAGGCATGTCCTAAACGCACTCAACTATCAACAAATCAGTCAAAGTCGGAGTCTGGGCTTCTTTCAGCTTCGCAATTTGCAGCATCGTGCGTGTCTGGGAGCTAAAAAATGATAACTGTGTGCAGTCAAGTGTTATCTACCGCCCCCCCCCCCACCGACGCCTGTCCGTATCGCACGTGCACACATGAACCGACCACGCCCCCGTCTCCACAGCGCCTGCTCGCTTGCACAAAACGAGGAGAGACAAACAAGCATATAAATAATTGAAATGTTCAGCAACGCAAAATCCGCCCAGACCAGGCCCCCACAGGCTGGGCTGGCACTTTGGCAAAATTGCAGCACTTCTGAAGTGGTGCTGTCTGGAGCGGTGGTTGGGTGGCTCTTGGGCGCTGCTGACCCCCGTTGGCCAAGCATTACGCAATCAAACATTTGATTTTCATTTATCGTGTAATCAAGCGTAAAAATAGCTTCGTGACCAAAGTAACTCATCATCGTTGCCCTCTTTCCTGTCACAGTTTCCATTCCCCCTGACCCGTTCTCCGCCCTGACCCGGTCCGTGTGTGTGCTGCTTCTGCTTCTGCTACTGCTCCTGGTGTCCACTTATGGATGGTGTTGATGACATTAAGACCATTTGATTGCTTCATTTTTTTGCCACGTGCATCCATCAAGTCGTCTCCCAGTCTGTGGAAAAAAAGGCTGCTTATTTGGTCCCAGGGATAAACGATGCGTCCGAATCTTCACTTGCGCCATTAATTGCTGGGCTCTGAGCTTGAGCTATCAGCGAAATAGATGCACGCTGTCTTTGCCCGATTAAGTGGGTAGTTCGAATATTTGCTACGTTCTTCTAATCTTGTTTTGCAGAGAGCAGAGGGCCACTTGCAAAATATATTATCTGCGAAAATAGTTATTGTTAGAAAAAAGTACTTACTATTTTTAAGAAAATCTGCGTTTAACTTGGCTGATCAAAAAATGAACGTATATATGTATACTCGTACATAATTCAATAACAACTTATAACAGTTTCAAACACTAATTTTGGGAAAATGTCGATTTTTGTATTGTACCTTTGGTTGAGGACTACCTTGCCAAATTAGGTCTAGTTTAAAAACTTTACTGTAATTATTCAGATGTCAACGCGGATTTTTTAGTTGTTTCTTAAACTGTGTTTATACTATATATATTTCTATGCTTGTAAAACGATGTATCCCTTCTTGCACAGTTTCCAAGGGTATAAGACAAACTTACACACTTAATTTATTCAAAAAAGTGCATTTAATCATCGCTTCACATCTGAACATATTTTCGTACGCCGCAAACCTGTCGATTTGCGTTAACCAAATACATCACTTCAGTTCCAGTTCAACACCCACGTTCGACGACAATAATATCTATGGAAGCCCCAGGTATTGGCACTTGATAAATGCTTGGCTGGCGTTGACAATGCCGTTGATGTCTCTGACAAGTTTACACTCTGCTGGCTCTCAAGTTCATTACTTGGGGCTACGTACTTGCAAGACGGCCTTTAAATTTGCAATTTTATTTCGGTAAAAAACAGATATGTACAGCAATACAAACATCTTTACGCCGGACGCTTGGGTTAAACATAGTATTTGGCACTGAGCGAAATTGGAAGCTCGGGAGGCAGTTTTAAGCTTTAAGGTCTAGCCAGGCGACAATTGTCAACACGCGCATAATTGTCGGCGTAGAAAAGGTCACAAATGGCAGCGTTGTTGTCGTAGCTCATTTCGGCCACCTTGAACTCCGGATTGATGGCAACCTTGAGTACGTACGAGCCGCGTGGCAGTTCGGTGATGTCCACCCACTGGCAGTCCAAGTTGTAAAGGTAAACATCCGAGCAGTTGACGGAGATACCTGATTGAAACAGTTTGTAAGCAGGCTTTAAGTGTTCAACATGGGGCTCCTACCTTGATCCCCAAAATTGGCGCAATTGTATTTTCTGGGCACGCCGGGCAGGCAGCTGCTGTCCTCCAAGCAGAAGGACGCTTTGTGGCCCTGCGCGACCTTGCGACCCTCTAAGTCGAATATGTCAAAGGTGGCAAACACCTCCATGCTGTGATAGTGCCTGCAAAGCAAGAGTATCAAAGGTGTAGTAAAAGCTAACTTTGCCGAATTCTCCACCTTTGCTTACATATGGCACATGTGCCACTCCCACTGACTCTTCTCCTTGAAGGGCCTGAAGTCCGAGTTGCCCGCGTTGATTGCGGCTGCCGTGAACTTAAGTAGCCGGCGCGTGTGATATCGCCAGCTGGGATTGTCGCGCTGTATTTGATAGGCCTCGTTGGCGACACAGTTCTCCTCCATGGCGCACTGCATCAGCAGCATTGGCCGATCCTCGAGGTGAGCCGTTTGCTCGATTTCGTAATAGTCCACTACCAAATCGGGCGACAGATAGTCACAGATCACAGCAGCCACGTGCTGCCTGTTGCCGTGGCAGCTGACAATGCCGCGGACATGATTGTGGTGCAGGCAGTCCGCCAGCTCGGTTTCGTTGCCGAAACACTCGGTGCCACTGAGCATCGGACGCGAGACATTGGCGCCACCAAAGAAGTCCGTCTGGAAGGCTTCGCGAGCATAGCCCAAGCCCAGCTGGCGACAGACCACGTTCGCCTCCAGCATGGACCAGCCGTCCGCACAGATGCTGCCCCAGCGCTGGCCATCAATGCGCACCTCGACGCGTCCTTCGTCCCTGGAGCGACCGCCGCGCAGCCGCACATACAGGCGTGAGCTCGGATGTATGGGATACTTGGGCAGCTCGCGATCATCTGCGATAGCTGCGGGCGGCGGCCCGACCACATCCGTGGGCGGATAGCACATGACGCCAGCTGCCTCGCTGGGCTCGCAATCGTTGACACCCCAGCCGTCGAAGTGGCACTCGGTCAGCTCCTGTTCGTGGCCCTCGCAGAACAGATTGTCCATCCAGTAGCGACGACGAGCGGGTCCAAAGTAGCCGCTGTGAGTGTAGCGACGCAGGCCCAGAAAGCCCAACTGGCGGCACACAATTTCGCCCTCGACGCCGTCCCATTCGTCATCGCAAACGGCGCCCCATTTGTTGTTGTGCAGCACCTCAATGTTGCCTACGAGGGACGGGGCAATTATTGATGAAATTGTTGGAATAAACTCTGGGCTCGTTAGGTGAACTAATATTTTTTTTATTGCTTTGGCAAGGAGCCATTTCAGTGCTTGTTTCCTGATTGTCGCCTACCTTCATATTCGGCGTCCCCGCCCACTAGGCGTATGGCGCCCTCCTCCTTATTCAGCGTCTTGATATACCGCTGTACGAGCTGCTGCTGCTCCTGGCGCGCATCCTGCAGCGTTTGATGCACAACCGCTGCAGCCAGATGACCGCCGATCAGAGTTAACCACAAAAGGCTTAGGGCGAACATCTTAAAAAGTGGGTGTGCAAGTGGATTCGCTGCTCGACGAATCGACGATTTGCCTAGCTCGGCGGGCGCTCGAGAACTGAAACTGAGCCGAATACGCAGCAAAGTTCAAACGCAAATTAAATGGCAAATGAAATCATTTAACTATGAACCTCAGGTAAGCTCAGGCCCGCTCTGGTGGCATCTGCTTGAATGTATCTACACATGTATCTGATGCGGTTCAGAAGCTCGCTCAAATCGCTCAACGCTCAGCTGACGTCAGTTGACGGACAAGGGCGGAGATTGAGAACGGCTATTGCCATACAAATCGCATTCATTCATTGAAACTGAATTTCTGCTGTCGATAGATTGACAGCAGATCTATGGAAATGCTTGCTTCTTGATGCGTTCCACGGCAAAGATATCGATGCTGCACATTCTGACAAGCTGTCATTCCGGCAAATTGTAAAATCTGAATGTCCGAGAGGTGTATGTATTACAGAAAATGTATCTGTTGACACGCACATAAATTAGTCTCCATATTGCACAAGAAAAATAAATGCTGATAAAAATGTTGAAAAGCATTTATTAATGAACATTATCTATAAAACTTTGAATCTGCTCTTATGTCTGCCAGTCAATTTTAAATGTATATGCTCGAATCAGTGCACAAATTTCGCTCAGTGTTAGCTAAATGCTGCTCCATAAACGATATTAAAGGAAGCAAAGTGAAACTTGTTTATTATACTCATATCGTGCATGCAATAATAATAATAATAATATTCGGATAGCAACAATTATAAACGATTTCTCACACATGGCGAATTAATAATGAGGCTCCCAGCCCGGGGGCCTATGCATGTTCACCCACTTCAACGATTTTCATACGACATTGCAAAAGCCGAAAACCAACAAAATTTAAATATGGAAAACTATGCCATAATTCAGTCACTGAACACAAAGCTCATCGCGATGTGGCATATATATGTTTTATGTATATACGAACGTGTCTCTATGGATTGTAGCTTTAGTTGTTGTTTTTATTATTGTTGTCGCTGTTGTTGTTGTTGTTGTTGCCCCGTTTATCTCTATCTGCATGCACAGCTGGCAAAGTCATCAAGGGAAACCCATTATATTTGGCATGCAGCCATTTGAAACGCCGCAAACGGCAAAACGGCCAACATGCAACATTGAGAACTGAACTTGACACTGAAACAAATACCAGTAACAACAACAACAACAAAAACAACAACGAACGAAATACTGAAACACGCGGTAATGACGTTTGGATTTGTTTAGGTCGTCGGTTGCATGTGCGTTGGTTGTGTTTGTGTGTGTGTGTGTGTGTGTGTGTGTGTGTTGGGGTGTGCTCATTAGCAAAAGTGCCAGCATAATCGTAATTGGAAATCTAACTCGATTAAGTCAGCAGAAGAGAGCACCCACAAAAACTGATTGAGAAACAGACAAACAGTGACAGATAGAGGGAGCGAGAAAGAGAGAGAAATCCACTGAAGCGTGCTCCAAAACAGCCGTTGGATACATTTTCAAGATCAATGCGAGTACACATGCGAATATAACTGACAAAGAAATCAATGTATTGCTCTAGTAGATTTTCAATATTTGATATCTGAAATTGAGCCAAAACTAATAGGTAATGTTCTGTCTCTTGATATCACATATTCACATGTTCCATAACTTAATCGAAACACTGAGGCACACAAACTTAAAGATCTACTACTATTCGCATCCCTACACGAACTGGCTATAAATATTACCGGTCAAAATTAATTGGATAAACGTTTTATGATATTGAATTATGATGGCCGGGGCTGGGGTCATTGCAAGAAACTTTGCTCCGAAATTCCCACACAATTCAAGTGGCCAATTTTATGAGTGCGTAAATTCCAATGGCAGTTGCCAAAGGCGTAAGGACAACGACAACACAATCCTTGCGTTCGCCTCCTTCTTGGCCATTGACTTCAGCAGCAGCGTCATGCACAAAGGTAATAAAATTCGATATAAAATCGAGTAATAAAATCATTACTGGCCCTTGGTTTGTACCAGGCACTAAAATCAAACTGGTCTGGCAACGCCAAAGGCGGCGTACAAAAACGTGCAGGCGGCCCAGGATATGAACCAGTCTCAATCCCTGTTCCAATACGAATACCAATCCCAATCCCGGTCGCTATCCCTATCCCTATCCCTATCCCTATCCCGATCCCTATGCCAAGCTCGGACCATAAAAATGGCAACGTGTGCCGCTGGCGAGGCAAGGCGACAAGTTAAAAGAGCAGCAGCAACAGCCGCAACATCCTCCAAAGACGGAGGAGCTGTAAAAAAAGTAAGACGAAACCAGCGCGAAAATAATTTGTGTGGGTTCTTTATTCATTCACTGTGCTCGAGGGCCTGGCGTAGGAAGTGTAATAATAGGAAGTAAAAGGGCAAAAAGTGCTTAAAGGATATTGAAAAGCAATAAATTGCTTTATTACTTAAGTCAGCCAGATGATTAGGTTAGTGTTGAAGTCGTCCTGTGGCTCATTAAAGAGCCAAATTCGAGTCGCCGGAAGAAAATTGAAAGTAAAAAATGAACAGTTATGAGGTGTTATAACGATGGCAATTAAAAGTTTAAACTACATAAAAGCAAGGGTGTATGCTGTATCTGTTATTTGCATTTAACTTTTCAAATGGAAACAATGTGTTATGCGTAAACTAAGAAACGTATTTGCGAATTTCCAACAATAACAATTTATATTTATCGATTGCCACTAAAGTTATGAATGGATAAATCACCTTTGATCAATTTAAAGATTTAAATATTTTTGACATTTTTTAATTTTAAATTATTTTTGATTTCTTTTTTTTTACTTGCACTTGCCGTAGCTTTTATGTTGGTTTCAGTTTTTCTTTTTGCTATTAATGTGTCTTTATTTTTATAAATAAATAACGTTCTTCTTTTACTAATTTTTCAAAAATTAAGCGCAACTGTCGAGTGTTTCTGTGTTATCTCGAAAACAGAGCGAGCAGCGTCGTCTTTAAGTACATAACTCTCAATTGCCACACAGAGGCAGGCCATAAGTTAATTTTGCTCAAAGCCCTTCCGAAATGACATTAAAAGCTGTGATATCTCTTTATAATGATATCATGTATGGGGGCTCATTTGAACATTAATAAAATTGCATGCCACTGACAGCATAAATGTCACCAAAGTGCTATTAAAACTAAATTATAGCCGACATAACCATGATTCATTAGGACAAACCGAGAAGACGCTGAACAGAAATCATAAAAATACAAAATGTGGCAATAACTCGCAAATTTGTAGCTAGCTTAAATACAAAAGAAAAAAATTGTTTATTAATTCGGCAAGCCGAAAAAAAGCATAAGAAATGTGGCAAGGCGTGTACAGCTTTGAAAATGTGCCAACAGTTCACAATCAGCGAGTGCCTCTGCTTTAATACCCTTTTTATGCGAATTTCAATGGAAAACTGGGCTCGAACAGAGACCGGTATACAAGGGTGCAGCTGGCGCAGGCTTGGGAGGGGCACCAAATGAAATAATGAAATTAAAATGCGCCTTTTGCTTTGGCAAACTCAGTCAGTTGGACACACGAAGTACGAAGCAATAAAAATAATAATGAAATCAAAAGAATGAAAACAAGAGACAAGCTCCGAATGAAACTAAAAAGAATGGGCATTGAAATGGATCGGTTCTCGTTTGGTATTATAATGAGCTTAATTTTTATGTTTTGTTTTTCTCTCATTTCGCAGTTTGTTTTTAGAAAAATATTATAAAAAGCTAATTAAATTTGTTGCAGCATTGAATTTTCAATAAACAAGATTGATGTAATATTTAAAGTCGTATTTCTGTGGCAATTAAAGTGTTCCCATTTTTTAAAATATGCTCCAAATATTTGTGCCGATTATATAACTGCCAAAAAGTTCATTTTAATATCTTTATGCATATTTGTGTAAATAATTGTGACTCTTAACATATGTATGTATGTACATACATAAATATGAATTTATTATTGTGTACCATAGAATAAAATATTTTGATTAATGCACTCGGTAGTTTTAATTATTAAGTAAAATCATTTAAAACCAATTATAGCCATATTTTTAATTAAATCACTTTCATGACTTTATTTAAACATTAATATTTTCTGCTTAAAAACATTTTAATCTGTAAAAAATTGTTTATTGAAGCGTTTAAATACGCATGAACTTCCAGACAAGCTGTCAATCTGTGACAAGCCATTGCCGTAGTCCCAGACATAAAATTTGTATGTACAAACGTTTACATACGTACGTTTATTCATGCCAATATTGAGATATTGTATACACATAACAGGTGGCATTTCCGGTTTTGTGCACCATTGGCCACACAATTTCCATGTTGCAATGCAAAGATTGTTTTTTATGACAATAACTACAAAATACAATAAGAGGTACATATAATACGAAATAAATTTGAGTCTGTAAGCACCCTCTATCAAGTAACTTAAACATCAAGAGTACGATTATTGCCTATACAGGTGTGTATTTATGTAAGTAGCAGTTGTAGTTGTTAATACTCTTTAAGAAGAGTATTGTATTATGATGTGATTTCCGTTATGACAGAGTACCGAGCTATCATATGGACAACTGTTTTAAAATTTTTACTTAATTTTTATTTAAAACTAATTTAGTATTGTTGCTTTTCAGATATCTCAGCTGCTATTGGTGTCAATACCAGAACATTTTTAGAAGGGTATTTAATCTTCGATACGTTTCAGATAACACTTTTATTCTTTCGTGGTACATTTTAATTTCGTTTTGCTCTTTTCCGTCTATCGAATGCCTGCGGCTGGGCTGTGCCGGGGATTTGCGACAAAACTTTCCGCTTATTTTGCCGTCCGTCTCCAGACAAAAACAACGTCGGCGACGGCGGCGACAACGCCGCCTGAACTTATGTGTGCAAATATTTATTTTAGGATTTTTATGAAGTTGGCGAAAAAGAAATCATAAGCAGAAACCGGAAAATCGCCGTGTTGCGTCTTGGCTAATAAAACTCAGTCAGTCAGCTGGCTGACTTGAGTTAATAGCCGCTGGAGTGCCTCTTAAACTGCTTTAATAAATTATTTGAAAAATCTCAACATAAAAATCAATTAATTTTTTTTGTTTGTTTTCACTTTTTTTTTTTTTTTACCAGAATGTAGCTAATTGAATTTACCATACAATGTATAATAAATAATGTCTAATAATGTCTAAAAAACAACTCCATTGTTGTATCGGTTGAATTCACTGGCACAGACCAACTGCCTTTTGCCCATCGTGGAAAATATCCCTGGTTCAGACTAAATGAATTATGTAACATGTCTAGCCATTTAGTGCCATAATTCAGAACAATCTATGCCAGCAGACACATCAAAGCCGGGCAAAACGGGCCTATTTTAGGGCGCATTCGGGCCGTTTGGGCTGGGGAGGTATCCTAAATTGCTCGGCAGCGAGACAAATTGCATTTGCATAGGATAATTGGAATTGCATATTGAAAAATGTTTATGCCTTGAAATGGGATTGAAAACAACAAACAAAAAAAGCGATTGAAAACTATAATTTGTTGGCGGTTTTGTGGCTTTCCTGCGGCAGTCCGTTGGTAAACAGTGTGGGCTTATTTATCTACTGGCACGTGCAGGGCAAAACAGTTTTAAAAATTGAAATCAGTTTTTGTTCAACAATTTACTGTAGGTTAAACTATTAAGCTCAACTATTATTTTGTAATTGGATAGTATAAGAAACGCAAAAAAATATTTTCGCTTTATGCCAATTTGTGGAATAACTCAACTTCTTTGCATAAGCTCTTATTGATTTAAAAATAAAATTTTTTTATAAATCCTGTTAAATCAACTTGTCTCTGGAAGTATAATACAGTATATCGTCAAATAGTGTTAAGATTTTTTGATCTCTTGAAAATTGCGTTTTCGGTTGCACCCGATTGCAATGTTCTTACTTATAGTTTGCTTATTTTCTCAAAAATTTACAACATATCTGTCTTTAAACTGTCACTCTGCTTTTGTTTCGACCCTCTTTCAAAAACCAGTTTTCAAATCTCAAGTTTTATAAGACTGTTAATGTGTCGAGGATGCCTGTCGCCGTCCGCTTGGTGGAAGCATTGGCCATTGTAACACTTATGGCCCTCATCACTTGCGTCTCTCTTGGCGTCGTCATTGCGCAGCGGACGTTAAGCCTCACCATTACATTCATAGAGGTCAGTACCAAAAATGCGTTACTTTAAGTACTTCTTAGAACTCAAATCTATTCACTTCTTAGCCAGCAGCGAATATACTAGATGTGATGCTGATCATGGTCGAAAAGATGTTGGTGGGTGCACTGGTGTTCACCGTTGCCCTTATCAACACTGTTAGCAATGCCTTGCATATGGTTGGAATTGCCTGAAGAATGGATTTATACTCATTGTCTTGGCCCGAGAATACTGTACATGGAAAATGATCCCTGTTGAGCTGCTGGTTAAATGAATTTTCAAGTGATGTAGTTGTTATATTTATAACGTGTTTATATCCTCATTAAAAATGGATAGATACGATATAAAATAACTGTCCAAATGTATGTAACACCCAATAGAAAACATCTTTAAACACATATTGCAGAAATGTATATATATTTACAAATATATTTAAAGCTACAAATTGAATCAATTACATTTTCTGGAGATATCAGATCAGCATATTTAAATAATTTTTTTCTCTTAACCAATAAACAAGTGAAATCTTTTTTTTTTTTTTTTGCAGTTTGTATTTTGCGATTAAAAATTGTTCTCTCTTTTTGTTTAAAGTATATTGAAAATACTTCGCATATCCCGCTGCAGTTTAAAAGCTGGCTTTAGCCCTTTGTACAGGCCAGCGAAAGAGAAAACGAAACGAAAATTTATAAAGGCACCGCAATAATATTCAATCAAACAATTTCACGCCCCAATAAATTTTTCTAACCTGCAGGCGGCTAAACACAAAATGCGCTCAATTGCAGCAAATTTGCGCCATGCTCGAAAAGCCGAGAAACAATCACCAGCAAAAAATGAAAAAGAAAAACTGAAAAATCCAAACGAAAATAAAAATATTTTTGCAACAAAATACAAAGTTCGCCCGAGGATGTGTATAATTTTAAGGCCCTAACTCCGCACACCTCTCGCCAAGTGTTCGAGTTATTAGCCGCACTTTTATTTGGGCCTGGCACGCCAAAAGCCGCCTTTAATGTTTTAGCACCTCTTGCGCTGTTTATTCTATTATTTAGTTATTTATCAAAGCGGCAGGATCGTTGCCGAACTGGACTCCAATGGGACATGGCCGCACGTTGTGTAGGAGTTGTTTCTGTTGTTGGTGTAATTCCTGTTTTGATTTAGTGCCAATTTCGTGCAGAAAAATTGCTCAATGCCCCGGGGGCAAAGTTAAAAACAAGCAGATTACAGACGGAAATTGAAGCGGCTCGAGATGCCAGTTAACAAGCGAGAGAACAATAACAACTGCGTCACCTGAGGGTCAGTTTACTTTTTTTTAATTTTTTTTATTTTTGCGGCCTATGCGTGCGAGTCCATTGTGCCCAACACCTTACAATGGGGACCTGAGATAGCCGTACTGGGTTGGGTCCGACTTAAGCAGCAGCTTGTTCAATTTGCGACGCTCGCAGGCGAGGTTCGAAATTTAAAGAATTTGTATTTTATTGCTTATCGATTGATAAGCTCTTTAACCAGCCGCCAAAACATTCAGTGCTGTAAAATAATATATTGTGAGAAGTAGAAGCTGGTCACACTTAATTGCTGAGAAGTACAAATATTAATATATATGTATATATATAGCATATTTCCTTATGGGTTATCCAGCATAAAGCGATACCAATCGGCTATAAAAGTGTTCTCATTGCGCTGCTCACACACACTGAACTTAAGTATGCCCGGATTTGCAATATATTCGAATTGGTAAACCGCATTGGGATTCTCCAATTTCATTGTTTGGCAAATCTGTTGCAAAGCATGTTTCATAAAGTTTTTGCACATTTCACATGACCAATTTTTGGTCTGCAAATAAGGCAAAACAGAAGATTGATTAAAGAAATATCTCAATTTAAACTACTCACATTATCGCGAACCAGTGAAATCACTGAGCTCGTGTCGAGGCCCTGGACGTGACCAGAATTTTGGGGCCGGGCAACGTATATTTCCTGAACACCCTTCAGACAGCACTCCGACCACCACAGTAATGCCTGCTCTGGATCTGGCTTGGCTATGTGGCTCTGGCTCTCGGCGTGTGAAAGAATTACCTTACACTCTGCAAACATGCTTGAACTCTTATTTGGGGCTCTGTGCAATATTTGAAAGACATTAAATGGAACTTATGTTTAATATACAATCCTCACTTTATTCGTTTGTCATGATGGGCACCCATCGCGGATCCATAGACCACGGACAGTCCGCCAATGTCGCACCGGAATACGCCGTGAAAGTCACCGCCGTCGGATCTTGCCGTGGTCAGCTTATCGGGTGTGTCTGTTACTCAGAGATTTTATTACATGGCTTACATTTGTGACTTCTACTTATACCTGAAAATAGAAAGCGCTTAAGCTTTGCCTCCATTATTTGGCAAGCTCGCTCCTGCTGTTGGGCCGCCGAAGGCGCTCCCGTTTGGGCCGGCTTGGCCAAGCACAAGTACATGGTGTTGCGGTACCTGGTGCCCAGAATAGTCCAATTGCGTCGAGTGTAGAGCGTGCGCATCAGAGTTTGCAGCACCTCGCGCTGCGTGACAATGTCCGCCTGCACCGAACAGCCGCAAAACGGCGACCTTTTGACCATTGCGTCTTGGTGGCTCTTGATGAAGTACAACATTTTGTCCAGATATTCACCATAGAACGGTTGCTCATCGGGCCCAGTTAGGTGGTTATTCAGATTTAAGGGAAAGCGTCCCGGGTGCGGTATTACGAGGAACTTCAGTTCACTCGTATCGGGTCTGTAGAACCGATCGCTGCTCACGCTAAAGCAACCAATTACCTTCGGCTCCAGCGTGAGGATTTCGCAGATGTTTTTACCTTTCGCCTGCTGCTCTTTCATGTATTTGTCAGTCTTGAATATAATTTGAGTTGAGGACATCTTAATCACTATTCGGAAGCTACCAGAAAACAGTTAAATCAGGATTTGGCTTAGTGACTTCTTTACCTTTAGTACTAACTGGAAATATAAGGTCAGCAGCGACAAAACTTGTTCATCAACTGCAGTCAACACGGCAAACGTCGAAAGACAGTGTTGAGCAGTTTTCTCTTTTATTATCAGATCTCAAAAGTATTGCAAAACGTATTAAAAAGAAAACTTTTGAGCATTGCCTTTATTTGAAAGGAATTTTGTTATACATCAAATCTCATTTATTACTCAATGATCAAAACTTAAGCGAAAAACTCTGCCTCCGGCACTTCGGGACCTGGGCTGGTCTCAGCCGTGCTCATCTCCGGCTGCTCCGTTGTGGTGCCGCCAGCCTCGGGAGTGGCCGACTCCTCGCTCTGGCTGCAGGCGCACGAATCGCGAGTGTTCGCCGCGATCCACTCGTTGAAGTTGCTGACGCGCGTGTAAACGCCGGGAGATCCCGGCTTGGCGCAGCCCTCGCCCCAGGATACAATGCCCGCCAGCTGATAGGTTTGTCCGGCGCCAATGACATGCATGGGTCCGCCGCTGTCGCCCTGGCACGAGTCCTTGCCGCCCTGCTCCACGTAGCCCGCACAGATCATGTTGTCGGTAATCTTGTCTGCGCCATAGTTGCTGCTGCGGCACTCCTGCTGCGACAGCACGGGCACCTCCACCTCCTGCAGGGTATCGGATATGGGCCCACCCTCGCTGAGCGCACCCCAACCGGTAACCACGGCCGTTTGGCCGGCAAACGTGTCCGCGGCCGTCGGCAGGCAAACGGGATGCATGTCGATGCCAAGACGCACTGGCTCATTGAAGCGTATCAGCGCAATGTCGCTGTCGAAGTTCCTGGTGCTGTAGCTGGGATGCACCAGGACGCGAGCCACGCGCCTGTCCACAATTTTCACATTGCTATCCTGACGATTGTGCTCCAGCAGGCGAACGGTGATCAGGCGATGGTAGAAGCCGTTCACGCAGTGGGCCGCCGTCAGGGCGTACTGATCGTTGACCAGCGAGGCGCCGCAATAGAAGCTGCCGAACCACATCAGCATGGCCATCCAGGGATACTCGTGCACCTCCGTCTCCTGGCCACCCACGATGCGATGACGCGTATTTATGTTGCCGCAAGCGCAGGCCGGACACTCGCGCTTGGCGGGCACAGTTGTGTCCGCGTACTCTGGGCCCAGTATGGACATAATCCAGTCGAGAAAGCTGTTCTGGCGCAAATAGCTCAAAGACTCCAGAATCTTGGCTGGCTCGGTGGCGCTGCGCAGACTGGGCGTGGCCAGCGCGAGGCCGAGCAGCGAGAGCAAGCAAATGTATCTCATTTTTGTAGCGAACTTTGCGGGCCAACTGGCAATTGGCAACTGAATTGGCGCATCCTTGCCACTGGCAGCAAGAAGCCTGAGCCTGAACCCGAACCTCAACCGGCTGTAGAACTGGCTAGACCAGCTAGCAAACCGGACCCACCAAAGGTTGTTGCCATTGCGCTGATTGGAATGCTGCAGCTCTTAGAATACTTGGCAGATGTTTCTTTCTTCTCTTTTTTCTTTTATTTCTATCAATAAATAAGGAAAATGCGCAAATCGGGTATCTTCGATAGGTCGAAGTCTTAAATACACTTGCAGAGGCATTTATAATATTTAAAAATTGTGTTCAATTTTCAGAAATTATTGGGATGTAAATCTTTAGAAAGATTCTAGTTTTTTTTTATAAAAACTAAACTTTCAAACTGTCTTTTTTTTTTTTTTTTGCCCTTAAATTTCATTTTAAGATTAATTTTCTGGGTCGATATTCAGCGAAAATAGTAAAGTTTTAGAACAAAAAACTTGGATTTCGATCAATCGTAACTATGGCGTAGCAATGATATAAGGCAAATTTGAGTTTTCTCTAAATGCAATTAAGCATTTATAGAGTATCAGTTGGCCGTTAACTGCATCTGCAATGGTCAGCTCCTCTGCAAGCGCATGCTTGGCTCTTATAACTACCATAAAAGTCAGGCTCAATACCAATTACTTGATCTTCTTGGTCTCGGGATGGCACAAGCAAGCCAGCTTGGTGAGATTCTTGATCCAGGTGCCGTAGCGATTCACTCGCGCATAGACGCCCGGGTAGCCGGCCTTGGCGCAGCCCTCGCCCCAGGAGACGACGCCGGCAATCTGAAACTCGCGCGTGCCGTTGGGCACAATGTGCAGGGGACCGCCGCTGTCGCCCTGGCAGGAATCTTTGCCGCCGTCATCATAACCGCCGCAGAGCATGTTGTCCGTGATCTTGTTGCCATAGCGACTCTTGCGGCACTCGTCTTGGGATAAAATGGGCACCTGCACCTCCTGTAAGAACTCGTGAGTAAATGCTGTTTGGACCCAGTGTTATTTTGCGTCTGCTGCTCACCTGCAGGGTATCAGAGGTTGGGCCGCCCACCTTGAGCGCACCCCAGCCGGTGACGATGCCCGTTTCGCCTTTGAAACTGCGCCCCGGCGTCGGCATGCAGACTGGATGCAGTACCTCATTGAACTCCACGGGCTCATCCAGCTTAATGATGGCAATGTCGTTGTCATAGTTGCGGGCGTTGTACTTCGGATGCGTGATGACCTCCGCGACTTTGCGATCAATCTTCTGCAGATGCGACATCTTGCGATCGTGCTCCAGCAGGCGCACCGAAATGCGCTCCTTGCGGAAGCCGTAGACGCAGTGGGAGGCCGTCAGCAGGAACTGATCGTTGAGCAGCGAGCCGGCACAGTAGAAGCGTCCGCCGTAGAGCAGCATGGCAACCCAAGGATACTGATGCACCTCCGTCTCCTGGCCGCCCACAATGCGCTTCTGTATGTTGGCCACGCCGCAGACGCAGTCGCTGCAGTTCCGCGGTGGACTCAGTGTTGGTGGCGCCGGCGTTGTCGCTCTCCGCGTGGTTGTCGGTGCCGCCGTTGTGGTTGTTGTCGTTGCGCTCACGGGCATCTCAGTGGGCGCGGTCGCAGAGCTGCTGAGCGTCGCCAATGTGACGGTTTCGGTGGCAGCGCCGGGACGCTGCGGCAGCAGGGATAGAACCCATTGCACAAACGTATTCTGGGATTGCTTGAGCAGCGGCGATGTCGGCGTTGTGCCCGCCGAGGGATCTGCTGGGCTGGTGTGCTGCTGAGATGCGGCCAATCCGAACAGCAGCAGCAGCAGCAGGCAGAGCGGCAGGCAGCTCCAAGACATTTCACAAAAGTTTGTGTGGGGCTTTCTCTACGCTAAGGCGACACCACCAACTCGTGTGGCTCGTTGCAAACTGAAAAGCCAGCCACGAATTTGAAAGCCAGCGACAAACATTTCACCCAAATTCACATGACAAGCAACCGGGCCGAAAAAAAAGTGGTTCTGGCCTGTGGCACGTCCACTTTGCCAATCCACACACTCATGCGTGTGTGCGTGTGTTCGCTTTTGTATTTGTATTCTGCGCATGCGTAGGCCACGCCGGTTTGACCATGATAATGATGCTTCACCCAACACAACATCAAGAGTCAACGAATTCAATTCAACGGGTTTTAATACTCTGCTAAATCTAACAGGTATTTCTAGCATCAAAGAACTTTTTGGAGAGTCATTTATATTTTCCAAATGATCATTATAATAAATATATAAAGGTATTTTTTTATTATTAAGAATTTGAGGTACCACTAAATCAATTTAAAAAAGTGTAAGCAAATTAAATTTATCTATTACATTGTTAATTGTTTATTTTTACTAACTATAATTTTTATGCACATTTGTCGTGAAAACAGGTTATTATTTTTTTTTTTTGTAGACGAAGAAGCGCATTTAAACTTCGATTTGTTAAAGATTAAAAAATCTCGGTGTTTTTCTTTACGTTTTTTGTTTTTTTGCCACTGAAGTAGCGAAAGTTTTTCTCGCTTGTGATTTTATTGAAATACATTTTATATATGCGGTATATTCGCAGTTCGATTGAACGACGCGTCGTAATTTTACTTTCTTTTGATTTATTTTATTGGGTGACTGTTTTTTGACTGTGCTTCTTGTTTGTATAGTCCACTATTTGTGTGCGTGCGTGTGTGTTAGTCTGAGTGTACATTTTTTGTGCGCTATTGTGCTGCTTTTGTTTTGGCCATGAAGCGACTACCAACACCGTTTAACTGTTTACCTTTGTAATATTTACGTGGTTAGTACACCGTTCACTCTTTATACAAGTTGCAGTTGGGCAACTTTTGGGATAGCCCAAGGATGACACAATTCAACGAGGCTACCCGACAAAATTGGATATTTTACTACTGGCTATAACTAAGGGCTAGAAGTTGTAGAGAAGTCAGAGCTCTAAATGGTAGGCACCGAAGACTAATTGCATTGACGCTCGTTAAACTTTTAGTGCACTTAAGAAGTTGGAATCTCTTTCAAGACTCTCTTTTCGTTCTGTGTACAACACTTGTGGGGCAGATTAATGACGGCCAACCAACGCAGAAGCCGCGCGTGGCTGGCCAAGCTGTGACTCATATATCTGGGCGGGGCTCAAGTAGCCAGCCCTCGACTATAAACTTAAAAGTAATGCGTTTTTTGTTTGTTTTGTTTGTGGGTGCGGGTGGGTGTGTTTGGGGGAGGGCCGTTGCGGCTGCGCCGTTTAGCCGGATAGTTGAGCAATTATTGATAGATGGCCGTAGTTGACAGATGAACAGTCTGATGCAGATGTAACTGGGTATGAGGGCTTGCGGCCACTGTAAAAAGTCATTAGTATGCGCACACATAACACTTGGCATATTAATTGTGCGCGTAATGTGGCCAAGGGCCGTCAAGAGAGAAGGGACAGCCATCAATGCTGATGACGAACTAATGTCGGACTGAGCATCAGCATCAGCTTCAGCTGCAGCCTCAGCCACAGCCATCAGGCTAACCGCAGTTAAAACAAAGTGCCATTTGCATAATAGCCATGCTAGACAAAAAGCCAAACAACACACAAGCCCATACATACGTATTTAAAATGGGAGTGTTCTTGTGTGTGTGTGTGTGTGTGTGTGTCTGCTGTGTTATTTATGCGATGAGCTAGTAGAACTGCAGACCTGCACTTGGCGGCGCAATTATGCAAGGCTGTCTCGTTGTGGGCTTCGAAACGTGACCACCAACAAAGTCCGGCATCGGACCCTCTCCCTGGCTGATTGGTGGTCAGAGCATGGCCAGGGCTTAGCTGTTAAACACGTTGGCAAATATGTTAATAGGCTTTGTAATATGCACATTAGATGCCACTACAGAACAGAACAGGCATTGAATCTGCTTCGGGCTTGCAATTAGTGCGGCGTCTGGAGACTTTATATTGAATACTCTGTCAAGAGGGCTCTGACCAGTTGATAGCCAAAGAAGCCAATTAAAAGGCCGCTCAAAAAGTATGTTTTAAAGTTCTAATTGAGGGTAATGGACTAAAAGGTTCTCAATACAACAAATCAAAGTATCAAAAAAAAAAAAATACTTACAAATGAGAGTGCCTTGAAATACCTTGAACTCAGCTTCGAGCTACATTATCATGCAGTTTATTCTATACAGAGGGGAGAAAGACAGATGGCGAGAGAGAGAGGGACAGAGGGAGGGATAGGGAGAGAGAGAGGGAGAGATAGAGAGAGAGAGAGAGAGGGACAGATAGAGATAGAGAGGGAGAGAGAGAGAGAGAGAGATTTGGAGAGAGAGATGGAGAGAGAGAGAGAGAGAGATGTGGGGTTGGTGGAGGGACAGGTAGAAAGAGTGGAAAAGACAGTCAATAAAAGCCAATGCAAAAAAATAATTGAGAGATAATGCACTTTATAACACTTTAAACAATTAACTAAAAATATTGCCAAAACATATAAACCTTACCTGAACTCTTGAAAATCGCTTTTGTAGTCCCTGAGATAGACGCGTTCATACAGACGGACGGTCAGACGAAAGGACAGACAGACGGACAGACAGACAGACGAATATGGCTAAATCGATTTGGCTAGTGATGCTGTCCATGATGCTTCCTCCTGCCTGGTACATACATTTACTCAAAACCGTCATACCCATTTTCAATGGGTTCAGGGTATAAAAAGACCGCTACTGGCTACAGTCTGGAATTTAAATTACTCCCTTTGAATATTGTCCGAAAAACCTCAAAAAACAATTAAAAACGTGTTGCTGTGACCCTTCAATTTGGTCTCTGCTGGGAACGAGATGGTAAGCTGAAAAGCTGCAAGGTTGGGATCTGTACATGCCGTGGTACATGGAAATGATATTTTCACAGACAGTTTGGCGCGTGTAAAAATTTCACTTTTGATTTATGCGCGCGGTGCGGGAAGACAGCAAGCCTGAACGGTGTGAGGGTTAGGTTTCGTTTCCATTAAAGCCAACACCAATTGAGTGGCAACAGAGCTATTGCAACATATTTGCATAGACAACCTTTATGGCCAACTATTACATTGCATAGATAATGCTTTGCTATGCGCACTGCGAAGTAGCGTAAAATTTTATAAGCCAAGTTAATTAAACTGGCAGTTGGTAGCTGGCAGTTAACAGTTAACTGCCAGAACAGTCTAACTGCTCCTTTCGCATCTCTGCGGTGGTGCAGGCAACTTTGTTCATTTGCAGTCAAAAATTTAATTAGTTATTCCATTTGCGCTTTCAGTTTTATGTTCATATACATATATATATATATATATGTTTATGTATATATAAATGTTTTTTTTTGTTGCTTGTTTTACATCTCGGCATTCATACAAATTAACCCAACGCGCTCTTTGGCATTTCGGTGAAAGGTGTGCGGTGGCCCAAAGGATTCGGTATTGGTCAGCGGGAGAAGTCAGCTTTTCGTTTGGGTTAAAATTTAAATGGGAAACTCGATGTTAATAAAGAGAATATGGCTCAAATTCAGAAAAACCATTGAGCGGGCTATGATAGTGCATCAATGTCTGCCTTAAGTATATATATATATATATATATATATATATATATATATATATATAAATATGTATACATATATATATATATATACACATATAGTTAGCGCAGCGCCTTAAAAGGAATTGCCACACCTGAAACAGAAAAGTGCAATGCATCAAAGGGCACGCAAGTCGCTCCGAGCTCATGTAGCCACTTCAACAGGCTCCGTAATGATGGTGCAGTCGTTTCCGTGGGCAGCAGGGAAGCAAACGGCTATGAAGGTCAAAGAACAGACTGTAACTTTGCGTGGCATGCAACGCGCCATGCCGCAAACCTGCCACCGAGTCCAGAAGGCGGCCAAAAAGTTTTGAGTTGCAGCAGAAACTTGTAGCGCTTGTAAGTTGAGAGCCAGCACGCGAGTTTTGTCGATTATGAGTTGTACTTGCAGCTGGAGGATACAATTTTGGAACATGCTCAACTTGCAATAATTTGCATGCAACTCTGAAGTGGTTGTAGCATGCAACGAAAAGTGCCTCACGCGAGCTATATAATAGATTAATTACAGAGGCATGTGAAACCGAACGAACCAAAATGAAAGATATGCATAAAAGTGTTAGACGGTATTCAGAGCAATCGATAAATTATGCTTATAATTAAACTGTTATAATGACTGACAAACTGAAACTGAAACAACAAAGCTTCGAAGTGCCGAAGATAAATAAGATACAATTGCATACTTCAATTGACAATCACCCAATAAACTTGGCCGATTCGCTTAGATCCAATCACTGTTTGATCAATGAGTTTATTTGATCAGCTTTTTTCTTCTTAAACTTCTAAATGCATTTTCAGACTTCCTCTTTTTATCGGGTAAAATAATTTCAATTATTGGTAAATATTTGTAACTGATTATTTATTCATAATCCTTATTTTCTTTGCTTTGGCCATCCATAAAATTAATCTTTACCACATACAAATTCCCATATATTTAATCCTTTTCATCAATTGTCCACTGTCAAAATAAATTGCCTTTTCTCTTATTTAATTCTGAAAATTTTTATCATATTTCTCAATTTTCCGTTTCGGCTGTACACAGTGTTTTATAAAGAGTTTTGTCAGAACAATACAATTTAAATTACAAAATGCCATAAAACTGTTTGGCGCTTTCTTAAACGAATTAAAGTGGTTTGTGACAAACTTTCAGAAGGGAGGACCAATTTTTTTTTCCATCCCGTCAACGCCGATAATTTCATTTGCGCTATTTTTGCCGCTGCCACTTCCGCCGACAATAAAATTAACTGCGGATTTAATTAATTGCGGTTTGCACTTTTCGCCTTTTAGCCCGTTTGCTGTTCAGTAACAATGTATTCCTCTATGGTTTAATTTTGCTCTTGTTTGTTTTTTTATAAATTTTTTTTTGGTTATTGTTTTTTTTGCATTTTATTTTCATAGGAAATCAGTTTTTAATGAAATTTGCACGGGACATGCTTGCAAAGTATAAAATAAAATAAATTATTTAATAAACTTTTCCAGCAAACAAAAGGTACGTTTACCGGATAATCCAGAATGCAAGGCATTCACATATATTTTTTTAAAATTTAAATACTTCAATTTTATAATCTCTATTAAAATAACATATATTAATATAAATATTTATACAACTCGTTGCGTTTTTGCGTTTTTCAAAAATTGTGCTTTACTAAAAAAAAAAATTTATAGATTAAATTTTAAATACTGTAATGATAATGTACACATTGTAGATATTTTAATTTAGTTTTGAGGTTGAAGTCTTAACGTTGCACGATTCGGTTACGGTTTTTACCAAAATCATTTTATTACCCAATACATTGAAGAAAACTAATCTTTCGGTCACAGTAACTTAATTAAAAATTGTTATTATATTTTTTCTTTCATTTTATAGCTTGTAACTAGGCAATAAACATAAAGTAAGTAGTTGTGCATATTTACATATTTTATTTTGCTACATTCACCTATTTGATCTAATGATGAGCATTTTTATTGATCAGCTGACATTTTTTTATTCAACTTTGTGTCAATTAAATATCCACAATCAAAATGTTATGGCAATTTCTGGTATCTAATAACGGGCCAGTTTGCTGTTATATTTACGATACAAATTCCGTGGGTATAATGAGTCTTTATGAGGCATAAAATGCCCCATCGATAGCCAGAGCAGGACTAGACAAGTAAAACGCAAAGAAATTCGTATCACCTGTCTCCAACATTGTATTAAATTTTTTCTCTCTGTTTTCGCCTTCAATTCGTGACAATCGATGGACATTTGGACAGTTACAAGAGCGAAAAAAGTTCGAAAAATTCAATTTTATGTGGTCCATAATGTTTCTGGTCACACTCGCTCTCTCTCTCTCTCTTTCTCTCTCTTTCCCTTTAAATTTTCCACGCTGTTCGAGCTCTGAGCTTTTTGTGTTTAAATTGTTTTTTCCCCGTGAATTTCGATTTTTATGGACGTCTACAAGCGCTTAAAGTGGCTAAACGTGTAACGCTCGGGGTTTCGGGGCTTCAAATCGGCTGTCAACTGGTTCTAAAGTCGCGTGGCTAATTGGAACAGCGTTTTGATTGGGGCATTTTTTGTATGTTATTTCTACAAGCAAGCCTATAAATCGACTATGCTGTTCTGGTGTTTAAGGCTTTTAAATGTTGAAAACTATACGGAAATGCAAATAAATCAATTAACCTTATAAAATCGTTTAAATTAACTATAATCAAACGACAACTATTAAATGATTTGTATACCCAGAACGCATTAAAAATAAGTAATATTATTTAAATGAAGGAACCTAATTATAATTGGGTTGATGTTTAACAGTCGAATCATGCAGTTGCCTCAGGTAAAGTGTGTTAAGTCTCCAATATACCCAATCGAGGTATTTATGCTAAGTAAACGCATTATAATTTCAATATAGGATCAGTTGATTATTCGCATTATTAAATGCAAGCGACCTAGTTGCCTGCAGGACTTTGCAATTTCATATCAATAAAAGCAGAGAAACTATCTAACTATTGAAGGCAATTAAACAAATCAATGCCCACGATGAAATATTCCTTTACCACTGACAAAGCAGCCCTTAAGGATGCTGCAGTTGCTTGTCTCGCGCCTGATTGCAATGTTATTTCTCTTGAGGCGTCGTTTCTGGTGCAGACGCAATGCAATTATAATATTCTTGATGCAGCTACTTGGATTTCAATCAGGCTAGTTAAAACAATTATGTTGTATTTTGTTAATGCAAAATGCATAACAGCATCGAGTGCAACGACCATTTAGGTAAATAGCACAAGACAAATGGACAACTGTCGGCAAACAGGAAAACTAATGACATTTGGCGCAAATATGCAAAACTCAGCCAAGCTGCTGTTCTTGTTGTTGTTGTGGTTGCCGTGGCTGGTGGGTCTGATGGGGCTGGTGGGGTTGCACGTGCTGCTGGTGCGACTGTTGCATGTACATTTTCTTCATCAATGATTAATTGTTTTGACAATTTCGGTCTGGCAGACATCACTTTCAAATTCCTTGCCATGTCTGACAGTGCCCAAAACGAGTGCGTCGAAAATTTCGCGACTAAATGCAAACTCCGAGCTGCAACTGTGCAACTGCCTGGCAGCATTCGCATTTCCATTCGCATTCACATCAGTGGCGGCATTTGTTGTCATTGCAACTGGGAACATTTTGCGGGAAAGGGGAGCAAATCTTCCGCAGCTCCCCCTTTGGCCGCGTTATTTTTGTGGCTTTGCTGACGAATGTTCCAAAATTGATGTATGCTTTTGGCAGCAAAACTGCCCGTAATGGAACCACGTGGGGCTCTAGGTCATCGGGAATGGGGAGACAAACTACATGCAGACCCTGTCAGATATTTGAAGATTTATAATATGGCCTCTGTTTGCGCACAGATTCAATGGCAACGCCCATTTTCGAATATACGTGATGTGCTTTAAATGCCGCTGATTTAATTTTTTTGGGCAATTTCGGAATGTTTGCTGTAAACAGAATTTAAAAACTTTTAAGAACTAACTGACCATATCTACCATACCATATGTTTACTATAGTTTACTTTTCTTAAATATAAACTTAAAGACAATCGAGCCCCGAGCAACAAAGCAACCCCACTGAACCATTATATGCAATTTAAACCCATTTCCTGTTCCAGGTCCCATATCAGAGCTGTCAGTCGCAGTAGCTTCAACTTTCATTGACGCTTCACACTTTTTAGCCCAGCAGGTGATAAACTTTCACTAGATAAATTTATTTTGCTCTGGCCCCCCCCTGTTTTCCGTTCCACTTAAACCAATTTCCTTTTTGCAACCTAACGAATTAAACTTAAAATAAATAGAGTGAAGCGCAACAACAACAACAAGAGCAACAACACATTAAATAGCTTTCAGTGAAACAGTTTGGCTTCAGTTTAAATGCTGGCGAGTGCTCGTAAAACTTTCGTTTTGACCCTTGTCATGACCCAGCCATTACTAGCACCACCAACGGAACAAAGGGTGGCAAGTGCACACCACACCACCTTATACAACACTGTCGTCGTGTAATCAACAGAAAATTGGCACCCGTCGATACCCAAGTGCTGTCTGCGTCAGCATCGTTTACCCTTAACTTGTCTAGGGGGTCGACCAGCTGACCAGTTGACCGGCTGACCGACTGACGTATTAGAGGGTTGTTTGTACTGGCAAAGTGGGTAGCATTTACTTGCCCCAATAAATTGTCGTCTAAGTCGCGTAGTTGTTGCCTAGTTCTAGGCGTTTACACTAATTTTCTTGACCATTACTGACCGTTATCATATATTGTTTGCCCCCCATTTACTTTATCATGGTGTGCTATAAATTATGCTCTTAGTCGCCGAGCATTTTGGTTACCGACTGCATTTTACTGACCCGCCATGCACGTGCTTTGCATTTAATTCATTTATATGCACTGCACTTCGATGCTAATTACGTGGTCTTCAGCTCCAGGTGCAGCTCCCGGCGCAGGCGTCACTTGCCAAATATTTAGCGCCACATTCGCGCCGCCAGCTGTCGGAGTGTTACGTGCGGGATAATTAAGCGGCCAGCCAAATGCAATTCCTGCCCAGTTGGAGGCGGCCCAGTTTCAGGTTAATATTTAGTTTTTAATAGTTATGACTTCTATACGTGAAGGCAGGTGGTCTATGGGGTTGGTCAGTTGCCAGCTGCGCCACGCGACACGTTCCACGGCACAGTCACTTAAGCAAAGCTGCGACAGCTGGAATGGGTCCTGAAGCTGATACACTTTACGTGACTGCATTGCGAAGGAGCTCGTTAGCAATAATTTAGGTATGGGCAGCACTGGAAAGGGCTGATATATTTGCATAAAATTATAATTATTTCAAATACTAGTGTTTAACAGTTTAATTCAAAACAATTCTTTAAGCCAAAATCGTTTTCCTTAACAGCCTAACCCTTCTCATATTTTTAAAACGATTTAACTGCCCTCCGACTAGAGTTTTACCCAACTCGAACTCCATCAATGCTCCCCGGAGTCGCCTGTCAGTGATTGGCGAAAATGTTCACTCGGTTTTTTCGATTCTTTAGAGCGCCTGCTAACATACATTTTTCCACTGTAACACTTGCCATTATTTATATTCTTTGACTGGGTTACATTTTTCGGTGACCGTCGAACTTTTTTTCGGGTCATTCTAGTCCCAGCGTTTTATATGGACAATTTTCGCATGGTCTGCACAATTTTGCGACCAGTCATGGATTCTGTTTCCTATTTACATTTATCTCTCGTGTCGTTTCTCTTTATTTGTGCAGCACGCTAAAGTCAAGAAATGTGCGACTGAACAAAGTGAATTTAATGGTGAATTTGATGCGCCAGGGTTGTTGGCCCATAGGCGTCACAGTGACGGCAACCCTGGCGCCAGCCAAACGCGATCTGCATTGCGTTGTCCGTTTTTATATGATTTTTAATTTATTTGTGTATATTTGTATATCTATATATAGTTTTTTGTTTTTTTTTTAAGTATTTGTAGTTGTTTGGCTGACCAAATGGTGCCAACTAGACGCTGCGCCAAAAATGTTAACGGTTTGCCAAGTAAATGTAAATTGGGTGCAATGCACGACAGTGCGTATGCGTGATGTTTGCCGGATATTCAATTGTAAAAAAAAAATGGTTCAGAGTAGGGAACTAAAAAATGCAAACCGAATGTTAGCTAAACATATGTTAGATAAGTTTCTAGGGCATGTAAAACTTGGCTAAGCTTTGCAAATAATAATTCCTAGTTCTGGGAAATGCTGGCAAGGACTTGCATTATTTAAAAAAAGAAGAAATTAGAAACAAGCTACTGTATCTGTATATCTTTAACGTGTAAAATATATTTTTATTAACTCAAAGTTTCTTTTATTCAGATGTTTTCCATTTTAGGGCTTTTGTCATTAAGTTAGCGGACTATTTGTCAATTGTAAAATTATTGAAGAAAATCGCGTAATATGCAAAACGCGTACCCATAAATCATTCAACACAAATCCCAGTTACAAATTCTATGCATGCAAATCAATTGCTCAATTGTTTCAATTGAAGCGCAGTCAACACAATAAAATATATGCCCATCCAATCCCTAGCTAGACCTGACATGCTGCTCATCCGGAGCGAGGCAGGCTGAACAAACAGTTGCAGGCCATAAATAAATATCGCAAAAGCCTAGTGAAACCCGCCGTTAAAAAAGCGAAACAATAATCGCACATAGAATATAAATTTCTGTGCGCTGTAACACAATAAACTTAATTTGCAAATTCAATTTAAATAATACCGCACAGTGAACAATGTTGAAAAAATACATATGTACGAGTATTTGAAAAATATATGTTTGTGTGTATACGTAAGTATATTTGGATATATCGCGACTCTGCAGTTGGTCCTTTCTATATAGAACATCACCGTAACAAATTCAATTGTCCGGATTTAATTTTTGCCAGCTGTTTTTTTTTATACTCGTTCCGGATTGAATTGCAATATCCGTCTTGCTGCCTGAATGTCCGTCTGTCCGTTTGAACACTTAAAACTTTGGATATATACTCGTGCATACCTGCGTCAGATAAAGTGTAAAGCTTGGAGGAGTGGCATCTCCTCTAAAGATCAGGACAAAAACATTTCTTTCCCTACCCCAAAAATAAATAAAATAAATATTTTTACAAAATAACGAGATCGTTTTGTAAATTTCTGTACATTTTTGTTACTACACTGTAAACGAGTATTGCGTGGTCGGTAACTCCCGACTGCAAGTTTCGTACTAGTATTTGTATGTTGCGCGTGGGATTAAATTTGTTTAACCGGCAAAAATTGATGGGATTGGATTTGTATTCTATTGCCTGTCCCTAGAAAGACTATGTTAAAAAAAATGCAAATATATGGAAAACAGAATTCAAGGGAATATTTAAGCTATAGGTATACAATGTACGTGTATTTGTATTCCCTACACTCGGTGACATTTTGGAAAGTGTTACTATACAACTAGATACCAGCACACGTATACGGAAATTATATTGAACTAGAACTATAACTATTTTGGAACTTCTGCATCCTAAATGTGTATATTAATTTTCTACGATCAACAATTTTCAACATTTTGCTCGATTTTATTTACGCCGTTCTCTTTTCCCTCTATACTCCTTTTCTAAACATAAAACAAAATAAGTTTAAAGTACATAAATATTCTTAAATATTATACACGTACGTTTAAATAAAATATTTTCGCCCTATCTTGCTTCATGTTCATAAAATAATCTTTCGATTCTGGCATGTAGTAACTTTTTGCAGCTGCACAAATTAAATTGAATTTAATGCTTGAATTATTTTAATTTCCTTTGGACACCAACCGTGTCCAGCACAAACTAATAAACGAGACAGACACGTACGCACCTCTGACGAGAAACGGGCACGGCCGCAACTGACGAGGATGATTTCGTTGCTGCACTGGCTCCCACAATGGCGACACATGTGCTGAAATCTCCGTGGGCTGTCCAGGCACAAATTGAAGCGACAGTTTGTCGCGTTGGCTGTGCTGGGAAGCGGAAATTACAAAGTGGCAATCAGAAGATACCAGA
This sequence comes from Drosophila colorata, assembly GCA_035041545.1. Lineage (NCBI taxonomy): Eukaryota > Metazoa > Arthropoda > Insecta > Diptera > Drosophilidae > Drosophila > Drosophila colorata. Next base: position 1,078,210 of record JAWNLD010000453.1, read on the forward strand.
TAGTGCCAAGATGCTTTAAATTGAAAAGTTTCAAAGGCCAAAAAGAAAAATAATTATAAGCTATTATCAAAAGTTTTTATGAATAATTAAAAAATGCATATAAATTATATTGGAAACACAATTTGAATGCTGGATTTTCATACATAAACTTTATTAAAAGTTAGTTGGAATAAAGCTATGTCAACTAAACTCGTCATCTTGATCGTTGTGACCAAATTATAATACCCTCTGCAAAGATATGAAGTTGCAAGCAGAAAATTAATTGAAATTATAACTAAAAGTCGAAAATTTTAAAAAGAAATTTCATACATATTTACGTATCAAAGTATTTAATTAGAGTGAGTGAGGTAATAAACATATGACATAGTCTATTGCTATCGTCACCGTTCGCTTATTCAAGTGAGAGTTGAGATGGTCTATAATACGGTGTTATAAACAAATAATTATTCCAAGATTTGTAGACAATGTGATTTAATTGTCAGTTTAACCATATAGTCATTTCATTTAGTAGTTCGCATGATATACATGTTTATTTTTCAGTTTCGGCCATCCACACTGATTCCAGCTTAAGCTTGTATTGAAAGCTGTGCACATACTTTTCGTTAAATGATTCAATATCAGTAGACAGTCGAAGACAAATGCTGCTGCCACAACACTTGGACGAACTGATCAACACGTTGCTTGCCTGGAGGTCAGATAAGCGTGTGACTGTGCCGGAGGTGGATATCTTCAAGCTATTGCATTGTGCACGGGGCGTTCTAATTGACGAGCCAATGCTGCTGGAGTTGAATGCGCCGGTGAATGTGCTGGGCGACATACATGGTCAGTACGGGGACATGCTGCGGTACTTTGACTCCACGGGCTATCCGCCAAATGCCAACTATCTCTTTCTCGGTGATTACGTGGATCGTGGCAAATACTCTGTGGAGACGCTTACCCTCTTATTGGCCTACAAGGTCAAATTCCCCTTCTCCATATTCCTGCTGCGCGGCAATCATGAGTCGGCCAACATTAATCAGGTGTACGGCTTCTTTGACGAGTGCAAGCGCCGCTTCACTGTGCGCCTTTGGCGGTGCTTTGTGGACACCTACAATTGCATGCCGGTGGCGGCTACTATTGGTAACAGGATATTTTGCTGTCATGGCGGCCTGAGTCCTTTGCTACACGACTTGAACGACATACGCAAGCTGGAGCGGCCGTGTGAGGTCACCGCAAATGGCTTGCTTTGTGATTTGCTCTGGGCCGATCCCGATCCGATGATCACGGGATGGGCCAAGAACTCACGGGGAGTCAGCTTCACCTTTGGCACCGACATTGTCATTCAGTTCACGTCGCGGTTTAACTTCGATCTGATCTGCCGCGCCCATCAGGTAGTCGAGGATGGTTATGAGTTCTTCGCCAAGCGCCAACTGATCACCATCTTCTCTGCCGTGAACTACTGCGGCGAGTATGACAATGCCGGCGCCATGATGTGTGTCGATGAGTTCATGAATATCACGCTGGTTGTGTTGAAGCCAAAGAAACGCGTGAGCGATATCAAATTCACCGCCCAATTGGAGAGCATGGTCAAATAACTAATTGGAACGTGCTGATGGACTGAGAAATGGACCAATGCAACTTATTGGAAATGGAATAATCAAATGCAATTGAATTGCGTGCTAAATGAAAAGCTCAAGGCGGATATTCAAATATTTCGTACTTATTGCCTTTAGTCAAAAGGAGAATCGGGCTGATTAGCTATTGGTATATATTATCCAGTCACCGAACGGCAACTGATCATAGAAGCTACTTGTCTTCTTGTCAGAAATCATCACTTCGAATTCAACAAACACTTGTTAGACACTTTACCAAATACTTATAAAATACATAAACCAAAAAAAAAAAAACAAATAATAATAAACGACTCCGCAATCCGGGTAGATCTGTGTTACAAATGTTCAATCCAAATATTGATGACATTATACGGACACTCGAGACCGGCTATCGGCAATCTGACAGTCTCCTTAACCTGACCAAGGGGGACATTCAGGGGGTGTGCGGAATTGCACGCGATGCTCTTTTACGGGAGAAAATGTGCTTGAAGATAAGTTCGCCGCTCTGCATTGTCGGCGATCTGCACGGCCAGTTCGAGGATCTGTTGCGCATATTCAAGAACAAGGGAGTACCGCCACATCAGCGCTACCTCTTTCTCGGCGATTATGTGGACCGTGGCAAAAGCTCAATAGAAACGTTAACCTTGCTGCTGTGCTATAAGATTAAATATCCGGACTCTCTTTATCTGCTGCGCGGCAATCACGAGAGCCCGGCGCTCAACAAGGTGTACGGCTTCTACGATGAGTGCAAGCGACGGTATTCTACAAAGCTCTGGAAGAGCTTTACGGACTGCTACAGTTGTATGCCAGTGGCGGCCGTCATCTCGAATCGCATCTTCTGCTGTCATGGGGGCTTAAGTCCAGGCTTGATGAGCATCGACCAGATCAACAATATACGGCGACCCACCGATATTCCGGACTCGGGCATACTTTGCGACCTTCTGTGGTCCGATCCAGATCGCATCTTCGGCTGGAGTAAGAGCACTCGCGGCGTCTCCTGGGTCTTTGGCAGCGATGTCGTGGAACGGTTTCTGATGCGCAACGATTTCGATTTGATCTGCCGGGCCCATCAGGTGGTCGAGGACGGTTACGAGTTCTTTGCCAAGCGCCAAGTGGTCACCATTTTCTCGGCGCCCAACTATTGTGGCGTTTTTGACAATGCCGGTGCCGCCATGTGCATCGACGGCGATCTGACGATCACCTTTGACATCTATAAGGGCAAGATAGTCTCAAGCAGGTCATCCAAGCTGGAAGGTGCCAAGCAGGTTGCATCCTCGTTTTACACTACTCGTCGCTCAACATAGAATCGAATTGAATTCGATAAACAGAGCATTAATGTGAACTTTGGCACCTGACCCTGACCCTGAACACATGCACGCTGATTATCTGCTTATCTTTTCCAAATATGTTCATATAGCCCCCCTTCAGCGGAGTTTCATGTATAATATTAAATGGGCGCTGGTCTAAATTTGTAATATATTATTGCATTATGATATAAATATATGAAAAGTATCCATTAAGTCGAGATTTGTTCTTGAAAAGAGTTGTCTTGCTAGGAATTTGTTTAATTGACATATTTACTTTGAAGAATTCGTTATTTTTATGTAAAATAACAAACACCAAAAAATAGAAGAAAAAAAAAATAGAACACTCACATGGTAAAATGGGCCCTCCAATTTCAGAGAACGGCGACGATCAGCTGGCAGATGAGCTGCAGCAGCCGGAGGACTCGGTGTACCCCAAGCCGGGTAACGGATCTCACAGATCCTCGTTCGCATTGGCGGTAAAGTTCACCCTGCTCGAAATGATCGGTAAGCTGAGATCCTTCCGGGCGAACAAGCAGCAGCGGGTGCCGCTCTACGAGCCCGACCTGATGAATCTGTGCCTGGTGGCGCGCGATGCCTTCCTGGATGAGCCGATGCTGCTCCACTTGGATGCCCCGCTGCGCATTGTTGGCGACATACATGGCCAGTTTGTGGACCTGCTCAGGATAATGGAGCGCTGCGGCTTTCCACCTCAAGTGAGCTACCTGTTTTTGGGCGATTACGTGGATCGTGGCAAGAACTCCGTGGAGACCATCACGCTGCTGCTGGCGCTGAAGGTCCGGTATCCGAAGAACGTCTATTTGCTGCGTGGCAACCACGAGTCGCAGTCCATAAACCGCGTCTACGGCTTCTTCGACGAGTGCAAGCGCCGCTTCACGATCAAGCTATGGAAGACCTTTGTCGACTGCTACAACTGCATGCCGGTGGCGGCGATTGTGTCGCATCGGATCTTCTGCTGCCACGGCGGCCTGAGCCAGAAGTTGAAGGATCTGAGCGATATTGAGTCGTTGCCGCGCCCCATCGAGGTGCCGGACGAGGGCCTCATGTGCGATTTGCTGTGGAGCGATCCCGATCGCACTGGCTTCGGCTTTTCACCCAGCGACCGTGGCGTCAGCTTTCTCTTTGGCCGCGATGTCATTGAGAAGTTCCTGCGTAAGCATGACTTCGATTTGATCTGCCGCGCCCATCAGGTGGTCGAGGATGGCTACGAGTTCTTCGCCAAGCGCCAGCTGGTCACCATCTTCTCCGCGCCCAACTATTGCGGCATGTACGACAATGCGGGCGCCTCGATGGGCGTGGACAAGGATTTGGTGATTACGTTCGACGTGGTGCGTCCATCGGAGAAGCGCAAGGTCACGATTCGAGTCAAGGGTGCCAAACACGAGCACAACACCAGCACCAGGCCCAATCCAAATCCAAATCCAAATATCAGCTGAGTAAACTAAAGTGGAGCCTGGCGACAATTGCCAACCGACATCAGCACGTCGACAGCTGTAATAATTTATGTTTTTAAGTAGACGTTGCTCATTTTGTATATTCCCCAACACTAATATTGTGCCACCTGCTGAAATTCTTGTTGTATGCCGCACGAGTCGCGTCCGCATCAGGATCGCAGCCGGAGTTCAAAATGACGGCGCAGACACAGTCGCAGCGTGTTTCGACGATCGGAGCGGAACAAACATCGAACATCGATCAGATCATATTAGCCATCATCGACGTGCGGCGGGTCAAGCAGCTGCATCTAACGGAATCGGACATTAAATCGCTCTGCCAGCGCTGTAGGGACGTGTTCCTGCAGCAGCCGATGCTGCTGGAGCTGTCGGCGCCGGTGAAGATCTGCGGCGATTTGCATGGCCAGTTTACGGACCTGTTGCGAATGTTCGATTACGGCGGCTATCCGCCCGCCTCGAACTATCTGTTCTTGGGCGACTATGTGGACCGCGGCAAACAATCCATCGAGACGCTCTGCCTGCTGCTGGCCTACAAGATCAAGTTCCCACAAAACTTCTTTGTGCTGCGCGGCAACCACGAGAGCGCCGGCATCAATCGAATCTACGGCTTCTACGACGAGTGCAAGCGCCGTTATACGATCAAGCTGTGGCGCACCTTTGTCGACTGCTACAATTGCATGCCGGTGGCGGCCATTGTGGACACGAAGATATTCTGCTGCCATGGCGGGCTCAGTCCGGAGCTGAACAACATGACGCAAATCAATAAGCTAACGCGTCCTTGCGAGGTGCCCGACAAGGGTCTGCTCTGCGATCTGCTCTGGGCCGATCCGGATCCGAAGATCATGGGCTGGAGCGACAATGATCGTGGAGTGAGTGTCACCTTCGGTGCCGATACGGTGGGCAAGTTTGTGCATCGCTTCAAGTTCGATCTGATCTGTCGGGCCCATCAGGTGGTCGAGGATGGCTATGAGTTCTTCGCCAAGCGCCAGCTGATCACCATTTTCTCGGCGCCCAACTACTGCGGCGAGTTCGACAACGCGGGTGCTATGATGTCTGTCGATGAGACACTTATGTGCTCCTTCTTTGTGCTGAAGCCGTCCAAGAAAGCGGGCCTACGTAAGGTGCAGACAAAGGCCTGAGCCTTTACAGATGTTATTGCTGTCCTATTGTGATGCTGATGTGTTTCTGTGTGAGCTACAATCCATAAAAATTTTTGTATGTATTCCTATGACAGGAATTTTTATTGTTTATAGGATACATTAAATGCTCCAACTACTTTCAGAGATCGTCTTGATCATTTTTAAATTATCAGTTTTACTTTGTTAAGGGGGTGTTTTGAAATGGCTGTGAAGGATTTTAGCTGCTGTTTCAAATGAGAGAATTATTATTGTTATTCACAAATTATATTTGAAGGCTCGTTTTAAATTATTTATTAAGTATTAGCAATTAGCTCTTTATCCAGTTGTCTTCAAAATAACTGTGACTTCAAATTTAGTTTTATTTATTTTTCCTATCAAAGTGCTATTTTGACTGACTCCCAGTTGCAAGTTTTGCATTATTGAGGCAGCTGCGTCGCTTTGCTGCATGCAACAGATTGGCCCGCCCTGTGGCCCAATGTTGCCCGTCAACGTGCAACATCGCTGCAATTCATTTGCCATTGCCTGGCACTTGAACATTTTAATCAAATGACAACTGAAAATAATTTATTTGTTGCACATAATTTACAGCACACAAACCGCCAGCTCGTTGCCGGGCTCAGTTTTGGTTGCCAGTGCAACGCTTTATTAAATTTGTTTGCTCTCTGGCGCGGACACGAACCGAAAACATATAACAGAAAACAGAAACGGGCTCTGCAGTTTCGGTCACCAGTTGCCCATTTGGCAGTTGCCGGCGTTTGCAGTTAGTGGACTAATAGATTTTAAATGTGGCTGTCGCTGTCAGCAACTGAACGACAGTGGACGCTGGGCGGTGGGCGGCGGGAGTAGCAGCAACTATAAACGGGGCTAAATAAATTGGTCAACAAGAGTTGGGTTAACGGGCGATTTGTTGTGACAGCTGCATCCAGTTATCAACTGTGATTGCGATTGCAACAACATGAATATCAGCTGGTCAGCGTATGAAGTGCGGTGATCGATCATGTATTATTATTTTTATTCGAAAGCAAATGAAATAAAATCGACAGCGCTCATGTTCGAGTTTGACCTTTGGCATCTCTGATCCCATAAAATGTAAATATACTCTTGGTTAGCATTAAGAACAGAGTCGATTTAGTCACATGTGTCTGACTGTCTGTCTGTATATACTCGACTGTAAGAGCTAAAAGAAATTAAATGCAATGGCAGAAATCAACATGTTGACAGAGAGAGAGAGAGAGAGAGAGAGCGCGCGAAAGTGAACACTGTGAACGGCGTCAGCCATTGAGTAATAAGAACAAAGAGATGAATTCCTAATACTCAATGGAAGACAATTAGTTGAGATGCTCTTATGTTTGGCGTGCACTGCAGGCTGCAACTTCCACTGTTAAAAGTGTGAGAGGGAGACGTAATTCTATGGCATGCATCCAGCCGTGAGCGCTCATGCCAAGAGCGGCCATTGTGGGTGGTGTGAGCAAGGGGAGCTCTGTTAATTGCGTGCTGCTCTCAGCTGCGTTTCGATTAGTGCGAATGCCGGCTTAGCATAGGTGCGACAGTAATTAGATTTAGTCTCTGTGTATTGAAAATTTTTGTATTGAAATAATATTCAGTTGTAGAAGAAATTGTATTAAATGCATTTATTGCTTTTCTTTATATTCTCTACAACAAATGATCAATCTAGTAACATTTTTAGTTATAAAAGAAATTGAATTAAATGGATTTACTTCCATCAATTATTGCCAATTGGTTTTTGAGTTAGCAGCTCGAATTTAAGTCAAAACGCGATTGGACGTATATTTTAGGAGTTATGACCATTTTAAAATTTCCATTTCATTTTACTTAAATTTTTAGAAAAAACCGTTTATTTCAAAACAAGTAAGAGGGCTCTAGTCGGGAGCACCCGACTAGAAGATACCTTGAACCCAACGGCGAGCTGGTTTTATTATCACATCTCCGGTAATAAATGTTTGTGTATTTACCATTACCTTGAGATGAAAGTTTGAATACATGTTACAGGATATCCGTATGTTGGCTACGTTTGGGTAGAGCACTCATACATGTTTATACCAGGTTGTATTAAAAAATATATATTTTTAAAGTAATATTTTTTTTTAACAGAGTTCGTTGTGTTTTATTTGTATATATAAATTTTCTTTGTAAGTTATATTATTAAATTCATTTCACTTCCATTATATATATTTTTGTATATTAATATGCTAACTACAATTTAATTTTTTGTAAATCTTTCACACACCTACCTCTAAACACCCTTTAAAATTGGTATACACACATGCGTATACGACTTTTGTATTTGTTTTCAACTAGGCTAGACTCTGCTACGTTTGTGCCAGACATTTGCTTATTCCCAAAACTCTGCTTGCCGGCCCTTTGGGGGCTAGACTAAACAACCTTGTTCGTCTGCTACGTCAATTTCGTGCACGAATAAAGTTGAAAAGTGAAACTTGCCAAATGGGAGCCCTTTTCCAACCCTTAGATTTTCAGCGGTTGCGAAGAAAATTGCCAAACGCAACCATGGGAAATAAAATGCAAATGGAAACTGCCGTAGTTTGAGATTTAACTCAGCGTGGACCATATCATGAGGCTGAAAAATGGACAAATTGAAATTCAGGTTGTTTCCAAATTGCAGAATAAAAGAGCTCAACTGAATGAGAAACTTGAGTGGACATAAAATTCCCAAACGACCCCACAGCTGCGTATCAATTTGTCACTTGCCATTGCCATCAAGATTAGCTACAATTGACTATTTGTGTGGTCAACTGGCGGCACTTTATGAACTTATCGCAATTGCAATAAAAAGGCCAACGAAAAACTTGTCGTCTTGCCATTTGATATGCTTTTAATTGCTGAACATGGCCATAAGCAATTACGCTTAGATTTATTGATGGCAATTTGGTGGACAGCAATTTTATCCCGATTTACAAAAAAAAACTACTAGATATCTCGATAAAAGCCGAGATAAATTGTATTTGGACACCAGTAACATGAAACTTGGCTGCTTGACGGCTTACATTTGGGCGCGGCTATCTGAAGTTCTCCTTTCCTTTTGCTGAGATTTTTATTACGCATACGCCGGGTAGAGCGTTTAGATAAAGCTCTTGGCTCTTGCTGTCTATCCGCCTGTCTTAATAAATGCTATTTTTTCGCAGTTATTGAAGCTAGAGACTTGAAACTTGTTAAGATATGTTGGCAGACAGATTACAATTTAATGTACAAAGCTCCCGAATTTCAAACTCCCATAAGCTTATAAAAAACGGATCCGATTCTCAAGTTTGATTCTGTATTTAAAAAATATTTAAAATTTTAGTCAACATTTTTCGGATTTTTTTGGTAAAACTTACTTATTATCGATAATTTTTTTTTTAAATGTAAAAATTGCAAATCTATATTTTTAATTTCTCGTAGTTGTCTTATTTTGTATGAAAACATATTTTGTCAAAAGTTATGTCATAGCTCCCATAACTTTGTCAATCCAGAACCGATTTTAATTTTTAATGGCCTTTTTGGTCATAATTAGTCTTCTAGATTGATTCTGCGTTTACAAAACAATATGCATTATGTGAAATACAATTGTTGCCAAATTTCGTTCTACTCTGAAAGAGTATTGCGCTGTCGGTTACACGCGACTACAACGTTCTTACTTTCCTTCGGAATCTTTTTGTGTTATTTCTTGCTCATTTTTCCAGTCAACTTCCCTAATAATATATCTAATATATACATATTCTTGATCAGGTCGGCTAGCCGAGTCGATAAAGCCATGTCCGTCTGTCCGTCCGTTTGTCCGTCTGCACCATCATCAAGCAAATTTGTTACATGATTCTAAAATAGTTTCGTTTTAATTTACGTCTCTCGTATAGAACATATTCTATGTACATCTATTTTTGAACTAAGAGCTAAGGCGAGTTAGGAATTACAGCCGCCAGCTGCCGCCAACCAGAGCCAGGACGAGCGTCAGGGCCAGGCCGATGCCGCTGAGCGCAGCGGCGCCGTTGAACTTGACCGTGTTGCAACCGTCCGTGTTGCAAACTTGGCAGTGGTCGTCGTCCTCCAGCTGGCATTGGAGCTGGCTGCTGCAGCCGCGCTGCAGATAGTTATCCGCGTCGCGGGTGGACACACAGGTGTCCTCGGCGGCGTAGACGGGGCAAATGGCCAGATGATTGGGCTCGCCGGCACAGTCGGAGTTGGCAACCGAGTTGCAGATGTGACACTTGCGCCGGTTGGCCGGAAAGATGTCCACGTTGCACTTGTCACCGGCGCAGCCGGCACAGGTGCCATTGGCCACACAGGCGTTGCCCTCAACGTTGCTCAGGCTGCTGAGGCAGCCGCGTATCGTGTGGCCGTTCTCCAGTCGGGTGAGGCAATCCGCCAAGGGGGCGTGGCAGGTCTGCGTGCTGGTCACGTCGGTGGGCGACTGGGCACACTGGGGCGTCTTGCTCGAGTCGCAGGCCAGGCACACGCCACTGGAGGGCAGCCGACTCAGCTCGTTGCAGTCCTTCGTTGGGCACTCGTGCAGCACATTCGCCGTCCTCCACGCGTCCAAATCGCTGCTGTTCTGGCTGCTGGCGCAGCCCATCAGCGCCACGTCGCCATCGCTGTACTTGGCAAAGCAGAAATCGTCCTTTTCGTAGGCGCTGCAGTATTCGGCATGGCTCGCATTGCAGCCGCTGGCGCCCGAGCAGACGTGGCAGCTGAGTCGGTCGGCCGGATAGGCAAACGTGTTGCATTTACCGTTCTCGCAGGCGGCGCAGTTGGTGCCGCTTTCGTCGCTGCTGCAGGCAGCTCGATCGAAGGCCTCCTTGTCGTCGAGGCAGCTGCGCACGAGCTCCTTGCCGACCAGCGCCACCATGCACTTGCCCTGGCACTGGCGCGTGCCCAGATCGGCGCTCTGGGGATAGTTGATGCACTGTGTCTCCGTTGCGGAGTTGCAGTAAACACAGCTGGTGAAGTCGGTCAGGTTCCAGGCGTCGTTGCACTCGTTGGACTTGCAGCTGAAGCACAGCTCCGGATGCTGGCGACAGTGGAGATCCTCGTAATCGTCCACGTCGTCGGCACAGCCGCGTCGACGCACCAGCTTGCCGTCCAGATCGAACACCGTCTTGCAATCCTGCTCGGCGTTTGGAGTACACGTGACGGCCGGGCCCAGCGAGCTGTGGCAATGATCGCCCACGCAGGCGTGGCACTTCAAGGGCAGGTCCTGGAACAGGCCGTGCTGGCCGTCGTCCACGCGATTGGCCAAATCAATGGAGTTGCACCGGCTGCCGACGCAGCTGCGACAGTTGCGATAGTCGCTGGCGCTGCAGTTGACGTCGCTGCTGCAGCCGCGCGTCGTCACATTGTTCTCCAGCCAGGTCTGGCACGTCTCCGTGTCGGTGAGCCAGACGCAGGCCGCCGCTCGGCTGGGATTGGACACGCAGCTGCTGTCGTCCGCCGAGCTGCAGCTGTAACACAGCTGCCGATCAGCCGGAAAGATCTAAGGAAAATGGAAAACTCAGTTAGCAATTTTGGGCTGTCAAGCTGGCGACTAGTTGAACTGACCTCGCGATTGCAGCCATCCTTGGCGCACACCTCGCAGTCGTCGTCGGTGCCCAGCAGGCAGGCGGCAAACTGCGCCTGCGGCAAGTCGTAGAGGCAGCCACGAGTTGTGGCACCATCTAAAATACAATTAACTGATCAGTCGAATACCTTTCGCACCCACTGTCACACTTACCGCCGTCCACTTTGGTCACACAGTGCGTGTGCGGCAGCTGGTCGCACGTCTGGAACCTGTCCACGGCGAGGGGCGTTGTGGCGCAGGACGGATCCACGCGAGAGTCGCAGACGGCGCACTTGACGGGCGCCTGGACTTGGGGCGTGTTGCAGTTGTCGCCGTGGCAAACGGCAATGCGCTTCGTTTTGATCACACTCTCCAGATCCTGGTTGCGGAACGAGCTGAGGCAGCCCAGCTGCTTGATGCTGTTCTCCTCGTCGACCCACAGGAAGCAGCTGTCCTCCGGCTTGTAGATCTCGCACTGCTTCGTGCTCGGCTCCTCGCAGCCCTCGGCCTCGCAGTGATAGCAGCTCAGTCGATTCGCGGGCAAGCTCTGCACATTGCAGGCGTCGCCCGTGCAGGACACGCAGCTCGTGTCGTTGCCGGCAGCGCAGCTCAGTTGATCGGCCGGCTCCTTGTCGTTTAGGCACGTGCGTATCAGATCGAGCCCCGCGTCGGAGCTGCCGTACAGCGCTGTCATGCACTCGCCCTGGCACTGGCGGCGCTTGTGCTCCGCGCTCAGCGGCTCCCACAGGCAGGCCGAGCTCTTGAAGGAGTCGCAGTAGATGCAGCTCCTGTACTCGGACTGGGCCGTCGCGTTGTTGCAGCTGTTCGACTTGCACGCCGGACAGCTGTCCCTGTTCGTGGCGCAGTAGTCGGCGATTGTCGAGTCCTGCGCAATGGCATCTTCGCAGCCCCGGCGGATCACGACGCCCGCCTCATCGAACACGGTCACACAGTCCTGTTCGTTGTTGCCGTCACAGCGCTCGGAGTCGACGCTGCTCGCTTGGCAGCCGGCGTCGACGCAGCTGAGACAGGTCAGCGGCAGATCCTGCCACTTGCCGTGATTGTCATCCGCGCGCGCCGCCAAATCGGCCACGTTGCAGCCGTCGCCCGCACAGTGAACGCAGGTCCGGCCGTTGGGCTCGCAGCTCAGCGAACTGGCGCAGCCGCGGTAGGTGATGTCGCCGACCAGCTGCGTCACGCACTCATCGCCGGCGGCGAACACGGGACAGACGGACAGGCTGTCCGGCGCCGATTCGCAGCCGGCGTCGCTGCCGGAGCTGCAGATGTGGCAGACGGCCCTGTCCGTGGGATACACCAGCTGGTTGCAGGCGTCGCCCAGGCAGGCGGCACAGTCGCTGGCGCTGCCGTTGTAGCAGCCGACAAACTCGTCCTGCTCCAGGCTGGACAGGCAGCCGCGCTCCGTGGCGCCGTCGCTCAGCACGCGCGTATAGCATTCGGGCAGGCCCGTCAGCTGGCAGCTGGTGGCGCTGGTCACACTGCCCGGCCGGACGGCGCAATTGCGATCGGTGCGCGAGCTGCACAGCACACAGCTCTGCGGCGGGGCCAGCGAGTCCAGCGTGTTGCAGTCCTTGTCGGCGCACGTGACCAGCCGCTTGGCGCGCTGCAGCAGCAGGATCTGTGCGTGGCTGTACTCGCTGAGGCAGCCCTGCGCGACGACGGAGCGCTGCTCGTCGAACTCGATGAAGCACGCGTCCGCCTCGCGATAGTTGGCACAGCTGGCCGGCTGTGCGTCCTGGCACTCGTCGCCGCGACAGACCAAACAGCTCTGGCGCTCCTCCACCAGATCCTGCTTGTTGCACTTGTCGTCCTCGCAGCGGGCACACAACTGGTTGGCGGCCGTGCCGCAACTCTGGCGATCCTCCGCCTCGAGATCGTCGATGCAGTTGCGCACCAGCGCGTAGCTGGGCTGCGCCGTCTCGTTGAAGAGCGGCCGGAAGGCGGCCATGCAGGCCTGGTGGCACGGGCGCGTCTTGCCGATCTTCGCCACATCGCGCACGCAGTCCGGATCCGTGCTGGAATCGCACACCAAGCACGCGACGTAGTCGCTCAGGCTGTCGGCCGTATTGCAGCCATTGGAATTGCAGCGCGGACAGCTCTCCGGCTGCGCCTCACAGTAGCTGGACGCGGCCGTCTCCAAGGCGCTGTTGCAGCCACGTGCCGTCACGACCTCGCCGCTCTCGTCGAAGACGGTTGCGCAGTTGTCGTTGCCCACGCACTTGCTCAGGCTGCCGCCGCCGGCGGCGCAGTCGTCGGCGCTGCCACAGCTCAGGCAGCTGATGGGCGTCGGCTGCCAGATGCCCGGCCAGCCGTGGGCATTCAGGCGCTCCAAATCGATGGTGTTGCAGTCGTTGGTGCCGTTGCAGACGCGACAGCTGCCGGCATCGCTGGGATCCGTGCAGCTCAGGCTGGAGCTGCAGCCGCGATAGGTGACGTCGTTGCTCAGCGTCGACACGCAGCTGTCCGCCGCATCGTAGACGGGACAGACGGCGCTGCTGCTCGGCGAACTGGCGCACGTCGGCGAACTAGCCGAATCGCACTGGTGGCACCGACGTCGATTCGCCGGATAAACGCTGAGTCCGTTGCAGTTGGCGCCGGTGCACAGCTCGCAGTTGGCAGCGCTGCCCGTCAGACAGCCGTAGAAATCGTCGCTGGCCAGGTCCGCCAGGCAGCCGCGCGTCGTCGCGCCCGCCGCATCGATGTGCGTGACGCACTGCGGATAGGGCAGCTGGGCGCAGATGCCGGTGGTCAGCAGCTGGTTGGGATTGGTGGCGCAGCGCGGATCCGTGCGCGAGTCGCACTGCAGACACGTATTGGCATTGGGTATAATGTCCGGATGGTTGCAGTTCTGGCCCTCGCAGAGCAGCAGTCGCTGCTGGGCGACCAGCTCGTTGATGACCTGCGTCTCGAAGTCGCTGGCACAGCCCATGGCCACGATGCTCATGCTGTCGAAGGCCAGGTAGCACTGATCGTGCTCCCTGTACGCCACGCACTTGGCCACCGCCATGTTCTCGCACAGGGCATCTTCGCAGACGTAGCACTCTTGCGGATTGGCCACAACGGCGCCGTCGTTGCACAGCGTTCCGTTGCAGGCCGTGCAGCTGGCGTGGCTGCCAGCGGCGCACAGATCACGGTCGGTCGGCTCCAGATCGTCGAGGCAGCCGCGCGTCGGCAGCAGCGCCGAATCGGCAGCGGAGCTGCGCGGATACAAGCCCGTCATGCACTGGCCCTGGCACTGGCGCGTCTGCTCGGGCGTCGTCCAGGCGCAGCTGGCATCCTCCTCGGCATCGCACTGGTAGCACGCGACGTAGGACGTCAAGCTCTTCGCATTGTTGCACGCGTTCGACTTGCACTGGAAGCATTTGTCGTCGTTGGCCTCACAGTAGGCGAGATGCTCCGCCTGGATGGCGTCGCTGCAGCCGCGCGCAATCACCTGGCCGTTCTCGTTGAAGACCGTTGAGCAGAGCTGCCTGTTGTTGCCCTCGCAGGTGGTGGTCGACGTGACGATGTCGCAGCTCTCAATGTCCGCGCACACCAGGCAGCTGAGTGGCAGATCCTGCCACTTGCCCGGCTCGCCGACGTAGTTGGCCGACAAATCCACCGCGTTGCAGTTCTCGTCCTCGCAGATGCGACAGCTGTCCACCTGGCTGGGATCGCAGCTGATCTCCGACTGGCAGCCGCGACGGGTGCGTCCCCGGTCCAAGCTGGTGACGCAGGAGTCGCCCGCCACGTAACTGGGACAGTAGCTGGCGAAGCTTGATGGCTTCTTCGTGCAGTCCGCGTCGGTGTTGGAGTCGCAGCGCAAGCAGCTATGCCAGTCCGCGGGATACACTACCTGGTTGCAGTTGTTCGCGTCGCAGATCTGGCACGTGGAGCTCGCATCGCTGGTGCAATTGTCGAAGAGTTCGTCGTCCGTGTCCATGAGGCAGCCACGCTTCAAAACGCCATCTATCGGTGGGAAGCATACATTAAGTGGGAGACAATCAAGTAAACTACACTCAATTCCCTTTTTTATGCGAATTTTTGTATGCGATTTTTCTGATACGATGTTTTTATTTACAAGATTTTGAAGGTTTGGCGGTTTTCTGTTTTGCTTCTGTATTTTGTATGGGATTTCACTTTTTAGATATTTTTCCTATACTGAATAAACAATACAAAAGTGCTTAATGTTTTTTTTTTAAATGAATTATTGGAGCAAATGTTTTCTTGGTGTAAAGACAAGAGAAGCTTAATTTTTTTAGTTTTTTAAAAATCAAAAAATATTTTTTTACGATCTATAAAAGGAAGCTTCAATGAAAAGTTGATATTGACTATTCTATGCGAGCCTTTCGAATATTTTGATAAGTATCCCTAATTATATAATGTCAGTCAGGTCTTTTTTTATATGATATTTTTTGGTTTTATGCGCTTTTTGAAAATTATGGAACACATGCCTAATTTTGCCATATAAGTTGTGTCTTTCTAATGTGATTTTTTTTGTGCTTTTGACTGTGGACCGTATCTACCCCATAAAAAGAGAATTGAGTGCATATGTAGAGTGCCGGCAATAGTGCATTAAACCAAAGACGATATGAATACTATTTATAGTAAATACTATTTATAGTATTTATATTATATACTATTATAGTAAATACTATTTACTATTGTATTGTATACACTATTTATAGTATTTATATTGTCTTTGTCTCCAAAAGGGACCGATACCCACCTTCACTAACGTGCGAGTAGCACTGCGGATAGAGGTAGTGCTCACAGACGGTGGCTTGAATTGAGCTGCCAGAAATGCAGCCGGGCTCTTTCGTGGAGTTGCACACGATGCAGCCAACGCCGTCCAGATTGAGCACATCCTTGACGTTGCAGTCCTTGCCGCTGCACAGATGCAGATCGCGACGATTCGCCGTGAGGAAGGACCTCTCCAGGTCACTGGCACAGCCCATGCTCTCGATGCTGCGATCGCCCACATGAATGTAGCACTGATCGTTGCTCCGATACGACGTGCAGATGCGAGAGCTGATTGCATCGCATTTGTCATCGTCGCAATAGTTGCAGCTCAAGCGAACCTCCGGCACCGAGTCCTTGTTGCAGGCGGCGCCGCTGCAGGCAACACAATTTGCCAAATTGCCGGCGGCGCAAGCGAGCCGATCATCGTACTCCAGATCGTCCAGACAGCCGCGTGCCAACTCCAACGGCGAGTCCGGCTCCACTTTGGAGCGCGGATAGAGGCCGGTAAAGCAGCCGCCGTGGCAGGACACCTTGCGCGAAACGTCGTCCACGCTGCGGACGCAGGCCGCCAGCTCGGTGCCGTCGCACAAGACGCAGTCGTCGAAGCTGTCCAGCTGCACGGCATTGTTGCAGCCGGTCGACTTGCAGAACTTGCAGCTGCCGGGCGTCTCGTCGCAGTATTGGCCCATTTCCGCGTCGGCGTACAGCTGATCGGAGCAGCCGCGCAGGACGACGGAACCGTTGCCGGCAAAGACCGTGGCACAGTTCTGGTTGTCGTTATTGTGGCACTTTTGCAGCACGCCCGGGCTGGCGTCCTGGCAGGCTGGGCCCACGCACGTGTAACAGTTCACCGGCGGGGTCACCCACTTGCCCGGATAGCCGATATTCCCGGTCTCCAGATCGACAACGTTGCAGTTGTCGCCGGCGCAGTTACGGCAATACTGTATGTCCGTCCCGTCGCACATGAAGTCCGTCTGGCAGCCGCGGTAGGTGGCGCCATTCACCAACTTGACGCTGCAGCCCTGGGCGGCATCGTAGCGCGGACACACGCTGCCGGCGTCGGGCGTTGCGCCGCAGCCGGCATCCTGCACCGAGTTGCAGCGTTGGCAGCGACGTCGATCGGCCGGATAGATGTCCCTGTTGCACAGGGCGCCCGTGCACATCTCGCAGCTGCCCTCGCCCTTGAGGCAGGCCCGGAGCGCGCTGTTGGCCAAATTGCTGACACAGCCTCGCTGCGTGGAGCCATCTAAAGTGACAGAGGTCAAGTTGGACACTGCGGCTGGCTAGGGGGGAAAATGGCGAGCTCACCTGTTAGCACACGAGTCATGCAGCCAGTGTTGGGCAGCACGCTGCAGGTCTCCAGTTGGATGATCTTGCTCGGATCGACGGCACAATTTTCGTCTTCCAGCGAGGAGCAGACGGCGCAGTCGTTGGGTTCGGGCTGATTGTCGAAGGTGTTGCAGTTGTTCCCCTCGCAAAACACCAAATATTCCAAGTACTTGTCCACAAAGTATTCGTCCAGATCGGACCGACAGCCCATGGCCACAATCGAGGCCGAGTCATCGAACTGCGTGTAACAGCGATCCGTGGGACTGTAGTGCAGGCAAACGGCCATTTCCGGCTCCTCGCAGCCATCGTCCTCGCAGATGTAACAGCTGAGCGAGTTCACGTCCAAAACATTCGAGTTGCAGCCATCGCCCGAGCAGGCCGTGCAGTCCTCAGCCGCGCCGGTGGCACAGCTCTCCTGATCCGCCGGATCCTTGTCGTCCAAGCAGCCACGGACCACGTCGTACGAACTGGAGCCGTTCTGTGGCTTCATCGCCGTCATGCACTGGCCGTTGCACTGGCGCCGCGCGCCAACCGCCGTGGGATTCCGGACGCAATCGCTGTTCTGGCTGGACTCGCAGTAGACGCAGCTCGTGTAGCTCGCCAGCGCTGCGGCGCTGTTGCAGCCGTTCGAGTTGCAGTTGTGGCACTTGCCCGTGTTGGCATCGCAGTAGGCGCTGTGGGCGGCCTCCACCACGTTGCTGCAGCCGCGCGCGTTCACCTTGCCCGCGGCGTCGAACACCGTCACGCAGTATTCGTCGTTGGCCGCGCAGGCGATCGCCTCCAGGCCGCTGGCCGCGCACGCCGTGGCGTCACCGCAGCTGAGACAGCTCAGCGGCAGCTGCTGACCCCACTGACCCGGCCGGCCGTCCTCGCGTCGTCGCAGATTGACCGTGTTGCAGTTGCTGCCCAGACAGCTCTGGCAGCTCTTCGTATCGTTGCCGGTGCACGCCAAGCTGCCGCCGCAGCCGCGCAGCGTGTTGCCGTCGAGGTCGAGGGCGGTCACGCAAGTCTGATTTGTGTAGTGCAGCACGCAAAGCGTGGCAGCATCGGGCGCCACTTCGCAGCTTCTGTCCGCACTAGCGTCGCAGACGTGGCACGTTAGGCGTTCCTCGGGTTGCAGCTGTAAAAGCATGAATTTAATTATTATTTGGTGCCCCAAAACTTTTCTTTTCGATTTATCTTATAATTGTTGAAGAGGTTTTCATTTCTATTATATATGTATCCCTTGGACCAAATAAAGCTTACAGAAAGAAAAAAAAAACAAATGGACGAAATTCTAGTTTTGTTCAATAAACACTTATGTAGGTGTTATAATATTTAATAATAATCAAATACTCTATTCGCTCACAAAGAATTGATCGATTCCAGCAATCAATAACAATTTCAAAATACCAATATACCCTTTTTACCCATTTTCAATGGGTTCAGGGTATAAGTAAAAAAAAAAAGTTTCATTATGCTTCAAATATTTTTGGCAAGAGTTTCGCCCACTGTTTGTGTACTTGAATAGCAGTTGGTAAACTGGCAATTCTAGGTATATTTTAATAAAATATACTGTACATATATATATGTATATATATTTGCCCAAATAGGCAACTTCCAACTTAGACATGCACAACGAATGATTTGTGCAGGCTATTCGGGTAGTCTAGGCTGCCTTTATCAGCAATCAATTAGCACATTATCTAACTGCCAAGAAAATTAAAAAAAAACCAACATTTGATCAACATCAGATTATTTAGCTTATTTATAGTGTCTGCGGACTTATGGGTTTTTTTTTTAGGTTTTTAACTGGTAACCTTAAATTGCATTAAACAAATTTTAAGCTGTCGTTGGTATTTTTTTCTTAACTAAGCTGGGCAATTTTTTTTGTTTTGCCTATGGTAACAACATTTAGTTAAGTCGGCACAAATTTGATAACTCTGCTAAATTAGTTATCAATAATGATCAATAATTTTGTTGCTATTTATGTTAAAAAGTAAGCAAAGCTAGCAAATTGGCAATCACCATCAACGTTTTCATCTGTCCTTTTGTTGGACATTTGGACACTTTTTAGACTTAGTACTTACTTCAACATTACAGTTATCGCCGGTGCAGGTGACGCATTTGGTGGCATTGCTGCCAGCCTGGCAGCCCAAATAATCCTCCTCATCCAGAGAGGTTAAACAGCCACGTTCTGTGTGGCCATCAGGACGCAGCAGCGTATAGCAATCAGTGTTCAGGGGATGAGAGCATTCCGTTTCGGAGATTGAACTAGTCGGAGCAACGGCGCATTTGCTGTCGGTGCGGGAGTTGCATATTTTACAGGTTTGGACCGTGGGCAGAGCGGAGATCACATTGCAGTTCTCGTCGGAGCACTGCCAAAGACGCTTTTCTCGCTGCAAGAGGGCGACATCGCTGACATTGAACTGGCTGAGGCAGCCCAGGTCGACGATTTTGTCGGACTCGTCCAGCTGTATGAAGCACTCGTCTTGGCCGCTGGCGGCAACAGCGCGGCACGTTTTCGACTCCGGCTTGTCGCAGCTGCCGCCTGTGCAGAAGTTGCAGCTGCCGCGTACGCCCATCTCCACCGTGTTGCACTTGGCCTTGTCGCAGGCCACGCAGTTTTCCTTGGTACCTGCGGCACAGGCTTCGCGATCATCCAAGTCCAGATCGTCCAGACAGGTGCGCACCAGCTCCCACGGAGCTCCCTTATCGCTGGTGCGTGGATAAAGAGCCGTGATGCACCGCTCGTTGCAGCGCCGACTCTCCGTGACCAGTTCAATGTCGATGACACAGTGCTCATCGGTTTGGGCATCGCACACCACACACTCCACTAGATTCGCTTTGGTCTTCAGGTTGTTGCAGCCACTGGAGCGGCACTCGTAGCAGTCTTTATCCGTCTCACTGCATGTTTCCACCAGATTGTCGCTGCAGCCACGTTGGATGACCGATCCGTCGCTGGCGAAGACCGCCACGCAGCTCTGGGCATCGTTGTTATCACATTTCTGTAGTTGGCCAGAGTTGGCAGAGCACTCCTCCAAGCTGGAGCAAATGTAACAGTTTATGGGACCCGTGTGCCAACTGTGCGTCCAAGCATCTGCAGAAGTATTTCAATATTCAGTTTCAATATATTCAATAGCTAACAATTTTCTTTATCTTGAAAATCTGTATACATTCTGTTTATTAATTAATGCATTTGACAACATTACTTGATAATGCTAACTTATATATAATAAAATTTATATTTTAAGTTCTGTAAAAAATTAAATTCATTTTGCATAACTGAGCCTTTTACGGACTTTCTGGGGTCATGTTGGATTTTTCTAAGTCAACACTTTATATGCCAAAAACTTTGCAAAATAACGTTTGTAAATTTTAATCATTTTATTTAACTTTTCCAAAACTGAACCGATTTTCTTGTTTGAGGGGAAATTGGTCACAATTTCTCTTCTAGTCTGAGTCTGTTTTATGTGTTATATAATAATAAAAAATCGATGGTAGATGTTTTGGTTATTATTACTCTGTGAACGAGTATTATGCTGTCAGCTACACCCGACTGCAATGTTCTTCTTTGATTTTTTAATAGAGAGTTTTTTTTTTTTATTTTTGCTTTGTGTCCAACTCAGGGTGATTAACTAGGCTTCTAATTTGTGTGCAAGCAAAAAATTGCTTACACAAAGAGGAAAAGTCGGCTAAAATTTGTTTTTATCTATTTATGGACTTTCTTATGTTCCAGCAGGTAGGCAACCAAATCGCACAAAGAGCAAATACTTATGTTTGTAAATTATATTTGCTAATCTTGCGGTTAGTTGTATCGGCCAACAATTGACTTGCTGTTTATAGGGGGCAATACAATCGATTTATCGTTTTACAACATACGTTGGAAATAGCATTGTACGTACGTACCAAGGTTTATTTAAGTGCATTGTGAACATGAAACTTCTTTCAGTAAGCTTTTTAATTTATATTTTAAGGTAAAAGTGAAAGCTAGAAGTTTGCAACAGGTATTCCCATGTTATGTAGAAAACTGTTAATTTACTACCTATATTTTTGGGATCATACAGAGATATTAGCACCTTGTCAACAAATATTTGTACAACTACCGCATTCTTAATCCTAATCTTTTTTATAATCCGTCATAAGGTAATCAAATCGAAAAAATATCTATGATTTAGAAAACGACCAAGCCAAGGCCTAACACTGTGACAAAGTCCAAAGAAAAAAAAAACTAATCTTTCCAAGCTTATCGATGCACTACATCTAAATCAAACCTTTCGATTTTGGTACTCATATTAATGTATGATTTCGTAATTTTTCTACAGAACACTTGAAGCGAATAGTTGGAATTTGATAATGTTTAATCTGATTAATAAGAAACTAATAATCGTACTTTTTTTTAACTTTTCAAATTATTTTTATAGTACACTAGAAGTAATAAGTTGGTAGTAAGTAATAAGGCTTAACAAAAGTTAAGCAATGCTCAATAGAAGGTATCTATATATATTCCCAATTCAAATTGACAGCCAAGTAATTCTAACCCTTGCCTTTTTATGAAAATAACATTCTATACGCTTGGATGTGCTGCAGATATATATTTTTTTCCATTTTATTCAAGATTTAATCCAAATTGCCAAGATTCAACCGAAATCTCTTTTTTTTTTGCAAAGTGACGGCTCTGGGAATAAAAAAGTAACATTGGCCAAAACGTCACATTATACCATAACCAATATGTAGCTATTTCCAGCACTTTGGAACGTTCATTATCCGGTAGTTGATAGTTGTCCGGATTGGGATTACATTTTGATTTGCACTGATAAACCTCAAGAACAAATGCACGTAGTCCAGTAGGCTGATAAGCAACATTATCAGCGTTTAGCGAACATAGTCATAAGTTCGATGTTACATATATTTCCATTATTATTCTTATTATTTTTTCTTTTTCACTAATTATCATTAATATTTTGCACTCACAATATGCGTTTAAAACAAAATTGTGTATTCACTTTTCAATAATTTATACAGTTTTCCACCAATTTAATTGATTGGTTTAAGTACAATCGTTTCGTCTGCATTTTAAATTCACTGCGACAATTTATTTACATAACTTCCTGTTGAAATATGTAATAAAAGTATATACTTTTATTTTGTTGAACTTATTTCCGATTTTAGATTTTGTTGTTTTTTTTTGTTTCTACTTGAATTACACTTGAAATATCATTATCCTTGAGAATCACATTTGATCAGACCTACCACTTGGATTATTGGCATATAATACCAGAAGCAGCAGAGCTACTCCTGCTGTGCTCAGTCTCATTGTCGATGGGGTTTACCCGACGCGTATTACCAACAAAATTGGAATCGGGCGACTAGTTTTGTGGCTGGTTTCGGTGCGCCTTTTATAGATTTGACGATCGTTCGTATCGCCGTGAATAAAACAACAGTTATTGCCTTATATTGCCGACTATGATTATATGGTACTGTTGCCGAATGTCCGATAAAGCGAATTTCTGTTCGCCGTTATTTATAACATCACCGACCACCCCCTGGCAGCCGTGCGAGTAGGTAGGGGAATTAACATAAAAAGCAAAAACAACTTTAAAGATAAGCCAAAAAGCGTGGTACAATCACAAAATCGAGCCCGATACACTTTTATACTCGTGTAGCTCGATTTTCGTCATTTTGGCAAATGGTTTAGATAAGGCAACGACAATCCAGCAATTTGATATGTGGATCGCAGATTCGAACTACGCATGTATGAATATTGTGTTTTTTTTTTTTTTTTTTTTTTAATTTTTAGCTGTCTGCAGACGGGCTATAAACGCTTTGGAGGAACTTAATTATTATACTGATTCATTGAACAGTTAGGAAATGCATTTAAAGGCGCAATAAGCAATTCACAATGTGGCTCCACTTAAAGCTTATCATGTGATAAATGCGCTATGCAGTTCTAATCGATTGAAAGGGTGACAGGTTCGAAAATTGCCCATGAATTTAAACACTTCATATTTGGCGACCTTTTTGTTGGTATTAGATGTGGATTCGCATGCTCTTCAATCAATTTTTTGCTTAGTGCATTATTTAAAACAATAATTAATTTCTCTATTTCGGCTGTTACCAAGCGATGCCTTTCGCAAGGGCCTTTAAAAAATTTCAAAATGCTCTTTAATCTCTTCCAATCATGTTTAGATTAGTGTTCTTGGGTTTTTCTTTCCAATTTAGCTAATTGAACCTTGATGTTAACATTTGAGTGTATTTTTAACTATTTAATATTCCTGGAATTAGATAGAGTTCAACGATAAGGCCATTATACTTATCTTATAAATAAATCAGATTTTTAAAATGTATTTCGTATTTCATTATGTTGTGCTACTGACCAAATAAAATGTCATGTTTGGCTATCTACTCAAAATATTATGAACTAATGTTTATAATTTAATTTATTTTGCGAATCATATACATATATCCCCAAGGATGAAAGCAAAAAATGTAGGATTCCAAAGTAATGTTAAATTAATAATGTCACATTAGCCGTTAGATATTAGTCGATGCCATATATATGTATTTTTACGTAAAACTGAGTGCTTTACCGTAATTTATGGACAATAACAATCGGTTAATGGTTATTAGATTGGTATTAACTTTATGATTGAGGGAAGGTCGTGGGATCCAAAAGCCGCAGAACTTAGTGCAATGTTTTTCCAAAGTTATTTATTAGAGGAATAAAAATACATAACCAACTGCAAAACAAGCAGCAAAATTGGCATGTTTTTAGTACATAAACTTTGGGCGCTGTCGGGCTTGGGCGATGGGGTTGGTGGGTCAGTGGGTGGATTGGTTGGGGAACTGGTCGTTTGCTCTGTGGGCGGAGAGATCGTTGAAGTCGTACTGGTGCTGCTGCTCGTTGATGTTGATGATGATGATGATGTTGATGTTGAGCTGGAACTCGAAGAGGAGGTGGTGCCGTCGACTGGCGGCTCAGTCGTCACTTCAATCGCCTCCAGCAGCTGATCATTGCAACGCGGCATGTCCAGGGGATCACACAGCTGACAATTGGCGTCGGCCTGGCAAGTCCGCTGCTCGGCCAATGTCAGAGCGCAACCTCTTTCGACCTGCTGGTTCTTGATGCTCGCATAGCAAAGGTTGCGACCACTGCGAGCTATTCCACAGACTTTTGGTGCCAGCTGCTGCGGTGCAGAGCCGCAATTCTTGTCCTGCAACAGAGATGCAATTATATGGAGTTTCTTTAGTTCCTATGGAGTGAGCTTCTCACTTACCTCAGAGTCCGAGCACTGTAAACAAGACAGCTGACTGGGGCTCACATTGTTGCACTTTTCAGCTACACAAATCTCGCATTGCACTGGGGAGTGGTTCGGCCCCTTGCACTGCCGTCTCCAGCTGTCTTCCAGCAGCTCCAGACAGCCCTGTGCCCTAACCACGCCCCCTTGAAACACACTTATGCATGCATCGAGCTGATCCACGCATTGCTCTGTGGCCTGGTAACTGCTTTTCTGACAGTTAATGCCCCGGCAGTAGGAGCACGATTCCGATCCGAGGACGAAACCTGCTGGCAGCAAGGCCAAAACAGAAAGGAGAACTGCGCACTTCCTGGTCAACATTGAAACTGATTCATTTGGCATTTGGATAGGTGATAATGTGGACATCGCTTTATATAAACGCAGTTGCACTCGAGGGTGCTTTGTTACAGGCCACCAGTTGAAGTACATATAATTGGTGTTGGTCCTGATTAGTCGGTTCTCTAGAGCTATCTGAAAAGTACGAGTATCTATTACTACCCCACCCGAACTCAAGCTGCTTGATAACCGAATAAAGCACATTATTCGTTGTTGTTTGTTTTACTCTTGAGCACTATGCAAACAATTCACCATTTGGCTTCTTTGGCGAATGCGTAAGCCTGAAGGTACTTAAATTCTCATTTTAATGGGCTGCACTGTAAAGTCTTCCTTAGTCATAAGCAAATAAACATGTTTACACCAATAATGGAATTTTTTCTTGCGGTATTACTAACGCAAAAAAACTAGGTTTTCAATTTAAGTGTGACTCCGTCATATAATGTAACTTCCAATTTGCTAAGAGGTGCTTTCGCTCCTTTCAGATAAGCTTTAAATCAGAAAATATCAAGCAATTTATGAAATAAGTAAATTTCCATTATAACTTACACATTGAAACATTTTTAGAAGTCTTAAATCTTAATGGTCAGGCAATACAATTTTATTATGAAAGCCCAATTAGTATCCGGGGCGTAACTGCGAAATGTGTTCTTGTTCAATAAAGTTGTCGGTGTTGTATAAAAGTTATTTTTAATTTATATAACCGATATCTAATCTAAACAAATATAAGTTATAACGCCTTGTGCATATTGGCCAACTTTTATTCAGTAAAAATTAACAACCTTATGTCAAATAACTATGAGCTTATATATTTTTTTTCCATATGATCAAGGTAACTAATGTGTAAGCCGACAAAGTTTTTTCATCTAAGTTTATATAATAATATTGATATTATTGATAATAATAACAAAATTTGCATATTCGTTTCTAACCCAATTAAAAGATCTTTTAACTTGTTGGCTGTTTCAAAATGTTTTTCATTCCATTTCCTCAACTAATATTCATTTATTACTTGATAGAAGATAGCTTGAAAATTTGTAAATATTGTTTATACATCAAGTATCCCAAAGTCAATATAATTTAATACGAATTTTTGAAAGCATATTTATTTGCGAGCTGAATTAAACTTGTCGAGTAGACGTAGACTTAAAACTATCTCAGGAAGCGAATGAAACGATTGCCAGCATTCGAATCCACCGAAATATTCACACTGTTACAGGCGCGGACATCTCCAGACGAGCACAGCAGGCAGCTGGTATCCTTCAGGCAGTCCTGCTGATCGGTCACAGTTGTGGCACAGCCCCGTTGAATGCTGCTCGCTGAGCCCGTGGCTTTCACGTAACAATATGAATTGGGTGCCGTGGGGGCTGCACAAACCACCGACTTTAATGAGGTTGCGTTCTCAGCGCAGTTGGTGTCCTGCGGAAAAAGTATTTCAACAGAATGCATCAGTGAATACTCTGAAATCTTGCGAAATCTCTAGTTACGTTGCTGGAATCGCACTGCACACATGCGAATTTCGGTGTGCCAACATTGTTGCAACTATCCGTGTTGCACTTTAAGCAGGAGCCTTCGTTTGGATGGTCACATCGGTGGCGCAGCTCTACGGGAATCTCCAGGGAGCAGCCCTTGTACAGAACCAAGGCTGCTTCGAAATTAAGTGATAAGTGGAAAGGCTTTTTAAGGACTGTGTCGCATTGGTAGCCTACATTGGTCGTAGATGGTAACGCAGTAGTCCAGTGAGTCCAAACACTTCTGCTCCTGATTCAGTGACGTTCGCTGACAGTTGATGCCACTGCAACTGTAGCAGGTTGTGATTTTGTTGGCATCGCTGTGTCCTGTGGAAAGTGCGAGCAACAGCAGCGCGGTGAGAATTAGTTTGACTTTCATGTTAGGGCTTTGACTATGGGCCGGAGGCCAATGGGTGCTACTTTTATACCCACGTTGTCATGTGAAGTGCACTCGATGTTAATTCTACATGGCAAACACTTGACAGGTGGCAAAGTTGTATCACCTAGCTGAGGAACAGTTTCATAGCTGATAAAAGTATGAAATGTTGTTTCTTAATAAAAATTTCTAGTAATATAATATAAGTATATAACGTAGTCTAACTATACGTATATACATATATACTATTATAATATTGAGAAAAATATATGCAATGTGCAAAGTCAAACGCTATTTTCCTGTATATATTTAGTAAGTGAAATATAACGAATATATGTGATTGCATTTTTTTTAAATTATATAGACAACAGCTCTGTTATCTGTATAATATAATAATAAATGTTTTATTAAACACATATGTATAAAGTCGGGCATTCGATTTATTTGTTAGACAATACTTCATTATATTATATAAAGCTAGTTAAATTAATTAATTTAGCAGCTAACTGATTATTGGCCAGGCTATAGCAGCTAGGGCCTTATGCTGGGACATATTTCAATTACTTTTATTGACATTCAAATTTACATTTTGTTGAATCTGTAAATTTTCCAATAATAGAGTGAAATTTAAAACCTCAAGCATATAGTATATGTATATATATATATATTACTAAAATAAAAATTGTATATGCCATATGCTGTAATTGTCATATTCCGTCATATTTATAATTGTATCTTTTGATATTTCCTATATTTATTTTTTTTCTATTTCTGTTAATGTGCTGCTCAAGCTGCTAGTTAGAAAATTATATTTAAGGCAATCGATATCTGCGCCTGGCAATAAGCTGAAATCCCCAAATTTTCAATCAATAATTTATTTGGTTTTATTTAGTTTATTTGTGATTAGTCAAGAATTTGAAAGTACACTAGTGCAATCCTTGAACAGCCAGCAGTCCGAGCATTCCCAGCAATAGTCCAAGCAGCTGATGGACCTGTGCTGCGCCCGATTTGAAGTCCAGCGCATAGTTGTTGCAGGCAGTGGGACCGTGGGCATTCTCCGGAAGGCACAGGCTGCACTCGCTGTCCTTCAGGCAACTTGTTTGCTCCTTCACGCTTAAAGCGCAGCCTCTTTGCAGATGTGCATCGACGGCCTTCACGTAGCAGTAGGCGTTGCTTGAAGTGGGGCCTGGACATTGGGTGGGGCTAATGCTGTCACCCGCCGAGTTGCACTCGGAATTCTGCGTGAAATCGAGATAATTTAAACAAGCCCGAACATAATTCTATTCGATCTCACCTCTGAGCCGCTGCATTGGATGCACTGAAAGTCGATGCGGCCCTGATTGTTGCACAGTTCCCCGCTGCACTTTTGGCATTGCATGTCCCGCGCGTCGCACTTCGCTTGTGCCGCCAACGAAAGCTCCAGCAGGCAGCCCCTTTCCTTTACCATAACTGCGAAGCACATTTGTAAGAGTTGTCGTGTCTAACTCCACGTTCGTTACTTACAGCCCTCGTAGACTGTGACACAAATGTCCAGTAGATCGCTGCACTGGACGGTCGCATTCTGCCTCGTGGTTCGCTGGCAATTGATGCCCTCGCAGCTGTAACAGTGCCGAGGAGCCGTCGCGTTCACAGCTGACTCCCTCAGCTCAGTTGCTGCCGATAGTGTCAGGCACAGCAAAAGGATAATAGCAGTCGGTGGCAACATATTCCTACCTGTGACTTTGGCTCACAAATTAAAACTAAAACTTGTCGGTTAATTGACCGCTACGGTTTTCAATTCAATTGGCGGCACTTGAGTATTTTCTTTGCAATATTTTCCATTAGAACTTGAAAAGTTCGATAACAGTGCATATTCCCCTCAAGAGCTAAGCTTTCCGAGGGGTTTTGATAACCTTTGCAAGGAAAAAGGTTTTAATCAATCACCTCTAAAAATCAATCAGTTCTACCTTTACTCAAATTGCTATTACTTTGACATTTATCCAATGACTTAAACAAATACAATCCATTATAATCGGCAAACATTTATTTAAAAAATTGTTCCTGCTTTATATAATTTTACTGCAACAAAAATTTTAGTCTTTATTAAGGTATGTCATTTTGTGACTCAGTGTAATTGAGAGCCAAACAATTTATTCAGCAGCATTTACATTTGTAAACATTTATAAATTAAAAACAGAACCCTGCTTGCAGAGTATCTTTTTAGTCAAATATACTAAAACGAAAATTTTCCCATTGTTCTTAAAACATGTTCGTGGCTTATTTGTCAACTTATTGTTTGCATGTCTCTTGACGTGCCCAATATCAAAAGTGGCTCTTTATTTCTGTTAAAATCTTATCTTCTTGTAGAAATCGCTTTGTATTAATTTATTTGTGAAGGCATTTCATTTGCTGTGATTTTATTTAATTTTATTATAATGACTCATATGAAAGGTGGTTTCAAGAAATTATTTTTTTGTTAAGGTGCTGTTTTATTTGTCTTACACCGTTTTTATTATGAGTAACTTTTATAGCTGCCACTGCCATTGCTTGTTGTATGATCTTTATCTTAAATTGTTAAATTTTTCCAGTGAATCATTTACAATTGGTCATATTTGGCCAATCATTTTTATTACTTAGTCCAGTTATCTATTGCTTATCAAATCTATTAGACTGCTTATCAGCAAGTGCTTCGAATCTATACACTGCGTAAGCGTATGACATTCGAAAATATAGTGACATCTATAAACTATAAATTAGCTTTATCGTATTTTATAGAAAACACGAGGCTTGGACATTGGCAGATGTCAACATACGTTGGCTAAATTAAATGAGCAGACAACTTCAATCAGGGCCAACATATACAGAGATATGAACTCTTGTCAGAAGTGAATCAGAAGTACACAATAATTAGCTAAAATCCAAGTTAGTTTCGTTTAAGTACTTCAGCTGCTTATCTATGACAATTGAATCATTTGGTTAGACATACCATTTCCTATTTTATATCTGTACTAGCTTCATCAGGGCCTGCTGAATAACTATTTTGACGTGTTGTATTTCATACAATTTTCCGGCTTAAGATATTCTCTCTACAGAAATGTTTTTGCAGCCTTCATCTTTTTTCATTAAATGCCTTCATAACGTCAGTTCTTTTTAACTTTTTCCAACCAACCGTATTTTCAACTTTTCGCGAACTTTAATGCGAAGGTCAAATTCAAAAACGGAGTTTTTTTTCAAATTAAAGCACAAACTGTACTTATTTGCATATATTTCCAGCAGATTTCTTTTACAACCCAGGCAGACCAACAAAAGCATGCGGAGATTACGTTACACAATCGCAAAGGAGAAAAGCTGCGAGAGAGAAATGAAAATAATACAACCATAACAAAGAAATATGCAAAACAGATGAATTGGGGATAAAGTCGCGCACAAAAACAAAGAGAAAAACGCCGGAAAAAAATTGAAAGGAAAAAAAAATACTGAAATCGTTATAAAAATTGTAACTTTATTTTACCGCCGGGACAACTTTTAGATTTTCCATGGAAAGGGCGGCCGGTAAATGTTAAAGACAATGACATAATGAAAATGAAAGTAGCGAGGGGGTTGAAGCCACATAAACAACAGCAACATCAACAGAACCAACAACAGCCTCAGCGTAAATTCACTTAAAAACTTTTCAAAGCAAAACCGGAAATGGATTTTGCAAATTTGGCAAAGAAGCATCTAGAAATATGTCCAAGCTTACAGCTAGTTAATATATGTATCTGCTTTAAGAACAATCGTAGCAAACAAAAAAGTAGTTATTCTTTATATATATTTTATATATATTCTCTTTTATTTAGATACTGTTTGGACTTTTTGTTTTAGAATTACTCATAAGCTCGAACCCCTATATGTTGAATGAAACCGAAAACTTGAATACCAATGCTGATTTGGATCTAAATAATCTACATGTTTCTGTCAGTTACCCCAGCGTGCGATATTATTTTCAGGAAAATTCAAGTTGAGGCAACCTAGAAATGAAGCTCGCAGCACCTTGTTGCTGGATGCGCGTCTTACAGATATTTATCTGGCTTATTGCCTGTTTATTGAATGTGTGACGAACACTTTGCAAGTATTCATATTATTTATGCCACACAAATATTGCTGCCACACAAATAACGAGCTATTTGTTATGCATTGAGTGCGTTTATCTGTTGGCAGGGCTGTCAGAGCATCTGCAGATACACCCACTGCATTAAATTGTGTCTATGCGAATGGATTTGGAGCCTCGATTAGTTTTTCGGTGCTAATAATTTACTGCTGATTGCATGTTGGGGCATTCGCGGGCCCGCTGGGGACACTTATCGAAACGTAGCTTTCTCATAATTGACTTGAATCATTTTGGAAATATGCATGCGTGCGGACTGACTGATTGATTGATTGATGGCTCGAATGTGTTGGGTGTTTCGCTGGCATTTCGCATTGCATTTCGTGTTCGTGCGGTTCGCTTGGCTTTCATTTCCTTTGCCCTGTTTTGCGGCCTGTGGTCACACACATAACGGCCTGGTTATTTCTCTATCGCCCACTAACTCTTCACCTGTCTCTGTCACTCGCTCTCTCTCCCTCGCTCTTTCTCGCTGTCTAACATTACTGTTCTCGCTTGTAATTGCGTTTATTGTGCTTTTGAGATTTGCAATTCGCCTGTGTGTATCTATATCTAAGAGTGAGTGTGTGTGTGTGAATGTGTGCCATGGCGCCGCAGTGTTGATTGAAAATGGCTTAAGTAATCGACAGTTGATTGGTTGATTTGATTGTTGTGCTGAACGCGTGATTGTTGTTGTTGTTCGTGTGTGTTGCTGTTGTGTCTGCTGAATAGTGCGGATTAGTTTTGCAGCTGGGCCCCTGGACGGTACTTTGTGGGTTTTACTTCAGCTTATAGCACTGTAAATCTTGTTACGACACTTCACTCACGTGGACGAGATTATGAGAATTGGTTAGATTGAAGCGCAGTTGCTTATTATTTAGGCCATGAGAGCGTATCAAATCAGGCGTTCGCCAATAGTGCGTACGGTCATGATTCAAAGTAAATTGTATTTGATAAAGATATGCATATATAAGCTACGAACTTAAACCTTTATAATTTATAGTTACCATATATTATTCAGCTCATATATTTTAACAGCCAATATCCTGGAATTCGGAACCTCACTTGGCGCTAATTAATTGATTGGTTAGCTTGTGATGAACGTACAGCACAAGCTGAGAATAAAGCAATTGGAAAATATTATACCTGCTGAGGAAAATCACTGATCAGAAAATGCCGCTAAAAACAGTTAGTTAACAAGTCAAGCCTTTGTAATTTAATGTTTTATAATGTATGAAAAATTTTCTTTTAAAAAAAAGATTTTTTAAAACATGAAACTAATTTAATTTGTATTAAAAAAAGCCTTTTAGTTATGAACAGAACTCCTCACTTATAGCATCTCGAGGCCTGTATATTTAATACGTAAGTTGTATTAAATTAGCTCTTTTAAAAAAAAAAAATGCAACGATTTAGGAGGGAATTGAAAGATTAGCCACTTATAAATGTTTTGCTTTGCCCAGTCACTCATATCACACATTTCTTGAGTATTTGCTCAACATTTCTATGTCAGCTGCGCGTTTCTTTGCGTCTGCCGCAGAGCCCTGACCCAAATGCTTTGGCTGGCTGGCTGCCTGCTTGGCTCCTGGGCTCCTTGGAACGGGAGTGAGGTGGGCTCTTTGGCAGAAATGAGCTGCTGCCGCTGACTGGCGGCGCTGTGGCTACAAACATTTTTGCGGATGGACGCAGCAACGAGCACCACTTTGTTTGGAACGACTTAAGCGGGTGGAGAATCAGGTGGAAGCGGGAACCGAGTTGAGTTTTGTGTGAAGCAAAACGTAAATAAAAGCCAAGCAGGCAAACGGCCACGTAAGAAACGTAAAATGCCGCAAAATGGGGCAAAAGAAAATCCACTTTTACGGTAAAAGTTCTCAGTGGCACCGTTGTTGTTGTTGTTGAGTTGTGTTGGTTGTTGTTGTTTTGCTTGTTGCCAGTTTCCTTTACCAAAATGCAGCCATTAGCTGACCTGAAAAGCTTGGCCCGGCTTTGAAGTGGCGCTCTCTTTTAGTGGCTTCATATGCACTTCAATATTTAACATAAACAAATATAAACAAACTACATCAAGTGTATAACAATGAGCCTGTGCGTGCGTGTGCGTGTGTGTGTGTGTGTGTGTGTGTGTGCGTGCGTGTGTGCGTCAAGTGTGTAAATTCGTGAGTGTTTGCTTTACTTTACTGTTAAGATGACAGGTCGAATAAGGCAGCTGTCGGCTTCTGTTTCTGTTTAAATATATACGAAAGTAAAGCTAAAACAAGTAAGAGTGCTCAAGTCGGGAATGACCGACTCGGAAATATCGTAACCAGCGGCGAATTTGGCTCAAACTGCTTTTCATTCATACATATAAAAACAAAATCACACATACAAATAAATTATAAACTTAAATAAATTAGAAAGTTATCGGTATGCACCTCATTAAGTTTCCGAGATGGTCGGACATAATAGACTCAGATAGTCTTTTATTCAAGAATTGCTCTCGTCGCATACATACAGTTCCACAAAAGCAATCTATCCTATCTACCCATTATTATTGGGCAGATGGTATAAAAAGAGTTTCAACCGTGGATTTTGTTGTTAAGACTTGAAAAAATACACATGATGTCAAAAACTAGACCCATATAAATGTTATATATATATATAGTTTATATAAAGTTTTAAAACTAATCGCTCAAACGTGCCAGTTGACCATATTTAATTGATTTATTAAAGAAGTATTCAATATAACCTTTTTTTGTATATCTGTAATAAGGCTTTCATGTACACGATTTATTGATATTCCAAGAAGTGATAAAAATTAATGAAACGTACGAACAAGTTAAAGTAAGACTTCCTTCAATTGAACTTTAACGAAATATTATTCAAAGCTTAAGTTGAGAGAACCGTTGAAACATATACATACAAGTATTTTATACCATGCCGTTACTCTTGCAACTCCAGTTAGCTGAATTCAGTTATTTTCCATCTTGACAACTGGATTACATATGATAAATGAACTGCACAGTGGATTGATTCTCTTTAAAGATCATCACTGAGTGAATTCCATTGCAAAATATTTTGGTATCTTTTGCCTCTCGGATCCTGCTCAGTGACAAGTCTGCTGCTGGTTGCCGCTGCCGTAGAGGACAACCTGTCGCTGGCTGAGACCCGGATCAAGTTTGGGTGGCAAAACCCTTGGGTGGCCAATTTAGAGAAGTGCGCAACGTTGCAGAATCAAAACTGCCATGATTAATGTCAACACAATTGACAGAAGGCATGGCTCCGGCTCCAGACCAGTGTGGGGAAATGGAAAGCCATAAAGCAACCGGAAAAACTCGACCCAACGTGAAGATGCAATTATTGATGGATTATTTACTGTCAGCACTGTCCGTTATGACAATGAGATATGGCCACAGGGCGGCCAATCTTCCAGACTGTGAGTGCGTCTGCGTCTGGAAAATGTCTGCGTTCAATGACAACAACTAGACAAGGAGATCAAGCGCCTACTCTTGTGTCTGTCCCCGAGGCGTGGACTCGTTGCATTTTCTTTGGCATTCTTCTGACTTTGCAATTTACGACCGCAATTATATTGTGGGCTCGTGGATGCCACGCCGTGTGGCAGGCGTCATTAGTATTCAATATTCAATAACTTGCATTGATGCATTAATTGCGCGTAATCACCCGCCATATAAATAACCAACAATGATGGAACACACACCGCCCCAAGTCCAGGAAGTGTAGAGTCGTCGCCACGTCTCATTTGCATAGGCAGCGCATATTTGTGTAATTATGCGTGGAATTATTATAGTCGAAGGACCAGGAGGGGTCTACTCGACGTGGCATCGGGAAACCATCGTCAAACATCGCGTAGCTTCTTGTCATGCCGTGAGACTTTTGCCGCCAGTCGTCGGCATTTGCCGTTAATTATGTTGACAGCGTTTTCATGGAGAGCGCGTCGGGGTCGGGGTCGGGGTGCTAGCCGGGGGACCACCAACAATGCCATTCGTCGTTGTCAATCGATAAACGTTTAATCGCCATATATGATAATGCCGAAACTCAACATTGTGATTATGCCCCTCTAATTGATAATTTCTGTTTGGTGCCATTATTTGATTTGGCCGCCAACCAACAATTTAATATGCAAAACATCAAATGGGAATTTGTCCCTCCAAAACGGAACGGTTGTTGGGTAATTTACAAAATAGCTTGTGGCTACTTTATAACGGTTCCATACATTAAAATGAAAAGTAAATAAATGTGTCAAATTATTTATAATAATAAAAAGATAAAACAAAAACAAGAGACCATTATTATTAATTACATAAATTAAGTTAATAAATAAGCAAACGACAGCCGATACCGGATTTCTTTAATCGACTATAATAAAATATCGGCGCATTTTTGTTGCCAGTCATGAAGACTGACGAACGAAGGTCCGGTCAAAGCGATCTTCTTTTGCTTTCTGACCAAAGTACTACATATTTTTATCCCTATTACAGATATGAAATAAAAAGTGTAGCATATAAAAACGTTTAATCAATAAAAACAAAAAACAAAACAAAAATTACTTGTGCGTCGGCCGGGAATCGAACCCGGATCAACTGCTTGGAAGGCAACTATGCTGACCATTACACCACCGACGCCACATGATAATTCGAGCCAATTTTGAAAATATAAAGTTCAGTTTAAAACTGAGTTGAAATTAAATTACTTGTATAAATTTGCATTAAAGTACCAAAAATGTATAAATTTATTTTTAAATTTTAAAGAATTTGCATTTGAATTTAATTTATTTATAACAACGAGAAATATTCACAACTGTACATTTAACAAATACCAATTATTTATATTTATTGTATATAAATTGTGGTTTCAACAGACAAAACAAATTATAGTTTTGGATGTTTACTCAAGACAATACTTATATTTGCCAGCTTTTCGCATATTTTGCATTTTAACTCTTTTAGCTAAGCCAAACATTTTATATAGATAAACACAGAGAAATACGCTAAAATGTGTGCCTAGCCAGGGGCAAAAGTAAAATGCAATTTATGCTGATTGCTTATTTGCTTTGAGAGTGATTTGTTAAATTCGATTGCCCACTTTCTGGATAACTTGTACGACTTTTGTAGGTGTTGTGTAGGTGTCAAAGGTCAACTGAGGTTGGTATTGCAGCTGCCTATGGTTAAGATTGTGTAATGTAAATGCCAACCTCCATGGCTGGATCTTTATTATATATTGCTTGACAGCCCGACAAGTTGTGCGCGCGCCCGTGTGCGTGTGTGTGTATGAGTGTGTGTGGCATTTTGCCAGGCTTTTTGACAAGCTTATTAAAAAAGTTTGCCGACTGGAAAATATCATCATTAAAAGCAACGCTTCTCTGATGGAGCTCGTCATTGCCAGACATTTGCTCAGAAAGTTTTGTAGTTTTTTAATTAGGAAGTAATATGTGCGACTACGCCAATGCGCATAGTGGGCGTGGCAGTTTAGTATGCAAATAGTTGTAGCTTTTTTGCCATTTGCAAAAAGAGTTTTTCACAACTATTTAATTATATGCTTTTTCCATTGTCTGTTGTTGTTTACACAATTAATAATTTTAATTAAAGAATTTTGGCAACAGTTTTTTCCTACACACTCACATTTTCGTACAGCTTGCAAATGCCCTGAAGCAAAATACTTTATATGCCATGCAAATATTGCGCTATAAATTGTAACACCCTGTATTTGTGAAAGGAGTTATGGGAGTGGTATAGTCATTAAATATACCATTGCATTCATTTAAAATTACAAAAACAAAAATTTGTATATAAATATTTGTCTTTTAGTAATATAAATATTTATATTATAAAATATATAAACCCTAAATAATAATAGTAAATACTGGGTATTTTCTAGTCAAACACATCTCTGACCGCTTGTGTTTTATTTATATAGCCGTAAACTAAACTTTTAAAACCTTATTATTATGTGGGGTTCTTTGCGGCTTCTCTATTAAAAAAAAGACAACAATTTCAAAAACTACTCCACTAGCTGACCATTAGTTCGTTTTGTTTATCTTTTCTTCCCCTGACTCTTTTTGCGTTGTGGTGTTCGCTGTGCGTCCGGAAATTGGAGGCAGCAAGGCGAGAATGTCCTCATCCACTCATAATTGCCTTGCGGTGCTTTAGCTAACAGAATTAGAATGCGTTCCGTGGCCAATTTTCAGCTAATTTGTTGTTCAGTTTTCAGCCGATGCTGTTGCTGTTGCTGCTGTTGCAGCTGCACATGCCCCACGGATTACAGACTGGAGTCGACGACGGCTGCTCCTCGTGCTGCTTAATTAATTGGCGAAGCAAGCAAAAATAAATAAATAGAAATAACAGAATAGAAAAATCGCGGGCTATGCGGCAGCCATGTTAAAGCCGCGACGATGAGGATGACAGGGGCTAAGGATGCCATCGCCAGTGTCACCAAAGGTTGATTGGGATCAAGGTGGGAACGAAGTTGTCTCTTGTTTGTTGTTCGTGTGTGCCGACGAGCCATGAATTGTCCACTTTATAGACTGGCGGAGTGGGTGACTGGTTTTTTTGTGTTGTTTTTTATTTTTTTTTTATTTTTGGCTTGCACATAGATGTTCCTCAGGTGCTGTGTCTGTATCATTGGGTGTTGTTGCTCGTGGCGCAATGCAACAAACGTGTACATTCTTGAACAGTTGGCTAAAGTTTAACAATGCTGTGTAATAGCTAAACCGGAAAAGTCGATGGTAGTTGCTGAAAGTAGCTCCTCAATAGGCCGACAGAATGAATTGATCTTTAAAAATTGTGGACTTCCAATATGCACCAACAGCTTTTTAAATAAAAATAGATTTTTCTATATATCCTTAAGTTGTTCTTCTTCACCATCAACTAACGATTAAGTTAGAGAATTACCTATTAAAATTATATTATATATATATATGCGACTAACGGCGCCGCCGCAAATATCACGACAATTGAACGCGATTGTGGCATTTTCGGCCTAAATTTAATTTAAAAAAATGTTGCGCATGACAGCGGAAATTAAATTGCATAAAATTGGAAAATTATTGTCGCGCACGCCAGCATACATGCACACACGGACACACACACACACACACACACATATATATATACATTTGCATAGTGCTGAGGTAACTGTGCAATTTGGTTAGCCATTTAAGCCAAATTAAGGCCCCGTTGGAAGCGTTTGTCTGGACCTCCTCCTCGTGCGTGTCGCGCTGGTCACATGCAATCAAGGCTGCAATTTTCTTAACCAGTTTCCTTTGTGCCTATTAGCTAGTTGACAGTTCGTGTGCGTAACGCGGCCTCCACAGCATCTCTTTCGATCCATCCGAAGCAATTTTTCTAATGATGAAACGACTAGACGACGGCGAGGCGAACGTCGCCACGTCGAACTCTAGAAGAGGCTCCTGACTGCAACCACGTTTGTCTTGGCCTTGGCACAGGCATTGGCATGCATTGGCAATCAGTTGGCAGTTTGTTTGGCTTAATCGTCTGCGTAATTGATATGCGTATGTGGAGCGGGCGACGGGCGACGGGAGACGGGCGTCGGTTGATTCTGGTCAACAGCAGCTGGGCGAGCGTTAAGGAACTTTTCTTTTTAATTAAAGTGCACGGCTCGTTGGATATCAGCTGGCCATTTAACAGAGACATTATTAAGGCTGATTGGGGCAGCTGTAGTACCACAGTTAAAAATGCTGAATGGAAGTGGAAATGGCATCTGGAAGATTGAAATTGATGTTGAGATTGATATGTGTGTGGTCCATAGAAACTGGATGGGAAACCGGCTTCTAGACGTGACAGAGATCGTGATGACGATTAGACAAGCAAACACAATCATTAAAGTAATCGATAGCTGTTGATTTTAATTATTATTTTATCTGTTATTTAAAAAAGCCAACAATTTGCTCAATATTTTAAGTCTTCTTTTTAAAACTGTTTAAAAAAAACATGTAGGCCTCTTTTAAGCTCTAACTTTTATACTTTTTTGTATACCTTGTTACGAAACTTTATATAATTTGGCTTTATATAACTTCGGTTTAAAGCTCTAAATTTCAATTGACGATTTGGCATTTGATGTTGTCAAGATAACTGCTCGTCTTGTAAAATATGAGTGCT
Organism: Drosophila colorata; assembly: GCA_035041545.1. Classification (NCBI taxonomy): domain Eukaryota; kingdom Metazoa; phylum Arthropoda; class Insecta; order Diptera; family Drosophilidae; genus Drosophila; species Drosophila colorata. The sequence continues at coordinate 1,117,035 of JAWNLD010000453.1, forward strand.
GTACTTTTTTTAAAGCATTTGAAAACCGGCCCAAACGCGATCCTGCCTTCGTCCTTGCCGAATAAAAACATATTTCGAATGTGTCGAAAATTACAATTACAAATATGTAGTTTACTTTTGCGTAAAAAGGGCCCATGGGCTTAAAATGTGGTGGAGAGTAGGACATCGGGCTAAAACGACAAAGACAAATATTCAGCCGCAATCTCTCAGCTGTGAAGATGCCGCAGAGCAAACACAAACAGGAACAACAACAAAAGCGGGCACAGTGTGCAGCAAAAGGAAGGCAACAACAACATAATAAATAAGGATGAGGGAGAGTAAGGGACAGAGATAAACAGAGTGAAATATATATATATAGAGAGAGAAAGACAGACAGAGTGAGATGAAGAAAGAGTGCGAGTGGTATACCTTATGTGCTAAAAATATGCAGGTCAATCCCAAGCCCCAAACCCCAAACCCCAAAAAAGGAACTGGCCACCGCCACCAGCAAACAAATAAACAAACGTGCCGGCTACCAGCTGGGCAATGTGCGCGGCAGAGAGATGGAGGGTAGTGTTGGGAGTGCGAGTGGGCGTGGCACGCATTGAAATGCCAAAAACGTGAAGCGCAGTGTTTCATTTTTGCTCTTTGAGGCGTGGCAGCCAAAGCAAATATTGGTTTAAAGTACCGGCGGGAAATGGAAGATGTGGGATGGTCTGGTCGGAAGACCTTGAAACAGGCACTAAATTTCATTTGAGCATTTTGTTTTGGGATTTTATGGTCAGAAACTGGAGTTAAATTAAATAGTCGAGCTAGCAGGCGCATAAATAACTGAACTCAGCCCTAACTCTAAGCACCGGCTGTTGGTCAACCGCACGGGCTGCTGGGCCAGCTCCAACCGCCCTCGTTGCCTGTTCTAGATACAAATGTATCTACAAGTAATGTGCTGTTGCTGTTGGCAGCTTGTAATTTACTTAATGATGCTCAAAGTGATTACAAGTGCAGCCAAGCATGCTTTACATATTGCACTTGGTCATGTCCATGTCATACTCACACTTGTGTGAATACCAATAACTACAGCCGCAACAACAGCAACAGCAGCAATAACAACAAGCTAAGTTGAGGTTCGGGACAGTGTGCGTGCGTGACTTGACCCCAAGGACCTGCAAGGCAGACGCATAAATCGCCAGCAAATCAATTATGTTGGCTGTCTGGAAGCACTTATCTTTCGCCTGGATATTCAATATGAGTGTAATCCAAGGTCAGTGCGTGTCCACTTGGTCCCCGTCCACAGAGCTCGGCGAATTTCGCGCTGCTGTGCGTGAACAAATCTTAAATATTTCACGCACGTTTCGTGCATTAATTGATATTTGCAGTAATACGCATAAGTCAAGACATGGCAGCAACGAAATGAATAGCAAATGAGCGCAGCAGGAGCTGCGACCAGTCAAGGAGCCATCGGACACAGCCTGGCAAAAATGTTCGCTTAGTGTTTCCGCTGCTGAGTCTGTTACCGACTACAAACAGTTATAGTAGGGTATACCCATCGTAGCTTACACTGTTCTGTTGATAGATCCCAATTTGTCTATCTTTCTTTCATATTCGTAAGGTTTTCACACGATTCGAACAAGAACTATTCCAACATGTTTTATATTTTTATTTTGGTTGTTCGCGTCATATTCGTAATCGTTTCACCACTTTTAAACAGAAACCATATGAAAAGTGCCTTTGCGTTTCTTGGCTGTGTGTATTAACATTTTGTGTGGACTCTTTGGACAGCTTGTTGACCGAATCTTAAACAGACAGAAGTCCCATCAGTATGGCCGGACGAAGGAAATTAGTGCAAACAAAGCGTTTGCCATATGCAAACGGCATACTAATTAGTCAGCCGTCGCCTTTCGACTTGTCTCTCCTGTGGAGTCATCGACCTTGGCGCTCAACTTCATCTTAAATGCCCAACAATATTATTGGCTTAAATATTTACTCGGCAAGCGCATAGGCAGCATAATTTAATTTCAAATGCAAATATTTGATAACATGCAAAAATGTCGTTCAAAATTTCAAAGCCCAATAATTAGATATGTATGAACTTTAAACATACGACATACTACATATCTGTGGTTAAATGCTTAGTAATTGAAATTTAATTGAATGGTTTTAATATACGAGTATTTCGAACCAGTTAACAACAGATGTTGCTGCCTCTGCTTTTAGCTGTGTTAAATTAAACAATTTGTGCGGCACTAAATTAATTACACAGCAATTTGACAGCACAGCTGCCAAAAATGAATATATCTGCGGATGATTAGGGCCACTTATGCCATGTAAATACTTAATAAGGGCTAATAAAATAAAATAAATATTAATAAAAAATTAAAAAGTACTTGTGCGTCGGCCGGGAATCGAACCCGGATCAACTGCTTGGAAGGCAACTATGCTGACCATTACACCACCGACGCCCCTTGATTAAAGCGCTCAAATTTCTGAATATGTGTTACTCGACACTAACATCTAAGCAAGAAGTTCTTTAAGTTAGTATTATATAGTAATGTTATCAGTCTCGCTTGGAAACTAAAGAAGAACTGACGCACGAGTCTTATCGAATTGGGTCAGCTTATAAAACAACTGAGGCTACGAAATAGTATTACTCTTTAAACAGAACTGATTTCCGTATGGATGAGACAATGGCAATGTTGATATGTTTAGTGTGAAAGTTACAAGTGAAAAAAAGTTTTTATTCAAAAATATTGAAAAATAGCCAAGATATTTGTTGTTTGTTATTTGTTATTTCCGAAACACATACCTCTGTTTCAAACTCATTTTCAAATGGTACAGCGTTTAATTAGACCAGAACCAACTTTTCTGATGTGATATTGAATCATTGGCAATCATGTAACAGATGGTATTTTTTGTTGATGTAACTTACGCGTTTTGTAATAATTTATTAAAAAATATATAACGTTGCCAAATGTACTTTAATTAAAAATGGCTTAAGTTTTTAATAACTCATTTTTGCCATCTTCTATTTAAGTGAATAATACTTTTATGGCTAGCCACATATATTTATATAACTACTTACATTTATCGTTATTGTATGTTGAATGTAAAGCGAACTTTTTAAATGATGGCCACTTTAAGCTTTATATTCTTTTATATGTTTACATTTAGGTGTATCTTATTTCAGACACCCTTCCAACGAATAGGCCCTAAAACCACATGCGGTCCACGAGCTATTTATTATATTACCACAGCAGCTGCTGCCGCCCAGCAAATGAACCGTAAAAACAGCAGTCGAAGTTAACGAACCAATCAAAGCGTATTTAGGTTCGCTCCGCAGTCGATCTTCTCTAGTCTTTGTGGGCCCACTCGGGCTTTATGAATCGCTAGCTTCATGTAGGCATTTAATTAATTTGTACGATCTGCGCACAGCGTGTAGGTAATTTCCCGAATCGAAAGCATTCGCCGGCCTAACAAATTGCAGCAATACATCAAAATAGAAGTACGAACGGAGAGAGAAACAAATAGAACTGAGAAACATCTGAATTGGATGCTTTTTGTTTGAACTTGTTCAGCGTTTTACAAGGGACTCGGCTACCTTTTGGCCATTCGCTGTGTCTCTCATAATTGATTGGCTCTGTAAAGCTTTTAGTCTGGTTGTTGTTTTTTGTTTTTTTTTTCAATCCCTCGCCCTGTGGCCTGCGACCTTTTTGGGTCAGTCGAAAAGTTGACACTGATGCCAAATGATGTCATTGCGCAGTTTGCGGTTAGATTTATATTATTTCTTTTCAATTCTTTGTCTTTTCTCTCTGTTTGGTTTTTTTGTTATTCAAATGCGAGGCGATAGAAACTTGTTGCTTTAAAGCGCTTCGTGTAATTTATCTATGCGCATTTTTCTTCTGTTTTTTTTATTCGTCTGTCTGGGAGCGTGACTTTCAAGCCTATTGAGTTGTCTACTATGCTTAATTGAGTCTATTATTTGAACTTAATCGTTAAACAAAGCCGTCTCTGAATTATGCTTTAGGCTCGGCTTTATTTGACTTAAAATGGGACTTTGTAAGGAGTTTTGTGTTAAGTCATGGCGACGGTAATGGCTTAGTGTTTAGTGAACGGCTAACAATAGTAAGAAGGCATGCCAAAAGCGGTGTAATCGACTATGAGATTCCCTGTAACCAGGCAAAGTTGAAGGGATGAAAATAGTTTCTTATGAGTATGGTGATTCAAACTTTGAGTTCATAGCTCAAAATGTTTGTTCATTTAAAGAGCATATTTAGACAGGTTTCAATTTACCCCAACTGCGGATGTTCCAAAATATAAAACTAATACCAAAAATCCTATTCATACTGATCTTGCAAAAGATACAACATATTGCGATATCCAAGTATGTGAACGCCGTTAGACTCTGACTTCTCTAACTTGTATCGACAGCATATTAATATGGGAACCGAGACGAAAAGCAGATTAAATTTAAAGTTTAAAATATGCTTAATTGTACTCGATTTTATATATTTTTTGTATATTTTTTTGCGCATATATGTTTTTTCACTTTATGATAAATTTAATGTAACTAACTCTAAAAAATAAAAATGCACTTTGAAAAAACCAAACACTGAATATTCGAAAATAACACAGTGCGTGCATTTATTACCCAGCTGAGAGCTTATCAACGGTTCAGTTCACATATTAAATCGAACACGTTTCAACTGTGCAACAAAGTCCTTGAAATGCGTGCCGGCATCAAAAAATTACATATGCAAAAAAGAAAACGAAACGAACGGAAACTGCATAATCAAAAATCACAGCAAGCGGTAATCAACGAACCATATATTTTCAAGACCTCCCTCCCTTGCAGCTGCAAGCTTCTGGCCAGGCTTGGCCCGTTCTAGCCCTGCGCGGCCCAGAGCAACGCGTTTGCGTAGCCCACACAGTCAGCAAGCAGGCAGCGATCAAAACAAGTCCCGAAGCCATGCGAAAGATGTTGGCCAAGTCGGGTGGAAGCTTTGGCAAACATGTGGCCAGAAGGCCACATGCGGCGCTTGAAGCTGCTGGGTTAGAACACACCAAAGTCCGGAGCTGCTGCTGCTGCTGCTGTTGCTGAAAGCAAGTTGTCTAAGTCCGAGGCAGCAGACATTGAACTTGCGGCATGGCATATGAATTTTTAATTGCATGCGGCATGCGAATGTTGCCTGGGCAATTAATTACGCATCGATTTGTGACTGGGCGAATTGCGAGCTGGAGCTGGAGCTGGAGCATGTGCATCATTTGCATTTGACGGCAGGGGGGCGACTCGAATTAATGGAAACCAACGCAACCACAGCTCATATCTTCGGCCCATGCTTGCCGGCCATCTTAATTGTTGGCCCTGACTTGGCAACTTTCGAAATTGCCTACCGTCAGACAAACCATTAGTTCTGTTTGCCAAGCTCTGCTCATGAAGTCATCAATGTAGCCAGCATGGACTGTGAGCTTGGGTTTGTTCTCTTTTTTTTGGCCATTGTTCCAGCCAGCACCATTCATCAATAATTTCCCGGAAATGAGTGCTTGATGCCAAAACTGCATTTGACTGATTGACATGCGTGCTCTGACCTGATTTTGGCATGCGTTTCATATTTTTTTTTGTGTCTGGTCTGTAACGGTGTTGGCTCCTCAGCATTTTGCATGCTCATGAATCATAGTTGTTAACTGGTTGGGAGTCCACTCACCTGCCTGCCTGCCTGCTAGCCGTGTCGTGAGCCAGCATGCCGGATCAGCTCGCACTTAGTAGTCACTCTCTTGCTCTGGTCGATGGCTCCCGGCTAAATTGCTGGTTAATAATTTTCAATTAACCACATAGACGTGGGGTATATATGGACTACACTCTGCATTGGTGGCCCTCTTGCCAGGGCCACACACTTGTTGATTTACCTGAGCTGAGCTGATTATAATACTCTCTGAGCATAATACTCTCTGAGTTAGCACATAAATATTTTGGTGTTTGGATACTTAAGTTTAGATCTCTAAAATAAAATCAAGACTCTTTGTTCATAAAACAAAATGTTGATACTAATCAAAAATAGTACTAAATACATTTTTAGAGTTGCCGATGCAAATTTCGTACAATCCATTCCATAAATTTATACAATTCATTAATCAATTTGTACAATGTTACAACTAATGTGAACGTGATTTTAGAAAAATTTAATTTTATTAAAATTAAAGATTAAAGATATTAATTTTTAAAGAGACTGTGCAATTTAAATGCAATACCTATTCAGGCAGAATATACGCTAGAGAAGCATGTGTGATGTATGAAATGATGTTCATAATCGAATATGCGCAAAAGGAATTACAAATTACGCACTGCGTTGAGACCTGAACCAGAGAGAGGTAGGGAAAGAGAGAAAAAAAGGCGAGTGCTTCAGTTGATGATTAATGTAAGTCGCGTACAAGGCAAAGTCAAAGACTGCGAATATGATGAGAAGGATGGTGATGACTGCGTTTCCTGGAACTGCCAGGCACAATGGGCATTGGGCATTGGGCATTGGGCAATGGGCGATGGGCGATGGGCAATGGGGAATGGGCATTGTCATTGCTTGGCTGACAGTAAATAATCTATCAATAATTGAAGTCGCCTGCTCAACGCTCGGCTCGTGCTGGTTCTCGTGCTTATGGACCACACTTGGCGTTGGTTAAAGGATTTTTTATGGCTCCGTCACAGGTCTAGTCAATGATGATGATGATGATGATGCCAATGCTGATGATGATAGCCATATATATAGTAGGCAGCACTCCTGCTTTCCCTTGCCCTTCAGCATCGCTTTTATGCTCGACTGCTTTGCGCTCGATTCGATTATTTATGTCATTTGCTTTGACATTTATCATTCCACGATTCACGTTTTTGCCTTTGTCAAGGCCAGGCCAGGCCCGGGCCCGGCCTGGCCAAGCTGGCCGTACCGTCTGCGCTGTTGTCATCGTTCTCCATATCACAGCAACCCATCCCATTCTATAGCATCCCATCCTATTTGGCTGTTGGCTATTTATGGCCGCGCTACTTAACATAAATTTTATTGCTTTTGCTGTTGCTCATTTGGGGCTGCTTTGGTTTAGTCAGCGCGAGCCGTTGACCACCATCCCCCCGACCGACAGACGGACAGACAGACCCACCGACCGACCAAACGAACTAAACTGTCGATGAATTGATGAGCGTTCATTTATTGCGTGATTAGTTCGCGTGGTTCACTTTTATGGTCTTTTAAAGGAGCGGCCAGTACAATTTGTACCGGTCGCATTAGCACATTTTGATAAATGCCACATCATATAGATATTCCTTGTGAGCTTATTTCCAGAGAGAGAGAGAGAGAGAGAACTTACATAAGTGGCAGATAGGGGCTGCCATTAAGAAAGTGTATTAATAGATTTGGTGCAGGAAATGCAAGGATAAAAGGAGAAAATTCGTATGAGGAATTTGGAAAGATGCTCTGTAGCAATAATTATTTCTTTAAATAAGTAAATAATTAGTAGAAACATAAAGAACTTAAAAATTGCAGGCACATTAAAAGTTAACTAGTCATAGATATTGAGTTTAATTAGAATTATTGTAGTTACATAAATAGATCTGGATCTGGTTCTGCAGAATTATTAGTTTTGATTTACAAGAGGAAATCTGTTTTTATTCTTACAAACGATTTACTTTATTATTATTATTATTATTCTTACTATTATTCTTATTATTATTTATTATTTTATTTTATTTAAAATAGGATATCAACCTGACTGACAGATCCTCGTTCTTAAGTTGCCCACTTAGAAAACTTAGACAACTCATTTACCGAGGACTGCATTACCTGCCTTTTTTAATTTTAAAAAGCCTCCCCGCGTGAATTTTGAATTACAGCCATGTTTCAAGGTGTTTGTGCACACCTTAATGGCTCATTAACGGACATGTCGTGGCCGCCACAACGACAACTTTTGCATCCGTCGAATGAGTTAAGAGCAGCCCCAACGGCTGGCGAAGGGGGACGAAAAAAGCCGCGAAGTTGGGCACTAAAGCCGAATGCCGACAAAACGAGCTCAATAAAAACTGTCGGTTAAACAATAAAACAAAATGACAATTTACGATTTTATTTACGAGCTACACTGAGCAGCAGAGCAACTCCGTATACCCATTAAGGTGGAGCAGAACGGGAATCGCGGCGGGAGGGTGCATAAGATTTGGCAAGAAAGTTGTCGTTGACTTCAAAGCAGCGCCTAGAAACTCGTCATGCCCATTGCGTGTGCAGCAAACAAATAAAGGGAAAACTCCCAACTCGAAAGTGGAACGGGAACTGGAACTGGAACTGCATAAATTATGCGCCCACCAAGCGGAGCTGTCAACACCAGCGACGCCCCCTCGAGTGGATACCTTTCGACTTCTTATCTTATTGTGAACTGGAGCAAATTGTTTTTATTTGTGCGCATCTCCCGATGCGATTTCAAAATGCAGCCTGCCGCCAGCCGCGCCTTGCCACACTTTAATGGGTGTTGCACATAGAAACGCCTTCAATTTCGGTTTTTCCCCGCTGCAACATTGTGTGTGTTTATTTTTGGGCTGCATTAATTGAAAGTTTATTGGTCGCATTGGCGGGGGCGTCGGCGTGGCCATAATTTAATTTACTTGTAATGTTGCATTGAGTTTGGCTGCCACAAAAGCCGTCAATCTTAAGTCACCTACAATTCGGCAGCAGCTTCAGGTGTTGGGAGAAGGGGCTGCGCCTTTTGTTACTCCTAATAGCACCCATAAATACTTGAGCCATATTCGAAAATCCGACCGCCGCACGCGGTTTCAATTAAGCAATGGGCGTGACAAGTCAAATGGGGGTGTTAACCGGGCACCGAGACGGGGCGTGTCAGCTGTTGAGTGCTTCGTTGTGTTGTGAGTATTTTGTGGGTGGTCAAAGGCGTTGTAATTAGTGTGCAGGCATTTCGGCTCGTGAAAGATATATCCACAATTATCCAAAATTTACGGCAGAGGTATCTCATATGAACAATGTACTTGAAATATGCACTGAAGTCTAATAGAAAATCAGTTTTTCATTTTCATTTTCATGTTAAAAACAAATTTTTTTAAAGCTCGCAACATTGTTCTAAGAATTTGAGTCTTAAATAGGCTTAACAAATGTCGGAGAATATTTATAGGTAAAGCTTAATGCATATTAAGCATAAAAATCATATAAATCTGCATTGTCGCAATGGGAAAAGTCTTCATATTAAATTCCTAATAAAGTCAAAATGTACTGATTAAGATGGGAAAGCTATTAAGAATTCAGTTTCGAAACATTGTACAGAAAAAAACGAGTATTCCGTTCAAGCACAAGCACACAAACCTAATTTAAACTTAGAATCGGCTTTATCTTCATTTTACCTGCATTTTAAGACTCTTTTCTAATTATCTTTCTTTGATCTTTATTTCCACTTAGTCCATGCATCTGATACTTCCACCACAACCGCAAGACTCTTGCGTAATCCAGCGCTTTTTTTTTGCACTCAATTCCCCAATAGAGTTTGCCATAAAAACTAGCTACTACACATTTTACTTCATATTGTATCATAAAAACTTTCCAAATCTGTTTTTCATTACGCGGCTAGAAAATCTTAAAGCCCCGACGACAGCGAGCGGCTCCTCCAGGCTGGCAGCGCCTTTTGCCCAGCAGCGTCTTCATATCCAATGCCAACGCCGCGTAATGCATCATAAATTCACATTAACACTTTGCAGACATGTGCGTTATGCGGGGCCCTTTGGGGCATACACACTTCCCCCCGCCGAACGCCCCCACTCCGCCACACCCACCGACGGCAGCCCAACCGCCCCGCAGCTACTCGTCGCACAGGGTCTGGGTCTGGGCCGTTGTCTGAGTGTCTCTGTTCACATTTATGGCACTCATTTCGCCTTCTAAAAGATACATTCTGTGCGCCATTTGTGTCATGTGTAGAGCTGCATCTGTTTTGTTAGATTTTGTGTTGTCTGTCTTGCAGATACTCTACGAAATAGAGAACCATGACTTTGCCTTAGCGTTTTGTATTCAGCTGATTTATTGAGAGAATTTAAATTTAAAACATTCGTATATTGTAAGAGCATTTAATTTTCAATATTCCTAAAGAAATCACAAAACTCTTAAAAACACTTCTTTTTTTGTTCTTAAAAAAATGATGGTATACGGTTTTTAATGTAAAGTTGAATACTTGAGTCTTATATTCGGATTTTCGGAGATAAAAAAAAATAAAAACTATTTGCCTTACACGGGTTTTAATAACGATTTTACATTAAGATTTCATTAAGTTAAATTAACTTGATCCGAGTGTAATTAGTTGTAATGTAGCGGCTCTTAATACTTTGTGTTTGTACTTAACATATTTTGTGGATAACTAAATGATTAAATAAAAATAAATATTGAAGAGTATTTCTGCTTCGGTTCTCACTATTTGAATATTTGTAACTTTGTTTTTTTTTCTGTGTGTTTTTAAATAAGCAATAAAGATTTTTGTGGCCTGTTGTTGGCCTTGTGTGTGTGTGTGTTACACTTCCAGTACAATTTTTATTATTCTTTTGCTTTTTTAATTTTTTATTGCCCGTTTTGAGGAAGCTTTTAAACATTTGTCAAAATTTCTGGATTTACGATCGACATCATCATCAACAGATGCAGCCGCCGCAGCGGCTTCCACTGCCCCAAACAGTTGCGTCGACAGACTGGCAAGATTTATGTTAATTTGCTGTGATTTATTGAATGGTTTTTATTGGGCTTTTGGGCGGGTTTTATGGCGGCGCCTTAAGTGGACTGTCAGCTGGCCGAAATTCAGCATTCAGCATTCAAATGCAACAAATGCAACATTCGAAATGTCATTCGAGGGGCTGGCATGTTTTGGTTAATTGAAAATGCGTTGCAACTTGGCACAGTTGGATATCCTGAGAGCCTGGGTCCGAGACCAGCCGACAATCCCGACATACGGTTGGGCAGCATACCATGATCAATGTGCGACTGTCATGCAAATTTAAATTTGTCCAAGCCAAAAGCAAAACCGGCACAGCAAACTAAAGACTTTGCCGGCAACGGGACGGGGTCGGGTCGGGCTGGGGCTCGAGCCTGGGATCGTGCCACGCAGACACAGTTGCAGGCTAGACAAGCGGCAAGTTAATTTATGCAACACAACAGCAACAACACAAAGCCCCAATAAAGGCTCAACAACGTCAGCAACAACAGCAGCAACAACAACAACAACAGCAACAACAATTGGAAAATTGTTTATGCGTCTGCGCAGCCGTGGACGTTGCGGCGTTTCGAGGCTGTGGCGCGTTTAGTGTTAAACGCTTGATTAAAATTCTTGTAACTGCAACACTTTTGTGGCATGTGTGTTGTTGCATTGTTGTGCTGTTGTTGTTGTTTGGCTGTTGTCAGGAACAACGGCTCTACGCGGGATCTTTATGGTGCGCATGCTTTTGTTGCGCTGCTTCTTGCAACATGCATCATGTTGTTGTTGTTGCTTGTTGTACCTTGCGGCTATGGCATTGAGGCATGCGTCTTGGCATTGCTTTAGTTGTTTTTGTGTTTCCCGGCTCCATGTTGCTCTTGTTGTTTTAATTGAATTGATTTGCATTTTTCACGCAGGCGTTGCTCATTTGCCTGGTTGTTTGCATTGTCTTCAAGCCAGGGACAGGCACTTTCGGTGCTGCACGGGGATTGAAGACTGGCGAAAGCAGGAAATGCTTTGATTGAGGCAGAGAATTTATGTTCTGCTACGAGCTGCTTGATTGATGATTGCCAAATGAACTAAGCCGGAGTGCACTGCGTATATGTGTCAAATAACTTTCTGCATAGGAGACATATTTCATCTGCATCCAATTAAATCACAACTGCATCGCTAAGTGTTCCATTAAAATTGATCAATATCTGATCGTCTTGTACTTTGTCCCTTCATAAACAGCGCACATATCATTTGTGTTGGCAATCAAAATTTTAATTACAACTTTTATTAAATGCGCATTAACACCCCGAAAATTGTTATTAATTAATATGTAATTGTAATGGACCCACGACATGACAGGCCCACATTTCTTGGCTCGATCGAGTGGCGTAGGGAGGGGTAGGGGCTGGCCTGCCCCACACGTAACACGCAAAGCCGCCGCAGACTTAACAAATTAATATAGTGACCGTCATTGCACGAGAAAACCACATAAATCAATTTCAGAAAAATGCTAAACAATCATAAATAATAATTAAACGTCTACTGTAAAATAGCCGATAGTTATCCCCGCACCACTCGCACTCCTACTCAATCCCACGCACAATGTAATTAAAAACTGGTCGTAATTATTAAAATTTGTGGTGGACAGTGGCCAAACAAATGGCAGATAAATTTCGAAAATTACTGAAAATTTAATTCAATTAAAGAGTGGAAAAGCGCAACTGCATTGGTGCCCCCACTCCGAAAAGCTTCCTATCTCTGTCCGCCTCAATATTTTGTGTTTCCCGAGAAGTATAGCCGGCGGGGAGCTAAGTGTCGTTTGTACGGCTCGTTGGGTCTTTGTAACGCTTCCTGTTCTTTTATCTTGCTGACTCTCTCTTCCCCTCTCATTGACATTTGTAACGGTTTGTTGCGCAAAGGGTAGCAAACGGACGTCAGCTCATATCGCCCAGTTGCATAGCCCAGGACTGTCAACTGAACATCGCCATTCCACATTCCTCGTTCTAGTTCCACTTCCACTTCTAATTGCACATTTGTATGCCTAATCGATCTGTCCGATTCTATTTGTTTCAGCGTCTATCATGGAATTTGTGTGCCGTGTTGTTAGGTTTTTCTTTAATTCCTTTTCCTCTGTTTTTCAACCAGTTGACAGTTCTTTTCACTTGGCTTGGGCCAGGTGTCTATTTGAGCGGGTTACACAAATGAAGCGTGACATTTTTCACATTTTCTTTTTGTTCTTGGCGCGTTTTTTTTATGCTAATCGAGTTGTATGTGTGTGAGGACATTTTCTGTGCCATTGCAAAGCGCTCTTTTAGGAGTGATTTAGGAAAACAATTTGACTTGCTCACGAAATAGAAAGAGTATATTTTGTTCGTCCATTGAAGCTATTGAAGCTAGAGACTTGATACTTGGAATATATGTCAGAGAAAATGTTAAGATTTTTATTTACAGATTAAAATTGAAACATATTTGTACTTGTAAAACTCTCTCTCTCTGATATTTTAAACTTTCATAACTTTGTCAAAATATAACCGATTTTCATGGTTGATGGAATTTGGTCATTAACTGACCTCTAGATTGATTCTTCATTTAAAAAATATGCATTACTACCAATTAAATTTTTTTTAAATTTTTTTGTAAAAAAAAATCATGTGCCACCTATTTGCCCTCATTTAAAATAAAACATTTTTTTTTTTTTTCAAAATTTAGAATTGCAAATTTATATTTTAATCGATTGTGGTTGTCACAGTTAGTATAAAAACCACATTAAAACAGATTCTGAGGGGGTCGAATATATTATAACTACATTATAACCAATATTATAACTGCGAGGGTATATAATCTTCCCCTTAAAAATAGCTTTTATTTCTGAATAAATTAAACTCTTTCTTACTTCGCTAAATTGTATTCTTTGTTAAAGTTCCCCACATAGACTCATGATGCTGGAGCTAAAACTATGATATGTGTTCTACATATTTCCACATAGTCAAGATATTTTTTTTGGCTATGCCAGTCAATTAGTGTTCAAAGTGTACTTTCGAATTTGCGACAAGCCAAATACTTTGCAAACTAATCCGCCAAAATAAACTCAAAAAGCCCACATTATAGTTACATGATTTAAGCCTTTAAAACTGTCATAAGCGGCATGCAAAATGTTGGCAATCAGGCAGCCGAATACCTGAAAACCTAAGCAGCTTACTTTATCAGCAACTTGTAACTAGTGCAGAGAGAGGGTATTCGTGGTAAAAGTTGCTTTGGGCCTGGGCGAATGCGTGGATTGCGTGTGCCGAGCGGCAGCGACAAACGCTGTTCATGTAGCTCCAAAGTCGAACATGTATTCAGAAATAGTATTCGTTTATTCGAAGCTGCCCACATGCAAGTGTGCAACAGTTTGTGGCACGCAATTAAAATCTTCATTAGCCGCGTTTAATTTCCACTTTTGATTAAAAATAATAAAACTGAAGGGAAGCGAGAAAACAAGAAAACAAGAAAAACAGAGAAATAAGAATAAATACAACTTGTGACATGTGTCGTCGACTTATCTCCATCGCCGCCAGCGCAGCGGCAGCTCAGCAGCAAGTGGCAGAGGCAGGACTCTCAGCTGCGGTGTCCGAAACAAAGTCCGAGTTGGACACCTCAGGCCTGGGGGACACTCTGCCTGATTAGCGTTGGCCGTTCGATTCGCTGCATTCGGCTCGATAAGGAGCTATCAATGCGAGCCTAAGTGACAGTTGACTTGTTTATCAATTGACAGCTTTTGCTGCGGCTAAATGGCAGTCGTAGAGGCAGTTTTACACACACACACACACTCACATAAGCCACAACACACAAGCACACGCAGACACAGATACAGACTACAGTCAGAGATTTACGCTGCAAAAAGTAACTGTTAATAAGCTTGTTGCTGTGGCCTGTGAAAATGTTGCTTTTAATTAAAAGTTGTTGCCGCTTTTGCAATTGTGCGTTCCCCCCCGCAATCTGACATTTGCGGTGGGTGGAGGGGGGGAAACTGTCGGGTCTGTTTGTACATTTGTAGCCCATAGTATTTATACTTGTATTTTAAAGCCCGATCCTGTCAAGATAAAGAAGCCAACAGGCAGCCCCAGCGCATGTTTAACAACCCGAGTATGCAATTGGCAGAGGCATAAGACATCGCAACCCAGCACACCCAACACACAGGAATACGCATACTCTTTTTTTGAAGCATGAAATCTTAATTTTTACCAGATACTTATATGAATGGTGTGTTAAAGAAATATATTTTAAGATATTTAAAATGAAGATCTGGCAATATATCAAATAAGTTATCCAATGGCTTTTAAATTGAGAACGTTAATAAATTAATACACTTTATTCAATATTTTGTACATACATTAACCTTTTTTTAAATACATTTTTTTCTTTTTTTATTAAATTTTATTATTATTGACCTCAATTACTAAAAAAATATAAATATTTTTCAGAATATGTATTGTCGAAAAGTTCGTATATTGGTTTACCTAAAAGTCTTTATCTGTTGCCCACTTACCATCCACTTGAATGTTTTTATCATCCTTCATAAACTCGCATGTGGCATCTCTAAATAAGACCACATAACTTGATTCGCAAACTTTTGCTCCCTTGGCAAGTTTATTACTTTTCTGCAATTAAGCAATATTTCTAAGTCAAGTGCAAAACTCATTGCGGTGGTCCCTGTGGCAGCTGGGATTAGGATTCCACTTGCAGTTCTTGCATTGTTTTTGTGCTTTGTTGTTGAGCTCTTAAAGTTTTGTTGGCTGACCGCACTGCAGAGGCTTTTTCAGGATTTGTGAGTCTGGAGTCTGGAGCTGCTGCTCATTAGACAGCTCGTTTAGCTGCGGTGGCCCACCCTAATGAGCTGGCCAAGCCGCAGTCGCATACAAATCTCACAGATGGCTGCTCCACTTACGAACAACATCCATTTCCATAAATATCAATTAAGAGAGAAATATCAAAAGTGACAGAAACACGCGGCTCTGAGTCTCCGCCAGCTACCGGCAACCGGCGGCTACCTGTGGGGCAGCCTACGCATTGGTCTCATCGTCGTTTATATAATTGGACAATTTAGGTGCCAGCCCGTTGCATTTTTGTGCCCTCGCTCAGTGCAAGCCGTGCAGCTCATTAAACGAAAATAAAAATGTTGAAGTCCGAGGTCTATCAAACCTACCGGAAAGTTTCGAGTTCCAGTTTTGGTGTTGAAGCGTAACAGCGTTGTGTTGTGGGCGTGTCAACACAATTGAAGCCATGTCAGGGTTCAATGGGTTCCACCAACAGTTCACTGGATTTATGGAACATTCACTTCTGTTTGCGCTCGCTCTTCAAATTCAATTAGTATACACCCCCAACTAACTACGACAAAACTTTTCCAACTTGGCCCAGCCCAACATTCCGTTATCCAATAAGAGGCTTAGCAGGAAAATTATTATTAAACTGCTTTCACTAATTTACAGGCTAGCGTCTCATTACGACTGGCAGACAGACAGACAGACGAAGAACAGACTCCCAAGAAAAACATAACATTTTCAGAGCTCTATTTGGCAACACTAAGCGTCCACTAAGCGTCAATATTTCATGCTAAGCCTATTAGAGATTATTGTGCCAGCTTACAAAGGCCTAAATGACAAGTGGGAACTGCCAACGCGTAGTGGGGCCAGACTGGGAACATTCTGGGTCTTATTAAGCGTTTCATTTGCATAATATGGGACACAAAAAGAAGTTAAATAGAATATATCAAAATTCCAGATTTTCAATATTTTCAATCGTCAAAGTTTTTTCGGGATACCCGATGGAATTTGGCATGAAAATCGAATAGCAAAAATATGTAAAAATCGTTTTTGGTTTTACTTTTGTAGAACGAATATCGGATTAGTCTTAATCTTTCGCAAAAGATCGGAATACTTAGCTGACATGTAAACTCACGAGATTCAAGTCTAACAAAAGAGCACAAACCGAATATAAACTTTTCACTTTGTGAGCGAGCATTTTAAGATTTAAAAAATTATAAAACTAATAATAGTAATAATATTATTATATAATAACTACAATATTAATTTCTAATTATCCTGGAAGACCTCTAACTTAAGCTTAAAGCTTAGACAAGCCGTCAATCGATATCTACAATGCAGTGCAAACAAAAATCAAAATTTTCTTGGGAAAGCTATGAAAATTTTAGCTTAAGCTGAGAGGCCACCCAAAGCACACGAGCTATGAACATTTTCCGGCTCATACTAACGTGAAAAGTGGTCGTTAGCCGGCGGCAAGCAAAACATTTACACTTTATAATGCAAACATTTCATGAATTCATATGCGCATCAGTGTGGAAAATTGTTGGCAAAATGAGAAACTGGCATTTTGGTCGCTCGAGTCGGCAGGTAAATGAAAAGAAAACTGGTCAGGTGTGCAAAGAAATGATGCAAAAAAAGGCATGATTAACAGCGGAAACAGAAACTAAACTGGATTTATATGTAGGTTAAATCTCTAGTCTCCAGCTTTCCGGCCGAGTCTGGTCGGACTCCAGCCGCTGTTTGGAGCTGCAGTAGCTACTTCATGGTCAACAAGATGAGATGGCAGCTCATCTGCTTCGTGGCACTAAAGAGCCTCCAATTGTGCTGTTCGAATGGGCCAGTTCCGCATCCTGCGCTTCGTGAGAGAGTGGAACGTGGCAGCTTTCTTCAGTGGCTGGCAACGATTTTGCTGCCAACCACAGTCAACCCAAAGCCCACTCCAGCTGCCACAACCACAATAGGCAGCCACGTGGAGGAATCTGCAACCAAACCAACTCCGATCGAGAGGGAATGCGACAGCTGCCGCTGCGGACTGACTAACACCGGGCGGAAGATCGTTGGTGGCCAGGAGACGCGTCGTCATCAGTATCCCTGGATGGCTGTGGTGCTGGTGTTTGGGCATTTCTACTGCGCCGGATCGCTGATCAATGATCTGTACGTGCTGACAGCGGGCCATTGTATTGAGGGTGTTCCGCCCGAGCTGATCAGTGTGCGATTTCTGGAGCACAATCGCAGTGACAGCGATCCTCTGGTGCTGCAACGTCGCGCCGTGCGTGTGAAGGTCCACGAGCTGTATAATCCTCGCAGTTTCGACAATGATATCGGCCTGATCAAGCTGGATCAGCCGGTGAGCTTTGAGGGACCCTTGCGACCCGTTTGTTTGGCAACGGCCGGTTCCAGCTTCGAGGGGGACGTGGGCGTTGTTACGGGCTGGGGTGCAAAGCGCGAGGGAGGATTTGCCACGCAAATATTACAGGTGATTTGTATGCTATTCTTAAACTAACCTCAAACCTAACATTTATCTTTTCTAATATATCCTTTTCTTTGTATTGCTCGAAATCTATATTACAACAGAGTTTTAACTCTATTAGATTGATAATACGCTTGAATTTATCTTTCTCGCTCGTTTTTTGCTGCTCTTTCTCTGTGTCTATGGGGTTTATCTTCAAAATGACACAGGGAAAGCCCCGATTTTATTTCATTCTCTATTGGTGAAAGACACTCCATCTATCTCTCTATCTCTCTCTCTCTCTCTCTCTCTCTCTCTCTCTCTCTCTCTTTTTCCACTTCTCTTAAGTAAGGATCCTGTTTCCTATATGTGTTCGTGCCTTGATCCTTGATGCCTTTACCCCGTCCTAGTCCGATTAGTTAACCCCATCTTCTTCCAAACTCGACAGGAAGTTAATGTGCTCATCCTTAGCCAATCCGAGTGTCGGCTAAGCTCCAGTTACAGCCCCGCCTTGATCACCGACAATATGCTCTGCGCCGGCTACTTGGGCGAGGGCTCCAAGGACGCCTGCAGCGGGGACAGCGGCGGTCCGCTGCATGTGCTCTTTGACGAGGAGCCGGGCCAGTATCAGCTGGTTGGCATTGTCTCCTGGGGTGCAGGATGTGCGCGACCCGACTCGCCGGGAGTTTACACACGCGTCGATCAATATCTGCGCTGGATTGAAGAGAACACAACTCATGCCTGCTTGTGCATGTCGTATCCCGAGGAGGATTACCAGTTCAGCTAATTGCAGTTTGTAGCCACGTGCTGTCCAAGGCAGCTGCTCATCTGTCCAACTTTGACTGCAACAATGCAGCGGCCCAGAGGCAAGCAAACTTTTGGCGTGGCATTTGAAAATATGTATTAGTAAATTTCGCATAAACTACTTTGACTCACTTTGCGTGCCATTCATTTCCCAGCAGAGGACTCGCAGTCGCACTCGCACTCGTACTCACATTTAGAGCAACACAAGATATCCATAACCGTATCCGTAGACGTAGACGTAACTGCAACCGTATCCATTTGCAAATAAAAAAGCAATTTGAAAGTGGGTTAGCAAGCATTCTACTTGGAGGTGAAGCATTGCCGTCTCCATAACCCTTCCCGTAGCCAACTCTTTCGCAAAGTTTGTCTGGAAAACGGGGCCAGGGACGTGCCGCAGGACCTGGTCCAGGACGAGGCTATAGCCATCTCGCTCGTTCTCGTATAAATATCCCAATTTGGTGCATTTCAACTGCCGCCGCATGCGAAATATTTTGTGCAATTGAGTTTGTTATGCATTTTGCATTTGCGCAATCATAAAAACCGAAAATCCAAAAACCACAGGCAAGGACACGCACACGAATGCGGACACTCGCAGGAGCAAGTTTCTCACTCTAGATAAATTGCCTGAAAAATTTTGTGGCAAGTGAGCTTTTAAAGTTGCAATGCAATGCGATAAGCATAACTTTCCGTTATTGCCAACAAATTATTTACTTTGCATGAAGAATGGATATTCCCCGTGAGTTTTGATTGGCTCTAATGGAGAGCTATGATGCTGAAAGAGATAGTTTGAACAAATGCGAGAGAAAATAAGTCGAAATGAAGGAGTGGCAATTTAAGGCTTATAATTACTATACAACAGGCTTTGTGGATTTTAATCAGAAGTTAAGTCTTTTACGTTTTCACATAGGATTTGGAAAGTTCCTGTATTTACATGCTTTTTCTTTTCATTTTGATTTTTATCAAAGAGGCAAAGAGGAAATTTATAATCAACTTAATATATTGGTACAAGAAAACGAATAAAATAAAATATTATATAAATTAATAATAGTAGCAAAGTAATTGTAGCTTTCATACAGTACCATTTCGTAACTGAGATTGCTCCAATCGCACTAGTTTTAAATTTAGTACTTCATTCAGAAGAGTTATGAATGAGATCTCTTAATTTTAAATAAAGTGCACGCTCTCCATTCCCTGTTCCCATGTTATGCACTTTAATTTCTGTGACGCCTTCCCATCACACCAGAGACAAATTTGCCAAATATTGAAAACACGCCTTAGTCTGGTATAACAAAATATGCAAATAGTTTTACAATCGTCGTGGACCATTAAAAATGTTTACGACTTCATATTAAAACTACACAAACTGTAAACCGTAAAGAAATGCATTTATACTTTGCCAATAAATTTGTCTTACTTTTTTCCCTGCTTCGGTTTTCGGGGCCAGGGCACATACTCGTAAAGATTTCCTACTCAAAGCCATAAAGCAGTCTCGAAGACTTGTCTTAAACTTAAAGTACTGCCGGCCTGCATGGATTTCCAGCTAAACGACAAATAACTTGGCATTTAATAACTCTACGGGTCTGCCTTTAGCGCTGTCTCTCTCTCTCTCTCTCTACCTCGCTTTGTCTCTCCAATTCGCGGTTCTGCAGTCGCTTCATTATTATGCGACGAGTCGACTTCATTTCGAGTTAAGAGGTTTCATAATTTAAAACTGCGCTTTGTCGCAAAACGAATTTATGCTCTGAAATTAAAGCTGAGGTTGGGAATCCAAATGAATATGTGCGACGGAGACAGAGAAAGGCAAGAGACAAATGAGAGAGCAAATAAAGCGCTGAAACTGGGCTTGTGTTCTGTTTGGAAAACACGAACTAGAAGGAACTGAAGAATCTTAGATAAATTCTGGTATTCAAGATTATATAAATATAATTCAATATTTAAGTGTCCATAAAGTATATGTCCTATCATGAGTCTGGGGCATTAACTCACACTATTCTATACCAGACGTCTAGCATTAAGTTTAATAATCGTGTGTCATGTTCATAATTGGAGTCTCCAATGATGCCCAATGATTTCACTGAAAACAGCCGTCACATTTTCTGGGAAGGCAAACATGACACATCTCATTATGATGTGACTCCCAAAAGATGGAGTCTCCTTTTTGGCCACAAGCATTTGCATGTGCCACAGGCCCGACCCTGTCCCCCTCTTGTTGCTGTTGTTGTTGTTGTCGCTGTGTGTGTGTGTCGCTGTCAGAGCATTTTGTTTATGATTTTGTAGCTGTCATAAAGTTATTAAAAGTATGTGACATTTTTATGACATTATGACGTCTCGACTCAAAGCCAACAAGCGATTCCCAGAGTCGCGGTGTCCCGAAAAAATAAATGCCACTTGCTTTTGTTTTCATTGGGCTTTGCAGTTCCGAGGGCCGCTGGAACAAGCCGTGAAATATGATATCAAATAAAAAGCAAATTAAAGACGATAAAAATCGTGTCTCGCCTCATGCTGAGTTCAAAAACGTTTTCTCTTTTATTTTTTGCGAAATCGAAACCACAAGCGACTAAAGGCGACCTGTCTTTGGGGCTTTTTTAAATTGGCCTCGGATTGAATCCGGTCGGTTCGGTAGTTCTTGCTGTTGTTGTTGTTGTTGTTGTTGTTGTAATTCGCCTTGTTATTTGGTGGCTCATAAAACTTGTAAACATCGCACTGATTGTGCCCCCGGTCGAATTCCCCTCTTGTCCCTCCCCCTCCCCCTCTTCACTCTCCACCTCCTGCACGCTGCTCGTCGTTGTGGGCGTTAAATGCAAAGATATTTTTTCGGTCAGATAATATTACAGTTTCAGTTTTGATGGCCCGTCTTAGCGTGTGTCGTGATGAGGCGGAGGCGTGTGAGATCTGATAAGCTGATAAGCGTTTTACTGACCAAAGCCATTTTCATTGAAGTCGCATTAGGATTCCGAAATAAAGGCCAGTCTGCCCTCAATTATGTGCAGATACATATTTCTATTTAAATATACTACTTAAGGTATTAAAAAAAGTTTATTCCATTTATTGATTTACTTATGCTTTAATATTAGTACAAAATTTCAATCAGCTTATAATCGCTCGTTTATTCCGAAAACATCACAGTAACGATCCATTAAATATGAATGAATAAATATAATTTAAGACTTACTTTAGATCAACTTGAAACTGCGAAAGTTCGGAGCTTACTCTGATTTTCATTATTCGTGTGGGTGTTTGCGTTTATTTTGGAATGCTTTCTGAGTGCACTTGGGTATCACAACTGTTCATTATCACAAAGAGAAGTTATTACTAACATAATAACATGTCACGAGTTCAAAATATATCTCTAAATGCTAATTTTCCTAACTAATAACTAAACGTTAAATGTTAAGCTTGTTTTATTCTTTATCCTAACTGTTTAGGTTAAACATTTTAAGTGAGTTTTGTTTCAATTTGTTTCTTATTCTTATATTTATAAAACTTTCCATTGGCTTGTGAAACTTGTGAGTCCTCAGCGCGACCGCTTCGATTTGGAGTTGCGCAGATCGTAGCGACGCCGCTTGGAGACGCTCCTTGGAGCTGTCTGGCTTTTGAGATTCTTGTCGGCATCGTTGGTGCTGCAGTTGACATTGTCATCATCATCAGTGTCCTTTGCGTTGGTCTGCGGCTCGTCCTTTATGTACGCGGCAGCTGCGGCAGCCGCCTGCAGAAGGTCCTCGCCATTGTCATCCGGATGGGCGTCGGGCTCCAAATCTGTTTCCGTAATTGCACATTTTCTTACCAGCTTCTTTCTCTTGATCTTTGGCTTGAGCGGCGTTAGCTCTTTCTTTTCCAGGTCCTCCTCCCCGTCGGGGCCAACGCCGCATAGCTCCTGCATGACCTGCTCGAGCTCGATATCCTCGGGTTGCGGATTGAAGTTGTCGCCCAGCTGCGAAGCGTCGATTTTCCCCGCAGCGGCTAACGCAGTCGCCTCGTGGTTGTCCTGGTCGACAATATCATCCTCATCCTCCGAGTACATGATGCCAATGGGCAGGTTCTGCTGGAATGCGTTCACCTTGCTGGCATCCACCACGATGTCCTTGTAGCCGCTGGTCCTGGCGCCATAGCGTGGCAAGTATTCCGCAAAGAACTCGTTGATCAACGGCGGCTCCACCCGCCCGTAGAATCCAGCATAATCGGGCACGTGGCTGGTCTCAAAGTGCAGCACGGAATCCCGCGGATTCATGTGCTTGGAGGCCAGCGCCGGCGCCAGCGACGACTGCATCGACTGTCGACTGCTGCTGATGCGTCCACGTCGTGGCAGGAGCTGCTCCGCGTTCGGTTCCCGCTCCTGGAGCAGTCGCACGTCGTTGTGGTAGCTCAGCAGGGTCTGGAAGCGGCAGCGGGCCAGCTGCAAACGCGAGTAGGACATCTGTGGCATGGAGCACAGATCCTTGCGCGTGTTCAGCTCGGCGGCACCTCTGGACAAACACGCATGGCCGGGTTTCAGCGACACCAGCTGCTCGAACTGCTCGAACTGCGGCGTGGGCATGAGCAGCAGCTGCTCCGGCTGGCCGGGCTTAAAGTTCGCATGCTGATAGAACAGCTGAGGCCCGCCGTCCTCGAGCGTCGAGTCCTTCAACACCCGCTCGAAGCCCACGCTGAGGATCTGGTGCGTGAACTGCAATAGGCTGCGGCTGCGAAACATGCACTGGGCGCCAACCAGATGCTCCTGCAGTCCGATGTAGTCCAACTGCAGCTGCTGTCCGTCGGCCGACCAGTTGACAAACGTCACCTGCTCGCTGCTGGTCGCCAGGTGCAGCTTGTGGATGAAGTTGAACTTGAGCAGCGAGTCCTGTTGCAGCTTCAGCTCTGCTTCGTGCCCATGCACAACCAGCACTTCACTGGGAGCTGTCAATTCGCTCTGCTGTGGCATCAGCTCCGGCTCCGGCTCCAGCTCCGGCTGCTGCTCCGGCTGCTGCTCCGGCTCCTGTTCCTGCTCAGGCTGTTCCTCAACGGACGCATTGTCGTTGTCCCCGTCGTTGCTCACGCTGCCTATTTTGTGGGGCACCTCGTCCAGCGATTTGAGGAACTGCAGAAACTCCAACTGCACGGTGTTGCTCGCGACGCTGGGCTCCACAGATTTCACCTGCTGGCCATCCGCTTGCTTATCTAGCACCCTAACTGGACTGTCGCATTCTCGACGTTTACTTTTACTCGTCGACATTTTTTTTTTTGGTTTGCTAATTCTAACGACTAAATCACTAAGGTTTTTTTTCGGACTAAACGCACACTTGTCCGGGACGAATGTACATGTCTGGGCCCCCCAAAATTCAACCTGTCAACCCGACACAGTGTTAGCAAATGCCGCACACTGGCGTCAATTGCAAGGGCTGCAAGACTTTCCGATTGAATGGACAATCGATGTGTTTCTACTTTTAAAATTTCACCAAAAAATATATTTTAAAAAATATAAACATATTTATTCAAAAGGTATCGAATTAGGCAGTCAGCGGAAGGAGCAGGTAAGCATCGAAATTATCTGAGAAAGCTTAAATTCAAAATGTTGGAAAACTGAGAATGCTCGAATGTAGATGATCACATTGCTATTAGTTATTTTATTAGTGAGAGCCCATTGATTTTTGCTGTTTTCTTTTTAGTATCTCATTTAACATTATATGAGAATATATTTGTATACATTGCGACTATATTCCGTTCCTTTTATGACAAATCAACTGTATTACGATTTGACGAAGTTGCCCTTTCGACCGCCATGTCCCCATGACGTCAATAAAAACAAATGTGAACTAAGAAAGAAAAATTAAAAAGAAAATATATAAAACAGAAAAGAACAGAAGTACATCGGATGACGAATATAAAATACTCTATCCGACATACAAAAACATACAATAAAAAAAATTTAATTTAAGAAAAAATTGAATATTTCAAAATTGTTTGTATTTAATATTGTTGGAAAATGGTGAAAGCTTTAAAAAAACTGTTCACTGCAACTTTATGGTTGGTATTTAAGCAACCTTCAACTAATTTTAAAAAATAAATGAAAATTTTTGAGGTAGTTTGGAAGAGCTTTAATTGAAATATGGAGAAAAGAAACACAAAACTAGGAAATATCTGTTAGTCAATATAAAATAGGGTGAACGAGTTGACATAAAAACTGAACAACAAGAAGACATCTCTCAATAAATTAAGTAGATCCTTTCTATCAAGAATCTTAATGAACCGATAGATAAAATATATTAAATAATGGACTCTATATTGGATCAAAAACCGTATCGTACCGCAATTCGTAAAAAAATTATAATACCCTTGGCTAGCGTATTGAAATAAAAGACAGTATTATAAAGAACCAAACACATTTCATTCCATTTGAATGCATTTTATGTATTGCTTGCAATAAATCTATTGTTATTCACGGGCACCCTTTTCACCCGCGTCGCGACGGCACGCACTCGGTTGGCGGCAAATTTCAAAAGGGATTGCAGTGGGGGACTTCCCCAAAAAGGATACACCCGCAATATCAATAATAACAGCGACGGGCAGCAACAAAAAAGCCGCCAACATTTGACACTCCCCCTACTGTTTGTTGTTGCTGCGGTTATTGTTGCTGTTGTTGTTGTTGGGTATTCGACAGTCCAAAGCACGTAGCCAATCAGCGGACGGGTGGAGGCAACAGTAGCTTTAAATTGACATTTACATGAATATTTAATATACATCCTTTAATCATGAGGCGTTCGCTGTGTTTGCCGGGTAAATAACCAAGTTTCATGTTGGTTCATTGGCTGAATAAATGGATGGCCATGGACATCGACATGGACACATACATGCCCACGGACATGGCCATGGACATCGACATGGGCCGGTACATGTTTGACGATGTGCATGTTTTGGGTTAATTTTTTTTTTGTTGGTCGCCTACATTTGGTGCACATCTAAACTCAACTTAACTCACACTTTAAACAATTGTTTATTTTAACTGTCAAATACAAATAAAATCAAATGAGGCAAAAAATTTCATGAAAACGAGGTTTTTTCAATGCCAATAATCTAGAAAATTTGTTATTTAAAAAAAAATTAGGAAAACTAAAGCTTTGTTTCCAATTAACCAGAAAGTAAACAATTTAATTAATTAACTTTTGTTGGGGTAAAAGGTATGAGGCATATTTGATAGAAGGAAGTGGTGGCTAAATTCTGCTTGGATAATATTATAATATGTTAAATATTTGTCCTGAAATTAATTTCAATATTAAATAGTATTTAATCATTTATCTTAATTGAAAAAAACTATTTAAAAAAAGAAAAGCTTTGAACTGATGGATACTTATTGCTTGATTTCTTTTTATTTTTGAGCATAGGGTAAAAACAATTATATAATGTTGTAACATTTACTTTTTAACGGAAATTCCTTGGTTAATTTTCCTTAATTTTTGCCTTTATACAATCATACTATTATATTCCATATACGCTATATACTTACTTTTATTGGGTTACTTTGAGATCATTTAGTATCGTTATGATTTGATGAATTTTATGGCTTCCTCTTGATGTCTGTGCCAACTTTATGACCACGTTATGAAGTTCTGCTTTTATTTGAACTGTAGAGCACAATAAAAGCCACGAACAGAGCGAGTGTGACGAATAAATTTACAAGTCGACAAAAAGTACGACACGCACGTGATTTTCACAATGTTTCCTTTGCTTTTTCCCTTGATTTTCATTTTCGTTCATTTTTTCACATGGCGGAAACGAACAAAGTTTTTATGATGTGACCATGTGACGCGTCCGAGTCCGAGCTAAAATTCAGTTTCATTTTCAGTTTCACTTGTGGCTTAGTTTATGTATACGTTTTTTATGTTTTTAATGTCAAAATGGGATTTGTTGAAACTTTTCTGTGTGGAAAACCCAATTTTTGAAATCTTAATCATAAATGTGTGGTAACTGACCCCACGCAGCTTCGGTTTAATTTGTGCGTGGTGTTTAAATTGGGTAGAACAGCTAAATATATTTTTTTTTCAATTTAATTTTAAGAGAGCTCTGAAAACTGAAACCCAAGAAGAATCCTTTATCGTCGGGATGCCAATGATTAGCACAAACAGATAACTGGTTTTACGACCGATTGTTTTTTATGAGAGTAATATTCCAGTTCAGTCCATGCATTTATTTCCTGCTCAAGTTTAGGCTGCTGCTTTTGGTAGTTGACATGGACAATAAAGTATTCATATTTTAATATTTTACTTTAAAAATCACATTTTAATTGACCTGGCGCTTGATAAAAGCAGATGTGCTGAAAACAACTTCTTAAATTTGTATTTCTTAACAAATTACTTTTTTTCTTCCTTTTTGTACCGTAAGTGAAATGTCGTGAGCCATTTGTCTCTTATTAGCATTATCATAACCTAAAACTGACTATTAATTTAATGTCCCCTGACATTTGCGTTGTGACAGCTGCTGGTCACACAGTTTATGGGTTCTAGCTGTAGTATCTTGATCTCTATCGCAGTTCGCGTCGGTTTCCCGCTTGATAAATTGCCAATATGAATGCCGAGCATTCTGTACGCAGTTTGACTATCTGTCCATAAGCATTTAAAATATGTTTTGAAAAACTCGCTCATGCGTAAAATCTGAAAAATAACCAGCTGGCGCTTGGCGCAGCAAATATTGTATACTCTGTAAAATTAAATAGAATAAAATATAAGAATGAAAAAATTAAATAAATATTTATACAGAATAATAAAAAATTAAATTTACCCTGAATAAATTTGTATGTATTATATGCATGCCTTAATTAAGCTTTATCAACGTCAAAAAGAATTTTGTAATGAGACTTTTTGCTAATAATTGAGGCTATTTATATATGTTTGTATATTCAACCCTATCAGCAACATGTTTTGAAGTACCGATAAATGTTTTATTCTACAAAACAGGCTTGAATTTGCTCTTTACAAACATTATTCCTCCGTTATCATGCCCAAATCCAAGCTACATAAAACTGAAAATGCCGCGACAAAAAAATACAAAAAATAAATAAAACCTCGAAGGCGCCGCCGTTGCGTTTTAATGCGTGTCAAGTGGTCGTACATTATGGGTTTTATGGTTTATGGGCGCTACTTATATGGCCTGGTACAGACATGTGCTTGCCTCTCGCTCCTTGTCTCTCTCTCCCTCTCTCTCTCTGAGTGATTTTAGGAGGTTAACTTGCATATTTTCAAATGTTTTCGTTTTGAATGCAATAAAAATAAGAGACGGGGTCTTTGTTTCCCTCGACCTCGGCTCTCCCCTCTCCCCTCTCCCACCCCTCACCGGTTGACAGCTGTCAAATTGCTTTCCTATAAACTTCCGCTTGAGCACAAAGTCCGGCTAAACTGTCAATTGCATTTTTATGAGCTTCTTTCGACTTCTGATTTGTTCTTTTTCATAAGTATATTTGTGAATAACGTATGAGTCAGTCAAGAAACTGGAACTTTAAGCAGTCTTTGATGACTCACAGCGGTACGGGAACAATGTCATAAAACAATCCATCAATCACTTGTCTCTCGCAAGGCCAAGACCAGACATTAAAAAAGTTTCTTCAACTAATTAGAATAAATGGATAACTTTCATTTTGTAACTACGGCTTAAAGGCAATTCATATAAAAGATTGGACAATGAGCGATAAATATCATTGATTGTTTACTAAGGAATCATTTTTCAAAAATCATTTAAATGTCGTATATATCTTTATGTTGTGTTGATCGATAACACTTTCTTGGGAAATGATAATTTATTAGTTATAAAAAGAATTTGGCGGAATTGGCAAAAATTATTACATATTTATGGTTGAATTGGAAGCTAAATTAGGTGGTATTAAGCACCCAAATGGACATAATATTTTAGATAATAATATTATTCATGAAAGATATTAAAAAAAGTTCTGAAAAAAAAATGTAAATAATATAACAAAATGAATTGTTAACAATTAATTAGATTGTGCATTAATTTCATTCTAATTTAAATATAGTAATTAAATAATTAACAAAAACAAATTGTAAGGAAGTAAAGTGTATTGATCGTAATATAATATGTATTTATTTTAAACTATTTTCGAATACATAAAGGGATTAAAATTCCCATGTGTTGGCATAAACAACCAAAATTAATGGGTACAATCCTAAGCTGTCAATGAAGCGTATTGTCTACATTTATCTAGCATCTGTTCCTGGGACCATTTTAAACCTTTACCCAAGTTAAATCTGACTAATTGCACGCCTAATGCCCAAACGCAGTTCCCTTCAAAACAGACCAAAGTAGAACTGCTTACATGCTTCGTAACTTGATATTTTTCTTTTTACACATTTTATGTGTAAATGTGTTACCCCAAAAGAACTCGACATTTGGTATCACTTTCGCTGCATGCTCCCTCCCCGCACCCTTCGCTTGGTGAATTCGGAGTGAAAAGTATTTGAAAAGCATTTTCCTGCTACGCTTTTGCCTAATGAAGCGTAAAAACTCCCGGTTCGTTGTTGCAGATAATTAACGCAACTCCGTTTCAATAGCCAAGGATCTCATTAACCCTTGACATTTGTCACATGCACACAACACCAGACACCAGAAAATACAAGGAACAAGAAGTCGAAGAAGAAAGGAGTCCCAGTTGCAGGCCCCGTTCGAGTCCTATTCTCGAGTCGGTGGCTGTTGTTGTTGTTGTAGTTGTTGTTGTTGTTGTTGTTGTTGGGGACAAGTCAATCTACGTGATGCGGCGTCCTTTTTGCTGCATGCCTCATCGACTTGGGCAACGGCATTGTTGAAACAGATGTCAAATTGTTGAAAATATCCTTCTCTTCTCCAGCTCTTGCCCTTGCTGTGCTTTCCTTTTCTACTTCAACTTCTACTTCAACTTCTATTTTTATTTATTTTTCTATGTATGTTTGTTCTGCAGTTCGCTCGCCGCTTGTTTTCTTTTGTTTTGGTTCATTGCCTTTGCGGTTTCGAATTTCTGTGAAATATTCCGTCGCGCCCAACGCAGACCCAACTCATATCCAACAGTCAAGCTTGGAATGCATCTCTATTTCGGGCCATATCGATTGGAAGTGAGAGCAAACGAGCTGGGCAAGTGCATTGCGAATCAAATGGGGAAAACCGATATGCTCTAAATATATGTGTTTTGAGCGAATTGAGTCCCTCTGGCAGGAAACGCGTCCATTAAACAATATCCCACATATTATCGATTGTGCATATATGGATATAAAATGATAGATAATACTCGTAGAATTGTTTCATAGCCAACTTGTCAAATCAACTGACTTGGCCACAATTGTTTGACTGTTGGTAAGCACCTTGGGTTCAGTTTCAGTTTCAGCTTCAGCTTCAGTCACGAGTTCAGCTCGTTTCAGTGCGAAAATCATTTGCGATGAATAATACAACTTCATCAGCGGATTCGGGTTGAGTTGGTTGGTTCCCCCGAAACGTTGGCTGCACTGCCCCCAAAGCATTTGCTGTGCCAGCCTCCAGTTGCCTTCAAGCGTGCATAAGTGAAATGTGCGCAAGATGCTTGTCGCAAACACAGAGACAGACACAGATACATACTACAGCACACATGCAGATACAGATACAGATACAGATACATTGAAGTCAGCAACGAGCAGCACGCAAAAGGTAATTAATCATCGTCATGGGGCGTGTGCACGATTCGCTTAACGTGCGCCGCTGGCGGTGGCTTCAGCGTGGAACTGGAACTGGCTGAGACTCGGAGGGGGACGGGGGACGGGGGAGGGCCAGTGCGAGCCTACGATATAGGATTGGGTGGGGGGCACCAACTGCCGTCGCTTGTCGGTGGCTGCTTCGGGATCGCCGCGGCAGACATTTGTGGCATATTACTCAAGGCAGATATATTTCCATATTTCCATATGGTCTACGCCGTCGCTGCTTGTCTTGGCAGGGGCGGGCGCTCGGCTGGGGCGTGGCAATAATCATAACGAGCCAAATTAATGCGTTTCTTTCTACATGGAGCAGAATTCCCGTGCAGTTGGTGACACATTTGCTGATTTTGCAAAAGTCGCCGAACAGGGAGGCTATCCAAACTGACAATGCAGATGGAGTATACCCTGTAATTGTGTTGTCAAGGAAATAGGCGAACATCAGAGGTAAAGTCTTTGTTTAGACTGGGATTGTTGATTATTCACTTAATTATGTATTTTCTTCATCGCTGTCACTTGATTTATGTACAGGGTATGCTTGGGTCGTTCAATTGAAATAGTTGCAATTCCATTATGTATTATCTGTGCGCCTAAATGTTTCTAATATTTTGGTCCCTTACACTGAAGTTTGCTTTGGGCCAGGCAAATTTTCTTTTAATTGATTGTGCGGCTGATTTCAACGATTCCGCGTGCCATTTGGCCTGGTCAACGGGGCGTGGCATTGGGGCGGGGGTCTTAGGTCTGTTATGCATGGTTATTACCGGCTAATTAGATGCTGAGCTAATTAGCTGTCTAGTTGGCCAATCAGGTAAAAAAAACCCAGCGATGTGGGAAAGTCTTCGAGATGAACTAGAAATATTTTGCTTTTTCACAAAATAAACAAACTCGATATATTTATTTAAATACCAATTAAAATGTCCACTTTAAAGTTGTAACTACCAAAGGAAACTGTTAACAGTTGCTGTTTAAAGAGATGCTACTTTTAGCAGAGACGGCGACAGCGACGACGGCGTCAATTCTCACCCGCGCCCAAACTGACACTCGCCGACAATAAAAACACGTGCTTATCAGACTCACACAAGCACACACACACACAGCCACAAACGAAGCGCGCGCACACACACAGACACCAAACAGACAACAACAGAGAGTTTGTTTGAAATAAACAAATAACAGCTGTTGTCAGTCGCACTTCCAATTCCAGTGAGCGAAGCAGCTGAGAACGAGTTTTGTTGTCTGCCGGCATGCGATGAGTGTTGCCATAAAATGAGAGCAAGCAAAGTTTATAGCAAGTCAAATAAATGCTCTCTTTCGAGGTTTTAGTGCTAGAGTTTTATCAAATAAAATTGATGTGTACAAAAACATATATGTATATTTATATATAAAAATGTAATAATTTTTGTAATAAGTAAACAGGAAAATTTAAAATTCTACAAATCAGTTTATTTATTTACTTTAGACGCTCGTTGAAATTTCTCGCATGCGATTTATATGCTCACACGCTCTCTCGCCACCGCCGAGCCGAAAGGCCAAACGAACCGAAGGCACGCACGAAGCACAACAATTCGTGCAACCGAAGCATCCACACACAGCCACCCACAAACGCACTCACGCTGCGACTCGTGCACACGCATGCCGCTACTTCTGCTTAGTTGACTGCTGGCTCTGGCTCCGACTCTGGTGCTGGTGGTGTCGCTTCCAATTGGAAGGCGCCAGTTGTAAAGCGAAACTCGTCGCGAGCGGTTGTGGTCTGTGCGTCGCCTTGTCGTCGTCGTCGTCGTTAACTAGCATTTTACGTAATTTGAATATTGCGCGTACAACGCGCTCTATGCAAATGCGAAAAACGCGTGTCGAGGCTTTAAGAGTTGTTAACATTAAATCCGCAGAGTCGTAAAACAGCAGCCAAGGAGCGCGTTGCCTGAAAATTGCCACAATAAAAGCCTAATCAAATAATAAATATCCTGCAGCGGCGAAACGCATGCGAACTTATTCGCTGCTTTGAACTCTTGTGACGCGGACTGTGTTGGGCTTTGCCTTCTAATTGGAATTGCATTGATTGAATAGCAGCGTCGCTGACGCTGGCGTTGCCGTCGACGTCGCCGTCAAACGGTTATCGGCATGCAAAAATCCGAATTGCCAAGTGTGACCAAAGTGCGTTGAAATTCAATTTGAAAAGTGCTTTTCTGCTTTTTGCGTGTTGTTGCTGCTGATCATTTTTCTCGGTATTTTCAATTAAATTGTATCTTACACACACACGGGGCAAACGAGAATTATATATATATACATATACTCATACGCTTATGGCTGTGTGTGTGTGCGTGTGTCTGTGCATAATGTGACCAATCAGAAATACATTTAAATCTGGATATATTCGAGCTGTGTACTCCCCCATAACAAACAAATAAAAACAAATAAATTGGCTTACATTAAAAACTTTCTGCATTTTGTTTAAAAAAGGTGAGTTCAGGAAATTATGGAAATTAAATTAAGGATTTTTTGACATGAAATTTATTACGTATATAAAAAGAAGAAAAACAATTACAACAATTACGATTGTAACATACATTTTCGAAAGAATTTTGTTTATTAATTATTAAAATACATTTGTGATATTAATCTTATATTTATATTAAATATAAATTAAATTTGGTTTTTTAACTTTTGTGATGAATGGAAAAATGTTTTCCTTTATATATCTCATTTACATTTTTCCATATTTATCCAGTTCGAGTTTCACCCATTTTAGTATATATTGCTGGACTTCAACAAAGTTTGAATATTATTTATTTGCATTTAATGAGGAATTTTTTTTTTTGTTTGTATAAATTTAGTCTATAAGTTTTGCCCGGCTTTGCGGTGTTGCCAATTCAGCAGTTTCCCCGAAACTCTGTCCACTCCTTTTCCAGCTTTTCTTTCGCAGTTCTCATATACATAATATGTGTGTTTATGTATTCCCCCTGCCCAACTTTATCGGCAATTTCAAATGGGTCACGCTTACACAGGGCTGATTACCGATTAGAATATGCATTGCATGTCTTCCCGTCCCATGCTACTCTATCCATATGCCATATAACTGGGTAGCTCCGCTTCCACCCGCTTCCCCCATGCTTTCAACAGTTTTAGGCCTCTTGTCAGACGCCGTAACAGTTGTTTAGTTGACTTTCTTGTTGTTGTTGTCGTTGTTGTTGCACGAGTTGCGTTTAGCATTTAATTAAATTTGAAGTTTTTTAACTAAAGCCCATTTGCTTTTGTTATTGTTGTTGTTGTGTGCGTAGAGCTGAGTTGCATTTCAATTGAACTTCTTATTGTTATCATATTGTTGTTGTTGTGGTTGTCTAATTATGCGGCGTGAAAATGCAATCCATGTACAAACATTTGTACAAATATTTGACGCGCCACGCGTTGTTGTTGTTGTTGTTGCTGCTGCTGCTGCAGTTGAACGTGCGTCTATTTAAAATGGAACTGAAAATGCAGCCAAAACAGAAACGTCAGAAGTGTAAAAGCCGTTGCAGTTGTTTAGACAAAAGAACTTTTGAACAGTATTTACATAATATGCGTGCATACGTATGTGTGTGGGTGTGTGTTCTAGAATGCTTGTTGACAGCCATATTGTTAATATGTGTGCTTTTCTTACCGTTATTTTCGAGTTAAAATATTAAAAACAAAACAAATAAATTTAAGCTATTTTTAGATTTTTATATTAACTTGTTTATATATTTTATTATGTATAATTCATTATATTATATAGTTAGAAGCTAAATAAAATAGCTTGTGATCTGATGCACAATTCTCGAACCAATATCTAGTCCTTAGGCCGTATTATATTTCGTAATTTCTTTCAATTTTTAATATATTACCAAACCAATTATTTTTATTTATTTATTTTTTAAAAATAAATAAATTTAATTATTACTGTTGCCTTCGACTGAAAATTTAATAAAATCATCCGAATGAATATTATTATGTAGAATATTAAATTGAATTCCATTACTACCCCAAATTGGCAGTTATCAAAAATCAATTTGACGAATGCAATTTTGGAGCCTAAGTTATTTATTTTGGAACATAAATAATAAAAGTTTTCATACAAAAAAGTTCATTGACATTCAATGTCGCACAAAGTTAGTTTTTGTAAAGCCAAACCATTTATCAAAAAACATGGTTCGGCTGTATTTTAAAGGATATAATAGAATATAATAAAAAGGGTATATAAGCAAGATACTTATTTGGAAAGAGAAAGAGGTTGTCATTCCAAATAAAGCACATTTCCTTAAAGCACAAACATATATGTATGTATAAGAGATATTTTTCCAACTAAGCGTAATTATAATATTAATACATTAAAAGTTGAATAAACTCAGCCTCTTCAAAGTTCTTTTCGGGAAGTTGAGCCACTGAATTTGCACTTGCTTCAATTTCATTGCGTTTGCAGCAGCTTTTCTAACTGAATTTTGAAAAGTTCGCGGTTCGCTCAAGGTGACGCTCGTCCTATCAAAATGTAACTTAGACAAGGTTCCACGCCGCCTCCTCTCGCTCTTTCTCTACCTCTTTCCTTTTCTATCTGGCCCAGCAGCAGTCAAAAGGTTGGCTGCATCTGTTAGATACAAATATTCTCTGGGCGGCCACTTCAAGCTGAGGAAACTGAAACTAGTTCAAGTGTGTGGCAAGTAATTAGTTGTCGGTGTGTGTGAGTGTGTGTGTTTGCTGCGTTTGTCAAGCTGTCTCAGAATTGTGTAAAAATTTACCACAAATATTTACAAATAGAGGAAAGCAGCCGCCGCAGTTTACCTTAAGTTTCTCAAGTGGGGTTAATTAAAACGAAATTCCGAAAGGAAAATGCTGAAAGATTCGAAATTGCTTTTTAATATTTTCAACAGCGTGCACTTCAAATGGAAAACCAGATTTCCACTTAGAGATTATCGCTAGCCCGTGTGTTTGTCTCTCGTCTGTCAGTTGCGTCCTACCTACGCAGCATCTCGGGGGTTCAAAGGGAAGGCGAGGGAGCGGACGAGAGGGGCTTACTTGACAGGCAAGTGCCAGTAAGAGTTTCCTTTCGCTGGGGTCGAGGCCAACTGGATCAAATCTCGCCTGAACTTCCATTTGTACAGCAAGTTGAGCTAAGACTGCCTCTCAAGTATTCTTTTATGATATTTTGTATTTTTAGTACACATTTCGGCTATGTTTGTCCAACTGAAGAACGGCTGACAACTGCGCCTAAGTGTAAACTGTCAACCCAACGGAAAGCGGCCCCGAACTGTGTGGGCTGCATTAGTAAATAGACCATATACAAACACTTCGTGTAGGAGTTGCCACGTAAGTGAATAGTTTTCATTATTTCCACGCACTTCCGTTGGTAATGAGTGAGAAGGGGTGTGAGAGACCTCTGAAAGTGTCAGAGGTGTTGGAATTCCACAGAATTTTAGTTGCATTAGCAGCTGCTACTTGTCTTTTGAGTTGGGTGTCTGCTGATCGCACTGAGGGATATCGATAGCAGGACTTGGATGTGGACTCTGCATACTTAATTTTAAGTGAAGAATTTTATTCCAAAAATCACGCATCGAATCGAAAAGGATGTTGTGTTCAGTATTTTCAAGGAAAATGTTGAATAAAGGAAACAAAATTGTTTAGACTCACTTTTTCGGATATGAAATTTGTAAAATAAATTTAAGTTGCTTTTCTCTATGTGTGTATACCAACTACGATATTCCCGCTTTTTGCTTTTCATTTTCAAAATCAAAATTCTTTTAAATTTATCTAATTCTCTTCAACTGCATTACTTTGTCAAGTACATTTTCCATATTCTCCAACTGCATCCTTCTTCTGGCAAACTCACTTTACATATTTTTTGTCATAATATATCAAAAATTATTTAATTATTGTTAGATATATACATATGTAAATATTCATTCCCAAACATTCCCTGACATTTAAGATTCCTGCTCGTCGTGCTTCTTCTTCTGCCCCACCCACTGCCAACCCAGCGTCGCCAGCATGGTAAACGGTGCAGTTCGTTTGGCATGTGACAAATGCCGCCACATTAGCCAGTTGTACTTTTGCAGTTGTTGTCCACCTTCTGGCCCGGAGGACGCGGATAACTCGCAGTCGAATGCGCGTTCGCATTCGTATTCGCATTTGCTGTGGTTCGAGCGGTCGCTTTGGCGGTTGCAACAGTTGCAATGGTTTCGGTGGTTTCGATGGCCACATTTGAAAGTTGATTTGTTCGAACTGATTATGGGGCATGTTTCTGCGGTTGTGTTAGCTGCGGTTTTGCACTGTGCACATAATAGTTTTAACTAAGTTGAAGTCCAGTTTAATTGGGCAAACTAATGTGCATTAGCCGTACGCTTTAAGCCAGCTGCAACGGCCCACTGCCCAATTAGTCAAGAGCAGGAGGCGAAACTTTAAGGCAAACATGCGGATACAAACGAGACGTGACTTATCAACGGACAAACTACAAGACAAACACCTGGAGGCCACCAGCTCATTCACATACACAAACACAGGCACACACACGCACACACACACACATTCAGATATATCGGGGAGATGTCGTCAGTGTCATTGGGCATTAAAACTAAACAAAGTATGTCACAGTCTTGTCTGTCATCTTGTCCTCCCACTCTACTACTCATGCTGGGCCCGAGTAAACCTATTGAGTTTCATGGGATCAGCTTCATGTGTGTGCCTGTGTGTATGTGTGTGTGTGTGTGTGCTGGGCGATTGCACAATCTGAGAAAAGTCATCTCCATCTCTCCTCGTTTCCATCTCAATCTTCGCACAGCTGCCTACACCTGCCGCCTGTCTAATTTATGCCCAGACTCGTCCACCGATAAAGCTTTCAATGACATATGGCATAGATATTTCCAAGCATACACCATGCCGATAGAGTATACGGCCCGTGGTTGGATATGCTTATGTTTATGGCCATGTAAAATCATTAATAGCCGCAACGATGACGACAACTAACAAATTAGTGCGACTTTTGATTTGCATAATTGAGATTAAGATTCGAATTTCTTTCCTTCTACCATTCCCATCGCTGGGGTGGACTTTTCATGTGTTCTGACTGGGCAATTTGTTAGTGCTAAGAGATCTGCTGATTAGCGACGAATATGGTGAATAGACGGGGACTGGAAATTGATGGAACTGCCCATACTGGTAAAGCAGATTCTGAAAAAGCTGAGAAGCTTATAGAAGTTGTAAATTATGGAGTTTAATTTTAATATTTGGAAATAACATTTATATTTTAGGGTTGTGCTTATAGATCGAGATACCCACATATTCCAATAGTCCATTATAACTTTCACAACGATGCTTTCGAGATACCCAATAATTAGAGCTAAAATTTATCCTTTTTAAACATCGCACATTTTAAAGGCTTTGAACTTGTCAGAAATACTTACAAAATTTTGAAATCATAAAAATGAGAAAAATTCTAATAAAACTTGTTTATGTTCAGTTAAGATTTTGGATCATCAAATAATATATTGATTCTTAAAAATCTATGGATTATTCACAGCCATTTCAGCAAACTTGTCTAAAATATATTTTTTAAATCGTTTATTTTAAAAGATTAGGTTTTTAACAAATAAATTAGAAAAATATTCCCTCATTCCAAATAAAAAAAAGTAGCTTCTGGTTATGAATTATTAAATGCAAGTATTATTCCAATTTTGCCAATAATTACAATTTATTTACAAACAGCGTATTATACACGTACTTAATTCTTGAAATGTGTAAATAGAAAGGTGAAACTATGCTTTGCTTGTTATGCCAAGCATAGTTTTAACTTTTATTTAATAAAATGCATTATTATGATATAAATATTTGATATCTGAACTTAAAAATGTGACTGTTACTTGACAATAGAAACACCTATCAGTTGCTTAAGATCGAAAATGTTTTAAACTAGGGTATTTAGACCACATGGCTGCACTACTTTATTCGTTTCCACTTTAACTGTAGTAAGACATTTTGTGTCTGCAACTACACAATTCCCAATCTCCAGGCCATACATGCTCAATGCCCGCGAATAACTCACTGGACACTCCACAAAGAGTCCCAAAGAACCACAAAGTATCCACAGCATTTTGGCCAGAGATATGCGCGTCTATTCGCAGTTATGTAGATGTCGTGGCCGGGCCAAAATGTTTTCTTTTCTCGATATTTTGTTGGTCGTTCATATTAATGCCAAGTAATTCGCCAATTTAATTTGCAACATTAATTTTGTGGCAGCTTATGGAAGGGGCAGGGAGCAAGGGGGCTTAACTAAGACTCGGCTACGTTTTAGAGAGCGCAGCTGTGCGTCGCGGCCAATTACAATGGACTTTTGCGCAGTTGTGGATTTTTGCAGATTTTGCCTGCATTTTGTCAATTGCAATAAAATAATCAACATGCAACGCTGGCCTCCAATTGGCGGGGGCTGGTGGGGCCGGGTTGTTTAGCTCGGCGAGTCTTTATTTATTTATCTTTTATTTTTGCTTGCAGTTTGTGTCTGCAGATTTACGACCCGCATGGACAACACGTTCAACGTTCAAATTGCGAGACTCCAACTGCAACTGCATTTTGTAGCCATTAACATAATAATGCGGCGGCTGTTGGCCCCTGTCCCTGCCCCTGCCCCCGCCTCTGGCAATGCCCCTCTTGCCTAAACACTGCACAATTGCGAGCCAAAGTAAATAATCAACTTGCGCTAATCTCCAGCCAAACTGCATTTAGCGAACGTCAGTTTGTCAGTTGCTCCGCTCGTCAGTTGGTCAGTTAGTCAGTTTGCCAGTTTGCCAATTGGCGAAATGCTCATTCGGTCAGTTTGCGGTTTTCAAAACGTTTATGCTGATTATTTTGAGACTTGTGCTGCTGCTGCTGCTGCTGCCTTTTATCATAGCCGTAATTCAATCCGGACTCCGTCTTGGGCCTGGTCTTTAACTTATTTGCATTTGCATTTTCTTTGATTTGTTGACTGTTGGCCAACTGCGTTGGCTGCGCTTTGGTAGCGCCACTGCTCAGGCAAGAGGAAGAAATAGATCCTCATACTCTGCTTCTTGCTGAACGTGAGCTGTGTGCCTAAGCATTTATATAGAAATAATATCATTGGCTATTGTTGTTGTTTCAGCTTATGAAAATGCTGTTAAATTTGATGTAGGGCTTTTTTATATGCCTATTCAAGAAATTGCCTGTGGTGCCAGAAATGGTGAGTTTTATGCATCCATAGTCACTTTCAAGGAATATGACAAAGGGATACAACAAGTTTTTAATATTGTATTTACATAGCATTTCCATACATCACCCTTGGCTTTATCCACAGCTATATTAATCAATCAATTGACGTAAAATACTGCAGAATTCTAAAATTTTCAGGTTTTAAAGATACATTTTAATTAGTTACTTTTCTACATTATCTAGCATTTCACATAACTCATATTGTGTCATAGTGGGAGTATATTTAAAAAAAATTCCTTATTCATAAGACTAAAATTCATGATTGATTATATGTCATAATTTATTAATTTTCACTCACAAAAGAGACTCGTGCATATTTTAATAATCAATAAATAATAACTTTGAATTCTCTTCACTGCCCCCTCTGCCACACCCTTCATTATGCAGTGCCCGCATACGCTGCTCCAGAGAGAAAGGGAGACGGAGAAAAAAAGATTTTTGCTGAGTCAAGATAACGCACACGCTCTGCAAAAGGAGCATAGTGTGAGAGCGAGAGAGAGAGAGAGAGAGCAGGGTGAGTGTGTAAATGAAAGAGAGACGGGATGAGAGTAGGTAGATTGGAGACTGGTGTTGGCTGAGCGCTTATCTTGTCTGGGTAATCGCGCTTCGATTATTAACCCTCATAAATTGCCTGAGACGAAGCGACTCGGAGCGACATTGAACAACACAGTAGCCAAATTGTGAGTGTGTGTGTGTGTGTGTGTGAGTGTGTGCATGTTCCTGAGCCTGACTTATGTAATCCTGCCCGAAACGGGTTCCTCATTTTCATTAGCATGTGCATATGGCCCTCTTTCCCGGCCCCTGGCCTGTTCCTCTTCTGCGAATGCCTTCTAATAAATGTTTTTCAATTTTCTTTGTGGTTTTTTTTACTCGTTAGCTGAATT
The DNA here is from genome assembly GCA_035041545.1 of Drosophila colorata. Taxonomy (NCBI): domain Eukaryota; kingdom Metazoa; phylum Arthropoda; class Insecta; order Diptera; family Drosophilidae; genus Drosophila; species Drosophila colorata. The sequence continues at coordinate 1,157,536 of JAWNLD010000453.1, forward strand.
TGCTCTTTTTTCGATTCCGTTGTTGTTGTTTTTGTTGCTGCTGCTCATCATGCCCGGACCATTGTTGTTTGTGGTTTTTTTAGGAAAATGCTTTATCATCGAGTTGAGGCCCAGACGCGCCTTTGTTGGCTTATTGAGCCATAACTGCAAGTTTGTTTATTATTGTTGTTGTGGCTTTCGCTTCATCCATTCTCATTTTCGTTTTCATTCTGTTTTGCTTACTTTACTGATTAATCATGTTTTTTATGCAGCTGTTCTATGACAATAGAGAAAGTAGCTCATATTTTGATAAGTTTTGAGTTGGATGCATAGAGTTAGGTGGTATATGCCTCATATATGGGAACAGCTGAAGAGCTGTGGTCTTTAATGCCTGCACTTGACCTATTAAACGAAAGAACTTTTATGGCTGAAACAGTTTTTATTTGAGTACATCTTGTAGAAGATATAATCACATGAAATACTGTAACAAACATATCCACAAAAAAATTATATTTTTTTATCGTTCAATGTAAAATTGATCTGCAACATTAGCTGCATTATGTGTGTTCTTTTGTAAATGACTTTTTCTCTATACACACACACATTTATTGACATGGCAGCCGTAACCATTATTTGCCCTTCAATAACAATCGACAAGTCATCATTAGTATCAGACTTCCCCTCCTCAACCCTATTTTTATCCGCATAACCGTGAGTTCATCATTTTTCACTGTCATATAGAGAAGCGCCCGCTTATCCTGTCAAAATTTTAAACACTTTTTTATCATTTCCTTCTAACATAAAAAAACGGCATTTGAAACCAGCCTAAAAGGTGGCCACAATAACTCGCTACCATTATAATTTGGCTTATTTTTCTCTTCTTTTTTTTAAATATATATAAAAGGTTTTTTTTTTTTATTTGCCTTTTTTCCAGCATGAGTCTCACTTTTGTCCTTGGCTGGGAGAAAAAGGTTATAAATCATTTGCTGGGCATATTTTAATAGAGTTGTTACCTGTGTTTATTTTGCTGTTGTTGTGTTTTTTTTTTTTTTGTTAGCCTTTTAGCACGCTTGCTGTGAATTGCGGCCGGGGCTTGGGTCGGAATTATATGCCAGCAAGTTGGCAATTTTGAAGAGGGTCCCAGCCGCAAAACCTTGCAAAAAAGTTAAATGGTTTTATTTTTGTTTGGTTATCTTTTAATTAATAATATAATTCCGTATTTTCCATTCCTTTGCAGGTGAGTGCGTTTTCTGATGCCTAAATTAGAAGGTAAATTCCACGTAATCAGTCAATTAACCCCATTCAAATTTCAATGCTCACAAGCCACTGTCTCCCTACATATACTTAGTTTAAATCGGTTCCATTTGGGGTTTGAGGAAACGGCTTTAAAGAACTTCATACAGCACAAGCCAAAGATTCACATTCGCCTGCTGAACAAAAGCGATTCTCGTGTGACAAAACCGCAACTGACATTGAGCGTTAGACCCCAAAACCCATCGAAAAGAAAACTTAAAAAAGAAAACCCCACAATTTCCAGTTCAGCAGCAACAACAAGAACACCATCATCATCATCATCATCAGACAGCCAACATTTCCTTCCGCTGCGGCGGCTTTAACTTTTTGGGGGTTGTGGAGTATTTCATGCAACCCCAAAAAAAGCGTCACATTTGACGCCACAAAACCGCAAAAGAATAACAAGTAAGCCGGCTTGAAACGAACGTGCTCGAATAGAAGATATCCTGTATTGAGCGTTTATTGACACAGGCAAACCCTCTTTAAATACTAGTGTAGGTGACAAAATGAAATAAAATAGCAAAATACTCGTAGATACATTGACGGCCATAAGTCCATAAAGACGGATACAACTACTCCCACTTAACAAGTTACAGGGTATGAAAGGAGACTTGGGCTCAGAACGCAGCATAAAAGGGGTGGCATTCTGTAACTGCCGTTAGCCTTGTGGTGTGGGGCTAAAGCTCATCTGTGTTGTAAGACCCTAAGATTGATGGCGCCTCAATGTTGCTTGCTATTTCGTAGACACTGTTACACGATGTCTTCGCACCTGTTGTGGCACCGGAGCGTAAAGAATTTGCTAAAAATGGGCTTACATTGGACGTTGCCTTAATGTTAGCTTTGGGACACAAAAAAAACGACCCCTTTATTAACACAATATTATTTTCTGCATGAAATTAAATTTCCCAAACATAATTCTCTTTAATATAGTTTTACAGACAGATCAAATAAATGTTTACCCAATAGTCTATAAAAATCTTCTTTTACACCTTTAAGTTGTGGAAAGTTCATTCGCATTTTGAATTGTGTTCGACAAGCAAAGATCTTACGAACTCAGCAACAAATTCAAAACATGCTGAAAGTTTTCACTTTCTTGCCGCATTTTCCAGAGTTTGGGCAACATGAAAAACAGCTAAACAGTTGCCTAAACAACGCCGCAGTTTTCACTTCCGAGACTTGTACGTCAATGTCAACTCTGACAGAAGCCAAGGCCAAAAGTGCGCGAGCGAGAGGGAGACAGAGCGAGTGTTAGAAAGAGAGAGTTGCCAGCCAGCAAAGCATGGATTTACTTTTATTTTATTACTGTCATTGTTGGCGGACTGCTTCCGTTTCAACCTTTTGCGGGGTGGCCAGGTTTGAATTCAAGTTTGTGGGTTGTAGTTCGGGCGAGGACTCGGAATTGGGCTCGGGCTCGGGCTCGGGCTCGGGCTTGGCCTTGTTGGGGGCGGTTGGCAAGTAACATTACTGGCTCATGGGCAAGGCGCACTTCACCCATTCTGGAAGGCTGCTGTCGTTATCCTTTTGCTCGACTGGCGCCTTTATCATCCATCTGTGTTCACTTCTTCGTACGTTCGTTATCTGCTGTTTAGTCAGGCGAGTGTGTGTGAGACCAGGGCGTGGGAAAGGGGGCTGTGCGGCACAGTACATGTGGAGAAAGCATCTGTTGGCTGCTTCCACTGACAGCAGCTTTTTTGGCAAGTCGTAAATTAAAAATGGCTTAATATGTAAATCCTTGCCTGCACTTTCTTCGTCTGCCGCCTGCAGATTAGTTTTGTGGATATTTCGGCTTATGTATGTCCCTGTCTCCATGTCGGCGTCTATCTTATGCATCTATTCCCCCCCCCCCCCCACGACTATTACCCCACCGGCTTTCTTCTTTTGGACATGCAGCACAATTTATGCGCATTGACTTTGTTTCGGGGGGGTCGAGTCGACTTGTGTGTCTAGTTCAGGAACAGGACACAGTTGCCTGTGGATGTTTTCTTTAGCTGCCTGTCCACTGATATGCTTTTGTTGTCGTTAGTCAGCGCCAGGACATGACAACTCCTTGTCCTGACTCTCTGGTCATGTTTGCTCTGACTTTGACTGTCCCTCGGATTCTTACAGAGTTCTTGTCGCCAGTTGTAAGTTTGTTTTATCTGCTCTTCCTCTTGGATTAGTGAGTTCGCATTGGGCTGGTTGGTGGGTGGTGGATGGTGGGAAGGTCCTCAACCATAATTCGTTTTAGTGATGATTAGTTGCTTTGCTGATTAGTGATTGCGCATTGGAATGGCTCCCTCAGCGCTTGCTCCACTTTTGACTATGAGTATTTTTTTCATTTCCAATATAGTTCAAGGTTTTATTAGCCATGTGCTCATCCACTCACACAAATTAGCATATTCGCCTCTCTGGGTGATTATTTGCCCAAATGGACTGTCATTTAATTATTCCCTTTTGCAATTTGCACTGTCATTTAATTTCCCTCATGGTTATTTTTTTCTGTTTTGCCACTTTCCCATTTTCATTTTTGTGCATGGGAGATGTGCGTGCGGTAATGCATTTTAGTAATTATTTTAGCTGCACTCACTTTTATCATCGCCTTTAGTGTATTGGTTGTATTTGTTGTAATTGTTGTAGTCATTACCGTTTCGCTGACCCGAGCAATTAGCCCGGAAATTGTAAAATTCAACGCTCATTTAGACTTGTAATAATTTCATTTCTTTTATGGCTGTCTATATGGGAATTAATGAAAATAATTTAGCAAATTAATATTAATTACATGCATTTCGTTAACCAGATGAGATTTTCAGCAATTTGCAAATTGTTGACGCTTCAAAGCGAGTTTGCATTAAACATTAATTGCTATTGGCAAAATGAATAATTTAACTTGTTATTATTTTTCTAGTTTAAAAATTAATGTATTCTGTGGTAGATTATTTACCATGGAGTGTAAGTATTTTAATTAAAAGTTTACAAAATAAATTATTTAATTAATTTCCGCATGAATAAATTGCGCGAATTTTTAATTAATGACAGTTTATGCCTTTAGCACAAAGATTTCACGGATTACGATTTTGATTTATTGAAAGCATTTCATAATTATATTTGTAAATTTTATCAATATATTTACAACAAATTTAAGAGAGTGTAAAGTGAAGCTATTTTATTAGAATTTTTACCTAATCACAATAAGTGAATAAATAAGCACGTAATACAAATATCAACGGTCGACAGACGCAGGAGAGTAAAGCTGCTTTGAAAACGAATGTTTTTTATTTGAAAACTTCACAACTTTTAAATTGCACAACACTTTACATCAATGGACTCTGCAATTTGGCATTTCAACTGTGAGTATTTCGGTTAACCGGCAGTCATTGAATTTCTCGACTGCATTACGTCCTGAAGATTGGAAACACGATTTACATTTGAAACTAAGAGTCTGGTGATTTGTAAAAATTTGGCATTGTCATATTTTGGTAGCGTCTAGTGGCCAAGGGCTTCTGTATGCGAAAGGTGCACAGCAGATTCTCATCAACGGACATCAGGGCACCGGCATTGTCAAAGTCCCCGCAGTAGTTGGGCGCCGAGAAAATGGTGAGGAGCTGCCGATTGGCGAAGAACTCGTAGCCATCCTCGACCACCTGATGGGCGCGACAGATGAGGCTGAAGCCGTGCCGCTCGAGAAACGAACCGACAATATCCGACCCGAAGGTGTAGCTCACTCCGCGATCGTTGAAGCCCCAGCCGCCAGTCCTCGGATCCGGATCGGACCACAGCAGATCACAGAGCAGACCCTGCTCGGGTATCTCGCACGGTCGCTCTATCATGCGTATCTGGTCCATGCTCAGCAAACTGGGACTCAGTCCGCCGTGGCAGCAGAATATGTTGTCCTCAATCACCGCCGCCACCGGCATGCAGCTGTAGCAGTCGACGAAGGTGCGCCACAGCTTGATCGTGTAGCGCCGCTTGCACTCGTCGAAGAAGCCGTAGATGCGGTTCAGGCTGGCGCTTTCGTGGTTGCCGCGCAGCAGAAAGATGCGGTCGGGATAGCGCACCTTGTAGGCCAGGAGCAGGCTCAGCGTCTCCACGGACTGCTTGCCACGGTCCACGTAGTCGCCCAGAAACAGATAGCTGGCGTGCGGCGGAAAGCCGGACATCTTGAAGTACTTGAGCAAATTGGCGAACTGGCCGTGTATGTCGCCCAGGATGTTGATGGGCGCCCGCAGTTTGAGCAGCGACTGCTCCTTCAGCAGAACCTCGCGTGCCCTGCTGCAAATCGCGACGATCTCGTGCTCCTCGAGCGCCACGCTGCCGCCCATCATGCCTTGCTCGGTCAGCCGCGTGATGATATCGTCCAGATTGGGCTCCGGCTCTTGGCTGGATGCGCTGTCCAATGCTGGAGTTGCTGACTTTGGGACTCGACTCCTTCTCACCATATAGTTCATGCAGTAGCCAACGGCGGCATCCTTGGACAGGAAATTAAAGGGAGTTTTCTTCTGATACAATGACATTCTCTATTTTTTATGATCCAAGTCCCAGGATTGCAACAATTTTGAATTTCGATTAGCCCGTTTGGTTTCATGTGCTTGCTGGGATTTACAATTCAATTTGAGTGCTATCAAAACTAAATACCCAAACTACTTGGAATCGAGTAGAAAATGCTGTTTTATGAAAGCTTAAATCCTTAAATAACTGAGTGGAGACATTAAAAATATGTTGGTAGTTCGTAGTTCTACATAGTTAAGTTTTCTACGTTTTCAAATCCCTGGCTAGCGTCAGGATTCAGATAGTTGCCTTGGTCTAACCGTATCCTAAAACCTTCCAAACGATTACTCATCTGTTTCACAATCACAAGCTCTTCCGTTTGAAGACTCAAAGATGTTTCACGATTGAGTTTTGCTTTTGTGAATATTTAAGTAGCTTCTCACACTCCTCAAGCGGCTTTGTTATCTGATTGACAGCTTCTATCAGTTCGGTTGCCGTTTCCCCTCACAATCAGGCCAACATTCTCAGCACTATGACAAATCTCAGGCTCAATAGATGCAGGACCAAGTACGTATATAACTGTCTTTCAATCAACTAAATTCCGCTCCCCCCGCCGTTTGAGGCATCACATCCGTTGCTTTTATTTTTCAAATCAACATAATGGACACTTTGCCCGGCAGCGGCGGCCCAACACCCCCCTTTAGTAAGCCGAAAGCCCCGTTGCGCCCACTCACCGCCGGGCCACACATAAAAATACAAAGGCAACTTCACTTTTGGCTTTGACAGCTTTGACAGACACAAAATGCAAAAAGCGACGCATTTTGAGTGGGTGGCCCAAGCAGGGTTGCTCGTGCAATGCAAGCACCACCCCAGTCCCACTCCCAGCACCAACACCAACACCAACACCAACCCCAACCCCAACCCCCACCCCATCCACAGTCCCCACTCTCAGTTTATTTTACTCCAGATATAGCATTCCATTTCATAGCACGGCATGCCCAAAGTCGAGCAAATCCCAGCCTGGTTTTAACCTACCGCAGATGCAGATTTCTGCTTTGGCCTGTCACTCATTAAACATTTTGCCAACTGCAACTTAGTCCCGTTGTTTTCATTGTTGTCGTTGTCATGCCGAGTGTCACAACAGTCGCCTGCATTTTGTTGGTTTTACGAGCGTGTGACAAGCAGCTAAAACGATTGGGATTCTGCGAATGCAGCCCTGAAATGGAACAAATGTACAAATGCATGCAAGTCGTCTGATTAGTCTGACGCAAAACTCCTCAAGCCAGGGGCGTGCCTGAAGCGGGGGTGAGCTGAAACGAAATTGAACGAATATTTATACGAATGAACGGAATGTTTCTTTTGATTAAAAATGTGTACAAAAAATGTCGAATAAAAAAACAACAACAACTTGCATCTGTGCGAATTTGTAGCTGAGCTAATTTTAGATTTTAATTCTGGAGTGGGTGAAGCCGCAGTACTTGGTTCTTTCTTTAGAGAATTTCATTGGTGACTAGCTCCAAAACTGAGGGTAATACAAAGGGCGTAGTCAAAACATATACATACGTAGCGCCAATACCTATACCAATACCATTTACCACAATAATATAATAATAATAAAATAACTCCGTGATTTTACTTAAGCGAAGATGCTTTTCAATATCAATGCATAAACTTTTACTGAACATTTTCGATTTCTTGATTATCCAATTTCACTTTCATGCAACTGAACGTGTACTTGACCCCCATCGACGCCTCTGTGAATTTCGTCAAGTTGACAACATGTTGCCCACATATTTAGCGCGGTTGCTGCTCTGATTGAGTATTTGTCCAAGGAATACATTTGGCACCCCTCGCCGCCCGCCACTTCGGCGAATATGGATTTGCGTAGTTCTCTTGTTCTCTAGTTCGCTTGTACTTTGTGTCTCTTTGCATCTTGTTTTGTAAGTAAATATTAAAATATTTCACACGTATGTGTGTGCGTGTGTGGTTTCAGTTTTGCGCTATTTTTACATCGCTCCGCTTCGGCAGAGCAAACACAGCTGGGCCCTGCGCGTTGGGCCACCGACTGCGCCGCTTTGCTTATCTAATGGACTGCAGTTGCAGCGACTGTGACTGCGACAGCGAATGCGACTGCGACTGCTGCTTATCGCTATTTCCATTGTTTTTGTTGTTCTCCCGCTGCTGCGCCCGCACATTTGCTTAGCGCTCAGCCTCTGCCCCGGCCTCTGCCTCTGCTTCGGCCTCTGCCTCCGCCTCCGCCTCGCTCTTTGGGCTGCTGTCTCCGACTCTTTCGCTTCTTTGCTGTGTTTGCTGTTGTAGTTGTTAATTGCTCGCCGCTACTTTCTTGCACCCTTCACAATGCGCCGTTAATCACAGCAGAGTGAATGTAAAAAGCAGAGCGAGCGAGACAGGGAGAGCAGCGCATACATCAATGTGAGGTTGTTGTTGGTTTTCGTTAATGGGTTTTTATTTGTTTATATGAGCGTCTAGAAAATATGATGCGCCTCTTTATGAGGGATGCAGCCGCATTGACCATTTGCGCTTTTAGTTTTTCGCTGCTCATGGGAATTTTCACAACTGTTTTCAGTGACAAGTGCTCTTTGAATTTCGGTAGAGGGGAAACTGCGGAACGGGGCGGCTAAGTTGTCGATTTCCGTCATTGCTTTTGATGTATGTGATTATAGTCGAACTTGGGTGTGCGTGTGTGTATTTAAGTGGGCGTATTCTAAGGCTTTGACTTGACCGAGCTCTTAAGGTTTTCATTTATTATTAATTACAGTTTTAAAAGTGTAGCACATTGTTGTTTACAGTTTCAAATTTACATTGAAATAATTGATTATATACTATGTGATTTTTTCTTATAAACAATTTGCGGCAGCTTAAGTCAAATTTTCAAATACTATCCCTTACACTTATATTTATAAAAATTTGTTTATATATACAGGCAAGTTTTCAATTTGGTCGAATAAAATATTACTGAAAATTGACATTGGAATTTTCATATTTTGACTAGTCCCAAATTGCTAACTCAGATTTGTTCATATTTCTCTCTGATATTAAATATTATTCCATCAATCAATGTCATGCCAATTACATACATATGTCACATTCCGATTTCAATTAAATATTTATTGACAACAATCTAGGATGCCAGGAAACAAACATATTGAATTTCTCTTACTAGGCTCAACCCCAAAAAACTAACACCCCTCAGATATATTAATGAGAAACGCATTGGTTACTTCAACCGAACTCTGACTTTATGGTGAAAGTGTAACTTAAGGGAAATCTAAGGTAAACCATTGTATACTTTACAACAAAAGAGGGTTAATCAATTAGTCGATGACTAAATTATAAAATGATTCGCTCTGTTTGGCTAATATAAGATTCAGGTTAAGAGATTATTATGCATAGAAAAAGACCGACGGAGTATTTACTCAGTTGCTAGCCAAGAATTGTGGATTGTGGGTTCTGCAGGGCCCGTGGTCTGTATAATTAACATTCGAGCACTCGAGAACCGAGAACGAGAACCGAGCACACAGAGCCCGAAATATGTTGCCGATATTTGTTGGCTGACTAATTAACACTTCTATGATGTGACATAACATTGCACTTTGGGGGAGGAATCTGGGTGAAAGCCCACATAATAGGCCGGCGGGCGACGACCCTGACCTACCAGTTGTTGTTGTTGTTGTTTTTGTTAGTGTAATTATGTGTTTCGAATGCGACAAAGCGACAGACGACAACTGTTGACATTTACAATTGTTTTCAGTTATGAAACAAAAATGTCGCTAATTAAGCAATCATAGTTGTTAAGCTGTGGGTTCAATTGGGTTAAAACTGTGATGTTGAAATATGTTTGCAATAATTATTAAACTGACAAAAACAACTTAATTAAATAAACAAAAACATTTAAAATACACCCAACATTTTTAATTATAAATTCTACAGCATTTCTGCAAAAATAAATTTTCAAATACAACAATTTATATTTATGTTTTTGTGTGTCACTTGAAAAAATATCAACGTTTTAATACATTATTTTTAATAAAAAGAAAAATAAACTTTTCAACTGACCCCGACGTGATTTGAACACGCAACCTTCTGATCTGGAGTCAGACGCGCTACCGTTGCGCCACGGAGTCACATGAAACGATCCGGCGCTAAATGCTTACTTGAGGTGATTGTCAGCTAATCTAGGTTTTTTCTTTTTGCGCAAATGCATATAAATAGATTAGATTGAACACAATAACAAATTAACTAAATTACACTATACTACATAGAAAATATATGTCTATAAATACATTCGGCATGTTGAACATGTTATCTTATCATTACGCACCATGGAATGGAAATGAAAATGTTTGTGGTAAATTTAAATGTGTTTTTATCAGAACAGTCAAGTTGTTAACATTGTTATCCATTGTGTGTATCATTACTTTTTATTTGTTTTGATTCCTTTAATCCCTTTTGGGTACTAGGTTTATTTTTTCTTGGAGATAATATCAAAATGCATTATGGGTTGGAAAACAGCCTTAATAGCAGAGCGCACAGACTCATTAGGTCTCAGCTCCCTCCGAGTTTCGATTGTAGGCACCTGCTTCTGGAGGGCAGACGCGTGCCGCCAAAGCTTTTAGCTGTCGCCGATGCTGACGGAATTCACACAACGAACCCAAAATAAACATAAATCACCGCGCGAACAACAACTAACTGAGAAATGAATGAAAATGATGCACATTTGGAGAACTCAGAGACTCTGGCAACGGATTTCGTTGTTCTGTTTATTTATTCATCGATTTTTATACACTAGCCAGAGCTCGTATCGGTTCAGTTCTTGTAAATGGAAATGCATTTCGATAAAGGCACCCAGACAGGCCCTATCAAGTTGATCGGGTATTGTTGTGACTAATTGTGTGACTCCTCCACGGTCTTTGGGTGGCATTCACTTCGTAGAACTCCAGCTGTTTTCATTGTTTAGAAATTAATTTTCCAGCACTGAATTTACATTGTAGAAAATGCTTTTTGTGGCCCTCCCCGGGATGCCTTTTTTACGGCTATTTTTATGTTTTAATATTTATGGTTTTTAATGTTCATATTTAGTGCGGCTGCCTACATGGGCTTACTATTTCCTGGCCGTGGATCTTTTTATGCCTGCCTCTTAACATGTTTCGGTCGTGTTTCGGGCAGCGGAAATTGGTAGTAAAATTTTCACTCTCTAAGTTTCGGACTTGACAAGTTCACACGACCAGCAAAATAAATCAGTTTGCAACAAATAAAAATAAATAAAAAGGGCAGAGTTTGCATAGAGCTTACAGCTAACCAATATTGAAACACAAAGGAATAACTTATTATTTTTTATTAATTCAGTTCGCCAGGTCTCTAAATGTCAATCTCAATTCATTCAACAATTGTAACTACCTTTGTATGTATGTATGTATGTGTCATGCATATGAGTACATACTTACTTCCATGCTTAACTACACTCAAATACTGTACATTGCACTTAGCCAACTTAAGTGTAAGCAGTGTATAAAAAGAGTGAATAAAACGGAACTGTATTCCATATACTAAGTACATGTGTGTTTATATACCCGCTGCAAGAGTTGCAACACTCGATCAGCTTAAATCAAACAGAATGAAGAACAACATTTGTTGAGCTGTCGCTGAAGTTGGACAAGTTGTCGTTACCAAGTCCAAGTCAAGTCGAGTCAAGTTAACTTGGGCCGCTGAACGTTGGGTGTGTTAAGTGTTCTCGCCTGTTTCTGTTTCTGTGTGTGTGTGTGTGTTTGTGTGTCTGCGAGTCGGGGGAAAAATTGTTATATAGTATATTTTTCCAACATTATAGCACTTTACACTTTTCACACGCTAAAATAATATTTTTGCTGTCCAGAGAGGGGAGTGGGGGCAGGTTGCCGCAGAATTTACTCTGCTTCATTGGGCGATATACGGGGTGGGGCCACTGTCGAGTGTTTGGCTTGGAGCGCACAGCGTGCAAACAAGAGCGCAAATGTCAAGTAGCCGTCAATTGGCAGGCGCCCAGGACAGGGCAGGACAGGACAGCAGCTCGTAAACCACAATTGGGCAGACAAAAAGGCACCCTGCCCCGCCCAGCCCGCGAACACTTTCACTGCAGTCAGCGCTAAAAGTGTTTGCATTTTTATCAGCGCTCGTCGTTCAACGTTCGTTGCCTGCCAACCGACGCCACCCCCCCCCTCCCCCCACCCCTGCGCATTTTCTGTCCTCCTCTTTGTATTGCTGCCTTTATTGTCGACTTTGGCTTGCGCAAACACTTCCCGTTGACTTTGTGCTCCTCGATCTCTGCGCCCCGCCCCTTGGACCGCTCTAATACAAAAACCGCTTAGCATGTTTACCGTTATGTTCGGCACTTGAATTCGCCGTGTTGCATTAGTTCGCCGACCGGCGCGTCGGCCCATTACTCACGCTTAAGTGCAGACAGGTGCGCCGGGCCGCCATTTTGTACGCAGGAATGCAAAAGGAAACACACACACAGAGTTGAAAGGAAGTCCGTGTTTGCTCTGCTTAACCCATAAACGTGCTTAAAGGACTCTCCCTGCGTATGTTCGTGTGTGTAGCAACTCTGGTTGCTAGAGTTGTCAAGTGTGTTGGGCTCCTTTGCTAACTACCCACGTTTTCAAGCTAAGTTTTGGGGAATTTCCTGCGGGTTTTGGATAGTTAAAGCGTTCGTGGACTGAGCTTTATAAGCTGTGACAACTCTATTTGGATATTTATCACCGTTAGCTACCTTTTAGGTCAGAAACTAATCATTTCGTAGCACACATTCCTGCCATTCCTATTCCTGTCACCTCATTCGCCTTCACTTTTTGTTCTCGTTTGCAAAAGCAGACCATTCAGCTAATTGCTTCATTATCCAAGGCTTATAACCAGAAATCTCATGCAATTAATTGAAAGCACGCTTCAATGAGCGTAAAAACAGTTAACTTACACTACAAAAAACTAAGCCAAGCTTTATGCAAAAATTAATTAAAATAAAACACACAACAACAAAAAATGACAACTGCGACTGTTAGTTAATACTCCTGCTTATGGACTAATGCAGTCAAAGAATCCGCTTGGGGGCGTGTTGATGCCCATTTAAGTTAATACTGATTAATGCCGACAAATTAACTATGAAATTAATCAATGTCCGAGTCGTTTAACATGTAGAGCAGCGCCAAGCAAACAAAAAGGAAAACCAAAAAGAAAACATTTGAAGCCTACATTGATAAGACAAGCGCAAAGTGGCGACATCTAGCGGCGGTGCGGGTGCTTTTGTTGTTTGTCACTTTGCGGCGATTTATCAATGACAGAGCGAGACAGAAAAAAAGAGGCCCAAGAGCATTTCATCAAAGTGTCGAGAGATTATCAACTTGACAGTCGGCCACAGACGCCAACAGACTCTTCAGCGGGAAAAACTCGCCATACACTTACAAATATAAGTGCTATATACATATTTATGTGTCTTTCCATAAAGACGTACGAATATTTACGGGGATATAGACGAGTTCCTAGAGTCCGATGTTTTGTGCGTGTTTGCAGTCCATCAAACGGCATGTGATAATTCAGGTTCATCAACATTACAATCAACATGAAGACAACAATACACAAACACACACACACTCGCGCACCCATAAAAGTCAATGTTGTGCACAAACTATTTACTTATTTATATGCACGGGAAGAACGCGACAGAGCTCGAGTGAGATGTCGACCATTCGGCATGCAAAAGCCCATCAAGACTGTTGTTGTGGATGAATGGATGGCTGGATGGATGGATGGCTGGATGGATGTTGTTGATGATGATTGAACAAAGACACGCAACAATAGCGACAGTTGTATAAGTCGCCTTCAAGTGTCTTCATTTTTGGCATGTGAAATTGCATAATTTATTGTGTGACAAATCATGAGCAGCTGCGCCCCCAGCCCCCCAAGCGAGCGCCAACGACCCCATCGACAAGTCGCATAACTAATTAAGTTGCATGCACGATAATCTTTACCTGGGTGACAGCAATACTTCAGCCTTATGCTGACTGCCTGTTGAAGTGTCTGTTAAATTATTCATCGCGACGACAGTTCTAGCTCACTGGGCTGAGTGGCCCGCTTAAGTATTAATGTTGGGCCGTCAAATAGTTTCAAATAGTTGCGTTAGGTCCACGAAGGGCTCAGCTCTGACATGGCTATCAAACACAAATGTGACTTTGAATAACCCAAATATGAAATATTTCAACACCGTGACTAACATGTTGAGCACAAAATAAATTAAAGAAATACTAAAATAATTATATGTATATGTATGTACACATATAGTGTAGCGAATCGAATCTGATAAGCGACTGTGAAAAGAAAAACAAAATTAATTAAAAGAGCTTTTTTGCTTAATTTTGAAACAAATTCATTTTGACAAGAGGAAACAGTTGAAAAAAATTCTTATGAAAACTAATCTTTTTAAAGAAAAGAGCTGATCTTTATAAAAATAATAAAATTATATATATATATATATATATAAACGGTAAAAACAAAAATTAAGACATAAATATTTTAATAAATTATACAAAGAAAATATATAATGACATTTCCCCCCATTATGCCACATTTGTTAGACCTTCTCCACATTTAGAACAATTCCACCCTGTGATTGCAGAAAGAAACTCGTCTTGTGTATTTGCAAGGGTATTTCGGTTACCCTGGCTGGCGAGAACTTGAAGTTCTTGAGAAGCACAGCCAGACCCACCAGGGCCTGCATTTCACCAAAGCGAAGGCCGATGCAGTTGCGCGGACCGGCGCCGAAGCCCAGCCAAGCGGCCGAGTGGCGAGCCTCTATGGCCTCGGGCGTAAAGCGATCCGGATCGAACTTTTCGGGTTCCGGATAAATGTCCGGGTCATGATGTATGGCATCGACGGGTATGACAACCGGTGTGCCAGCCTCCAGAACATAAGTGGAGCCCGGAATGCGAAAATCCTCAATAGTCTTTCGCAGTAGGATGGAGGCAATGGAATACTTCCGGAGCGTTTCTGAAATCGACACAGCCGGATAGAGTTTGTATAGATTACAGGGTAGACATGCACTGCGCTCACCATAGATGATTTGCTTGACGTACTTGAGATCCCTCAAGGCCGCATAGTTGAGCTCCGTGTGCTTGGCGAGCACCTGTTGCACCTCCTGCCGGCCACGCTGCTGCACCTCCGGGTGCAGGGCGAGCAGATGCAGCGCGAAGCCCATGGTGCTGGAACTGGTCTCGAAGCCGCCCAGAAAGAAGACGAACGCTTGCGCCGCAATCTGATTGAAGGTCAGTCCGCCACTGGGATCGTTGCGCAGCTCCATCAGCAGGTTGAGGAAGTCCTTGCGCTGCACCTGATGCTGCTCACGGTAGTCGAGGGTTTCGCGTACGACGCGCATGTAGAACGCGCTGACGTCGTCCTGCACCATTTTGATGTGCAGCCGCTTGGCCAGGCGGGGAAAGGCCTGAATAAAGGCAAAGGCCAGGCGGCCATGGCGACGCTCGGTGAAGGTCTTTTGGCCCAGGCGGCGGAACTCCACCTGGGGATCGTTGAGGCTGTTGCAGTCCAGGCCGAAGGCGCAGCTGCCGATGATGTCGATGGTGAAGCGTGCCAGCAGATCCTTAACCTCCACGGCTGACTCCTCCGCATCCTGGCACGCGTCGACCTTCTGCTGCACCACTTGCACGAAACGTTGCGCAATCTCCGCGACCGTGGGCAGCATTTGGTGCATCTTGAGCGAGGTAAATGTGGGCGTCAGCTTGTTGCGCATCTCGCGCCACTCGCGCCCATCCAAGTTGAAGAGATGCGCCGAAATGGGATCGTCCTGCTCATTGTAGTAGTTGCCGCGATGCGCAAAGTTGTTGAATTCCTTCACCATCACCAGTTTCACCAGCTCCAAGTCCAGCAGCACCGCCGCGCCGCGCAGCGCGAAATAGAAGCCACCAAACGGCGCCTGACCCTTGTACTTCTCGTAGAATCGGCGGAACGGCTCCAGCGCCGTTGTCGTCTTGCCCACGCTGCGCAGATTGCCATAGAACCAGACCGGTTTCTCATGCAACACCCCGCGCCGCGCCCAGTAGCTGTACGTGTGCTCCAGACAGGCGTAGAGCAGGGCCAAAACTGCGAACAGCAGCCCGAGACTCAGCCAACAAAGTGCCATCGCCAACTGTCCGCAATAGACTGATCGCCTCTCTGATCGACTCTCTTTCTCGGGCAACATATGCATTCCACAGCGACCTCTCTACAGCGACAGAAATTACGCTTCAAATGTTCCACTTGAGCGGAACGGATCAAATGTATTTGAACACGTATGCATATTTCTCTCTGTGTAGAACGTTCTAATTGATAATACCGTACGGATTGCGTTGCATCATTATTCGCCTGAGGCTTTGTTTGCGTATCAAGTTCACTCGTCATCTGCCTCTCTCTCTCTCTCTCTCTCTCTTTCTGTCTCTGCATATATATATATAGCTCTCTGTCTCTTTGCGCTTGAATTGAAATCGTCGCATTTCGTTATATCACAGCTGTTGTAAATTACGATATACGCATTTAGATTGAGCAGAGGCTTAGGCAAAGATAGGCCTAGTTGGGGGAGACTACTAAAAAATAATATTTGCTCGTATTATAATTTATTTGTGTAGAGTAAGCCCTAGAAATTGTAAACCTAGCAAATAAATGAGACAGAATGAAGGAAAGAAGATTCAAGAATCTTGTGGACACATAGAAAACGTTTACTATATTTTCATTGTTGCTATATTGTTTGTTCCGTCCGATTCCGATAAATGTTGCATAACATGACAAAATTATTGGCTAATGATACCAAGAAAATACATACTTTATACGATCTGATTCGTCTATGAATAATAATATATTTATGTAATACCTCTTGCAAAGGTATACTTATTTAATGATTGGATCGACAATGATATATTTCATTGTCGATCCAATCATTAAATAAGTATTCTAAAAACTTGTTTCTCAGAACTAAATTCAAAAAGTATTCCTATGTGGAAAGTATCTGCACCCTTTTGGCCCACTTCACTGGCTGCGTTGTGCACACATGACTGGCACTTTTTAAGTTAAGTATACACTAAAGATACCGCAAGCCAAGTGTTTTATATTTCGCAGTTATGTGCTAAATTTAACAATTGCTTAACCTAAATTGGAGGCTGTGAATTTTGTTAACTAATGCGAATTGATTAGCACTTTTTCTGAATGTCGCATAGGTATTTAATGATTATGCCATGGTTTAGCCTATAAACCAATGCTGCAACTCTCGATCATTCAGTCGCAAACTGGAGCGTTTCTGCTGCTCATCGGCTATGATGAAGACATTAACTTTCGAGTAGCTCGCAATCTCTTCGATGCGTCAACAACTGCTCGAAAGCTCATCGCATAAATAAACCGCTAAAGCACGATATGGACAGGGGGATCTTAAGAGCTGCGTGTATCGCTCCACTCGACTCGACTCGCTCTATCGGAACTCGTAAATTTCGTGCCACAGAGTGTCTCACTTAGCATGTCAAAACAACCTCCAGAATTCAGCTTCGATTTGTGGCCGACGATAGTCGCGGTCAACGATAACTATGTGGATTAAGTTAATTGTGGCTATTGGGAACTTAAATTATGAACCATTCGTAGAGCGAGCCCAAGTCGAATCAAAGTTGATATAAACATGTTAACTTATGAACAAGTTCCAGCTCCGATCTCAGTAATCTTAGCCGCTGCTTCCATAAACTAGGCGAATTATGTGCAATTGCCCGTCGATCCTAGCTTTAGGATTTGCGATTTCAGTGTTTCTTTCAGTTTCTGTTTCTGTTTCCATTTTTTTGTTTTTGTTTCAATTCCTGTTATTTTCTACCTTTGCCTGAATCTGCTGTGAAAATCGCCTGCAGCTATGGGTCAGTTAATCGACCGTACCGCCGCCAACGTCATCGTTGCCTGTTAATTGAACCCGTAAATCGCACATCGGAGAACCGGCCGAGAGACTGGGACGAGCCCGGGACGAGCCTTCTCTGAACCTTCTCTCGATCGACTCGTGTGTAATTTGTACCTTTGTTTTGTGTGGCCCGGGGGCGCACTTTTCAGGCATTACTTTGGTGTTTTGCCTTCTTTTGCATTGCATCGCATTTCAAATGCGGCTGAAAGTTCAATTTTTGACTGCAGGGGCTGGCAACGGGGGCGTGGCATTGGCTTGTGGAAAGCAACCAACTGGACATGACATTGCATTTGTCCACGGGGACAGACAGACAACAATGCAATTGCAGGTGAGCCAAGGGTGATTAGGCTATTACCTGGCCAGCCTAGGGTGAGATATAAAACGAGAAAAAGTATAGAAAAAAAATCCCTTAAATTAAAAAAGCAAATCAAATTACATTTATGTTCAATGCCTAAACAATCTAGGCCAAAAGGCACTTTCTGTGCAACTCTACTAATTTACAAGTGCTTTAAAATTAAATCCGGGCCCTTGGTATTTGCAAATAGCCTTGACATTTAGATGTATAAGCCGGCTACACAACTCTTGCCTACGCCTCTGCCGTATTATTTTCTGGCAAATTAAGCAGCCAAAATTAACTCACTGAGCCATAAAATAGCAAAATAGATACAGATTAGCTCCTGGCACGGCCTGCAACCTCAACAGCTGGACTAGCTGGAACATGTGCGAGTCGCAGAGGTAAACAGAATATGAATTTCTAAATTAGATTCTTATCATAATGCTCTCTGACAGTAGACAAATATGCAGCAGTCACAGCAATGGAAGCTACATACAACTCTAACTTTTGTTTCGGCTTCCATCCCCGCTCCAAAATGGCTTTTGTTTGCCCCCACATCCACACACACACACCCATACACACACATATCCTGTGGCAAGAACAAACATGGCAGACAATTAATAATACTTAAAAAGGCAACGTGGAATACAAAAACAACAACAAGCTGGAAAAAAAACAATACCCTGCCATGGCCCATGTGATATATGCTCTGGTGGGGGAGGTGGAGGGTCCCTTTTTTGTGCCGTATAATGGATAATAACATGCACATCAACACGACACGCCTAAGCACAGGACTTGGCAGGCAGGACTCTGAATGTGTGTGCCGCGGAGGGGTTGTTTGGTAATGAATAATGTGCACTCACCTGAAAGCCTCAGAGTGTGTGCGGGAACGGGAACGGGGACGGGGACGGCAACGGGGTTGGGTGATTTGAAATATTGCAACATTTTCACTTTGTCGGTGCCTAGCAGCGTACCTAAAAATTACAAATTACCTAAATTTTTATTTATTTCGCTTTCTCCCATTTTCCAGTTTGCAAGTGGGTTTCTTATATTTTAATTGAAATTAGGTGCGACGCTTAAATGCATTTTTATAAGCTATTAAAATGCAACTTGGCTGGTCAGTTGGTAGTTGAAGGAGTGGTGAGGGGGAGAGTTCCCAGTAGAACAGCTGTTGGTTTTGGGTGCAGTATGAGTGCTGGAAATGGTGTCTGATAAGGTCAAGGGCTGCTTGATATAACTTCGAACGTGGTCGCTTTTTGTGGATGGGTGGGCTTTTATGACTTACATATATGTATGATGTTGATTGAAAAGTACCGTGGTTTTTCATGAAAATGTGACAGCTTGAGAGGAAGTAGAAAATATATAATTCAGAAAGTCAGCAGAATCATAATGAGAGCTCTAAAATGTAAGTTGGTTGAATACAATGATATAGGCCTAATTGAAAGCAGGGCAAACTTGGTTCACATATTCACATAAATTGCGCGTTCGATTTTTTCTTAATCACAAATCAGAAAAAGTTAATATTTATCACAACATTTCAAAATTTATAAAATGAACCTTTCTTAACAGTTTACAATTTTTAAATCTTTAATAGATACTCTTAATAAACGTTTTATTTTTTTTAAATTTATTTTCAGGTAAGATTTTGGAGTATTTAATTATAGTTCTACATTTGTATATACGTGAGTGTTATTCCATTTTTCCTCCACTTGATACCCATTTATTTATGTCTATACATCATAATTAGAAAACCTTTAATAGGCTATAAGTTCCCATGGTACCCACAATCAATGCAAATGTATATGTAAATGTTGCCCTGGCTATGGCATTTCCATATATGCTCTTGACTTTCAAAGCGCTTTGATGTGCTCCCGACTGGTGCCGCATTGGCAGCCAGGCGGTGCCGAAGCCAGAGTCAGATTCCATCCTCGCTCGCCCGTGGGAGTGGCCACATATGCAAACGGCATTTTGTGGCTGCATCATTAACACAGAGTGCTGTGCGGGCGGGGTAGGGAAAACGCGCGGGAATTGCCAGTTAAATAAACTGCCAAAATGAAAGAGTTGGCTGCGAATTTGGCTCTGAATCCGGCTGGATCCGGCAGGCAAAACAATTACATTTCAATTTGCCTGATGTCAAAATCAGCCCCAAAACAGTCAATGCTTGGTCTGGACGCGACCAGTGCCAAACCCATTGCTTTCCCTCTCCTCTCGCTCCAACTTCCCCTTCCCCTCTGCCCAGCAGTGCAATGAATGCCAAATAATTGGTAATTGAAAATTGTTGCCGAAACGAAGGAAAAAGTGTAGAAAAGGACGCCGGAATGCAGCTAAATATTTATGCATTTAACAATGCCAAATAACAGAAACAAATATTTATGCGAAAATATTTGGCGGCTGCATTTGAAAATGTCGCCCCCATCTCCCCTGAGCCGGGGTTAGCTGGTCCTTTGTTGGCATTTATGAATTTCCATAATTTATGCGCACAAAGGGAAACATGGATAACCGGCTGAGATCACAGACGTGCGACGGCCGCTTCCATTTCGCATTCAATTCATAAATTTTAATTGAAAATTGCGGCGCTGCAACGACAACAACTGCAATACGCGCAATTAAATGCCAAAAACATGCGAAATATGAAATCTTCGGATGACATATGGTAATGGCAGTCCAAACGTGTATCGCCCCCGACCCCGCGCCCTGACCTGACACAATTGAATCAATTCGATTTGTGACGCGTTTTCATCTTCGTCACCCAACGACAAACCGAGAATTTACCAATGAAAAATTCATAAACTTGTCAAGTGTTGGATTTGCCTTCCATTTCGACGCCCGAAAAGCTGCTGAACAAATTTGAAATTTCAATCGTCATGATGATCGGCATGATGATGATGACCCCTTACGCAAATGTTTGGCTCAATTAACGCGCCTTGTTGTATATTTTAATTGTTATGATTGTACATTTTCGAAACCAGTTGGCAGCACTGCACATTTGTTTGGCATTTTTATGCCCCTTCTGGGAAAAGCAACCACAGAAATGCCATTAATTGCCGTGGAGAGTGAACGCGGCCCAACTGAGCGTAAGAGTGGGGTGCATTTATGAATTAACCAAACGAGACAGATTTTCACATTTGGTGGTCATTTAATTGGCGGTTTTCGGCTTGACAATTTCATAACCGGCAGGTGAAGCGAAGCGAACAAGGATGGACATTACAGAAAATTACATTAAAATGTTCTTGCATAGGTATTTAAGAGGAATAAATAATATATATAGTATATGAGTAGTCCCACTAACTCCGTGTTAAATGATAATTGCGCTAGATCCGTAATTCGATTTTTCAATTGTAATTGAATTTTAATGAGTTCAGTTTATAAAATTATGCTCAGGCTGCTAACTGGATGCACAAATTTTAATTTAAGTGAATTAACAATTTGGAAAAACCGAAAAACTAGCCGCTTTATTAACCAACCAAACGTTAAGCAAACTTCTTGCTTACGGTAATTAAAGATTATTAATATATTTTCCCACCAGTTTTCGTGAATAGTCGTAATGTATTTTCTATTATTTGTAAGCAAACATAAGTCTACAGATATAAGCAGCCGCATAGCTCTATATTTGGATACTATTTCTTAATCTCACATTTATTTTCCCATCGCACTTCTCACTTTGATTAATGATTGACTGGGCCTCTCTCACAAATATCGAGAAGTGCAAATATTAAATACTAATTAAAGCAAGTTGATGTCAGAGTGAAAAGTATTTGCATGGCAGTAGGAAAAAAGGGGAATACGGAGCTCTGGAGCTAATCACCAAAACCATCAATAAAACATCAAAGAGAAGATGTTCGTCGCACCTAATGGAGGAAAGAGCCAAAGAGGAAAGTGGCAACTAATTTGCTGCTGTTGCTGCAGCTTATGCACGAATAAGCAGAGACAGCAAACAAAGAGTTTGCCACCTGTTTTTTTGGGTCATCATCATCTCATCTCAGCTCATTCAAAGTGAGCTCTGGTAATGGTCTTTAAAAGCGCATTTAAAACGCGTTTGCGTTGTGCGTGTTCAATTGGGTGTTTCCCCCTCCACTCTCCCTCTGCTGCCTCTGCGCCCTCGGCTCCCTCTTTCCCCAGCTCACAACTCCACTAATCACACATCGTCATCGTTTTTGCTCATATATATTGCATCGATTAAATTCCATGCGTTGCCTTTTTTGCAGCTCGAGTTTCGCAGTTAGTGGTAGAAGCTTAGGATATTTCAGTCTATATACTTATTAGTCCTGCCCCCGGGTATTTGATTCATTTCCGCAGCTGTTCGGTCTTCCCCACCAACTCCCAACGCCCACAATGACTTGTGTTATTATTTTACTTAAATTAAGGAAAATTTGGGCTTTTAATCTCAGACATTGGCCAATGTATGTTTGAATATTTAAACAACGTCAACAACAAAATCATTTACTTTATTAAAATTCATTAGTAGCTCAAATTAGAAATTCACACATTCAAAGGCTGCTCAAAGTTTGCTAAACAAATTTAAGTTTATTAAAAATTTAAGGACATTCAGGAATCAAGGTTAAGAGAAAAGGTAGGACAACAACTTTAATCACATGGCACGGTCAGATTTTGGATTATGATTTATGTGCAACGGAAATTGAATTTCCAAATAACCTTTGGTTAATTAAGGAGCTTAGGGAAGTCCGTGAGTTAAGTTGTTGTTGGAAAAAGAGTAATAAAGTTGAGTTAGGCTAAAACTTTATAAACTTATAATATCTTTACGCTGCTAAAGCATTAATTTAGCTTTTATATGAGGTTAATTAAAAGACAAGTTTAAATGTGAAATTATTGATATAAAATGAAAATAAAATGTTTATTTTTTATTTATTTATTTATATAAAGCTAGCTTAACATTAAAATCTTAAGACTAAGAATCATGGAGGCAAGCAATGGCTGTTTATTTTTTAACTTGTCTTTCAGTTGAGAATTCTTTATAAATTAAAAATAATTATTTTTTGTTAGTGTATTCCTGGCTCTTATACATGAGTGTGCATTAATGAAATTTATTGTATTCAGTCAATTGCGTATATATGTATTTACAAGTTATATTGTTTTCAGACATTGTTTGGCTTGAGTGATAGACATCCTGTCATTAGCCTCAGTATCGACAGCAACAAAAGCGACGCTTTAATTAAATTATGACTATGTTAATGTACCGTTACAAGGGCACATCACCAAGCGCCAACTTTAACACGTTGCATGACACAGCTCATCGGGACAACAATTACCCATGCGCCACGTCTCCTTCGCCGGGAAAGCGAAGTGAACTTGTTGTTGTGTTTGTTCTTTTAGTTCCTTTTTATGCCCAGTACCCATACATATGATCAAATGGGTTGTACCAGCCAAAGGGTTTGAGTTTGAAACCTACTTTCTTGCATTGAAAATAACAAAATAGTTTGTGTGGAGTAGATTTGGGTAGAGGGTATATGCAAGTTGAGCATTATAAGGCAGAAAAGGCATAGTTTTTCTTCCTTTCCTTAGATGGCGTGTCCTTTATGCTGCGGGCTCTCTTCCTATTTAATGTATGACGTTGACTTCGTTGGCAGCCATTTGGCTAAATGTAAATAAAGTAATTAAAGTAATAAAATTTGTTTTAATGTCGCACACACGAAAAACGAGATAGACAGAGACGGACGGGCGAGCGGGAGAGTGGGAGCAGGCTGTGCGTGTCGTCGCCATTCCTTGGGGCCATCGCCATTGTAGTCATGTCAACGTCAACGTCCACGTCAACGCCGCGGTCGCCGCTGGCGTCGCAGCATAAAGGTGATAATTACGCTTATTTAATCATTTATTATGGCTACTTGATGTACTTTCTCGCTCAGTTTAATGTTTCTGTCGCGCCGTCCCTGTCTGTCATTTATGCAATTCTCTCGATTAATTTGTTTATAGCACGAAATTGTCGCGTTTATCACGTACCTTGCCTCGACATTTTATTTGCACTGTTTCCATTGTTGACTTTGGTTTATTTTTTGTTGTATTTTGTTTTGTTTTGCTGACATTTCACCTGCCTTTACCTGTTCCAGTGGCTTTGAATTTGTTTTTTCTGCCACTTCCTGGCTGCCCCCTTTGGCCCCTGTCCCTGTCAAACACGAGAAATCAATTAGTTGTGCTTTTATTTGGTAAACTTTTAATTTTTTCTAGTGCGGGTACATAAAAGTGGGCGTGGAGGGTTGGTTTGCGTGATTTGGCTGCGAGAACATAGATTAAAGATACGAGTGAACTAGCACGTTATCGAATAGCAGATACCCTGCATCTTTTATATAATATATATAGAGAATATAATATTTACATGTGTATTCTTGTCAGATTGTTATTACACATACTTACCTTTTCTCACCGACAAATACAAAAAGATACTTCTTAAATGTTTCTCCACACGCCAGATCTACCATAATTAGATTCAATGCTGGGCATTTAATTGCTTCCAGGCTCACTTCCGATTGGGGCCCTTTCTGTGTGCCCGAATGAAACTTCTCAAATGGCAGCCATAGAACTTCAAAAGCGGCGAGCTCAACATTTAAGGGGCAGCCAAACATGCAAATTTGTGCGATGTATCGAAGAGAGGCCGCAGCTGTTCGGACGTTGCGTTTCCGTTGGCACTTGCTTCAATCCAGCAAGCCAGCGGGCAGAGCCGTGTTCCTAATGCCACATCCTGGCCATTCCCAATACCGATGCCGTATTTTTAATTCTCTTGGCGCAACGTGCAGAAAAATATACGAAAGCGGAACAATGGGGCAAGAAGCTGCTGTGTGATGTTCAGTGCTGTAGCACATGGCTGAAAACCACACCTAAACACATTTGGCAATTAAGCCGAGCCAGGAAGCAGGAAAAGGGACTCGGGTGCAGTGGGGCGGGCCAGGACACTAAACAGGCTGGCAGTCAGGCAACCGCACGACAGGGCTCAGACACATGAGCTGGTGCGTTTGATATATGGCAGACATGAATGGAGCCAGAGTCAGCCAGGACACCAGCCAGGCGACGTCCTGGACCAGGACCAGAACATACCAGTAGCTGGCGCTATCAAAAAAAAAAAAACAAAAAAAATGTTGTTTAGAAACTTGAAATGGGCGGCTGATAAAAATGGAGCTCTGGGACGCACAGAGAACACCAGAGTCGATGTAGAAAGCGGAGAGCGGGAGTTTGTTGCCCATCGCCGAACATGTTTAATGGCGTTATTTATGTGGGCGCCCCCTGCCCCACCCGTACCCCACGCAAATGCCAATGGATCCCCGGCTCGAGTGCAATTTGTCGAGTCGCGGGGGCAGGAAAAATATTATATGCCACTTGAACCTGAAAATTATTTACTTCTTCGAACCAAACACGTAACAGCGCAGAGCAAAGGCCCCAAGGCTCAGACAGCATGGCAAAGAGAGTGTGCGGTGGAGGGGAGTGAAGTTGATGCGAGTGGAGTGTGGAAGAGAGCTAACGCACGTGCAGTGAGCAAAAAATGGCAACTATTTAATACGCGCTCAACATTTTGTTGGTATTTTGTGTGTGAAGTTTTTTCATTATGTGTTGTCTGCCATAGAAACTGAAATGGAAAATGGTTTGGTTTGGGCTGAACTGTCCAGGACTCCCTTGTGTGCCATTTAAATGAAGCTGTTTTGGGCTTCCTTTTTTAATATTTTTTTTTACGCATTTGAGTAAGTAGAGTTCTCTCTCTCTCTCTCTCTCTCTCTCTCTTTTGTTGTCTGGTATTTAATTCAATTTTAGTATGTCTTGACTGGCATGGTTTCAATGGCAATTCACAGAGTTGCTTTTAATTCAAATAGTGTTTTTTAATTCATTACTTTTAACTTGATAATCGCAATGATTAGATTAAGACCCATTGCGAATAAGTGTGCGGCTTAAACGTTACCAAGGACTTATTTCTTATCATTAGACATGATATTGCTAATTGCAAAGGCTGTGAAAACGTCTTCGCCTTCCCACTTTCTTAATGGCCATTTTATTGGCACACGTTTGACTTGAGCCCACGCAGTCTAGACACTGCCAAAGGTCCTTTATTGTGACATCAATAGAGTCCTTCTGAGGTGAGCTAATGGTTATTGCGACTAGTGTCTGGTCATCAGTCCGTGACACCCGGGTCATGCTCTCCAGTTTGAGCCCTCGCTTTATGTCGCCTCACACAATAAAGTAATGAAAGAATGCCAGGAATCTGCCGCCTCCTAGTGCATGAAAAGATGGAGGACTCCTCATTTTGGTCGCCTTTCGTTTGCAGCTCGGCTGTTCTGGAAAGCGCGAGTTCTGCGAAGCACTTCAAAGTGTTCGGAAACATAATGCAAATTGTCTGCACCAATTGGGCGCCCTGTTCGCTTCATTTGAGGGGGAGCTCGTGCACTCGACGACTGTTTTTCAGTCTTATGCTCTTTTCGTTGAGTTTGTCTTGGCTCACTTTGTGGCGCTTGGCGCTGTCTTTATTTCAATATGTGACGGGAGCGGAGGGTAAATTATGAAACTTGGGGCGTTTCACTTGTTAAAACAAATTATAGGTTTGTTTTGATTATTTCAGCCGCTCGGTAGGTTGATGACTTGGATAGGTAGGCAGACCCTGGTGTATAATAATATAAATTCATTTGCATATTTCATTAAATGGCATTTAGCTTCAGGTCTGATATGGTTCCAGGCAAAAAATTGCTGATGACTTGGGAGTTTTATCGTTTTCAAGCGAGGGAAAGTTGCGGACTGACTTCAAGTTTCACAGGGGTGTCTAGAGTTCACTGTATTTCTCATTTACCATTCCTGTTTATATTTTCAAGTAAGTATGCACGAATGTGATTCCTTGCAGTTTTCTGCCTTTTATACACGTTCACAAAGTGAAAAGAGTATATTTGTTTTGAAAAGCCCATTTCAAAAATAGAAATGTGGAATTGTGGATGCTTATACTTATATATATTTTTAATATTGTTTAATTAGGCTTTGTCTGATAAAGCTGAAAGCTGTTAGAGTGGCGCTGCAGTATGGAATGCAGTCACAATTTACAAAATTAATTAATCAACAATAAATTATAATTTTGCTCAGCTTCAAAAATAGGTCGATTGGACCTATTCATCTGTCTGATAGTCGACAAGTAAAACTTAAAACTCTAGGAAGTGTTTATACATAGGTCTCTATATTCGCACTCTAATGAACTAATTTAACGTTTTGTAATTTCTTGTCTTAAAAGTATTTTCACAAGCTTTCCAACTTTGTTCGGCCTTCCATTGCTTCCACAATAAATGCACTTACTGCCCCATCTCATTTTGTCAGTCAACCACTCAATCCAGCTAGCATTAAGTGCATTATCCGCACATATGATCCATAATTGACTTTATACAACGCCCTCGGCTGGCAGATGAAACTCATTTCCTCAATGGGCGACATTTAGTGGGCATTGATTGACACTTGTGTACAGCGTGAGGAGCAATCCGATCTGTCTGTCATTCGGGCCAGCAAATGCTGCCCACAAAAGTGTCAAACTGAAGTCAGATCAGCGGCATTAAGCGTCATATTAAATGCAAGCCCATTGAGCAGGGACCCGAGTCTGGCAGTTAGTCAGCCAAGCAAAGACGACGACTCATTTAAACTCAAAATGTCAGATTATTAAACTTTGATAAGGCCGGAGAACTCAGAGCCGTGGGCTCAGCATGAAAATGAGCATGAGAAGTTGTTGTTTGAGAAGGTGGAGGAAAAGTCTCAGTTTCTGCCAGTCTGTCCATCGACTGTAGCTGTAGCTCAGATTTCGTTATAGCTCGCAGCTCAAAGATGTCGATTACAATGCCAATTTCAAGCCGTCTGACGCTGATGAGGATCATCGCACACGGGCCATAAAAAATTACAGCACGTAGCCTAAGTAGATTTCCCGAAATGATAAAAACATATGCGAGCTCGGTTTCCAACTCTCCCTCCATCTCTCTCTGTCCCTCTCTCTCTCTCTCTATCTCTCTTACACTTTAAAGCAGAAGTGAACACTTTAAAGCATTTGCTGAATTTGTTTGTCTGTTAAGGCTCTGCGCATATATTTCAAAGGATTGTTAGGTAATCTCCAAGCAGGTGAAAGCCGCACATACCTGGCATATGTGACCACGACTAGCCGCAAGACTTCATATCAATCAAGGCAATTACAGTTCGTGACGCCTCTCTTTCCCGAAACACTAAACTTAATATAAATGCAAATTCAAATCTGGAAATCTCAAAATCGATGCGTACCAAATTCAAAATGAAATGAAACGAATCGCCTGCCTTTCTATGGAAACAAATAAAGTTTGAAAAGAAACGCCAAGAAATATGCGCACAAATCATTTGGTTTGGTTTGGGATTGAATTGGATTGGATTGGGCTATGCATTCATGATTTTCAGATAGTTTTGGCCGGCAGGTAAAATTGGCTTAAATGCGAGAGCTTCTCGCTGAAGCGATTTGCTATAACTAGCCAAGAAATACAGTGATACCTTCCATTTGAAGAATTTATGATAGGGCGTTCTGAAAGCTTACATAAATAATAGCTAAACCTGAGAGAAAGATAGAGTTTGACTTGTTTGATGAATAAATTATAATTCTTTTTTTTTGTATATTCAAATTAAAAAAGTTTTATAAAAAATAAAATTAATTGTTTGTCTTTAAATATACAATTCATATTGTATATTAAAATCAAAGCTGATTGTCTTCGGCCTAGTGTGGAATCTCCACTGTAGCTGGCGCATCAAGTTTATCTGATTATTCCGCCCGCCGACTACTTGGCCAACGTTGTCTTTCCCCTGCCTCGTTCCGTTTTGGTCTCATCTTTCTGCGCTTTGGTTTCGTTGCGCTTAAGCGGCTTCGGCTTATGATTTTGGCCATGCTTTTGGCTCTGGCTCTGGCTTTGGGTTTGTATTTGGGTATGGGTTGTTAGTGTTTCTTTATGATTTCGTAAGCAGCCAGCCCCAAAAAGCGCAGCGGCCGGGCATCGTTAACGTTTTTTGTTAGCCTGTCGATCAAAATGCAATCAAAATTGTGCGGGCTTCGACTCCAACTTCAACTCCAACTCCAATTCGGACTTTGAGTCCGTCTCGGACTCCGTCTTCGTTTCATTCCTTTGTGCAGTGGGCTATTTGGGTTGATTGTGTTGGCTCTTTGGCCACAATAGTTTTGGGCTCGTAAAGATTTCTATCTGCGGCAGTCGGGTCGGCCTTTTTCACTCTCTTGCCCTGGCCTTTATTATTTATGGTAAGTGTCTGTTTTGGACTGCGCGTCTCTCGAAAGTTGTAATTGATTTTTACAGTTTGTTGCGGTTTTCGGCTTAATTTTTTGGTGGTTTGGCCGTTTTTAAGCCTTCGTTATATATAAATATCGCGCCATAAATAACATAAGAAAATGTTTATGTTTTATGCTCGTTGCGGTTCTCTTTTACAGCTGTGAAAATGTAGAAGGGCTGTTTAAACATATTCTATATGGTTGTAAATAGATCGATTAGAAGTCGTTTTATGTGTTGATTATCAACATTATTTGATGCACAGATCTTATCCATTTCAAATATACCTTAACTAGGCCCAGTCTCATTTAAATAATGCCAGAAACCCCATTAAGAATTCACTAAAGAATAAATAATAAAAAAAGCTATATAATCCAATTAATCCTTAAACGTTTTTTAAAAGCATATAATTTAAACACACGCCGACGACAACGACGACGATAAAGGAGCCCGAAAACAACACACCCAAAAGACAGACACACACAACAACAACAACAACAACAGCGACAACGACAACGACAAACAATGCCAAATTCGAATTGGGTTTCGGCTCGACTTTGGGTTTGGGTTCGGGTTCGGTTTTTGATCTGGGTCTGGGTCTGGGCTCTCTGCCAGCTTTAACTCCAACGCAGCCGCCTTTGGATCTCCGGCTGCTGATTTCGATCGCTTCGCGCATGCGCCGTGGACTGTAAACCTGGCGAGGGGCAGCAGCGAGGGGCAAGCAGCGGAAGGTGCGTGAACAATGGCAACAATCGAACATAATTAGGCTTAAGTGCAGGAGGGAGAGAAGCGCGAGAAAGCGGGCCTTGGAACTGGCTGTGCAACTGGAGGCGGCAACTGCTCAAATACATAAATAAGAACGGCAACGCAAATAAATTGTAGCGAATTTTTATAATTAATTGTATTGTCGTTTGGCTCGTTTATTGTGCGCTGCCTTTTGCTGCGCGCCTCATAATGACGTTGATAATGATGCTCATAATGACGATGATGCAGTGCCTCAGATATGGCGACAATAGGCGAGCCGGCGCGGGGCGAGGCCACAGCGAATTATGGTAGCCGCGCTATGTATTAAAAGCGCATTAACAAATCCTCTAATCAGCGCCGGCAAATCATCGACTGCCCCCCCTCTTCCCGTTTCCCATTTGTGTGTGTGTGTGGGTGAGTGTGTGCGACTTTCCGGCTCTGCAGATCCCTGCCTGCGGTCCCGCCCACCGCCCCTCAACTGACTCGTGTTTGGTTTCCGTTGTGCCTTTGTTTGCTTTGCTTGCCCCCGTTGAGACTTCAATTGTTGTTGGATATCGCGCTGTGTGAAGCGATTGTTGAGGGTCTTCCAAAGCTCTACACTGGCAGAAAAATAATGCATTGCAGATGAAATAAGCTAATTTTTCTATTTACTTATTTTTATTAAAAGTTAGAAAGATAAAAAGCTTTATAAAAATTTTAATAAATTTAAATTAACTCTAAAGCTTATTACGATACAGAAAATACATTTTCAAATCTTATATGCATTTAATCCGTTCACCCACTCATTTACTTATTTTCCTTTATATGCACACCCCCATTCAAAAGTTACAACATAGTTAGTTTTGCTAATACACCAGTTTATTATAATATTTCTTTTTCTGTCTGTGTAACGCCCCGTTTTCAATTTACGAGTCGCATATCTTGAGTCCAAGCCAAGTCGGGCTATCTATTAATAAACCATAATAATTTATTGATTTCCTTTTAATGTCGGTATTGAGCCAACTAATCTACACAGCATTATCGCGCACAACAAGACCAAACCAGCGACTTCAGCACTGGCCCACGGGCCACGGAGCCCAGCGAAAGCCAGCAATAGGAACTAGATCTGCGTTCGGGTCGGAAAGTCAATGTCGGAGAGGCAGGAATGGGAGAAGTCAGCCTGGCCGGCGAACCAGTTGCCACATTGTGCATGCCTAACAAACTATTGTTTAGTCTCGAGTCTCGAGAGTCGAGAGTCGAGTCTCGTGCTTCTTGTGGCCTATGGCCGAGGCAACCTTTTGTGGACAAGTTTGCCACCTATTGACATGGACAGCGACTGGCAGTGGGATTGGGCTGTGCTCATTATACGAAATATATTTCGCTTCTGCTTGGCTGCCTTAATTCGCTTACTTTTTGTGCCTTAATAAGTTTATTTTCGGTTCGTCCTGCACCAATGCTGCCCTCTGAGCAAATTTATATATAGGTTTCTATGATTTTGATATTCAATTTTCTTCGAGTCAACCTAGGAATATCCAACTAAAAGCTTGGGGCAGTTGTACATCAAACTATTCACAAGTTTGAATGTTAAAGCTTTTGTTGAACCTACTCCAATTCCGTACAGGGTATCTTGATTTCGATCAAGCTCGACTATTTATTTCAGTCTGACTTCTTTCTCTCACTCTCTCTGCCCGTCGTTTCTCGTGTTTGGCTTAGTTTCTTGCTTGAGCGCATTTCTGCCTTCAAAGGCATCCTTTGAAGTTAATCGCATGTTGTGCTAGAAAAATTGCACACACATACACACGTGCACACACACACACACTCGCACACTCATCCATAGCTTCCTGCTTCACTCCTGTTACACGCTCGAATCGTTAACATATAATTGTGTTTTAGCATTTAACTTTGGCTCCTTTCTGACTCTGTCGCAGCTGTCGGTTGTCGGCTCTCGGTTGTCGGCTCTCGGTTGTCGGTTGCTGGTTGTTGGTTGTTGGGGCTGTTTGCCTATTTTGGCTTGAAGCGCTCCACTTCTTCTTATTCTTATTCAGCTTCCTTTTCTATTTACTGGTCGTCTGCAGCTCATAGTCCCATTGTCTGCCTAATTTTCTGCTGCTTAAGCCGTCGACGTTGGCAGCCTGCCTGCCAAAGCGCCAACCGAATGCATTTTCTTATTAATTTTTGTAATCCATTTGCCCAAGTAGGTGAGGCCCTGAGGGCAAGGATTTAGCACAGGCAGCCGCATAAGTAGAGGCAAATTTGGCATGTGAAGTCATCTTAACTTGGCTAAAGATTAGCTAAGTCAGCAAAAGAGTTGCTTAAGACAGCTTCAATTAGAGACAAATATAATAGAAAAATTCCAGCTAGTGGCAGTATATATTGGAATATCAAGAATTCATAAATATATATATAACATATATATATATATAACACTCAGAGAAAAAATAAGAATATTGCACTATTGATTGTTTGTGAAAAATGTTCTCTTCCAATTAAACAATTTCTTTCCAATTTCTTTGAAATGAATTCAACAGTTTTTTAATATTATTTTTACAACATTCACAATATATATATATATGAATATAAATATAAAATCAGAAATTATTCACAATGTAAGAATTTTTATGAGTGAAAAAAGTCTTGTTCGCAATGTGCATTAGAACAGCGTTTTTTTGTCAATATGTATAATGGTTTAATAATGCGAGATATTTTAAGTTCATACTGTCTATTCTCCACGATCTCATTCTCTTGACACAAGCAGCGATTTGCTGTCTCTAATAGCTCATTTGCTAATACCAGACACACTTCTCATATACGATTTATGTCGCCCCTTGCCCCACACCCACCCATAAACACACGCACACACACACGCATAACCGCAGCAGCTGTTACCACAGCAACATTTGGCAAATACGCCGCGACAGCTTGCAGGTAATTTATCTAATAAAATTATTATTACCATATATTACAATAAATGAGGCTTAATAAGTATGCCACAAGATTTCTGGCCCCCAATACTTTCACTCACCGAGCCGCGCCCCGCCCCAACCCGCCTTGAGTCCAAAACTGCCAACCTCGAAGGAGCTGCATAAGACTGCGGGGCTCCACATGCCGCCGCCGCAAATTGCGTGTGGCACGTGACCGGAGGAAACGTCGCCGTCTATGGCGAGAAAAGCCGCCGCACAAATGCCGCCTGAGTCTCTCCGAAAATAGCTAAACTGAGAAGATGTCGCGAAAATTTAAATTGGCGACGGCGGCGCATTTTAAATTCAAAAGAGGTAGACGCAACACCAGCCACGCCCACATTGGCAATATAGATGCAGCACGAAATTATCTGAAATCAATTGGGAGCTTAAGAAATATCTCGAATGTTATCAGAGGTAGAAATGGGAGTAATCGCCCCGAAGTTACCTGCGCTCCTTCGGAAATAATCGATGGCAACAAGGAGAGAGAACCCTTATAAAACCCTAATTGTTGATCAATCGATTTAATCGGTACCATTTACGGTTCTAGAATACAATTCCCAACTCGCTGCCATAGCTCATTGGACATTGGGCCACCCTTAATTCAACTGGCCTACAAATTACTTCATTTGTCCAAGTGCCCTGAACCCAACAAATGGGAACAACATAAAGAACTAAACCCAACAAATTCTCGTATTCATGTTAAATTTGATGCAGCAACAACTAAAATGTGCACAATTGAAATGGCGCTTAATTTTTTATGGGCATCGCAAACACTCAAGTCAAACAGGCAAACAGGCCGCAAGTATCCTTGACAGGCGCAGAGGACCAAATGGATGGGTTTGTTTCTGGTTTTGTTTTTTGTGGGTGTTGTGCTCGAAATTTCTTCTAACCGCTACAATTTTGTGGTTTTGTAAAACTTTTCCTTGACTGCTTGTTGTTTGCTTGTTTTTATTCGTTCGCCTTAAATTTTTTTTTTTTTCTGTTCGTGCTTGTTTGTTTGCTGAGGCCTCTTGTTTTTTGGGCCTATTCCTGGCCTCACTTGTTTTCCATTATTTTGTTTGCATTTGAATTGAAAATTAGTATTTGGGCACTTTAACATCGGCCGCCTGCTAATTTATCATGCAACTTTTCCTTTCCCCATTTCCTTGGTTTTCTCTGCCCTTTTTGGCTTTTTCTGAAGTGTTTGTTTAGGCTGCAGCTCGTGTTCTTAACTTGAGCTCCCGTAATTTTATTTATGACATGTTTGATCGAGTTTGCCTGCGGTTCGTCTAGGATTGCTTTGGAGTACACTACAAATAACCGAGGCACGTGTGCTGGGCGAAATACTTTACAAATTGTATTGCTGCATGCCGCTTAGTCCCGGTCTCACTTTATTTATGCTGCCACATGACTCAATTGCAGCCACTTACTCCATTTTGGCTACTTTACAATGTAATAAACTGGCGAAACAGAAATAAACTTGGAGAGCGCGCCAAGTAGGGACCAGGAGCGACTGCGAGCGCTGAAAGAGCCAGCAAACGGAGCAGAACCGGTGGCAGTGACAAAGGTAGACAGCGTCCAAAGGGGGCCCAGGGACGTAGGTGGCGGACGGACGTAGATGGGAGCCCGCTTCGTAGCTGGCGCACAGACGGCGGCGTTGCGAACTAATGAGTTCCTAATTTAAATAAATTTCTAGTCATAAATTAAAATATGTGAGACACATAAAGCACGCAACGCAACATAAGGGGGGCGCCAGCTACAGCATGTGGCTGACAGACAGAATGGGACAGGGGCAGAGGGGCGAGTGCCGAGTGCCGTCCATTATTTGCTTGCCGACTGAGGCAACTAAAATGTGCGAAAATGTTTAACTTTTCCTGCAAATATTCATTTTTTTTTTTTTTTAAAGCGCTTCAAGCTTAAAGCTTTAATTTAAGGATGCAGTAGTTAAATATTAGGCAAGCCTGAGCGTGTTTAAGAATCTATTATAATAGCGATTATTATATTATATTATACGGATGAAAGAAAAAGTAGAAAATATGTCTACATATTATATTTATATATTTATAGTATATTTGAGGATCAATTAACTATCGAGGATCTTAAAACAAATTTAAATTCAAGTTCAAAAATTAAATTTTACTCAACTTCAAAATCACTCTTATCTTTCACTTCTTTTCGCATCGCTCATTCATTATCTCCTGTCTATCGGCAATGCCCAAAACTATTTACAAATTTTACGGCTGTCGCGCTGCATCATCAGCGACTCCTCGGGCCAGAAGTCTCTTTATGACTGGCCACACAATCGCCTAACCACATAAATCAGTTTCTAGCTGTAACCCAACGCTAAATGCCGCGGACAGTCTGAAATAAAGAAACCAGCCGGCAAACTAGGTACGTGAGCAAAAAACTTGGCGCATACCAAAACTCAATGAGCCATTCAGCGATCGATCGGCAAAGGCGGCTGTTAGGCTGGCAATGGACTCTGCTCCGCTCGAAGATGGTTTCGGCATCGGGCCAAGATGCTATCCCAAAGATGGTCAACGTCTCTCGGTTCACGTGGCTGCCTGAACATTTTCGCTACGCCGCATTTTTAGCCAATTTAAAGTCTAATTTAAGCAGCGCATTTGTAACGCACGTAAGGAGCAAAAGCAGCAGCAGCAACAAAAAGGGAGGGGTGAAGAGCGGAGGGCGGAGAGCGCAGACACCCAAAAGGATTGATCGGCTGGATAATTTTGAGCACGTACGCATATAAATTTCATCAAAATTCCAATGAAATATACGCAGACCGTTTAAATACGTCAATAAGAGAATATTTTTTTATCAAAGGACACAAAAGGCTCATCGAAACAGAAAAATGCCACAAAAAAATAAACAAAAAAAAGAGCTTCATATAAAATTATGGATTTTTCTGTTTGCTGCAAAAGGAATTTCGGTGCGCAGTTTTATTTTTCCACTTGTTGTTAGTCGTCTGTGATACTGTCTGTGGATACCGCATAATAAACATGTTTATTACCATTTTTGCGAGAGCAACAATAAATTAAGCACCAGCAGACAGCTTGCAACATGTTGCACGCAACAATCAGCCCGAAAATAAAAAATGCTGCATGCAATAAATATTTCTTTTTCCTTTTTTTTTGCCAACGCGGCGAAAATAATTAAAAAATTGATGGAGAAAAGTGGAAAGTGATTTCGGTTAAGACAGAATACTGAATGCACTTTAAGGTATATTCATATGCAGTTGAGATTTAAAAAAAAAAAAAAAAACCTTTAAATAATTTGAGTAAAAAATTTTTTAGAAATTGTAAAAAAAAAAAATTGTTTAACTATATCCTAAACCTATAACGATACTATTAGTTCGGCCCTAAAATGATTTCACGATACCCTGTTCAAAAGCACATTACAATTTTTGTTTGCACTTTGAACATAAATGACCGTTACGACGATCGCAAAACTTATTAAAACCCCAACTCAGTTCAGATGCAGTTCATTAAACGCTGGAGCCGATGCAGCCCCAACCCGAGAACGCTTCGAAGCCATCTTGAGAGCATCGTGTGCTTTGCATTAATTTCATATGCAATTTACGCTGATTTATTTGATTTGCAAGCTCAATGTCCCATGTCGCATGTCCGACGTCCAACGTCCAATGTCCAATGTCCGTTGTCTGACGTCTGGTGCTCAATGCCCGATGGCCGATGCCTGGCAGCGCGGCATGTTTGTCACTCCATGGCGACAGCTACGGGAGGCGACCCTGTTCCTAAATTGGCCCGGGCACCCTCGGCAGACGTCAGTGGTGCTGTTCGATTTGATCGATTTGTGTTGATTGCCTGTCAGTTGTTGGCCGGCCAACACAATGGCTTCTGGGCAGGAGCGCACACAGAGAGGGCGGAGCGGTAGCATCTTGTTAGGTGTCAGGCGCTGCAGTCAAGTGTTAAATATATGTACGTGAATATACACACGTATGTAGATGCGGAGAATTTACGTTAACTAAAAGTGCATAAAATGTGCACAAAACCTCAACTCAAAGTCCTGTCAGTCAGTCATTCACTCACTCACTCACTCATTCACTCACTCATTGCCTGGCCTCTTAAATGATAGCAACTATTGATGTGGGCTCCATTCCAAGTCTCCAAGTCTCTGTTCCTTGCGTATCTTTTGTTCGACGTGTGCATATGTAATGGGCCAGAGGAGCTGTTCCTTCTACTCCTTCGGCTGCTGCTTTGATTGGCTTCCTTGAAATCCACACTTGAAGTGTTGGAAATTTAATGTTGCGTGTGTGTGGCTGATGCTGATGCCGAAGCTGATGCTGCTGCTGAAGCTGTATCTGGGGGATGACTCGCATTTGCAGTGCTGATTTAAACGCCTTTCGTTTCTTCGCTCTTTCCGTATGCATTTATGCGCCAAATGATTTTTCATGGGAAATCGCTTAAGCTAAAAAGTCGATGCTGCGATATTTTTTATTTATTTTTATTTTGTGCGGGCATTTTACATACAGCGCATTGTCTGAGTAGCTTTTACAGGCTTTATAGAGAATGCATTGTGTGGGCTATTGAGTGGGAAAAGGCCTTGACGAGCTAAGCCATGTAAAATGATATGAGTTGATAGCCAGAGGTTAACAATACAATTTCGTATTTATAGCTAATGCCCGCATAAAGATTAGCTCGCTGAATATCTCATTTTGTGCTACCTTTCATATGCAGATGACAACACATCTGATTTATAACACAGCATTAGTTCACTCAAGGCTTTATCCAAGTCACTTTAATTTTTCTTTACAAAAATAAAGTTTTATATTGAAATATCTCTTAAATATAGTAAAAATAGATTTATGCTTATTTAATATTTTCTGTGAGGCATAATTTAATCAATAGAGCATCTTCAACTGCATTTAATTCTTTTCCAATTGAAGTTTTTTTCAAAAAAAATTGAAAAGCATTTGCTTAATGTTCGCTTGCCCACATTCAGTACTCAGTATCCAGTACCCAAGGTTCCTTCCCTGCCTTCTCGACTCAGCCCACTCAATTTTTTAATGCAATTTCATTGCATTTTGCTTGCTTCGATTTATTGTGTACTCGGCTCCCCTCACTTGTGTTCCGTTATCATTCTAACGTAATCTTAATCACTTTGCGCAATGTTCATTCATCCACATCATCAATTTCCTTTGCGACGACTGCATTAGTGGAGCGCCCTCTGTTGGCCGAATAACAAATAACCAGCTGCTGCACTCGATGGATGCCTGTCCACGACTTGGACTTGGAATTGGACCTGGTCTTG
The DNA here is from genome assembly GCA_035041545.1 of Drosophila colorata. Taxonomy (NCBI): domain Eukaryota; kingdom Metazoa; phylum Arthropoda; class Insecta; order Diptera; family Drosophilidae; genus Drosophila; species Drosophila colorata. Next base: position 1,195,741 of record JAWNLD010000453.1, read on the forward strand.
GTCTTGGTCTTGAACTCGGACTTCCTCTTGAAGCTCCACTGTCTGTTTCTGTGTTTCTGTTTCTACATTTGCTTTTACGCTGGCTGCTTCAATGCATTTCGCCGCTTTATCAGATTTGAAGTTATTTTCAAGCTGATAGATTTGCCTTGCTTTGCTTTGCTTTGCTTTGGGTTGGGTTGTGCTGGGTTGGGTTTGATTTGGCTTGGTTCAGTTCAGTTCGGTTTTGGGGCCCCGTCAACCCACAAATTGCCAACTCCCACTTTAATCTATTTTCTACGCGCGTGCTTCTTCTTGTTAGCAATAGGAACTCCCATTCCCGAACACCTAAAAAACATCATTTGCTACTTTAATAGCTGCCTATTGTTGTTGTTGTCGCTGTTATCGTACAATCTGCCCCGACCCGACTCGACCCTTTTCGGCCAGTTAGTTAGCCAGTTGCAGTCGTCGCTCTGCTCGCCCCCCTGTTGCCATATTAAAAATGTATATAAAGCTCTTAAGCGAACCTGTCCAAAATGAAAAAAAAAAAACAAAAACGGGGAGCAGGAGGAGGAAGTTGCCTCCCCGATGTTCGCCTCAGCTCTTTCATAGATTTCAATAATAGATTTTTCGAGTTGGTTTCCTGCGTGGCTGCAATTTTCGTCTGCAGCCGCGTGCAAAATTGTTTTCTCCAACTTGGCCATGAACCCGTTGACGGCTTTTGCCTGGCTGGCCAACAGTCAGTTGCAGTTGGCCAACGGCTTCTGTACGGGCCTGGACTTCGCTCTTCTAATGTGTTTCCTTTGTTTTGGTCTTGGTCTTGCACTTGGCCGCAGCTGTGCGTTGAACCTTTTGGCCGCGTATCAAACAGCAGCAATGCCATTTTTTTTTTTTTTTTGCAACTATTAGCTGTTGTTGTTGCTCGTATTTGTTGCAGCCACAATTCGTTGCTGTCCACTTGAAGTGCCACATTTGGAATGGCCATTGGATCCGTACACTACAGATCCATTTAGCCCAAAGAGCTGCTGTCTCGATAAATGCCTCTGCAATGCGAATTGCATTAAATAGTTTCGAAACTTTGTTTGCCCAACTTGGGATTGCTCTGTTAGTTCATAAATGTAATCAAATATTTTGTTCGCTTGGCCCCTCACAAATCCAATTCCCACCGAACATCAAAATCCAATTTGAAAATGCAGCAAAACTCAAACTAATCACCTGGAAAATTGCTAATAAGCTGAGCCAAAGGTGCATTAAAATGAAACCAACTACCAGCTTGCGATAGTTCATCAGGGACGTGTTGGTGGTGCAGCCACCCCACAAAGTTCTACCCCCAAAGCTAAGGGCCGCAGATGAAGATTAGCGCAAATTCATGGAAAATGCGTATATAAGCCAGGTACGCACACACCTAAACATGACACTGCACAGGAGGCAGAGCGGAATACTTGGCGTCATCAGCCACCGATTTGAGCTGAGAAAAGTCAGCGGAAATGTGCGAGTTTCGCCTGGGGGACAATGAAAATAAGTGTATATGATGTAAGGACACAGATATGGAGAGGGAAAACTATCAACGTGTAATGAGAAAAACTCAACGAGCTGGCTGCCCATGATTATCAGTCCTGCGAGCGAATAGCCCTCGTCATTATCCATTAGACATTATCAGCAACACCCAACACAGCACCACATGCTGGTCAAAGACAGCAGGCAGCTGCCCGTAGCCCTGACTAAATGTGTATTTAAGCTGTTAAACTTAAAGTCAACTCATAAGCTTCTTGGGGGTTGACAAAGCGATTTAGCCAGCGTAAATGAAGCCGTTTTAGCCGTTTGTTAGAAATTGTGGGTGCTTTTTTTATGGTACACTTAAATGTGTCTTTGGGTCCATTGACCACGTTCATATGTGGTGCTAACAAAGTCGCACTGGCCAGACGAGAAAACGCTTCAATAAAAGTAGTTTTTGAGGCGGCATCTTAATGGATAAGCCTTTAAATATTTGATTAAGCTCAAGAGTATGTAGTTTTTGGAAAGTCAAATAAATAGTTTGACAAAAAAGAAAACTTTAATTTAAATAGAATTTATTATAAGAAAGTGAGAACGAGAGGTTTAAATAAAAGCCATTGAGCACAGAAATGCTTTTAAGAGCTTTCTTGGATAAAGCATTGCCTTGTAAATTAAGGTTGGCGATGACTAGCCTAGAAAACAAATCAAAATTATTTCAAATAAAGTATTAATTATATATAAAAATATATTTCCCAAAAAAACAATTGCTACTTTACGTGTTAGAACTATAATTTATTCATATTTAAGTTGAAAGCAGATGCTCTTTTTCTCTAGTCTATGATAACCCATAGATTCGATTTGTAAAAGAGAGATTTAATAGCTTTGCCTTCTCTTTTACGTGTATTTACCCGTAGCTTTAATTGATCTTTAACCTAAGCTTTAGCATCATTTACTATCAATTCTGCCAATTCTCTGTCTTTGCTTTCACTCGCCTATTAAAAGCTGCCATTTACACGCATTTACTTTCATTTTTGGCATGCCAAATCGAAAAGTGGCTGAAACATCTTGCCCTCGTAATTATGCGTCAAATTATATACGTAATTACAAAACGTGCCCCAATATGTTGGCGCTAATGACAATGCCACATTGCTTCAAAGTGTTGTGCAACTTCAAATGTGTTGCTAGCTGCTTTGATGGCTCATTATCCGGCGACCTCCCGCAACTGTTTGGCAGTCGGCCGAAAAAGGGCCACAGAAAATCAATTAGCCACAATTCTGTCTCCCCCTCACGCTCTCTGCCTTTGTGTCTCTGTATGCATATTGTGCCTTAAGCTGCGCCCCCAATGCCAGATCATTAATACTGGTACGCAAAGCCACGGGAACAGTGACAGTCGCTGGCGCAGTCGCAGTCCAAATGCTTAGAGCCGCAAATGGAGGCCAAGTGGGCGCGTCCACATTCGATGTGTCTGATGTCTGATGTCTGATGTACGTGTGCGCTGTGTGAGTGCATTACAGAGACTTGTGTGTAGATACATACAGACACACATGTGTCAAAGTTCAAGCCCATTGCTGTGCTTTAAACAGGCAACATTAGTGGATAATTAACACGCCCACAAAGTGCTTGGGGCTAGGCTCGGTCGGACAGCTGGAGCGTGGAGTGTTTTTGGCCAACTTTGTCATGCAAATGAGTTGAACAAGGGCCGGCAAATTTATGTGCCGTGTGTGTCCAACTTGGCTCGCAGCTGGTGGTCCACATGCAGCCATGTCCCTCTCCTCCCCTCTCTCTCCACTTTTTTCTGCTGCGCATTTCAGTTTGTTTAGTTGTTCAACAATTCGACAATTTCACGCTGCGCTGAATCTCCAAAATGCAACCGACATCACTCATACGACTCGTGGGCGCTGCAATTTGGGCACTTTGCGGCCTGCTCATTATAGCCATAAACTATGTATTAAAATTATGAAAATTAGCTATGGCTCGCACAAAACCATAAAACTTAATTGCCCCGACGCACTCACACGCATATTACATGCATATTTTTAATATACATAATTGGTTTTCTTGTTATCGTTTCAGGTATGTTCAGGCCGGTCGCTTTTGTTGTTGTTTATCGACAGGTGGCGCATAAATCGCACGATTTGTCCAACTGATATAGAAAAGTGAGTTTGAATAGTTTTCAAGTGATTTGCATAAATTATGATTGCATTTTGAAATGAAATCTACATAAATTACATATGGAATTGAACCTTTTCGAGTTGTGGGCGTTGCCGGGTGTGACATGTTTTGATGTGAGCAGTCAAATTGTTTGGTTCGCCATAAACAAGCTGACGGTGAAGCAGTTTGGGGGTGGGTATTACACAAAGTGATTCAAATTATATTCGTATACCCTGTTCAGCATCTTCGGCTCCACAGGCTATGCACAGATTGAATATGTGCTTTGAAATTTGACATATATTATATCATATACATATATTATATCATAAATATTAGCTTTTTTTAATTACAGCATTTTCTACTTTAAATATATTAAACATATATGAATATATATTTTTAGATTTATTGGGTACCTTAAAATAAATTACAGAACATTCTCTAGTTGCAGACTCTCGTCTCAAGTCAATACGATTAACTTTCAATACCCATTTAAACTGTACAATTTTCAAACATTTCTCATCCCACTTACTCACATTTCTCAACTGCCAACTCTCACATTTCCCGCTCATTTTCCATATGCCAAGCCGAATCCCACACTTCGATCCTCGCACGCAGCTATCAGATGGCTCCGGTAAACAATTCCGAAAGCCGCAGACAATCTCAGACGCGCACTTCAAGTCGACTTAATGATGCACAGATTAATGTTGCCACAATAACAGCTCGAGGCAAATGTTGTGAGAGACTTCTTAAGTGAGAGACTTCTTAACTGTTGCAACGGACAGGCCGGCGGAGGCAGTGCAGGGTATTGCGGGGCACCAAATCAGCCGCAAACGCAACGCCTTCTGTGTCAAGAAACTTTAACTATTTATTACAAACACAAATCGCTTGAGGCGCAGAACCAAGCTCCAGGATTGAGGCATTGACGAACTGGCTGACTGACTGACTGACTGACTGACTGTTTAAACTGCTGCCGACTGACTGGTTGATCTGGGCTGCGGTATCAATGTTAGCCTAGTTGCAAACGGATATTCAAATGCATTAGCGCAAAATGTCAAATATGACAGGCAGACATTGAAATGTATTTTGTCTGGGGCGTTTAGGGTGCCGGCAGAAGTAGCTGTCGGTTGCAGCCTGGAACCCGCTTGCTGTGCCCAACCGTCAGACAGTTGAACGGGAGACGAGGAGCTGCTTCAGTTACAAAAAGTCAAATTAGCGCCTCGGGCCTGTGACTAGTACACGGCCCGGCACAGAGCCCGAGCAGCAGAAACGCATTTTGAAAAGGGTCTAATGGCTGTCGGAAAGTTTGCGGCTGTTAATGATGCTGCGGCGTCTGGAATCTCCAAATGTTAATCGATTTATGATGTTTCCGAAATTAAATGTGTCTGCCGGCGCGATAAGGCGCTACAGTAGCCACCAATAGCACCAATACCAATGCCAATAACAAATTCAAGCTCAAAATCTCCATCTGGAAAACACTGAAAAACCTTTAAAATGCCACACAAGTCGAGAGAGTTTTTACGTAGCGCGCTGATAAGACAAAAGTCAAATCTTGAGGGCCCATTCAAACTGTTCAAACTTTAAAACTATTTGGCCCGCCATCTGCTGTCTGCTGTATGCTGTCTGCTGTTTGATGCCTGCTGCCTGTCAGCAGTTTCGCTCGTTCTCTTCTGGCCCCTTTGGGGAGGGCACAAAGTAGCGTAAAATAACAATAAACAAGAAATAATCATGTTGTTGGGGAGTTGTTGCAAGTTGCTCCCCTCATCCTGCCACTCCCGCACAAAGGGCAATAAGCCAATCATGTGTAAGATTGTTGCCTGTTGTCTGTTATAGCCGTTGTTCTTGTTGTTGTCGCGTTGCCAACTATTCGTAGGATTTTGTAGGAGACTACGACGCCTTATTGGCAGCCGTTAGCTACTTCGGCAGCTTCGGCAGTCAATGCTTTTAAATGTCAGTGTCAGCGAAAGTGGCATTGGAAAGAAGAACTAACTGTACATCTGTAAACTGTATATCTATGTCTGTGTTTGTGTTTGTGGCATGGGCAAAAAAGAAAAGCGAAAATAACTGTTAAGGCACCAACAGGAAACTGAAAGGTTGCACATTGCTGTGGTTGTTAAGGGCTGTAAAGAGTTCTCTTCGAAGCTGCTAACAGCTTAGCTGTCAAATAAAAATGAAACTTAAACTATTTGCCTTGAATTTTATCAACATTTTAGTGGCTTACCAAAATACACTCATTTTAAAGCTTTTGAAAATATTTAAAAAAAAATATTTTATATATTTAAATATATTTAAATATATATTTATAAATTTAATTTGGATTATTTTTTGTTAACTTCAAATCATAAGTTTTGTGGCTTATATGGATTGTATCTTTACAGTTGTTGGCTGGAAAGATACTATTTTCAATTATTTCCTATTGTTATTTCTCTGCGCTTCTCAGACAGCTTACTTTTTCCTGCCCCATTTCTACACCGTAAATATTTTCTTAAAGTTTTAAGTAGAGTTCTTAATAATTAACGTTGACTTCAGGTCCCGGAACTATGGTTTCGCTTTATAATTTTGTTGCTTGTGTTCGACTTGGCCTTCTTTTCATCTTGAATTGTTCGCTCCGGCTGACAGGAACGTCTTTTCTTTAGACATTTTTTGCTCTCCAACTTGCCGCTTGAAACAAATTTTGCTGCGCCCAACAAAAATCCGTGTAAAGCTGCAGCAGCTATAGAAAAAGTAACTAAGGCAGTAGGGAAAACAGCCGCATTAGTTGTGATTATCACCCAGCTCCCTGCTCCACATAAGTCGTGGCATGTGCTCCTCACACACATATGTATATTTACAAGTACATATTTATATATATACATATGGAGCACTGATTCTCTTGTGCGACGCGCAACTTTTGTGTGGGTGTGATTTGTGAGCTGTTGTTGTCTGCGTCTGCGTCTGCATCTGCGTCTCTGCGAGTGGCCTTTGAATTGAAGGCAATTGAATGTTAAGTAACATGTGAATGACTTTTGCGGTCTGGCGAGTTGATAGCCCGAAGGCAGACGGCATACGGAACACAGCCCACAGAATGTGTCATAAGTAAAACTTTAAGCCAGGCGTCCAAAATTGGATTAAATTCGAGTGGCATTGAAGTGTAATCAGTGTAAGCCAAATGAGTTCCATTAATCAGCAAAAGGAAATTGGGCTAGACACAACTTCAATAGCAAACAAAATGTATCCATGTGGAATCGATAGGTGTTTGCACCACACAACAACAGCTGATGAAAAACGAAAATCGGCAGAGCAAGAAAAATAAAAATGTCAACTTTAAGGAATTTCAGTGGCTGACACTGCGGATGGCAGTTAGTTTACACTGCACTACAAATTTCGCTATCGATGACAAACTGGTGCGAACACACGCGAGTTGCCTCTGGGGGCCATCATTTTGACAGCAATTTCATGGCCAATACATAAGATATCCACAGTGGCGAGAAACGTGGTGCCATCTATTCACATGCCCGTTCCAACTCCCAATCACATTCCCATGGCCAACACTTGCATCTCCTGTAAGCCATCATAAAACGCAACCAAAAGTGCGGCTAAACTTTGCGATTGAATTTGCATAAATTGTGCCATGGATCGCTTCAGTTTCTGTTTCTGTTTCAGTCCGGTTCGGTTCGGGTTTGGTTCGCTCCTCTGTTGTGGTCTGCTCTTCCCTTGCTGCTGTTATGCAAATGGCTTTCAGTTTTTTCATCCCCCCGCTCCCCTTCGCCCCTGCCAGCTCCCTTTCCATGTGTGTACATTTGAAAATGCATAAGATTTGGCCAAAGATTGCTGTCCATTAATTCAAGTTGGATTTACTTTTAGCATATTTTACATGCATGCGAATTGTGGCTGCAACTGCAACTGCAACTGCAACAACAACTGCGGCTGCGGCAACGAGTCCGCATTCGATTCGCAGTTCGATTCGTACGCAAATTTTTGTTGCAATAAATTTGCATTTACCACAAAATGTTTTGAACTATGGGCTTACCCATTCGGTTTACCTGCGTTCGATTTATTTGTGGCCGCTTTTATTCAAATCGTTCCGCATGCCCAGTCCCCGCCCCTTCGCTGGTATAGTTTATGGATGGAGGACTGAGTTGGAGGTTTCTTGATTCGTTTTTGATTGGTTTGCATTTTGTAGGATGACCTTTGCTTATCATTTAGCTACTAATTTGGTTGCCTATCGAAAAACGAGATGGACCGAGAGTCGGAGAGGGAAAAATTTAAATAATAATTGATGAACTTCTAAAAGTGTACCTATGAAAATAAAATTAGAAAACCTATTAGAACACCAAAGTATTTTGGTGAATGGGAATGGTAAAATTTTAGCTTTAGTAGCGATTCATAAATAAATATACGTTTTGTTTCTCATAACCGATTACGGTTGGAAATCAAATTATTTGTAGTTTGCTATGTCACTTAGTTTGTAAGAGTTTCGCCTGGAGAAAATGCCTTAGTGTTCATGAAGCATACATAAAGAACTGCTGACAGCCGAGTTGTTGCTCCATTTTTCACATGTTTGCCTCCACTTGGGACTCAAGAGCCCGTCCACTTCTCAAGTCGGCTCAAAAGTCGAACTGACAAGTTGTCAACAGCGCAAAGTTTCTGCTCTAAAATGTACATAATTCGATGTCAAAATAGCTAAATTGATGCCTGCGCAACAACAACTCTATTTTAAAGGGCCAATCGACGGCAGCAGTGGAGCTGTTGAGTTGCGGACGTCGTTGTGCTTATTGGGAAAAGTCCAATAGTACAATTCAAGTGGAATAGTTCTCGCATTGACTGCAACGGTTCCCATAATCAAATATTTAAGGCATTCGGCAACGGCTGTAGTCGAAACTCAAACCAGAACCTGGCTAAAAGTATGTGAACAGTTACTTCTCTATCCCAGTCAGGTTCGTGCATGTGTAAATTAACAACTTTATTGTTGTGACCCAAAGTCAGCAATGGGTCAGCAGCCCAACAGACTAGCCCGAAAATGTCCGTCGAGCAGTTGTGGCCCCTTCGCAAAGTGTTTATGTTGAGCATCGATTGTAGGACCCATGGCATGTATGTATATCTAGAGCGCCCACTGTCTATTGCTCCCTGAGACTCCCATTAACCATTTCCTGGCTTATTGGTTAGTTTCCATCCTGTGTATTGTGTTTTGTTTATTCAAACAAGCCCAAAGTACGGCCGCTCTGCGGTCGGCCGTTAAATCCTATAAAATGCCTCAATATTTTCAGCATTGTACGAGTCGAGCCCAATGACAACAATAAAGGACACACACACGCACACACACACGTATTGCTTGGACGTGAACACGTCAATGGTGCTCATAAATTTTGCATAAAGTTGGTCAGTTAATGGTTTTAAATTTGTTCAGCTGTGCTTGCCGTCTGTGTAGGCTAACATCTTTTTAGAGGTTTGTGTGGTCGGTCACTTAAATGTTTTGCCAAATATTTAGTTTAAATTGATTTTCCCTTCATTCGCTACATGCTCTACAAGTCGAAATTTCCAAATAGTTGCCTTTGTTTTCTGCTTAAATAGTTTGCCAGCTAGCAAATTGTTGTCAAGTGAGAAACTTAAACTCAAGTGTCCCTAAATAGTTGAAATTCGTTGAATGTGCTAGAAATGTTTAGTTAGCAGGGAGTTAAGAATTTTTAAAGCTTAAGTCAAGGTTTTTGTCTTAAATAAGTTGAAAAACAACGTTTTGTCAATCCTCTAGTTTAGTAGTGAGTTTCACTTAGATTGTTTACCCAACAGTCTGTCTATAAGCCCGCAAGAACTTTGCTCACAACTTAATTAAGTTCAATCAAAGCGCACACATTTCAGCTTAAGCCGCAGACAGAGCTCTAGACACCGGCCCACACCCACACACACACTCGCGAAGAGCGACACGCCCACCCACACTCAGGTGTAATTTGCACAGAAATTAGCGACACTTTAAACTTCTGAACTGGTTAAAAGAAACCCCAACATTTGCCTGCCAGACAAACTCACCCACAGGCTGTCTGTCTGTATTTCGCCCCGTCGTTTGTCTCCCCTTTCCCCACACAACTCCACAATCGCTCAGCCAGAACTAATGCGATTCATTTTCGTGTAAACTAGCGAAACGCAGAAGTTTTACCCCTGCCCAAAAAATTTGAACGTAAAAATAAATCTACCCAAAAAGAGTAAAAAACAGGTAGAATATAAATAATACCAGCAAATAGGCGGTAGTCTTGCCAAAAGCATCCGAAATTTATAGCGTGCAAAGGGCTGGCTATCAATTTTGTTGAAATACAAAGCCAGAAAAATGCAGCTCACGATTCTCAACAAGTGCCGTAGCTAAGTGCAAATTTGTCACTGCACAAAAAATCTAAGAAAATAAAAAAAAGCAAATGAATGAAAAAAAAAACAAAACAAAAACAGCAGCAAGCAGGAAGTCAAAGTCAATCAGTCAGTCAGTTTGTCAATCACTGCGAACTGCAACCGCCTGCAGCATAAACATTTTGTGTATTCCGTTCGTATAATTCTAGCTTTTTTTTATAATGTTTTGGCTCTGCGATTTTTAAAATGTCAGTTTTTTTGGGTCTTGTCCGCCTGCAGCTCGAATTACCATTTTGGGCTTTGATATGTGCACAATAAATTTGATGGCGAAATTTTCGTTAGCTGTTTTCGTAAATATATGTTGCTTCACATTTTTTGGCTCAATATTTATGGAGGCCAACTTTGGTTGGATTACAATCATGTGTTTTCCTTGTTTGTTTTTAGCTCTCGGAAATTTGTCAAATTGCGTTTCGGTTCAAATTGACATTTGATGTGGCGCATTTGTTGCCCAGGCACTGGCAAGTTTTGAGCGTTTGCAGTTGGCCCGTCCAATTAGCATTGCGTTCGGCGATTGGCTTTACAAATGGGTCAAATTGTGAAATAATTTCTATTCAAAGATATAAATTATAATGTCTGTGTGTGCTTTGAGTAGATGCAAGTGTTTTATTTTCAATGTATAAATTCGATAAAGATTTATTTCAAAATAGCTCCACCCTGAGAAAATGAATAATTGTGATTTTAAATCAAGTACAACCGTTGTGCAAATCTGGCCAAGGTGAAAATGTTTTTAATATTCCCAAAGTTCATAGGTTATGTCTTAAGTACAATACGCAATCGAAGAAAACATTGTACTGCAATTAGAAATTGATTGTAATAAGTATTTTGTGCTCATTTAAAAAAAAAATTTTCCCAATTTTTCATACTTCATTTAAAGAACGAAATCTTGTTAAAATGTCAATACTGGATAAATTAAATAAAAACTGGAAGCAATTAATAGCTTGAATCATCAAAATTTGATAGTGAATATCTATATTTAATATATGTTTCTACATCATTCGCACAAAATGGTTAAGAAAAAACTTTATCAAATTTGTTGACTGGTCGATCGCTCTTACCCATGTACAAAGAAATACAATTTATACATATTTTAACTTAAATAAAATAATAGCTAAGAAAACATACAACAGAAACTCAATTTAAATAGGATAAAATGTAGGGTAATTTTTCGCCAGTGTTTTTTAGTCGACCGATTACTTTTACTTTTATCTCAGCTGACGCCTTGCAACATCCATTAACCCTTGGAACCCTGTGCTGCCTTTAGTATTCATGAAACCAGCACCGTTGACATCTGCGGACCCCCTTTCGCCCTGCCTACCCATATGCCTGAATTTGTTTTCCTCTTTTATTTTGTTGCCTCATATTTAATCAATTAAAAATGTGTACGTGCACATTTGTCGCCGGCCGACCCCAAATGCAAACAACGCAAATGCGTAGCGCGCCCCCAACGGAGTGTGGGGCAGAAGGGAGTTGGGGGAAGAGGCATGCCTCAAACCGGTCATAGCCATCACAGACAGTTGGATGGCTACCAAACTGCACACATGTGCACCCAGAGCACACAAAGCTCATAAACAGCAGCAGCAGAAGGTGGAGCAGCTCGTGAAGGACGGCAGCGGGGCAGGACAAGCATTTTAATTTCAAAATAATAAAACCCGACAAACCGGCAAGAGCCCAAACCCCAAAGCTGCGCCGAGGCTCTGACAATGACATGCAATTGAAGCGACCCGTGCACTGTCGCTGGCATCGTCGGGCTTTTGTCTAATTGTCGCCGGCTTCCACGGGGCCATCATAATGCAGTCCCAGCTCCAAACGGTTCCCCAAAGTGCGGCATGTAAAATGTGCGCATATGTTGCGCCTTTTCCGTGCTTCGCGCCTGGAATGGGCCCTGTCACATATCCGCACTGTCCTGACCTGCCAGCTGGGGCCTCAGACGAATCCTCTTTCCCCATGCCCCTTCCCAGCGTCGTCCTCATTCACGCTCCTTTCGTCTGTGTGTTGTGTCGACAAACAAATTACGACTGTTATTTTCAAATCATCTGGGGCCTTTGCGCGCTGAGCCCTTCACATGGTCACCTTTTGTTGGCTCTTCGAGAGCTGTTCGCGTTAAAATGCTGTCAAAGTACATTTTTGGGCGGTAATTCCAGTGGGCAAAACGTCACACCTGACTATTACGAGCTGTTAAGTCATAATTTCAGTTAGTATTTTGTTAAATTTAATTTCCTTCAAAAATAGACTTCTACATTTCCCTAAGCATATTATTTATTATTTATCTGCACACCTCAAGGCATTACGTTCAGTTTAAGTCATGTTTCAAGTCAGCAATTCATTGATACAATAAAATATATATTTTTACAAATATTAAGAACAGGTTTAGAAGAAAAATGTGAAATTTTCAAATGATGAAGGGATATTAAAAAACTGCTTAAATTAATATACCAAAACATTTTTTTTACATTAAATTTTGATATGTTTTTACAAATAATTGCGAGTTTTTTTGTTTTCCACTCCTTTTTTGACTTCCTGCATATGATGAACATTTGGCGTTTTAGCGTAAAGACTGCCAGCCATTTGGCCATGTTTGCAGTACAAAATGAACCCAAAGTCGTATTTGCAAAGTGGGTTTTTATATGGTTTGTTTTGGCCGTCAATAACAATAACGAGCAAGTGTAAATGGCAATATAAATCAAATATGCGGCAGACGCAGCAGTTCACCTACATGCCACCTACACTGGAGAGTCTGCAACGGCAGCAAATAAACAACAGCAACAACAACAGAAACTACGAGCCGCATTCGTGTTTGCCATTTCAATTGAAATGTGCGCACATTTTCACTGGGGGGACATTCAAAAAAGGAAAAAAGCCAAATTTATATGTATATATATATATACATATATATACATATATAACGTATACACAAGCACACACTTCAATTTATGCTATAATTTTCTTGTTTTATGTGCTTTCTGGGGTGTGGCAAAGAAATTGGCAAGCCAACAGAGGAAAAAAATTAAACCTTACTCGCACACACATACACACACACACACCCATTTGGCATAGGATGATAACAATCATTTTGAGTGTTCGCCTTATTTTCAACGCACCCAATTTGTGTGTGCGTGTGTGTGAATATAGCGAGTGTGCATGTCTACATTTTGTTTTTTTTACGTATTTTTCAGCTGCCTTTCGCCGTATTAACCAATGCCAGAAAATGCATTAACATTAACGCAGCTCACTCCTAAAATTTCCCTGCTTTTTTTACATTACACGAAATTATTTAATTTCCTGCAACGCCTGCTCGCAATTTGATGAGCGCCTGTCAGCCGTCCGTCCAGGGCTTGCCTGCCAGCGCCCCCTCCCCGCCCCCTCTCCAAGCACCCTTGGCCTGATGATGTTGTCCTGCCCTCTGCGTGCCGTCAAAGCTATGATGTTGCTGTTCATTTCCCAGTAGCCCATTTCACTCTCTCTCTCTCTCTCAATCTCTTTCCCGCCTTCACGTGCCACATCCCCGGGAAGTTCTCGCGCGCGCACACACTGAAAATTTCTTCATATTTTTTGTGTGCTTATTTTTTCACATCTCTTTACCATCGCTTATCGCAGCAAAGTTAATGACTATGTGGGTCATTAGCATTTCAAGCTTGGGCCGCAAAAGCGCAGGCGAAAGTAAAACATAGGAGGAGGTGCCCACAGGCTCAAGCGTAATGCAAATTTAAGATGCGGCTTTAAGAGGAGACAACACCGACAATGAAAGTGGAAATAAAATGATTTTCAACTTTTAATAATCACAATATAGTATTCACTTTACCTAAATCACACTCTAGCATTGAACAATTTTAATAAAATACAGTTTCAGTCGTAATATGCTGCATGACATTCAAAAGTGCATTCACTTCGGCCTCAAATCTGTTTGTAATAATAATAACAATCAAAAGCAATAAAAAACACTAATGGCAAAAACGCCAGAGAGAATGGGAGGACAGACTGAGCCTGCGACTCAACAGGCAGCATTATACCCTACCCCGATGATGTTGATGTGATCCACAAAATACAAAATTGCATTTATAAGCAATCATGTCAACACCCAAAAGAAATATGAAAAGACGTTGTTGTAGTTGTCGCTTGTCAGGCAGACGCCACAAGTCAAGTGGCAAGTGGCAAGTGGCAGGGTGCAGGCTGCACATGAGGGGTCGGCAGCAAGAAGCAAAGGGCAGGCAGAAGCAACATTTTGCCAAGCGCCTCAAGAAATTTCACTTCACACCTACGGAACGGCGCCAACGACATCATGAAATAGAAACGGAAGTGAGTGTAAGGCATACAGGAAATGCATTCGGGCTGTCTGATGTCGTTTAGTGGGTGTTGCCACCAGTTGGGACACTGAGACTCTGTCCTCAGTTTTAAAGGCCTTCTTCGAGCGGTGCGTGTAGACAGCTTTTTACTCGAATGCCCCGCTGAGTGAATATTCCCCCCATAGGCGACATGTGTCGCTACATTCCAGAGGTCGGAAATTGGGAGAGGGTTGCCAGAGTTGTAAAAGTGAAAGCAGAGGTAAATTTTTACTGAATGGAGCATAATGTGATGTTGTTTATTGTGTCGTATACCATTCTCGTCTAGACACAAGTTTAACTACTTGAAAATCGTAGCAGTCCAGCCATAAGTTAACTTATCTATTTTTCAGATTATGATTTATAACAGCAATTTCTGGCTGAGTAATTGCTTGCCCTACACATTTGTCGGTTATTTTGCATTTGGAGCTTCCACTCAGAGCGTTTCAAATTACTTTTAGCCTTTGAGCTGATGGCCACTTTGGCAGATATTCAATCTGTGGCAGGTATAGAGTACAAAGCTAATGCTGGATGCCTGATGCCACATGCTATCAAAGGATTCTTCGAGCCCGTTCTCTCCGTTGCCAGATGTTTGATGCTGACGACGCTGACAGTTGATTGAACACTTTTGAAATGACAAAAACGCCCCACGGGTGACATTTCTCAAAACACTTTACGAACCCCTCCCCCTTCCACCCGGCTCACCCCTTCGCAGCTCTTTGGCCTGCTAGGTGTTGCAACCTTGATTTACGGCGCTGCCTGAACTTGGCCGCCGGCAATCCAGGGCCGCAGATTATGGACTGAGAAATGGTAGCTAGGCTTTTGCATTTGCATCGCTGCTGGAACCCGGCGGCCAATCATTAAAACGTCGGCATGATGAGTTTGCGTCCGAGTTTGCAGCTTAACTGAAGCTGAAGAGTTGGACTTGAAGTACTTTGGGGGCTGCTCTTTCGCGGTTTTAAATTACCATTTCAATGCTGCCGAGTGCTGTTGATTGATGTGCTCTGCTCGGCTCCACTCTGCGTCGCCGCCACTCGATCGCAGCCGACAGTCGACAGAGTCGAGAGTCGGCAGTTGGCAGCCAAATGGCTTTTCTGCAGCGTTTTTCCCGCTAACAAGCTTTTGGCATTTTGTTGTCGTCTCTAACGCTTTGTTGCTTTAAAGGCATAAAAACTTTAATGCTGGCCACAACGAAAAAAATCATCAATTGCTCCAACAGTTGCGCCTCCCGCGCTCGTTTTCCCGCTTTTGGAATACATATTAACAGCTACTTTGAGACACTTCATTAGGTTCTGTGTCGCTGCATCTGCCGCTGTTTTTGATGCTGTTTTTGCTGCTGCTGTTGCCCTGTCGATTCGAGTTATGTGATAAGCCACTCGCGCACAAGACCCCCGCCTACCGCCCCCGCCTAGCACCCCCGCCCCCTCGCTGTTGGCCACAGCATTTTGACGTGGTCGCCGCGCTGATTGAGCGCAAGTGCCGCGCTGTCTGACAGCCTGACAGCCAGATACTTTGGGCTTTTAAACGCGCTTCTTTTTAGCCCCGACTACTCTCATAAGTATTTATATATAGATTTGGTCACATTTCGTGGAGTGGACTCTTAAGCAGCTTCTGAAAGATGCGCACGCCCCACGTCCACGTCAAAAATGTCGTCGTCTATCCGTCTGTCCGTCTGTCCGTCTACCCCGCTGCCTGTCATGTCTCCTGCCGTGTAGCGAATGTTAATGAGCTGTTAAAACTCAACGTCCGTCGTGGACGCATCTCCAAATTAAAACTGCAGCAGAGCAACAAACGGAACACTCTGCGAACTGTTAACTTGTTTTCTACCTTGTATTTTTATGCCATTTACAATTTTGTAGTTTGTCATGGCCATAAATAGTTTCATTAGTGCGGCGAATACTCGTAAACAAGACTCAACGAGTGGAAGTGGGCAGGCCACTGATTGGATCTTTTGAAAGAGCATACTACCGAAATAACGACTAATGAGTTTTATTTGGTATCTGATTAGGAGACAGTTGCTTTTCATTTGAATATCAAAAATTCATCCAATTATGCGAATAAGATTTTAGCTTAATAACGGAGACAATTCATCAAATAAAGCTCATTTGGCTTCAGTTGGGTACTAAAATATATTTGTATATATATTTATATAACTGCACTATCTTGCTATCGTATTTACCATAAATTTCAATCAAAAGTCACCAAATTTAATACATTTATTAATTCCTTTAAAAATAATTTCGTTTACTTCAAATTTATCTTTTAATGATACTAGAAATAGAGCCTCCCGCTGTTGGAAGGTTACACTTACATGCTTAAAGCAATTATCATTTAACTCTTAACGCTGTCAGCACCCACTAATAGAGGCCACTTAAAAGCCTCTTAGCGCTCGCAGCATTTGCGTAAATCACAGCCAATGAGCCGCACATACATGTCGCCCCTGGCGTTTTCTGATAATATTTGCCACCAAGTTCTAAAGTTTCGCCCCCGCGTTACGATTTTCTCAAGTGTCTCGCATGACAATAAGCCGGCCCCAAGTTGAACTGCAGTCATGTTGTCCCTATAAAAGTGAAACCCAATACGCAGTTGATATTGTTGCGGAGTGCGCTTAAGCGGCTTCTGCATGTCAAGCACTTGGACCCCGGGTAAGCAAATACTTTGGCGCCCATGGAGGAGATCTCATATTACCCACGGGTCTGAGCGCAATAATTCACTGGGCCCAAGTTATGGCTGTTAAATTAGTTGGCAATAGCCGATGGGAAATGGTCGAGACGAAAGTTACACAAGCCCTAACTGGCTAAGGGACCTGTTCCCCAAACAATTTGTTTGCACTGCAAATGCTGTGGCGCTTCTCTAGCAATTACTTGTCTAAAATAATTGGCTATGCCGCAAAATTGAAAAAAAAAATACAAAAAAAGACAAACAGAAACCGAAACAGAAACACAGAACTCTAGACCAGACGTCAAACAATCAAAAACTGTCTGCTGACTTTGACTTTGGCTTTGGCTTTGGTTACGGCTTTTACTGGAGCTGCTTGTTAGGGCAGCGATTTCCGTTTCCGCTAGAGCTGTGACTGGCATTGAAAGAAAAACAAAAGCGTGAAAGGATTTAGCAGCAATCACAGTTTCAATATTAATAGTTGGCTGGGTTCTCTCCTCATTTGCCCACCTTCCACATAGAAGCAGCGGCTGCTGCTCAGCATTTTTGCTGCGTGGCTGCTTTTAGCTTTCATTTTATTTGGTTTCAGTGCCAGCCCTTTTGTCCACCGCAGACATTCGCTAGAATGGCAACAATATAGCAGCAAACAAAGCGCAAATCGAAAAAGGAACCTCCAGTGTCCACACCCATAAAAGCGATTTTTATTTGCCGTCGATTGACGTTATTGACTGACTGTGTGCCATTGAAGGCTGCGGGCGGCTGCCTGCCGGAGCCAGCGCCCAGCTGTGACCGACAGCAGAACGACGTCGTCTGTGGTGCACGTACATCCCCTCTGAACCCGCCCAAAAATAAATAAAAAGGGAGCATAAAAATAAGTAATATTCGCCAACGCTTTCGTTTTTCCCTATTCCTTTTCCCTTTTTTTTTACTTGCATTTTAACTCTCGTTTTCAATTTTCATGGCCCTTTTTGCTGGCCTTTTATTTGTGGCCAGCTAAAAATTATGTAGCGTTTGGATTTACTTTGGTTTTAAATGGTTCCGCGTATCCATAAAATAAGTCGAAACGTGTAAAGTGCACCTGAGCTGCGTTTTACAAATGCCAGACAATGCCCAGACAATTAGGGATGGGGCTAAGGAGTCACAAATTTGGCAAAAAAAAAAACAAAATCTCTATGTCAGCTGTTTAGAGTTTTTGTAATATATTTTTACTACTCAACAGAATGTGCGGGATATAACATGTTTAAGATTTGATAATCAGAGCATTTAATGCTTCCATACTTATTGGATGATGATTCCATTTATGTTTTCTCTCTGACATACCCTACGATTAGAAGGGAAAATTATTTAATTTTAACTTATATTAAATATAGAATAAAATATATCTTGTTGAATATATATAAAATCGTTGAATATAATTAAATAAAAAGGTCACCAAAAAGCAAACAATAAAATAGTTTAAGATAAATTAACTTACAAATCTTGTTTGTTATTTTCGCTATGTATAAATACACAGTGTTACGTAGGCCTAAATCAAATTTATTCGTTCGTTTAACAGCCAACACACACTTCATTAACGCGAAATCTGCCTCAGCTCAATCACTAAACATTTTATCAAACTGAAGAGTCTTAGACCCTAGGTCACATCTATAAATGGATAAAGCCAACTCTTAAAATTGTATTTTCGGTTGAAAATTGTAATAAGCACAATTATTAATTAGAATAATTCTCATTAAGAACTTTCTGTGGCGCATAAATTTGAGCATAATTTGATTGCCGACACAGAGGCGGGAAGCGAGAGCCAAAGAGGCAAAGGAAAGCGACGAATTCAAATGAAATTTGCCTAAAGGCAGTCAGTACCTCAGTCAGTCAACCAGTCAACCAGTCAGGCAGTCAAGCTGCGTCAAGCCTCGCTGCTTATCGATTACATCTCGTCATGCGTCAGACGCCCACACAGACAGACAAAGAGACAGACAGGCACACGCACAGATAAAGAGAAAGGGAGAAAGATAGAGAGAGAGAGAGAGAGAGTGGTACGGGGTGTAAAGCTCATGCTGAAGGCCACCATCGGCTTAATGTTTTGGAGTGTGGCAAATAAATTGACATTTATCTCTGTGTAACAAGATCAAGTATACGCACCGCTGCCCTTTCGAGTCCATAGCTGGAATTGTGTTTACATTGAGCACAGCTCAGCTGTGATTTTGTGGCATAGTCGCTGATACTTTTGCCTTAATGATGCATGTTCTGGGCTGTGAAGCTAAAATGGGAGGCGATTCTAATCGCAACACGGCGTATGAGTAATTTATATTGCGTATGCTCGTTTTGGCCTCGACACACGCAAAACAAATTAAAACGGAAACCAAACTGCCAACAAAGTCGCGAGCTGAAACTAAAGTCCATAGTTTGAGCTCGAACATCAGATGGATTTCGACTTGCATTGAGGTTAACGTGCGTCATGTTCTGCTTAGAAGAAACTACCGACAGCTACTTGACATTTGATTCGCCGATTAGTGCGTGTGTGCGTGTGTGTGTGTGTGTGTACCTCACCACTTTGTGGCAGCGTCGCTTCATGGAATGCATTTGAATTGAAATTGCAAATTTAGTTTTTATAGAAAAGTTTGCCAAGAAAAACTTGAAGGAGGCTTCAGTTTGAGCTGTTGGGAAGGCAGTAGAAGGGCTCTAGTAAACAAAAGAACTAGTTCGTTTTCACATACTTGCATGGGGTCGCGGCGTTCATGTCTTCGCAAACTCATTTTGAAAGTTCACTTATAACGTATGTCATGCCTATAGGAATAACAAAGTTCAGATTGATTTGGATGGATGTTTTTTTCTTGCTCACAACGTGTGCGTAACTGGTTCTATAACCATCGCAAAAATGGCTCACAAGACTTCCGTGACCCACGACACACATCTTGCCAACCCTGTGTCGATATGCGTGTGGTGCTTCGTGGCGTTGGTTATCAGCCATCGTGTTGTACGTTGCACATACAAGTTGTTAGCTGCCGCTCGTTGCCCGACTAGTTGAGTTGTTGCCACAGTTGACAGCGCTGAAAACTTTGCTGACAGCACAAGCCGAGAGTAAGTAGCTGCTAAGTAAGTTGCCAACAGGCAAACTTATGTTTAGTTAGTTGAGCTACAGCATTAAAAAGGGAACTGGGAAATCGGAAATCTTATAGCCGTAGATAGACTTTAGATATAGAAATCTCGTCAGACAAGGGCCACGTTATTATTTTCACCATAATAGGTGTTTGCTCTCGGCACAAATTAATTACGCTATAAGAGCTTAATTAATTTTTCTTTCCCGTTAGACAAAACTGTTGCATAACTGTATTTCCCTCACCTGCGAACATTTAATAAACACTGCTAACCTAGTTTTCGTACACCTCTTCCTTTTTTACAAAGCTATGCCATAGATTCCTAGCAAACAACTAGAGCAGTTCAGCAACTGACAAGGCAATGGTGAGTGACAGTCGTTTCATTTCCATTTCAGTCCATTCCGTTTTGTTCCATTTGGTGCATAAGCCACAACCTACACATAACGTAATTAGAATACGGAAATCACACATAAAACCAATTTGTAACTTTATGAGCTACAGAGCTTGGCAAATTTAAAGCAATTGCCATCAAATTTCCTGTGCCCAAAACTGATAGGATTTTAATGCAACACGGAAATGCGCTTAACGAACCAAGGACCAGGCGAAATCCATTCCCAAAAGTTGTCCCATTTCCGCAACGTACAAAAGCGATGGAGATGGAGAGAATGCACGAAGAGAGTGTAAGACAAGTAAGAACGTTGCAGTCGGGTGTAACCGACAGCGGAATACTCGTTCACGGTGTAATAACAACGAAAACATGTAACCTAGCATTATGGGTGCACAAAATAATAATAGTCGAGCATTAAAAAAAAAAGAAAAAAAAAGGAATTTGCCTACCCCAGAATTAACACGCAGACTCCGCGTTAGACACCAACGCCACCAACCATTCAACCTCAAGTGTGACGAAATTCAACTTAAAGTATTTAATAAGAATAATATGAAAAATTCTAACAGAAAGCAAAAAGAATATAATTTTAAGAAATTGTTATGAACTGGAAAAAGTTTGAATTATTAGCAGAATCAAGACCAGCCTTTGCATCAGGAGCTGGAATTGAACCAGAGCAATAAAGTTATATGCCAAGTGCCCAATCGCAAACAGTCCATAAATTCTAAGAATACGAAATAATCTGGCAACCAAACGCCATCTATCGACCAGTGATTAGTGACCACTTAATGTGTCAAACTAATTGAACAGTTATCCAACAGTATTCTGATGAAACCAAATAATAAGTACCAAACCAAATAATAAGTGCAATAGATGGCGCTTGATGTGTTGCACTGGCATGTAAATATTATGCATCTTAATTTAAAAGTGAGGGAGATATATTGGTTTAATTGAATTGCCACGCCCACCGTGGGCTCAACCCGAACCCCTCAACACTTTATCTGACGTGGGTATACACGAGTATATATTTGAAAATTTAAATCTCTAGCTTCAATAGCGGCGAAAAAAATTGCGTTCATACGGACAGACGGACGGACGGTCGGACAGCATGATGGACATTGCACAGACCCAATATACTAGTTTCACTTCGTGAACGAGTATAAAAAAAATTGTGAAAACTGACTTTTATGCTGCGCAACTGAAACCAAATTTAATTACATTGACATTAACTGAGAACGCTTGAAATTCAGTATTAGCATGCCTGGCAACAAGTTAAGCGTTGCGATTTCACAAAGCAACAAGTGCGCTTTGAAACCCGCTGGCAAGGCCGCCATGAACTTAAAGCTTAGCTGAGTTTTACCCAAAACGTGCACTTGAAAATCTACCCTGTTGCTCCTCAGACCATTGGACAGCCTGACAAAATGATGACAGAGTGTTTTCCGTAAAAGTTGGTCGACTGCCCGTTTGCACGGTTTTTGTTGCTTCACACATTTGGTTACTATTTATAAAAATATTTACTCTTTCTGTACTGCCTGGCAGCCCTGGCAGCTGGCGACGAAATGAATTTAAATTACGTTTACGTGCTCTGGCTTCACATTGCCCAAACTTGGCGCAAATCATGAATAAATAAATTTTATGCGTAAATATAATTCAATTACCAAGAGCGAAAATACATGAAGTACGATCCCCCATGACTTTATATATGTATGTGTGTGTGGGTAGGGTTCCTGACACATAACGCGCGCCTTAGGGTCGTTGTCAGGCAGCCGCTTTTGGCCATTTTTAAAATAAAACGCTGCCAAAAAAAAGGCTGCCTGTTCTTTTATCCAAAGTGGGGACACTTTATAGGCACTTCATTGATTTTCATTGATTTTGTGTGAGTTATTTTTATAAAGGTATTTTTTGCTTAGGATTGGCATCCTCGAGTTTATGGGCAAGTTATTTATTGATTTGCCTGTCCTTGGGGATTTATGGTCCAGAAATTGCTAGCAGGTAACAAGGCGCTCTTTGATTATTTATGCTGTGTATTTAAACAATCAAAATCTCAAAAAATGCAATGAACTTTGCTTTATTTCTTACTTTCATATGGTACGCTACTTTCGGATCTATCCATAATAATCGAACCCTCTCATTCTTATAGGGAGTTCCTAAAATTAACAATGTTTTCCCCGTGGTTTTACATGTGAAAATAAAATTAAACTCAAATTCAAACATTTGTGCATTTTCTACAGTCTCCTTTACAATTGATAAAAACCAAGTTCCTCATTGTTTTCTTCCCGAAGTTATACGGCTGCTTACTTAATATTTCTGAATTGTACACAATGCCCCGAAAAATTCCGGAAATATTCTCGACTGCACAGTCTTCGTCGACTTCAGTGTCAATTCTCTTGGTAAAAGTTCCATAAATCACTCAGTGGACTCAACAGGTTGCCATTGGCCCAGTCAGCCCCAATAGTCTGCCCATTTTTCAAGTGCCTGCATTCAATTAACAGTAAAATTTATGTATGGGGAAAACTCGAATCCAGATGCCTCCCCCTTCACCCACACACACACACACATACTCGCACATACCGTATGTATTCCACATTCAGTCGAAAATTGTTCGTATCAACTGCCAAATGCAATTAAAAGGCAATGAATTTTGCTCTTTCCTCCCATTTCTATCTCTTTCTCCCTCTCATTTTCTGGCTCGTTCATCGCCTTTGTCTTTGCTGGCCTGCCAAAGTGTGGGCGTTTTGGGGGTAGTGGGTGAATGGGGGCGTGGCCGAGCGACCGGTCGCGTACAGCATTCGCCTTAAAAGTAAAACACTTAACTTAAATTGTGTTCAACAGCTGGAAATAAACGGCAGATAGAGGAGGAAAAAAACGCGCATTGCTTTAATTTTCGGCATCATTTTGCCGGCGACCCCTTACCAATCCTGCTCCAACTGGCCCACTCCAAATACATATTGTTGTCTCCTCCTTGAAATGATTATAATTTATAGATTCCACGGGCAACGGGCAACATCTGCCGACAACTGTCTAAAAATAGTTTGTGCATGTTTTATGTGCATTTTATACATTTTATTTATATTTTTAACAAAAGTTCAGGCCCCTGCCCCCAGTCCATGCTGCTACCCCTTCAACCTATGCACAGAACATTAGCCAAAGCTGCTGTCGCCCTTTTGGCAACACATTTCACATTTTTCATTATTTCCACATTTTATGACAAAGTGGAATTTGAAAATGTCTTCGTTATATTTTTGTTGTGCCGCCGAACAAGCAGCTGTCGTAGCCACGCCCCATCCCCTCTCCGCCTACCCGCAGCTCAACACCCACCACCTGCAGCAGCTTGCTAATAAAATTATTAACGTGTAAATTCTTGCGACTTATTTAGCTGCCAATTAATAAATTTTATATTCAGCAGCGAGTCGTTTGTTTTTTCTTTTCTTTCTTTTGTTATTCCAAGGCATTCCATTCCTGATTCCCATCGCTACCTCGCCCCCATGCGCCTCCCGCAGTGTGTGTCTGGCATATTAATGAGCATTTGTTACACTTCTTGTCGGAAATTTATGTGTCCAGGTTAAATTCCTTGGATTTCTGTGCCGCTTCATTCGGTTTGTTCATTTGTTAAATTAATTTATGTTCTTGTCCGGAAAATCTCTAACAAAATATTTAGTGACATTGCCTAACAATGAAAGAGTATAGATAAGTGTGAGTATTTTTATTGTAGCTGGTTATTTCTTTACAACCCTTTGATAATTTCATTTTTAGCGTTTCTGATTGTGTCACAAGTGTAAATTAAGCAAGAGTTCAGTATTTTGGTGTGAAGAAACGAGATCAAAATAAATCTAAAATAAAAGCAGAATTTTTAAATAGAAAACTATTAGGGATATTTTAAATAAGGTATATTTTTTTTTCAACTTAATCTTTTAAAATAATTTTAATTTTTATATTTTTTGCTGTCTTACCTCTTGTTAACATGCCAGACACGTTGCCAGGGGAACACTTCAATTTCCCAAAAATTCGCTGTGGTGGTCATAAATAAGTAGACCAACCTCCCGCCCACGTCGACACGCCCCCACATTAAACTTTGACCCATTTTGCGAAGCTCATTTGCATAGCGGACTGAGTCGTAGTCGGTGCTATAAAGCCCTTTCAAAATAAATTAAAAACGAAGTCTAGCTAAATATTTAACTTGCGCACATGTGTGGCAGCAACATAAGGATTTCAAGTTCCGGCCCTAAGCCCAAACTCCCAGGGATGCACTGTAGAGATTTCATAAAAGTAACAAAGACCTCTCTAATTGTTATATGTTCATCCGCACAGCAAATATAGCGAACACTGAACTGTCCTGCCCAACCCCTAGAACAAGTCCAAGCTCAGGTCCAACCCGAACCGCCTTTTAGTTTTGCGCCAGGCGCCATTGTGTCCCAGTCCCTGGTTCGGCGTTGGCTTTGGCTTTGGCCAATTTTTAATGTACGCCACTAGCTCCAAAATGTATTTCACTTCATTTTTTATGCCCGCGCCCTACGGCTGCCCAAAAAGCACAGTCCCCGAACTTCAGCCACCCAGTCCCCCGGCCCGCTTAACCCTTGCTGCATGAAAATGTATTGCCGTGGCGTCCGAAAAAAGGTTTGCGTGCCAAATTATTGTGCCAGTGGCCCAACGTTTTTTCGCTCTGGCTGAGTTCTGTTTTTTTCATTTTTTATTGTTGCTGTTGCCGCTATTTGGCAGCAGCCAAAACGCAAAGTGCGTTGTACTCGACTCTTTAAGGCTGCCAGTGAAAATCGATATTGTTCACAAGCGCACACTTGGCGTATAAGCAATGTGCCGCTGCCTTTTTAGCTACTGTTTTATGAATATTTCAAAGCTAATAATTAAACATACGCACACGTTTCATTAAGATTTACGATAAAGTACTTGGAATTCAAATGAATAAAGTTTTCTTAGAAAATAAAATCAAGTTATGAATATAAGCATATACAAATAAGGAAACATTTTTGCCGAATTTTACAACTATTTATTGCCAAAAACTTTGTATAGTAAAATTGATTGTGTACTCTTATGCCTTTATTAGTTTTTTGCCCGTTTCAATAGTTAAATAAATTTATTTACTAAGAGTCCACCAATGCTTTAATGAAAAATTTTAAGTGGTAGCTGGAAAAAAAATGGAGCTAAAAAAGCCGCCTGGGAAAATGGCAAACTTTGCGCACATGTGCCAAAGTCCAAGAACAAAATTATATTTAATTTTTTATGTGAGTTTCGTTTTTTTTGTGGAGCGCATCGCTTGATTTGCAACACAGAAAATAAAAATAAAATAAAACCTAGCGCAAAATGCGGCAGACTCTTTTCGAAATGGCTTAATAAGCAGCCACAACAACTGGAATATCTAGAGCTGTCTCGGAGTTGCAGACGCCGTGGCAGACGCGACAGATGCAGACAGGCAGCAGGCAGCATACAGCATGCGGCATGCGGCAGGCAGCAAGCGGAGCAGACGCCATGCAGCAAAATAAAAACCCAAAACGCTATAAAATAGACACAAAAACGCGAACTAGGTATTTAAAAATATATATCGCTCTCTCGTATACACACGGATATGCCCGGAGTATGAGGGTCGCAAAGTTGCCGGGCCCAAAATAATGCGACAATTGCATTAAGTGCACAATGGATGGATGACCGACCAGCAGAGAGCGGTTGGCTGCGGGGAGGAGCAGGGGGTATGGGGCAGGGGAGCCGACGTGGGGCACTAGCGACTGCCTGGCAAATGAAATATTTTATCTTTATATGCAGTTTGGTGTTTTTGTCGTTTATTCTATCTCCTTTCCTCGTTTTTTTTTTTCTTTTGGTTTTTTGGTAGGAGCTTTGCTGCACTAAATGTTTAAAATGGGAAAGATGCTCAACTGGTTTTTATTGTGCCAGGTTATGGTCAAATAAAGTCTTAGAGTTTATCGCATATGTAAGGGGCGTTAAAAAATACCAGCGGTAAAACGAAAACGTGACAACTCTAGTGTGAAGTTGGCCAAAACCTCTAAAAGAGCTAACGAATTCTAAAATGCTTTCCATATTTAGAGCACAGATAACACATGTCTTACAATTTGGTGCGGTTTCTTGGCGGTACCGATTATTAAATACTGTTGCCAAAAATATAGCAGATAAACGACATGGTAAATTATTTGTATAACCTCGACATGGGTATTAGTATTTTGAGCAGATATGTTTAACACTTAGCTAGAGGCTTCGTCTTTGATTCGTGATCAGTATCAAAAGCTGCTATTTATTTATTACCCCTCTGTGTACTTTTCAGCCTCTGACATATTTAAAAGCGTCTTCTATTATATATATACATATGTTTATATCTGCAATAAAAATATTATTTTTCATTTTAGATTGCGTCCCTAATGCTTTTTATTTATATTCCTGTTGTTAAAGAAATGTACATCATAGTTTGATCTTTTGCCTGAGTTTTCGTTTGCATTTATTTAACTTGATTTTAAATTTAAATCAGAAGCACAAGTTATTAAAAGCATTTTGTTCTCCGTGGAATGCAAAAGCATCACTCTCAAAATTGCTGCCAAAAGAACACAATTTTGCATTTAGCTCTTGCAGGCCACTTCCCCCCCAACGATTTTGGCCCCGTGGCTGACCAACTGAACAGATCTAAGCACAACAAAACAAAACTCTGCCTGCTGTCTGTGCCAGTGCCTGTGCCAACAATTGCATTAATTATGCGTGCGGCAACATTTTGTGGCAAAGGCTTTTGCCAAATTGCCACAGCGGAGGCACTTGAAAGTTTTGCAGACACTCAATTATGTGGTCCAAGCAATGGGGGCGGGCAGAGGCGGCGGATGAGGAGCTGCCGCCTGGTGACAGCGACGACATCAACAATTCATCTTTGACGGCGTGCTCGGCCGCCACTCTTTGCTGGGAAATCTCAGAGGGAGAGAGAGAGAGAGAGAGAGAGAGAGAGAGAGAGAGTGAGAGGCAGAGAAGAAGAGGGAGAATTTGTGCGTGCCGCACTTCAAAGCGAGTCTCGGGGAATCGAGGCATCGGAATCGGGCAAGGAATCTGCAGCATTGTCTGGGCTCCATGTCGACGACGTTGTCTTTTCTGTTTGCCTATCCAATAACTGAATGCTGTGAACTTAAAAGGGAGGGGAGCCGACAGACGAGCCAAATGCTAATCTTGATAAAAATAAACGCACTCGGGCACGTTGAGGTGGAAAAGTTGGCGCGTCTCACGTTTTTCGTCGCATTTTCAATTTGCTTGGCATTTGCCTGGCCATTGTCAGCATAACCCAACCTCCCCCCGCCCTCGTTGGACCCTTGCTAAGTGAATATTAATATTGACTTTTTGCCTGTTTGCTTTCGCATAGTTTGCAAAGTTTTTCACCTTTGATTGCTTCGCTTCCTCGCTTTTCCGCAACCTGAACCTGAACCTGAACCCTGACCTCGCCCGTTTACCATTTGTGGCCTTAAAGTCAACGCTGTTCCCTCCTGTCCCACGCACTAAGCACTCATTCCCCGACTTTTCCTCAATGGCTGCTTTTAAATTTATGTGCAAAGTTTTATGCGTGGCCAAAGTCCTGGAATGGAAGCTGCTGCTGTAGATTCACCAAGTGGAGGCGCTTTTCCATTATCAGCATTTGATGCTGCTCCTTCCCTCTCGGCAGTTGCTATTATTTTCCATTTTTATGACATTTAACTTGCGCGTCCCGTTCCCAGCATTTTACTGGGACTCAATGTATACCTAGGTGCTATAACTGGGCTCCTCCTCCCGACAGACTGAGGTACCAACAGTCGAGAGAGTTCCACGTGCTCTCAAAGTCACGTTTGTATTGAAATAAATGGACGAAAAAAGAGGCAAACAATGTCAATATAATTAAATGAAGCTTATAAAAACTGGAGAGAAATTAGGTGGGTGGAGAGTATATCTTAACGTGCAACAAGATTGTTGTTGGAATTTTCGGTTAAGGTCATGTACAAACTGGAGTGAATTATGTGTATTGAGTGTTTTTAAAAGAATTACAAATGTGCAATTAATAAATTGTATTTTACTCGAAAAAGTGAGTTCTTATAAATTCATCAGAAGCCATTGCAACTTCCAACTTTACCTTCATATCAACTTCATTTTCATTTGAATTATTTTGAACTTTCCCATTGTAACTGCAAGCATAAGTCTGATTTTGTCGTTTCGTCCCAATTATGGAATAAGTCGCCTTAAGTACTCTTTCGTTTGCAGCACACATACATGGCCAGTCGCTCGTCGGCTTACACACACCTTCAGTTTACATACACATTTAAGCATTTATAAGCTTATTAAGCACCAACTTCGATGACGGTGGCCCTATAAAAACTGCCACAGAGTGAAAAGTGGGCGCCAAAAGTGCAACAAAAGCAACAGCAGCCATTTTCAACTTGTTGGCCTCTGACGCCGCCATGTGGGGCGCTCCAATTTGGACGGCCCAGGCACTTCTTAACTACCCTATCCCTCCCAGGACCCCCGCTACGTCCTTGGGTGCTTCTGCGCCGCAGCAACCGCAAGCGACGGCGTGCTATCAAAATATTTGCCACAATGAAATCATATTTGTGTGCCTTGCCAGTGCCACGCCCCCACTTAGGGAAGAACCTACACACGCTGTGACGGCAAACTTGGTGGAGAGTGAAGAGTGAAGAGTGGAGAGGGGTGCGGCAAGAGTTGCCTACAGTCAAGTGAGGCTGGCGTGCGAAAGTTTATTAAAAACTTTGTGTTCCCTTTGCTGTTTTTTTTTCCACACAAACAAGCACAAACACACACAAAGAACACAAACACACACAAAGTTACAAAGGCAAAAGGAGCAAAAAACGACAACAACAATGGCCATGTGAAACTTAATAATTCACACGGGAGTGCATTTTTCACAATTTTCACTTTTTTGCCGATGCCATTGAGTAGAGAGGGGTGGGGGTTGTCAACCCAGCCGAGAGCAGGAGCAGGGGTGCGTGGGGGCGATTGGTTGGGAAGTTGACTCCGTTTGCTTTTGTTGTACCAATTTTATTGAAGCGTAAAATATGATCCAAGACCTGGCGGCCTACAAGCTGCGGAAGGAAGCGGAAAAGAGAAAAACCGAGGGAAAGGTCGGGGCAGAGAGATGAAAAGAGAGGAAAAGGAAGTGCAGTTTGTAGATTGCGTGTGTGAGTGCGAGCTTTCAACTTTTGTTGACAGTATGAAACCGCAAAAGTTTGCGCTACGCTTTTATTATTTGTTTTACAGCTAGTTGAGAGCATTGTTCAAATTGCTGGCGTGTGCACTACAGAAAGAGCCTAATAGGGTTGGGGTTAAGGGCTACGGGCCACGGGTTACGGGTTACGGGTGGCGGGGCGTTTGTGAAAGGCCTTCTCATTGTTTGTGCTTGCCATATGCAAATCGCAGAATAACAGACAGACAAACCGACAAATTGCCTGCCAGCTGTAAATGCCGCAACGGGTAGGGGGCTAAAACGGCTGAAGATTTGCTTGTAACTTGTTAATTACTTAATTGAGTGTTGGCCAAAGGGCAAATATTTAATTTGAATCAAATGCAAAGCCTATCCTGGAGGTGTGTGCGTGTGTGTGAGTGAAGCAAACATGAAAGTTGAGCACCGTAATTTATATGTCATCCTTAAAGTAGGCTCTGGCCAATGTTCATGGCCATGAACCGCTTTTAACCGAACAGCCAAAAAGTATGCAACTTTTTCATATATTTTTAAACGAATATATCAAATTTGAATTGAAAATTCATAAGAACAATATTAAAGATTTTTAAGTGCAAATTACAGAAACTTAAACCTGAAAAGAAATTTTATATGGAAATTATACCAGCATTGAAAGCATTCAGCGTTCTTGGGTGCAGAATTAAAAAAAAAAACAGTTGAAAACATTACAGTCGGGTAAAACCGACAGCGCAATACTCGTTCACACTGCAATAACAATCAAAACATGTACCCTAGCAATATTTGTCGACATACAAAATAATAATTAAAAACAAACTTTTCATTTGGAGCCCACTTAAACTGCATGTTAGACAGTAGCGAAAATCTAATGAAGTTATCCAACAAGACAAGCAATAGTTTTTTAAATATTTTCAAAAATGAATAGAGTGGTGCATAATAGTTTTTACCAAAAAAAAACAAAAATTATTTGTACATCCAGAATCAATTTTTGTCAATTTTAATTTTAATCTTCAAAAGCCAACAAATCTTAACACTTTATCTGACGCGAATATACACAAATATATATTCCAAGCTATAAGCCTCCTGTTTCAATAGCGTCGAAAAAAATGTCGTTCAGACGGAAAAACAGCTGGACAGCAAAACGCACATTGCAGAAACCCAATATACTCTTTTCACTTGAGAACAAGTATATAGAAAAGTTTTGCGGCTGCTGCCAGTTTATTTAACACGCTCGCTTTTTAGAGACACGCCACAAGATTTATGCGCATAAGTTACTCGCTAATATTTCATAAAAGTCGAGACCGACCTGAGAACTGAGAGCTCGTAGAGCCAGAGCCAAAGCAAAAGTCAAAACTCGTTGGCCGATGAAAAGTGCTGACAACTCGCATAGAAAGTTGCTGACTTTCCAGACGACAAGCGGTGAGTTAAGTAGGAAATGAAAATGGTATTGAGTTGGCTCTGCTGCATTTTATGGCTAGGATGCAAAGGCAACCAAGGCCTGTCGGCAGTTTCTCCTAATGTGCGCCGTCCAAAAAGTTTAGCATAACGCACTGCTAAAGTTTCACTTACGGATCATGAGCTGACATAGGCCATGGTATATTTTAAATGCATATTTATAAAGTCTGAGGCGGCTGAAATGAAGGCTTAGGAACTATTAATCTGTTTCTAAAAGAGCCCCCACGAAGTCAAAAGACATATATAAAACATAATTAATAATCCGCAACTAATTAACGCATCTTATGCTACTTTTGTTTGCCTCTTTCAGAAAATTGCCAGCAATGACGTCCAATAACTGGTGAAATTGCAACCACCCACGCCTCAAATCAACCACAAGTAACACAACAAACAGCAACAACAACTGCAACAACAAGGGAGCAGGCAGTGCCTTGAAGCTCACAAAATGGCAACCGACGCACACAACAACAACAGCAGCAACAGCAGCAACAAAAACAACAACAACAACACTAACAGCAACAGCAACAACACACACACAAAATGGCGACAGGACAGCAAACCCTCTGTTCTGGCGTCCTGGCTGTTGCTGCACATCCTCCTGCTGTTGCTACTGATGCTGCTGCTGCTGCCCGGCCGCACCGACGCCTTCTGCCCCTCGAAGTGCCAATGCCTGGGCGGCGATGCGAACAGTCGCGCCCTGTGCGTAGATGCGGCGCTGGAGGATGTGCCCATCCAGCTGAATCCGGAGACCAAGTACATAAACCTCACATTGAATCGCATACGCAATCTGGAGTTCACGCTGCCCTTCTATATGAAGCTGGAGGTGCTTGACTTGTCGCAGAACATCATCGAGACGCTGGGCTCCAAGAACTTCGAGTACCAGACGGAGCTGCGCACCCTCAACCTGAGCAGGAATCTGGTCAGCGCGCTGCACAAGCACGCCTTCAAGGGATTGACGAACCTACTGCTGCTGGACCTCAGCTACAATCGCATCGAGACAGTGCATCCCACGGCGCTGGGCGATCTCGCGGCGCTGGTGGAACTCGATCTGACCAACAATAATATTGTGAGCCTCGAGGATAACTGCTTCAAGGGCATGTTGTCGCTGGAGGTGCTTGTGTTCCGCAACAATCGCCTCCTCGATGTGCCCGCCAGCAATCTGTGGCATCTGCATGCGCTCAAGAGCCTGGACATGTCCGACAATCTCGTGGAGTTCGTGCGCAACGACAGCTTCGAGGGCCTCAAGGAGCTGCTGGCCCTAAGCGTGCGGGGCAACGTGATGAGCGAACTGGATGTGGGCGCCTTCGAAGGCCTCATCTCGCTGAAGCATTTGGATCTATCGGATAACAATTTGACGGTGAGTGTGGGCCGTAAACAACATGCGGCAACATGTCGTATACTTGTTAGATAAAATAATTTAGCTTGAAACATGCCGCATGTCCGCTTGCACAACGGCTAAAATATTGCGGCAGCCTTTTAGGCGCTCAGACACACGAGGAAACACGCACACACAGACACACACTCACACACATGCATAAATCAGACACTTTGCTCTGTTGCTTTCGCAGTAAATCCTGTGAGCAACACTTTGAAAAGCGGATTGCAGGCGCCCTTGTCCTGGCCCAGCCGAGCCTGCCATGGACGGCAGCTTAAGTTCGTCCTTCCTGTGCTGCTTTCTGCATACGCAAAATTAATAACCATAACTTGTTGTTGCTGCTGCCACCGTGCGTGTGTGTGTGCTTAGAACTCCACACACACACGCTCGCCTGCAGACAGTCGTATGTAGTGCGTCCTTTGCACCATGTCCTTTGCTATTTATGCATGCAAACATGTCCGTACCGAGCTGATTTCTGTTGCGTGTACACTTTGCTTGGCCCCTCACCCATTCGTCGACATTTTCCGTTCGTTAAATGCCGCCTCTATCTTCACTTTGCTCCCCCCTTCTCTGCCCGGACCCCACCCCTTCCCCAAATCTCTGCTTTCGGTAGCAACACTTTATATTTGCCGTCCTTGCCACTCAGCCGTTTTCAAGCTGCTTAAATGGCACAAACACTCGGTCATTGTTCCTAAAGCGCCACGTTTGGTGCAACTTTAAAGAGGATTCCGCAATAAAAAAGCAGAAGGCGATATAAATTTAATTTTAATTTAAACGTGGAATAACAAAAATTCTACTTTACTATAGGCCATACAACTCGAATGAAAAAAATGCCATTCAATAATTTATATATAAATTATAAGTTATATAAAAATTGTTTCAATTTATTTATTTATTTTTATAAAACTTGCTAAAAATGCTTTTAGTTGCAGACAAAACATATGACAATCATTTAAACCAAGACAAAGATCAATTCATAAAAATGTTTTCTATGCGCAATTACGAGTTTTTTTGTAGTTACAATAAATATAATAATTTAATACGCTATAGTAATTAACTTTATTTAGCTTGGACAAATTTAATTTTATATGAAAAATGCAATTAAAAAAATTAACTACATGATCCGTTCGTTAACCGTTACATGATTTCGATCAAAGAACTATATAATTAAAAGAACTGAAAAAATTAAAATTTAAACAATACCAATACATCAACATTATTTCAATCAATATTGTGTGTAATCCCGGCTCTTGCCTAAGACAATAGACCAGACAGATCTAATCATGGCAATGTTCTCTCCCAAAGAAAACTATGCAGATTCTGGCAACAATTTCATACACTGGCCATATAAGTAGACAATGCATAACAGCAGCAGCTACACTTGGATGGAACCTGTGCTTATGGTTGCATTATAACAACTGCCACCATGTCTGTTCATAATAAAACAACAATCTGCCCCTTAGATGAAGAGGAGGTGGAAGAGGAGGAAGCAATGGAATGCAGTTTAGGAAATACCAAAACATGCTGCAACGGTTAAAACAAAGTCGCCATGCAGCTCAAGATAAGCAGCTCCAAAAAGCAGTCAGGTGAATTTTTTTGTTACGTTCCCTGACAAGCGGGTGGGGGTCTGAATTGCAGCAGGACATCGAGTTGCATGCCGTTGCATAGTTTGGTGCACACGGTCGTAGTATTAGGTATTGCCTGTACAGAGTGCACACGGCCAGACCATATATTTCAACTGCAAAATGCCAAAAGGTATTTTAAGTAGTTTCGAACTGATTCCAAGCGCCATAAATTCCTCTGTCGGTTGCCGTTGACTACGCGCAGCTCCACCTGCTTAGCCCCATGCCTAGTCCATGCCAGGCATGTGCTTAGCGCTCAGCAGTCCTTTATTCCCTTTTAACGACCATATATATATACATATATATCTGTATGTGTGTGTGCTTGTGGCTTATGCGTGCAGGCCAGACAGGTAGCTAGACCTGGACCGACCAAGGGGCGCAATGCATTCGTCAGTTTAGGGCCATGTTGGCTGCTGTTTTATTTCCAAAGCTCTGTTGCCAGTTTGCATAAAGCAACAACAGCAACAACGTCAACTACAACAGCTACATCAACCAATGGTCTGTGATTACACGGTGCATAAAAATGCATTCAGCTATGCAGTCCGTACTCAGTAACCGCCCCATGCCCATGTCAGGCATTTGCTTTGTGAGCACGGATACCTTTCCTGCTCCCCATTTGGGTGGCTTAAGCTGCTTGCCAATTTTGCGTCGATGTGTTTATGGTCACACGCACAAAGCTCGAGCTGATAGTTGAGTTGCAGTAAGCATTTAACCTCAGGCTGGTCTTATCTAAAGACTTCTTATAATTTATTCACAACAAATATTGTGAGCAACAGAACCAGAGAGCTTAATATATATAATTTAGATTTATTTATTTAAAGATCAGTCGGATTACGGTAATCCTGCATGTGAACTAATGCATATAATATTTTCACACCTTTGAGGTTTTTTATGCATTAGAATGCTTAACAATTTACAGAGAACATGAGCCATATTTATTTAAAATATATAATATATATATATATATATAATATATTTCACTACAATACAGATTAAGAAAGAGCTTTTCTCTATTTTTCTTTTGACTTTTGTATGTACATTAATCGATGTAGAAAAATTAAGTATTTTTATATAATCCACGAACAATAGCTAAAATAAAATATCTATTTAATACGCTTTTATTTGCAATGTCTAGGGCGCCATACAAAAAAACTGTGCCGTTGCATAAATAAAAGCAAATATTTGGTTTTCAATGCGCTCACAATTGAAATAACAACAACATAACTTATGCACAATTTTACATATTCCAAATTTAACAAAAATATTCCTCACTGTGAATTTGTATATGTATTCGCATAGGTATTTGCATTTGCATGTGTAGTTGTGGTGTATTGTTGTTTTCGATTTATTGTGCTTTTAGTTGTGAATTATGATTTTACATTTTACGCATACATTTTATTGCACTCAACATTTGTGCCGGATAATTGCAAAAGCATCAGCACATATATGAAATGGAAAATGGATTTCGGAATTTATAATCAATTTATTCAACTCTGCAAAATTTTACTATTTACAAACGTATTTTCAAGCTGCTTTTGTTAAAACATAGCGATCCCAAGGGGAAAAGGGTATTTTGGGGTTGTGCAATGTTCGGCCGGTTTGGTTTATTCGTATCAATGAAAGTTTAAATGAAAAACAAATAAGATTGCTCTAGTCGGAATCTATTTTTTGCAGTCAATAATAAATAAGAGGCTTACTTATATAACACAAAATATACATACATTATATATATACATATAAATCTTATGTAAATTAACTAAATTTAATTGCGGAACTTATTTTCATTTCACGAATTACCCTTTTATTGCTCAACACACAGCTTTTCTTTCGGCACTTAGCAAGTTGAATGGAGTTCATTGCTTGGTCCAATAAATTATCCAACAAAATATTGGAGCGAAGGTACCCAAAAGTAACCCCTTGGCAATCATTTAGTCAAAGCGTAATGCAAAAAAGGGAAATTAATTTGTGAAATCAAAGTCAATATAATTTCGCTTTCTTTTATACCACTCGTGCCTTTAGCTACCTACTCCCCCGCACCCCCAACCACATAGATTTTCTCGCCTCGTGCTTTTCGCTCCCTCGCTTTTTTTCACGCTGCGCTGCGCCGGCAAACGAACTGGGTAAAGAATCACCCAGCCTGCCGCTTACCCGCCGTTTGTAAGGCCACGCCTTTTAATTAGTCAACCGCCCGCGCCCCCTGTTTGAGTGCAGTACAAATACTG
The DNA here is from genome assembly GCA_035041545.1 of Drosophila colorata. NCBI lineage: Eukaryota > Metazoa > Arthropoda > Insecta > Diptera > Drosophilidae > Drosophila > Drosophila colorata. The sequence continues at coordinate 1,232,025 of JAWNLD010000453.1, forward strand.
AGCGGCGGTCCTGCGATCCCACGAAGGGTTTAAATATGAACTGAAAATTGCCATTAGGTTAAACAATTGCAGCGCTTGGCCTACATTGCGTATGCGTAATGCTTTTAATTTTTTCCTTCTTTGCTTTTTATTTGCCTTATGAGTTTGGCAGCCTTTGCTCCCTTTGCGCCCTCTGCCCCTCAGCGCCCGTCGGCGCCCTGTCCCCGACACGCAGTTCATTACGTTATCGCGGGCGCTTTTCGTGTCCGGACGCTAGGCACGTAGCTTCCGACATGCCAACTACCCCAAGGGAGCGGCGGGCTGCCGGGGCCTAGGTTTGTTTGGCGTAGGTGGCAGGCAAATAACACAACTACACTTTTATTATGAGCCATCCGAAAAAACAGCCAAAAGCTTTTGCCCTTGATAAAAAAAGTGGGGAAAACCTTTTGCCACACGCTCGAGACTTTAGCTCTTATTGCTGTTGTTGTTGTTATTGCTGCGGCCCTAACAAATTTGTTGCAAGATTGATTGTATTGCCAACACAAACACAAACACATACACACACACACACACACGAGCAATACAACGATTTGGTCAGACATCACAAAATGGCGCACGGATGTACATGACGTACATGACGTTTCCGTTTCCGCTGCCGCTGCCGCTGCCGCTGCCTGCGCTTTTTAAGTGTTTCACATTTTACTGTTGAATAACACTGGAAACTGCCCCCTCGCAGCTCTCGAAGCATTTCGAAAGCCAGTGCTTTTAGAAACAAATAAAAGCGCGGAGTGGCACCAAAGGGATAAACAGAATGCGGGCAGTAGGGAGTAGGGAGCTGCCAGTGGAGAGCAGCTTACTGGCAACTATCGAGTGCAGCCGCAAAACGCTTTTAAAGTTGAGTGGATGGCATTAACATTTTATAATCCCGGCAACCCTAAACTTGGCCCATACTTTGTTTAAACGCTCGAAATTACTTGATTTTTTTCTATTCATTTTCTCTCTCTCTCTCTCTCTCTCTCGCTCTTTTGCAGATGGTGCCCACCCAGCAGCTCTCGAAACTTTCGAATCTCACTTATTTGAACTTGGGCGGCAATCGCTTTGCCCACTTGCCCGCCGTGGCATTTTTAAACTTGTTTCATTTGCGAGAATTGCACTTGAGCCGCCTGGACTATTTGCAGCGCATCGATTCGAGGTAAGTTTCCAGCGAACCCAGTGAAAGTTCGAATCCCCTCCCCCTCGCATCCTTAGAAAACTTGCAGAGACACTTAACGAGCTAGAGTGTATATATATGCGATTTTCGAAAGGTATCTGGGTCAGCGCCGTGAAATGTAGACACAGCAAATAGTTGCCGAGAAACTGAAAACGGAATATCAGCAAACTGGACAACAGCAAACAGTTTCCTCGAAGTGAAAGTAATTCGGAGAAACAACGAAACAAAAAACTGTGTCGCACACAATAACAACGTAGCTAAAAGTAAAAATAAAAAAATGACAGCTGCGTTGCTCGAAGTAGCTTAAAACTTTGACAGTTCAACCTGGTGGCTTGAAGAACAAATTAAATGATACTGTTTTGATCGATTTTCTTAGTATTTAAGATTTAGTATTGAACATTTGAGAGATGCCTTCTCAAATGTCATATTAATATTATCTTTATTACAATTATTAATTTAAATTTTAGTTTTTATAATGAGACATAATTAAATCGTTTGTTATTAACTACAATAACTGAATAATCGAGTTGCGTGGGAGAAAAGTTTTGAGCACTTTCCCTTTACGCTGCTGCCTTACTAATTTTCTCTTTAAAGACGCCGATAAGTATGCAATGCTTTGGCCTTATAGTAAGGACTAATCTTTTGCATGAATAGGCAGATTTAACTCAAAGCGTGCCATACGCCAGCAAGCTAGCAAGCTATTTATGCAATTCACTTTCACACACTTGCACGTGACCTCTAGCCACCCATCCTTGCACACACTCACACACACACACACACACACAGAGAGAGACACTTAAACATGCCTCGGCTACAAATCATTATTACTCAATGCAATCAATCATGTCTAATACGCTTTGGTAATAAGATGCCACCACATAACAACCATGCACACACACACACACACACACACACACACACACACACACACACACGCATGCTCACGAATACAATCAAAGAGCCAAATTGCTGTCCCTCACACAAATGTCAAGCCCCAAGCTCCCCGTTCTGGAGCAGACAGTGAAATGCTTGAGCTCAATCCGAGCATATGTTAATTCAATAATTCCAGGCAATTTTCATATCAAATCATCATTGAACGAGCCTCTGTCTGTGCCAAAGTCTCGACTTGGTTGTCAATCAGCCATCAGTACCACTCCCCCTTTTATTCCCCCTCTTTGGCAACAACATTTACATGACATACATGAGAAACGATGGAGGCCCGAATCATGTAAATGGATCCACAGATGAAGAGACCTGCCATTAAATCAGTTTAATTTTGTAATTTCGTTTGGTTCCCTTGTCTGAGGCAAGCCCCTTCCCCCCAAGAAGCCCCCACTGTCTGTCACTCTCCTCTCTCTCTCTCTCTCCCTCTCTTTGTAATTGCTTTTGGCTTTTGTTTGGTTTTGTTTGATTTGTGTTTCAGTCTTGTCGCAAACTTTTGCCTCGCCATTGTGCCCTGTCTGACAAATTGTTGCTTAGCTGAAATTCACATGCCACTCACATTCGCACTTACACACACACTCGCACACACATGTGTCCTTATTTGCAAGCTAAATTTTGCGTTTGTCTCCGTTGATTTCTTTTTTATTCTTTTGCGTTTCAAAGCTGTGGCTGCCACAAAATCCTTATGCTAATAAAGCAAAATTTGAATTTTCTTTCTCACTGTTTTTGTGGGCAGCTGAAGGATACTTAAATGGGACTGGGGTGAGTGTTAGAAAGATAAAAGGTTGAAGCCCGTTCAAATTTGTATCTGAATTCTGAGAAATATCATCGACCTAATATAAATACATAAAATAAGTACTTTCCGTAAATTGTGTGGGGCATGGGGCAACAAAGCAAAATGTCGAATCAAATATCAGCTGTGGTTTTCATTAACTCTCAAAAGTCAGTTAGCTGAATTCATGACCAATCTCGACTCGACTTTGCTGTTGCCAACACACAGTCAAAGTTTATTAGCATTTCCTTCCGAAGATTAAAAATCTGCACAACATGCAGGAAATTATATTTCACAAAGTTAAGACTGGAGCTCTAGAGGTGAGGGTTGTCTGCTTTCGTTCGAAGCATAAACAAGTCAGTGGCTTTTGCAAAAGGGTTCCAGACAAATTGTTAGACACCCTTTAAAAAAGTAAACGGAAATAGCGCAACATTTTAAAGTTTAGACGGGCGTTGCATTAAATGCCGAGACTTGCCCCCCTTCCCCCCGACAGAGCTGTTGCTCTACACATGTATGTAAATATTTATGCAAATGCGTTAATGGAAACTCTCCCCAAGCCTAGACATGGCCAAGAACGGAAGGCAGGGGCCAGGCGACGTGCGACGATGGCGACATGTTGATAGCAAAGTTTATGGCAGATACATTTCGCAAACTGTGAGATACACATGTGTTGCTCTGAGCTTGCCTCATTATAAAAACCTTACACCTAAACAATCAACGCGCGTTCGCAAAATTCATTAGGCAGTGGCACGTACCTCCCTTAAAGCAAACAACCCTCCCGCAGCACTGACAGCAATAGCAGCAGCAGCTCCTGCCCCTGCCCCTGGCCCTATCCCTGTCCCTGCTCCCGGCACTTGAGCATATCAAAGGGAATATTAAGTGAACATTTTTACACCGAATGGAAGCTGTGCCAGTTCCTGCCAACATCCGGTGTATGACTTAATGGCGAAAAGTCATTCGCCACATTAACATTTGGTCCAGCCCCAAAAGGGATAACCCGAAAGGTGTTGCCCAGCTCGTTTGCACGGCTTGTCATTGCGGATTCCAAAATTGAAACTAATTGTTTAAAAATTTTAGCATGCTACATTTGTTTTGTGGCAGCTTTGGGGTTGTAATTTCCAAATGAACCCGGCTCTTTGGCAGCCAACCTCTGAATTCACTTCTAAACTGAGATATGAGCGAGCTTCACGACTTCGTTCTAGAGATATATATTGTGTGTAATGGTGTGGAATTAAAGTTCATGAATAGCAGAAAAACGATTCAAATTGTCCATAGTTAAACAATTTTTATCGTTATCCAGCTTTTTAAAATCTTAAATAATTTAAAACATTTCAAGAGACACTTTACATTCGTCGTTTTTGATTATTTAATACGCCCACAAACACAGACGCTGACACTTGTTTCAATTTTAAAGGCCTGTTTTATCTAATTATAGCAAAACGTTTACATATGTGAAAATTTCAAGTGTATTTATTTTATTATGTGCTTTGTTGTTGTTTTTGCATGTACTGTTGTGTTGTTTGTCCGAGTGCTTAGCGAGTACTTAAAATGTCCTGCAACGAGTGCCACTCACGCCATTTGCAGATCCCTATTCCGCGCTTTTTCAATGAAATATTTAATGAACTTCAAATTGAAATGGAAAAGTTTATTATGCAGCCAAGGCAATTATTTAAACTTCTTTATTAGGATGACACAGGATAATAAATATGAACACAAATTTTACACCAATGGATAAATGGCAAAACTTGCAATCGCGCACTGATTGTTTTTGTTGCGTGCCATGCGTATGTAGCCCACGTCACCCCAACTCCTGCCCCAGGAGTTTTTCACCAACCAAAAATCTCCGCCGCGGCTATCGTGACCATAGCCCACAATAAGAACGGCGTGATTTGGGGTTTTCTTGCACGATTTGTCATCAAAAACGCCGCTACGATAATGCATAAATTTGTTGCTAGCAAAAATGACCACAGAAATTGGACCCTTGAGTGCAACGCCAGCAGCCAGATTGGATTCGTCGTTCGGCCTTAACATCACAATGTCTCTGACAGTGGCGCCAATGTTGCGTCGGTCAAAGCGACACGACATCTGATGGGCTTTATACGGATAGGAGCTTTCGACATCAATTCCACCATTGTCCTTTACAAATCTTAAAGCGGAGAACGTGTTTCCATCCTGGCAACCCTTGTTGTTATAGGGCGCTCGACTAGAGCAATCCAACACATTCTGCTCGGAGAGTCCTATTAATTGCCGTGTCCGCACGAAATGCTGACTCTCCAAGACGCCCACAGCGGAGAACGCCCAACAAGATCCACACAGACCCTGATTCTTCACCTGAGTGACTGCCCCCTTGGAGCGCCAGTCGATACTCCCGGGCAGCTCGTAGCTTTCAGGTGCCGAATATATTATGTCAATATCGGAAGTTGCGTCCGTCATATTGAGGCTTTTCAGCATCGTGTCTTCGAATTCCTTCGCTAACATATCTGTAAACTCATTCACGCCCATTTCGTAGGTCTCCTCGTCGGCGGCATAACGTTTGTTGTGGTTGTCAATCATCCTTTTGTTATCGTAGAAGATTAGCTTGCGCAGCAGCTCCTCGTCTTCACTCTCGTAGATTTTCTCGTACTCCGCCTTAAAGGTTTCCCACTCAGCCGCCAGCACGTCGGCATAGGAAATGGCCCCAACGAAACCGACAAGTGCCAGAAGTGTAATTACGACCCTCATGACTGCAGCGGAGGTCAAACAACAACTGAATGAAGTCAACTGAAATGCGCCCCTTTATAAGCCGACAACTGATTCACATTTTTATCAGTGCACCAATTAGTCTTAAGAGAACTGACCTATCAATTCCAAGAAGTTTGTGATAAAATCAATTCAACAACTATAAGGAATATAATTTTTAAAATCAATATTTGGTTAAACCTAAGTTCGATAAGATAAAGTACTTTGTACTTCAGCTTGAAAAGAAGAATTTCAGTTCATAAGAGAGACATAAACACTGAGTGGATTTCATTGTGTGTTGAAAGAAGGTGCCCTTTCCCGATGGATCTTTAACTTAAAGCTGCTTACCTTAAAATGGGTATAGATGGTGTGCAGTAGTGACAAAATGCTAATAAATGACTGCAAATAAACAGACTAAACAAAACGCAACCCCCAACCTGTCAGCCCTTCGCTGCTGCTCTTGGCCCCCACAACAATAGGGGCGTTAAAGCAGCTGCTGCTGTTGCAGCGCGGAAAAGTACGCAATGCATAATTTCATGTTTATGAGAATATTTTGTGAGTGCGTGCGAAGAGTGCCAAGAAAAAAGGCAACGGCAACAACAACAGCAACGTGAACATCAGCAGCTGCAAAATGAAAGCAGGAAGAAATTACGGAAACAGGAAAACATAAACATGCTGCTGCCTACCTAACTGCGCTGCCCCCGCACAGCCCGCGCCGCTGCCGCCACTCAGGCAACCCGGCAATTTTTCCATAAATTATGAGCCTGGAAATATTTAAAGGCAGCCTCGTGAGTAGCTATTATGTATATGTTTATACTGATGCTTGTGAAGGCGAAAAGAGTATTTGCATTCTTACAGAGACAGAAACCGGGAGAAAACGAGGAAAATAACGAAAGAAGTCCAAGTCTAAGCCTGTATATTTATGCATATGCATGGCTTGTTTGCAGCTCGCTTGATAATTGCCGTCACTCACTGCATTGCACTTCAATTTCAAGACAAATAAAAACTCCTGTAATTAACCCGAGCTAAACAACCAGACTCTGCAAATTTACCTTAATAAAGTATTTTCCATAAATTGCTGTCAACTCGTAATTAAAAAAACAAATTAACTTGTTTTAAATTAAACTTAATTCAATTTTTAAACTATTTTCTCACATTTTCTGTACGCTTATGTAGTTTATGTTCTATGCCATTTTCAACTTTATTTGCGCTGCACTTAAAGCTGCTTTCTTGTTTTTGTTTATGCATAATTTATGATTGCAAGGCATAACAAATGCTTTAAGCATAGGCCCTCTTTTGCATTGTCATTTGGGTCCTATCTTGCGTATACATAAACCATGAGCCTAATGCAACATTTTGTGCCTGTCATTTAATTCGCGTTGGCTTCGCGTTTCCGTTGAACGAAAATTAAAGGTTAAACGGGGCGTATGCGCAATTCAAAACCGTTTAAAATGCCATTAACAAATGCTTTGGGCATATCATTTGATAATTTGTCGAGGGCTTAACACAACAATTTGCGAGTATGTTTGGGTGGGGCTGTCTGTGTGTGGCAATTAGCTAATAATGACTTGGGTGTCCTGGCGAGTATCCTTAAAGCCTTAAGTGGCTCTTCAATGTCATTTCTTATTCAGCTGCCATCGCAGCAGAACTCAATAAATCAACGGCCAAAGCGAGGCTCAATGCAGCCGGCGAAATCGGTTTCCCTTTGGGGCTATCGACTGTCATATCTCTCTATTTATTGTAGTAAAAATGTCAATCAACCGAATAGAGCGGATTTACTCCAACAAACTCTCGCACACACACGCACACGCACACACACCCACATGCACAGAGGTGCAGACAGCCGAAAGCCAGATTCAAAACTATATTGAAATGGGACACTATAGCCATTGATTGACTGACTGACTGACAAACTGGCTGACAAACTGTTTGACAGACTGATTGACTGTCCATCAGCTGCTTCACTATTGCAGTAATAGCTGCTCGTGTGACTGAACTCTCTGACTGCTCTGAAGGCCGGAATCGGGAAACGTGACTGAACTCGACGAACATGGACAGCAAACATTTCAATCCGATTTCCAGCAGTTCCATTTCTGACACCGCACACACACACACACACACACGCACTCAAAACAATTTGCATATGAGCTGGGGCTGGCCAAAAATAAAACAGGAAAAAAACAACACACATTTTCGACTTCGCACACACCCAGACACACACATGGCAATCATTTCCGTTTCCGCACGCTTGACGCTAGCAGAAGCAAAACAGAAATAACACAAATGAAAACAATTCGAATATTCCAAGCTAGCTCGACAATGAAATACCCTTTAAGCCACACACGAATGCTTGAGCAACTTATTAAATCTATTTAGCTTCTTCGCTTGATCTGCCCTAGTATATTAAATTATTTTTTTAATACCCTCTGTATTTATAATAAATCTCTACAACATTTTCTGCATATATTATATATATCTTGACTACGCCTCACCTTTAGGGTTATCTTTTGAACTATTTGGAATATTATTCATATGCATTTTTGTTAATCGAAATTTGTTTTTTTAACATATTCAACGTTGATGAACATTTTTAATTGTTATACTATGACAACAACTAAAAACAAACAAATTTAACTATTTCGGCTTTAATCTTGTAACATTCAATATAATACCTTACATAGAATAATAAAACATCGACCTGAATACCATAAGAAATTACATGTTATCTTTCTTATTTCATAGAATTTCTGTCCGAACGCTCTAGATAGTATTTTACAAGATAAAGATAAAGTTAATCAATAACTCGATGACCGACTGCTCAAAACTCAATATCTGTAACTGAAATATCAAAGCCAATCTTCTTGTTTCGAAAGAAAATTCACACCCACTTTTTTTTGCGCATAGGGTATACAAAAAGACCGACACCCTCCATGACGAAAAAAGCTTGTTACTCAAAATGAAGTTTGAATCTGGGCGCAGGACAGCAAAAAGGCTGGTGCTGTTGTTGGCAGTCAAGAGACAACCCCCACCCTCAGAGCTTCTTTGTGCCTGCACAGTTGCCACCAAAAGCCACCCTTTTGTGTGTGCCTTGGGCGTCGCCAAAGCTGCATTTAAAGAGCGTTCAACAGCTACCTGTGGAATCGGCTCCATCTGTTCTCCACAGAGGTGTCCCCGCCAGGGGCCAGAGACATTCCCGCCAATGTCACGTTTTTTGCGGCCAAGTATTTGGCTGCCTGCACTATTTGCATAATATTTGCACAAATAATTGAATTTGTATTCTTAGCCTCTGCACGCTAAATTGTTCAGCTGGAGTGAACTTTTTTTCAGCAAGGGGAAGTTTTGTTTGGATTCCGACTGTGCAGATAATGGCAAAATTTTTAAGCGACTGCAATTGAAGTTTTTGGATGTTAAACTTGCCATGAAATTGAATGTTCTGCGTGGCAGAGGTTCATTTGTTTTGTCTAGAAAGTTCGCAGTGGTGTGAGGCAATATTCATTCGAATGCATGTTTGGAATTAAAGGAATCCTTTTTCGCAATGATAACTTATTTTTAATTGTCAAAATATCTAAATTTATGGTCTAAATTTCGTTTTTATCAGGCCAGCTTTGAGCAAATTCATAAAAGCCTTAAATCAGGAAATAATTTCGAGTTTTAAAATGTATATATGAATGTATTTAATTAAAGATTAATAAATATATTTAGTTGGGCGGCTTGTAACTGCAGTAAATAATTATTTAAGTTTATTATTAGCCTAAATTTATGATTAGCCCAAGTATACTGTGTGCACCTCTGGCAAATTTAACAGTTGTCCCCACAAAGCGATTCAAGTGCTTAGTCGCTCCAACTGCTTGTGGCAAGTGCAACGCAGCTGAAGTGTCAGCCCAACTGGTAGCAATCAGTCGCAGCTAACTGTATACAAATGGATTTGAGCGGCGCATACAACAACTGTGCCACTTATCAAATCAGTGCACGGGCTGCAGCAGAAAGTTGATCGGGGAGGGCGCCTCTAATAAATGCGTTCATTTAACACGAAACGCAACTTAAAAGCTCGAATCAAATCAAATCAAATGCAATACTGTAGTGTAGTGTACAAAAAAAGAATTGCTTAAAAGCGACAAATTCGCTGTGTGTCAGCGGAGCAGGCGGCGAGTCGTCGCCTGTTCCTGCACCACCAGAAGCAGTAGCTGCAGCAGCAGCAGAAGTTGCTAAGTTGCTCATACGCCACGTTGCACTTATTTCACGCTGAGACTGCGAGTGACTGCGGCTGGGTGAGGGGTGGGAGGGTGGTGGGTGGCGGGTATGTTGTAGGTAATGCACTGCACTGCCTGCAGCTGCTGCAAGTGCTGCAGTCAGCGACTTTGCGACGTTGACTTAACTTGGCAGGGATTTACGGCAACGCTTCACGGAGCTGCGACACGCAGCTTGTAACGTGGAACATGCTGCATGCAGCATGGGAGTATGTATTTTTTTCTCTTATTATTAGGTTGAAATAGACGCCGGCTGAATAAATGCACGTCGCTTAAGACGACGCAATGGGGATAAAGGGCCAACGGAGTGTGTGCGTGTGTGCGTGTGTGTGTATGTTTGTGTGTGAATTTCTGTTCATGTATTTCATTGCCTGGCATTTACGTTTAACGTTGATGCATAGCTATCTGCATAATTAAAACACCAACAAGAACAGTCTCATATATCCACAAATATATCACTCCCTACATATAAACATATATGTACATGTGTGTTGTCCTGGCAACTGTGTGTGTGTGTTTGTTTTTGTTTGACAGCTTGCACGCTGTGTTCAGGTCGCTAAATTGTTTTTAAACCGTCAGGATTGTTAACATGGAGACGAGCTTGCTTAAAAACACACAGAGAAGAGACAATTTTACATGGAGTATATGTATTTAACTGTGTTACTAAATATATACACACATATAGATATTCACTTTAAATACCTTTGAATTATATACAATTCCCTGACTGTTCAAGGGGATTAAATTGGCTGATCAACAGGCCAAAGAGGCTGCAAAATTTGTATTAATTTACAAAAAGCCAATTAAAGCCAAAAATGAACGAGGCAATAAAACCAAATTTGACATGTATGAACTGTTATCAATTTATAAACCTTAACAAAACTACTTCCCCACAATTTAGTATGCTCATAGATCATAATAATAGTAATTCTAAAGAAAATCAAATAAAAATCATTATGATAAGTAAACCTCTCCCATGAGCAGCGTTTGGATCCCACCAAAAGAAACAAATGTACACTCTGTCAAAATTGCATATATATTTATACAAATTTAAATCCAACATTTCCTCGCTGACTGCACATCTCCAGCTCTAAAAAACTTACGTTTAAAATTAAAAATATTTAAAATTAAAATGCAAATTGAAAAAAACCAATCTACTTTCATCTCAAACCAGCCCTTTTAATACAAACTTAATAAAGTCCCCAAACGAAGTCAATTTCTACCATTCGTAATCAATATTTAAATATATGTATATACAATTTGATGTTAACTAAAATAATGTAATTTATTCACTTTTGTAAACATCAAGTGAATACAATTAGCGTAATTTGTGAAAACACATTCAACACACATATTCAAACTGGACTATAAATTTATTTGTAATCTTTTTATATAAATAAAAAAAAGAAATAATTAAATAACTGTTCTTTTTGCCTGTTCCCTTGCAGAGCCTTTGTGGACAACACGCACTTGCAGACGCTCCACCTCAACTACAATCCGCAGCTGAGCGACATACCCATGCGCCTGTTCCAGGGCAATCCCAACATCCTGGAGGTCTACATGCAGAGCAACAGTTTGCAGACACTCTACTCGGCCCAGTTTCCGGTCGATCAGCTGCAGAAGCTCTACCTGGGCGACAATCCGCTGCAGTGCAACTGCTCGCTGCTCTGGCTCTGGCGCCTCGTCACCGGCAACTTTGAAGGCTCCGAGCCGCCGCTGGAGCAAGCGCCGGGCGGAGCTGTGGCCGCACTGGCCAAAGAGGCGTCCGCGCTGCGGGAGGAGGAGGACGACAGAACGCTCAAGGCGGACGATGGCGTCTCTGCGCTGGCGGCCTACATCGCCGAACAGCACATTGCCAACGCGCTGCAAACCACCGAGCCGAGCGCTTACGAGCAGCGACTGGAGGCGGCCGCCAGCGCCAGCTCGAGCAGCAGCGCCGGCTACCTGCGCATGGACAAGCAGCAGATCGGCTGCGACATTTGGCGGGACAAGCTGCGCACGCGCCGCCAGCTGCTGGCGATGAGCGAGGGCGAAATCACCTGCCCGGCGCACATCGTGACCGTCGTGTGCGCGGTCATCACCTGCCTGCTGGTGGTCACCTTCGGCACCAGTGTGCTCTACTATCTGCGCTTCGTGAAGCGCCGTCGCAAGCTGATCCACGAGCGCGGCCCCCTGCGCACCAGCAAGAGCATCATCAACGTGCACGACCGCATTCTGCAGGGCCATCATCAGCCGCTGGGCGGCGGTGGGGGCATGAGCATGACGCTGGGCGGCTCCGGGGCTGGGGGCATGGGCATGGCGCTGAACTATCCGCATCATGCGCAGACGCTGCAGGCGCATCATCATTACCATCAGGCGATGCCGCTGCAGGCGCATGGCGGCGGCGGCGGCGGCGGCCTCGGCGGACATGAGTACCAGCAGACGACGCTGCCGCAGCTGGACAAGCTGGAGCTGGAGCGGTATCTGGCGGCGCAGTCGATTGCCAACGAGTACCGGGCGCTGAAGCCCTGGGAGCTGCCCGTCAAAGAGGCGGACGACGAGCCGGAGCATCTGTACGAGCGCTTCGATCACTACGAGTACCCGGACACGCACACCATGACCAAGCTGAAGCAGGCGGCGGCGCTTCAAGGCGGCGCTGTGGCCGCAGCTGCCTCCGCCGCTGGCGCTGCCACCAAGCCACATGTGGTCTACGTATGACGTGGACGTGGCGGCGCCAGCGTTCAGAAGCAGCAGAGGCAGCACCAGCAGCAGCAGAAACATCAGCAGCAGCAGCTACATTTGCAGCAGCAGCAGTTGAATTCGGGCATGGAGCTGGTGGGCTTGGGTCTGACCAACAACAACTATCGCAGCTATGCGCAGTGCCAGACGAAGGCCAGCGACCACTTTTGAAAACAGGGCAACTCGCGGCGGCTACGTGGCACCACTCATAACTGAGGTCGGTTTTTGTGTTTAAGTGATGTTATGTGTAGCTTTCCTTGATTTTTGAGTTTGGGTTTGAATTTGAATTTGAGTTTGAGTTTGAGTTCGAGTTTAGGTTGGAAACGTGAATTAGATAACTCGCAACAAAGTTTAACAAGCGTCAAATGAAACAAGGGATATGTCTAATTGTATAGCAGCATACTATAATATAATTAGTAACTAAAGCATATATTGCATAACTAAATCTAACAGATATGTCGTATTAAGTATTAAGCTAACATACAAATTCAAAGAAATATTAAATAGCAATAGTTAAACTACACAGACAAAACTTACCTTCTCTCCCTCTCTCTCTCCATCTCTCTCTCTATCTCTCTCTCTCACATACACACAGCACCATGCAAGAAAGTTACATAAGAAAAATCCACTCATAGTTAAAGGCATTTAGCATTCTAATGATATATAGAATTTAGTCCATAAGCGAATTAAACTGAATTTAATAAACATAAATACAAAGCGTAAGAAACAACAATTGCAATGCAAAGAGTGTGAAGAGTGCTACAATAACTTAGTTAACTATTTATTGTATTTATTTGATTTGTTGTACATTTCTTATACAACTGCAATGTATTTTTGAAATTTTAGATATTAAGTTTTTGGTTCTAATTTAATTTTTCAAATTGACAAAGCATTAGCTGTGCAGGTAACTTTATTGAAAATATTTCAAGATCTGGCAACTGGTGCAAAACGGGGACCAAAATTAGTCCATTTTAAATATTCCGACCCAATAACAAAGCATATATGAATATTATGCCAGCAATGCCAAAAAAAAAAGTAAACTAGTTACATGCAACAGCTAATGTCGCGCTCAGTCCTAATAAATTCTTATAATAAACTAAAAATAATTTGAAAGAAAAAAACATGCAAGATGACAATATATAAAGTGTACATTTAAGCAACATTCAATTTAGTGTATTTTATTTTATGAGAGTTGCGCTGCGCAGCGCTCGAACTAATAGTTGGCCTAACACGTAATCAAAATTGATTTGTAAATAAATATATATGAATATATACACTCTACTCAAGCACAAACTTAGCATACTTACTTTGAATACATTTGTACATAATTTATTCTTACAATTAAATTTAGTCAAACGCAAATATGTATATTGAAGCAAACAGGAAAACAGAGATATACAAACAAAAAATTAATAAAATAAAAAAATAAAAAAAAGAACGCATGTAAAAGCAATTTTTTGAGCAATTAAATTTAACGCATTTACAATTTGTTATTATTTTCAGTTCAGATCTATAGCTTGCGAAATTTGTTGCCATAATAATTTACTCGTAATTGCATGGATGGACAGCAAAGCAAATAGAAGCCCAACTGGAAGTTCAATTTGCATAAAAATTGTTTCGAATGAACAGAAAGACAAACCAAGCTAAAATAAACAAGCGCACATAAAAATAAACTATTTAAAATAAAAACTACAAAATAAGGCAAATCAAAAGCAAAAAGCAAAGTGCTGAGCAAATGCAACTAAAGTGTATTTGTTTGATTCATTGCAATGAGAATTGAAACAAAAATTAAACCATCAAATGTGTGTATAAAAAAAGGTAGCAGGCATGCGTAAGTTTAAATTATAATATATATGCTAAAATATTTAATTAAATGATTAATGATATATATGATAGACACTGGAAATTGCGGCAACAACAAATTTCACATACACAAATACAAACAAAAAATGTTATTTCTTATACGAAGACTGAAGAAAACGATGATGCAAAATAAAAATTTAAAAAAATATCTTAGATACGTTTTACTTACATAATTTTCTTCAACGAGTAAGTATGACAAAAATCTCAAAAAAAAATCTCCCACATATATTTATAAAATTTAAATAAACTCCCTTTTCGAATAATTTAGTCATTATATTAAACTGTGACCGGCAATTAAAAACTTCTACATCAGAAGTATGACAGCTCTAGCGTTGATCCCGAGAAAATCCCAAGTAATATGCTTGCATCATAAATCAGGGGGCTTAAGAGGTGGCCTCCTATGCTTGTTCAAATGTAGTCCAATATGCGACAAATCTAGCCATGTTAAGCAAATAAAGTACTTGTTTTGTTAAAGCAGCAGTAAGGAGTAGCCCGAAATATTTTCACAAACAGAAATAAACTGCAGAAGAAATGACATAAATCTGCCACTGGAACAAGTGCTACACGGAAAGTAACTTGAAACGCCTACCCAACGCACACACACACACACACACACAAACAGTGAGAGCAAAGCTAACACAACAAGTGCGCAGGGGCGGGCATAAACAGATATGTGGCACAGTAAACACAAGTAAGTAATATATTGCCAGGCATTGCAACAACAAGGGCGGAATCCAGAGCAACTTGGTCAACATGTGTTTGGGTGGAGTCCCAATTCGCACAGCTAAAAATACTTCAAGTTTCCTCCTTAACATGTTAAAATTAACATTCACATTAAAAAATCCTGCTTAAATAATTATTATATACATGGAAACTACTGAAAAAGACTATAAAATAAAGTAAACTCATTCAGATTCTTTAACTAAAATGACGCATTGCCTTAGGCCAAAGCTGGAGAGCAAATAAAAGTGAGTATTATGACAATCAGTGACCCATTAAAATGTGTGGTGTGCAAAAAGGAAAAGAACAACGAAGATGAAATACTCTTACTAACAAAGAAAGTATATTTGACATTCAAAGGCTAATTGCAATCAAAATTGACTAAAATTAACTGAAACAACATACGTTTTATACACTTTTCTAATTTTTTAATAGCTGCTATATGAATACCTAAAGCATATTAAAAGAGGATAAGTAAAATTAAAACCAAACAGGATTTTTACTTGGCAACTCACGCTTTAGTATAGTTCACAGCTTTGACTTGTGCTTAGTTGTCTATAGAACACAACATCAAAATCAAGTTATGTCAATATGGATCCAAGAAATGAAGACCAGTTTTCCTAAGACCATATAGCCAAATTGAGAAATGCACATGCTATGCAAAGCCATGTTTCAATGTTTTACAAATTTAGTGAAAAAATTATGTAGCCTATGCAAGTGTATACACAAAGCACACCTCAACAAAAGCACAAACAATAACAGCAACAAGACGACGAACAACAGAGTGGGGGTCAACAGTTTAGTAAATAAATATGCATGCTCTCTAAATAATTAACAGGCTCGAGGCTTGCGACACGGCCTGATTCAACCCCTTGCATCCATTTGCTTTCATTCAAAGTGAATCCCTGCCACACTCATTCAGTTATTCAACCCGACGAGGGATGGTTCGAATGAGGGCACAACTCCGGTTAGCTAGCTTTGAATGATTGCAGCCCATTTTTTATGGCCTCGCGCTGCGCGAACAAATCCCACGGACTTCGCAGCACACCTGCGCCTGTAACTAATAGCAGGTATTTAATAATACCATAATGCATATTCGGTGCGAGGCGCGACTTTGTGCCCATAGAAACATTTCTTTCCTTGATTAACTGCAAACGTTTTAGAGAAATGCTTTGCGCAAATTTATTTTACGCTCGCAAACATAAACGCCCAATAAGTCATAAAGTGCAGGACACGTTGACGAAATCCTTGAACGAGCGCCTATTAAATGCAGTCCAAGACGCGTGCCCGGCCATCTTTATCGGCAAGCCGCACACGTCTGTTCCAGCTAGTACGGCTAGCCGTAAATATCTGTCAGATACCGTGCTATTAAACGCCGCCGGAACGTTTAAGGATCGACTGCGGCAGCATTTTAATTGCCAGCGTGGCCATTTAGGAAATTATGCCGTACAAAGATATTTGTTGCGAAACAGATAAAAATTAAGATACAGATACACAGATACTGGCAATGGATAATGGCAAAAGCTGCTAATATGTTGAGTACAACTGCATGCATATAAATTTAAGTGATGTTGCCTCATAAACAATTTAATGGCCCAAATTTTGTTAAAAGATGCGCTAACTGCCAAATGAAATTGGCCAGGAATTATTGCCTTCTGTCGGCAAATGGATGAAAACGTAGGACTTAATCGATAAGATGGAAAACGATTTTTCAGAGAAAAGTAGAAACCCCAACAGCTTTGACTAAGACTTATTTTTAAATGATGTACTTCCTTTTATTATAATAAATCAATTTCAATTATTGAAAATACCTTAAAGTAACAAAAATAAAAATATACTATTTGTTCATTAATAATAATATAAAACTTAATCAAAATAATATTTATGATTTTATGCTATATTTACTTGATTATAAAAATCAAGGAAATTATGTAAAATAAAAGGGGCTCTGTATGTATGCTTTCAGCTTACACACACACATACACCACCCTACTGATTGCCCAATCCCTTCGTTTGCTAAGCTTTGGCTTGCCAAAATTCATTTAAAGCAGGACCAAGCAAATTGTCGGTTAGCTTATTCTGCAGCTAACCCATCTTTCGCTTTTTTGCTCAGTTCGCCCCACTCAAATTTGGCGAGAAACTAATTCTCATGCATTCGTAGGGCGACCGCAAACTGTTTCCGCTTATCTTGGGTTTTTGTTGTGAATTATAGCGGTGGCATGCCAAATAAAGCGACCAATAAAAGTGTGGCCAAGATAAGTAAAGTGGCTAAAAGACACAGCAGCACATGATGGCAAATATAAATGGAAGAAACCAGCGATGAATTTTCCAAAACAAAGAAAACAACAACGACAAATAGAGCACAAAGAAAAGCTTGATATGATTTGTGCAGCGCCATTGTAAAAGATACTTTCAACAAAGGCTGCAAGTGCAGCAGCTGCTGTCAGAATATCTTGCAGATACGCATAGACTTAGCAGCCAAAAGAAATATCTTAAAGCCTTTAATGCTCGCATAGCTCTTGACCACGCCTAGACAACTTTTGTTTGGACTTATTTTTGTCTATTCCAGTTAGTCGGAGTTCTCTTTCAGTAAGATGAATGCGTTTGCTTATCTACTTGCCCGCTGGCCACTCTGTTTATTTTGGATTTGGCTGCTGGTGGTTTCGGTTCGGGATCGGGTTCAGGTTCTGTGCGCTTCTGTTTCTGTTTCGGTTTCTGCCTTTCATTGCCTGTCAAACGGTGTGCTGCTGGCCCACAGATACAGATACATTTACAGATACAGATACGGAAGCGGATACGCTTTCCACCGTTATGTATTGCTTGTTGAAAACGATATGTCTGCGCTGCGGCTGCATTTGGGTTCACTTTGGAGTTGACGGCACGCCTCCTTCAGGGTTCACACTGTCCCCTTACTCCTCTTACCCCTAAAAGCCAAAAGCCTGCGATATCTTTCAGCTTGACAGCATCTTAACTAATATAATGCCCAATTTTCTGTGGTTTATGGCTTACAACTGTCAATGCCTCGTCGGGCCATCCATCTAAGCTTTGAGTGTGTGTACGCATGTGTGTATGTGTGAGGGTCCGTGCTGGCCGCTATGGTCACTCAAAGGACACTTCCTCCTTACCCACGTACAAAAGGTGTTTTGTTGAGCTTTTAAAGCATTTGATTAAGGGATTTTCCGTGCTTTGCTCCTCGAAGCATTGAAAGGTCGTTATTTAAATTGATATAAATGATATGTCTTCGTTTGTGCTTGCTCTCTCTATCTCTCTCTCTCTCTCTCTATCTCGCCCACTCTGTCTCCCTCTGGCTGACTGATTCGGCCGCAAACCGTCGGCGTTGACATTTTGGTTTTGGTAGTTCTCAAAGTGAATTACCAATGAGCGCTAAGTGACGTTGATTTATCATATGATGTATGCACATATATATAGCCGAATTATTTGAGCCATTTGCTTTGCCGAGAAAGTAAACATTTTCCAAAGAGCTTCAACGTCTCACTCAATGCCGCCAAATATGTGCCCAGCTGTTGGCCCGCATACGAGCCAAACAATTATTGAAATACGCAAAGGTAAATAATCTGCTTTACGTAAAACAGCGGTTCTATTGTTGGGCTAAAAGAGAATTTCATTTTGTCTACACAGAATACAGATGCATGTTCAGAATTCCAAGTATTTTTTTGCGTGCTTTGGTTTAATGTACGCATTTAGCCCACACACAGTTCAGCGCCTCAGTGGCCTAATGGATAAGGCATCGGCCTCCTAAGCCGAGGATTGTGGGTTCGAGTCCCATCTGAGGTAAAAACGTATAGTTGGTCCCAATTTTTTTTCGTTTTTTTTTTTTCTTAACAAAACCATGTTTGTTTTTTTATTTAGAAAAAAATGTAAATTTTTAAAAAAATGATGCGTACAACATATGTATGTATATCTACATCTTTAAAGTGCAATAAATTGGTTTTAGTTAAATGAAAGTAAAAGCTAGCATACTACTACCCAATTTAACTATTTTTGTCACACAAGGAACTATTTATTTAAAAAGTTTAATTAAATTAAAAAATTTCACTTTATATATATTATATATATTAATAATATGTCCCCTACAAAAATTAAAGTACATTTAAAATGCAAAATACACATTTCATCATTACCGCAATTTAATAATATTTGTATTACACTCAAACACAACGCAAGGAGGGGATATTTTTGTTAACACACCCACTCACTCAACAAATTCGTCGAACGGTGTTCGAACGCGCGTTTCAACGCACCAGTGTCCAACTCTCTACCAACAACGACAAAGCAACCAAGCTTATTTTAACGACTTACGACGTGTTTTATGCTTGCCGTCGGAAATTCTCGGGTGCCAGTCGTTTCATTAAGAATTTACGATATTGCGGTGGCGCACTGACAACGCTTCCGACTCTGAAACATGAAATACTGGATTCGATTCCAGCAAATGGTTTTTTTTTAAAACTATATATGTATTTTTGACCTTTGGATTGGTAACACTTTTTATTTATTTTTATACTATTTATAACTAATACTCTTGTAAACATCCAAACATACATTATGAACATTTGTAGTCTAACAATTGTTTGACACGGCGACTCGCGGCCCAGGAAATCAAAAACATCACAGCTTTAAAACAAAAGCCAATACATTTTATGTATCAGACTAATGATGATTTCCTTCGAGGAAGAATCTACATGCCTGTCACTGGTTGATCATAAAATTCTACTTCTACAGGGTTTGTTCTGTTCCGTCTTCAAAATTTGACATTTCATTCTCAAATTTATTGAAATATAAAAATATTATTTGTTCAATTTTTCATAACCTGGATGAATACGAGCACCACAATAAATTTCCAAGTACTGCAAAAATCAAATTTCAAACTCCCGACTGCTCCTACAATATGCGCTCACAGTTTTTGTCTTCTTTTCAGGATACTTAAATAAGATGTGCAAATTTCTTGTATGTTTTCAAACATGACACCCAAAACTTGGCGCTATAGAAAATAAATTTATGGAAATATTTGCACATCAATTTGGCTGCTTGGCAAACGGTTAGACCCCAACTCTCCCAACTCTCAACTCCTGAACCCATTGCCAATCACCAACACCAACACAAACAAGTACAAAAAAAAAATTTCAAAGTCGGGGGAGCGTAACAAGCAAACACCTTTGGCTTCATTGAACTTGCCGCTTCGTGTTACAAATGCCTCGCAAAGTTTGCTTTCCACATACGTAAACCGAATCAATTTCTGCTCGAGGTGGGAAAAATATTTTTCAGCGATAAACTCAAGTTACACCTTTCAGAGGAGGGAAAGCATCGACTGCAAAATGTTGTGTAAAATTTGCAAATGCAATAAATAAACTCGTTTCGTTTGCGTGCTGTGGTTGGCGGCAAACACCATGCGAAGGATGAGAATGGTGGGAGGAGGGCGTCTGTTCTGTTTGCACCCACCCGGAAGCATGTAACGGCTTGTTTTTAGCTTTTTTCACACTAAACCAAAAGTGCGCCACATGTGGGATCAACTGCTTCTTATACCCTTGCACAGAGTATTTAAATGCGGTCACATAATGTGAAACGCATTGAATTTGGCATCTCTGACAGCAAAAGGATATATATAAATATATTTATCGAAATATTCAGTCAGATTGTGAAAGGATATCATGAGTTCTTGTATGAACAATTTTTTTGTTTCTTAAATATCTTGACTAAACTTACCAATTAGTTCCCTAGGAATAGTCCGTGTAAAAAACAATAATTATACTGATACAGGCCAATATTTATAAATATCCGACTGCTCTTTCAAAAAGCTCCCATTAAAAAAGTCGGTCAAAGCTAAAGTACAAAATGACAAAGATCAGAAATAAAGCGAATATCAATTAAGTTTGTCTGCAAGAGTATTTTATATTCGGCATCACATAGACAGCTTATCGCTTTGTTTTTTGTTGCCTTTGTTTCGTTTCTGTTTTTACACAAGCATCCCCAGAAAGTATGCAAATAATTTTTGTACATCGTCTGCGCCTTGCCTCATATTTGATATTCAGTGTCAGTTGGCGGAAGGGTTACGAATATAAGTTATTGAAATTTGCATGCAAGCGCAGACTGGCTCCAAGGGTGGCATAAAATTCTTGCTTAGGTGAGGGCTTGCGGGTATGCGGGGTGTGGGGCTGGGCAGACGAATTTACAACTCTTCTGTTTTCTTCATAGCAGTTGGAGTTGATGGAGCCCGAGTTGCTTATTGTTTAGCCATATATTTCGGGCATAAATCTGATGGGGGAATTTCGAGGGTTTGGCATGCGATTATAGATGCAAATGCGTGTGCGAGTGTGTGTGTGAGTGTGTGAGTCTCTGCGGGCGTAATTGTTTAGTAGTTGATGTTTGATTTTGAACCGATTATTTGCTGTACAAGGTGAACAATATAATGACAACGAGATACCAATAATGAACATACAATCGGCTTGGCTTATAAAAATGTAAATTGGCTTTCAACTTTTACTCGTGCTAATAAAATAAAAATTATATTATTATTATTATTTTTAAATTAAAAAAAAATGCAGTATGGTCAAATCTGTTTTTTTTTCTAGCTGTCAGCACAATTGCTGTTAACTTGGCATATAAAAGCTTAAATTGCAGCTGGCAGTGCGCGATTATAGCCGGGTGCACAAAACTCCAGATAGCCATTGAAAAACTAATATAAGAACCAGTGCACAATGCAAATAATAATTCCCATAAAAATCCCGAGTTTTCAAAGTTGATGATGCCAACAAGTTTCCCCATATGCCGCTGACCCAAATACGGCGCTTATCACACTCGCAATTTGCCAGCGGCAGGGTCGGAAAACGGGGACAATAACGCCCCATCTAACCAAATGGCGAATTGAAGTTTTATACCACTATTATTACTTTTATCCGCAACCCCAACCCTCCCCTTGCCCATCGAGTAGTGTTTGTCCTAGTGCCTCCCGAACCTTCATTTCCCGAGCTATTTCGATAAGATGCGCCAATTTTTCATGCTGTCAGTTAAAGTGGTCAGCTCGGTTTCTCATGATGTCTAATTTGTATACCCTGTACTCTGTGAAAATGCGTGAAAAGGGGTATAATGATTTTATCCAAATATAACTGAATAAAAAAAAATTTTTTTTATAATAGCTTATTGTGTTAAATTTTACACACATTTGGAGTAACACTTAATTTGATGCCAACAAATTTAATTTATATAATAGGTTCAATATAGGCAACGTGTGTTTGTGATAAACTTTTACTTATTGCAATGAAATCAAATTCCGAATTTGTTTGACAAACTCTTTTGTTTTCAATTATAACTTTGCTCCCTCTTTAAAAATTTAAATCAAATTAATTTCAATTACAACCTATTAAATTCACATTTCCGCTTATCTATTGACATTCTCAACTGAATCGTCATGAGCAGCGTGTGTCACATCGTTTTCGCAATCGTATCTCATCGTTCTGTCCAAATGCAGGCAATCCCCGACCGACATAATGCCTCTGATAACACTATCTGGCCATGTTGCGTCGCTCGCTCTCAAATCGTGTTCAGTAGACAAGCGACTGTCAGGCTGTCACCATGAAGGCGCCGAGGCAACCCGTCATCCAGTGCGGCTGGCTTTTGGTCGCGCTATCTTTGGTAAGTTTCCAAGCAATTGGAGCGTGCACGCCACCTTTTTCACTTGGCAACTGCTGCTTCAGCTCACACTCGCGGCCTGCTATGGAGATCTCAGCCGCAGCCGTTTAACGGCCCAGGCGGAGCACAATTTGGCTGCCATCACAAGCCACGCCCTGGTCCAGGCCACAGCACTGGTGGATAGTGTCGTAGATGATCTGCTCGTTCTCGACTCGCACAACTCCATAATGGTCAGCTATCTAGGCAGCTTTGAAGCGTTCCTCGCCATTGGCGATAATCACACAAAGGAAGCGCTGCAATCCTTCTACGATATTGTGGGAGTCTATCTGGACACAGATGCCGCCGCGAAGACATCGAGCATTGAGACCCAACTAATTGCCATGTGCCTACAACGCAATGGCTTCGACAGATGGAAGCGCACGATCCAAATGCGCTCAACACAGTTGCTCAAATCCTTTGGCAAGAAGCTTATAAAGTACATGGACAGTCTGGACCAGGAGGAGCGTTTGGGACTGGAACTGCGCTGGAAACACGTTACGACACGTGGCAGACAAAGAAAACTGGACAAATTTCGAGAGTTTGTTGTCTGGCTGGCCAGATAGCCTAATTGCGACAGAATGCATCAAGAAAAGTAGAGAAATAATATAGGAAATATAATAATTTATTTCTAGTGATTTTGTTAAATCTGCGGCTTAATGTAATGTAAATCTGCTACTACGTAAGGTAAAGAGCAAGATTTTAAGTGCGCACTAAATTATTTTTTTATGATAAACGTGAAAATGCGGTATGCGGCAGATAGGTGGAGCTATCTTATAAGTTGGCCATTATTTATAATTTTAAGCAACAAACAACAGGAACAAACATACAATTGTTTCAGTATTAAATTATATTTTCTGTACAGTATTTGAGATGGGAAGATTTTTATAGTAAATTACAATTTAAATGAACTAAAAAAAAATAATAATAAAAATGTTGCAAGTTTTTTTTATTGTTAGTATAAAATTATGAAAAGTCCGTGATAGTTGACAAAGCTCAGAATAGGCGGAATCAGAACAGCATTTTAAGGAAATTCGCCAAATAAGAATTGACATTTTTACCATACGCCAATTATGCATTGAATATTATACATTTTAATTGAATGATTATATTAAAAGTAGTTTTAGCAGAATAATAATTAATAACCCGTTCGCCTAAGCAAATCATCTCACCAAGATATCTGAAACGAAATGCAATTAGTTCACACATCTAATAAGAGGTTCTCTTGCGACTGTATGAAATGGAATTTACGAATCACATGCGACAAAGTTAAACGAATAACTTACTTGTAGATACACGCTCTTCAGCTGCAAGCCCACGAACTCTCTAAGTGCACGTGCACTCTAAAAACTCTGACGGCGAATGTAAAAACAAAACTTTTTTCTGTGGCTGGCGATGGCCATGAAACTTTTTCATGCACCACAAAAACTTGAAGAAAAATTATAAAACTGAATATGGAAGCATCGAAATTTAGACAAAACAACAACAATGGCCCAACGAAACAAAATGACAGCCCGTGTAGTAAAGTGATACTTTTGCTAGTACCGAAAAATGCAGACAGCCCAAAAAAGATGTTAAACTCCTGCCACGTTGGATGCAGTTACTTGCAAGCCAAAGGAGGGAGGCGACGCAACTAGCCAGAGAAAAATGGCAACTGCATTTTCCGTCTGAAAGCTGACAAAGTGCTGAGTGCATTTACGACTTTTGCTGTCGCTCTGTTCGTGCATCTGTCCGGCTTTATTCCGCCTCCGAACATATAGCATTGTCCGCCTAGTGTCGAGGAGGGACACATAAATAGATAGACAGAGAGAGAGAGAGAGAGAAAGAGTGGCTGAGACTCTTTAATCACTCCACTAACTGGGAATAGTTCCTAAATAAGCCACAATTTGCTTTTGATCCAAATGATCACATTATTTGTTGGAAAAAATTGATTTTTGTACTTTCTGGGGGCGAAAGCGGGCATGGCCGAAATTTGCCAGCCACGCCCCCAGTGGGCTAATCCAACCATTTTTTTCTGCCCTTTTTAAAGGATGTCTAAGGTAACCGGTCTGAAGAAAAATGATGTATCTAATTTTAAAAACAGAGAGATATATATTAAATCGAACTATTGCGTTACACAGTTATACATTTATTTCTGAAACAACTGCAACAATCTCTCAAGCCGTAACTGCGTAGAAACAAGTTATCTGCAAAGGACAGTTTTGAATTGACATTTGCTTGGGTCAATCAGCAACTTAATTTTGGTTGGATTCTCGCACACGTTCGTCGGCGCAATCGTGTTTCAGGTCAGCCTCGAATGAAATTCGGTTTTTTATTTCTTGGCCACGCCACTTGTATGTGGACTATTGGACGGACTTTAATCCTTTTTAGATTACCATAAACCTAAGCAAAACAATTAATATTTGTACAAAGAATATTACATTCATTACCAAAGTCGTCCTATTCGTTAGTGAGAGGATATTAATAAAAAAAAATATCCCAAATCGGCTACGACATTAACTTACCTAAGTTCCTAGCTATCAGCACCATAAACACACACACTAGCAGAATTAATTTAATGGTAATCATCGTCTGAGTTACACCAGCCCAAGCCACAGCAAATCCCAATCAGGAAGGGTATGCAGCACACACCACAAAACAAACATATCCCCGTTAAAGTCAATAATATGATGGTTCCACTTGCAATCGAATTTGCTGCTGCCTCCGCAGGGGATCCAGCTGGTGGCTTATTACCACCTCCCCTTTGCCCGTAAGCGTTCATTCCAAATTTGTGTATTTGTTGAATATGTAGATTCAAAATGTAGTTGCTAAATATAATAATTACTTTGAATACATAGCATACTTTTGATCTTAATATTATGAATATTATTCTGACGTAAGTATTACTAATATAATACAATTTCCAAACGATCATTATTACAGATATATCATATATTTATAAACCCTCCAAAAGAGGTGAATAAGGTCAAGCTTCTTTCAAATATAATCACAATTTTCGTGATTTTTACTGTCTATAGGATTTATTGGCTCGATCCGGAGTGTACGATCTGGTTCTTTATGCATGAGATCTCGACAAAGACGCTTGGAATTTTTATCAAAAAAAAAAACATGGCATACCAGATATTCAATCCCATCCCCCGATGCTCTACCAAAATGTCGGCATATGCATTGTGCAATGTTTTTTATGCAGAAATTGAGAAGCTCAAAGGTTAGTACGCCCTTAACTTCTTTTGGGGGAGTTTTCCATGAAGTGACTTCTAATGACGCCCTGCGATCTCCTCAAGCAAGTGCTCATCAACACACACATTTTTCTGACGATTTGTATACAAATTAATGAAATGCATTTAGGGAGCTAAATGGGAATTGTAATCTCTGAACTGGGACTTGTGACCGGGTCGCCGAGTACCTGCCCTCGTTAGCGCTTCACACACACACACACACTCACGCGATGGGCCCAGCCCTCTCTAGCACACATTTGCACAGCACTCGCTGCTCCCATCATTATCATAATTTGAATGCGTTCCGAGCGAGTTTTAAAATATTCACCTAAGCTGAAAGATTGTCAAGTGTTCGCACGTGTGTGCGCATCAGGACGGGTGTGTGCATGTGTGTGTGTGACTGTGCGTGTGTGTTTACCTTGTGGAGAGAGAATTCCTGATTATTATGACTGAATTTGTGTGGCCATTACAGTGCCATTATTGCACTACACGGCAACTGCTTAATGGACACATGAAAAATGCTGAAAACAAACAGAATATTTCCTTTATTATGCCATCTACATACAAGTTTGTACTAGTTTTAAATATTCAGAAAAGTTTGTCCTGACTGGATGCTGATCAACTCCTAGCCTAAACGGTAAGGGCTGATATCTTGACACATGCTTCTTATTGGATCGAAAATCGGCACTAAAACGATGTGGAAAAATTGGAAATTTCTAAAAGTCACAATTTGATAGAGTGTGTCTGAGAAGAAGAAGCACAGTCGCCAAGTAAAGTGCTCAGCTTTCAGATATAATTTGATTGTGTGTGTACGTGTATTTTTCTGATTGTCAACAAAGCATGTAGAAGTTAAATACTAAAATTTTATACATGTACGAACCATAGACAATATATGTATGTACATACATATTTAGACAATATACATATATATGCATATATATTGTCTTTGTACGCACACTATTTGAACTTAAATTTTGTGCATCGCATTGTGCAGATAGACAAACAAAAAGACAGTTGTGACTGGCTTCCTATACTGTTTCATGCAAGTACACAAGAATTCATTAGACTTTACAAAAAGAGAATATAAATATTTCGTTGAAATTCAAATAATATCATCGTATAATAATACTGGGCTGCAGTCCTCGTTAGATGATTGTCTAAGTGGATTCGGGTTCGAATCCCATTATGTGATGGATTATATAATCTATAGACTACGACCAATCAAAGACCGAGACTAACCATATCAATATTATATGTGTGATGTTTGTGTTCTATAAAAAAGTTATAAATAAAAACAGAATAAACACACAGTTTTCTTTTTAACATAAAATAATAGAGAATATATATATATGATTTGTCGTGTGTGTTTTGGTTGCATGAATACAATGGCAGACATCAACATACTGGCAGAGAGAGAGAGTGAGAGAGAAAGCGACAGTGAACACTATGAACGGTGTTGAGTAATAAGAACAAAGAGATGATTCTCGATACTCAATGGAAGATAATTAATTTTGATCCTCTTGTGTGTGTGCGTGCACTGCAGGCTGCAACTTCCAGAGAGAGCGCCCACTGTTAATGACAGTGTGAGCGGGAGACGAAATTCTTTGGCATGCATCCAGCCGCGAGCGGCAATGCTAAGAGCGGCCATTGTGGGTGGTGTGAGCAAGGGGAGCTATTTTAATTGCGTGCTGCTCTCAGCTGCGATTGTATTAGTGCGAATGCTGGCTTGGCATAGATGTGACAGTAATTAGATGATTTAGTCTCTGTGCGTCTGCGCTGCTGATCGGTCGTGCCCTAAGCATGCGCGGGTGTGTGGAGAAGCGATATCTGCGTGGCGTGTGTATATAAAAGCGATTATTGTTCGGCGTGTGTGTTTATTTAACTTCGATCAATCCGTGTTAAGTCGGGTTTGCATTAGTGCAGCTGAATTTAAGTCGGAAAAAATGGTATTTAATATTTGGTGTTGCTTTTGCACAAAAAAATCAAATTACAAGTAAGATGGCTCTAGTCGGGAGTGCCCGACTAGGAGATACCCTGAACCCAGCGGCGAGCTGTCGTTACATACATTTAATTAAGCCCCTCTGCATTCAAACACAAGAACACCACAACTTAGTAAAATAAAATAAAAATAAATCAAAACAATTATTGCTTAATATATTTATATTTAATATAATATATTTAATATTTGCAGACAAATTTTAGTATGCCGCAGTTGTTAAATTTCTCACAAAATAGGAAACTTCAAGTACATCTTTCAAATGTTGGTTGCAGTTGTCCAATACCAATTTTCCTTATTTTGAATATATATATATATATATATATACTTTATGGGGTCGGAGAAGTCTCCTTCTGCCTGTTGCATATAACCATTATTCCCTTATTACCCATTTTCAATGGGTAAACAAATATTATACTGGGCAATCACAACTTTTTATGGCCAATGTGTAAACAAAAAAAAAACATCGGGATTAATCGCAGTATTTGGCAACTATTAGAGGAATTAGCGACGTTTGAAGGCAATTCTAAGCGTTGCCATTGGCAGCTCGGGAGCTGAATTTAAAGCGGTCCTCAAAATGGCAATTCAAATGTCAGCCAAAGCGACAACGAATGCGCATTCAGCTTGCACTCACACTCAAACACACAGACTCACACACATACACGTAAGCGTACAACATATTCATACACGTGGCTGCATGTCAAAGTGCAAAGTTTTGTGGCGCAAAAAAGTGGCACAAAGCTCACGAAAAAAGCGCTCGTTAGAGGGTGCGGCAAAAGGGCGACAAGAGAAAAAAAAAACTGAGCGGCAGTCAAAAGCGCCGCTTGTCGATTTTAAAAGTTACGTTTGGCTGTTGTTGTTGTTGTTGTTGTTGCTGCTGTTGTTGTTGTTGTTATTGTTGTTGTTGTTATTGTTGCTGGCAACCCTTTTAGCTAGGGCAATTTTTACCTGCTGCTTGCGCACAAGGGATGTCGGGGGGAAAACTGTGAGTGCAGCTCACAAAATGTTCGCTGCTGTTGTTGCGGTTGGTGGTGTTGGTGTTCTGGTGTTCGGGGGGTGTGTAAGGGTGTGGCTGGGGGCTTGGGCATGCACCAAGTGAATGCACAAGGCAACCATTAAATATAGTTGGGAGATTTCTGAAAGGAAACTGGGAATGGTGAAGAGTGGGTTAAGGTCCTGTGGAAAAAATCGACCGCATGTGAATAGAAAATCTGGGATTCACCGATGTCATGGCGATAGCACCTTTCAATGTATAGCAAAGATCTGCAAAGATTACAAAAAGCCCGAATTAAACGGAGAAAAAGCGAAAATCAAAGTTTAGTTAAATGTAAGTGGCCAAATTACTTTTACGAAGTACAGTATAAATTTACTCGTGTATGAGCCAAGTTACTTGAACAGTGTTCAAGCGTTTCAGCAGACATATATTATATTAGAAATGTCCAAGTCAAGTATGACGCTGCACAAATATTCAGCACATACAGAAAGCCTCTGAATGCTGTTTTCCGCTGATTTTATGTCCGGCAAAGCCAATGCAATCATCATCATCATCCAAACTGCTGATCATTGCCGGGCCATCATCATATTCATTGGCACTTGGCAATGCGGCGGAATAGCAGTCGTAAACTTGATTGTAATAGTATAATTTTTTACGTAGAAGAAAACAAGCAAACAAAATAAACACACGATGCTCGTCCTTTTCGCCCAGTTTAGGCCCGGGCCTAGGTCCACTGCAGGGGTCATCAGTCTATGATTGTTGGGTTCGAGGCGAGTGTTGTCCACATTCGAGTGGGTGCCTTTCATTTTCATGCAATTTTCATGTGCCCTCTATTCGTTACCGTTATGTGAGCTTATTTATAAGCAGAGGAGACCACGCTCCTCGAACGCATAATCCGCCACCATAGACCTTTCGCAGGATTGAGGGCCCCCTCCTCCAGCTGAGAAGTTATTGTTATCCTTTTGTTTTTGTGTGCATCTCTCATAAACATTACTTCTTTTATGCGGATACTGCCACGCCCCCCATAACCAGAAATTCGTAGCTGTGGCCTCTGTGCGCTGCTTTTGCACGCTACACGCATTGATTCATAATACATAAATAAAACAATATTGCGTATACGCAGCGTTGCCTTTACATCCATTGCCATAAATTCTTATAAACGTGGCACAAACACACACGCACACACGCAATCCGAGAGCGTCCAGCCAACACACACAAAGGCGCCAAGTCATCAATCTTTTAGCATTTCACTTAGATATACGAGTATTTCCGAATCGCCCTTAGGAACTTCGCCGTCCCCCTTGCCATTTCGCACCGCTGCCCTCGCCTCGTAAGCGGTTGCTTTCAATATTTGTGCATAAATATTAATATTGCATGGCCATGTTTATTTGTTTGCTCAGCGTCAGCCACGCCCCCCCAAAAGCCGCCTGCTTTCGCCCAAGATTGTCGCATTAGTATGAAGTCATTTCTGCCGCCGCTTTGGCAACTGTAAATCTAAGCTCAGACGTCCAAAAAGACAGACAAAACCAATATACTGTATTTCAGTTCAGTACAGCTTGTGAACAGAATATATATATAAGAACCGTATTCTGGGATAGCAATTTATACGCTAACTGAAGGTAATCTAGCATTGGCTCAATCGCAAATAATATTCGGCTCACGGCTCGAACCAACGCCTCGCCCTAAGGTTTGAGCCAGTATTTCAAACCTTTGTTCGTCGTATCCTTTAATAATATAAAAAAAAAAAATGTAGTTATTTAGTAATAATAAAAAATCAAACCATTTTCTTAAATTTGTATTTTGTGTTTTTTTACAGTTAAGAGTTGATTATATTCTTTCTCACTAATGCTGCCGCTGAGGTAAAATAAAATTCTCATTTTGAAATTTTTTAACAAAAGGTGTTCGGTTTTAGCTTATGTTCGCTTTATTGTTTCGACAATTGATTTGGCTCAAGGTTCGCTTGTTTATTATATTGGAGATTTGAGTTCAAAGCGGTTGAGTTTAAAATTGGTTTGTATATAGCCTTCTTTTTAAGTGATCCGATTCGGCCGACTTATACGTATATCGGATATTTTCCAAGTTTACTTCTTTCAATGCGTAACATATTTCGTTACAAATTAATAATGCCGTCTGGTATACTGTTCCAGACGGCGTTATTAATTTGTATGACGAACGACAGGAACGCATTCTTATGTAAGCAATAATTTCGAATAACTTATGATTGCGTTAATAGCAGGTAATAGCTTTGGCAAATAGAACCCTCCAATTTCTAGATTTCAAAAACCCGGAATTTATTTGCTAGTTCCAATCTCCGCGTGCAGCACAACACCACCAGCCGTCGAAACATATCACGGAAATGAAAAAACAAACACAGATGATGGCCAGGAAGATGAGGACACCAGCAACAATATAAAGATTTAGGTTTGGATAATCAATCGAACCTGAGCCTTTATCCGTCGCATCATCATCCGGAAAGTCAGTTGTTGGTAAATAACCGCCAACCATAATTTTAAACTTGAAATTTTTGGAGTTGCTTTTATTTTTGTTTATGTACAAATTTTCTAGCACACTACGTATCTTATAAAATTTTCCTTTCAAATCTAACGTATGTATTCGTTATTATGTAACTCATATGATTATTATCAGACTGTGACGAAATCTTGTGGATTGATGATTCGCTATAAGAAAATCGATTTGCAATTTTTAATGGCATATTTGACACGAAAATTCTACTGCTAATGTTCATCTTAGATACAATATTTATAATTTGTACTAAGTCAATGCTGTATTTTTCGATCATCTATCAGACTGATTGTCTGACAAGCAAATCATTGTAGTTGACAGAGTTTTGAGAGCTTTGACGCTGGAATGTCATATATCTAAAACCCCATTTGAATTAAGTGGCTGATAGTTTAGCCAGATTCAAGCAGCTTACTTACAATATTGCTTTCACCTTGAATATATATCTACATTCACTTTAAAAAGATGCCAAATATTCCACTATCTTTTCTTCTCAACCAATCCAAGCCAAATTGTTGCCCTTTGCCCTCGGCTAACTGGCTCATGCGAATGTCTTAAAAGTAAACACTTATAGAATATGCAATGGAATGGAATATGGAAAGTGCACCCCCAGCGTGAATGTCGTCCGTGGACAAATCACAGCACATGTTGGCATTATCTACGAATTATGGGCAGACAAGTGCAGCAATAGACGGGGGAACGGACACATCGATGCAGGACATCAGGACACGGTCGAAAAATACAAACGACACATTTTATTGATGTTAATTTAATGCAAGAAATAAAACAGGCGACGCTGCAACGGAAATAAAAAGAACTCAAGCCAGGCGAGACCGAAATAAAAGATTTGCATATAAACAGGCGTCGATCACACACACACACACACACACACACACACACACCCATACACACACAGTCATACAAACTACGAGTACAGACAGCGGCATACGCCAACATTTGCATAACAGACGGGGCCCGAAACTGTCATTGCCAAGGTTTTACATCCGCTTGCCGCAATCATCGTCTGTGTCGTCGAATGGGCGGCTTTGGAGGGCGCGGCCCCGCCCATCAATAATATTTATGGCGTCGACTCATTCTAAAAATGTTCGCGCGACATATGCAAGTGGATATTGCTCTATTTTCAAGTGGATTCCATTCCATTATAATGCTCTCGTAAGTAGCAAACGAACATAGAAGAATATGTAAAACGCCGCCAAATGTTCGAAAATTCGTTTGTGCCAAAATTTATTGGCATTTGTAAACAGACACATAGAGGGTGGAGTCGCCTCCCATTGGCACCCTTCGTATTAGCATTTCAATATAATTGCAAAGATTTAAATTCAATGCAAAGTGCCGCCGTATACAAATGTGTTCCAATTTTGGCAATCGTAATTTAATGCTTCATTATATGTGTAACCAAAAAAAATGAATGGGATACATAATAGATAAAAAAATATAAGAAATGCGAAATCTATTAAAATCTAATGAGATCTTTTAAGTATATTGAAAAACCAGGAATTCCTTTGGATTTCATCTTCCTTGCTCCCAGTGCTACGAGATCTGTATACACTATATTAGAACCCATACACCAATTTTTGTGATCAATTTTGGTAACATTTCAACTGCTCGTCTATACATATATACCCACATCTTGTATATATAGCCTAACAGCCTCCGGTCTATTTAAATATAGATACATATATAAGGATTCCTGTTGAAGTAAATAACATGAATAATATACACAAATCACCCACTAAGCTTTCTGTAAGAGTTCAAAGCAGCTACTGTAGCCATCAATCCTCCCATCCCAGTCGCAGTCCCAGACATAGTCCTCATTTTCGGGAACACATTGTGCTCCTGAATCTCGCAAGTATTCTGCACATTTTTGATAGATTTGCTCGCATGCAGCGCATGTAAACATGGGCTTTTGGTTAATCAAATTAAGTGCAAGTTAATGGCGGGACATGGCGCAGCACCCAACCAACCCACCCACCCACACCCCACATTGAAGTCTACCCTCAGCTCAAGAATTATTGCAGAACATCGTTCGATATTTCTTGGCTGCTTGAGTTGGCGCTTTGTTTGCGCACTCGAAAATGATGAATAATAAATTGCTAATCATAAATATTGCGAAATCAGGCGATGAAGTGAGCATCCAGCCATCGCTCGGGTCGCGTGAAAAATGGCTGCCAGCCCGCCCCTTGCCCCGCCCTGCTTGCAGCGCTGTTAAGCAAAACAATACGAAAAGTACACATTGTTAAATTGAAAGGAAACAAATGTAAAATTTATACAGCTGCATTGCCCCAATGCTGGCCGCAGCGTGGGGCCTGGACCTGCCCCATGGAATCTGCTCATGCAAAATCAAAGATTACTTAGCGTTGGCAAAGGAAAGAGTGGGGGCTGGAGCTGGTATTGGAGCAGGCGCAACAAGGACTCTCTAATGGTCTACAAAGTTTGCTCGATTTGCCAAAAGGCTGGAGCGGTTTTTGTTTTTTCTTTTTTCCGATTTCCTTTGCATTAGCCAAAGTAGAGTACAAAATTGTTCATTTTGCTGCGTTTATCTATTTTGCGGCTTTTGTTGCTTTTGAATATGAGTTAATTGGTGTAAATAATTGAATATAATTTAGAAAGCTTACATTGAGTAATACTTGCGGAAAACTTTGTTGCGGTTTTTTCTCATGCCGGCTACCATTTTTATTAATTGGGCAATAAAAACAAGCTAGTTTTAGTGGAATTACACAAATAAAGCTAAAACATTGGGATTCGATTGGATTAACAATAAGAGCTTACGAACAAGTTGTCTCTTTAAATCCAACTGAAACAAGAACGAAAAGTTTTCTTTGGGATGTCAAAGCTTAAATACAAATATGTTTTCAAAAGAAAACTAAATTTTAAATGTTTTATTATATGGTAGCTCCGAGGGCGACTCTGAACTCTGATATTTAAACTGTCTGAAGCTAAAATTTCGGGGCCCTCCACAGATAGTTCCACACTGTTCCCAACTTTTGTTGGATAGTTTCAATGCAACTTTAATATATGTACACCCCGTTAAATAGAATATGAGAAATACATCCAATGTTTTATCAAGGGAACTTCTACACTGCATAGAAAAACACAATATAGACAGGAAAATGAAGAAAATTATAACATCGTTTAGAAGACTTTAAAAGGCATATGATTTTGAAGACATGGCCAAGTGTGTTGTGATGACGATTAACCTCTCCCTCTACTTGGGCAACAGCTACAGAAGCCCTTTATTAAATGCCAAATGTTGGCTGCCACTTTCATCATATTCATCGACCTTACACCATATTAATGACCACAAGCCATATGCCACAGCTGAGATTAGGCAATGCAGCCGCAAATCGTGCGTGGTCGTAGCCGACACTGAAGCGATTTAATCAGACAGCTGCAATTACGAAACAAGCGGTCTCTGGCTGAACCTAAACAATGGCCCCAAACCAAGTCAGTAATTAGCGCACGAAAATCAATAGATTCTCAAATGGTGCCTGGTGCAAGCATCGCAATCAGAATCAGGGCAACGTGTGTGCCAGACAAATGCCATTGCGATTGTTCCGGAGCAATCAACACGAGTCGGGTCGCCGGCAGCTGACAGTTTCTCATGAGGTGGCCAAAACTGTCGGCTAAAAAGCACAACGAGTGGCCAATGGCTGGCCAAATGTACTAAAGTCAAGTGCAGCAGTGCGATGATTACAGTCACAGTTCGTTAGCAGAGCCGAGAGGCAGTAAAAAGCTAGCTGTTGCGGTAACCAGTGGCAGTAGCAGTGAGAGTGGCAGTGGCAGTAGCTGTAGCTGTAAGTTGTGGTCTCGACTACTTACGACTATATATTCTGCATTTGAAATCGCCAACAAAGCGCTTTTAATTAAATTTCCTGTTCGATACAAGCGCAAGGCATTGCCTACTTTTGTGCGGCCTGCAAGAAACTGTTGCACAGACCCACACACATACACACACACACACACACACACACAAATGCACACAAGCGCACTTAACCACAAAATGTTGACTCAAGCAACAGCAGCAATAACAACAACGAACAGCCAAGCAATTCGCAGCATCTTACCAAGACACAGCTGCGCACATCGAATCCTCAACGAACAAGAACAGGACAGCAAATCAAATATCAAAGCCGAAGTTTTAATACGCTAACCACAGCGTAATCCAGCGTAATCTTATGGTGTCAAAATTCAAATTCAAAATTCTAGAAAAAATTAAAAGCAAAGTTTTCTTTTCCAATTATTAAAAAATCCATGTAAATTAATTTTTTATTCACCATTTGAACGTTTTATTTATAATAATTATAAATTTGTAGGTGAACTTTTAACTGGCTCGAGTTCAAGACATGGAATAATAAAAAAAAGCAAACAATGGTTTATTTAGCCAAATATATTTGTATTTCTGGACATTTTTAAGACGTATTCAATACCACAAAAAACAATTATTTATTTAGCTTTGCAATATTTTCTAATTAACTTTTAATAAAATAAGTTATTCTGAAATACTAACCAATTATTTAACATCAACTATGGGTAACTAATTTCAAATCAAATAATTTGCAGCTTTATTTTATTTAATTCCTAATTGAAAGGAATCAACAAATAATTAATTAAATGTTTATGCACAAATATCTTTCACATTAGCAATATTTCCATATGTACTGACAATTTTAATGTACCTCATAAAGGGTATTTTAAGCCACGATGGGGAGCCGCCGCTGCAGCTGCTGTGGACAACAAAATGGCGCTGCGAATTGTTGGCGCATAGAGCGGAAATGCAAGCTGAGTTAGCTGCGTATTGTTGCTGTTGTTGTAGCAAGTGTTGTTTCTAGTGGCATGGCCCATGAATATTCATGGCGGTTGCCGGGGCAGTCATTCATTCATTCGTGATTTCACGCAACCGGCTACAGAGCGGCGAAAGCAGAGAAAACGACGGCAGACAAAACATGAAACCAAATAAATAAACAAATGTCAGCAGCGTCGGAGGCGAACGCCAAGAAATTGGCGTGAAAATAAATCAAGAAACAAATTGGAAAATTTGTTATTTCGCCAACAGACAGCGGACCGACGACAACGACAAGCCAACTGGAATCGCTTCGAAAGACTTTCATATTAGTTTATGGACAAAGAGGAGAAACCCATTTGACTCTCGGTTGATTTGCGGCCGTTTTCAAATAGCTTTTAATATATATTGCAAGCCTACTAGAAGAATCAGCTAGTAAATTCATTTAAATTAAACGGTAAGTGGACTGCATAAGAAGGTTCTCTGCGTAAATAGAGCCTGCAATTGAGTCAGCAGATAAGAAAGAGCTAACGGCAACTGATAAAAAAAAAAGCAAGCCGATTGTCCCACAAAGTGAAGGCCAATTAAAATGTCCTTTTGGCATTTTTGCAATTTAATTAACACGCAAAGCAGAAAATACACACGAGCACTGAAGGGAAAAAAAAAACTCTTAAGCTACCTGAAAGGATGCCGGATGCCGGTCAACAGCTGAAATTGGAACTGGGCGCCATAAGAGCATAAAAATCGTTTATTTAATTGTAAAATATACATATTTAAATAATACCCATTAAAATGCAGCTGCAGATCGCTCGCTTAAGCCCTGCTCGCGCCCTCCAGACACGCCCACCCCACCCACTGGCGTGCATATCAGCTGCCAAAGGTAATCAACTGAGCTGCAACTGCCTGGAGCATTGTACGTGAAAAAAAAATGAACATAAAAAAAACACTGTTAATGTTGCCCATGTGCGCGAAGTCCACGTCTGGTTGGCAACTGTTTCGAGTGCAAGTCTGGGCTCTTGGTCTGCGTCTGGGACCGCGACCGGGAACGGGACCGGGAACGGGACCGGGAGGCAGCCGCCCTTTGTCCGGCCAAAAAGTGGGGGCATTTACTTTGAGTTCGCTGCGCTCATTTAAATGCAAATTTAAATGAAATTTTAATCCATTTTAAGGACTGCAGAACCTTTTGATGTTGCAAGCGCACTCAACGGAGCAGCTGCGGCCATCATCGATGCCGACCCAATGGCCGGCCCAAATTCGAACTGCCAGCCACCCACATATTGACCCCAAGCCGAACCGACGACTGTAACCTGATTATAATGAGTTGGTTTGTTGTAAAACTTAATGCTCCCGTTCGGTCACGTGTAAGTCACCAAATGGAGCACAGATTGAGTCTTATGCTCCCGGTTAAGTGCAGCATTTTAATGAAGCCGAACGATATTTATGTATCATTTTACTTAATGGCAGTTCAGCAACTCAGTCAATATAATCATCCTCTATGCCCGTTGCCGTCTTGATATCCTTCCAGCGCTGAGCCATTGAACGGTCGCGTGGTGGTCCAAATAGTTCCGGCTCCATATCCGGCTCCAAATCCAGCTCCAGCACAGGTGGCGGCGTCGCCGACACATGCTTGACCAGATGAAAGTCACAGCGTTTGCAGTAGAGCTCGGCTCTGTCGCGAGGCTCGAACTTGCGGTCACAGATGGCGCAGCCCTGGAGCGGCAGCCGGCAGCGGTTGCAGCGATGCTCCTGCGGCGACAGCTCGTTCCACAAGCACCTGCGGCAACAGTTGCTGCACAAATACAGCCTGTAGTCCGCTTCAGTCATATTCAATTTGCTGCAGGTGGCAACTTGCGAGTGACACCGGAAATTGTATGCAAATTAGCTTTCTTAATGGTGTCGAAAAGAAATCGAAAAACTTGAATGAAATTCAATTTCTATTGTGCATACGAATTATGTCACAGCGGGAAAGTTGACGTAGCTCTCAACGCCGTTGAAAATAATTTATTTTAAAAATACTATAGGCTGCTTTATGCGTTTAAATGTGTCGCTGCTCTTCCATATTGTATCCAATTACCGTATTATTATGATGTATTTAAAGCTGAACGCATTGAATCTGGGCTCCATTGATGATGCATTCGGGTAAATGTAATCTTAACCGAATTATGCCCAACTTTAATGCCTCATTTGTGATGGGAGCTGCCCGTTGAGGTTTATGCCATATGTCCTTCACGCCTCATTGCTTTCATCTGGCTCCATATTGATTGCCATGTCGATGGCTTTATATAAAATGCACTTATACTTATACACACATGCACACGCACACACACACGCACACAACTACACGTACGCTTACGCAGAAAATC
The DNA here is from genome assembly GCA_035041545.1 of Drosophila colorata. Lineage (NCBI taxonomy): Eukaryota > Metazoa > Arthropoda > Insecta > Diptera > Drosophilidae > Drosophila > Drosophila colorata. The sequence continues at coordinate 1,270,766 of JAWNLD010000453.1, forward strand.
GTGCATATGCAGTGGCGTAATTTACATCGCATTAAAAAACGCAATAATGATTTATTGTTGTAGCTGCACCACGAAAACATATTTAAAACGACGTATTTTGCTTAATGAAGAGTAAACCTACGTAACATATAAAAGACAGGACTACAATAAAGACTTTATGTGACAGTGAATAAACCATTTCTTGGTATATACATATGTATGTACATACATATATTGTGTACATTATTTGTACTTCACTGTTTCACATTATTTACCATCATTTTAGGAAATTTAATTGATTTAATTAATTAATTTAATTAAATAATTAATGAAATCAATTTAATTTGGGTAAATTTCCAAGCAGAGTTTTGCAAATATGACACAAAATGTGTTTCGACCGCCTCAGAGTCCGGAATTCCAACACATGAACCAAGCCAAAATTCAGTCGAACCTAAGCCCGAACCGAATCATTTTCTCTTTTACTAACTCACAAAATTGTAACCCAACAAATTTACATTTCCTGACCTCAGAGGCTGGTTTAATGAGAATACGCCAAAATATATTACACCTCTTAATTAAAAGTAAAAAAATATTTATTTAATTTATTCATTTAAAAAATGATTCAATTCAAATAAAGTCGTATAAAACAAATGTTTAAACATTTAAAAGTATAGTACACATAGGTGTTACTTAGTACACAGACCCAAATATACTGCATTTCATGATACACGACACCTTTATCGATAACGCACATGTTAAACAAATCGATTAAATCAATTTCAGTGACCCCTTGAAGTATGCAGCGCAAAGAAGCACAAAGCGTGACCCCAACAACAACGGCAAGCTGGCAAGGCAGCGCCGATTCACGAACGGCGTCGACGGTGTCGCCGCAACAAGCACCCCTAGCACGGACACCAATCGATTTGGGTGCCAGAGTCGGACCTGGTCTGTTGCTCTTTCCCGGCACTGCCCGAAAGCACGATCAAAATGCAGCACCGAAAAGCCCAGCAACGAACACAACGACTGCAAATGCTAATGACGACAACGTGGCCATTAATCGGCGAAAGCTGTGCAGCGTTCGCAGCTTTCGGCGTCCGCCGCTGTGGCAGCCACCGCCGACGAGATTGACAAAAGCCGAGGAGCTGCATCCAGAATTGCCTGACGAGGAAAATGTCGCAAAAGGCCGCTTGGCAAAAGTGCGGGCATTCATAATCGAGTTTCTTCAGGGCTCCTCCATACACGGCTTCATTTATTTGGCCAAATTCGGCTTGAACTTTGTCGAACGGTAAGTTTTTGTTCTTTGCTTAGCAGGCAGTTATCATAGACAATAGAAATGCTATATCTATTTATATGGTCTTTGGAGTTATGCTGTCTGTGAATCTCCCACATTTTAAAGTACAAGTTAAATATAAATACTTTTTTTTTATTTTATTTTATTTTTATAACACAATATAAACTCGCCAATAGAGAAATAATTAAGAATAAACTGTATTTATCCCATGCATGCTTTAATGTTTTTGTTTTTGCACTACTTTGCCTCGTGCCCATCTCCAATTACAACCACCATTAAAGTATAAATCTCTCTGCTTTATTTAGCAACTTTTATAATTACCACCGCAATCAAACACCGCACTTTGTATTTATGGTTTTCCTTCTCTCAATGCCAGCACTTCCATCCAATTAATTAACAAACGAAATTCAACTAAAGCCTCATTACGGCCCAGAAGGGAAGTCTCAACTAAAAGTTTCGTACTGGCTTACTTTCGGTTAGGTTAAGCATTGGCTTTCGATTTTCAGGCAAAAAAAAAGTGCAAACTAAGCGGCAGAAAACTATAAGTCAAGGACTTAAAATGTTCTAAAGCGCTTGCACGTGCTGCCCAAAGTCAAGCATTGAGATTATAATTCCGATCTCGCTGCCGCATGCCGTGGCCCAAGGGGACGTGCGTGCCCATGCAGGCCATGTAGGAACTGCTTGACGGGTTTACCCATTCGCATGCATAAAATTAGACATGAGCAACAAATTTTTCTCCATCTATTGGGGGGGAAGTAATATTTTTGCTGGTGGTACCCGCACCACCACGGTAGCGCAATAAATCCTGAAAACTGACATGACATGACAAACAGGATTACACGGAATGTCTGGCAAGGCTTAAATTGGTAACACACTCCATTCCAAGTGCGCAGGCTGACAGGCTGGGCAGGGTCATCGGGGGCAGAGGGCATGTGGGAACTGTCAGCATAACAAATATGGACCACAACCAGCCAGCAGCTGAGGGTTAATTAGTGGACAACGCAGCCCGACACGCCACTCGCTTCCCAGATCCACTGCTCCATGGCAAGCTCCATTACAATTTTTGTTAGTTTTGGAATGAAAGTGACAGGTGTGCCTCGTCGGGTAGGGGGCTGTGTGCAGCACGCACAGACGGCCTCTAATTAATACACTACCCCAACCACAACTAAGTGATTTGTGCTGCCTACAATTTTATTTATTTATTTTTTTATTTTTTTTATTTTTATTTCTGCACTCCACATTGATTTATTTACGTTAGCCACAACAAATCAAAGCAAGTAAGATGGCTCTAGTCGGGTACCCCCGACTAGGAGATGCCCTAAACCCAGCGACGAGCTGTCGTTACATACACTTAAACCTCTTTGCATGAATGGAATTTTGCCACTTTGACCTATGTCCGTATGACAATTATAGAGTAAAATAATTATATGACATTGAAAAAAAAAATCCGATGCTAAGAACCGATATTGATCGGTTTCCACGAGTTGTCGAAAACTTTGTAAGCTTGATCTATGTATGGTATCTTGGAAAATGTATTATTAATTTTCAATATCAAATATGTATATTTATTTTATGGGCCTTATAGGTTTTAATAATAATTAATTTAATTAAAATAAATGTAAAATACCTTACAACAAAGTTAGTTAGTTTGAAGCTAATGAAGTTAGTTTTAAAATAAAAAGTTTTTAGTCTAACACTTTGATATGCTTAAAGAAGAAGAGTACATTTTGCATTTACAAACAAATAGGTAGCCAGATTAACATGGTTATATTAACCTAAGTGTGTCGCACAATATTTTCGATTTAAGCAACCCTCAACCGGCTTAAGTTTTTGAGTAAAAATATTTCAGGTGAAATATGCATAAATCGTTGGAGTCTGTGTCGCTGACATGTGATAACCTCAATTCCGAAAGCGTTGACATAGCAACTGCGGGTAAACTGCGATTGGGGGAGCCACGAGTACCCGGCTGCATAATACGGAGCCTGAACCAGAGCCCGTGCAACGAATGCCAAACACGCAAATGCACGTGCAATGCGGATAGTTTTTGGAGAGGATTCCGAATGTGGCGAGTGGCAGCAAAGTATTGGAAATGCAGTCAGTTATGGCCTGCATTTGATTCGAAAGCGGCTTAAGCGGAGGAAGAAAGTATTTCCATACTCATGTGTTTATTGCACTTTAACACGAGCAATAAAGTCTGAGCAGAACTAAAAGTTGACTTCTAACACTTAAAATAATAATTTAAGAGACGTAATAAAAGAAACAAAATTATATGCTCAAAGTGTAAATATCAATATTCAAAGCATAATACCTTATAGACATGCATATAACTCCCACACATATTCTTCATTAGAACATGCATCACTGAGATTCATTCACGCACAAAATGTATTCATATGGGTACTCAGAGATGATGAAACAAAGAAAATGCTTGACTGACAGACAGACAGACATGCAGACAGTTAGGCAGACAGTTGGTCGAGACTGACAAATATGTATATGTGATGTAAAAAGAACTTTTTTAAAAAATCATTATATAAGAAGAGCAAAGCTACGAAAATTCCAAGCCCCACCATAAAAACAAATAGTACATCTCGAAATGGTTTTGTTCAATTCGATCAACTGTTAGATACCCCGCAGCAAGCCTTGAAGTACCTCAATTCTTCTTATATTCGCACATTATTTGTAATTCCATGTTATGAAAACATGAATTGCATTCTTAATTTTACAGCTACATCCTCAACACATTTTCAATGATTTTTAAAGATATCAAAATGCGTTTTTTTCGGATAATAATAATACAAAAAAATTATTAAAAAGCATATATTTTTGCTCTCATAAATGTATCATCCATGCGAAATGCTTTTCTTTATTGCAGTCTTTTATAATAATCAAAATATTTATTTATTTAAAGAAAACGTTGTTCAGTATCCAACTTCAACCTAATATTTTCAAGAAAATGTCGTCCTAAATGTTCATAAGTTAAGAATAAATCATACTTAATATTGTACCTAATTATTATTCTACTTATACTTGGAATTAGAACGGAGTACCTATGGGGTATATATTGAAAACATTAATGTTCTTTACTCATTTTACTTTCCTGTTGCATATCCTTGCACAACTTTATTATACCCTTTCAGCTTTTTTCTTGGGTACAAACCATAGGACCAGGAGCTGCACAGAAGGCGAATTTCGAAGAGCAGTGGCAATTTGAAATTAGAAATAATTTGGTGCAGAAGCGGAAAGTGCTGAGCATTTTCAAAGCGAAATGTTTGAAAATTAAAAGCCAAGTAGCTGTTACAGCAATGAAAAGTCCACATGCCAAGCTCTTAGTGGGGAGTGTGGGTGTGTGAGTGTGTTGACAGTGCTGAAGGCTTTATGAGCCATTGCTGGCGTCAAAATGTCATCATTGTGCGGTACGGCATTTGCAGAGGGAGATTCGTCGAGGATTTGCCGGCTTTTGTCAGACTTGTTATGACCATTCAGTGTATGTGTGTGTGTGTGTGTGTGTTCGTTTGAAAGAGTGTTGTCTTAGTGATGCGTCTATTTTGGCTGTCGTCGCACTTGCACCAAATAAAATAAAACTGTAGCGCCGGAAAAGGGTTGCCCTGCGTCGTCAGTGTCGCCTGTCGTTCATTGACTCTTCCCCAACTTGGCCATAATTCTTGTGTCGCGCATATTTCGCCCGATGCTTACAAAAATTTACACGCAATAGATTTTTATGTGCGTTGACAGAATGTACACGAAACAAACCAACCAAAAAACAACAAAACAAAAAAAAAAGCAACATTGTTGGGCTTCATAAATCATTTTCGGATTTTTTGCCAACCAATTCTTTCAGCATGCTTTGGTTTGCATTCATTTGCGTGGCCCTGTTCAGCATCATCTCGCTGAGCAAACGCACTTGGCAACGATTTCAGACCTCGCCCATGGTCATCTCGATGGACCGCAACAAGCTGGTCTGGAATACCAGTTTTCCCTCGCTGACCGTGTGTCCCCATAAGCGCATCGATGATCTCAAATTGGAAGACTATATACTGTAAGATATTATTGTGCACGTATTAAAGATATTCAATTTTGCATAGACATACATATATCCATTATTTTCCACAACTCTCGTTCACAGTGCGCATAGTGCACAATTCGAGGACGAGGAGGATAAGGAATATTTCCGGGATTTTATTGTCAAACTTGCGAGCCTCACATACGACAACTTGGAAACTCTGCCGCTGAACAAGTCATACGGCATCGATAGCAACAAATACTTGGATATACTCTATGATTTAAAATGGCCCTTCGAGCCGGAAATCAGCAGCGGCGCCGCCGTCAAAATGTTCATCTACGAGACGCAAACAGAGTTTGGCATTTGCCACTCGGTCAACTCACTTGTGGCACGCTACAACACCTTTCAGTGCGCTATATATAATATATATAATATATTCAATATATTAAATATATTTAATTTATTTAATATATATAATGTATTTAATATATTTAATCTTGATTTGTATTTTTGTAGCTATTGGCGCTCGGGCGATTGGAGCATCTTGGATCATGGGGATCGGGTCACAGTTCATCCTCTCGATGGCGAAATCTACGCGCAGATTATCAATCTATCAACGGCCTATGATGTCTACTTCCATGGCCCTGGCGATGTGCCCAACATATTCAAGCAGCGCTACACCTTTCCCGAAAGCGACTACACAACCGTCGAACTAATTGCGCTCGAGATTTATACGAACGAGGAGGCCAGGGCGTGAGCATTTCTTTATATCCTTGACGAGTCCTCTAGATTGATTCTGCATTTAAAAAATGTTCATTATTCCAAATACATTGTTTTTTTTTTGGGAAAAATATTTTTAACTTACTCATTTTCGACCATTTTTATTTTTCACAATTTTGAATTTTTTAATATAATATAAATTATATATATATAATTTTTTATTATAAACAACAACATTAAACATTATTGAGGCGGTAACATTTTCGTCAAAAATCAAGCCAAAATTAACAAAAATTTACGTAGCTCCCACATTTCAAACTCTCAAAACTCAAGCGATTTTCATATTTGATAGCATTTTGGTCATGATTTCTCCTCTAGATTGATTTAAAAAAATATGCATTATTAGTTTTTTAGTTTATTAGTGGAGAACCTGGTTCAGTAACCGAACCTTAAGGCCAGACATTGTTTCGAACCGTGAACCAAACAACCAAACAATTTTTTGAGGTTCGCAGCCCTGCTCCCAACATATAATTTATTCAAATAAAAAACAGATAACTATATATTTACTATACTTTAACCGACCCATCAAATACATCTGGTCTTTCTTGTTAATTTTTTTCTAATTTTATTTGGTTTTGTGACAGATTCAATACCAAACAGCGCAAGTGTCGCTTTCAGTACGAGGCCGAGGATATGCAGACGGTGCCCATATACAGCTTTGGCATGTGCCTCTCCGAGTGCCGTATGTTTTTCTCGCTGCGCGTTTGCGGCTGCGTTCCGCATTTTTATCGCAACAGATGTAAGTTTTTCATCTGATGCTGTTAAGTTTTAAAAGCGCCCATAATTTGATCATTTTTCAGTGGTCAATTTTAATCATATTTGGGCGCTATCATCATCATCATGCTCATACTTGTCGCTATCCTCATTCTTGTTCGCGCTCACATAGTTGCACTTAATTGGTCCCATTAAGCTTAACTTTTATGTGTCGACGCTGACGTCGTTGTCGCTTTCGCTGTCGCCGGTGTGCATTTTGAGTCGCAAATTTGATCATAAAATGTTTAAATAGTTCCTTTTGAAATTTTCATGACAGTCTTCATCTCTCCCTCTTTACCCTCTCTCTCTCTCTCTCTCTTACTGACGTGCTAACACTCACTCATTCTGTCTCTTTCAGTGCGCAATGGTCGTCGGCTGCCGGTGTGCGGTTTGGAGGGAATCGGCTGCCTGGTCAAAATTAAACGTGAGCATTTTTTGATAGTCTCCTAGCGGGCGCACAGGCAAATATTTGACTTGCCTCGCAGTTCGTTTTGAATTGATGCGAAAATTTCATTAGCAAATATTTTACCGTTTAACGCTGAACGTGACCATATTTGAGTAGTTGAAATTGGTCAGTAAGCTTTTCGACTCGAAGACTAAGAATGTGATTAAATGCAGAGAAGGGCATTTAAAAATTCACCAACAAATATGAGAAAACATCTTATAATATTCAAATATCTAATCGTATTACATTTTACTCACGCTGCCCAACAAACAGGCGAGATTATCTCCTTGAAATCGGATAAATATAAAATCCATTGCAATTGCTTGGCCAACTGCGACGACTCCAACTTTTTTGTGCAATCCTATGTAAGTAAAACAGTCATAACAATAAAAATAAAAGAGCAAGTAAAAACTCTAGCAACTCTCCAAAAGATGCCTTTTAACAAATATAAACCACATACAGAACTAACTAAAAAAAAAGTAGGAATTTTCAGTTGGGTGTATCCGATTGTGCTATACTATGTTCACAGATCAGACAGACGGATATTGAATAATGCTAAACCTCTTCTTTCTTTAAAAAATTACTACAGAAGTTTAAAATTTTTTTTTAATTTAATGGTTTTTTGTTAAGTATTATTATGTTAATCTAAAAATTAACTATGAGTTACTTTTTTTTCGTTTACATTGTTGATACTTGATACGAAATTTAAAAAATAATGAAACTTATTTTGTATTTATTATATAAATCTACTATTCATCTTCATACATTTTTTTATTATTTTTGTTTTAGCTATTATAATGAACATGGAAGCTTTCAGAAAAGGTTGCCTTACTGTCCACAATCAATTTAAAGCCGAAAATTACATTCGAGTAGTTTAAATACAAATCCAGCCTCTTTATGCTGCCTGTTACATATTCATATACACAATCGTATTATACCCGCTTTAGCCAAGTCTGGGACACAGGGTAATTTAAGTATTTCTAAATGTGCTATGAAAATGTTTACAACACAAGCGCCATCTAGCGCTCGTTAAAGCCGCAGGATGCGGTTCAAGTGGGGCAAAACGACTAGAGTTTCTTAGTTCAAAGTCGCAAGCATTTTGCCTTGAACAAACATCGAAATTGTTGACCGGGCCCGTAAAAAATAATAAGCGCAAAAGTTGTTCGGCAACGAACGCCTCAAAATATGCAATTATTTCTGTTCGGGCCGCTTCGGCAACTGTAAACTCGCCCGGCGAAAAGTTTTGTTTAACTTTTTCGCGCAGTGAGTCGAAAGTTTTTACATTTAATAATAATTTCAGCTTACTTGACTTGTTATACTAATGTTGTTGTAGTCGCAACTCCTGTTGTTATTTCAATTGTTCCCTCTCTTTCTTCCTCTCGCCCTGGACTTCTATTTGCCAGAGGTCTCGCGTCTGGTTCCTGGGCGCTAATCTACAATGGGGCATTATTGATTATCCGAAAATGCAGCTGCGCCGCGATGTTCTTTTCTCCTTTGCTGATGTCCTGGGTAAGTTTTTTATATTCTGTTTTTAAATCTGTGGCCAACATATTTAAGAATTTCGTCTTTACAGTTTATATCGGCGGCCTGGTGGGATTTTTCTAGGCTGCAGCGCCTTGAGCTTTACAGAAATTATTTACTATTTTACGGCACGTTTCGTTCGTCGCATATTTTTCAATTAATCTCGAAAAATAATATCTTTTGAACTACGCTCGCACGAATAAAACTACTTTTATTGTCGCAACATAAAAAAGCGCCTAATCAATAATAAAATAGATTTGCGCAAAGGTTGCAAAAATCATCCAAGTAAACGCTTATGCCTACTTCATATTTCAACCCCATTTCGTAGCCTTACCCTGGCGGGCCAAACAATCATTGTCTACATTGGGGCACTCGTCGCTTGGCATTTCAATGAACTGTCGATGGCTGGCATGGGGTTTGTTGTCTGTAGTCATTTGTCTGATGTCTGATGTCTGCGACTGTCCATTCTTTCAGTCAGATTCCACAGCAAATTAGGCCCATCTTTGTATTTTTGCAAACCTTGCCGATTTTTATTAGGGTCCCGTCCGACAACAACAACAACCACATTCCATTTCGTATTTAGTATTTGTTGTCCGTTTTTAGCCAAATAATTTGTAAAGGCAACTTGTTTTGTTCATTGAATTGTTTTAGTTTTGTTTTGGGTCATGATGGGCTATTCGATCCGTTCATTAGAAATATTACCCTCAAGCACTTTAAGACAGCAGGCAACTTTAGAAACTGCCCTCGATCACATTCCACACACTTGTCTCGACTTTTGTTGTTACATATTTTGCACATATGACTGAACCCGAGCTCTAACTGTCAACAAGGCGATTGCTAGTTATCTTTCCCATGAATTTCTGCTCTGTCATCAATAATGAATTTCAGATGAGCAGCAGACTCTCAGATTTAGGTCACTTTGAGTAAGTGCAAAGACAAACACTACTTAACAATTTCACGTCCCACAATCAAATCCGGCTCGAACAACCCTTGAGCCACAATGGAAAATTTATTTTTGAATCGCTCACCAAACTCGACAGATTTTTATATTTTTATGAATAACAAATAAGTCTGCTCTAGTCGGAAGTGCCCGACTAGGAGATACCCTGAACCCCGCTTAGCTATCGTAAGATACATTTAAACTCATTTGCATTCAAACACACACAAATTGCATCTTTTTTTTAGAGTGTGAGCTGAGGTATCCAAACTCCGAAATATATATTTTAACATCAAGGTATGTTTTACGAGAACATATTGAACCAAGTTTCTGAGATATGCCTAAAACCCTAATAAACTTGATCTGCTTATGGTATACACGAACTAAAAAAAATTCAGCTCTCTAGCTCTAGTCTCTAATATGACCAAAAATATATAATTAATAGGGTCGGAGATGCATGTTACATACATATGCACAAAACCATTATACCCGTTTTAGCCATTTTCAATGATTGCAAGGTATTAAAAGTTCAACTCGTACTTTGCCCTTTCACTTCCTCGTTGGAACAATCAAAGCTCAAAGGAATTGTCAGCGTGCAAAGCTCTTTTGCACCTTAGCAGAACTTCCGCAGCATCAATGATAACCGCAATCCATGTGGGGATTGTCGCCACCGGCGTGTGCATTATACATTCGTATACCTTTAAAAAAGGGGATGCACGCTCATTGGCGAGGGGGGTGTGAACATCCATAATTCCGGACACTGCAGACTTTGAAGTTGCCCTTGCAGGAGCACCAAAGGATAGCATCATTCTTTTCCGCATAAATTTTGGAATTATTGAAATTTATTGTTGAATTGCGTGCAGGAAAAGGAAGGGGGTCGGATGTGGGGGTGAAGTGTGTGCCTGTAGTTAATGCAGCCTTTTGTGAGGGTGCAATACGTCACTCTCCTGATGACCTTCATTGTTTGATAATCGCATATTAAGGCAGCCTTTGGCTATTGTCGTGACGAATATTGAAAAAAAATGAATGGAACCAAAATTATGAGCCCAAAGGATTTTGAACTACAATGGATTTTTTTATTTACATAACCAAAGACGTTAGACATGGGGATATAATATTTAAATTAGGTATTTTACTGCTATACAAAACGCCATCTATCGTATAAAGACGCACTACGCACTCAGAAAACGTTAAGTTGGCTGTGCTTAGAATTCGAATTTGAAGGCATAACTCAAAAGTACCAAAACCAAAACAAAAACCCAACATAAATGAGACAAAAAAAACTCGGGCATAGGCTCCGCACCCTTTTATCAACATATTTAAAACATTTCACATTAAAAACATTTAGACCATACCTAAATTAATAAATATAAATTAAAACACTGTTGTACAATTTTAAAAATAGTGGCAACAAAAATTATCGATATTAAAATTATCGTTGTGTGGAAGGTCACACAATCGAAAGGTATTCTGTTATGGCTCTGTTAAGACTGCATTTATTTGAAGTTAATTTCAATTTCATGGGCCAAAGTTATTGCTAAACCATTTCTCAGCGCATTGCATGCACCAAATCTGTTTTTTATTTTTTTTATTTTTGTAAAAGTCAGCAGTATTAGTAAGATTAAATTAGTCGCGCGTTGTCGTTAACAGTTCGATATATGTTAACATTTTGGGGTGCCCACAGCTCACGTTTAGAAACAACTGAGAAAGAAGAAGAACAGTGCAAAACTGAGCAAGGTGGAAGTTTCCACAAACAAAAATAGCAAACAAATTCGCACAGAATGCACAAAAGTGCGCCACCTTGGCATTGCAACTGCTCGTTGGCTGCCACGACAGCAGCCGCAGAAAAAACGCCGCAAAGTTGCGACGCTGGCAGCGCAACAACAAAAGCAGTGATAAGGTCTGCAATGTACGCAGCATCATTATCAACACCTTCAACTCCACGCCCCGCCTCCCACTGCATTCCATGGCTGCTGCTGTTAGTGCTGCTCGCCCTGCGGCCGCCGCCGGCAAAGGCGACCCACATCAGCGGCGAGTTCCACACGGCCGACTTCTTTCAGTTCCTCACCAAGTTCGGATTCCAGAAGGCCGATCCGCCAACGCCGCGCTCCGCCGAATCCTACGGCTACATTTACGGCAATGTGACGTCGCCGGACGCGTACAGTGCGCCCGTCACGCTCGTCGTCCTGGACAAGGCGACGTTCGTCGACTTTTATAGCAATCGCAACTTTCGCAATCGGGAAACCGCCTGCTCGCGCATGTTCGCGCGCCTGCAGCACATCGTCTACGATCCCGACTGCAATCCGCAGGGCAAGCGCGACTTCCTGCGCCGTGTGCCCTGCTCCCGCGACCAGCTGTGCGTCGACGAAGATGCGCCCTCGAATGTCATCGGCAAACACCAATTCACTTACGTGATCGACTTGGAGGCGGAGCCCCGGTAAGTTGCCTAGCACTAGATATCGGCTATTATCAATGGGCTGATAAGCTTCCGAATGGCTGTTGAATAGTTAAAAATTTAGCTGTTTGATAGTTGGCTCCCATATGATACATTTACTCGCTTATATTTCCAAATTAGGCATATTATTTATTTTTGGAAAAGATTAGCCAGAAGCTAATGATATATACCTAATTCTCTTTTTCCCCGAATTTTTATATTCGTTCACGGAATGAAAAGAGCATATTGAGTTTGTGCAATGTCCATCTTGCTGTCCGTCCAAATTGTTTAAAATTTTGAATATATACTTGTCTATTGCCGCGCCTAACAAAGTGTTAAGATTTTTTGGCTACGCCCACTGGGGGCGTGGCAATTTGATCAAATCAATATATCTCCCTTAGTTTTAAAGCTAGTTGCATCAATTTTTCTCGGACAGAATTCTGATTACCTGCTCTATAGATCGCACTAGGCACTTGGCAAATCGATATATATCGGGCGAGGAGACCGCGAAAATCCCTATCTTCCACAATTTTAGAGCTAAAATCACCAACATTTGGCAGGCAGTTTTAAGATGACCTCTAAAGATAGAACCAAACCTCCACAAATTACAAAAATCTCCATTTTTTTTAAATAATAAATTAAAACTGTTTTCGTTCCATTCTCCTTTAGCTTCTGGTACGTGGCATTGGTGGCCTGTTATCGTGATCGCAAGACCTGCGAGTGGCATTCGCACGAGAATCTGGCCAGACTGAACAATCGCAGCAGCGGCATCCTCACCACGCTGCAGTACGACATCAATTTGGTGAATGTGCATCCAAACAATTCGGCCGCACATCCGCTTACCTTTCAGTATTCGTACGATCAGCAGAATCTGCTGGAGATGTACCTCATCTTTATGCTCGTGTACATTGTCCTGCTGCCCATGCAGATCTATGCGGTGCGTCGCCAAAAGCATCCGGTCACCAAACTGTTTACGCTCAGCCTGCTCAGCGAGTTTGTCAGCCTGGCGCTCATCACGGTGCATCTGATTCGCTATGCGGGCAACGGCGTCGGCGAGCCCCACATGCAGGCTGCCGGCGATGTTTTGGACATCCTGAGTCGCACCACCTTTATGCTGATCCTACTGCTGCTGGCCAAGGGCTGGGCGGTGACGCGACAGCAAATCAGCCGCACCGGCTGGATCATATTGATGTCAATTTGGGTGCCATACTGTGCGTTCCATGTGTTTCTGTACATCTGGGATCGGGTAAGTTAGAGAGAAAGTAAACAAATATGTTGCAAAGAATAGCACAAGCTACACATTTATTTCTGGAAAAAAATAGTTGATAACATTTTAATGTAATTTATTTTTGCTTTTCAGACGGAAGTGGATATTATATCCGATAGTGACGAATACCAGACGTGGCCAGGCTGGATTGTTTTAATACTGCGGTAAGCAAACATCCACTTATTATTATTATTATTATATCATACACATTATTCCCTATCAATTGTCTTAACGTATTATATTTAAATGCGGAACAGAACTATGTTTATGATGTGGTTTCTGTACGAGCTTCGTAACACAATGAAGTACGAGCACTCCAGCAAGAAGCTAGACTTTCTTTTGCATTTGGGCGCCTCCAGCCTGGTGTGGTTCATCTACTTGCCCATTGTGGCCATTGTGGCGTTGCAGGTGAGCCCCATGTGGCGCTACAAGCTGTTGCAGGGCATCACCAACTCGGCCGACTGCATGGCCTACTGTGTAATGACCGGACTGCTGTGGCCCAATCGTGCCGGCCAATATCTCCTGCTGGCGGGCACCAAGTATGCGGGTAAGTCAATTGAATAGGATGGATCCCTAATGTCAAATTAAATGCTTCCCTAATGTCAGGCATGGATGAGCTGGACGAGTTTAACGAGGCGCCACACATTGTGCGGGAACGCGAGCGTCGCCGCAATTCGCCACCTGACGATATATCCATAGGCACAAGCAGCGCCGGAGGAGGACGTGGCATGGTGCTGTCCACTAGCATACCACATTCACTCAATGGCGATCTGCTGGAGGGGGAGGATTTGAATGCCGAGTTACTTACTGATCTTAACAAGAATAGTCATATTGTGGCATAGTTGGTCAGAGATTGAAAACAATCAACGGCAGCAACGGGTTAATTACTAAGCTTAGTAGTCAAATGTGCTAAATGAAGAAACGCAAGAATGTTAATCATACTACACCCATACCTTTATATACTATATTTACTTACATATATAAATAGATGTAATCCATATAGTTTTTAGCCGCCTACAACGAAGTTAGTGAGAGTGCAAAGTGCAGCAAAGAAAAGATTGTTGTGTGATTTATTCAATATATGCTTAAATTTATAATTAGTTTCGTTCGCAAGATAAGCAAACTTAGAATACGCATAGATTGACAAAGAAAACGCTTGAGAATTATTTCATTGTGGTACCATAAGTTAAAATTTTTAAAGATATAAGCTCTATACGCATGACACTATCGACACTATCATTCGAAGCTACAAAAGTATTTTGATAAGAACAAAGATGAAGATGCATTAGTGAAGTTAATGTTAAGCCACAACAACCCAAAAAAAAAAAACAAAACAAAAACAAACAAAAATTCGAAATGAAAGCGAAATAAATCAATCATTTTTCGATACAACATTTGTGTGCCAATTTGTATAGGTAACCTTCTGACGATTACTTTGCAATCAGAACCAATACAATCTGGACACAAATAATGCCAAGTATATTTGTAAGAATAAGTGTGATATTTTTAATTTAATTATTTTAATCTGGATAAGACTCCATGGATAATTCGGCATCGTTTCCACTATCGGAGTAGAATTTCTTATTGGAGTCACCTTCGCTCCTCACGTCCCAAGCCGCCAAGTCGCTCTTTGAATCGTGCAAGGCTTCTAACTGGCTTACATCTTCCCCCACGAACGAGCCAGGAACTGATGGAATCGCCTGATGCTCCTTCAAATTGTGGCCATCGACATAGTCCTCAACTACATCGTTGCCTGTGTCTACTTGGGTCATGAGCTCATCCAATTCGATGGCTGTGCCGGAATGGTAGAAGTCCCTCTGAGTTGTATTATCCTGCCCTGTCTCGTCGTGCCGGCTATCCTGTGGATTGGACTTACTTTGCACGTCAATGGCCTTCTTTATGAGATTTATCGTCTCCGGGCTGAAATGCATCACGTGGTATTTGCGATCAGTGTTGCTGTTGGAGCGATATTCGGCCTGCTCAATGATGTGCATTATATCGAACATGGCCTCCGGAGATAAGGCATGGAACTGCTTCCGGATGGCGTGGCGCTCCTCTTCGCTGACACGATTCGCCTCGCATTCCATTTCCTCGTCTTCGGAGGAGTCGGGCAGATTCGTTTGCGAGCACAGCCCCTCACAGATAATCTGGGCGTTGACGAACATTGGCAATAGGGCATCACTGTAAGCTGGCTTACTGGGTTTACTGTCACCCTGACGACCCATGCCCAAATCCTGCTTCAGGCATGTGGCCGTGTCGTCGAGTGCATCGACCAGGCTGTCCTCCCAATCGAGCTCCGGCTTGTGGCACTCCCACATGTTACTACCTGTCTCATCGCTCACACTTCCATTGTCCAGCACGACGCCGTTCTCCTCCTCATCCGGTGGCCGATTGGCCTCATAATCATATGACTCCAAGATGCGCTTGCCATGATCATGGCAATGCTTGAGAACACTGTCCAGGTGTTTATCGAACTCGTCCAGAGTTTTGATGTCATGATTGTGCAGCTTTTCAGAAAGTGGCAACCACTTGTCCTGGAAGAACTCCTGGGCATCCTGTTCCAATTGTTCTGTCTGATCCTGTAGTTTCTTTAATCTATATCGACACTGACGCTTCACTAGCGACTTTTCGCACTTTTCCTCGTCGTGGAGAACCTCCTCACCCATTGGCAGTTTCGAGAGAACCTTTAGAAAAAGCCTTTCCAGCTTTTGGCCATCGCTATATACCATTGCGTCCGGCCGATTGAATGTGTAGCAGTTGGATATCACCAGCTTCACATCGCCATTAAGCTCATCCACACTGCGATAAAATCTGTTCTTCACCCGCATGATAATGGTGCCCATATCCATCGGCTGCTCGATTACGGTATAGTAGGTGGGCACATTGAGAGCCTCCGTGTCCACAGGTTCCATGAAGGGCATAGCAAAGTCGTGATGGCGCAATTCATCCAGCAGATACTTTTTCATGTGATGAATTTTGTTGGTGTAATGGCCAGACTTGCCCGGTGCGGGCATCACCTCCGGCTGCACACGCGTGGGAATCTTTAGTCTAATCGAAAGCGCCCTCGAATAGGCCTGTGATAGGGAAATGGAAGCCAGGAAATTAACTAAATACGGCAAAACAGAACACGCAATGCTCTTCAAACTCCGCTCACCATTTCGAACGAAGCCGGGAAAAAGACAGCACTACCTATTTCCAACTGTGGTTTTTTTTTAAAGTAATGCCATATAATAATTTAAACATGACATTTAAAGCCAGCTTACTAAGTAATCTTTGTGTTTTAATATGGGTACTTTTTATTTGATTTTTAAAAACATATACTCAAACACACGAATAGTCATTGTAATTTGGTACTTTATGTATTTTGCATATGTGTCAAATATGCATTTTAGTGCAATATTTATACATTTATTTCGGCTAAAATCAACACATATTCGCCAGATATTTAACGCGTTTTTCTTTTCTATATTGCACACATTTGTAATTTGAAGTTGGCTAAAACTGTGTCGGCCGTATATATGTAGATAAATATACACACATATAATATATATATAAATATAAGTATATAGGTATACCTTAGTATACCAATTTCTATACACATTGACGGCTTTTGCATTTAAATTGGCACTATGCGCTAAGTATTCAAACAAATTGTAAATAAGTCCATGCGTTGAACAACGTTTACACGGGGACAGCTTTAGAATAAGTCGTGACAATATAATAAAAATATGTCTAACTACTAGTATACACATAATATATATATATATATTTGTAAAACAGAAATCATTAATGCCAAATATTGAAAACTATAAACTTAACAAATGATTTTTTACTATCCCAGTGCAAACGCTTTAAAATTTTGGCTTTTAAAATGATGTTAAATTAAATAATTTAGCGAATTATAATTAAATAACAATTGAGGGCATATATATATAAAAATTAAAAATACTTAAAGATTTTGTACTTTTCATGAATGGAGAAAAACAAATTGTAAACAAATTGATATTTGGCTAAAAGCTGCGCGTTTAGCTTATACAAAAATATTATTTAAAATATGCTGTGCTTACACGAGTTGTAAATATACGTTTTTAGGAGAGTTACAAGCGCACATTGATCCAAATTTGATATACAGTAGTTAGAGAACCTTTTTTAGGTTGCTCAACAATTTTTGAAACAAAATTTTATCGCGTTTGGTGCAGCTCGTGTAAGCTCAGGCTGAGATGGCAAAGTAAGTTACAGTTTAAACGGATGGCATAAAATTGGCATTGGCATTGGGGTTGCGTTGCAGCACCCATACATATAACATCTGGACATTATCTGTGAGTTTTTTGGCTAAGCATGCGAGTATTCTTGTTTGTTTGGATTTGGTTATTCGGTAATCTACAACAGCATGTAGGAATGATCGCGATCCAGCCGAGACTTGGCGCGCATTTGAATGTTGCCAATGGGGTCCGAGGGCGGTGGTATGCCGTTAATTTGGTGTGTGGGCTCCTTGTAGAAGAACTCGGTGCGCCCGCACTTGTATCCATAAAAGACCGAGTCATGGGAGCTGTGAAATTATTAAATTTTTAATATTAATTCCACATTTAGAACAGATTTAGACCAAGTTGAGTATTCACCGGAGAATCAAATCGGTGAGCTGGGCATTCGGCTGCTGCAGATCGCGATGCATGCTCTCCAGCGTGTTCAGCTCGAGCGGATTCCATGGCCCGCTGCGCTGCAGTGCATCCCACTTGGCGTCGACGCACATGAAGCTATAGTTGCCGCTATCGCGCTTGTCGCCTTCCACATTGACGTTGAGCGTCTGATTCAACTGAGATTCCATGTGCGGAAATTTCGCCACGCAAATGTCGAACTGCAAATACCAAAGGAAATAACTAGAGAAGGCTCTGGGAATATGGGCAACAACAAGACGGACTCACCATCTTCTGGACAATGGTCTGCTGCAAGCAGGCACCCTCCTCCATGAGCAGCAGCAGCGTCATATTTTGCTGCCCGCACACATACAGCTCCGAGCGCTGCAGTCCGTCCGCTGGGGCAGCTGCAGCCGCCGGCTGAGCACTGGGAAATGCGGCCAGTGCATCGACGGCATCCTCGCACTTAAGCGAGCTGCGACGCGCAAACCCCTTGGTGCTGGTGAGGGGCGTCTGTATCTCAATCGGCGTGGTCTCGTTCATCGCCAGCACGGAGAGCTTGGCCATTAGCGGCGTCAGCGGAACGCCACTCCCTCCATTGCGACGCTGAGTGAGTGTTGTGTCCACGTTGCCCGATTCGCCAGCGGACTTGAGGGGCAGACGCATGGCGCGTTTATCGGACGGCGTCTTTGCTGTGATGTTCAGATTACGGTCCGCTGCTTCGGCGGAGGCCAACTGCTGGCGCATGTGCTCGTCCAGCTTTTGTATTTCCATGTTGAACTCCTGGAATTCGGCAACGAGCGCCGCCAGCTCGGCATCCTGTGCGGCCTGCTCGCTGGCGACGCCCCACAGCTTGCGATACTGCTCGAGGAACTGCTGGAACAGGCTGCGCGAGATCTGCTGCCCGTTGGCATTGAAAACCGGATAGGTGGGATCGCTAATCGTGCGGGAACTAATACGCTCCGCGTTCTCTATGAAGTCGGGGGTCGCATCGGTGCTGCTGTCGGCGTTGCCATTCCCGTTGCGATTCACGTCCGTCTTGAAGCCGTGTGTGAAGTGGCCCAGCTTCTTGGAGATGGCACGCAAGGCGTCCTGCAAATCGGCGGAGGATTTGCGACGCGCCAGCTGCTTGTGCGGATTGCTGATGAAGTTCTGAAAGAACTTCTCCACATCCAGCTTGAGCGAGTTGCGGCGCGACGACGATGCCGTCGCCGTCGCCGTCACCGCCTTGCCATTGGAGTTGTGCGCATCGGCATCCTGATCTTCGGGATCGGCGCATATCGACATGACGCTGGCCACCGGCAGCACCTTGTTCTCGGTCATGGGCGTGCTACAGACGCTGGTCCGTCCAATGAACTCCGGATAGGAGTCCGTTTCATCGAAATTGATCGACGCAATTCCCGACTCGGGCAGATCCTTGCTGTGCAAGCTCCTCAAGCGCAGCGGCAGATGGGTCGGACGCATCGACTTCGGCCGCGCCGCCGGCAGCTCCACCGTGCCCGTCGTGGCCGCCGTCGCCTGCTCCTCCTCGGGTATGTGGGTGAAGATGAGCGACTTATCCCGCTTTAGCTTGCGCTTGGCATATTGAAAGGGCAGCGCACTTTGACCCAGCTGGGCAGTGGTCGTCGTCTGCAGATTCTGGGCGCGCTGCGCTTCCGCGGCCAACTTGCGGTACTGTTGCTGCTCCACGTAGACGACCAGCATTTGGACACCGTGCGGTATGTGAAACTGTTGCATGTTCAGCTGCTCGGCCGTGGTGCGCACGTGACGCGGATCCGTCAGCACCAGTTGCTTGGTCACCACATCTCCCAGCTGGGAGGCAACCACCCTGCAAGAAAAGCGAAGAGATTAACCAGTCTTGTTTTTTTTCTTTTGATCAGTATCGACCAAACCACCTACTTGTTGTGGTAGAGAATGGCGCCGCCGAGAATGCCCTTGGTTTGCTGGCAACTTTGCAGCGTCTGTATGGCCTCCAGGTAGATGTGGCTGGCGGTCTGCAATGGAAAAAGGGAGTTCATGGATTGCGCCACAGCTTGCTCGAATTGATGCACTCACCTTGGGCATGCGCAGCTTGGGCACGTTTTGGAATGTGTTGCCGTTGCGTTGCAGCATGGGCAGATATGTCTCAAATATGTGATAGAGCTTCTCGCTGAGATTCCGGCTGTTCTGCTGGGCGAGCTGTGCGTACTGATCGTGCAGCGACTGCAAGTCGCGATGGAAGAACTGCAGCAGCGAGCTCAGCAGATTCGCCCGATGCTCCAGCAGCTCATCGGCGATGTTGCGATCGGTGCCCACGGCCTGAGAAAGGGGCAATTATTAGGTTTTATATTAGGTTAGTTCAATGTCCGTTCGTCTGTCCGTATGAATGCAACTTTGTTCGCCGCCATTGAAGCTAGAGACTTGCAATTTGGAATATATACTCGTGTATACCCGCGTCAGATACAGTGTTAAGATGTTTTGGCTACGCCCATAGGGGGCGTGGTAAATTGATAAAATCGCTATATCTCCCTCAGATAGAGGGCTAGATATATATACATTTTTTTAAACAGATTACTGAACTCCTCTAAAGATCGCACTATAAATTTGTTTGGATATGCCCACTGGGGGCGTGCCAAATAAATCAAATGCATATACCTTGGGGGCGAATAAGCCGCGAAAATCCATATCTTCCACGTTTACAGAGCTAGCGTGACCAAATTTGGCTAGCAGCCCATTCCCGCCCCATATGACATAAATCTATATTTTTTCAATATAACAATAATAACTATGACCGCTTTTAACTATTTTAAGCTGTTATCATACTGTCGGTTACTCCCGACTGCAACATTCTTGTTTTTCATTCAGTTGCCAACTCACCAAAGTAAAACGGCCAAACTCCTTGAGCACGAACTTGCCATTCTGCAGGGCCAGGATGCGCGGCTTGAAGAAGCAATCCTTGAGAAAGTACGAGGTGCCCATTAGCTGGCCACAGAGTGCCACCTTCTGTGTGTCCGATACCCAGCTGGGATGGAAGTACAGCACCGCGGCTATGGGGTCATCTGCCTCGTCCTTCAGACACTCCGTGTCATAGACAAACACAATCATCGTCTCTCTGCGGGTGCACAAACAGTTGACAGCATTAACAACACCTGTCGCTCGCCTACAGTTGGAGAGTCACTGTCAGTGGCACCTGTCGAGCATGCGGCGCCGCAGCGGTCGTAGCTGCTGCTGCTGCTGCTGCCAGCGCTTGTGGCTGGGCTTGCGCCACTCTTTGAACATTTCGGCAGCGTACAACAAAGAGAAATTAACAGAATCTCCGTCTCTGCCAGTCGCGAATTCGTTGGCTAAGTCAGGCCAAAAGCTGCTGCGTGGCGGCTTATCGCCTCCCGCACGGTCGCGATGATAAGTCGGTCGCCACAGAAACTCAACTGAATTGCCAGCTGGCTGGCTGATAAATGTGATATGAGGTGCAAAACAGCCGCGCAGCATTGTTTGATATTCTGCTCACGGTGCGCGCAACGAGCGGGCGGCACAGGTGGCAAAGGGGGCGCAGGTGACGCGAGGTGAAATCGCCGTCTATTACGCCGTTGATTTACGCTCCATCTAATGTCAGTTTGCCAGCGAGGTCTATTCAAGCGTTAATCATTTGAACAGCTCGAGAAACAGCGGTCAGCGATATCGATAACCTGACAAATTCCACGACCGCAACTTTATCGATCATTTATATTCAAAGAGCGAGAGGGAGAGAGGACGTAATGTTTAATGTATGCGAAAGTGTATTTGAAATTCGTCGTCGACAAACTGCATCTGTTCTTGTCAAATATATAAAGCATACTTTTAGGAATATGTATTTAAAAGTAAATAAAAATATTTTTTCTATATACACATATATATTTCTTTGTCCAAAAAAAAAGCAAGCAAACATTTACCAATTTACCAATAGAAAAATCTATTTGACTAAATAAACAACAAAACAACAATAAAATGCAAAGAGAATAAATAAAGAAAAAATTACCGGTTAACGGTAATTTTATTGTCAAATATAAGCTGAAATTCAAGTTAAATGAACCAAATATAGTCAAATATGTCGCGTAAAGTTCTTACGCATTATATTTTTACTTGTTTAAATACAAATGATGCCACAATTATTTAAAGAATAATTATTCCAGATAATATTGAAATATATAAGTATGCAAAAAATTTGGCGCTTTTTGCTGATATTGCCTTATTCAGACAAAAACTCAATACGTCATTTTTTGTCCTGTTCATTATTTGGTTTATCCATTTGAATCCTGAAACTCTCATTAATACATATGTGACAATAAACTCAGAAGTTATTCAACAATAAATGAAATGGGGTTCAAATGTATGTTGCAGCTTAGTACAGAGTATGTCTAAGGCAGGCACGCCCGACTAGCGTGCTCTACTTGCTTCTGAAATGCTAGCCAAAAATTAAAATTACTTTTAAAAAACACGACTATTGCGTGCAGAGACCCTTTTGCATGTTTTGCATTTATTAAATTCAACAGTTAATTAATCAAATTTAACCGGCTGCTGACTTTAAGACTGTTGGACTGAGAAAAATGGAATAAACGGGCTGAGTTGGTTTGCCGGCGGTATTATAACTATACTTGGCCACATAGCCGTTGGGACCCGCCTCATAGATGACGACCAGAGTGCCGCGTTGATCCTCGAAAGCCTGATTAAGCGTTCCCTTCACCTCCAGGACACCTCCAGGCGCGATCTCTTGCACAGTCTCCTCGCGCCAACTGTTGCCATCCGGATGTCGAATGCTGGGCGAGCGCATTGATTGATCAATCGATTAGGTCAAACCTTTGCTGAGACGTACCTCAACGTATATTTATCATTTTGCGGCTCCAGCTGGTAGCCATTTTCGCCGCTGATGCGCGGGACGAGCGTCGCAGGCGCCCCCAGCACCAGGTTGGCAAACAGGACCACAATGCACTTAAGATATATATGCGAATATATAGGAGAATATAATTCCGCAAGAATTATCCTCTAACTCACCGCTCTGAGCATTCTCTACCTGTACGTGCTTTAGTATTTGCACATGCCTCAATGGCAACTGACTTTCTCATCGCCAGCTTCTCATATTTTAAAGACCATAAAGCTGCGAAAACGAGTTTCGAATCGCTGTCAGCCGTGAGCTAGCAAAAAAGTCACAAAAAAATGTGAATTAAAAAACCTATTGACGGATGAGAATCCTCCCACCGAAGTATCATTAATTCGTATATTCGCCGCGAGAACATTAACTGTATTACTCATCTTGTCAAAATTAACCCGACCTCAATAGGTATGCGATAAAAAACTATAAATGTATTGCTTGCAAGCAGCTATTCAAATATTGACACGTGACTTTTAGCATTGGGAATGCTGCCGGATTTAATCAACAACAACAATTTCAAGTGCATAATTATCTGCGGTGTATCTGAGAGTAATTACTATTGATGTCACCGTTGTATAAAACATATGAGCCGTCTATCTGTCTGTCCGTCCGTTCGTCTGTCCATATGAATGCAATTTTTTTTCGCAGCTTTTTAAGCTAGAAAGGGCTTGAAACTTGAAATATATTAATGTATACCCGCGTCACATAAAATACTACGATTTTTTGGCTACGCCCACTGTGGGCGTGGCAATTCGATGTAATCTATATATCTCCATTAGTTTTAAGGCTAGATACATCAAATTGTTGTAAACAGGTTACTGATGACCTCCTCTAAAATTATAAATCCTCCTTATAAATTATTCATATCTAAGGGGAGAATAAACCGCAAACATCCATATATCCCACAATTTTACAGTTCGAGTTTTCTGATGACCACCTCTAAAGATCAGCCAAGCCCACTCCCGCCCCCAAGCATTAGAAAAATCGAAAATTGTCCAAAATAATAATAATTAAGACCGTTTTCGATTGTGTTAAGCAACTGTATTGTGAATTAAGTATTGTGCTGTCGGTTACACCCGACTACAACGTTCCTCTTGTTTGTTTGTTTGGAATATACAATACTTAACCAGCTGCTGCCTTAAGCACAGATGGCGGCAAGTGCAGGGGTGGCGCAATTGTATAGTACAGATACTTGGCAACGTATCCATTGCGACCTGCCTCATAGGTGACTTGCAGTTGGGCCCCATTATCGTAGGAGAGGGATTGCTCACCCTTCACCAGCAGCTCGCCGGGTGCGATCTCCTGCACGGTCTCCTCCCGCCTCGCCTTATTTTCCTGAATGCTGTGACAATTGACATTTGCTGAGGTCGGGGAATTTATAATGCGATTGGGCGGCAATTTACGTACACAAGTTCATAACGGTCTTCGAAGGGTTCCAGGCGAAAGCCGACTCCGCTTTCATCTACCGTATTGATAAGCGGCGCCAATTCTCGGGGCGCCGCAAAGGTCAAGCCGACAAACAGAAGGAAAAGCGACTGGATAAATTTTAAAGACAGTCTCGAAAGGTAAAAATCCGAAGAAAAGAACTCACTGCGCTGAGCATTGTCAACCTGTGTAGAAGTCTCAAAAGCAACTAACTTTGTAACCAACAACTAAGCCATCGAGTAATTATTATCAAAACCATATGCTTTGACGAAAAAACAAGTTTTAAGTTTACCGAACTAATACAAAAGAATACACCATAGGCAATATCAATAAAATAATTGCAAAACCTGTTCTCTTGCCATTTACGTGTTAAATGCAAAAGAGTTTCTTCATAATGTTGTATATAATGTACACATAAAACACACACATTATATATCATATTTGCTTATCAGCAGCTTATTGGAGGGGTCCTTCTGTGTACAATACCGTTTGATTGCTTGTGTGCGTGCCGTGGCTGCAGCTCAAAACAAACACAATAAAATACCCTCACATACACCCACACGCATTCGCACCCACACAAATGCAAATCACTTGCATACACACATGCCCACGGACAAAAATTTCATCGCAGCTTTTTGTGTTTATTTCCTTTGTAAATAGATAAATGCACTTACTTTGTAGCCATTTTGGTTACTTTATATTTATGTTTGTGTTTTTAGGTGTGAGACACTTTATTAATTAAAGACGTTTCATTTTAACGTAAATAACTTTACACTGGCCATTATCGGTGTTTTTCTGTGGGGGTGGCTGGGCTGCAAATATCGATATATCGCATATTATTTAGTGGGACCACACACTCTCAAATCGCAGGCATGCCAACTCTGTAAAATGTCGCTTTCGATGACTGTGCTATCGACGCATGTGCCATCACTAGACGTATACCAAACAAGCCAAAGCAAAATGGCCGCCGTAGTGTGAAGAGTGTAATTTGTTGAAATTCGTGTTTTTCGCTTAATTTGATAATTTTTGAACATTTTTTATGAATTTTGGTGAGTTTAGTGGCTGCACCTAAGTGCACTGCATGCGTGCGAAAAAAAGCATTTGGTATATTGTGAGTTTTGTGTGCGCAAAAAGTGTTTTAAATCAATGCTACTGTGGCTGCTGTTGCGTTTACTACACAAAAAACTACGGCAAGAAGCCAACTCAGGCGTGCCAACCCCCGCGCCGCACCGCGCTGCGTTTGCCCACACCTAGAGTCGAGCAACAAACAGGTTTTTATTGTGTACAGACGTGTGTTTTTCTCTCTTTTAATTTATGCGCACACAACGACAACAACAACACACATGTATACATACATACAAACATCGAAGCAAACCAAACATGAAGCATAAGCTTAAAAACGAGTAAAACAAGAAACAACATAAATTGTGAGTGTGTGTGCGTGCGTGTAAACGCTGTAAACAGCAGCAAGCAGTAGTCGAAGGCGAAGCATATGTCAGACAGAGAGAGGCAGAGAGCAAAAGAGATAATAATAAGAAACAACTCGCTTCACAGCTACAGGTGAATTTGTTGACTTGTTCCCCCCATACTGCCGCACCGATGTCGAGGTGGGGTTCGAGTGTGTCTGGCAAAGAACTGTAAAAGGCAGCAGCACCAAACGAGTTAGCTGCTGCTGCGAGTAGAAAATCTAATAAATTAGCAGCATAATCAATTCGCGGCGTTCTACAAACTGTAAGTCGACATATCGACAACTAACGGTAAAGCTGCTCAAATTTAAATGCAACAACGCCCAAAAACAACAAAACAAAAACTGATATTCGACTTGAAGCTTTGAGAGTCAAAAGTGCCAAAAGTGGAACATGTCCCACTTAACCTCAAACGCACAACCCCCTGCTCTAAGTATGTGTGTGTGTGTGTAAATGCAACTGGGTAAATATGTGTTGTTGTTGCTTGAGTTAAGCTTCCAATAGAAACTCCCACGTTCGTTTCACGCGCCATTAGCCACGCTAGTATTATTAATTTTTTTGTGAATGAAAAGCTTGTCGCGCCATATAAATTCATAGTTATATTTTGTTGTTCAAAAAAGATAAGTTCATTTGTTGTTACAGTTTGAGTCAGCTACGCTTCCGCTGAAGCCAAATTGAGCATCGCTTCTTGATTAAAACTGGTTTAGCTTCGATATACATAATATACACGTATGTGTGTGTGTGTGTGTGTGAATCATGTAGGAGTTGGCCACAAATCGGAAGTAAAGCGATAGTTGGCTGCAGTGCACGCGATTGTTCCGCGGATAAGAAGTAGTGAAAAGCGAAGCGAAGACTGGAAAGTGCATTGAACTGAACTAATGATAAGCAGGCAAAACAAAAGGGCAATAAAAAAGCATTCTACAATAAACAACAAGACAAGAACAACTTCGAATTTCTAGAGAGGTATTAAAGTTCAATCAAGCCGTCCACGATCGCACTATAAATGTGTATATATATATAGTATATATACTGTTGGTATACCAACAGTTACAAAAAACAAAAAACTTGTATGTTCTACTCGAAAGTACCCTACTAGCAGATCCCTGTATACAGCTGCTATAACATACATTTGCACTTTCTTGCTTTCACACACACACAAAATCAGTATTGGTCAATTTATTATCAAAATTTTAAGTCTCTACTCTTGGCTAAATCGACTCAGCTAGTCGTCCTAATTAAGAATAATTAAATACTGTATGTGGTTGCATATGCCTTCTTCTACCTGTTACATACGTTTGACCAAACTATCATATCCTTCTTAACCCATTTTCGATAAGTTCAGGGTATAAAAGGAACAACAAGTTGATTTAAAAACCAAAAACAGCCTCTAAGCGATATTTTCTATATGTAAAAACTAATATATATATATATCAATTACTTCTATATATAAATTATATTGCTGCTATTTGTGTGGCCTAATAAAAAAAGACACAAAAGTCTATCATTAAACTAATATAGTTCATATATTACACATATTTACTGTGTGTCCCCTAACTGTCAAGTACTATCAACTAAAACAAATTTACATGTTTTTTTTCTAGATTATGTATTTCTTTTGTGAAAATAGTATTTGTTTTAATTATATAATGCCCTATGCTAATAACCATTTGAGTTGATAAGTTTTTATATAAATTGTAAAAAGAAAATTTACGCAAATATGCAAGATTGCAAAAGCAGCAGCTAATGGAACCAGAACCAGAAACAGACATAGCCCAGCCAGTCAGTCTGCGGGCACCCATTGAGACACTCTATAAGGCGAAGCCGCAGGTGCCACCACCTGCCACCTGTTGGCAGTACGGATTGACTGGATTATTGACTAACTGAACGCCCACTGGCCAAACAGGTTGCCTAGTGGTCGTAGTAGAAGTGCGGAGATCAGGTTTCAAACGTGGCCAGCTAATATCTTATGCGTATGCACATATCTACAGTATATAAGCGCATAAATCAGTATAAATCTACATGTACGTACATACATATATGTCTAATAACCAGACGCAGAAATCAATTTCTTGTGGAGCACGTACAACTAGCAACTTATCTATTAACACTCGCTCACGCTCACGCTTCCCACAGCAAGCGGAGCAAATGCAGGCCAAAACAAACGACAAACGTGACATACATTTCACCGTTATCTTGATCAAGCTGCTTATCTGTGCAACACAGACAAACGCACATCTTTGGGTGCTTATCAGCTAAGAAAACCCGGCTCAGACGGGTGTGGAAAGTCGGAAGAAGACGGCCGGGCGGTAGCTGTACCAACCGACCGATCATCTATCTATCTATCCATCATTCTAATAGGTAACTCACACTCACATGCGATTGCATTAATTAGTGCCACATTTGTAGCTGGTCTGTCAAAAGCGGAACGCACTTCCTGGCATTGAACTAAATGGGGCTTATGAAACTTGAGAGCTTAACGAAAATATAAAATTGATAATAGCTAAACATACATAACGTATAACGTATGTAAAGCGAGGGCAGTTTAAAATACAACAATCTATTTAGCTGTTTTATATAAAACTAAATAACAAACAAGCGAGAATGTTGCAGTCGGAAGTAACCGACAGCGCAGTACTCGTTCAAATAAATTTTGAAAATATTTATTTTCAATAATGTTGATCATATTTGAAATAGTACCCTTTCAGAATCGATATTAATTTTGTTTTCTATACTAAATATCAAAATTTTCAATTCAAAGTTTAAAAAAAAAAATCAAGTAATATGGCTCTAGTCGACCCCGAGATACCCTCAACCCAGCGGCGAACGGAACGGAGCAAGACATCGAAAAGAATGATAAACTTGTACTGCGTATGGATTAGGAGAATCTATAGTCGTTTAGTTTAGGTATGTAGCTTTTGTAGTTTCCGAGATCGCTGCGTTCATACAGACGGACATGGATAAATCGACTCAGCTCGTCGTCCTAATCAATAATATATATACACTATGGGGTCGGAGATGCTTTCTTCTGCCTGTTACATACATTTGCACAAAACCATTATACCCCTTTTGCCCATTTTCAATGGGTTCAGGGTATACAAATTTCGAAGATGACTAAAATGACATTTTTCCCAAAAATAATACAAAAACAAATTTTATTTTTCAAAAATGCATATTTTAAAAATATACAAATTTTAAATGTCATCAAACATGAAAATCTGTTTCAGTTTTGACAAAGTTATGTTATACCTCAAACCTCCCTCGTATGTATTTCATACAATTCTTGAGGCCAATTGTGAACCCGTATAATTTCAACGTTTTGCCGTGCACATTACAAAACCGAAACATGGAATGGGCCAAGAGTCAGACGGGTCACTTGACCTGCCAGCGCCGCGGCAGTGCCGTTGACGTTGTTAAAAAACCTTCATGCTGGAAAAACGATACCAGACACAAATTCATTGACCAAGACAAGACAGCAAGTGTGACCTTCAATTGGCCAATAAAGCAATTTATTGAAGATCGTCCCGCGTAGGTAAAAGTTCTCGAAGTGTGACCGACGACGACGAGGCGTGAGAAACTGTAGCATAAATTTCCTGCGATCGTCGTAAAAAAAAAAAAACCTGAGGCCCACACATGGAAATTACGTGTGTGTGCGAGTGAGTGTGAACGTGTGATGAACATCTTTTGCAGGACAGCACGTCCTGATATTCGAACCTATGTATCTAACTGATTAGACACCAAATGCGGACAAAGCCCACGGGGGAAATTGGCGGAAAATACCGCACGTGATTTCCAACAAAAACAGGAAAAACTCAAAACTATGAATCATACAAAATACCACAGCCACAGGACGCGTTAAACGGTGCGTGACATGTTCAGGGTGGTGCACAAGAGAGAATAAAACGTAGTTAGGGCGAGAGAGCGGGAGAGCGCAGTGCTGCTAAAACTGTGCTCAATCCAAGCAACTCTCAAACAATTCTTTGCAAGTGTGGGCGTAAACTGTGTTGTTGCTTTTGCTACTGCTGCTGTTGTTGTTGTTGTTTGCGTTTTGTGTTTGCCGTTCGCTCAGTTGGCACTTTTGTTGTGTCCGTCAGTTTCAGTACTCGACGAGTTCGCTCAACGTGCGGTTCGGTTGCTTGCTTTTAAAGCGTTTTCATAGCGAGTGTGAAGTGTGTGAAGAATTTGCAAACAAATGCGCCGAAACAAGTTTGATTGTTACACAAGTGAAATTTATACTTCCCTTCGGTAATAATGAGCAGCCCAAAAAGTGAAAACTCTTTATGTAATATTTGGCTAAAAATCATCAAATTTTATAATTACCAGAAGGATATACCAAAGATTATTTGCAATTATTTTTATTATTATTAGATTATTACCCAATTTACAGTTGTCTAATGTAATAAAAATGATACAACTCAAAGTTTTAGTCAAGATACCTTAAAATACATAAACAAAAGAGTTTTCAACCGATACGGCATAAATTCTGAGACACGGCAAGATACCTTGAAAACTATAATACTTTTTTGTTAAAAAAAAAAAAAACAGACATACGAATAGACAAAACATTATTAATTCAACTCGACGTGCCTCTTTCGATACATTCTAGCCTAGTCCTAAAAACAGACACCATTAAATAGAAGGCCCAAATATTAAACGTTAACACCATATCTAAAAGGGTATTAAAAAGAGAAAGATTAGAAAGGATGATCTTTATAGCAGTCATTTAGCTCCGTATACAAAATTGGTGTGAATAACACGAATAGTTGACCACAACAAGTCCAGTGAAATTCTTGGCATTCCACAATAAAAAGTATTCGCATTAACCAACAATTTTCTTCTTGTTTTTTTTTTTTGTAATCTCATTGCAGGTTTTGCGTTTTCTTTTGAGCACATCAACTAATAGCATTGAAAAGCAAACAAAATAAAGAAATCAACAACAGAACGTAGTGCAAATTATTAATGCCACAGAAACTGAATACATCAGCGGTGCTAGCGAATGCAGCAGCGGCAACTGGCACGAGAATGGCAGCAATCAAAATGACAAACTGCAGTGATTAAAACCAGTCAGGCCAGCCCCATTGGCACCAGCAGCCAGCGAGCCACTCAGTCTGTGAGTGTGCCAACGGCAACAGCTGCCCCACCACCCAAGCGAGCCAGCGCGCAATCGCTGCTGAATCATCACAACTGACTGAAAAGCCAGGCTCAACAGTTTTCAAGTGCGCTACGTCAATTGAAAATACTTAATTGTACCGAGAGCCGAGAGCTGCAACTAAAGAACACGTCAAGAGACCTTCAGCGTTCATCGTCAACAGTGGCAGCAACAATGCTAATTACTGGCCGGAGAAGATATCCACACAGCAGCAGGGCGAGGGCAACAGCTGACATGTTGCCTGGGCTACTCTGCACTTACCTCACCCTGGTGATTGTCGGATCGGATGCTTGGATGCCCGATGTGCGGCCCGATTTGCAAACGAGTAAGTTCCAAGTCGCCCACAATTTCAGTGGCCACTATTCTGCTTCTGCTTCTTCAACTTGTTATTGTTTTTTTTTTATTTATTTGTGCCACTTGTTTGTTTTGCTGTTTTCCTCTGTTTCTTTTGTTTGTTTTATCAGCAATGAAAAGCTGCTCTGCAAGCCGCAACCAGTAAAAGGCTGGCAACTGCTTATCGCGCCCAATTTTTCGCAATGCATGCAACAAATTAGCGTTTCCTCTGAAGCAACTTGCAAAATGGGCCAACTAATTACATATAATGCACAGCCGCCCAACTAATTGTTACGAGCTGTAATGGTTGGAAATTTTCAAAACCCAGCTGCTTACGATTACGATATAAAGCGTTTCTTAAAAGAATTTCAATGTCAAGAGGAATGATTGCTCTTAAAAAGACTGACTATATTTAATGCTGATAATGCTGAGGAATATCGACCAGTGAAATGGCGATTTCATTATATTACACCCGCTTGTAGCAAAATCACTTGTTATTCATTTGAATTTCAATTTCTACACGAAACAAAGTGTTTAAGAATATCTGTCTATTTATATGTTTGTTCGTATATTCACGTATCAGATAGTTTTTGAATTTTCGATTTTACCTGCTTTGCAGAAATACCTTCCAATTAAACAAAAAACAATATTTTTTCCACATTGATTCCCAATGAATTTTAATATTTCAAACTTTCTCATCCTCTGCTCCTGCAAACAACATGAATTGGGAACAAGATATAACGCAGTCGAAAGCTTTTACTTGCAACTAGCATCTCTGTTAACCAATCTAGGAATTCTTTATTAACAATATAAATAAAATTGACTTTCATTTGAATTGCAGAGTCAGATAAAGTGATGGCGAGTTTCTTTGGCAACACAACGGACTATTATAAGATTTTGGATTATGATGATGACAGTGTTCTCGTGGGTGCCAAGTAAGTACTTAGTTCCTTTTTCGATTTGTATACGTACATGTGTGTTATTGGACTTTGAATGCCATGAGGTTTCTCTCGATTGCTATTTACGAATTGAATTGCTTTCTACCTGAGCTGCATTTTTATTGGCACGAGCTAACTTAAATATTTATTTAAAAAACAAACAAAAAACCAATAGTACGAAAAACAGTGTTCGATTCGCGGAATAATTAACGCGCCATTGGAATTACGAGGTTTTTTTCTAGTTGCGATTTTTGTTGTTGGATTTGTGTTAAGTTTTCAGTATAAATATAATATATATGTGCACAAACAGCCCAACTGCAAATCTCGCATTTCTCATTCGCTTTCCTGGAATCACGTATAACAACAGGCTGTATTTACGTATAATTCAGCTAAGCATTCGCTTGAAGTGAAACATGCAAAAGTGCAATTTACCAGATCCATAGCGAAATTTACAGAATTACTTATTTTTCCAATTGAAAAAAATATATATATTAATTTTATAGCCATTATGTTGATTGCTTATTATATGGGTAATTTAAGACGTATTACGATAAATGGAATTGTTGTTTAAGCAAGTGATTCAATAATATAATTATAAGTTTCAAGCATTTAATTATCTGCTGTGGTCAAGTTTAATAAAAGCTTAAAAGACAATTTCTTGGGAGAGTGTTAAACAGCGCCGATGCTATTTAAGTATGTATATTTAAACAATAGGAAATACATTTGAGATTAGTTAAACACGCATACACATTTAGTGTAGCCTCTGTAGCCATTTAATTTAAATTATGCATTAATAAAAATAAATATTTTTGTATATTTTTGGAACAAAATTTACGTGAACGAGTATTGCACTGTCGGTTACACCCGACTGCAACATTCCTACATGTTTCTAACTAGCTTTGTCTAAATATCACCATAAACTAGGAACTGCCTGAGCATAAACGATGGCAATTAAAACGCAATTGCATGTTCAAGTACTTGATTCAACGTATGAGTTCTAATTATTCGCGAAAATAACCTTGACAGACCGATACTCGCTTCTCTCTAGCGCTCTTACTCTCTGTGTGTGTGCGTGTGTGTGTTGGGCTCATTTAATTTGGCTTGGCTGGCAATTTGCTTAATTAGCAGGCCGCCCACGATTCGCAGGCGTGGCAATTAAACGAATAATTCGATTGTCTTTTCGCAGGGACGTCATTTATAATATCAGCCTGCCGGGCCTGAAGGAGAACAGCCGGCTGGTGTGGCCCAGTTCGGACGCCGATCGCGAGCTGTGCGTGCTCAAAGGCAAACACGAATGGGATTGCCACAACTATTTGCGCGTTTATGGGCAACTCAGCGACGGTCAAATTATGCTCTGTGGCACCAATTCGTACAAGCCGCGCTGTCGAAACTATGCCACCGTTGAGCAGGCGGCGAACGCAACAGAGACGAACGCTCCCAGCTTCAGCGGCAGCAGCATGCGTTACGAGATAACGAAGGAAGTGGAGGCTCAGGGCCTCTGTCCGTATAGTCCGGCGCACAACAGCACCTATGCGTTCGCCGGTGGGCAGCTGTACAGTGCCACTGTCGCCGATTTCTCAGGTGGCGATCCGTTGATCTATCGCGAGACTCTGCGCACCGAGCAGTACGATCTGAAGCAGCTCAATCAGCCGGACTTTGTGGGCGCCATCGAGCGCAATGGTTACGTGCTCTTCTTCTTCCGCGAACTGTCCATGGAGTACATGAACTTTGGCAAAGCGGTCTACTCGCGCGTGGGCCGCGTCTGCAAGAACGATCGCGGCGGACCCTACAACCATGGCAAGAGCTGGACATCGTTCATGAAGGCGCGTCTCAACTGCTCGGTGCCCGGCGAGTTTCCCTTCTACTTTGATGAGATACGTAAGTGACAAAGACTGAGACAGCCTCGCAGTCATAATCTCTACCTTGAACTCTCCTTTTGACAGAGGCTATCAGTCCGATCGTGGAGAGCAGCCGCCAGGCGCTGGTTTACGCTGTGTTCACCACCTCTGTGAACGCCATACCCGGCTCGGCAGTGTGCGCGTATCGCGTGGATGACATACTGGCCGCTTTTGATGGGGACTTCAAGTCGCAAAAGGATTCGCAATCGCACTGGCTGCCCGTGGAACAGACGCAGGTGCCCAAGCCGCGTCCCGGCCAGTGTGTGGACGACTCGCGCACCTTGTCCAGCATTGCGGTGAACTTCATCAAGAACCATCCGTTGATGGAGAGTGCTGTGCCCGCCGTGCACGGCCGTCCGCTGCTGACCAAGGTTAATCTGCATCATCGGCTAACGGCCATTTCGGTGGATCCGCAGGTGCGCGCCTTAAATGGCAACCTCTACGATGTCATCTACAGTGGCACCGATGACGGCAAAGTTACCAAGTTCATCAACACCATCACAACGCACCAGAACAGCAGCACGGATCGGCTGCGTACGGTGGTCATCTCGGAGATGCAGGTGTTGCCACTGGGCACGCCTGTGCGCGAGCTGGTCATCTCTTCCAAGAAGAATACGCTCGTCGTGGTCAGCGATGGGCGGTTGGTAACGGTGCCGCTGCATCACTGCTCGCTGATTGTCGACTGCCTGGGCTGTCTGAGCCTGCAGGATCCGAACTGTGCCTGGGATTTGCAGACGCACGAGTGCAAGAATCTGGCCGCCAGCCAGCACAAGTTCGGCACCAAAACATATTTGCAGAGCCTGAACACAACCAAAAAGGCGGCTGCAGCGCTATGCCCAAAAACGGCCGCAGATCCCGTTATTGTTACCATGGCCCCATCCCAAATGGAAGAGGTCCAAAAGCTGCACTACGCCAGTGTGGGCGCCGTGCCAGCCGAAGTTAAACCGAGCTTAGAACAACAGCAAATAGGCAGCGGCGGTGACTTTGCGCTAAATGATTACATAGATGAGAACAAAATACCGCAGGCATCCGTGGATCCCGAGCAGGTTATGACCAATCTGCATGGTAAGTGGCGCATAGCGTTCGAGCCAAGGCAGCATTCACAGTTTCACTTGCTCTTTGCAGATCCCCAGAAGTCAACGGCAGTAGTCAATGAACTACAAGAGGCTTCTCTGCTAGCAAACCACATATGGTTAATACTTATATCGATTTGTTTTATAACGTGCTTTTTGGGTGGTTTTATGGGCATTCGAATGAAACAATGGTGCAACCACAATCGATTGGATGCCAGCCACCATAATCAATTTGGCAAGTCGATGTAAGTTCTGAAATCTGGTTTTTAAATTAGCACTCTGACTAATATTGACTTTTATGCTCTTGCCCCACAGACCATGCAAGCATCAAAACAGCGGCAAGGCCGTTAATTTGTTAATCAACTCGAATTCATATGCGACGACACAGAAAACAGCGAATCTGGATCTTGAAAAAGACCGCAGTCACGAATGCAAAAACTCCACAGAACATTTGGAAAAGGAGCTGCCCTGCAAAACATCCACTCTGACAAAAGTGAAGCGCACTTATATATGAGGCGAAACAGCATCAGTTTTTTGATGGCCAGTTCACCACAAAATTAGTCGAATTTTCGTTGTTTATGTTGCTGTTAGTTATAGTAAACCCCCCGATTGGACATAGCAACAGTTTTTTGACGCGTTTGAAACGCGTCTTGGCGCATCCGAAACTGTTGTGCTTATATTTAGTTCTTTTTTTGTCAAGATTTAGTTAAATTTATCTATTAAGCGCTGCGTCGTGTGCAGCGCTAGTTGGAAAGGCAATAACATAAAGTTTATATGCCTTGGTCTATATGTTTATTTGATAGAATAATTTGTAAGTGCAAACATTAGAGCTTAAGCATTTGCATATCACATGTAGAAAGCAGATTCGGGCTATACAAAATTTGGCTATGTTTTATTGAACAGAAGTTTTTGGCCGTGCCCAAAGTTGTCGAACCCACCCACAAATCGAATATTTTTCTCGAAATTCAAACGGTTATTATTCTGTACAAGTATTTTGTTAGACTGAGTTTTTATATTTTCTTTATAGTTTTCTATGTGCATGCAACAATATGCTATTTAATTATAAACTCTCTGTTTTGTGGCTAACAAAAGCAATATAAATTGTATCTAACATAAAGCTCAATAAGGAATTGAATATAAGAAAATGTATTTTTGTAATTTAATATAGTACGACCTAGGCTTAAGAAACAAACACGATTATTTAACATATAGCTCTGCGGTCAAACATAAATGAGGCTGTTTCGTAAGAACTGAGATCCCTTGACACAGCAGCCCTTGAATGAAAGAATAACGCACAAATAATCATAGCATGCGCCTTAAATAAAAACAAAACAAAAACAAAAACAAAAAAATTAAAAACAATATCAATATAAATGCCTATTTATAGGCCTTAAATGTAAAGTTATACAATTAGGCTAAGCATTACAATAAATACATAATTGCATGTATTTTAAAGCAGAATCAGCATTTTATATGTTTATGTTTAAATTTTAAGATGTTGTCCGTCCGTAACATGCAAATATTTTATAAATTTTAATGATAATCTATTTTTATATGTAATTGTATCTAATATTTTACATGACTAAGTACAATTTTTACAAAAAACAAAAGAAAATAACTTCACACAAAAGAAATTTTTGAAATTAACAAAACGAAAAATATTTTAACAAAAACAAAATCTTGACGAACAGGAAATGGTCGTTCTCGAATGACTTAGAAAATACATCATAAATAGATGACAATCGAGCAATTCCATATCCTGTAATTCTCATATTGTGATAGATTTTATTAAAATTCAAATGATAAAAATATGCCTTTAGGTTGGAAAACAATGCTATATGTGAAAAGGAGTCGTCGAATATTAACGATTTTATCTTTCGGTTGAAAGAACAAAAAAAAAAACAATTGTAAATTTTATAACATACATGTATTGTACTTGATATATTGTTGTAATGACATTTAAAGAGCTATGGTAAATAAAATAAAGTCGTCATTTTTTAATACAAAATAACTTATTGCTTTTTGGGAATCTACATTTCAAGTAATGTTATGTTATTTGATTTTATCTGTGGTGGGATACTGTTTAGATTCTGTTAAATGGTTTGTGAATTTAGCAGCAGAACCCTTACCATAATGTTATTGACTAGTAAGTATTAATATTCAATAACATTATGTTATTACTGAAGCACTACATTGGGAAGACAAAACAAATCAATATATTCAATAGGATTATGTGATTTTGTTTGTATTTTCATATAATCCAACAGATATAATAAAAAAATACAAAAAAAATTGTTTATTCATGAAAAGACCGAAATCAGTAATTTTCTGTAAACGCTATTTTTGGTATTTTTCAAGTGTAAATTTATTCTTGACGTACTTGGTCCCACTGCCGTATGGTCTCGTCCACTTCCTTTTCGTTTCCCAAACGTGCGAGTTGATTTGTGTTTGCAATCCATTATTACTGCGCGCATCTTCGGTTTTTATAAACTTTAGTTAACTTTATAGTACTCAGTGCTGTATAATCGTTGCTAATCTATTAGCATTTTCTACTACTTTGCATTATTTTTGCGCCAAATTGCAATGGTAAGCACGAAGTTTTTACTAAAATGTCGTACATAGACATATTGATGATTGTTCTTTTTCTGAAGAGTCGGATGGTGGTAACCCTTGCAAAAGGGTTGCTACTGTTCTTATCTTGTAGAAAGAATAAGAACGGCCAACTGATAAATATTAAGATATCAATTACATACATGCTTTAGCTCTTTGAAAACTAATGCCGCATTTTCTTTGACAGATGTTTGAACGCACGTGGTCAAAAGCCGGCTTGTGCTGTGTAGAGCGCCTCAGGTAAGATTCAAGAATTTAAAATCAAATCATTTAAGTTTCTAATGATGATAAGTTCAATCTGAACAAAGTGCTGTTGATTTATAACTTAAAATTAAACCAAAAGGATTCTGATAACTAAATTCAACTAGACGTTGATTTGAAGTCACAAGAGAAAAACTAACCTCACTTTTCCTTCTCTAGTTTCAGATCCCTCGAACAGGGAAGAAGGCTAAGCAATCCATGAAACATGGTAAGTTTTTAGGCTTTATCAAATAAAAAAAATGTATAATGATGAAAGTAATTACCGTACGATATTCGTGATTAAAAACCCGATGGCTGCAATTTTTGCAACTGATGCATATTTCTTAAAATTTATATATTGCAAGTGAAACACTGCATAACGCATTTTCTTTTATTTTTTTAGAATTTCCTTCAAACCAATTGAAGTGAAGCAGATTTTCCATGAGGTAAGTTACAGTCGAAACTTCTTTGTATTGTGTTTAAAAAGTGATGAAAGTAATTACCGTACGATATCTGTGATTAAAAACCCCATGGCTGCAATTTTTGCAACTGAATTTTAAACAATTATCAATTTACGCAAAATCCCTTTATATCTAGCTAATTTATTGTTCGTTTCTTTCAGTCGTCCAGCTGAAACATGTTAAAATCGAAATTCCTCTTGCTGAGTTTGGTAAGTTTCTTAATTATTTTTATCTTTGCTTTCTGTGCGCTTAGATGATGAATACCTTTATCTATCATAACTTTCGTTCTACTGAGCTGAAAATGCGGAGAAATATAACTGAAATTTAAACGCACTTTTAGTAATTCGTAGAAAACGATGTATCAAACAATCTAACTTGGCATTCCTATCTTTACAGAACATTCAGTGGGAGGAAATATTCTGGGATAGTCAAAACTTAAATGTAAGCTTTTAACTTTTAATAATATAAATCCCTAGACACCATCTTGATGATAAACTTACTCTGAAAACTATGCTGACCAACCAAAGAAAATTAACCAAAAGGATACTGATAAAATTTATTCAATAAAAAATGTGACTACTTCATCGGGCTCTACTAATCAAATCTTTTCTTTGTTAACAGCATACATTTGTCAAGGACATTCCGACATGAAGGTGATACTTTCAATCCGCAGCAAGGTAGGTTCCTCCATTCCTAGACCTTAAGAAAAAGCTTGTAAAATGTAACGTGATGTATACTTCAGTATAGTTCATTAGAAACAAACATGTTACAATTTTTTGAAGCTGATATATAAATATAATTATAACTTCGACTGCGTAATAAAATGTGTACTAAAATGCCGTCGTCTCTTGCAGTTGCTGCGTTGATCTCGGATTAAATGGGGGAAAGCTGAAGCCTGAGGTATGTTTCATTCACTTGTATTAATTACCAAACTCGCGATTTTGCTCTGATGAACTATCCTAAATCAGGATCCCTCTACTGAGTAGAACCCATAAAAACCATGCGGTCAATTTTTCCCTGACTGAATGCAACAATCGCTTAGCCTTATTTGATTACTGTTGGTTAACAGAAGAACTAAAGAATTTTCATCTTACTTGCAGCTATGATTATTTTTCTGTGCCAGCCAGCAGCAATCGGAGATTGAAACAAAATATAAAAAAGGTGCGTTAACATTAATTTAAAATTTGAAACCTAAACAAAAAATATGTTTATCTGATGAATTATCCTAAATCAGGATCCCTCTACTGAGTAGAACCCATAAAAACCATGCGGTCAATTTTTTCCCTGTCTGATCAAATCAATACTTTGCATTAATAGTCTTGCTGTAATGTTCACCAATTAATCAAATCTTTTTACTTGCAGGTTTTCATGTGTGTTGAACCATAAACTCATGCTGGTATCCACGGGAACTTCAAGGTAAATTTAATTAAATACCTTTTCTAGTTAAAATCCTTATGATGAAAACCCCGACAAGGGAACTCTACTGAGATGTATTAACCATGCTGCCTAATCTTCTTTCCCCAACTGAAACATAATTATTTAAGCAATGCTGCAGAACATTAAAATTGCGCAAGGCATTAATCTTACGTTATCTTCTTTTTTTTCAGACTCGTGATCAACCCGATGTCTTGCTATAGCAAATTCTTATAAAAATATATGTTGTAAAATAAAAAGATTGAATCAGAATACTTCTTAAAATATATTTTTATTTATGAACCATCACTTGAGTTCACCGCAAGCATAAATAATAGTTTTCTGCGAAGGGGTACCCGATTTGTTGCCGCATCGTTCCATTTTTCTCACAACGTCCGCGCCACTGATGACATGCCCAAAGACCACGTGCTTGTTGTCCAGCCAGTCGGTTCTGTAAAGCGCGGACATGAAAATAAATATGTATCCGTGTGTAAATAGATTCCCTCACTTTGTTGTACATATGAAGAATTGTGAACCATTTGTGTTGGGACCCGAATTCGCCATGGATAACGTGCCAAAGCTATTGTGCTTCAAATTGAAATTTTCGTCGTTGAACTTCTTTCCGTAGATGGACTTGCCACCGGTGCCATTGTGGTTTGTGAAATCTCCGCCCTGGCACATCTGGATGGAATAGTCGTGTTATTAGAGTGCTCCAATTTCATTTTACTGTACACTCACAAATTCTGGAATAATGCGATGGAAGGTGCAGCCCTTGTAGCCGTAGCCCTGCTCATGCGTGCAAAGCTGGCGAAAGTTCTCCGCCGTCTTGGGCACTACATCGGCGCGCAGAAGCATGACAATGCGTCCGGCATCGTTGCCGCCAATCCGTATATCGAAGAACACCTGAGGATTTCGCTTCTCCGATTTCTCAATTACCACTGGCCCCGTTGATGGCGTTTCCACCTTCTCCTTATCCGCGTCTGGCTCGCCCTCCGCCGGCAATGTGGCGCCCGCATGCTTCTGCAGCCAGTCATCGTCCGCCCAAACCGGCTTAAAGCTGTCCTCCTTGACGCGCACAGGCTTGGCCAAGTTGACGCGTATCGTGCGGCCGCACAGCTCGGAATCATTCTAAAAGCAGAAGAGGGCATAAGCCGGACGGACAGATAAACTAAGTGCTTGGACTCACCATGTTATCAATGGCGGAGGCGGCATCTTCGTAGTTCTCGTACTCAATAAAGGCGAATCCACGATGTCTTTGCGACTCGTAGTCGACCGGCATTTGGATATCCGCAATGTCGCCGAACGGTATAAACGCATTGTTAAGCAATCTTTCCGTAACCTCATCGGCCAGTCCGCCAACATAAACGGTCCGCTTATCATTCGACATTATTCACATAAACGTTTATGAGCCAAAGGTTTTCGTAAATACAATGCGCCAGCTGCTGAACAACATTGGCCGCTTTTAATCTGACGAATGGGCAGCAACGGCTAGCGTAGAACTGCCAACTAGAGTGAGTTTTTCACTAGGTGGCAACGTCGCCATAACGCAAAGGCGGGCTTTTATTTTTGTTATCGTTTTCAATTTAGCGGTCTAGATTGGCACCGGAGAAGTAAGCCGTAAAACTGATACACATACATACATCTGTATGAAAAGAAATTATATTGGTCGCAAATCCAAAACAAATGCTTATATATGAGTTTTTGATCTTGGACAACATAATATATAATTCAATATTTAGTTATAACAGACAAAAAATCAATTTTACTACTTCTTAGTTTAAAAGCTCCTTATTTTAACAAACTAATTAAGAAGCTTACTTAAAAAACTTGTCCAATGTTGACTGTTTGTTTGTTTGTTAGCTTTTTTTGAAGATCCTTCAAAATTTCAGTTTATGGAAAAGGGGCTAAGTTTTAATCTCAACCGTGACCTGCTTTCAGATATGGGATCACCAATCTCTAAAGCGATCAGAGGGTATTTTGATACTGCTTATTATTAATATACGTACTTCGCATATATATACAAATCAAAGCAGTCTGTGTTATCTTTACATAATTTAGTTGCTTTATTTATAACTACCTAAAAGTGTTACGTAAGGTAAGATTCACTGCTGGTGCACATGCCCTCTGCTTCCGTACATTTCATATGATTTGTATTATTTGTGCTCCTGGCCAACGGCATTAGGAAGCTTACAAGCGTAAGACAATAGCCGGGCACGTACGCGAACGATGCGTAGAGTATTAGGGATAAACAGCTGCCGAGGAGTACATCTGCAAATTAAAAAAAAAATAAGTAAAAGTTAGAAACAATTACATTAGCCCAAATAGTCAAGTGCGTATTTCGTGTTAGGCACTCTTTCTGCAGTTAGTCATTGTCTCTCCATAGACATGAACTGACCGAAATAGATAAGAAACCGCGTCGAGTGCAGGCGACGGTGGGCGGCTATCAGGTTAGCGATTGCTAATCGCTGCTGTTTAATCGCTGCACCCTCAAACGTTGTTTAGCGCACTTGGCTACTTACGGCAGAAGACCTTCTCCCACGGCTCGCAAATGGCAATCTGTGTGTTCAGCTCGTAGAGGCTATAAAGCCATATCAAATAACGCCTGAATTTCGCAAATTCTTCAGCAATGTTTCCATACATGGCCAACCAGGCTGTGGTACAAGTCGGGTGCACAGTCTCGACGGAGTGGAGGTGCGTAGTGAACTAAATTGAACCGAAGTGAACCTGGCCAAACAAACCAGAACCACGCCACAAAGCGAACGTTATCATAAAAGTTTTGAAAATCGAGTTAAACAAAATACATTTTTATTATACCTTGAAACTATTGGAAATGGGTACAATGGGTATAATGAATTTCTGCCATTGTATGTAACAGGCAGAAGGAGGCGCTTAAATATTCTTGATCAGGATGACGAGCTGAGTCGATTAAGCCATGTTCCTCTGTATGAACGCGATCTCGGAAACTACAAACGAAAAACTATCTAAACATTTTGACTATATATTCTCCTATACCATACGCAAAACGAGGTTATCAATATCGTTGATTAATCAATAATATCGATAAAAATCGATTTTAAGATATGATTTTCTTAGCACATCTCGTAGACTATACGAGCTAGAGCCACCAAATTTATAGTTTACTATGTTCACGTAAAGCAGATGCAGATCAGGAATATTCGATATTTTGGATACATACTCCCAAATATATGTGATTTTGTATATGTGTGTATGAATGCAAAAAGGCTTAAATGAATATATTGTCAGCTCGCCGCTGGGTCCAGGGTATCTCCTAGTCGGGCACTTCCGACTCACTTGATTTTGTTTTATTTTTATTGATTAACTTTGGCATTTGGGCATTATCTATGAAGACAGCAGCGTTTATCAGTGGAAACAAAAGTCGCGTAATCGTTGACGTTATTTCGGGTGCTTTGATTCATAGCTACAATCAGCCGACCAGTGGCACCATGGACAGCAGGAACACCCACACGGACAGCACGTCGTTGGCGTAGGCGTTGATGTGCACCGCCACACAAAACTCGACGAGCGCGTTGTTGTTGTAGTGAATGCAGGTGGTGCGAATGCGCTCCGAAACGGCAGCCAGGTTGGTGTAGGCGAAGTTGATCGTAAAGCCGTAAAGCTGCGAGATAAGGTGCATATCAAACAATTGGGCCGATTCATAAAGGTGTTCAATGTGCAAGTGGCACTCACCCGAAAGTTGGGATACTCGCGTTCCAGCTCCTCGCTGAAGGCGGGCTCGTCGTAGCGGCTGCCCGCGAACGTGCTCAAGTTCTCCATGTCGGCTAGAATTTTTAGCAGGCGCGGCTGGAAGGCTCTATAAGGAGTTGTTTATCAGTGGGTTAGCATTTAATCATAATAATAATAATTAGTATCTAATCAGCACTTCAATGATGGCCACCTACCGATTCCAAAGAGTTTTGCGTGTGGTGCGCCAAGCACTAATCTTCTTCATGATCTTGCGCTCAATGTGCTTCTGCAGCTGGCTGAGATCGTAGCTGTGTTTGTACACGTAGTCCAGCTTGTGTATGCCGCACTGTGGCGCCTCCTGGCGCTTGTTGAACAGCGGCAGCCAGCAGTCGCCGTCCTGCACATTGAAATTGGTCATGCTAACGCGCTCTTCCGTTTGGATATTGATGTATATCTGAATCGGAAATCGAAATATTATTTTTATACTCGTTCACGAAGTGAAAAGGGTATATTGGGTTTGTGCAATGTCCGTCTGTTTGTTGTGAAGCTAGAGGCCCGTTCGAATAAAGAGTTCGAACTTTTGACTACGCCTACTGGAGGCGTGGCAATTCGGTTTATCCGATATATCTCCGTCAGTTTTAAAGCAAGATACATAAAATTTATACAGACAGATAACTGATGACCTCCTCTAAAGATCCCACAAAAACTTTTGACAATATGCCCAATGAGGGCGTGGCAAATCGATTTAATCTGCATATCTCCCTCAGTTTTAGAGCTAGATACAACAAATTTTGCAGATACCTTACTGATGAGCGCCTCTAAAGATAAAGAAAAAAATTATTTGAAACGCCCACTTTGCGATAATTCATATTTCCAACAATATTCAACCTAGAGTCACTAAAGTTGATAGACCGATTTCTAATGACCTCCTCTAAAGATAATAATTAATCAATTAATCAACGAGTCGGTTAC
This sequence comes from Drosophila colorata, assembly GCA_035041545.1. Lineage (NCBI taxonomy): Eukaryota > Metazoa > Arthropoda > Insecta > Diptera > Drosophilidae > Drosophila > Drosophila colorata. The sequence continues at coordinate 1,315,375 of JAWNLD010000453.1, forward strand.
ACCCGACTGCAAAGTTTTTACTTGTTGATATCGATATCTCTCCAGGTTTCACTTACGTTTTGCGCCACCACAATGCAATAGACCCGCGTTAGGGGGCAGAAGACATCCTGAAGTTGGTACCGCTTGCCTGTGGCGGGTGCCACCAGCAACAGGTCGCCGCTCTCCGGCTGTCGATAGATGACGAACGTGCATTCGCCGTAGGGACAGGCAAGGCCAAGTAGCAGCCAGCATTCGAGGCCCAGCGACAACATGAAGTTGCAGAGCAGCACGCCCAGGTCCTTGGCGGAGCACCAGGTGCTGTCGAGCACCGTTTGGTTATCCAGCCAAACGCCCTGAAAGCTCTGGCAGGCATCCATTTGGGTGCGCATCGGGCACAGCAGGGAGACAAAACGGCAAATGCGCTCCAGCCGAGTCTCGTTGGGCAGCGGCACCGGCTCCAGCAGGCGCGTCAGGCAGACCCGCTTGCCGTGCGACGTGCAGATAAACGGCTCCACATAGCGCTGCGGCTGCGGCAGCAGCTGTTGCACCTCCAGGCGCCGCTCCCGGACAAATTGCTGCAGCTCGGGCAGCTCGGCGCACGCGAGGCCGCCAATTTGAAGCGGAGTCGGCTGGCAACCGGGATCCACGCTCAGATAAAACCACAGATGCACGCTCTCCTTGAACTCGGGATACTGCTCGACGGAGATATTTGTCACAGAGTCGATAAGCGGCCTTTTGTAGCCCACCAGTACCTTGGGCATGCTGAGCTCGATGCAGCCCTCAAACTAAAGTGTAAGCAGACTTACGATCAGTATTAACTGGGCCAGTCAGTCAGGGTGTCAGGCACTCACCTTGCGACTGGCTAACAGACTGCTCATGGGCACCCGGAATTCGCCCAGCCAGTTGCACTGCACCCGCTGGTAAAGATCGGACGCCTCGTCCGTGTACTGCTGCTCGATCAGTTCGTCGAACAAGCTGATTTTCAGATCATCGCGCAGGTCACACGGCTGACCCGTCAGCTGCAGCTGCAGGTGCTCGTTCCATGTGGGATTCGATCCTTCTGCCGTACGGCTGCGGCACAGCCGCTGGCCATAGCTCAATGTGACAAATGGGCGCACGTTGGAGTACATTAGCGCTGCAAGAGATTAAGCATAGATTACATATTACACCCTGCACAGTTTGAAAATGTTAAATGGGGTATAATCAAAGACAATAAAAAACAAGTAAGAACGTTGCAGTCGGGTGTAGCCGACAGCGCAATACTCGCTCACAGTGTAATAACAAATAACACATTTACCGTAACATTATTTCCACATAAAAAATAAAAATAATACAAGTTGGATCTGCGAACTTGGAATTAGTTTAAATGCTGTTTTTTTATACTAATAGTGACAGCCACAAACCAAAACATAAATTTGCTAAATTTTTTTGAAAATGAGTTATGCATATGATAAAATTAAAATAAAAAATTAAAATTATATTTTCAATAACGCATATTTCAATTCAGAATCAATTCTTAGCATAAATCATGAACAAAATTTTATAAAACCACAAAATTGGTTAAGGTTTGACAAAGTTGTGGCAATTGGGTTGGCCATGAGAGAGCTTTGAATGCCGAAATTTTTGGTTAATTTTAGCATGATTTTTGACAACAAATTTGACACCCTCCAAATTTGATTTTGATTTTGTTTTTTTTTTACTAATTGTGAAAATTGATTAAAACTACAAATTTTTAATTCTAAATTAAAAAAAAATAAAAAAAATGTATTCAATAATGCATATTTTTGAAATGCAGAATAAATTTAGAGGGCAAATCATGAGTGTGAAATATGGGAGCTAATTTGTCTGTAAAAATTCAGGTATCTAGCTTTAAGAATGACGGAAATTTATAGATTAAATCGAATCCACGCATAAATAAATCTTACACTTTATCTAACGCGGGTATACTCGAGAATATATCCAAAATTTCAAGTCTTTAGCTTCAAGTGCGGCAATATTGCACAAACCCAATATAATCTTTTCACTTCGTGAGTGAGTATCAAAAAAAAATTTACATTTTATATTTTTATTTAAAAACTTCATGACAAGAAATTTATTTAAATTCCGGCTGCTCTATGGACATTTGTAGACCAGATCCACCTCCAAATGTGCCTTTAAATGCACCTCCAGATGCGCCTCCATACGGTTTTTCCGACTCAGTTCTATTGGCACTGTGTGCCTGATCCGAAAAGCAATCTCTAACGTCAAGTTCGCCATCGGCATTTTGCCAGGCGCTCCAGCCTCCGGTTATCTTCTTTATTTTCAGTACGCATTCGACAGAGGCTCGAATGTCGTCCGAAAGCAGGTCCTCACAGTTCACATTGCAGTTATTTTTATTAGATGTACTCTCGTTCGACTTGCACCAATATTCATCGCCGATTTGGAATATTCCGTAGTAGCGCGCATGATCAATATTTCGATCGCTTACTGCGTGAGTTTGGTAATTGCTGACTTCTCGTGCAATGTATACCCATCTGGGTATATCACTCCGCGGAATGTTGAATCGATCTAATTCCTGCGCCAGGCTACAGCGATGAAAAGTCCTATCGCCTTCGGCTGAGCCCGCAAGAACCAGCTGCAGCAGTACCAGCAGAGCGGACGACTTCAGAAACGTGTCTTTCTTTGCCATGTCGTGTCTTATTACTGAATAACATTCACCAATTATACGTATACAAATACTAAGAGCCAGTCTTATTCACTTTATATTAAATATAAATTTTCTGATAACTTTACTAGCGCCAATAAAATAACAATATGATATTGCTTTCTTCATATCAGCTAATGCGAATAATCGCAACAATCAGGCAAGTGTAATCTAGTTCCGGTAGATACCCAAAAAACCTCATAGAAATTTGATCAAATTTAAACAATATAAATATTAGAGACATTTTGAAGATAATAAGTAAATGCATCATCGGCTAGAAAATTTTGGATTATAAAATAAAATAAATAATTGAATAAAAAGAAATACCTCTTATCTCTTATCTCTTTGATCGATCCATGGTAAATGAATAGGAAACTCTACCTAGACACTATAGGAAAAGCCCTTAATTCGATTTTATTTAATTCCTGGCGGATTGAATTATAGTTTGCAGACTATTTTGGAAAATTCAGCTGGCAGTGTTTTATGGTTATCATTTACTCACTTTGTGTAACAAACAAACTGGCGCTTATATCGCTGCTTGTGCCGGTGCTGCTTCGCCGGCCCTGCTGCTCCACGTTGAGGATGTGGCGACTGCGAACTGGAACACCCGTTGCCCGCACCACATGGAGCGAGATATTAAACTGCTGGGCCTGGTCCGTGGCACACGTTGTCTGCGCTTGCCGTGCGGCCTCACGCGGCTGAGCGGCGCCTTGGCCAAAAATGAGGGAGCGCAGAGCACGCCACAGCGCTGACCAGCCGGTGGACTCATCTAGACCGTCGCCCAGCAGCTGCAGCAGCGGCAGCGGTGTTTGCAACAGCTTGGCCCGCTGAATGCACTGGGTGGTTATCGTCTCATAGAGCAGCTGGAGAAACTTGCGGCCGCGATGCTTATGCAGATCAATGGGATTCCAAACGGTGCCCGGGTCCAGTAACTGGCCGGCGCTGGATTTGGTCCCATGCTCTTCGAGCTCCGATATTTCATGCTCCATGGCGGGCACAAAGCTGAGCTGCTTGGTGTGGAAATTGCGTCGCTGATGGCGCGAGTGCAGCAGCTGGAAGCGTCTATTCTGGAGAAGCTCCTCAACGGGACACAGCTGCAGCTGATGTTCGGCAAAGATTAGCGGCGACCCAGGACCGGCAACCGGCCAGGGCGAGGCCCTTACCTCAGCGGCCATTAACGAGCCCGGCAGTTTGCCCGCAAGCAACGTTTGAATTAATTTCTCGGGCAGCTTTTCTATATCGTCCAGCTCATTGCCGCTGGTGCCGTCCGTGCATTGATAGTCAATCTGCAGATAGAGATCGCCCGCCAACTTGGGACGCAAAGCTGCCGCAGAGGATGCCACCTGGAAGCCAAGTTTCTGCTGCTCCTTGCCTCTTGTCAGCACCTCCAGAGGAGCGCTTATTAGCGCTAGTCGTCGACTGTGAGATGTAATCGTTGACTTCTCGAACAACTGCAATTAAATATTGATTAGAACTACATAAATAAATATAATTATGATTGATTATAATTTGTATGGGAAACTAATAATTGTATTTTAATCTTGTCTTTATTAATATCTTTTATTACTTAAATATATTTAATCCGGAGTACATCAACAAAAACGACAGAGTTTTATAAAGCTATGAAAAAGATAAAGTTGAGAGAATCCTTAGCTGACAAGCAGACAGTCTTGATCCATAGACCACAGACCGTTTATGTTGATCAATAGTGTACAATATACAATTTTCTTTTTTATACACTAGCAAAATATTTATATACCTATTAAACCATTCTATTAGTTTAGGGTATTTTATAGGGTTGGGTATGTATAAAACTATTGAGCTATGGCAATGTGGATTTGCAACGAAGTTGATTATCTCTATAAAGATAAGAAATTAGTTATAAAAGTCACTGCCGTTTCAATGATATCATGTTTGCATTTAACAATCACATACACATATCTTGTATATATTTGCGATTCGGATGTGTGCACTTTTAATCTTTCTAAGCGAATTAAATATAAATATGATATCATTGAAACTGCAATTGAAATTTACCTTATCTCTTAGATAATCAGCTTCCTTTGCGAATAAACATTGCCACAACACAGTACATTTAGATGTGTCCTACTCTACAGTATACCCATATTGGAAATATCTTATATTTAAAATTTGAAATAGATTATTATGAAAACAGTCGAAAATGGTCTTAATTATTATTGGTATGCTGGAAAATATCGATTTTTGTAATTTGTCTGGGCGGTGAAAAGCTCTACAATTGTGAGAGATTGCGGTAAATAATATGTTTCTTGATATTTAGCTCATCAGTAATATGTCTGCAAAATTGGGTATATCTAGCTGTAAAACTAAGGGAGATAACTACGCCCCCAGTCGGCGTGTTCAAAATATCTTAACACTTTATCTGACGCGGGTATACTCGAGTATATATTCCAAGTTTCAAGTCTCTAACTTCAAAACAGACAGACGGACAGCAAAACGGACATTGCAAAAACCCAATATACCTGCACTTGGTAAACGATAATTAATTATAAACTTGTTTCAGGGTATAAAAAGGAAATCAAAGGAGAGAAAAGGCAGAATGTGCAGTTTGAGGCATGCATTTGCATATAAATTCAAATAAATGTGGCGACAATTCGGAACTGGGTGCAGGGCATCTGCTAGTCGGACAATCTCGTATCGAGCACTTGTGTTCAACAGCTTACCCAAATGTTGAGCAGCTCTGGATGCGAGCGATTGAGTAGGACACCAATGCTCTCGTCCATGTGCACGTGCAGATCCGGCTCCAGGCGATAGCTGCGCGTCTGCGCTACGTACTGTTTGTCCAGGTAGAGCTTCAGGTAGTAGTTGCGTTCCTTGTGCAGCTGTTCGCTGGGGCTGGGCTGAAGCGCTGATTCATCCGTTGGCAGCCGGAGCACATGCACCGCTGGCTCTTCGGGATCCTGAAAGGCGCGCTCGTACTGCGTCTTCAGGCTGTTCATGATGTCACCAAAGTGGGGCTTGCGCGGCGGTTTCGATTGTGCCGTCGAGGACTGTTCGCTGCTCCAGACGCGTCGACGGCGATAGTACAACTCCAGATGCTCGCGGTACACCTCGGCCAGATCGGCCTCGAAGCGCTGCTTCCAGGCCGAACAGGACGCGTCCAAGTCAGCCGGCGGCACCAGCCGCAGGCTGAGCTGGAAGCACGTGCACTGGAACTGCTGCTGCTTGCGCAGCTCCTTCAGCCGGGCCCACTGTGTCAGCAGGCGCTGCAGCAGCGCGCGCTGCGCCGTGGACTCCTCGTAGTAGCGTTTGCGCAGCTGCTGCGTCAATCGCAGCTGGCGCTGGACATGCACGGCCATCTGCGTGGATTGCTGCTGCTGCTGGCTGCTGGCGTCGAGCATCCGTGCAGCGACATTCCGTGCTATCTGCAGCTCCTGGCGCAGTTTGCTGCAAATGCGATTGTCCACTTGATGCATGTACAGGTCGTAGAGGTCTTCCAGCTGCTGTGACAGCCGATGCTCGTCCAGCAGCTGCGGATGCGCGCTAAAACGCAGCTGCTTGAGGCACAGCGTCAGGCAACGGCTCATGGGCAGACCCCGGAACTGAGCCGCCGGCACGGGTGCCAGAAAAACGCTTTTGAACAGCCGCGGACAGTTGCTGCGGTACAGCGTCGCATCAATGACGAACCGGCTGGAGTCCGGGTCCGCAAGCTGCGCTATTAGAGCGGCGCTCAGCTTGCCACCACTTCTCGTGGTCTTGGCCTCCTCCTGATAGCGATTCAGCATCCGAATCTGAGAGCGCCTCAGCTGAGGCGCGCAGTCGCCCAGTTGCAGTGGCAGGTGCAGCCTGTCGCTGGGATTATACACTAAACTGTTGTCATAGCAATGGCGTTCGCTGTGCAATTGGAGCGACACCAACGGCGGCTCGGACAGCTCGATCTGTATGAAGTTCGCGGCTAGTTCTTGTGTTGGCTCCTCCTGTCTAGTGGAAATGGACTCGCCGGCTTCGGTGCAATGGAAAAACTGCAAGCTACGCGCCTCCAATTGATGGGCAGCCTGATGGCCAACGGCTCTGCCGCGAAGGGACAGCAATTGTTCGACTTCTCTCTCGGTTCTGCGATAGGCACGAGTTGTTTGCGTTTTACGTTTCTTCCTGCTGCGCCTTCGAGTCGCAGGCTCTGTTTCTCGCTCCATTATTAGTTTCGCTGGGAGATAACAATCAGCTTTACACGAGAACTAATCAGAAAATGTACTTTCTTTTATTTGATTGAGTTTAGTTAAAGACGAGGTGTATTTGTCACTTCTGACAGCAAAAAGTAACCGTTTGTTTGGCCTTCGCACAGGGTGTTCGAGTTGCCATAGCAGCCATCGATTGCTGACGGAAAACTATCGATTAGTTCGCATCGGGTGATTCTGTCCGATAATTATATTTTCAAATTAAAGCTGTTAAGTTGTTGGAAGCATGAACGACTAAGAATAATTAAACTTGACATAGATTCGAATTATTTGTGTATGCAGCACATATATCTCCCGATCGAACAATTGTTAACAATGTTTTTGGTTGCCTTTTTGTTTTTCAATTGTCTAAAGATATATTAATAAATTTCAAAAAATAAATTAGCACATTAGCACTTATATGCACGTGTTTTGTATACGTTTTGTTGGCCGTCACTGCAGATATAAATAGATTTAACGTATGTTTGCTGCATATTACTAAGTATTGAACACAAAGAATTGCAAATGATTCTGCGAATTTCCCTTGTATTATATTTTCTTATTCGTATGTATATACATATAATTATATAATTAATTGAAAATTAGAGGTTATTCCAGAATTTAGTTTCTATAGTGGGGGTCAAGCCTAGCCGCTGAGTAAGGTTCGCAGCTCATATTCATATTTGATACGTTAAAGCATTAGACTAACAACCTGCATTCATATAATTTAAATATATTTTCTAGTTTAGGCTTTATAGCTCCTTAAAGTTTGTGTTAGGTGCAGGTTGAAATAATAGATGGGCTATATGATATAGTGGTCCGAAATGGTGCGATCGATGTGAACTTTTATTAATAACGAAGTTGTCGTAATTTCCAGTTGAGCACGACATAGTAACTTCACAACAGTAAGAGCTCCGAACCCTTTTTATGCCAGTGACTCTTAATCGTGCCCCAAGAGTATAGTGTGTCTCGCTCTCACTGCATGGCGTTGCTTTGAATTATTGGGGAACCCCGAGCATCACATGATCTCTCAGAATTTTCAACATTCATTGTTGTGGTGAGGCAACACTCGCTCATTTTTGTACATATTATATATAAGCATTTATGTGCTTTTGCTTACGCGTTGGCCGTCATTGCAGAAATATTTAAAAATAAACAATTGTTAGTGCTTCAGCAAATTTTCCTTATATGCTTATCATTTTCTTATGCTTATGTATTTTCGCCGGAAAAGCAGAATGCGTCTATTAGCAAAATCAATTGATACTGAAAATGGCATACATGCAATGCCCACGCCTGATAAGTGTGCTCATAAAATACGGCTAGTCTTTAAAAGTTCCAGTAACGCATTCGATCATGGCACGAGCAGTCGTATTTGCAAAGTTCAGTGGTCTCCTCCTGGTATTGATGGCGGCTGCCTCAGAAGGCGACCGTACCTTCGATCGGTGTGAGCTGGCGCGATACATGGACAATTTGAATGTTCCACGGAATCAATTGGCGATCTGGGCGTGCATAGCGGAGCATGAAAGCAGCTACAGAACCTGGGTGATAGGACCACCCAATGATGATGGATCTAGAGATCATGGTATATTCCAAATCAACGATCGTTATTGGTGCAAGGAACCCAACAGCCCGTACTCGCCCAACGGCTGCAATGTGAACTGCGCCGCATTGCGTACGGATCACATTGATGCTGCAGTAAAGTGTGCGCAAACGATTCAAAATAACCAGGGCTGGCCGGCCTGGTCGGTTTACCATCGCTACTGCGATGGAAATCTGCCCAGCATTGACGACTGCTTCGGAAGTGGTTCAAGCCAGTGGCATGGTGCCAGCATGCACTGTGGCAAGTGGTAGATTCGCATCTAACAAATCTAGCGAATACATCATATTTGCAACTGAATAAACGGTGTTTTTAATGACACCCATGAATCATAGTATGTTTTATATTTCTGTCCTTATCTAATCAAGAATATAAAAAAAGAGAGTGCCTAACTAGGAGATACCCTGAACACAGCGGCGAGCTGTCGTTCCATACATTTAAATCACTGCATTCATACATACATACACAAAATCACATTCACACAGACAGGTATCCATAATATTATTATTACATATATATAAATATGTATACATAAATATATACTATTAATATAGACATAAAAAAATAGATACGCTCGCTCTGAAAATGCCAAGACGACTGACTTGCTTACTCTTTTGCGCTCGGAGAGTGTGAGCGAACTAAGGAGCCGAGCCGAGCCGAGCCAAAGTCACTGTGGGCTGCTCGGATACCTTTCTTTGTTCGATATGACCAATACATGGCTAGCGATAGTAATTAGGGCAAATAGATTCGAATGATAGCTGGCTTTTATTTCACGTTTGGGTTTTGTCCCCCTCCCTTATTAAAAATGTAAACGCCGTTTCGTTTTCCGTTTCTTTTTGCTGTTGACATACAGATACAATGCAAATTTACTTCTAATGCTTGATAATGTGGCCTCGGACATGTTTTTGGGGGGTGTGCTCGATTGCATCTAGCTCTTAAGTTTGTGAGCTTGATTTAAGTTTATGTAAATTTATGTGACGTTACTTTTGTGCTTAAGGATCAAATGTATATAGATATTAGTGTACGTATATGTATGTAACGCAAGCTTGTTAATATGATTACGCTTAGTTGTAATATTAGAGACGCGCTACGTGATCGGAAAAGAATCCCGACAAGTGGAGGCCGCCGGGACGTAGGCGCGTTGCGACGCAAGTCTGAGACACCAGCTTTGAAAGATGCGAAAACAGAGGGGGACGTGGGCGCGCAGTATCGGGGGTCGTCTACTCTAGCAGGGTTATTTCTTCCTTGACTAAAAATTCAACAACTTCCTCATCGACTTCATCGGTTTCCAAGTTATCCGTATCCACATCTGTAAAGTAAATAAGAGCATTAAAACTGAGTTGAAATTGGGCCGAGAATAACTTACGCCCTCTGAGCATGACGCGACGGCTCTTTTGATCCTTCCACTCTGCAATGCGCTTGTTGCGGTATTCCATGAACGTTTCGCGCAGCTGCGATCGCTTTTCGAGCAGCTCCTTGGAGGCGCGGGTCAGGCGCAGACGATCCTTCTGCTCGAACGCGGGATAGTACTTCTTCAGGTTCTTCTTAATCTCCTTCTGCTTCTCTTCGCCGAGCAGTGTCGGCGGCCGCGGACGCCAGAGGAACTGCACGAAGTTCTTCAAAATGGTGCGCTTGATGATGCGCCCCTGGAAGGTGTACATGTTGAAGCCCGTATCCTCTTTGACCTTCCAGGATGAAACACCAGTGACCACATAGCGACCAGTCGGATCCCATTCCACTTCGGAAGCGCGGAAGTGATCCGGGGATGCACTGATAATGTAATCATTTGTCGTATCGACAAACTCGAAGGTGCCCATGGTCAGATTGGCCATCACTATAAACTGGCCACGTGGCGACCAGAACAGATGAGTGCACGACTTCTTCTCCAGGCGTTTGACCAGGCTCGGCTTTACGCCCTTGTTCACCTCGTAGAAGCTAACGTTGGAGGAGTTCGGCTCGCCGTGTATAATCGAAAACTTGTTGCCTATGGGCTCCCAGGCAAATGCGAGGATTAGCTCGCGTATCTCCACCGAATCGACGGGTATTTCCTTTTCGCGCATGTGGAATATTTCAAAGTTGTAGAACATGCCCAGAAACTTGACGTCTAGCTCCTTTTTGTCCTTCTTCAACTTCGAGTAGCGATCAACCTTCACACACAAATAATCGCCAGACTTTTGCCAATGCAGCTTGCAGTCGGCCACATGGAAGAGGTTCTTGTTGCGTGTCTCCCGCTTCTTAGGGATCTCCATCAAGGTGACGCGAGCAGGTATCTGATTCTGCTCCTCGACCCAATAGGCAATTACGTTGTCCGTGGGCGACCACGAGAACCCGCGTATGCCCGGAATCTTGATTGACTTCAAGTCGAGCAAATAGAACGACGGCGTCTCGTGGATGTGTATCGAGTTCTCGCCCATGCGTGCCACAAACTTGTCATCGTGCGACCAGCGGAACATGGACAACGCTGACATTCCGTCGCCAACAAAGGAACGCTTCTCGGCACCGGTGCGTATGTCCCAAATGATGATTTTCTGCCCAGTGGGCGTCGGTCCGTACGTAACCAGATAATTCTCACACGGCGAGAACTCAACGAATTGGGTGCCCGGATGGGGAAACTTTTGAATTTTCTGGAAGCTGCTGCCGCCCCAAATGGCGACGCCCGGCTTGTGGAAGGTGACCACATAGGTGCCCAGTGGTGACCACTTGACAAACGTATCCGTGAAACGTTCACGCGTCTCCAGCTCATTGGGTTCGGGCAGAGTATTCTGCCAGAAGGCAACCTGCACACAGTTCGGCGAAGTCTCCGCCGCAACGCAGTACTGATCGTAGGTATCCGGATCGTTTATAAAATTGTACAGATCGCTCTGCACTTTGAAGGGCTGCACCGTGGGCGGCTCCCACTTCTCCGGTATATTTTCATACCTAGAAAACGTTCAAAATTTATAATTTTTTGCATAAATTATATTAACCGAAAAACTTACTTTTGGAAGTCCGTAAACAAGTTGACGGCAAATGTGTAGTTCTTGTCCAGACGATGGTTGTTCAGCTTCTTGACCGCATCATCGGCCTGGCCGGCGGTCTTGTATTCCATGAACGCATATCCCTTGGTTTTGCCCTCCTCGTCCACCGGGTAGACAACGTTGACGATTTCGCCGCACTGCGAGAACAGCTTGTTGATGACCGATTTCAGTTTCTCGAGGCGGCTGGGCTCCACCTTCGGCATATTGTCGACAACAACGACGCTTTCGACGCCATCGGCCTCCGAGGGGCGCTGCGCGATCATATCACCAAGCAAATCTGCAATATAATCAACATTATTTCGCTGTTGGAACGAAGTGCGCGCACATTGAGGTTATGTGTGCTTTTTTTTTTGCAATGCTCGGCGGCGTGGCAAAGGGGCACAAAAAACACTTGCCTTCATCGTTTATGTTGTCCACGAAATTGGGCGGATCCTCGAAATTGGGCTCCTCATTATAGTCGCTGTCGTTGGCGTCGGCGCCCGACTGCTCTTCACTTTTCTTTTTGGCCATTTTCAGCGATTTAGTTGCGATTTATTCACGGCAGCCAATTTCCCGCAGTCATCAAACACACACACGCACATAAGAAAGGAAATGTTAATGCTAGAGATGAGCGATATTTGCTTACCTGCTATTTGTAACAAGTATCTCAATGTGTCGATAACTTTTGTACCCAAAAAAATGTTAATGATTGAATAGTAACAGCGACTCAAGTATAGTTACAACATGGGTAAAATGGCTTACTTTAAGTAAATAAAAAATAATGACCTGAATATGTAAAAAAATCGATGAAAAATAAATTACACTACTACAGTAGTAAATGATTTGATTTAGTTCAAAAGAACAGAAATAATGTAAAAAATAACACAAATTCAACAGCATCTTTACATATTCTGACTGATCTATGTGTTTGCCTTAAAAAATATGAGCTTGCATTTTAACTTTGCTGTTACAATTAATTCGTTTGATCAAGCATTAATGTATTGAAATTTTACGCAATTAAAAACGGGAATACGCCTGATAATTCAGTAGCAGTAACAGTTTGTATGCATTAATAGCGCTGTTAAGGTGTATCGAAAGCTATATATCGATGTAGTTTAACAGCTTTTAAAGTTTTACTTTCAGCAGTTTTCTTTCTAATTGGCAACGACTCTAACAAATTTTGGTTAATAAACTGAAGTTACAACACTTATGATATTTTGTATGATAAAATTGGGAAGCGATAGTAATTCTATGAATTAATATTTGCTGTTAATAACAGTTTAGCAAATATCAATGTTATTGTCGATGTTATGTTAAATAACATGTCTGTTTGGAATTTCATTCTTTTTTTTTCGTCAAGAAGAAGAAGTAGGTGTAAAATCAGCGTTAAAGTAATATAAAATGACAAAAACCAGGCATTTTAATAATAATCTGAGTGAAAAGTTAATAGTGATATGAGAAAAAAACATAACAGCTTTCAAACCGCAACGCACATTACAAAAAAATTGAAAAGCAAACCTGAGTTTGCCATCTGAGATCAGAACTGAAAAAGTCTTCACAGAGACGAGTTGTGAAAAGTGCAAGGAATCGAAGAAATTGTCACAATTAAGTGGTATAATGCAAAAACGTGTTAAGCGGAATCAAATCCGAAAAGCTGTTATCCAATAGAGAAAAATACCGATACAGCACGTCTCCCCCTGCACCCGCACCTACCACCTTCACGGTCGTTATGTCTGCGCCAAGTCAAAAATCCAACATATACTAACCTAAATTCAAAGTGCAAAAAAAAAACCAAAAAAAAATTAACAACAGCAACGCACATGCCGTCGTAAACAATTAACAGGGGCTAATATAACAGCAATCAAATATGTAGTTAGTGCAAAATATGTGCGTGTATGTGAATATAATACAAGTATGTCAAAAGCTGCAGGATAGGCAATACAAAAAAAAATATATATATACAGAGATGTATGTATTTATATATATACTATGTGTATACATGGAGAAATCGCCCAAAAAACGTTCTACCTCACTTTTTGTGTGTGAGTGTGTGTGTGTGTGTTACCTTTTTTTTTGTATATGCGCAAGCGACGCTCTCGCAGCACGCAAGTGAGAGCCCGAAGAGCGAGAGCTCCGCACAGAGGGAAAGAGAATAAAACGCCTGTAGCCTTGATAAAATATATGAATGAAAATTTCGTTGGCTTTACAATTGGCTTTTAACCACTTTAATTATCAACAAAAAGCTGCGAATCAAACGAATGAGATCGAATTCCAATTGCTACATTAACTAAACGGCACAATGTTTTAAATAGACACTGCGATTTTTGTATACAACTGTTTTGTTGTTATTTTAGCTGGGGCTGATGCTCTCTCAATTTCAATTCAGGCTCAACATCGTTCTCTCGCTCGCTCCCGCTCTGGCGAGATGCCTGTTACATCTTTGTTGCTTGAAAAAATTCGGACATGTATTCGCTCCATGAAGTTTTTCCACAGTGTTTGTCTACACGCCCACATAGTGGGTGCAAGTGTGTGTGTGTGTATGAGTTTGCGAGTGTATTGAAAAAGTAAAAGTCGCCCGTTCGTCGCCGTCTGCTGCTCAGTTGCATTACTTAAAAAAAGAAATAAAAATAAAAACCGTTTTTACATCTAATTAAACGTAACAGTTTTGCTCTTTACTCCCGCAGTTCCAGTTGTGTGTAATAATCAAAACAGTTTCGTCGTCTTTCAAATTGTGCCAAAAGAAAGCAGGAGAGAAGCAAAAACAACAAAGCAACGAAGCGCATCGCCAACAACAACAACAAGTCAGCTGAAACGACCAACAAGAACAATATCTGCATCTTCAAACTTCAATTGTAACTGTAGCCGTAACTGTAGCTGTAACAGTTACGCTTTAAGTGCTTTAGTGTTCTTGTTGTCACTTGTTTTTCGGAAGTTCGTGCAGCAGCAGGCTCTGAATGTCTTTATGCTTTAATCATGGTGTATTTTGCCACCAACAAGAACAACACCGACACTATACGCTGCTATATTAGAATCTTTCTGATAACGAATCATGACAGAAGGACATGAAAGGTAAGTGTAAACTTGCAAAAATACACATGCATACATATATATTTCACTCTTTGTCAGTTGAAGAGCTTTAAGTCAAGCTTATAGCATCGCCAGATCAATGCCTAAATTGCGCTCGCTCCCAATGTAATTCACACAATTGCTGGCAATTTAACAAGCTCAAAATGCTATTTAATTGAACTAGAATACTAACAAATATAAGTATGCGTGCAGCTGAATGAAAGACGGCGCTAATCAAGCTAAGGAAGCGTTTCGGGCATGAATGAAATGTGACTCATATTTGTCTGGTCAATTTAATGCACACACAAACATACTTATGCTCATATTATGCATGTGCGTGTATGTATGTATGTTTGCTGTCTCCATGTAGTCTGTCTGTCGCCACTTTTAATGAATGAAATGGAATGCCAGGCACTATCGTGTTTTTCTAATTGTTTTTCTTGCCGTTTAAAGCGTAGCGCCCCATTGAAAATGATGTCACTCGCCCTTCGCGTCCGTTTGATTGTTTGTGTGCCGCATATTGAAGCATTTACAGTGGCTGAAGCTACAGCTAAAGCACTTTAGCTACGCCAACGTCTGCGTAACACCAGCAACAACAAGAACAACACACATACAATAACACAGTCAAGGTTCTTGTAGTTTCATTCATGGCTTGCTTTGGTTCCTCTATTATATATGAATATACGAAACATTTGATTTGAATTTTGCATGGAATTTCCATTCATTATTAAACAACAAACAAAGTTGTTCATATGTCCATATATGTTTATATGAACGAGAATGATGCTAAGAACAAGGTTAGGATTGTTAAATCTTTTTGAAGAAAAACTTGATAAAACCGATCGACCGACCTAATAGATCTGATAAAAAAATAAAATAGTTAAACAGTAAACAGAAGTAAAAATTTTAAAGATTTATGCGAGTCCAAGAGGGCGGTTACTCAAAAGCCGGTATTTAGTAAAAAAAATATGAAGTTTTCTATTAAATGCATTTTATTAAAATGTGCAATTTATATTACCAACGAATTGTTAAAAGAGTTAAAAGTTAATGTTTTATGTAACTCTTGTTGCATTGAATAAATGTATAATTTTTTTTTACTAAATTATTTACTAAATTGGCTTAAAAATGCCTGCTTAATCTTTGGTTTTAATACTTATTTTAAAACACAAAAGGTGAATTATTTTACTGTAACGTTAATTTATGCTATTTTTAGGACTATGGCTGTACATGTATGTATATGTTTTTTTTTTAAACTAAATTCGTTGTGTTTTACACACAATCAATTAAATAAGTGCACACACTTCATTATATCCAGAAAAAAGACTGTAAAATACCAAATGTTTCTCAAAGAAACAAAAATGTGCCATTTTATTAATTCGAGCATTGTCACACATAAATTTACTTGTTTACATGCAACTCTGGCTCAGAACATAACTTACATACCTATGCACTTACATACAAACACGTTCACACACACATGCATATGTACATAAGACAGATCATAGACAAATGCTTGACAGCGAGACCAGCTCCCGTTGCTTTGTGCACACACACTTTTGCACATACAGAAAACTGGAGCCCGTTGCTCTTTGTCTCTTTCCCACGCATGCGCTCTGTTGGGAGTTTGCCAATTGAGGATTTTGTTTTGTGACTTTAGACTTTTAGTTTTAGCTTGAGGCAGGCTTTGTCGTCTGTCTTTGCGCGGAGTTGTTGCTGCCCATTTACACACATCGTGTGCTTGTGTGTGTGTGTGTGTGTGTGTGTGTGTGTGTGTGTGTGCATGCGAATGTGTGGCAACTCTAACACAGCGTTTGACTGAAATTGCCACTCAAAAGCTCTTTGCCGACAATTGAAGCTGCAAAATGCAGCTAAGGGTAGCCCTGGTAGCTAGCTGCAAGCAAAACTCAATTCATTCATGGCAGCCGCATGGCTATCCTTGGCCAGACGACATGCTGACGTGTGCGTCCCACCTTGAGCACGAACTATGCACACACACAAGTGCAAATAAATAGATATGTACACACGATGGGAATGAATGCGCATTGCAACCTGCCCCCGCGCTCTCGTCCCCTGTCCCTCTGGCTAGTCCTTGACACAGCTATGACGTCGTTTTTGTCTACTTTGATTGGACTCTGTGCATGTTCATTCTGTAAAATTAGCCAAATCTAGGACAACTGTGTGTATACGGGCAGGCAGGCAGGCAGGCGAAAGCAAACTCAAAGCAACTCCTCCCCGAAAGCTTTTTCATTGAGTAACTTTACGCTTAAAACTCCATTTCAAACTTCTGCGCAGGTCGTGACTTGCTTTGTTCGCTTGTTTTGGGGCATGTTTTCACGATGCTCCCAGGCGCATTTAGCTGTTTTTCAAGAATGAAACCAAAAATGGATGGTTCACAGATTCTTAATTCAGATATTTTTGCTACCCTTAATATACATACATACACACACACATGCGGAAACAATACATCAATGAGTAAAAGATTCTCTATGTGTGTGTGTGTGTGTGTGTGTACGCTTGCGTGAGCCTGAGTGTATTTTTAAAACGAAGGACCTTTAGTTATTTACAGTTTATTTTACTCGTTCACGAAGTGCAAGAGTATATTGGGTCTGTGCAATGTCCGTCACATCAAATTTTGTCTACCGATTTCGACTCTTTTAAGCTGAGTATAGCGCAGTCGGTTACACCCAACTGCAACGTTCTTACTTGTGAGCAAATGCGACAGGTGTTGCATTGGATCTGGAGCTTCTGCTATGGCTTCGCTGGCCGAAAATCGAATTAGCCAAATTAGCGACACTTTTAAGTTATCGCCCGAGGGATATAGACGAGCGCCCATATCCCAGGCGGCTGCAGTCACCGAGCGGCAGCAGCAGCAGCAATGGCCGTAGTTTCCTACCGTAAATTAAGCGTAAAGCGCACGTTTAGCAGGTGCCTGGCGATGACAAACTATCGACTTGATTATTAACTGAGGTCCTTTGCGGGTCCTTCTTCATTGCAGCGACTTCTTAGTTACAGTACGCGCACAGGTAATGACCAGAGACGAGAGCACCGAGGGCTGGCTACCGCTAGCCGGGGGTGGTCTGGCAAATGTTTCGATACGCAAACGTGCTAGATTATCCCCATTGGCATCGGGTCATGACTACATCATCTATGGGCAAAGAATCTCTGATCAAAGTGTAAGTAGCTCACATTTCTATATCAAATGCAGTAACTAAAGTTGTGCTTTTTTTCATTTACAGGTTATTTTGAGCTGTGTCATCAATCGTGATTTAAAGTATTACAAAGTAATGCCCACTTTTCATCATTGGCGTGCCGGCAAACAGCGTAACGGTCTAACTTTTCAAACGGCCGCCGATGCGCGCGCCTTTGACAAAGGCGTCCTGCGCGCCTACAATGAACTAATTGATGGTATGCACTATGACATTTATGTACGGCCCCAACCTTCCAGCCATGTCCCTTTAGCTGCATGTCGCTTCAAAAACACTGTTTTCTATCCACGCTTTCTTTTCACTTCGCCATATATTGAAAGACTTTAAAATTTCCTTTTCACACCTTGGCTAAAAACTCACTTCTCCTCTAGACGTTGCATTTAGCATTTAGTACTTTTGCCTTCATTAACTAATGCGAAACTAATGTTTTATGCTCTATTTTTTTTAAACTTGCTACAAAACAAAATCAAATCTTAAAACATTTTATTGGAATTCTGCAATTTGTTTAAAAATTCAAAAATTACACACAAAAAATTATGTATAAAATTAAACAAAATTTACATAATATATAATTTATAACTAAATTGGTAAGTGTTTAAAGAGGTATCTTTTTAACTAGTTTCACGTGTGCGCTGCTTTTTTGTGTGCAGTGGTTTGGAATTAATTTATATTTAACGTAAAATTATAATTTTTTGTCATCCGATTGATCCAGCCGATGTCTGTACATCTGTTTGAGCTCGCCTATCTATACCGAAGGTCTATTGAAATTTGACCCGAATATCGATTACAAATTGATTAAAATTGGGTATTTGTTTTATTCCATCCCATATAAAATTGCAGCGCAAACTAGTCACACAGAAAATCGAAAGTATTTTCGAAATATAACACATAATGAAAATACAAATATTTGTACATCTAGTTTATACTCTCTAATTAAACACAACTGTAAATTATAAGCTGTTCTCTCTAAACTGATTTACAACGCTCTCTCAAAGCTTCATATTTTATTTGCTGTGTGCCTTGTACTCAAATCTTAAAATTGTTAACCGAAAAAGAGAAGAAAATCAATTTGTGCGTATAACAAACCATTTCTTATATATTCCAATGTAGGACTGGCCAAATCAAATCCCACTATAATATGCCCACCATTGACCAAATATGATTCGGTTGGTGAAGATGATGTATTCATGGTGAGTTTTTTAAAAACAACTGTTGCTTGAAACATTGCTAATTGTACACAACATACAGACCCTGGACTTACCTGTGGAAAGCGAAAGTTTACAAAAGATACATTCAAGCCCCGAAGGCAGCGAAAAAAGTCACAGTAATGTATCAAATATAATTATTTATTTATTTGTATTTTCCCTTGTTAATCGCGGACTTTATCTCAAATTGCAGAAAGCGTCAGCGAGCGCCACAAAGATAGCTACAGCAACAATTCCGATTCAGAGAAACTACCAGCGGCGACCATACACTACATATCGACGGACAAAACATCAGCAGCTCCGGGCAGCGGCAGCAATGCTGGCGGCTCAACAGACGGATCGCAGCCGCCGCCGCCCGCCGGCCAAATAGCGCCCAGCGAGAACTATTCGTATGTAACGCTGACGGCTGTGCACCACGACTATAACTATCCGGTGGTGGAGCAGCCGGTGGGCGCACAGGTGCTGAACGCACGCCGCGAGTCTATCAGTGCACTGAAAAAGCGCAACGCTTTGGAAGCCGCACAGGCGATGGCCGCGGCACAAACGTCGGCGGCAGCCGCAGCCAACAAACCGTTGCACAAACCCAATGTGTCCGACATACTCAAAAAGGAGACGCGCCTGCGTTGTCGCTACTGTCACGAGCTGTATAGCGAGGAGTTTAATAGGCGAGGCGCCTGCGAGTATGCGCCCGATCCGTTTCGCAGCGGGTACGAGTGCATCTCGGGCATGGGCTGTGCCCGCTGCATGATCTATCACTGCATGAGCGATGCGGAGGGCGAAACGGCACAGCATCCGTGCGATTGTAGCGTTAGTGAGGCGGGCTGCACCAAGCGCTGGCTGGGCCTGGCGCTGCTGTCCCTGTTCGTGCCCTGTCTGTGGTGCTATCCGCCGCTGCGTGCATGCCATTGGATGGGCATCCATTGCGGCCTTTGCGGTGCCCGCCATAAACCGCATGTCTGACATTTGGAGGCTCGATTGCAAGGACAGTACGATGACGACCCCAGCACCAGGCCCAGAAACGAACACCAACAACAAGCGCAAACCCACGACGAGCAAAACCACAACCACTACAAGAGCCAACTGCTGCGACTGAAGCAGCGCCAGTCGCAGTCCCAGTCGCAGCCGCAGCGGCATTTCTATAACTGGGAGCTGTCGCACAGTCTCGGCGCGCCGCAGCAGCAGCCGCCGCAGCCGCTGTATCTGATGCAGCCGCGCAGCAGCAAGGCCGCTCAGAACGATTACGGACGGCTGATGTTCTAAGAGAACCTCGTTGTTGTTGCCGCGTCTGTTGTCCCCATCTTAGGTTTTAGTTGCCAGTTTGCTTCCGTTTCCATTGTTTTGTAACTCCATTTGATTTGCCATAATTTATTGTATATACATCAGTAGAGCAGATAACGCACGCACACACGTACATATACATATACATAAACCTATACATATACATATACATATACATACACATACACACATGCATACAAACACCAATTTATCAAAATATTCATTTATATTTGTAATTTATTTTTAGAGCTGTCACTTAATTATACTTTTGTAAAAACCGGGCTATTTGTTTTTATATATTAAAAATACGTATCATATGTATATGCTTAATGAATAGTAATTCTTTTTTAGTTTATTAAGTTTTTGCTACTTACATTTTGTTTACAATTTAAAATTGGAGAACAGTATTAAAGCCAATGCACGGCACGAAAGTTATACTTATATGCGAATATACATTTTTGTGCGTAATTCCAATTTGTTTATAGTTTTATGAAAAAAGCACGCGCAAATTTAGCATGACACAAAAAAGGCAACTCAAAGCGCAATACAACAACAAAAACATTGTTAATAGAATACAATAAAAATAACAAGAAAATTAAAAACAAAAACCAAAATATCCCCACGATAAAGAACTACAAATTGTTTTTAAACCTTTTAAAGCGGACAACGTCAATGTGCACCAAACGCGTTTTCAATGACTCAACTAAATTATTCATTCAACCATATTTGTTTGTAAAACAATTAATATTTATTTCAATTAAAAAAGGATGTTTTTGACTCTTCTTAGGGCTCATGAAGATTCAAAATATTTCTTTTGCAAAAAATATACTTTTTGATTTCAAATTTTAAATTTAAAGCAATAGTTAAAAGGGAAAATCTAAAATGTTGTTTGAAAAACGCAAACCTTGTAATTGCGCGGCTGCGCCGCTTAAATCAACCTAATAAAAAAACAATTTGTAATTTTGCTAAAACAAATGGGCAATTTTAAAGGCTTACGTGAGCCAATTTAAATGAGCTCATTTGGAAAGTGGGTCTTTGACAAAATACTTAAGTGTTTTCAAAAACAACAAACTCATATATGCAGTTATATATATATATATATAAATGTGTATAAAATCGTATTAAAAAAAATGCAAAAATTAAATACTTATGTAAAAAACCTAAGTAATTTTTGTGTATTAAAAATGAAATTAATAATAATAAAAGCATTAATTTATTTCTCACTATAAATGCATATTTATTCAAAAATAAGCAAAGGTTGTGCAAAAACACATTAAAAAAAGCAACAAAATATTATATTAAAAACAAAACCTTTAAGAAAGCGGGCAATTGTTAGTAAAAATGCAAATGCAGTGTCTAAAAATTAAATGAACGAAAGTTGTTTAGATCAAGAAACCTACCACAAGCAAACAAACAAACAAACAAAATGAAGAAAACTTTGAACAAAGAACAAACACTCAACAAAAAGTACAAAATGTTAAATATACATATATAATTTAAAATTACTTTTTATTATTTAGTTAAAGCTACAATAATTTTAACATACAAAATGATCCAAAAGCATGCCAACATACAAATATATATATATATAGTATATATGTAATGTATTTCAAATTTTAACTGTGCATATACAAATATAAATTAACTTTCAATGTGAAAAGAAGAAACACAACAACAAACAGGCTAGAAATCAGAAACAATAGCAAAACATTTCGCTAAATTTATTTATTAACAAATTCTCACAACAAAATATTCTAGAGATTAATAGTTAATGGCAGCAATTTGTTGAACACCAAAAACATAAAATTTTTCAATCAATCTTTTGTTTATAAACAATACATAAAATGAAATCACATAAATTTATGCATAAGTAGCCGCATATAAAAGATGGCATTAAAAAGTAAACAAAATAAATGATATATTTATTCATATAAATGTATTTGAAAATGTGAAAAAGAAAAATACAAACAAATAAAACAATTAAATAAACAAAATAACAAAAAATTGCCTTTTTACAACTGTCCGGCAACTTCATTACCCTTATCAACGTACACGTAAACTTTCATAGAAACTATTGAATGTGAAGACTGTGAGAGAGAGGCTATTTCACACACAAAAGCTGAGCTTTTTCATGTTGCGGAGTGTTCGGCAAGCAGCCACAAGCATCGGTGGTTCAGTGGTAGAATGCTCGCCTGCCACGCGGGCGGCCCGGGTTCGATTCCCGGCCGATGCAAAAGTAACTTTTTGTTTTTTTTTTGCCCAAACTAAACTATCAATAAAAACTGATTTTATTCTCGTTCAACGTTCTAATATCATGAAAATATCAAAGATCAAAAAACAAATACATTCTACATATTTAGACAGCTCTTGGCTAAAGAATCGACAATTTTGTTTAATTCTTAAACTAAGAGTTACTATTCAAAAAGTATTCAAAAGAGGCACGTGGAAAATACATTTAATAAATTTATTCGTCAGTATGGATGAGGTGATGAAAAAGCTGGAAGAATCGGGGCAGAAGCAGCCGGAGCCGGCCAAGCGTGAGCTCACGTGCAGCGTGCACTTTGCCAAGTGAGTAGAGAGCCGGAAGGAATGCTCTAGCTGCTAACAACGGAAACTAAGCTAAACACTTAAAGCACAAAGTTCAGTCCGGGCACCTCATCGGAGGATGAGCTCGGATCGGTGACGCGCCTGGTCTCGAAAGCTGAAGATTTGGAGCTGGAGCGCATTTTTAAGCGCCAATCTGCCGACTTGGGCACAAATCGATCGCTGTTCGAGTTCGGACACAACTTTGAAGATGTCCGCAACTGGCTGAGCATCCAGCAGCCGTCAAAGGCTTCCTTGAAAGCCATCCTGCGCTATATGGTGGAGAACCATTTGAAGACCACCGTGCAGATCGAAATTAATAAGATGTACTTCAACTGCCACGTCATCGTGCTGCAGGCCTACTCCAAGTTCTTCATGGAGCTGGCGCCAATTCCGCTCGTCGTCACCCTGCCGGAGGAGAAGGTGTCGCAGAAGGCCTTCATGCTCGTCTACAAATGGATGCTCAGCGACGAGCCCACCCTGGAGCGCAACAACATTGTCGCCGTGTTTGTGGCGGCGACCTATTTGAAGATCGAGGCACTGCTGCAACATTGCTGGACGTATTTCGAGGATCGCAGTTGCTTTAATGAGGACACCGCCTGCGTTATGTACGTGGAGTCGCGTGGTAATCCGGCCTTGGACATTCTGCGCAATTTAATGCTGACGCGCATACAAAAGTTTCTGCTCACATTTGTGGCAACAAGCGATTTTCTGGACGTGCCAGCGAAGCATCTCATCTACCTGCTCAGTTCCGATGAGGTGTGTGTGAACACGGAAGTGGAGGTCTGTTGTTCAGTTTCACGTGAAATCGTATATGTGCATTTGATATAACTTCCCAAGCAGATCCTCTTTATTGCTGTGCGCTGGCTGGGACACGACTGGCGGGATCGAAAATCAAATGTGGCCAGTTTGATCGATTGCATTCGCTTCCAATCGATGCCGCTGTGGTATTTACTCTGCGTGCGACGAGTTGAGACTCACAAGCTGGTCCGAGAGCTGCTCGGCCTGCCCAGTGTGGATGCCATACTCAATGAGGCGATTTCGAAGATAACCTCCAACATGTACGAGCAGAAAATTGAGGGCAACATTTTGGATTATGGCAATATCGCGAGGCAAGTGCAGCCTCGTCGTTGGATTAGGGACGAGGCGTGTCCCTATTATCATCATTTTGGCTGTCCACATACGCGCGATATTAATTTCAGACAGTTCGAGTCTTATTTAACAGTCTTACAGCAACAGCCACGTGATTATTGGGCCAAGGTGGAGCTACTTGATTTAAATAATCCAAGAAAATGTGGCTGCATGCAATAAAGGTTGAATTCCAATTGAAATACAAGTTAAGCAGACGTTATAAAAGCAAACGTTGCCGTTCACAACGCCGCGGGTTACAAATCCAATTGGAGAATACGTTAATTAGTCTACAAAATCAAACATTGCCATTCACAGCGATGCAGTTCAGCATTCTATAAAATATCTGGCAGCCTTCACAGCTGTTTTGGTGTGGATATGTTGTTAAAGTTGTCGCTTGCTTTGTTGTGAAAATAAAATGGAAAAACTTGAAGCGCTTAAAATTTCGTCAATGCGTCCGCGCAGCAATATACTTGACCGGCCGCTATCCAAGGGCAAATCGGAGGTCTCGCAAAGCATTGTGGCCCTGCTCTTCAGCGAGATTGTTCAGTACTCGCAGAGCCGCGTTTTCACAGTTCCCGAATTGCAAACCAGGTATTTTTTATGATTTGCTTGTGGCCAGCAAAGCATCGAAATAACACCGACTGTTTCAGATTACACGATTTGGGCCAGGATGTGGGCACACGCATCATTGACTTGTACTTTGTGCGTGAGCGCAGCTCCAAGCGCGAGACAAAGCTGACGCAAATGCTGCTCTTTGTGAAGACGACCGTGTGGAAGAATCTGTTCGGCAAGGAGGCGGAGAAGCTGGAGCACGCCAACGACGATGAGCGCACGTACTACATCATCGAAAAGGACCCGTTGGTCAACACGTTTATCAGCGTGCCCAAGGACAAGAGCTCCCTGAACTGTGCCACTTTTACGGCGGGCATCGTGGAAGCGGTTTTAACCCACTGTGGATTCGTGAGTACACGCATTATACTTGCTCCTACGTATTCTCATTATTGTTTGCATCCTTTCCAGCCCTGCAAGGTGACGACGCACTGGCACAAGGGCACCACCTACATGGTCAAGTTCGAGGACTTTGTCATAGCGCGCGACAAGCAAATGGAGGAGAAATAGGAAATATCACTTAATTTAACTAATAATAATAATTACAGAAATGTCAAGTTTTGTGGCTTTAGCTTTAAAATTGTGGGCGTCTTTACACTTTATCTGATGCGGGTATATAAGAGTATATATTCAAAATATTCTCTAGCTTCATTAGAAGACGGTCGGTTTGTACAAAACCCAATTTACTCTTCACTACGTGAACAAGTATAACAAAACTATAAATTACATTTGTATGTTAACAGTTTTGTTTAATTTCACTATGCAATGTATTGCAAAAAAGGTCGTTTAAATGAACTTGAACTGGCGATCCTTGTAGGCAACCTGACCGGTACGGTATTTCTGCTCGCGGCCATCGCGCTCCGCTTTCAGCGCCCAGGCGTAGACGGCAATGGGCAGAACGACGGCGAAGAGGCCCACGCGGAAGGAGTGTCCTGTGGGCCGGAAATGCTCGTAGTTCGACACACGCATGGCCTGGAAGCGCGCCAGACCAGCATCGAACTGCCAGCAAAGTAAATAAATATATGTATACATTAATATTTAATAATAAATTGGCCCGTGATGACATAACCAGCAATTGTGCTTACCACAGTGCCGCCCTCGCCGGTGGCGTGGCGGTAGGGATTCGAGCTCTGCTTCAGGTACTCGTTGCGGAGCTTCAGCGTGTGCTCGTGCTTGCGGCAAATAAATGCCTCCTCTTCCTTTGTTAACACCATCTTAATTTGCTGCAAAAAGTCAACTTGTGCTCAGGGCAACAACAGCAAACGCAAACAGCTGACGGCAAACAGCAAGAAGCAGCGTATTTTGGCAGTCTCAGCGAAACGCGTTCACTCTTCGGTCGGGTGGCAACACTGCCCTAAGGCGCTTAAATAATTTACAGCTGGCAGTGCTGTTTATTTATCGTTCAAATTGTTAGCTCGACCAAAAAGTTGCGTTTATAATTTGGTAATCCCTTGTCCTGGTGAGTTAAATTTACTAAAATAGCGCACAACAGTGGCTTTGTTTAGCTTAAGTACTTTTAGTTGGACGCACTGTAGGGCTGGCAAATAGATATTTAGCATAAAGTCTGTTGCTTCGTTGCTCCACCCTAACAACACCGTTATACGCAAGCTCAGGCCCTACTGCTCTCACGCACTACTCGCTCTCTCTCTCTCTCCCCCACAGCAAATAGCACTCACTGCGCATGTCCTGCAAAGCGTTATGCGCAGATCTCGTGTCAATGTCCTGTTACACAGACTTTTCATGGGATTCAGGTCAAGTCAATTATAAAATGATATTAATAATAATTTAAATTACTGCTGCAAATTACATAATTTTTGATTATTTTCTAATCTTCCACTATTTGGCTTTTCTAGCTTTTAAGATATTTTTTTAAAATTATATTTGGCTACAAATCAATACCCTAAGTCGCTATAAAAAAGCGACACTGCGCAAGACAAACTTCGTCCTCGTCGCCTCACAATATTTAGCTGCGTGGCCGTGAGCGAGATAGCAGCAGCCAGAGAGCAAGCGAGCCAGCGAGCGTGCGAGCGAGAGCGAGCTAGCAAATAAGCTAACGCGCATGTTCTACGTAGTTGGGCGTTTGTTGCTGTTGTTTTTGTTGTTCTTTCCCTGTTTTGTTGGTGGTGCACTTGGCTTAGCCGAGTTCGCTTTGGGGTTGGCTGGGTGGGTGAGCGGCCGCGGCACGCTTACCTTCGTTAGGGGTTGTTGTTGCCGCGGAGTTGCGCTTTCGTTTCACTTGCCGACCGTCGGGCGTAGCGTAAAGTTCTCCATTGTTGTTGTTGTTGTTGTTGGTGTAGCTGCTGTTGCAGGATTGCTGCGAGGCACCTCCAATGGTTTAATTACAAACGCAGCGCGCTCGTTTATTGATTTTTGCACACAAAATACACAACATTTAACAAGTAAGCGTTAAACCGAATTACAGTCGAACTTCATTTCGAGCCGTTCCTTGCAGCCGAGCAGGATGAGCGTCAAGTCCAGTGCACGGATAAAGAAGCGACGCTCGGCAGAGGCAGCAGCCGCGACGGCAACACCCACCCCGACGCCCGCATCCACAACGGGCTCCTTTGCGGCCGTTGGCGGCCAGCGTGCTGCGGCCACGGGCAACAGCGCTGCCGGCGCAGCCATGAGCTGTGCCGGCAATCCCAATCCGAATGGCAATGCCAATGCCAATCAGAGCCTCAGCAAGAAGCACAATTTTGTGGGCCGCAATCCCAACTTCGATACGGACGAGACGAAGTTGCTCATCCAGCTGTGGGGCGATCCGAAGCTGCAGCGGACGCTGATAACGACGCACAAGAAGCACGCGGTCATTTGCCAGCTGGCGGCCAAGATGCAGGAGTACGGCTATCATCGCTCGCCGGAGGAGATCACGACGCGCATCAAGAATCTCAAGTGTTTCTACAACCGGCTCAAGAAGGACAAGGAGTGCGGACTGACCGGCGAATCGGAGCCCAGTTGGAAGCATTTCGCCGAAATGGACGCCATCATGACACGTCCCATATTCAGTGTGCGTCCGAACGAGGTGCCGGCACCGTCGCTCAAATACCAATTGGAGCAGGCGCTGGAGGAGCACGCAGAGCGGCGCAAGCGTCGCCAGGAGAACGGCGAGGAGCTGTCGGACAGCGACAACGAGGAGGATGACATGCTGCTCTCGTCCCTGGTGCCAAATGCCACCAATGGCAAGTCCAAAGCGGCATCTGTCGAAGCGGACGTGCAAATGGACATGGACACCAGCGAGGAGGCTTTTGTGTCTCTCGCCGTGGACAAACGGGCGGCGGGCAAGCGGCGCAAGCTGTCCTCCGAGCCGGAGATGGAAATCGACGAGACGTCCGCAACAGAGCCACGCATCAAGACTGAGCCGGCTCAGGCCGAGGCAAGTCCAGCAACAGTGCCGGCCGCAGATGCTGACGAGGACGACGACTGCATGCTGTTGCCGCTGCCCAAGGAGGAGCCCATCGATGTGGATGCCGTCGATGAGCCCGTCGAGGCCATCACCCAGACCAGTGCCGCCTCAGCGCCCCAACGCGCCGTGATGCCCACGCTGACGGACATGCTGCAGCTGCCCAAGGCCACCAATCTGCTGCCGTACAGCGGCGCCAACGTCATCGTGCCTGCCAATACCATCAGCACCAGCACCAGCGTCGCCCAGCTTAGCGGCACGGTGTCCACCAGCAGCACAGCCGGCGGCAAACTGACGCCCGGCAAGATCTCGCTGGTGCCCACCAATTTCCTCATGCAGCCCAAACAGGCGAACACGGCGACGGCCGGCAAGGCGATGGGCCCGGGCGCCGGAACGCAGCTGCAGCTGCTGCAGAGCGCCATCAATCAGGGCGCGCGCTTGATGATCAGCGGCGCCGGAGCGACGCCCGTGCAGGCCACCACGGCCAACACGGGCCTCGTAACCGGACCCGGCGGCGTCAAGTTCGTGCTGGTCAATGCGGATCAGGCTGCAGCTGCAAAAGCCGTGGCTGCCGTCTCCAAGCCGAACGCCGCTGTTGTTGCAGGCGCAGCTTTGCCGCAGCAGCAGCAGAAACTGCTGCAGCAAGCGGAGTACACAACACAGCAGCAGCAGTTGCAGCAGCAACAGTTGCAGCAGCAGCAGCAGCAGCATAATCAGCTGCAGCAGCAGCAACAGCAGCAGCAGCAGCAGTTGCAGCTGCAGCAACAGCAGCAGCATCAACAGCAGCAGCAGCAGCAGCAGGCGCCGCATCAGTTGCAACAGCATCAGCAGCTGGAAAAGAAAGAGGAAAAGCGACGCGCCCTGGAAAAGGCACGCGAGGAACAGCAGTCGAAGCGGCACATGACGAGTAAGTTAATCCCTTTTCAAGTTGAGCCTCCTCTAAGTACTCTCCATTCCTTAGCCATGCGCATCATGTTGCGCCAGCTGCTCAACGCCCAGAACGAGGCCAATGAGATTCAGCACAATCGGCTGTCGCTGGAGCGGGAGCGCCTCGACTGGGAGAAGTCGATCGGGGATCGTTTGCTCACACTGCTGCCCACGTTGCTGCAGCCGGCGGCGGCACCAGCGGCGGCGACGGTCAGCGCCGTTCAGCCGGTGACGGCGCATCCGTCGCCGCAGTTTATCGTTTCGGGCACGGCGGGCAATGCGGCCCAGCGCTTGCAGCCGCCCAAACTGCTCTTTACCACGGCGCTGCCCATGGCCAATGGCACGGTGTCCATGCCGCACATACTAACGCCCAGCAGCGCGTTGGCCACCTCGCTGCCCAAGGTCATTGCGGCACCCGCATCCGCCACGTCGGCACCTGCCAACAGCAGCGGCTCCGGCGTGGCTGGCACCATTGAGATTTGCCCCCAAATCAGCGATGTTCAGCTTGTCACGCCCAAGCAGGAGAAGGACGGCTAAGGATGAACATGGCATATTACCCAAAATATTTTTCAGTGATCTCCAACAGAAAATACTCGAATAAACTACACATTCAACAATTTTATTGCTAACAAAATATCAGTTTAATTCACTATTTAAGCTAAATCTTGAACAAGAAATAGCATTCGGCATTAGAACATATCCAAAATATGGCTATATGTTTGTAAATGTAAATGAATAAATGGTCTAGTGCCAGCTTTGTCTAATATACCCTAAGCTCATTGAAAATGATTAAAAAAGGGTATAATGGTTTTGTGCTTATGCTTACCATAAGGTATATCTATTCTTGGTCAGCATCAATAGCCGATTCGATATAGATTTGGTTTTTTTTTAAGCATTTTTAAGCCGATCAAGTTTATTTCGTTAAATATTGATTTTACGCATATCTCAGGGACTATAGGAGCTACAGACATCAAACTTGGTAAATAAGTTCATGTAAATTACATAGATCAAGAAAATCGTAACCTCGTACTTGAAACTTGGAGTATACTCATGTATACCCGTTCGAATAAAGTGTTATTATTTTTTGATTCGATTTAATCTATATATCTCCCTCAGTTTTAAAGCTAGATACATCCAAGTCTTTCAAACAGATTATCGACAGACCGCCACTAAAGATCACACAACGTTTTTTTTGGATACGCCCATTTTGGGCGTGAAAAATCGATCAAATCTATATATCTCCTACAAATTTAGAGCTAGAGTCACTAAATTTGGAGGACATTTTTCTTACTTTTTTTTAAATGTGTTTGTGTGTGCGTGTCAGTTTCTGTTTGTGCAAGTGTGTCTAGAGGGATGTTCGGTACAGGGTATCTCTAATCGTGCACTCACGACAAGATCACTATTACTTGTTTTTTCCTACGCTTTTTAGCGTATTCGTCCGAGTATATGATTGGGTGCAATTTACGCTAATAGTTGCCTGGCCCAAATGAGCCTAGTGAATGTTGAGGCGTTCCATATCCCGTATTTCCATAATATCCGTTTTCAGCCGTTGCTTGACGATCTCGCGCCAGATGGCCTCGCGATCCTTGTTGTTCGTGACGCCCATGCGCTGGAGCGAGGAGTCCGTGATGCGGAGCAGGGCTCGACCCGTAATGTGGTGCTGGCAAAGGCACAAAATGGAGAGTTAATAGTAGGCCAAGTTTTTGATAGTGTATAAAATTTGTATTTGATAAATTGCTGTTGAATTGAAAGCTGTGAACAACGGCGAAGTGAAAAGTCGAATATGGCGCAAGTGCTGCGGGAATTCAACAAGGAGGATCAGAAGCCACATTGGTGAGTATGTGCCAGTGTATCCGCGTAGTCGGTATACTTACAACCTCAAAGAGTTTCACATAACTGGGGTATTCGCCGCAATGTCGCATGTACCATTTTTGTACGTCAGCCACTGTCCACTGGTAAACAGCTTTGGGTCGTGTGGTTTTGACCCGCGCCTTGTTCTGCGTTGAGTTGTTCGTCTCTTCGCCCATTTTGCGTTGCTTGTAAGAAACTTATTGATGTTGCTCATCAAAACATTGCAAGTAGATCCTTTTGCTGCCCACCCGCGCGTGAGAGCAGTCCAACTTTTATATATATTCGTTTGCGATAGAGTTGCATCGAGTCGCTCAGAACAAGTTCGATTGAACTACTCACAAAACTGAACGGACGAACTTCTTCGTAGGTTAAGGTTTATTGTTCGTTTATAATACAAATTATTGACTGAACTTACCGCTTAAATTGAACTACGATGTACAGCTGTAGTTGACTGAATTAATCTCACAAAATTTTCTTTCACCTTAAATAGCTTTTTCTGCAGTATGTAATTTTACATTTAAAAATAGGCAAACATGTTGTTTGTTAAGATATCGTTTGTCATGTGCAACGTTGC
Source organism: Drosophila colorata (assembly GCA_035041545.1). Lineage (NCBI taxonomy): Eukaryota > Metazoa > Arthropoda > Insecta > Diptera > Drosophilidae > Drosophila > Drosophila colorata. The sequence continues at coordinate 1,346,653 of JAWNLD010000453.1, forward strand.
ATTGAGCCACATTCGATAGGCATCGTCACGTGGCTATCGTCAGTAACACATCTCAAATCGTGACTGGCGCTTAATAACAACGACAACCAAAATCAGCATACCACAAAAGTTGTGAGAAAACACAGAAATACGCAATACATACGTTTAAGCACAAGTGCAAATTTAGAAACCAACTTGCATCTGGATAGTGCACTACCGAAAACACACTTATTGATACGATTTGCCACCGTTTGCGCTAAAGAAAAACTCGTTGCCAATTTTCCATTTCCCTTCGTCGCCACAGCAGTAGCAAAATGGCCGGAGCTACACTCTTCGAACGCGCTCAGGCGCTGTCCAGCGTTAATCGAGAGGAGGGCATCTCACTGCTAAATAAAATAGTGCGCGAACAGGAGGTGGCCGAAAATGATGAGGAGCTCATACGCATCAAGGAGCAGGGCATCATGCAACTGGGCGAGCTCTACAAGCAGGAGGGCAAGGCCAAGGAACTGGCCGACTTGATCAAGGTGACGCGTCCGTTTCTGAGCCTGATCAGCAAGGCGAAGGCCGCCAAGCTGGTTCGTTCGCTGGTCGACATGTTCCTTGACATGGATGCTGGCACGGGCATTGAGGTGAGTTTATATATATATATAATATATATATGTATGTTATATATGTTTTCTGCCTAGCATAGGTTCAACTTTGCAAAGACTGTATAGAGTGGGCCAAGCAGGAGAAGCGCACCTTTTTGCGTCAATCGCTGGAGGCGCGTCTGATTGCACTCTATTTTGATACGGCTCTGTATACCGAGGCGTTGGCTCTGGGCTCGCAGCTGCTGCGCGAACTCAAGAAATTGGATGACAAAAATCTGCTGGTCGAAGTGCAGCTGCTGGAGAGCAAAACCTATCATGCGCTGAGCAACTTGCCCAAGGCCCGCGCCGCTCTTACATCAGCGCGCACCACGGCCAATGCCATCTACTGTCCGCCAAAGGTGCAGGGCGCCCTCGATCTCCAGTCAGGCATTCTGCATGCGGCCGATGAGCGTGATTTTAAAACAGCCTTCTCGTATTTCTATGAAGCATTTGAGGGCTTTGACAGCGTTGACAGCGTCAAGGCTCTTACTTCCCTGAAATACATGTTGTTGTGCAAAATAATGTTGGGCCAATCGGACGATGTCAATCAGATAGTCAGCGGCAAGTTGGTAAGTTGGTAATTGGCAACAAACTTCCCTACGTTTTTATGAATGGTGTTCCGTCTGTCAGGCCATCACCTATTCCGGCCGCGATGTCGACGCCATGAAAGCTGTGGCGGAGGCCTCACACAAACGTTCGCTGGCCGACTTTCAGCAGGCGTTAAAGGACTACAAGAAGGAGCTGGAGGAAGATGTCATCGTGCAAGCACATCTCGGCACGCTCTACGACACCATGCTGGAGCAGAATCTTTGCCGCATTATCGAGCCATATTCGCGTGTGCAGGTTGGTCATTTTGAGCACATAAATCGAAGGACATGAATTTATAATTGCTTTGCAGGTGTCACATGTTGCGGAGAGCATTCATTTGCCCATGCCACAGGTGGAAAAGAAGCTATCGCAAATGATATTGGATAAAAAGTTTAGCGGCATTTTGGATCAGGGCGAGGGTGTGCTCATTGTGTTTGAGGAGACGCCCGTGGATAAAACATATGAGCGTGTGCTGGAGACCATACAGAGCATGGGCAAGGTGGTGGATACATTGTATCAAAAGGCCAAGAAGCTGTCATAAGTCCTCGCAGCGAATACACACATACCCCCACACCACCACGCAACTTTAATTAATATCTGCGAAATTAGAGGACATTTTTGGTTTTTTCCCTAATACTCCGAAAAAAATTCGTATCCCAAAATTCATAAACTTTGTTATAACCACATCTTTGTATGTTTCGGTACAATTGACAGCTGAAAAATAAACATTAATTGGTGGTAATAGCAGTAACAATAAGGTGTAAACCGTAATACAATATTTCTAAGCATAATTATTCAAAAGTAACAACGTGCGCGATATGATAAGCAAAATTATTCAATTAACTAAAAATAAATCGCAAAAACGAGTCTCATATTTCTTCTGCCTTACACGGGGAATCCTATAAAATTCCCAGCTTGTAGTCTTGTGGCTTATAATGGCCTTGATGGGTATTTTCATCTGTTAAGAACCACTAACTTTTCTCAGTTTAAATCCCTAATAATTATCCATATTTCATCTTAAATTGTTTTTATTTTTATATATTTTATGGTTTCTTA